>OW203736.1:10865571-12161068 GCA_934045075.1 Yponomeuta sedellus | reverse complement strand
TCTTCCACGCTTGAAAAGTGACTGGTCACGTGGGTGACTGTCGCTCAGACTTATAGTGTGAAAGTGTATACATAATGGCCCATCGAAAGGCATTTGTCACACGCAATAATAATAATGCACTTCTCACTGTAGGGCACAGGCTTTCTCTCACATAGAAAGTATGGGCTTAATTACCACGCGTGCCCAACTGGGATTGGTAATTTCCAGCGCTAAGGAAAGTGAACACCTCAGACAGGTTTCCTCACGAGGCTATCGCACGCAATTCAATAAAAACGTTTCACCAGGTTCCCTTGCCTAATTCCAGTGTTCTCTCCGCAGAGCTGGGCAACCAGACTGCGTCGGTGATCCCGTACGACGTGTCTTCAGCGCCTGTATCGATCCACCAGCCTCTGTCGCGGTTCCTGGCCGGGCTCCACTTGCTGCTGCACCGTCACGGCCTGTCGTATCACAGCCGCGAGCTGGCGCGCGCTGATAAGCCCAAACCGAAGCCCGAGGAGCTCATTGGTAAGCACTGCGTACGGTCACGACTCTGATTGGATCAAACACGATATTATATCGGAACGTGCGTTACATTTTTTGCGAGCACATGTCAACTCTGCGCGCGCACTATAAACTCCAACATTCCTGCATCACGCAATCAGTGTTTTAATGACATACCATAAATATATAAATATAACGTCCGACTAACAATAGTTGGACCGGCCGTCCCCAGGCATACGATCTGCCTGGCGGGAAATTTCCCTTTATAGTGGAAGAGCACGATCACCCACTCTTTCCTAAACATTCATACTTACTTTTTACAGCATTACAGCAACTATTGTAGGACAAATACAGCGGAGTACCTTCTTCCAATGATTTTAAACGATAAACGATCTGTTGAAAAAAACTTGTGTGAACCAAATAAGTGCCCAAATGCACTAAAACAACACTTCTTGGGTTAATTATAAGAAAAGAGTAAATATAAAGGTTTCAGTGAAGGTTTTCTTGAATTTAATAATTATGTTGTGTAACTTCTTAAATAAAAAAAAAATTGTGTTCTGCGTTGCTATTAGCCATAGACCCTTTAATCATTTAAAGCTGTCGATTTCTCGACCGCCATAATGAAATTCCAAAAAGCGGACATATTGATGTTGAATTCAAGAGGATGGTACAGTTGCTGGGGATTGGAAAAGCCTGAATTATGACATTATCAGGTGACACAGACTTACGATAAGAATATTGCTTATTTTACACCAGCAAAACAAACATAATATAGTTACAAAGATACAGTACAATTGCCGTCCTTATAGCTTAGAGCAATTTCTTTCAAAAAAACGACTACGGAGAATTAATAATTATAATTCAATTTAATGCTTGCAGAAAAATAATCTGACAACAGCCAGTGTAACTTGATATTGATTCTATTAATTTGTGACAACCCCCTATACTTTCACAGAGCCAGTCCTGCGCACAATGGCGATGATAGGCCAAGTACACGCGGGCATGTGGCGACGCAACGGCTTTGGTCTACTCAACCAGCTCTACTTCTACCACAACGTCAAGTGCCGCGAAGAAATGCTCGACAGAGATGTCGTCATGCTGCAGGTGAGCCAAATTGAACCTAAACAACAACCGCATAAGGTAGGTGTGCCAAACTGAACAATAATTTCATAAGGCTTCATAAACAACAATATAAGGCAATTGATACTACAACGGCTTTAGACTGCTCATGCGTACTAAAAGTCCTGTCATGGAAATTATTATCTTTAAATTTCCAATACCAACAAGTTCAATTACCAAACAAGACCTCAATTTACAAAGATAAGTTAGGAATTTTCTTAACTTATTGAAAAATTTATTTAATTGCCGACCTCTGTGGCGTAGCGGTAGCGCGTCTGCCTACCATGCAAGAGGTCCCGGGTTCGAAGCCCGGCTGGAAACAAAAAAAAAGTCCAGGTCTTGGATGTTTACATGTTTGTGATGTCGTTGTTTCTGGTTCCCACGACACAGGGTATCCTAGTGTGGGGCCAGAAGCAATGTATGTGCCTGTATGTAAATGTTATGTTATGTTATGATTCTGTTTTATTTTTATGCTATTATAGAAATAATAACTGAGATGTTCGAAATCATAAGTCCCAAGGACCTTCCTTTAAAAATTATTCGAAGGCAGACAATTTCAAACTACAATACTCAGGGTTGCTTGACATTATTAACTCCATCGCGACCCAGATTTCAACTAACTATCACTACATTCTTCCAATCCAGATTGGTGCCTCACTGATGGAGAGCAACGAGTTCATAATCCACGTAATGAACAAATACATGCTATTGGACTGGGCCACCCCGGACTTCGAGAAAAAACCCATAGAGGATGATACATTGAGACACACCATCAGTTTGCTTGAGGAGTTCTTGGGCTTGCTCATTACTGGTGAGTAAAGTGTTTTGATTAACGTGGAAAATATTGTGTCTTTTATATTTACTGACCAAGTTTTTAGAGGACATTCAATAGTTTTACAGTGAGAACTTGACCTATGATCTGTAAATTTCATCATCATCTTCCATTTGACGCCCGCTGCAGGACATAGGCATCCCTCATGGTAATCCATGCTTTCCAAAGTCAAGTGTTAACAAAACACTGCTAATTTCTTGAAAGCAAGGAACTCGGCAAGCTCTTACATATTATGTAATTTTTTGAAACAAGAACTTGGCCTTTTTTGTCATTTGGGTATTGGTGTTATATATTTTACATTTATAGCAATACAACAGATCTAGTTTATCTTTTGTAATTAATTAAGTAAACTTGCAATTTTCTGGATTTTAGCAATTGATATTAAGACATGGTTAAGGTGACTCGACTCTAAATCATATTTTCATGGCTTTATGTAGCTAGAGGCAGAGTTGTTCGACATAATTAATCTTGACCTTTTATGGCCATAACACAGCGCTACTACCCTACGTAGTTATTATAATTATAAACTGTTTCTTTCTACCTTCTCACTATTACGCTAAGTTCTAGTTATCTAACATTTTTACTCTTACTCTATGACAGTTGTGGGGTCCCGCCACATGCCCGGAGTAGGCGAAGTTACGCCGGAAGAACGCACTAAGAAGGAGATCATACAACTGCTATGCGTCAAGCCCATGGCGCATTCGGAGCTTAACAAGTAAGTCTGAATTGAAGTATTGTTTATAATTTAGTCAGAGTTATTGAAACGGCTATTTGTTGGATCAAGACACGTCTTGGTCGATCATTCTGGACCATTCAGTCGGAATGAATTATCATCAACGTCGAATGTCGAACGAATTCGTTAGGTTTATTTGGCATCTTTAATTTGACCAGAATGAAAGATTAGTGGAACATCTAAACACAAATCCATTACACTATTTTGCCTGCCATATTTATGTTTGAAGAAATATTCGTACCTCTCACGATATGGTTTGCAATAATTATGTTGTGAACAAATAGTTCACTACATATTTTTTTTATTTGATTCAAATTGTATAAAACTATATATATGTACATTTTGACCGTGTCATTTATCAAGGAAAGAAAAAGAACAAAATCAAAGGAGAGTTTCATCAGAGTATTTAATCGATTTCTCCTTAACAAAATGCATCTCCCACCACCAGGTCCCTGCCCGAAGACCAAGCTCACGAGACCGGCTTAGAAGCGGTCATCCACGACGTAGCGGACTTCTCGAAGCCGAGCGGAGGCAACAACCGCGGGATGTTCACACTGAAGCCGCATCTCTACGACGAATACGACACCTTCTTCTACCACTACACGCGGGAGGATTTGTCGCGCAGCGAGGAAGCGCAGCGGGCCCGCCGGAAGTCGCAAGGTTAGTCGTGTGAACGGGAATAGAGCCTTCAGCTAATTTCATAAGTTGCAAGGTTGAACCAATTGTAGCAAACTCGTTGACCTAACGTACCAAGAATGTTTAGCCGGAGCAATATTCTCCTAAGTTCTGACTTTAAAAATAACAATACAAATTGTTATTTTCAAGGTCGAGTCTTAGAAGGATATTGTTGTAAAGAAGTTGAGTAAACGTGCAGAGAGATTTGTCCTAATTAGCGGGATAGTCCAATATAAGCAATATCATCGACCCCAATACCATCGAAATTTAGAGATGACATTGATTGTAGCGAGTGCTATTGACGGAACATTGCGCAAATATAGAGTCAACTTCGACGAAACCTTATCCCAACCCCAAAACAGCCTTGCAAGAATTTTGACCGAGTGTTGCACTATCATTAGGTCAACTGGTGTTGGCCACATGTTATCCCAACGTTGCAGTATTTAGTATTGAGTTAAAAGTCGTAAGAATATATCATGTTTATCGTAGGTTACTTTTGACAACACCCAGCGAATAAGTTTGCTTAAAATAGCAAGAAGATTGACTCTATTCATCCTGCCAATCCAACTCATCAACCCATATTCGTCTACTGCTGCCAGCAGTCTGCCTCAGACAGTCCAACGAGCTGGTGGGTATCTTATGCTACGTTTGTCAGATCGTCGTTTCCACTCTTCTTCTTCAGGCTATATTAGTCTACTGCTGGACATAACCCTCCCCTAAAGAGCGCCATAGCGCCCTGTCTTCAGCTTGACGCATCCAGCATCTGCCGGCAGTTTTTCTGAGATCGTCATGCCACCTGGTCTGTGGGCGTCCTACACTACGTTTGCCGAGTCACGGTCTCCACTCAAGAATACGTTTACTTCTTTGGTTGTCGGTTCTTCGCGAGATATGGCCAGCCCACTGCCACTTCAGCTCGCTCATTCTCTGAGCTATGTCGATAACTCTGTCGGATGCATTCGTTGCGAATCCTATCCTATGGTTTCCACTCAAGAACCTTTCACTCCTTTATTAATCCTTCCACTAACGTCTTCGTTTCTCTTACAGGCCTCCCGGAGTGTTGTCCGCCGCCCATGCTGCCCAAGTTGGCTGAACCGTTCAAGTTCCTCGCCAGCCTGCTGCAGTGCGAGGCAGCGCTTTACGTCATAAAGCTGGTGTTAGAACGAGCCCTGGACCTGTGCGCTCGCTCCTTCTCCGAGACGCAAGTGCACAAGGTGATTTAGACCTCAAAAAATTCACATGAGGAATCCAGTACACATTTGGATAAAAACCAGCTAAATAAATGTTGTTGTGTAATTTGTGAAATGTGGAGGATTCTTTCAACGGAATTTGTACAAAGTTTACCTTTCTGACTAAATCCGTAAACTTGTAAATCCTACTTAACCATGATAGTTTTCTTCTCAAATTCTTTATACATGCTACTGACCTGAAATTTTTCACGTTTCTCCAATGAACCCTTTAGCCTGGAGAGAGGTTATAACCTAGCTTTCGGGTCGACTTTGTCATCTTCGTGCTAAAAATTAAATATAGAATTCATCCTATTCTCTGAAGAAACACGGAGGCGGGCGTGAAACCTGAACGGCACTATTGCCTAGAAACTAAAAATATAATAATGGAGTTTCATGTCACAATTTTCTCCCCAGGTCTTTCACCTGATAGGTTACGCTCTCCGCGATGAAGAGAGCGGTCACTACGAGTTTGCCGCCTTCGCGGAGAGCGCCCAGCGTGCCGGGATATACGCCTTGCTTCAGAAACTGGCGGTCAGCCCGCGGATCGAAGCCCATCGACCGCTCGCCGCCTGGCTGCTCAATAAGATGAAGTAAGTATGCTTGTAGCGAGTATATACGGCCGGGTAAACTATGCCGGGGCACGGACGGACTCTTCCTGCAATATAAAAAATTAATACACAAATATATCGTTTTTGTAGGTCTGTTACAAACATGTTAAATTTGATATCCATTCTAAGGGACTTATCCAGTAAAAAAAATGTCTGAGTGCGGGGACCCCCGATTTATTTGCCTTGCCAAATGGCCAATCTTCAAAGACTGGGTGATAATGTCACTAGGCTCTATATTGTACATAGTTAACAAACGCTCTAATGCAGAAGATTTTTTCGGATGCAAACCAGTGATGAAGTAAGCGAGACGCTGACATTCAACAGTTATTAATTATAGATAGAAGAATACTTGTACATAATTTCTTAAGTTTTTCAAAAGACTCATAAAATAAGAAATATCACTTCACCTTAAATTGAGCGAATCTAATTAGGAATAAACGCAACATTCACAACAGATATCGTGCATGTGAGTAGGGCGGTCGCTATAAATTTGTCTTTGCGGGAAGCACCCAGCGCGTCTTTATGTACGCATGGCTAGATGTTGACTGTGATACCGCGGGTCGAAGCTCAAAGAGCGCTCGTCGCTTGGCAGCTCAATAAAAATAAAGGAAGTAGTGATAGTACAAGAAAACTGATCCCAAGCAAATTTTGCCAACCAATTTGGGCGAGTTCAGTACATCTTACCACTCACACTGTCACTGACTTTTTAAATATTTTAGAACAGGATAATGTGTTGCTAACCATTATATCTAGAGGAGTTTTTTTTCTCTTAGAACCTTATTGGGCGTCACGGAAGAGGGCTCTGGCGACGCGGACAAAATGGAAACCGACCAACAGGAGCAACCGCCTTCGAATGAAGCTGCAGGTAAACTATTACAGAAAAATCGTCTTTTTTTATATGTCTATCTCCAGCCCGTGTTCTATAACATAACATAGTATTTCTTAATGATTCGCGATACTCATACATAGTTATATATTAAACGGGTCAAATAGCGATTATTAGGTAAAACGTAATTACCTTATTTCCCGACGTTTCGGCAGCGTTACAGTTGCCGTGGTCTCGGGTAGACTGAAGTGGCGAGTCAATTATTATGGGTAGTCATTATTAATGCCGAAACGTCGGGAAATAAGGTAATTACGTTTTACTTAATAAATAATTGCGATTTAACCTGTTTAATATATAACTATATAACATAACATGTATAATATGTAACTATATAGCATGAAGTCCATACATTTTTTGATTGCGTTGTATCTATAGGCGGGAATCTGTTATTAGCTCTTAGTAACCTATTTCTTCTACTCTTCTAATTTTGTAAGCTGATGATTCTCCAAACTGTATAAATAAATCAATAAATAAATAACATGATATTTACAAACATTGTTTCTGACCCCACACTGGGATACTCTGTGTCGAGATACTATAGCCTCTTGTTGCTTCAAGCTCTTTCTCACCACGCCAACCAGGCCCTACTACAGTGGCGTATGTAAAACTAAATTAATACGCATAAGTATTTCATTCCATCAACGCCTCAAATCAGCACGGAAATTCCATTAAGTTTTAAAAAAATCACCCACCATCTGACCTATGGTTTCTATTGTCATTGAGCAACACAAAAAGAGAAAAATCAAGTCTCTAAATTTTACCGTATTATTACATTTCACAGAAGCTGAAAAGTTAAGGCGCGCGAAGCTAGCCGCGGAACGTCGCGCGAAACTCATGGCACAAATGCAAGCGGCCCAGAACAAATTTATCACCAACAACGCGACGCTGTTCAAGGTTAGTTATTATTGCTCATATTCATAGACCGTGTGTAACATTCTGCATCGTTCAAGCGGAAGTTCCCATACAGATAATTCGCATTTGCCATTTGCCCCAAGGATACTACGACGGAAGTGACCGGCGATGAAGAAGAGCTGCGACCTCTGTACTGCGGGGCCGCGTTGGGCGTTTGGGGCGGCGGAGTACCCGAACCGCCGCGCACCTGCATCATGTGCCAGGAGGAGGTGGGTACTGGGCCGTGGGGGCAGAATATAACTAAGCAACCCGTTCCTGGAAAAACTAACAATTGTTTATTATTTTATGCCACACCTGGCAATAAAGTGGCTTTTTCCGCACGCTGCTCGTACGAAAAAAAACCGCTTACTGGCCAAGTGTAGACATAAAAAGATGTACACAACACGGGAGGTAATAAAGAAAGCTCTCGATCGCATATTTACGTCCCTCGCTTGCAGCTCGGGCCGCAAACTTCTGCGATCTCGGCCTTTCTTTGTATTACCACCCTAGTTGTGTAATGTACTATTATTGCACGTATAAAATACATTCGGAAACCAAAATGAACAAAAATACCTGACCAGCTTACTTCATCAAACGTTATAGACTAGAGGGGAAAGTTTACAATAATTGGTAAAACTTCATACTCTTTGAAAGTGTCCGTGCTCTAGTAAGACTTAAATAAGCTGCTAAGTACTATTTACATTATCGCCCTTGCGCTTTTGCTTGCAGACTCGAAAGTTTATAAAACCGTGATTGGTTAAAAAATGCGGTTCACAATAATGAATGAATGAATGAAAATTCTTTATTGAACTAAAAACAAATTTGTACAAAGGTGAGCTTACATTACACATACATATTCTAAAGTACAAATTGTTTCCAAATTGGCATACAAATTGTTTCCGTAAACTGTCACCCGGACTGACCTTTCGACCGTATCGCAGAGTGGCGGTCATTCAGAAAAGACGGCTCAGAGCATTAACTGTACCTCAACTTATCCCCAGGCCCGAGTAGAGCTGAAAAGCGAGCCCCTAGTCCTCGTAGCATTCGTGCAATTCTCCACCGTCCTCAACCGTTGCCGGGAGGGCACCAACGGTCTGCTGCCCGCGGGCTGGACCAACGCCTGGCTGCCGGCCGGCATTGGCGCGGCTCCTCACGTGTCCTCGTGCGGACACGCTTTGCACGCCACCTGCTGGCGGAAATACGTCGATAATGTTGTGGAGAAGGAGCACAGGAGGTGAGTCAATCATTAATTTTGTTGGCTCTTTCTAACACCAGGCGTGTTGATAATATGATGTAGAAAGATCATTAAGAGATGAGTCATTCATTTGCTCTATTGGTTCTTTAAGACCTCAATGAAGCCTGCCTGAAGGGCATCAACGGGCTTCTTCCTGGGGCCTGGAGCAATGCTTAATTGTCGACTGTCTTCGGTGCTGCTCCGCACTTGTGGACTCATGTGGACACGCCATGTATGCCACCATAGCATAGGAGATGAATCATTTAAGGGCTTCATTAGAATTATTTTCAAGAAATAAGTAATTGAAACTTTATACTGCATGTATTTGTGGAAACCCTAACATAGAAACCCTTATTTAGGGACTCTTACAAACACATTTTAACAACTTTATGCAACCCCATTGAAGCAAGTTGTTAAAATTGTTTTATGTAATACATGAACAGCCCCTTCCCGAGCATAGCGCCGTATGCTAAACTCTAAAACTTTGAGGAACTGACAAAAACAACCCATTACTTCCACATCACATGAACAAATTGCTGTTAGCAATAAGGTCGCCAATTATACTTTGTATCTTTACATGTTTTATAATATGTGCTCTGGTGTACAATAATAGTACATTATGATACAAGTGTGCGAAGTTGATCATTATAGTCGAGGCGGTATTGCACAGCCCGAGCCGCAAGGCGAGGGCTGTTAAGAGCCAAGACTGTAATGAACAAAGCACACGCGTATCATACGACGTTTTTCAACACACTTGCGAGGAAAAAAACAATTAGGTAGGTATAAAATCAGCAAATTATAAACGAACAAATGTTTGCACAAAATGGCGCGGAGGTTTATTATTTCGCGCGCCGTATCTTTGGTTGAATAACTATGCGCGCGCAGGTTAAGTCCAGAGGCACCGAACACCGCCATTCAGCCACAATATATTAAACTAAATAATTATGTATTTATATTAAGAATTTCTACCGTAAATTCTTAATATAAATACATAATTATTTAGTGAGTTAATGATTTAAAATATTGTATTTTTTAAATGCTTTAATAGATAATTAGATGAAGTATAATCTTATCTTATCAGATTTGGACTACAACAAGTTTATTCACAAAATAATAAATCTTTTAGTAACAACCTCTTTACGGATATAAAAAAAAAATGGAATAAGAAAAACACTAGTGCGGCAATGAAAAGTAAAACGTATGACCAAAGAAAAAATAGCAACTTTACGAGCAAGTGTGTCACTAGTCCTGATCCCAAATTAGGATACCCTGTGCTATAGTAACAGGCAAGGGAAACATCCTCTTAATTAAACCTCTTTCCTTTGTACCCCAAACATGGACGCAGTACTAGCGTTTCTCGTCTAGTAGTATTGCCCAGTATTTCTTAACGATTCGCGATACTCATACATAATGATATATTAAACGGGTCTAATCGCGATTATTTATTAGGTAAAACGTAATTACCTTATTTCCCGACGTTTCGGCAGCGTTACAGTTGCCGCGGTCTCGGGTAGACTGAAAGTGGCGAAGTAATTACGTTGTACCTAATAAATAATCGCAATTTGACCCGTTTAATATATTGTAAGGAATCAGGCGTGGAAATAATAAAAATGAATGCCCTTTTCAAAAATGTATTTCAATGTTAAATTTCTGAGCCAGCTTCGGGCCGAAGCATCTTATCTCAAATAGTCTTATAAGAATTTACAAAGCACATAGCACTCTAGTCACAAGGAACACAAATCAAAAATTACGGAATTATTTAATTATTAACCTCACCAGACTGGCGATAAACCACGACGAACCTTTCTATGAACCCACTCGAAGCAAAGCCAGACAGCAAAAGAGGGCCGGACGCTTTTTTTTGCCCTATAAAGGGCACCCTCCGGAGGACACGGGGGGAGGGAGGTGGTGAATGCTCATGCATAACAGCACGGACCCGGCCGTGCTGCCAATGTGGGACTCACAAGAAGTGCGCCTACCCACTAAACACCACCTTGGGGCTGCTTTTGGTCCTAAGGACCCCTAAACCCACATCGGGAGCGACCCCCCTCGAGGCCGAGGAGGGCGCACAGGGACGGGCGCGTACGGCGCACGCCTTATATAGGAACGGTGACGTCTTGAAAATGTTGCCAGTCTTTACGACTAAAATATTCCTAACAAGATAACTAGTTTTGCCCACACGCGTGTGTGTTGTCCCAGGCCCTACCGCCTGCGGCAGCCGGTCTCGTTCGACGTGGGCAAGCGCGAGTACCTGTGCCCTCTCTGCGAGCGGCTGTGCAACACCGCGCTGCCGCTCCTCCCCGCCCCCCCGCTGCTGGGCGGCGCTCCTCCCCCGCTGCACCGCGACACCTTCGTGGACGCCGTGCGCGAGGTTCTGGCGCACCAGGTCAGTGGGGGACTAGTTAATAAAGTCTTGTACGAGACCAAGTAGAAGCAATTTGTCAAAGAACTAATTAGCAAGTGGCGAGCAAAGAAACCGTTGGTGCCGGCTGTCATGTAATGGTAGTCGTTAAGCCGTGTCAGAGGCGTATGGGCGGCTTGATAACTTCTGACCGTAAGGCTCGCCACTGTTTTACAATCCTCCACCAACCCGGACTTGGTCCACGTGGTGGAGTATGGCCTAACCTTCCTGCGATGCAAGAATAGACCCGTGCCCCAGCAATGGGAACGTACAAGGGTTAATACGACATGGGTTGATATGGGTTGACAAAGAAACAGAAGGAAGGAAGTTAGAAAGAGTACATAATTATCTCTGTAACCATCTGAGTAACAAAGAACTCCTCCCGCGCTCCGCGACACACGCCAGGGGCGCTTAGAGGCCGTGGTGGAAAACATTACAGTCCTAGAAACTAGGAGACTTCTCCCTAAGGTTGAGACTGATGTTGAATGGGAGAAAGTAGAGGCAATTTGTCAAAAACCTAATTAGCAAGTAAAGAAACAGAAGAAAAGAAGGAAGAAAGAGTACATCTGTAAAACAGCCAAACACCTCCCTTTTATGACATGTGAGTTTCTCGTCAACCACACCATGGTTAACAGTTACGAGAACTCTCAAACTGAAGCGGGGCCACCGGAAAAATAATTGTTTCGTGAGTACAAATGTTGGTTTAAACTCTTCAGGTGAGCTCGGAAGCGGTCCACCATTGCACGGAGTCGTGTGAAGAGATGCACTGCACGGCGCGCGCCCGCAGCGTCGGCGCCGCCTCCTCCGACATGGAGACTGGTAAATGACACCCACGCACACACGCACGAACGAACGCACGCACGCGAACACGCACACACACACACACACGTAGACACATATATGATAACTTCAGCCAGGGTCAAATTAAACCTTACCTATTAAATTTGAATAAATATTTATGTGGTGTTACAATATTTATGATAATAATTCTACTTAGTGATAACTTGTATGATGTTCCTAGTGTTAAGTTGAATCGTTACGAGTAGATTCTTAGGCCCACTTGATGATGATCGATGTAAGTTAACCCGTTAAGGGTTAACTCGAGTTAAATCAGCTAACCCGGGCTGACGCAAGTGGGCCTTAATGTGATCTCATCCTGTGATGTATGTAAATATGAATAAATAAATTATTGATTTCAATCCGGATTCATTTGTATATTTCCGGATTATTTATTTAAGACTTTTTCAATTTTGCGAAAGCTGTCAACATTTATTTATATGTTGGTTACAACTCTTTATTGTGCAATAAAGAGTTGTGATGGACGTAGAAATATTTGTTTTTGAATGAAAACTTTCGTAATCACCACACATTATTGTCGAACACCTGCAGCAACGAATTAGGCAAGCCTGTAATGGTAGTGTAATGTGTGTAAGAATAAATAAATTATTAAAATAAATTTAATTCCGTTTTAACTTACTTGATTTTTTATTTGATTAGACGGACTCTTCCGACAAAAAATGAAGTACCTAAGTTAAAACGGGATTAAATTTATTTTAATAATTTATTTATTCTTACACTCATTACACTACCATTACAGGCTTGCCTATGTCTATACTGCAGGTCTTCGACAATAATGTGCGGTGATTACGAAACTTTTCATTCAAAAACAAATATTTTTACGTCCGTCACAACTCTTTATTGTACAATAAAGAGTTGTAACCAACGTATAAATAAATATTGACAGCTTTCAATGAATTGAAAAACTCCCAACATAAAAATGACTACCATTACTGTAGGCTTAGCACGCTAGTATGCGGGAAAATGACAGGCGCCGCGGCATACTCTTTGCCGCAGTATTAGTTTTGTCGCAACAGCGAACATGATATGAGTGGAAGAGAAATCAAAACCCTGTCTAAATTCTATCCCGCAGGCGGCAAAATGGGGATGCCAATTAAATGAAATAATGTTTATATTTTTTCGGTTCGCCACACTCGAACGGTATCGAAGTCGAAAGTCGAAAGTAAGTCGAAGTATCGACTGTATTACAACACTATTCATTCGTTCATTTGGTTCTAATGCGTTTTGATCACAATTTTTTTTCATAAGAACAGACGTGTAACCTAAGTGTTTTGACTGAAGTGACAACTAGCTTAAATATATGACTGGACTCGTAGAGGGAGTAAAACTATAGAGCAAGCCACAGCGCACACATACAAGTTTTAAATGAAACAAACTTCGTAGCGATCATGGGTATGAAAGAGATAGAATAAACAGCAAAAGTGTAACTACTTTTTTTGTTTGCCCCCAGTGTCAAGTTGACGTGACTGGGGGCAAACAAACGACAAGATTTTGAAAATGTAATCATATTTAACGCTACGCTAGCCGTTTCGAAGAGCAACCATGTATTTGTGAAATGATATATTAAAAGTGACCTAAATAGAGAAAGTATGGTGAATTGTAGTGTACTCGTATGCAGAAATCGTCAAGAAAGAGCTTTGGGGGAAGTTTCCTTTCATAGGTAAGTAATGATTGTGTTTCAATTAGTGTTAAGCCCAAAGTTGCCTTATGTTGAGTATTTTATTTAAGTTTCAACTAGTAGCTTTGCAACTAGTCCGTAAGAAAAGCAATTTAATAGAATTTATTTTCCTAACCTAAAAAACCGAAGAGTAAAAAAATGTTGCCATCCGTTTATGTCGAAAATCCCGATCATTACGTGATGACCGTGTTGGCAGACGTTTTGAATAAGCGATCGTACGATGGGTAAATAAAAAGTAGTATTCCTTATGAAGGCTGCTAAAAAAACAGTACATTTTCAAATCCTTTGTTTTATTACTTTAAAGTAAACAATCGATTAAACATAAACACACAATTTTTAGGTTTTTATTTATCCCCGTAAAGGGTTTTACTGTAATGTTAATATTATTTAACATTTCTCTTGTTGAAGAAAAATCCATGCAACACCCATAGCGCTTAATATGTTTACAGTTTCATTGCTCAGCCTATTTGGGATCTTTGTTTTAATAAGATTGACTGAACTGAAGCAGCGTTCATAATCTGTGTCACAAATACGAGTAACCGGTAACGTCTAACATTAGTTACATTTACCTTAAGGGTTGGTACTTAGTAAGTAAAAGAATAAATAGTGACGTGCTATGTTGGTATTAGTACTTTGGTTGAATGAAATCTAAAAAAAGTCTTATGTTTACGTACGATTTCTGCCCCTGGATCGTACATGCAAAATAAATGTAAAACATCGTATGAATACGATTTAAATTGTATAACTGGCAATGCTGCGTGATCATTACTTAACTCGAAGTCCCAGACTTTGACTGCTTGTCCTTGTACAGATATTAAGTTTTAAACGTAAGCATTGAATTATCAAATATAATATCCTGATGCTTTGTTAGATAGCTGCATCGCCTTCTTATGTGGCTTGTTGCCCATATCATTTTTCAGCAGAAAATGTGTCAGCTCGAATTTATCGCAAGAACCCTTTCGGTCAAGTCTTTTTGTGCATTCTGCCGCAAGCAATGTGCCCTTGAATTCAGTATAGAATTCAAATTTGAATTTGTATCAATGAATCTCGTACAATACCGTCTAGCCGCGATAGTTTATTAGGTAAAACGTAATTACCTTATTTACCTAATAAATAATCGACCCGTTTGAGATACAACTATGTATGAGTATCGCGAATAATAAGGAATACTAAAGTTATTTCTTATTATATTTTAATGTATTACAATATTTATTAATATTAGCAATGTTTTTATTTCAGATTTCTTCAAAATAGTCCTGTTCTGGAAAAATGGGTGCTAGCATTTAGAAGAGAGAACTGGTCACCTATATCAAATGCTCGAATATGCTCTCTACATTTCGACAAAAAGTACATTTTGGTGGTCTGAGGTAGTCTTCGAAAGAATTTTTATATGAAAAAAAGGTATTAATAAAACAGTTTATGATTGCATTCCATTGGTGGTTCTAGATAGCGTCCTTAAGCGCCTTAAATTGTAAAATTTAAACGTGTAAAATAAAACGTCTTTTTAATTATACAAAATGACAATTGTTTATAAAACGTTTGCTACGTTTTACAAACAATTGTCAGACATGTTGTATGATTAATAAAATTCAAAACTAAATCTGCATTTTTATTCATGGACTATGAACGACTGAAATATTTTACCCCACATTATGGCAATTCACTTTTATAGTGGCAACATTCACGCACACAAACAAATAATATTCACCGACGTAAAATCGGTTACACTGTGCCTTGATCTATAGTTCTACTCTATCTACGACTGGACTACATACCGAAACGTTTCATTTTCCTCGTGTTTTCTTTTTTTGTTCCGCAAGCAAACTGTCATGAATTTTTTTTCTGAATCTCAACTGAAAATGGAGCGAAAAAACTGAGTAAACGATATTACGATATTTAAGTTCTACTCCTTTGCTTCAAGTTTACCGCTATCTCGGCGCGCATTTCCTTACACTTTACACCTCGTATCGCCCGGTGGTGCATATCGGAGGGATGTAAGTGCGAAAGTACACGGAGGCTTTTTAAGAGAACTGAGAAGGGATACAAAGTAATGCTTTTTAATTTATTCCTTTTTACTGTATAACGTATCATGTACTTCCGAACAGATGACCCAACGGGCGCTCTGACCTTTACCTAAGAAAATAAAAAAAGTTGTAGTACATATCCAATTTAATACAATATCCAAAACCGCATATCCGTCAGATATCTTCAGCTGTAGGTCTTCTGGCAGCTCCTCGCACAGATAATTCAGCATATCTCTACTTATTTTATAATTTTGAAGGAACTCTTCATCGAGGATGTCCTGTGGGAGGGACATCTCCCACTCTCGCACTTCCGTCCGCTTTTTTTTCGGGCTTCTTTTTCAGTGTTCATTGCGTAAAGATATCTTACATACGCCCTAGCCATTTTAGCAATAAAATTCGTTATGTACGTTAGGTTTCAGCCACAGTCGAAGCCAAAATCGTCGTTATAGGAGGTAAAGCAGTCCGTGAAAAGCCGATAGAGCCCAAAAAATTTCAACAAATACAAAAAACTAAATGTTTTATTTAAAAGAAAAACACGGAAACAAAGAGAAATTATAACCTCAAAGCCTTGTCTTTACCCTCGACAGCAATAGAGAAATTTCTCTAAGTTAAGCTGTCATTTTGCGAGAAAAAACACTTGCATGTTCGGCGTTGCGGGAAACCATAGACAAACTGTATTAAACTGACAGAAGGGGGCACGTTGAGACGTCTCCCGCGATCATCATGTTCGCACTGGCGAGATACCGCTCTGTGACGTCATCTTAATACTGTTTAGTGTTTAAGGTGACAGTAGAGAGTAGGCAAAATGGTCAGCGTGCTAAGCCTACTGGTATGTACAATAAAGAATTGTAACCAACGTAATCGGGACAGGCGACGAGTCAGCGGACGACGCCGGTGTACTGGTGTCGACGCACTCGCGCGAGCTGCTACCGGGCGAGTTCCTGGCGCACTTCCAAGCGCCGGCACCGCCGCCATCGCCCGCGCACCAAGCCGTCGGCGAGCTCCTAGCAGACTTCGCCGCGGTGAGGACTGCCTACATTTATATTGCATTGTCTACACAGTTAGGGCCAGTTTCTTACTTGAGAATTTCGCTAAGTAAACAGTTGAAGCGCACGTGGCCTAGTCGGACCGAGTGATTGGAATCAATCACGGTCATGTGCAGGATGGGTGATAGTCCCGCGACTACCGCTAGCGGCATTTTTTCCGAGCAGAGTGTGGCCTAACCTCCCTGCGACGCGGGAAGAGACCCGTGCCCCAGCAGTGGGGACATACAAGGGTTATCGAATTGTTGACTGTAATGGTGTCACTTCGATTTTCTCAGAATA
Source organism: Yponomeuta sedellus (assembly GCA_934045075.1). Classification (NCBI taxonomy): domain Eukaryota; kingdom Metazoa; phylum Arthropoda; class Insecta; order Lepidoptera; family Yponomeutidae; genus Yponomeuta; species Yponomeuta sedellus. Next base: position 12,144,098 of record OW203736.1, on the reverse strand, counting down.
AAACGAGACAGAACGTTACTTAGGTATTCACTTAGTGAAATTCTTAATTCAGAAAATGAATGAGACAATGTCCTCTCCAACCTCATTGTTGGGCCACGTAGCAAGCGCTGAAGTACGTTAGCACTTCAAACACTAGGGTTTCCTAACGATGTTTTCCTTCACAGTCAGCGAGTGGTTTTGCTACTATAACTTCACAAATGTACATAACTTAGAAAACAAAGTCATTGGTTCGAACCCATGCTACTCCCGATTGAGTTGCCGGCATTCTATACCGCCCTCTACCACCGCTTTTATTGCCGAACTGTCAAAAAGCCGTAGCTCGAGACATCAGGCAACGGCTGGAACGTACCCTTCGAAGACATGACATCCCCAAGGTGGCTCTCGGCCGGAAACCTGTCGGAGGCTCACGACGACCCGGCAGACCGTCTCAGACGTGGATACCAGGCAGACGCCGTATTAATATTGACGACTTTGCCCCTATTGATCTTTAAGCAGCCCAAATCGAAAGATTGATGTACTAAGAGGCTCTCGAATTCAAGTATCGCCTCGAACAAAACTGTTACTTTTTTAACAATGCCAACTCAACAGATCTTCCAATTCTTGCCAATCAATGCCAATTGGTCGTACATAAATTGTCTCTGTCAAAAACGAAAATAATTATGTCTATAATATCTATAATTTTATTTAGACCTTTCGTGTCAAAAACATAAGAATGTGATGCTAGAGTAATACCATCAACAAAAGCAGTCAAACTACACCACACTAACCACCACCCCCTTCAACAGATTTTGGCCAACATCTGCGACGACGAAGAAACCGGCGGTACAGCGGCCCTGGCCGCGCTATACCGGGCCACTTCCTACAGTATCATCTCCACCGAAGTGGTTCTTAGAGCCGAGAAGCGCCCTCTACTGGGCGAGTTGCCGGCCAGACATAAAGATGCGCTACACGCCCTCGTCAGACTAGCAGCTCTCCTACCCTCGCTGTGGCCGTGCCCTAAGCAGATAGCCCATCACGCGCTCAGTGCTCTCAACGCGCTAGAACGGACGTCGCCCTTAACACAAACCGCTTTCGGTACTCTAGTACCCCTAGTCTTGGCATTACCGTGCCTCTTCGCGCAAAGCTCCGGCCCGGCTCGGCCCACTAACCTCGCCAAGCAGGTCACGCTACAGGTCTTCAGAGCGAATCTCATTAGAGCATTTCTGGTCACTGACTTGAGTAACTGCACGAAAATAGAGTCAATGGACGACGACACAGAAAAAGATGTCACCAAACCTGATCTGGAGAATCTCCTGACGTTCATCAAAGATCTGAGGCAAGGTTACTTGAACACGGACAATTTGAGCGCCAATCTTGTCTGGGAGGAGATCAAGAGCCAATGCTACGCGTTCCTAAGGTGTTCCTGCATGTTCTTCCATTTCTTGAGCGACATTATGCCTCCGGAGGAGTTGACAATACTCGGGGGTGACACGTGGGAGGCCATGTGCGGTTATTTAGCCCTGCCGACTACGTTTAGAGAGATTATGGATAACCCAGAGGCGAAGGGTAAAGCGTTTGATTGGGTGTCGTTATCTACCGAATGGTTCGCCGGGAATATACCGCTGAAAGTGGTCCTAGAGCCGAAGGAGCCTCCGAGATTGATCCCGCTGCCGGACGATTTCTCGGAACTAATGAACGAGGTGTCGGAGTTCTCGTGTCCCAACTCGGAGCGAGAAGACGCGAAGTATCCGACCATGTGTCTCATTTGCGGGCAGATACTGTGCTCGCAGAGCTACTGCTGCCAGATCGAGGTGAAAAAGGTGAGTCCTGTAACTTGTACTTTGTAACTTTACATGTTTTATAAGATGTGCTCTGGTGTACAGTAAAGAATATTCTTATCTTATCATCTTATCTTGTTAAGGCAATAATCTGGAGTCTACTCAAATTATAATTATGCGATTGTGCATAATTATAATTTGAGTAGACTCCAGATTATTTAACGTTTTGGTTGAGTTTTAATTGGATGCCGCCGCCAAATGAATGTCCTAGCCAGTTAATTCGACGGTAAATGTTTATCCGTTCGCGACGACATATACATCTATAATATAAAAATGAATCGCTGAATGTGTTGGTAAGCGCAAATCTCGAGAGCAGCTGAATCGATTTCCCTAATTCTTTTTTTAGAATATTCCTTGAAGTACGAGGATGGTTCTTACGGAGAGAAAAAAAAAAATCGACTGTTAGGCGGTACGAAGTTCGCTGGGTCAGCTAGTTAAGAATAGAATATAATAATTTATTGAAATAGGATTGCATGCACAAAATAAAGTTTACAAATACTGCTTACATAATTTAAAAGAGGGCCATGATTGCTACATATTTTATGTAATTTTATATAAATTTGACCCAAAGGTGGTTCCCACACTAGGCCTAGCCTGGATCGTGCGAGCCGACATATTATAGATAGATAGAATATTCTTTATTGTACACAGAAATTGCAGTAACAGAAATTATATAAAAAATACAGTACAAATGGCGGCCTTGTTACTAAAAGCAATTTCTTCCAGGCAACCACATTATCAACATATTATTTCAATTACATATAAATGGACGTCGGTGTTACTCGCAGGCGGGTCGCAGCGGCGGCAAGGAGCTAGTGGGGGCGGGCGTGGCGCACGCCATGCAGTGCGGCGCGGGCGCCGGCGCCTTCCTGCGCGTGCGCGAGTGCGAGGCGCTGCTACTGGCGGCGCCCAGCCGGGGCGCCATACTGCCCGCGCCCTACCTCGACTCATACGGCGAGACCGACCAGGTCAGTGTGTATACCGGCCGGGGCGCCATACTGCCCGCGCCCTACCTCGACTCATACGGCGAGACCGACCAGGTCAGTGTGTATACCGGCCGGGGCGCCATACTGCCCGCGCCCTACCTCGACTCATACGGCGAGACCGACCAGGTCAGTGTGTATACCGGCCGGGGCGCCATACTGCCCGCGCCCTACCTCGACTCATACGGCGAGACCGACCAGGTCAGTGTGTATACCGGCCGGGGCGCCATACTGCCCGCGCCCTACCTCGACTCATACGGCGAGACCGACCAGGTCAGTGTGTATTTACCAGCCGGGGCGCCGTACTGCCCGCGCCCTACCTCGACTCATACGGTGAGACCGACCAGGTCGGTGTGTATTCACCGGCCGGGGCGCCGTACTGCCCGCGCCCTACCTCGACTCATACGGCGAGATTGACCACACGGCATGTAAATTTGGTCCCGACTGCCTAATAGTTATGCTCAGCAGTCGGGTTATTTTATTTCAGTTTTTTTATTATTGTCTTTTTAGTGATTTACATTATTTTAGTTGAATGTAGTCTATGACAGACGGGCAAACACGAAAACACTATTGAGATCTTATTTGTCAAAATCTCAAATTTTTAGCCTCTAAATAGGTTTTTAAAATTGTCCTCGGCAGGGGTTCACCATTGGCACAGATTAGATAATAGTTACTACGTAATTGCCATTGTTTAAGGAGTTATACGGGAACATAGGATCGGACGTACATACGAGCTAAACACATTACACTTCTTTTGGTATCCGCCGCAGTCGGGTGAAAATCACGCGTTTGTTACTCGGAGATGTCCAACATTTTATTGTCATTGTCAGGGCCTGCGACGCGGCAACCCGCTTCACCTATACGAGGACCGCTACGAGAACCTCCGCATGATGTGGCTCACCCACGGCCTGCACGAGCGGATAGCGCGCGTCTTGGACGCCAACACGCTCGTCACCAACCGCTGGCAGACCATGTGATCGCACCAGCCCACACGCTGTGAGTTGCACGAATACAGTTACATCTAGTCCTACGTAGGTATCAGGGAGGGTGATATAACCGCTCGCACAGCATGGTTTCGCACCAGCCCACACGCTGTTAGTTGCAATGTATATAGTGGCTTCACTACACATAGTCCTATTACGTAGGTATCAGGGAGGTTGACATAACCGCTCGCAGAGCATGTGATCGCACCAGCCCACACACTGTGAGTTGCAATGTATATAGTGGCTTCACTACACATAGTCCTATTACGTAGGTATCAGGGAGGTTGACATAACCGCTCGCAGAGCATGTGATCGCACCAGCCCACACACTGTGAGTTGCAATGTATATAGTGGCTTCACTACACATAGTCCTATTACGTAGGTATCAGGGAGGTTGACATAACCGCTCGCAGAGCATGTGATCGCACCAGCCCACACACTGTGAGTTGCAATGTATATAGTGGCTTCACTACACATAGTCCTATTACGTAGGTATCAGGGAGGGTGACATAACCGCTCGCAGAGCATGTGATCGCACCAACCCACATAATGTTAGTTGCACGATGTACTGGCTTCATGATGAAGCCACTGTATACAGTGTCTTTACTACCCATTGTCCTATAACGTAGGTATAAGGGAGGGTGATATCACCGCTGGGACTATGTGATCGCAACAGCCCTCACGCTGTGAGTTGCATGATATACTGGCTTCACTATGAAGCCACTGGATATAGTTCACTACACATTCTCCTAATTGTTTAAAAAAAAAATAAACAAACAAACAAATAAATAACGTAGGTATCAAAGTGGGTGATATAACCGTTCGCAGACCATGTGATCGCAGCAACCCCTACGTTGTGATTTGCATGATATACTGGCTTCATAACCCATAGTCCTACGAAGGTATAAGGGAGGGTAATATTGCGATAATAGAGAGCGGATGGACGCCAACACGCTCGTCACCAACCGCTGGCAGACTAAGTGTTCGCAAGAGCCTAGATACTATAAGTGCCTAGTTGAAACAGCTGCTTATCCACAGACACGCTTGCAAGAAAAAAATATGAAGGGTTTCGTGTCGCCGACCGATACTAAATTTTCAGCGAAAACCGAATCTTTATAAGTATCCGAAAGCCGTAAACTTTTTTAAAGCAATAACCAAAGTACTGTGATTAAAGTGATATTTATTTCTTTCCAGTGGCTGGGGACGAGCTGGTGAAGTTCCACGCATATTCTCCGTTCGGGAGTTCATTCGTAGGCACGTAATTAGTGCGCAAATAATGGTAACTTGCCACTTGCCGGTTTTAGTGGGACCGGATGCCCCCCGCAACACGTGAGCGCAATTCAATGAATTATTACATCCGATTTCCGACTTGAGTTCGGGTCGTCTTGCTTTTGTTAACCTTTTATGTATCGTGGCTCGAATTAAAGATCCAATGTATGGTTAAATTTAAAGTTCTATGTCACTGTTGCCCTATTGTTAAACCCAAGATGGCGCAAAATGAAGCAGTCAAAAAGTGTGAAATAAATGTATGTCCGATTGAGATTGCCTACCAAAAATGTAGATGATTTACTACAGCGGTTGGCACTTTTACTGCAAACACTTTTAGTAGCAATACCACACGCTAAAATGAAGGAAAACGTCGTGAGGAAACCTGCACCTTGGTTGACTCCGCATGTATTGACTGTCTTTCCTGTAGGCTTGGCTTACTAATCTGTCAGGATGATAGACAGGCCTACTATATCAAAAAACACTATCCATCTAGTGCGGATCCGACGGGACGCTGTATAAATCATCGCATTATAACTATGCACCTACACACGTCCCACCGTAGGGCACAGGCCTTCTCTCAAAGAGAGGGTATGGGCTTAATCACCACGCGTGCCCACCGCGAATTGAGATATGTGCGGGGTACGTTAACACCTCAGACACTCAGGTTTCCTTCAACTGTTTTCCTTCACTGTTAGCGACTGGTATTGCTACTGTAACTTCACAAATGTGTGTAAATTAGAAAACAACGTCAACGTCATAACTAAGAACATGCCGGGATTCGAAAACCCGACCTCCCGAATGCAAAGCAGACGTTCTACCGCTCCGCTACCGAAGCTCCTCTCATTAGATGCAAAACGGCCAAAGTTTGACACTTCCCCTCTTCATTATTTCTTTTTAATGCACTAACCCGTGCTAAGGACAATTTTTAAAACCTATTAAGAGGCTAAAAATTCCACCCACGCCGAGACTCGAACCCGTGACCTCTGGCTAACTGTGCCAGCGCTCTTCCAACTGAGCTAATGGGCGACTATATATAGTCCGACGCGTGGGTGGAATTTTAGCCTCTAAATAGGTTTTTAAAACTTCCACTCTTCGCTTGTTGGGTAATGTAAACACTTGGTAAGAGTTGTACCGTTTACTATTCTGCCTATGACGCGCACCGTATCAGGTCGCACAATCTATTGTTGGGTGTGTAAAAAGTGTAAGAATTCTTTGTCAAGCCACTCTCTTTGGAAATTAATCCGTTACCGCTTCCAGTTCGCTCGCACAAACGCGTCAATTCTTTATGGGGCGTTAATGAATTAAACACGTCACGATAACTAGCTGTTTTCCATTGGTCGTGTAAACGTTTCTCCGCCAATCCGGACTTGGCCCCCGTGGTGGAGTGTGGCGTAATCTTGCTGCGATGCAGGAAATGACCCGTGCCCCAGCAACGGGGACGTACAAAGGGTTGATATCATCACCTTGTACGCGTGCGTCTTAACATAATAAGCGCTCAGGTCGCGTTACTTTTGGAATCTGATGACTTAGTTTATGTTTGTAGAGAATCTTGGTACACTTTCTAATAATGAAAGCAAATTAGAACGCGAAGTCAATAAATTATCGTGGTCCTTATCGGTATTTTGTTTCGTAGTTGTTTTGGACTTGAAATTTAATTATGTACCTTCTTGGTAACATGCCTTTACTAAATGTAGGGCTAACTGAATAAAGACGATTTCCATTGCTAGTTGCAGAACTTATCATACCTACGTTGTATTGAAGTTCTATAAAATTTTATTACCCTCAGGTAAGAGAATACTGGATACATAATTTTTTTTAAATGTGCAAGCGTAAATGTCTAGCAGGGATGGACTGGGTCATGTCTAAACTTCTGCTTATCAGTTGATCGAATTTATCTTTTGATACATATTTTATTTAAATAAAATAAGATAAATTCGTTTTATTATTTATCACATAAACAATATATTTCACTTGTTGGAATTATTTTAAAACATTCCTCAGACGCAGTTTAAATAATCTGTGGCTATGTGCTTCCCTTTACCACGTACTATTAAAACTGTTTCTATGTAGTGTTTTAAGGAACCGGGTTTTTTATATAGAAGACTGTAGATTTTTATGCAATCACGGCCCCCGATAGAAATGGCTACCCGAAGGTACCCGTTTTTACTCGGCTCTCGCAGTTACGATACAAACGATAAGAACCACCATGGGCTAAACACAAACATGACTGACTTCACCTTTTTGTATTGTGAATCTTCAGATACAGTGTAAAAGTAAATAAACTATCATCTCGACTGTGAAACGAGTAAACACGATCCAACCCATCCTACCAAGTGGACGCTAAGCGATGGAGATAATATATTGTTTACAATCGATTTATGTAATAATACATTACTTATATCATACTTTCTAATGATAAAGCGTCTAGGCATATGGAACACACTAGTTAATGTTTTCGATTGAGATGATAAATAGTTTGCACGATTTTGGATAGTGCTTTAACTTTCTAAAAGTATACTAATAAAGTACTTATTAAAAACATACAACAATTAGGTAGGTATTAGAGTTCATAAATTTTGCGGCTGAATTGACAGTGAGAGTCAAATGTGCGATTCAGCTGTGCTAAGATGGCAGGCGTAGACTTAGGGCCTTATTTATATAAACATAATTGCATATACTAAAAACGCTCACTAAAATAGTATGTGGTGGAGATTTTACGAGGAAAAGACGTAAGCAGAGATTTAAAAAAACGCATCTAGGGGTATATTCTTTTTTTGTTGCACTAACCCGTGCTGAGGACAAAATACCTATTTAGAGGCTAAAAATAATACAGAGAATATTATAAAGAGGTTCGAAATTTCGCTGATGCCGGCACTTGCCTATTAGCTCAGTTGGAGAGCGCTGGTACGGTTAGCCAGAGGTCGCGGGTTCGAGTCCCGGCATGGGTGGAATTTTTAGCCTCTAAATAGGTTTTTAAAAAGCATCTAAGAGTGTTTTAGTGTAATAGTATTTTTATAAATAACGCTGTTGATGTGACAGCACTCTCTACAGTTACACGGTCTTATTTATAAAACCGTTATTACCTAAAACACTCTGACAACGCTGATTAAAACAGTCTATGACAGAATTTTTTACGAGCAAAAAAGGTACCTACAGATCTAATAAACTGACTCTAAGGAATACTTTACAGGAATCATGTTTTTTAATAACCCTACACAGTCTCTCGCTTAGAATTAGACAAAAGTTAAGTCTACCCCTGCCATGTTACTAGGACTGGAATTTGTCGTATTTGTTCATCTTACTGTCACGATTGCTTGGTAAGATATCTAAAAGGGGTCAGTGACAGCACTCTCTACGCTATCGGTCAGAAATTATCGGTTACGCTCCCAACAGATGGAACAGACTAATTTTGTTCTTAACAGTGAGTACCTACATGCATAGTATATCAACGGCCTCATATCTATGTACCATGTTTGGGGAAATAAATACTCAAAACAACCTCTGGTTCATTGTGCGCCCAGTTTCGCAAGTGAATTTCTGTACAATCTTACTATTTCATACTTTCAGATATTACACTCTTTAATTTTTATCCATAAAAAAAAAAAAAAATATTTTATCCATCTAATCTCGCATTTAGGCGCTCCGAACCTAGCTAATTTTAGATTTATTTCTATGAAATCCTATGGAACCTTGCCATTTTGGAATTACGATTTTGTAAATTTTGGAATGTTCCCAATGACATCGATGTGAGTCACCACCTAGCGGATCGACCGGACCGGATCTGGGTGCATCTGTTACCACTGGTGACAGATGCATCCAGATAGTATAGGTTCTCATTAACACGGCTGCATACTTTAATTCGCTAATACATGGTAGCAATAGCGCCAAATGTACCTAACTTGATTTCAATATTTAAGATATAATTATATAGATATTCTGCAATAAGCGCCACGTTACCGTAAGGAGACTTTATCACTGACCCCTAGAAAGGTTGACGAGAGATGGCTGTGCTAATATGTGCTATGGAAACTAAACGGGCATTACTACAAAATAATTCACCTGTTTAGCATGAAAATTCCATACCTTATTAAAATTTCGATGTTCATAGTTAGATAGGACTTAATACTTTTGTGGTAAGACTAGGTGTACTCTATCAGTTTACACTTCTGAATGAAGTGTCACGATGGAGAGATCCTTTGGTTTTTAACCATACCTTTTTAACACCAAACTGATGAATTATCGTAATTAAGATTCTAATGATAGGTTTACAGTCTATTTATTCTTACTTGTCCAATTTAGTAAACAAGATTCTAACCTTAAAATTGAGATTAGATGCCTAAACTAGAAATTTTCTCGCAAATTGATGAAGTATGTTTATTAAATTGGCAGCGTGTTATCTAAAAGAGTGTTCCAAATTACATAATTTATGAAAATATGCCAATTTTGGACTAAAAAGTCACAGTTTAAGGGTAGAATCTTGTTTACTAAATTGGAAAAGCAAGAATAAATAGACTGTACATTACTGAGCTTACAATTATGATTATTTATCGATGTGTTTTGTGCAATTTTCAACTAACATATTATATTTTACTGTCTCCTATGTCACACCCCACAAGTAAACATAGTGTGGTTTCTCTAATATTATGTAAGAAGTTAGAATATACTATCATTGGCACAGTTATTTATATTTTAACTGAATGTATTAGAGTTTTGTCGCCCACTGTACTAATTATCGTTATATAGAACCATGTCAGTCCATCCAATTAAATGTATCGGTAAATATATGAATTTTATATTTGCTTATACCTACTTATATTTTGTCGAAACGATAACCAAAAGCCTGTTAAAATAATGTATGCCAAAAATAGTAGCAACGTTGGTGATTTATATTGAAAGTTTTCTGTGTACCTGTGAATAATTCGTTCATATTATATGAAAAATAGCATAGCTTGAAATATTTTGTGTATTTTCGTTTTGTTTAAACCTGTAGGAGTTTTTAGATGAGTTTGTTCACTGAAAGGTTATGCTGCAGTCGGCGACTGTGTCTTTGTTTATATTAATTATGATTCTATTAATAAACGGTTAAATAAGTTACATAACGTTTTATTTGGAATAATAAAGATCTACAAGGCATTTCCCCCTTAAAACAAAATTACAAAGGTGTTGGGGTGTTACACAAGTACCTACAATCGACAGAACAGTAGAGGTTGATGTGCTATCAACATTTCATTGGGTGGATTTCACCGCTTACTATCGCGCGACCAACTTGTTAAGTATGCCGCAGATCACTGCCAAACAAGGGGACCAGAACTAAAGTTTCGGTGACTTGGTGATCAATTACAATTGTTAGTACAAAGTTATCTATACAATGAAGACATCGAAATCCCGAAAAAAAAAATATCAGCTATTTCATATAAAATTATGTGCGTGTGGACGGAGGGACCACTCCTGGATTTCGCTTTTTCTGGAATACCAAGTTTTTTAGTATGTAGTCTAAACAATTGTAGAATGATTTCATTAATTTGTAGAAGAAATTATTTAAAAGATATAGCTCTTAAACGGTTGTCCCTCAATTATCACACCCGCAAGATCTCGGAGCGGACCTTGAAAATACAGTTGCGTTAACTATATATTTTAATAGCTTATTTTGAAAATAACAGGTCACAAAGTTGAACATAAAGTAAACCATGATGTTGGTAAGTTCAGTTTCGAAGTTGTCCCCATTCAAAAATGCTTTCTTAGGGCGAATAAGGATTTAAAGATGTATAGATGGAGAACTATACATCTTTAAATCCTTAAAGATGAACTTCTTCTTCAGCCTAATATTATGTAGTCCACTGCTGGACATAGCCCTCCCCTAATGAGCGCCAAAGCGCCCTGTCTTCAGCTTGCCGCATCCAGCATCTGCCGACAGTTTTTCGCAGATCGTCATCCCACCTGGTCGGAGGGCGTCCTACACTACGTTTTCCGAGTCGCGGTCTCCATTCAAGAACACGTTTACTCCAACGGTTGTCGGTTCTTCGCGAGAATAAAAGTGATTTCTTACAGATCACTTTTACACTCACTCTCATCACTCTTAGTGATCTCTTTCAAGTGATCTCATATCTTTGGATGAACTGGACTAATACATTAGAGAAGGAAGTAGATGTACAAACATACAAAACGATAATTTCAGAGTTACCTATTTAAATACATGCCTAACAGTGTGAATAAATTAAATTATTAACAGAGATACAAGACGAGGTGGCATGAAGAAGACATTCAAAGAACATATTAAGTAAAACACACTCCTTTACCATGGCCTTAAAAATGGGCAGGGATTTGGCTTTCCGCACCTTCACCGGTACAATACGACGATTCGGATTTTCTCGTTTTGAGCTACAAAGGAGGTTTTGTTGCTCATATCGTTCTTGTGTTGTATTCAATAATAAAAGGTCAGATGAGGTTGGCCGAATCGTTACTGATTTTAATCGTACTGTAAGGCATTCCATAATCGGACTGCCTGCACGGTGAAGGAACAGCCGTAGAAAGTATGTGATTGGATGGGACTTTTAGGAGCAGGTTTTGGTAAGAGCGAAGAATAAGGATATGAGAGGAGTGAAGAAACTCGAAGCTCTTTTAGATAGGAAAGAGTAGCTGGATTAAACAGTAGGCAATATAGAAGAGGGACTTTATGCGATAGTAAGGTGATTTGGTTTAACCTGATTAAATTTACATAAAAACTATAAAATTATGTGTGTACAAAATTAGATCTGAAGGTCCCTCAAGCATACAAAATATTTATAAGAAAAAGCATAAGCAGTTAACAAAAAATGTGAATGAATAAATGTGAGAGACGATCGACAAGTCCACTCATATTACAATTGTGAAAGTTTGTGAACATGTTTGGATGTTAGGCACTCAATCACGCAATAACGGCTGAACTGGTTTACAAGAAACGTGGCGTACAGATAGACAAAGATCTGAATTGAGACAGGATACATTGATACCCCGGTAATCCTCCGCAGACAAAGTCGCGGACACCAGCTAGTTTATTATACAAACAAGTGTTAATTTCGCACAGAGATTATTCTATCGATTACCTATTCTTTCTTTAATTACTTATTTATTATTCTTGTATTTCACTCATTGGTACTGTTTTTTTCTGGATATATAGTTTTTTTTTAATAATTAAAAAAATTGGATTCCACTCAACTGGTGGTCGTAGAGAGTATCTTGACCACGGTAGGTAGAACTGTCGTCTCGCGACTGTCGGTATCCACATCCGGCAGCGTCACTTGCCCTACGTTGGGTTTGATGACGATCACGGGCAAGTCCCTGACCCCAGGCAATATAGCCCACTTCTTATACAAAGTCATGGCCATATTCGTCGCGTTGTCCTTCGGAACGATCTCATTGATCTGTACTGACTCAAAATTCTTTTCCACTGTCTCTTTGATCATTTCTTGTGTCCCCTTTTCGTCAAAAAACTCGTCGTGCTCCTTAGCCGAGAGCGCAGCCGCGAAGAAGGCACGCCACCTCGGCGTATAGTAGTAATGAAACAGCTCAGTCCATTGTTTGCACGCGTAATCCGATATCTCGCCGTTGGGCCCCCACAGCGTGATTTGGTTGCGCGCGTTGAACTCATAAAGGTAACTCTCGCTTTCGCTCAGACCGATTCTTGTTGCGGCCAGAAGCACTGGTCTTACGCTGAAAAAGATGATTGTTGCTAATATCTGTTCTATATCTTGCATAGCGTCAAGAAATTGATTGACGGTGGAATTTAAGACCCATATATTAGACAGCCGACTGGCTTCCACATTCACGTAGAGCTGCTCTGCCCTGTACTGAAGCGCTTGGCGGGTGATGTCCACCAAGTCTAGGCTGAAGGCAGCGCTTGAGCAATTGCCGTCTGGCACAAAGACGAACTCCCTCCAGGCCGCGATGAGATCGCTGCTCTTATACCAAGCCCACGGCTTGATCTTAAAGCTCGGTCGCCGCGTGATAACGTATTTGCCTCGAACTTTATTCAAACCGTTGAAGCTATACACACTCTTCAGTAGATGCATCCACGCCTTACCCAAAGCGGTGCACCCGTACCGACGCTCGGCGTACTCTTGCACCCAGACAGTCAGGTCCACCGGCCCCTTGCGGTAAGCGGATTCCAGCATGAGGTCGTACACCACGTAGTTTTGGTTGATGCCCTCAGGGGTCAGCCCTGTGCCGACCATGGTGGTGTTTACACGTGCACGCACGTCGTACACGTCGTGGTTGATCGTGTGCATGTTCCCAAACATGCCGAGTGTGCCGCCGAAGTTGTGCAGCATGCACCAGATGAAGGGCTGCCCAAAGTACATGTCGTAGAGATCGTACTGCGGCCACTGCTCAGACTGCAGGTCCAGCACGAGCAGGCGGCCGCGGGGCACCGCCGTCAAGAAGGCGCGAACGCGCTCGCGCGGCCACAGCACAGGGTCATGCACGAACATCCAGTTTTGCAACAGCCACACGGCCTGATCGTCTGTTTCCGACAGTGTCGAGAATATTGCGCGTGCCGTCTGCTCCGCCAGCGCCGTAGACCAGGGACCTACCGTCACTTCGTTGAAGGGGTCGGCAGAGTACACGTGACCGGTGCGAGCGCCGGCGACCTCGCGCAGGAAACGCGTTCCGATATCCTTAAAGAGAGGGTCGGCTGGGTCCAAAAATAACCCACAGCAGTAGTCGTCACCGAACTTGTTCCACGGGTCTACGCTGTGAAAAGTTGTGTTAGGGAAGCGGCGTTCGAGCGCGCGCGGCACGTGTCCGCTGAAGGCTGGCAACACCGGGACTATGCCGAGATTAAGCATGTAAGGGAGCACGTAGTCTTGTATCACCTGTTGAAGATGGTGCCAGGAGGGTGGTAGTGGGCCGCCCCAGCCGCGCACATTTCCCATGCGAAGCCAGGCGAGGAATGCAGGTCCGGTAAAGTGCTCGGCAATCTCGTCCTCCGTGAGGCCGTAGTGTCGGTAAACACGCGCCCAGGCGGCTTCCTGCGCCACCGGAACCAGCGCAATGTTGATGCCGTTCAGGGCCATCCATTTAACATGCAAACTCCAGTCCGCGTCATCCCACCAAGTGAAGCTGTAAGATGGCGTGCAGACGTTTTGGTAGTACCGGAACCGGTCATTCGCGACCACGAGCTCATCCAAATCGGGCAGAATATCGTTTATTTGCACTCGCTGCACTTGCCAGGTGATCTGGCTCTTGCAGTAATGTTTGAGGAAGTAGTTGAAGCCCCAAACTGCGGCGACGCCGCTGCTGGCACGGATGTGCAGCGACCACTGCTCCGGCGACGTTCGCAGCGCGAACACGTCCTTATGCTCTGTGAACAACGATGGGTCCACTTCCACGGTAACATTAAAATGTACTTTGGAGGTATAAAATTTTATTATTTCTAAAGCGGCTCGTTGTTGAGTCTGGGCTGACGTTTGGGTCTGTAGCTTCACGGGGTCGAGGTAATCGAGGTTTGTAGCTGACAAGAGCCCGATGGTTGTCACGGACAGGAGAAAGCGTACAGTAGAACGCACCATTGTGAGGCGCGGGCGAGCGGTACTGGCCGTAATAGATACTGTCTGACTAAATGCAAACGACTGAGTAGTGTTGACACAAGTAGCTTTATCGGGCAATAATGGGTGACCTTTGCCCTCCCGCTCGCAGATCGGATAGCTCATAAAGTTGAGACGCTCGGACAGTAGGTAGCCGTTTACAGTACGTTTCCGTGAATCTATTGTCTTGTTATTAAACATCGATTCGTATTAGCATAACGTGATCGTAGAATTCAAAAGAAAAGCTTGTGAAAGATATAACATATCACACTAATATTATAAAGGCGAAAGTTTGTGAGTATGTTTGTTACTTCTTCACGGCTGGACCGATTTTAATAAAATTTGGTATGGAGTTTGCTGACACCCTGGATTAACACATAGGCTAAGTTTTACTGTGGGAAAATATCCTATTCTCATGGGAAAATCGAGAAACCGCGGGGCACAGCTATCATGGCTACCTTTTGTCTAAAAAAACGCATAACATGCGATTAAGTCGCGTCCACACGGTCCACAGCTTACTATATCGTAATAGGACATATTTTATGCAGGGCTAACTATTTTTAAACATTTGGTATTTTAATACCTGAACCAAGACAAAAAGTTTCGGTGTTATTTATAAAAACGCGATTTCCTTAAAACATTTCTAAGATGCAATTTACATAGTCTGTTATTATAACAGAAACGACAATCTTAAACTGCATTTCAAGAATAATTTAAGGAATCGTGTTTTGTGCAACTATTACAAGTCTGTATTTTACAACAACTTTAGTTCCAACACAGGAAAAAAGAAAGTTCCAAGATGGTTTTTCTCACATCGGTATTTATAAACATATATACCTATACTTAACGGTTATCCTAGATATTTTTCTGAAATTCACGGTTATGGTACCAATGTGGTAGGTACCTAATCTTCGATAAATCATTGTCTTACATACCTATAGGTACCTAGATGTCTATTCTATTCTACACACGGTTCCAATGTGTCAAAAATATATCAGAGATAAAAGAAAAAAAAAGTAGCCTCTATGTTTGTGCCCAGCAGTGGGACACAAACATAGAGGCTACGTAAAAAAAACGTACAAGGTTAAAATGCAAAAGTACACGCGCATTGTGTGTTCCATAGCATAAAAACAGATGCCTCTATAACCATTGAATTTCAAATAGAGACAGATACTACTTAAAATTCAATGCTATAACTTCGCTCTATGACTTTTTACAGATTTTTAAAATGTTTTGGAACATAAATAAATAAATAATGTTTTTTTATGCATATTAGATTAAATTCGTGCTTTAGGCGCTCTACTATTGTCGTAGCCATAGTAAATAATTGAATTCTAAACAGTCACTTCAAAGTAGAAAAACAATTATTATAAAATTGAGAATATTTCCTTTGTAAAATGGGTAAAAGTCGGTGAGAAAAAGTTGTTGTTTCAGTAATTGTGCATTCATGTTTTTTTTACAATCAAGAAAGTATCAATTTAAAAACTGTTTTAGAAATACGTTTATAAATGAGTGAATTTCAACAACTATGATTTATTACCTAATTTTGGTGGAAAAGTTTGTTTCTGTTTTTTTTTATATAATACTTTATTGGTAAGCAAGAGGTACATATTCAGGTACATAAAATAATAGAGAAATATATTTATTCCTGAAAACTTTAAATATAATGTCGACACCAGAATTGGTACGACACCAAAATTGGTATGTGATACCAAAATTAGAAATATTGACACCAGAATTTATTCCTATTACCGAAATTAGAAAGTCTTGACACCAAACTTTTTTTACTGAACCAAATCAAAAGAAAATAACGATAAAAATCTTATTTAAAGTGAATAAATGTGTTAATAAAAAAATAACATAACGAGATCAATAAAAAAATAACAATCAACAAATACGACTTTCTTATTTTTCCATGTCTTGTTAATTCTACAGTTTTTAATTTACATGAATTGCAATCATCTTCTCTAACCTCCATCATCATGATTTTTATTTTTATAAAGTGAATATTTTTTTTCATAAAAGAACACCATAATGAGTTCAATAAAAAAACAACACTCAACAAATATAGCTTTCTTATTTTTCTGTCTTGTTCTATAGTTCTAAATTCTACAGTTTTTAATTTAAATGAATTGCACTAACCTCCTGTAACCTTCATCATCATGATAATTTTTATTACTAATTTCCTAACATGCTAGGTTGACATAATTATGTAATGAGATCAATTTTAAAAATTAACTATCAACTTAATAAACTTTCGTACTATTCCAAGTCTTCTCAATTAATTCTTAAGTCTGTAAATTAAAAAACATTCAAATCATCCTCGCTTTCATCTCCGTTATGATAATTTTTATAATTTTTATAAACTGTTTCATTTTCTTCTATACTCTTCCTTGCATTCATAATGTAATAGTATTTCACTATTGATATTATCAAAAAAGAAACATTTTGAGTTGGGATTCGGTCACAGTCTACCATACTAATCAAATCATGCGAAGGCCGGTTAGTTTAATTTTGTTTGCGTTTTTCAAAATAAATTGTTTAGAAGCTGGAAATCTATATATTTGTGGTGGGTGAACATTGGAACGGGCATGTGTTATTGACGATTAATGTGTCGAACTTGTAAGTGACACAAAATCCCTTATTGTTTCGAATTCTTCCTGAACATTTGTCTCAGTTGGCTATTCATAACAGCCCATATGCTTCCCATGGCAGCATCGAATTGTGTCATAAAGACAGACTGGCTCAACACAAGATAACGAAGGCATTGCCAAGCCGTTGGTAGAACTCTTCGTCCAAACAAATTGGTGAACTTTCATTGATCCAGGGAAAGGTTTAAGATTTTGTGGTAGAAGTTCATCTTTCTGAATGACTACATGTTCTTGAACAATTTCAACTTTAACCTCTGTGATGACTGTTCTCAATCTTTGGACACGGCTGTCGATATCTGTAATATCTTCTCCAAAGGCAACTAGCCGATCTGCTGATCTTTTGAGCACTCCGCCGATACCATCAGGTGCACCTTTTCTGTGCCCACATTTGCAGTAGTGCCATACCACACATGTCAAGCTAGGAAGATCGATTTTTAATTGAGGTATTAGGTAGAAAAGTTTTTTGTTACTGTATTGTGCTGACGGAGCATTCTTAGTGCAGAATCACATATCATCACTCTCAAGCTACTCGTATGTATAAACCTTGGTGTTCCACAGGTAAGAAACTTAATATACTGTACTTCCAAATCGAGTCATCTTATTATGGTTCTGTTTTCGTTTGTCTTTGAGGTACGTAACTCTAAAAACTAATTTTGGTGTAACTAAGCAATTTTGGTGATTGGTAAAGTACCACCAAAACCACCAAAATTGCACCACCATAATTAGAATCTTGTTGAAAATGTTTATTTAAAAAAAAACTTCTAAGAATACACTATTTATATTTGCATAATTTTGGAAGCATACCAAACCTTTTTCCTATAAATTTAAATTACTACACCGACTTAGTCATAAAACGTTTTTAAAATATTACACCAAAATTGCAGGTTTTTTGTCCGATTGCTACGAAAAGACTTACTTACGTTTTTGGCGAGAAATCACAACGGGATGGCACATGTTTATCAATGCTGCGCGTGGGTGCCTGACTAAACGAAGTGAATGTTGGTAGCTTCGTCCATCTAGGTTTATTCTATACGAGCCACATAATGATTCCATAATTCCCACCAAAATTTAAAATTTCGCGCGGACAGTCCTTTTCGATTTTCTCAAGAATAAAGTATTGCCCTAAATATAAAAGCAAAACTGTCATTAGATAGAAAAACTAATACAGAATATAAATAAAATTAGTAATTTCTAGTAAACTAGTGTAGTTTCGTTTAAGTGGTGGTCATCCCCAGAAAAATAGATTGTGGACGCGCCACCAAACTTAGAATTATGCTAAATGACAATTTTTTTTTTCACTAACAAAATGTTATTTACTAAAATATTGACGGCTTGATGAAGAAAGGTACGGCTTCTGTCTTAAAAAAAATATAACTTTATTGTACGTTTAGTTAAAGATATGATTTTCAGCCGCGCCGCCTAAATATCATGCTTGAGAAAATCACTCAAATAACCGATAAGTATATGAAAAAAGAAATACCACAAAAATTAGTACTCATGTGACCCCGACGTGATTTGAACACGCAACCTTCTGATCTGGAGTCAGACGCGCTACCGTTGCGCCACGGAGTCGTTGCAAATTGTATCCAATATATCTATCATGTACTGTATAACTTTTTTAACTCAAGATTAAAAAACTTCACAGCTCTATCAGTGCAAATTAAGTTTTCTGTCGAGGATTAATAATTGAATAATTACTAAGATCGCTATCGGTGAAGGAAACATCGTGAAAAAACCAACTAGAAAATCTAAGGGTCTGGGTGTTCAAATTACCTCAGCGCTTGATATTGCAAATCCGCCGGGGGCACGCGTGGTAGTTAACCTCATACTCTCTTTCTAACAGAGGGCCTATGCTCTGCAGTCGGACGTCTAATAGAGCTACCTACATAAAAAATATATTAAGGGGCTCCATATAAGAACCAATGGAAAAAATACAGATCGTTTTTGTAAAAAGTGTCCGTAGGTACCTACTTACTTACATTATTTTCGTCGTATTAATGGTGACTATTTGAATAGGACGTTCCAACGCTGTCTAGTCTCTACTGCATGACCCGAGGAAATTACTCCGTAATTAAATTGTGAAGTGTAAATTCGGGTTCGGGCCTCACGTTAAATTGATTGATTAATCATTTATTTACACTTACACACACACGCAATAAAAACAATATTAAGCAGACTGTACGTACAAGAGAAGAAAAGCAACAACGCATACGATAGGTACACAACACATACACAGAGCATTTTCCAGTCTAAGTACCTACTGTGGGTGAGGCAACTGCAAAAGGGCTCTGACTCAGCATAAGCTGGTGATATGATACTCCAGAAATTCATAACATAATCTCAAGCATAATTATTATATATCCACACATACATTATTATATATCCCAGAGGGGTAAGCAGTCACTTGCCACGATCCACAGACCTTTTTCTCTTCTTCAACAATTATTAGTCGTTGCATGCACGCACACCGGTTTCGGGTAATTTTTTATCTTGCCGTAATCTAATGCATCCCTTATTTAAATAAATAATAAGATTCATAGACGTATTACACAGATCCCGTTAGCCCTATACCAAGTACAACTAAATTACTTGTGTTAGATTTAATACAATAAATACATAGAAAACATCCAAGACCCGAGACAAATTAGAAAAGTTCGTTTCCTAGTTGGACCCGGCCGGGGATCGAACCCGAGACCTTCGGTTTTACAGCAGCGTGCCAAACCGCTGCGCCACCGAGGCCGTCATTTGGTCGAAGTTGACCCACCTGGGACAACCCTTAACTGCCCCTTCCACCCAAATACGCTCGATATATTCCTTTCGTCAATCCGTCGATATATTTTGATCACGGGAAATTCTTGAATAAAACAGGATTATTTTCAAATAAATATATTTTGTAGCTCTCTTTAAACTTACGTATAAATTAATAGATGGTTAAACTGGACGTGATTAAGTATACAAAAAAGTACAGTCCACACCACATCAACCTGCACGTGCGCTCTATTCAGTTGCATTAAGGGCGACTTAACATCAAAAATGTAATGGTTGACCTGCAGATGACTGCAACTTTTTCATTATCCCTACATTTATTATACTCGACTTTAGTTTACAAACTTTTGGCACTTCGCGATTGTATAGACATTAATATTGTTACTTTGTAACTTATGTTCTGCGAATTTTTTGGTTTAGAAGAGGATATAACACTGCAGGACTTGAAATATATTAGACCAATCTTCGTGAAAGGGGTTTCTAAGCGGCCAAAGAACGGTTGGCCGCCCGAAGTGGCTAAGCTCCAGCTAGCCGACTGGTGTAGAGACCGCGCAAGACAGAAACAAGTGGGCGACTTCCTGTGTCGGAGACTAAGACCCTTAGAAGTAATTCTAAGGTTTCCATTCCATTCTGTATCGTATTGGTTCAGTTGTACCTTACAGGAGTCACTTGTTTGGTTGACTGAAACTCAGGACTGAAGGTTCGCCTGTCAGCATACTGCTAAGACAGCGGCCATTTATAATGATGACAGTGGCACGCCTAAACCTTTGTATTCTTAGTACAACGAAGGTTTTTCTTCTTCAATCTATAAGTAACTACTACTATGGTAGCGTAATAAAGTATCCAGTATCTATATTTCATATAATTGCCCAGGTACCATATAAAAAACAATGTCCCAGGTAGTACAGAGTCCGAGTGGTCCCTTCACCCATCCAGTGTGAGTAATAGTGCCACTGGACGCTCGCTGCATAAATCATCTTAAAGTATAAATTATGCAAACCCTAGAGTTTTTGATGTAATTACAACTTAGAATCTTAAATTGAATGTCATGACTAGGCACAACGTAAGTCTATCCAAATATTAAAATTTATACTATCAAATCGATTTAAATTACACAGGAATGTAGAATAAAAAATACACCTAATAAGTATAGTGCATTATAAATAAAAGTCAGCTGCCATTATCACAACGTAACAATACACAAGCATTGAAATCAGTAAACTACTTTTTCTTAATACCTTAATAAAGTTTCTTATGAGTTAAGTAACTCATAAGAAACTTTATTCAAGAATGTCATATTTTATTGCATTATGATTATGAAATGAACAGTTATTGCGTCGATAGTAAGGTCTACATGATTTCGTTTAATTTATCTATTTATTTCTAGTAAAAATGATCTTTAATATTTCGTATGTACATAACATAAGCACCTGTATAATCCCATTTGTAATTTATAAAAGTTGCAACTTAAAATTGCAGCTAGAGATGGGCCGAGGACAATCTTTTCAGCTATTATCTGTAGTCCATAAACATAATGTACTTAGTTCACAACAAAATTTCAATAAAGATACTACTTAAGATACTTTTCCAATTCTAAATTCTCTTCATGCGAGAACCTTCCCCGCACATCACTAGTCACAACAAGGTAATTGTCGACGTTTCGTTGGTATAGTCTAAAGATGGTAAAGTTAACGTTTCTTGGCAAAGTAATGTTATATGTAAATGTGTAAAGTCTCTGCTCCTAAAAGTCGACTTGCTGCTGGTATTACAGAGTAGGAATTTGATTATGTAAGATCTTATTAATATTATAATATAAGGTGTTATGTAGGTGCAGCGCACTGGACGAGACATTCGAAACTTTGTAGCCAACTTAAAATACAGCTGAATTATATTTTTCAAGTTTGTAGTGTATCTGAATTCACAAGATGGCGTTATTTTTTACACAAATGTAAACTAAACAGATACCGTCGACGCAATGGCTCATGTCTCCTCCAGCAATGCATAATACCTAAGGGAATAGTTGTTTGTAACATATACATAGAATTTAAATACTTCAGCAGAAACAATAATGTACTGACCGACATAATGGATTTCTTCTACAATTCCATTCTCATTAGAACTACACATACATGTTAGAAACTCTTTTAGAGCGTTAAATATCTTGGCATTGACTGTCGTTCGCACATTCTAACATTTTCGGTGACCCGCCAATCACTTTTAGTGAATTAAATAAATAGATATATGAAAATATTGGCCTTTTTGCATCTACGTAATGAAATGATTTGATTTATACAGCGTCCAGTGGTATCCTCACTCACACTAGATGGGTGAAGCGAGCACTCCGACGCTGTAGTGCCTGGAACATGGTTTTATAGGTGATGTAGGCTTGCGTAGCACCTATACCATCCTGACAACTTAGTCGGCCTAGCCCACAGGAAAGACTAGTCAATACGTGCGGAGCCAACCAAGGCGCGGGTTTCCCCACGATGTTTTCCTTCACAGTTAGCGTGTGGTATTGCGACTACAAATTCGTAAATGTACGTAACTTTGAAATTAAACAAAGTCATTGGTACATGCCCGCACTCGGGATCGAACCTGGGGCTCTCGCTTGCCAGTCCAGGGTGGGTAGAAACCCACTGAGTTACCACCAAATAGATAAATAATAAATAAATATTCATGGACATATTACACAGATCTCGTTAGCCCTATACTCAGTACAAGTAAATGACTTGTGTTATAGGTGCTAACTCGACGATAGATTAAATACATAGATAACATCCTAGACCCGAGACAAACTAGAAAAGTTCGTTTCCTAGTTTAATCCGGCCGGGGATCGAACCCGAGACCTTCGGTTTTACAGTCAGCGTGCCAAACCGCTGCGGCACCGAGGCCGCCAAGTCATTCTTATTTACTGACCTTTGACAAAAGTGGTCAGTAACGGACAAGCCCGATAGACCGACCATATAGTGGAACGATATAGTGGGAGGTCCGTGGACGCGGATGGCAAGAAATCGTGAGAGATGGCATTTGGGGAAAAGGCCTATACCCAGCAGTGGGCAGCGGTAGGCTAATGATGATGAACGGACTAGAAAATAAAATTACTGATTTTTCAAACATACTTTAAAGTTTTTAAAACAAAACATTTTAACAAAAAGATATCGCCTAAATTGAGTATTTTCTTACCAATTTTCTATGTAAATATATAAAGTACGTGGGACAAACAGGCAAACCGTCGACTGGCACTTCGTTCCTGGATCATATTGATAAATCCAGGACTCATTTCACACCTATAATGACGTCGTAAGCCTGCCGAGATGAGCCTTGTTTTATCATATCACGGCACCACTCGGGGCGGCTTCTGTGCGTCGGTTAGGTTGTGCGTTAGGTGCCAGCGTCAAACTATCCTCCTTACTGCCGAATCTGATGCCATACGTTCTGAATCTCCTGATACGTAACTCGCCTATTGTTCGGATATTTCTTTACTGCTAACTCGTTTTCTTTCGTAACAGCCGTTAAAGAGCGACCTTTCTTTTTTCATTCCCCAAAGTTAGTCGACCACGCTTGAAAACGATACAGTGTAGCCTTGGAAGAGCCTTCATGCATGAATGCCGTTTGAAGTCTATCCGGTTTCAGGCGTCACTTTATATCTCAAAAAACCATAGTGCGAAAATGTTCGCGGTGCATATACATTTTTGATAAGGCGCGATAATTTAATTCAATTAAATTTTTGGTAACATGGCAACTAGCCGATGTTGACTATTTCTGCCAGGAACACGTCTAATTGAATCCCAAAAAAATGGAGGGAGATTTTGAAATTGGACGAACGTATCCTTTTAAACTTATAAATAATCAATTATTATATTCAAAATAAATAGAGACTGGTCATACATACCTAAGAACTTTTTTTTGAATTGCTTTCAAATTTTTGGTGCTTTTACGGGCCACATTTAATTTTGTTAAAAGTATATAATTTGTCTTTGACAATAATATAAATATTAGAATGTGCGGACCAGGAATGCCAAAGTATTACGCTCTTAATACAGAGGTAGAAACTAGCGCCACTATTTCGGAATCTCTACAATTTTACTGTTTTATTCTAAGTATGTTTGTAATCTTAAAATAATCTTTGTCTTTTAAAAACCTATTTAGAGGCTAAAAAATTCACCCATGCCGGGATTCGAACCCGCAACCTCTGGCTATCCGTACCAGATTCTGGTACGGATAGCCAGAGGTTGCGGGTTCGAATCCCGGCATGGGTGAAATTTTTAGCCTCTAAATAGGTTTTTAAATTTGTTCCTTAGCACGGGTTAGTGCATTAAAAATAAAAATAGTGTAATCTTTGTCTTCTTCGTAAGTCACCTAAAATATTATACACACTGCCGCTCTAAGTTGAGTATTACCTGTATTACTTTGCCCAAGTTATATAGGTTTAGAACCTAGTTCAGGCACAGAAGACTATTGTGTACATACAGCCTTGCCTAACATATTGTGATACCCCGAAAAATGTAATCAAAACACAATTTTAAACGTCAATTAAGAAATAAAGACTTAAGGTCTAATTTATAAAAGCCCGATATTCCAAAAAACTCGAAAAACGCTGATTAAAATAGTCTGTGTTGGAAACTTTACAAGGAAAAATAGTAACCACAGATTAAATAAACTGAATCTAAGGAGTGATAGTGTTATAGTGAATAGTGTTTTTAGAAATGAGACCGCAGCATGTGGAGATCTTTTGTAAAGACTTTAAGTCCCTGATTTCCTAATCAGTTACGTAGGGTCTTTATACAGCAACAGGAATAACAATATAAATACTTAAGATTACAATTACCTCATTCTTTTGTGACAAGTCTCAAGTTAAAGACCGATTATTAAGGTATTTACTGAGAAACTTGAAACACTCCATTCAGAAACCGGCGGAGATTTCCCGGAGTTTCATGCAAACAGTGGTTATTAATAAAAACAATATTAACAAATCGAGAAAATATTTAAATAGACATTAAGAAATATTTTGAGATCAAAATCGTCTCGCCTCTAAAATACGTTTTCAAATCAAACATACTGAGGCCTAGTGTCTGAATAGCACGATAGAAATGATATTAGCGCGACAGTAGCTGTCGTGGCGTGAATTTGACCCTATAAAATAATATTGAAATGGCATTGAACTGGTGTTGCACAGTAAACTTAGGGTTTTTGAATTGAGAATTTCACAAAGCAAATAGTTAACTGAATACCTTACCGAAGGGCTCGTGGCCTAAGTCGAACCGAGTGATTGGTATCAATCACTTGAGTTAAGCAAAAACAGGCGCGGTCAGGTGCAGGATGGGTGACCGTCCCGTGACTACCGCTAGTGGCATTTTTCCGAGCGCTTCCGTGCTTCGCAAGGCACATTAAGCTGTTGGTGGCGGCTGTCATGTAATGACAGTCGTTAAGCCGTGTCAGAGGCCTTATGGGCGGCTTGATAACTTCTGCCAGTAAGGCCCGCCAGTCTTACAATACTCCACCAACCCGGACTTGGCCTCCGTGGTGGAGTATGGCTTAACCTTCCTACGATGCAGGAAGAGACCCGTGCCCCAGCATAGGGGACGTTCATGGGTTGATATCGAAATAGTTAACTGTTGTTCTGTCTCTTCGAATTTCTCAGCAAAGAGCTTGACAGAACGTTACTTAACTTACTCAGTGAAATTCTTATTTCAGAAACCGGTCCTAAGTTTACTTTGCAACAACAGTTCAATGCCATTTCAATATTTTTTTATAACCCGCGCAAATAACATTTCAATCGCGAATCGCGCGTGGCGCTTAGTCAATCTGCACGGGTTATACCATTGGAATGCGATTGGTCATAAAACTACCAAAAGTGTCTATGAAACACCCATGGCCGTACTAATATAGTACATCTATTTATTTAACACTCGGCCCCTAGGTCTCAATTCCTTTTTATGGTATAATGACTGTTAGATGATCGTTTTTTCATACATGACGCCTAGTAAGTTTGATGCGCGTCCGCTCGTATACTTGAAGCGGCTGTGAAAATATGCGAGCGAGGAGGATGCCCGAAGTAATAGTAAAAGTATGAAATTTGACACTCATTTGTTACAATTCACCGTCCTCCCTCCGACATATTGTCGATTAACCTATTCACTTTCGATAGATGTCGATATATCGGGGGGAGAGAATAGCACTTCCCAGCTTCCCAACTGAAGGAGATGTGTCTGTGTGAACGCCTAGCTGCAGAGGCAGTTGTCTTTGGCTGTTGGCGGCTGCCGCGAACGGTGCCGCGGGAGAGTCACTAGTCCGTAGCCCGGCTCGCCCTGTAAAAGATAAAAGTGATGATCCCGTAAACGTTTTATGATAATAATAAATATTCATGGACATAACTATTACACAGATCTCGTTAGCCCTATACTAAGTACAACTAAATGTCTTGTGTTATAGGTGCTAACTCGACGATACATTTAATACAATAAATACATAGATAACATCCAAGACCCTAGACAAGAAAGGTTCATTTCCTAGTTTGACCCGGCCGGGGATCGAACCCGAGACCTTTAGATTTACAGTCAGCGTGCCAAACCGCTGCGCCACCGAGGCCGTCATCGATCATCTATCGACGTTTAGTGAGCTCAATCGATGATCTATCATTGTGCACCTTATTGTACTAACCGTGTATTATTAATAATTATTAAATAAAGAAATCTAAAAAATCAATCAATCAGCGAGCGGCGGTGTGGGTAAAACAATGGACTCCAAAGCGAGAGACCCAAGTTTGATTTCCAGTCCGGGCAGGTACCAATGACTTTTCTTTTCCATATACCATTCGCTGTGGAGACCTGAGTGTCTGAGGTGTTCAAATACAGGGAAGTTTAGAGAAAGTTCAAATATAGGGAAAGCTTGTAGGGAAAAGTTTAGAGAAGTAGGCATAATGACAATGGCTGAAGAATATATATACCAAAGTTTATTATATGTAAGAGAACATATAGATATTTTCGCTAAGGTTGGGGATTACCATAGTATTGAGACGAGACAGGAACCGGATTAGGCTTCCAACACATAACACTTCCAACACTTGCTAAAGTATCAAACTCGTTCTTAGTTCAAGGAATCAAATTTTATAACAAGATACCTGACGATATAAAACTGTTTAACCACAAGGAATTCTGTAGCGTACTTAGAAAGAACCTCATCAAGAAAAGCTGCTGTAAATGAAGCATTCAACGATAATAATATAATTGATACTGTAATTTAATGAAGTGATGTACCTATGTAGATATATGGTTATAATTTACTTTCATACGAGTAATCAATTTGACATAATTTAAATTTAATTTAATTCTGTTCTATTTGTGCATGGATGCTGTGAAATTGTGGATGTAATACTTGGCTGCCATTTACTATCTACTTTATAATTATATTGACGTGTCTAAGTGTATGAAATGTACCAAAAGATGAAATAAATACAATACAATACAAAAATACCTCAGTGCTTAAAATAGCCAATGCGCGGTGGGCACACGTGGTACTTAAGCCCATACTATCTCTCTCTGAGAGAAGGCCTGTGCCCTACAGTGGGACGTTTATAAGCTACAAAAAGAAACAATAAAGACATCCATGGTATATTCGCTCTACCACTACATACGCCGTGGGTTAGATTTCCACAAATTTACGAATGCTTTCAATACCAGATTGTATGCCCCTGTATCAATACCTATAGTAGGCGGCATCTTGGTTTTCTTGACGAGAAAGAGCAAGATGGCGCGGTGATTTATCGCGTTGTCGCGATTGAGCTCACCTCTACACTGATGAGTCGCAGCGGCTGTTTGGAGTACAGTTTATGCGCGAGCGTCATGAATATCGATTCGACATTGTCACATTCCGAGTCCAGTAGGGCAGACGTTTCGAAAAGCTGGAATGGAGGGAAAGTGCTGTTATTAATACGTTCACTGCTAATAGCGGATTCAACGCGATCGAACGTCAGCCCGGGTAGTACGATGGCGCGAGTCACGCGTTTTGTGACGCTAAACTGTCAGAATTTGACAATTAATGTACTGGAAAGTCACGACTTTTGACATTCAAAACGCGCGACTAGCGTCGTCGTACCACCCAGGCAGGACGTACTAGTATGCCTTGCCGGATCATACAAACAGAAGTCATATTGTACCTACGAGTAGAGAAGAGCGTATGCAACTTTCACTCGTACAACAGATTTGGTAGGTTGTAGGGTTGTATAGGACGATGTTTATTTGATACTGCACAGTTGCATGTTTGAAGACGAATGATGCTATCGCGAGGAATAGACTTGAATGGGAAAAGTCCTTTGCCCACCAGATGGCTCTATTCATATGACATTCATAGAAAGTCAGTCAGCAGCTGCGCCTTGGAGGAGGCGAGACGCGACTGTTTTCGATAGAACGGCACTGCATCAGCCCTTGTGCCTCCACCTAAAGAGGAAGTGGAGGACCGAGATCACAGCGAAGCCCTCTTCATGGGGATCTTACGCAGCTACGGTCTACCTTCCAGAAGGGGGGGTCACGAGTGGGGCCTTCATAGCGGCGCTAGTCTTGGGAGACTCTAAGTAGCGAGGCGACAATGGTGCGTAGGGAGATGTTCTCCTGGTCTTGGAGCCGTTTTTTGTTCGTCAGACGAGCGTAAACGTGGCGACGCGGTATGACATAAAGACGTGCCTCCACCTCACCAATTATGACAATTCCTAGGAAAACTTCACTTGAAATGTAGAAATATAGGAATTAAAATTGCAGAGGCAATCTAGGCGGTTCTCACCGGCATCCCGTATTTGTCGGCCAGCCGCTGCGCGTAGGCGGTGGCGAGCCGCGACTGTGCCGTGCCGCAGTCGCACTTGTTTCCGACTAAAACGCGCGGCGCTGCCATCAATCCGTGAGCCTCCACCTCTTGCATCCAGCTTGATATAGACTGAAGAAAAGAACAGACAGACATACATACATACATACATACATACATACATACATACATACATACATACATACATACATACATACATACATACATACATACATACATACATACATACATACATACATACATACATACATACATACATACATACATACATACATACATACATACATACATACATACATACATACATACATACATACATACATACATACATACATACATAACGTCCACCTGTATCCCAGAGGGGTAGGCAGAGACCAGCGACTGGCACTTCCCACGATCCTGACAGATCACCATCGCTTCATTAACGAAAAGAACAACTCATGTTAATACTCGTATGAAATACAAATAAGTAATTAAAGTAGGTAGAAACCAGGGTTTGCACTAAACGTCTTTTGTTGCACTAGCTTGGACAAACACAGATGGAAGGAAGAAAGATCGACGAAAGAAAATATCAAGCTAACATGGGTGACGTTCCAGGCGTTTATATGCCAACCAAATATGGCATGTATTAGCATGTATTGGCATAGTAAAAAGTACTCATAACCATATAGTATTAAGCTCGCCTTTTTATAAATTTGTTTTAATACAATAAAATTTTTATTCATTGTTTCATAACTAATAAGTTAATAAGCGTTGATAAAAGAAAAGTGGGTTGTCAGGAAACCCTGGTATCTGGGTACCCTATCGGTATATAAAATAGGCGTGGGTTTATGTATATGCGGAATTAAGTGGAAACAAATAATTAGTTTTGTAGGTTTTCATTTTATCTCTTACTAGTAGAAGCCCAACTGGCAAATTAAAAAAAAAACAGCACAAAAAACACAGCCAAATAGTGTTCTCAAGTGATGCTCCATCAAGCACGTGGCATGATTTTTATTATTTAGACGATTGAACAGATCGATTTTTCGAAGAAATAAAAATTAAATGCTATTAATCGGGAAGTGCGTCACTTGAGAACAACTAGTCCGATAGGGATGTTTACACATATTATTCAAACAGAGATGAAACGTTCCTATTCTTAGAACAAGAAACTTTGGTAAAGTTAACTGCAAAATTTCATAATTTGGTTTAACCCATACAATTCCAATAACGATGGTTCAATTGGTAATTATACTATTTTTATTTTTAATGCACTAACCCGTGCTAAGGACAAATTTAAAAACCTATTTAGAGGCTAAAAATTTCACCCATGCCGGGATTCGAACCCGCAACCTCTGGCTATCCGTGCCAGCGCTCTACCAATTGAGCCAATGGGCGACTCACCGGCATCAGTGAAATTTCGAACCTCTTTACACTATTCTCTGTATTACGTACAGGCAGCGACATCTGGCTTAAGCAAATTGCATCACTTACAGCCCCGACTACCTACTTTGCAGTTAGGTTTTACATCGGAACGATATCACTGTACTCACATGATTATACTATTTTTATTTTTAACCGACTTCAAAAAAGGAGGAGGTTATCAATTCGACGCGTATATTACTTTTTTTTTTTTTTTTTTGACTATGTTTTCGCATAACTTCGTCAAATCTAAACCGATTTCGATAAATTTTTTTTGTTCGATTAGGTATAGCGTCCCATTGGTCCCATTTTAATTTGGTGAAGATCTGATGAAGACCTTCAGAGCTGGAGAACTGAACTCTTCAATGGACAGCAGCAATAAGGCCTAATGAGCCCTATCCATTAGTATTATGCATATGCTTCATAACATAACATATGCTTCATAACATATAGTGTTGGTCCCAGGGTAATATGGTGAAACAGGGTAATATATAAAAATAGGACGGTGGTAGCGGAGCGGTGTAGAACGCCAGCCTCTCAATCGGGAGGTCGTGGGTTCAAACCCCGGCATGTACCAATGACTTTGTTTTCTAAGTTATGTACATTTGTGAAATTATAGTAGCAATGCCACTCGCCGACGGTGAAGGAAAACATCGTAAGGAAACCCTAGTGTCTGAAGTGTTAACGTACCTCAGCGCTTGCTACGTACAATGGCCCAACTAGGAGGCTAAGTGCGGAAATCTCAGGTGTAACTAACTAACTAGAGGCTAAAAATTTCACCCATGCCGGGATTCGAACCCGCAACCTCTGGCTATCCGTGCCAGCGCTCTACCAACTGAGCCAATGGGCCTCTAAATAGGTTTTTAAATTTGTCCTTAGCACGGGTTAGTGCATTAAAAATTTTAAATAAAAAATAAAAACCGACTTCTGCACCCTGAGGCACTAAAAACGTAGAAATAATTTAAACGAATGTGATCTATAAATTCAAAATTCGTATATTTCTAGGTATTGTAGAAGGATATCTTGGAGTCGGTGCCCAAAATGTATGTGATGATGGTCTGGAACTTGGCACCGACTCCAAGATATCCTTCTACAATACCTAGAAATATACGAATTTTGAATTTATAGATCACATTCGTTTAAATTATTTCTACGTTTTTAGTGCCTCAGGGTGCAGAAGTCAGTTTTTATTTAAAAAAATTATTTCACGGTTTTTAGTGCATAACAAATGTGGTTTTAATAACTACGCGTGCCTACAATATGTTTTTTTATTATTTTTTATTCGCTTCATAGACATTCAATTAGTAACTGCATTCACGCGCTCGGTTTGGATATTTGTTATCTTGGCCTTTGCTAATAAATCCCCTGTTTGATCGAAATATATTTGCCCGAACGCCCCTTCATGCTCTCCATATGTTCAATCGAGCGCAACATTCATTTCTCAATTCTAGTCCCATCTCTTTTAGTTAACATGTTTATCAAAATGCTCGTACCTACAGTGATTTTGATTAATACAGTGATTCCGAGTGATTGGAGTCAATCACTTGGATTAAGCAATAACAGGCGCGGTCAGGTACAGGATGGGTGAGCGTCCTGTTACTACCGCTAATGGCATTTTTCCGAGCGCCTCCGTGCTTCGCAAGGCACGTTAAGCCGTTGGAGCCCACTGTCATATAATGGCAGTCGTTAAGGCATGTCAGAGGCCTTATGGGCGGCTGGATAACTTCTGAGAGCAAGGCCCGCCACTATCTTACAATCCTCCACCAACCCGGTATTGGCCCCCGTGGTGGAGTATGGCCTAACCTTCCTGCGATGCAGGAAGAGACCCGTGCCCCAGCAGTGAGGACATACAAGGGTTGATAAAGAACGAACGTTTATCAAAACACTACTAAGTTATTCCGTGAAGATACTTTTTTTACGTACCTACATGGCCTTTGCATCTACGTAATGATTTGAGAACGTTGTGGGCTGAAAGAGGCTGTAGTGACTAGAATTCAAAAAATAATGTTGCGTTGGTTTGGTTATGTGGAGAGGATGAAGGAAGAAAGATCGACGAAACAAATATATATTGCGAATGTGAGTGGAAATGCTGGTAAGGGACGTCCCAGGTGGACATACATCGACCAAATAGGGGATGTATTAGCAAAGGGAAATATAAAAAGTACCCGGAACCGGCGTGCGTGCATGCAACGACTTATGAACGTTGATGAAGCGAAGGTAATCTGTCAGGATCGTGGCAAGTGGCAGTCCCTGGTCTCTGCCTACCCCTCTGGGATACAGGCGTGAGGTTATGTATGTATGTATGTATGTATGTATGTATGTATGTATGTATGTATGTATGTATGTATGTATGTATGTATGTATGTATGTATGTATGTATGTATGTATGTATGTATGTATGTATGTATGTATGTATGTATGTATGTATGTATGTATGTATGTATGTATGTATGTATGTATGTATGTGAATGCCTAAATACTAAAAGGGCACTTGTCACACATGAATTTGCTGTTATGAAATTTACAGGAGAGGATAAAAACTAAATATTTATTTAATGATAAGGTTTTACTACGTGGTTATTTTATATATTTTAAAATATATAAATACCTATCAGTTTGTAAGAAAATATGATTTTTCCTTATAGCAGATTTCCCAGAAATAAATACAAAAATAATTGGACAAGTGCCCTATTACTAACTACGGGTGGACAAGTGCCCTTCTTACCATTTTGCTGCAAATAAAAAAACCACGATCAAAGTATTTATATGTCAAACTTTAATGAAATAAAACTAAACTAAGGTACATGTTAACATTAATAAATTTTCCACACTCCAATTATATATATTTATCCAAAAGTCTATAAATTCTTGTGGTATGTATTGACTGTATCGACGATAGTTTTCTTCGTGCCGCACACCTTTCTTTCTTTTAAGACTTGACTCTTCACTCATAATGATAATTTTTATCCAATTTAATATCAACCGCCGCCTTAATCAATCAATAACAGCACCAAAATAAATCACATTCCCTCCACTATTGACCGCTGACAGTTCTATGGATTCGTTCAGACTTTTTTGTAAAAACGGCACTTGTCCATGGACAAGTGCCGTTTTAGTAATTATGCTAGAAAAAAGATCGACTTTTGAACCACGAAATAAGCAGTGACAAGTGTCTGTTTTACACAGACGGTGTAAAACAGTACTGGCAACACAATAAAGTAAAAAAACATTTTTGGATGAAAAATGGGACAAGTGCCCTTTTAGTATTTAGGCATTCATGTATGTATGTATGTACGTACGTACGTACGTACGTACGTATGTATGTATGTATGTATGTATGTATGTATGTATGTATGTATGTATGTATGTATGTATGTATGTATGTATGTATGTATGTATGTATGTATGTGTGTGTGTGTGTGTGTGTGTGTGTGTGTATGTATGTATGTATGTATGTACGTACGTACGTACGTACGTACGTATGTATGTATCTTCGTAATGAGATGATTTATCCAGCGTCCAGTGGCACCTTCATATACACAAGACTGGCGAAAGGACTAGTCGGACGCTGCAGTGCCTAGGAGATTGTTTATTTTTTACATAAACCTTAATTTATTGATTTTGATAATAAACATGAGACGTATTAGTTATGCCCCTGAGGTCGAGATAAAAGGAAAGATGTTTTAAAAGTTTTTAGGTAAAAGGCTAGAAAATATACTTAACTAGTAAATATTTTACGGTGTTAATACCCATTTGTGTGGAATTTTACAGATGATTGGTATGACAGCGAAATTAAATACTTTAAAAAATCTATTTAGAGGCTAAAAGTTCCACCCATGCCGGGACGACTGCCAATGTTAGTGGAACTTCGAACCTCTTTACAATACTCTCTGTATTACGTACAGCTCAGTTAGCTCAGTTGGGAGAGCGCTGGCACGGTTAGCCAGAGGTCGCGGGTTCGATACTCGCGGCTGCAAGTGTTGCAAATTACTTCAGCCAGATTTCGCTGCCTGTACGTAATACTGAGAGTATGTTAAAGAGGTTCAAAATTTAACTGATGTCGGTAGTAGCCCATTAGCTCAGTTGGAAGAGCGCTGGCACAGTTAGCCAGAGGTCGCGGGTTCGAGTTCCGGCATGGGTGGAATTTGAACCTCTAAATGTTTTTTTTTTAATTGTCCTTAGCACTTAAAAAGAACATAATTAAATACTTTAGTGAAAACGGCATATTTCTATATAGAATAGAAGCTTAAAATATCTAGAGAACGACATTCTAGCTGATGATCTTGGGCATCTGACTCTTAATATTCCTAGTGTAACAAGTGATAAGTGTTGTGTGTAGCAAGTTATAACGAAACCATAGATTTCAATTTTAACTTCGGGTTTCTAGGTGCAACGGTTCCCTAGATCTGGGTGTTCTTGAGCTGGTCATCATCAGACTTCCAAACGTTTGGCTGTAGAAAGTGACAGAGAAATTAAATATTTAAGTAAAAACGGCATATTTCTATCTAGAATAGAAGACTAGAACCTTTCAAGACCGACATTTGAGCTGATGATCTTGGGCATATGACTCTTAATATTCCTAGTGTAGCAAGTGATAATGAAACTATACATTTCAACTTTAATTCCGGGTTTCTAGGTGCAACGGTGCCCTAGAAATGAGTGTCCTTGAGCTGATCATCATCAGACCTCCGAATCGTCGGCTATAGAAAGTGATAGTGAAATTGAATACTTTAGTGAAAACGGCATATTTCTATCTAGAATAGAAGCTTAGAACCTCTCAAGACCGACATTCGAGCTGATGATCTACGAAGCAATGTCCACCAGACACCAGAGAAAGAGTTACTGAATGAAAATATTTGATGAACAAGGTGTTTGTAACATCAAAACTTAACTTAATTTTTTGCTTTAAATTTGAATTTCTCAATTTCCATCTTAGAAAGTCTTCATCAGAACCTCACCATATTACCCTGGGACCAACGCTATATGTTATGAAGCATATGCATAATACTAATGGATAGGGCTTATTAGGCCTTATTGCTGCTGTCCATTGAAGAGTTCAGTTCTTCAGCTCTGAAGGTCTTGATCAGATCTTCACCAAATTAAAATGGGACCAATGGGACGCTATACCTAATCGAACAAAAAAAAATTCATCGAAATCGGTTTAGATTTGACGAAGTTATACGAAATCATAGTCAAAAAAAAAAAGTAATATACGCGTCGAATTGATAACCTCCTCCTTTTTTGAAGTCGGTTAAAAATAACAATAGTATAATCATGTGGGTACAGTGATATCGTTCCGATGTAAAACCTAACTGCAAAGTAGGTAGTCGGGGCTGTAAGTGATGCAATTTGCTTAAGCCAGATGTCGCTGCCTGTACGTGATACAGAGAATAGTGTAAAGAGGTTCGAAATTTCACTGATGCCGGTGAGTCGCCCATTGGCTCAATTGGTAGAGCGCTGGCACGGATAGCCAGAGGTTGCGGGTTCGAATCCCGGCATGGGTGAAATTTTTAGCCTCTAAATAGGTTTTCAATTGGTAATTTTCAACAATAAGTTGGCGCAAAAGATTAAGCTGTCTTTTTATTGGATTCGGTTACGGATTCAAATTACGGAACAACAGAATTGATTCCTTGCTAGCAGAACTGAGATAAATATTTTTTTTGCGATTTATTTATCAAGATAAGTGACGTTCGATAGAATCCATTCGACAAAACCAAATGAATGATTTGAAATGGAACGTTGGATGTTAGTTAACGTCGATTTAAATTTTTAACTAGCTGACTCAAGCTAGTAAAAAATAAAAGTTGGTTTGAATTTGATGCCGTGTAAAAGTGCAGCCGTGAAGGCTTCGGCCACTTTCGAAACCAAAGTTTCGAAACCAGTTTCGAAAAGAGAATTATTTTTCTTTTTAGGAAACCTGGTTTCGAATAAAGAAAAATCATTCTGTTTTCGAAGCTGGTTTCCAATACAGAATATAAAATCTTCTTTTGAAACTCTTTCAT
Organism: Yponomeuta sedellus; assembly: GCA_934045075.1. Classification (NCBI taxonomy): domain Eukaryota; kingdom Metazoa; phylum Arthropoda; class Insecta; order Lepidoptera; family Yponomeutidae; genus Yponomeuta; species Yponomeuta sedellus. The sequence continues at coordinate 12,107,852 of OW203736.1, read as the reverse complement.
GGATCAAGGGTATACTCAAAACTAATTTTTTATAGGACAAATGAAATGAAATCTTCTACTCCAGCTGATGGGCAACCACCGACATCAGTGAAATTTCGAACCTATTTATTACAATACTCTCTGTAATACATACAGGCAGCTAATGGGCGGATAGTCGCCCATTAGCTCAGTTGGGAAAGTGCTGGCACGGTTAGCCAGAGGTTAGTCGCGTTTTCGAGTCCAGGCATGGGTGGAATTTTTAACCTCTAAAAAGGTTTTTAAAATTGCGAGTAATATTTCGTTTGTAAACATTTTACAACAATGGCAAGAGTGGCGAACTTATTCCCGTAACTAATGTAGAAATACGAGTACACCCATACTTCCGCCTTGGAAATCCAGACTACGATCTGTGTATTCTGAGGTAGAAGATTTAATTTGTCTTATAAAAAAATTAGTTTCGTGCATAGGTATCCTTGATCCATGAAAGAGTTTCAAAAGAAGATTTTATATTCTGTATTGGAAACCAGCTTCGAAAACAGTATGATTTTCTTTATTCGGAACCAGGTTTCCTAAAAAGAAAAATAATTCTCTTTTCGAAACTGGTTTCGAAACTTTGGTTTCGAAAGTGGCTGAAGCCGCCGTGAAACCACACCATATAAAAAATGGTTGTAATATCTTCGTTATACTCACGTGGAATGTCTCTGGCTTAGTGACATCATACACAATGAGAACAGCGTGAACATTCCTGTAGTAATGCTGCACCATTGACTTGCGGAACCGCTCCTGTCCTGCAGTGTCCCACAGCTGCAGCTGTGAATGCAAATGTTGTGTATTGTTAGTTTTATTTACAGAGTTCTTGTAACTTAACAGTAAAGACCAAATCATTACAAAACTCAGACCACCTCTCACAACAATCTCTCGAGCATTATCTTACATTCATCTATCAAAACATTTATCACATCCACAAACAAATCACAGCGAGGTTTTTCTGCTGTCAGAGTGATTGGGATTCACACGTGTTTTTGATTTTCTGCAGTGAAAAATACCTGAAAAGGCTCGAAAGTCCGGCCCTTTGGGTCCCTTAACCCAGTAGAAAGCTTTTGTTTGTGTTTGTGTGGTAAGGTAAGTGTGTTTTGTTAGTAGGAGCCCCCGTGAATTTATCATGGGGGACCCTAAACCTCCTGATCCCCCTAGTGATATGGAAGTATCTCTTACACCTTCATCGGTCAGTGCAGTCCCGGAGAGTGGTGCGAATCCTCGTAAGAGGGCAATCGACGGGCAAGACAAAGCGGGTTTTAAGAAAACTATAAAGGATCCAGCTCAGGCGTCTGCCTCCATTCAATCCGTGTACTCTCTTCCATCATTCGCGGAAAAGAAAACGTATGATTCAGTGATTGACAAAGGACCATACATTGTTCATGTGTCACGTACAGAGGAGGACCCCTCAGCTGGGTCCACAATTCGCCCACTTAAGTTTGGCCAGTTTTTATTCAGAATTGGAATAAAAGACATTCTACCGGACGGGGTCAAGAGCGTTGGTCGAAACCGTATTTCTATAGAATTTAAAACTGCTTCTGCAGCAAATATCTTCTTGGAGCATCCCTCCCTCTCTCTGGCCAAGTACTCTGCAGCAATTCCATCGTTTAATATATGTCGAATGGGGTTAGCCCGCCGTATTCCGGTGGACTTCTCTATGGAAGAACTAGTTGAGTCTGTCGTGGTCCCTGAAGGCTTTGGCCCTGTGGTTCGCGCCCGGCGCCTGAACAGAAAGTCCTTTGATGATGGGGTTCCAAGTTGGATTCCAACTCAAAGTGTAGTCCTGACTTTTGCTGGTCAAACACTTCCACCAAGGGTTTTTAGCTATCATTCAAGTATTGTTATTGACAATTACCTTCTGCCAACAATTCAATGCCTGAACTGCTGCCATTTTGGCCATATTAAAGCTCAATGCCGTTCCCGGCCGCGCTGCTATAAATGTGCACAGCCCCACCAAGGAGACACCTGCAATGTTGCTAGCCCATCCTGTCTACACTGCTCTGGGTTGCACCCAGCGAACTCGCAAAATTGTCCTGAACTCCACAGGCAGAAATCTATTAAGGTTGTAATGAGCCAAGAGAACCTATCATTTCCGGAGGCCTCTGCTAGATTCCCTAAAATCTCGCGAAAACCGTTCAGTGAAGTTGCCAGTGCTCTCTTCGCTCCAGTGCCATCTCCCAGCCTCCCTACATTGCCCACAGGGCCTTCATCTCAATCCAGCCAGTCTCATACCAAAACAGTGGTCCGCTCTCGTCGCTCTCCCTCTCCAGCGTCTTCTGCAGGGTATGATGTCTTATCACATCGAGCCCTCGTACAACCTCTCCCCTCATCGCAGCCTAATGGGTGTGCCCTGCAGCAGCCCATCAATGAAGTCACACCTCATGACAATCTTCTGGAGATACTAGCCTCAGCGCTTACCTCCATAATTTCCCGCTTTGAACCAGAGCTTATACCGAACAATATTCGTAACAGTCTGTCGCAACTCCTAACCTCTCTTAATAATGGCTCTAACAACCCTTCAGTGGAACTGTAGGAGCATCAACAACAAAAATTCAGATCTTTTATTTTTAATATCCAAATTCAATCCATTAGTCTTTGCCCTCCAGGAGACATGGCTGAGGCCTAGCTCCCGTTTTAAGGTGTCGGGCTACTCCTGTCTCCGGGAGGACAGAGCTGATGGGTACGCCGGTACGGCGATCTTAATCTCCAAACGGATTTTATTTCATAAAATTGACCTTCCTTCCCACCCAGATGGGATTAATGCTCTGGCGGTCAGAGCGCTTGACATATCATTTATATCCTTCTACATTCCCCATCCCCAAGCAGCTTTTATTCCTGAAATTGGTCTTTTACTTTCCTCCCTTCCGTCCCCTATAGTTATCCTTGGGGATTTTGATAGTCACAACATCGCATGGGGATCTTATCATAGTGACTCTTTCTCCTATCTTTTGCTGGAACTTTTTGATGAATTTGATGTAGTCCTCCTGAATGATGGTTCTCCTACCCGCAGAGTTTACCCTACTCAGAATCCTAAGAGTGTAGTTGATCTTTCTTTGAGTTCCTCTGTCCTAGCTTCCCAGTTATCCTGGTCTGTATTCCCAAGCACTTTTGGTAGTGATCATTTCCCAATCATCATTCATCTCCCAAACAGGGTACTTCCAGTCATAGAATTCTCTTCTTTGTTAAAGCATAAAATTATCCCTTCCAAATGGGAGCAATTCTCTGACCTGACTGACATAAAAATTGCAGATCTTCCCTTGGTGCAGAGCAATAACGTTTTATCTGTGTACAATGAATTTGTAGTAGCTGTTACTGAGGCAGCCAATTCCACCTTCCCTTTAAAAAAAGATTCCTCCCGTGGTAGGAGATTATCTCCTCCCTGGTGGGACTCTGATTGTACGCAGATGATAAACCTCCGTAAGATGGCAGAGGAGCAATATAGCATTTCAATGACCCCGGAGAATTTCTTGAACTACCGTAAGGTTGCGGCTCAGACTAAAAGGTTGTTGCTTAAAAAAAAGAGACAGGGATGGAAGAAATTTTGTGACAGTTTGTCTCCTCGCACAAAATCGTCAGTCGTGTGGAAGAGCATTAAAAGATACCGCGGTAGCTTTAATAATTCAAATCCTGTAGCAAATGATCCCTCTTCTTCCTGGGCTGACAGTTTTGCCAATCAGCTAGCTCCAGATTCGGCTCCGACTCAGGCAGAAATATCCCCTGTTATCTATCCAATTATATATCCGCGTCTTTCTTCTTATCATGCCCATAGACTGTCTGATCCCTTTTCTCTCGCGGAACTATCCCTTGTTCTAAAATATTTGAATGATTCATCCCCTGGCTTGGACGGCATTCCTTATTCTTTTTTGGTAAATTCTGGCCCCTCCACTAAAAACATTTATCTAGCTATTGTTAATGCTATCTTTTTAACCAGTTGTCCCCCCGAGCAGTGGAGGACGCAAGTTATAGTCCCTATTTTAAAGCCTGGCAAGAACTCTAATAACTGTTTGGCATACCGTCCTATTGCGATCTCGTCCACTTTGGGTAAAGTAATGGAACATCTAATTAAAAACAGACTAGAGTGGTTTGTGGAGAGTAAAGGCCTTCTTGCAAAAAGTCAATTCGGTTTTAGGAAGGGCGTTGGTACAATGGACAGTGTAAGCATCTTAGTCTCGAACATACGTCTAGCTTTCTCGAACAACGAATCTTGTGTGGGAGTCTTTCTGGACGTCTCATCAGCCTATGACAACGTACAACTTCCACTGCTCAGGCAGAAAATGCTTCAGCTGAGCATCCCTGAGAAGATAGTCCGTTTTGTCTCAAATATTTTAATGGCTAGAACCATTCTTGTACGTGTTCAGGGGACCTTTCTCCCTCCTAGAATCGTCTGGAAGGGCCTCCCACAAGGCTCCGTCCTTAGTCCCCTCCTTTATAGTATATATACCTTCGATCTTGAATTGTCAGTGAATTCTTTTTGTGAAATCCTCCAATATGCAGATGATCTAGCCTTATATGTAACATCTGCTGATGTTTCTCAGGCTTCTTGCCGTCTTAATAATGCTTTAAGTTATTTAAATGATTGGCTTTTTTCTAATTGTCTATCTTTGTCTGTTCCCAAGAGTAGTGTTGTAGTTTTTACTAGAAAAAGAAATGTCCCTGATGTCATAATTAAGTCTGGATCTCAAACAATTTCAGTTCTCGATAGGGTTAAGTTTCTGGGTGTGATCCTTGACTCCCATCTGACGGGACTTCACCATCTAAGGTATATTGCCGACAAGTGTGAGAGAAATATTAATATACTTCGAACTCTATCAGGTGTGTGGTGGGGTGCTCATCCATACACCCAAAAACTTTTGTATAATGCCCTCATAAGGAGTCATTTTGACTATGGTACTTTTCTCTTAGAGCCTTGTAGTAAGGCTGCACTTCAAACCCTGGATAAGATCCAGTCTAAGTGTCTTCGTATTATTATCGGTGCTATGCGGTCTTCCCCTATCAATGCCCTCCAAGTAGAATGCGTCGAACCCCCTCTCCACCTTCGCCGACAATACTTAGCGGATCGCTTCATTTTCAAGGTTATTCAGTATTCTCAACATCCTCTTCTTCCAAAGCTTGAGTTGCTCTCTAGGGCGTCTTCTGGTAAATACTGGACGCATAAAGAACTCCCCTGTATTGTAAAGAGCTTTAACTATTTGTCGGATATTCCTTCTCATATTTCCCAATCTTCTAAATGCCCTATTTTTGAGACTAACTTCGATGCATTAGTATTTGAACCTAACGTTATTTTAAATTTCGGGATTAAGAAAGACTCCCCATCGGCAGATGCTACGTTCAACAGTATTGTTGGTAAGGACTGGAGTGAATGGGTGCTTGTATTCACTGACGCCTCAAAACTCTCAGATGAGGGTTTTGTTGGCACAGCCGTGTGGATTCCTGTTTATAAAATAGTTCTCAATTCAAAGTACCCACCCTTATCGTCTGTCTTCACAGGCGAATCCCTTGCTATGTTGGAGGCAATAGAATTCATAGAATCCCATAAAATTCCCCAATCAATTATATTTACAGATTGCCTCAGCTGTTTACAGGCCATTTCCTCCAGCCAATTTCGGGCCAAGATCAAGTTCCAAATTATTTTAAAAATTAGAGAGGCTCTATTCAGATGTCACTCTCAGAATTTCAAAGTAGTTCTAGCTTGGATCCCCAGTCATTGTGGTATTAAAGGAAATGAAGCAGCAGACTCTTTTGCTAAGGATGCCATTGAGATTGGGTCAGATTCTCAATTTATTTTTTCCCATGATCTTTGTTCCACTGCTAAACCCAGACTGCGGAGTAGTTGGGATGAGCTGTGGAGCATTTCGAAGAATATTAAGGGTAAACATTATGGTGACATCCAACCTATGATTCCGGTTAGACCTTGGTTCTTCAAATTCCGTCTGGCTAATAAAAGAACCACTTCAACTATTTGTCGCCTGCGCCTTAATCACATTTGCTCCCCGGTTTTCTTAGCTAAAATTCGTGTCAGAGACAGTTCTCTCTGCGAGTGTGGTCTTGAGGATGGTACCCCGGATCATATTTTCTTCAACTGCCCAAATTTGTCCTGTTCTCTTTATGAACTTCTGCCCCCTTATGTCCAAAGACCGGCTACATTCAAATCTGTCCTGAAATATGTTAATACCCCCTTTGTCAAAACCCTAGCTTCATTTATTTGTTGTAACAAGATTAAACTGTAAAGCGTCTGCTATATTTTACTAATATTCTAACCCTGGTGAAAGTATAATGTGTGACGTCCTTTGGGTTTTAGGTTCCCCATTGGACACGCGATGGAATCCAGTTTATGAAAGGATTGTCTAAACCGACCAAAGTCGAAGTGTCACTCCCATGACTGACTCGTCATTGGCAGAAATAGTCGTCCAATTAGGACCGATTTGAGTTGCCATTAACTAAAACAAAAAAAAAAAAAAAAAAATCACAGCGAGGAGCTGCTTCGTGTATTACAATAGAATCTAAATAAATTGTTTAGAAACATATTAGAATGAACATGCAATGAAAAAAAGACTGGTAATGATAAGATTTAGATTGATGCAGCACTATTCTTTACTGTACACACCAGAAAACAATTACAGACAACAGTAACAAAAGAAGAGGTACAATTGGTGACCTTATTGCTGATAGGTTTTTATTTCAGAGCACCTACACATTACCAGGTCACAACATAAATAGTCCAGCTGTCACTCTGAGGCATGTCATTCTTATATAATACAATATAAAAAAATATACAAAGTATAAATAATATTGCCTACTATGGTAGACCATATATTATAACATACATACATTAACCAACACCTATATGCCAGAGAGGGAACCAGAGAACAGGTTGTACTACTTGCCACCATGGAATACTCTGCACCAATTGAGTAATACCAACTACAATCTTTATAGAATCAAATTAATGTTATTAGGGTAATAAATATCTGAGGGTAGTTGTAACTAGTTGTCTGGCGACATCAATATCAACACTACTAAGCATCAAATTGACCGAAAAAAAGGATTATGTTATAAAACTATTTTATGATGTAAATTGACCGGGTGCTACTGCGCATTTATATCCTCTACTGTCTAGTGCCTACAAATAGGGATAATCATTTTATACGTATAAGTATTGTAATGGAATGTGTATTGATTGATACGTCCACGCGAAACGCTTATATCAAATTTCAATAGATGTGGTATGTAGTCTAAATGCAAAGGCATTTTTGGGCAATCGCGTTTTTGTCTTACCTTTATTTCTTCATTACAAATATTTACGGTCCGTTCTCTGAAGTCTACGCCGATAGTGGCCTCAGATTTATCCAGAAATTGTCCCTCGCAGAACCGATAAGTAAGGCAAGTTTTGCCGACCCCTGAATCGCCAAGAACTATAATTTTGAATACTTTCTTCTGCTGCAATCCGGATATTGGTTCAGTGGCACTCTTAGACATTGTAAGGTATAGTAACGGCAAGGTACAAATCAATCCATAAAACTTATTATTTAGAAAATCATAGCTGTTTGTTTTTATCAGTCAGTAGGTAGTAGAAACGTTTTGACGTTTTTCGTAAAAGGTTGCCAACGTTTAAGTTATCGTAAAATAAGTAGAATTTTAGTTCGGATAAAAACTATTAACGAAGCTCTTTAACCAAATATATAGTAACAAATCCAAGATAATATCAGTTGTAAAATATTTTTATTGAATAGTGTTTTCTTAGCGTTTGTAAAATTAAATTATAGGTGTTTGAGGAAGAGTGGGAAAGTTTTTGTAAAAAGTCAGTGGCAATAAAGTTACTCTTGTCATTACCTCCTTGCTGATTCGTCAAAAATCATTCGTTCATTTCGTAATAAATTGTCTCATTTCTATATCCCGCTCAAGTAAACAATTAATCTTAGTTCAACTGACTAACCTTGATCGTACATGTATTTGAAGTACAAATACATGTTCGATTGTTCGATCAAGGTTAATCTGTTCATTATATTCTCTGGACGGTGGTCGTGCACAGCGATCCGTGAATTATGTTAGAGGAGTTTTTTTTCAGATACTAATATGTGTGATATGTATGAGGAATAAGCGTAAGAATTTGAGAATTAGACGTTTGTGGTCATAAAAAATAGGTATTTATAGGCTGCATGAATAAATACTTTTTATTTCGTAAGAAATATTTTTTACATTTTATTTAAGAATCAATCCGTCTCTTTAGTCTTTTTGTAATTTCTGTATGTCAACATGGACACTACGAGAAAAAAATATGTTACTGAAATAAAAATACCGTTTCTAGGTGAAACTCTATACAATACGGGAAAAATACTTTGTAAATTTTTACTTTATTAATTATGGATAAAACAATTTAATCGTTAGCCTATGTATGACGTTACAGCTCAACTAAAATAAGCAAATTTCGTCGTCGTCACCGCCAAACAAAATGTCAGTGTCTGTTTGACATAATAATATGACCATCCTATTGTTTTCCTTAAGTTTAGGTTATTTTTCATCTGTCAGGTCAGTCGTGCAGTTTTTTTTAACTTGGCAAAGTGAGGCATTGACACAATATTCATACAGGTCTCAGAGCTACGTCACTTCCAGTGAAAAATATTATTTTTTCTAAATTCTTTATCTTATTAAATGTTTCCCAGGAAGAAATCGAAAAGAGACTGATCTTTTCTTTTTTCCCCCTCTACTCAAAAACTCAAAAATAATTTCAAAAACTCAAGCGTTTTTCCATTCCAACTCATTTGTCCATTCTCTCCCAATCCGCTATTTGACTCTCTTTTCAAGTAAGTCTTAAACGGTAAATAACTCTTCCATTAGACCAAAAAATATTTTAGTATATTTTTTGTGGACCTAAAAGCAACATAGAAATATTTTATAAAACTTCATTTTCCTTAACAGCCAAAAACGCGGTTAGCCATTTTTATCTATGGTTTGAAGTCCAAAAAATTGTAAACAAAGTTTGACATTCAATTTTCTGTAAGTGATCTCTGAGCATAGTGAAATAACAACAACGCAACCACGATGTCATCGAATTTACATCCAAAATATAGATAGAGATAGAGAACACTTTATTGTACATAAAAAAGGAAATTACACAGATATTTCTTAACCTAAGAGTACAGACGGCGGCCTTATCACTAAAAGTGATCTCTTATACCAATTATCATTATTGCATCGTTCGAGAATGAAAAAACACGTCAATAAAGACCCCCGGGAAGTTGTGGATTCGTGTACCCAGTGAAATTAACATTCGAAAAACTTGGCTTAATCTTGCCTAAAGGGACCCCGAGTCTTTAACAATTGAGACTCGGGTGTATTTATGTGAAGATCACTTTGATGTAAGTCCTATAATAATTAATGTTCACTGGCTCTCACTGAAATATATTTGTTTACATACTTTAGATGGTTTGAAGATGGCGGATAGCGTTTTCGCCGTTACGAATTATACAAGGAATTTTTTTTTTACTTTGCCAATTTTTCAGCCGTCCTGCATACTTACTTAGCAAAATCAATATATTTCGGTTTCTTACGTTACATACTATAGGAAATATTCATTTATCGCGTCAAATTTGATACGTGTCAAATAGCGGATTCAGTAACCGGCCGGCGAGCGAAAGATGGATCCGATATATTCCTATTAGTTAGGATATCAATAATACGGAATGGATTCATGTATTACAATCCGACGAATTCAATTATGTTATTAGGACGGTATTCACTTCAACTTTATCAAACGTAGTGTTTATATACTCTTTGCTGTATCACTTTGGCTCTGATTCGTCAATCCACACAATCTTTACGAAGCTCGTGTTATAATACCTATTAGTATGAATATTCTACGACTCGCAATCTGTATTGGATACAGTCGTGAATCTAATATCGAGTTGATACCAGCGAACCAATGACCAACATGATACGATAATATTCTACGAGTCGCAATCTGTGATTGGATACAGCCGTGAATCTAATATCGGGTTGATGCCAACGAACCAATAATACCTACCATTCAAGTTCGATTAATGGGTTAACGTTGGCACAAGACTCCATACATTCGTCACTCAAAGTTGAGAGAGATAGTTGCAAATATTGCACGACACATTGCAGTGTGGCCTGATTAAAAAAACCAAGAAGTCGTCATGACTAACGATGGCACAAAAGTTCTTACATTTGTCAAAGTTTACAGTATTTGTTGAAAAAAAAAATTTGTGCTCTGCACACGACAGTGTGGCCTGATTAAAAAATCAATAAGTTCATCTATCTCAACGTTCTCGTGGGTACGAGTGAAATGAATGCATGAATGACAAAAGCGCGAAATACGAAATATATATAAAAATGACTACTTATTACTTTATAATAGGTCCTTAGTGGTAAAATTTTAATAATGAAATAGGAACAACTATTATATTCATTAAAAATTTAACGCACCATTCTAGAATAGTATTGCTCTTTCTTGTAACATTCGTATTAATTAGTATTAATTTTTTTACGCGTTCAACCTCTCATGGCAGCATTTCTTGTTATTTTTTTGTTTCACCGATATTTATGTATGGGTTAGGATATTATAATATTACTTGGCTTGATATTTGGTATTGATAATACTTGAAAATATCGGTACTAACCCGTCTTTACGAGCGGCGAGCAGTAAATTATATTGCTACCACAGAACACATTGCTACGGAACCTCAGAATTTATTCTGAGTACGGAACTTAGAGTTGAGACAGAGCATCGTTGTGCGGTCGGTTGTGTCCACTCATTCTATATCTAACGTCCTTCATTCATTTTCAATTCATTCATTCATTCGGTCGTCGTTGGTTGGATTATATCGAACGTCACTTGTATTTTTATAAAAATAGCAAAAAAATATTAGTTTTCCAATCCCAATATTTCAGTGATTGCCCTTCATAGTATTTTCATCCTTAGTGCTGGATACATTTTCTTATTAGAATATAACCTCTTCTGTCTTATATTGCTCCACGGGCCGCGACGCGAGTGTACTTGTAAATCATTACAATTCTACCGGAGTGCACGGTTTTTAGCGATTCACACTTGATATTTCAATTGAAGTTTAATACGGAGCTGGAATCTAGCTCGGAATGATGCAGTGCCCAGTGGTGTGTGAAAAATGTTCGTGAAACTGTGTAATTCGATTAGAGGTGATTTTTGTGGTGTTTTAGTGCGGATGTTGCCGTAGGATTGCCATGTCCCGGCTCGTGGACTACTTCATTGTAGTGGGCTTTGACCACGAGAAAGAGAGTAAGTATCCATAAGTTTACAACAAGCATAAGCAGCCTATATTGTAATCCTGCTGCAGGGCACAGGTTTTCTCTCTGAGATGAGAGATGGGCTTCACCGCGGATTGTTGATTTTAAGAGTGGTATGTGAACACCTCAGGTACTTAAGTTTCCTCATAATGTGACAACATAAGTATGATGCACTGCTGATTTTGGCTTGGGATTTACAGATGGCAGATTGGCAACACAAATCCATAACTATTGTCTATGTCAAACAGGCTAAATAAGGGCATTCACCAGTTAGAGCTGAAACTCACCTGACTATTTTGGCCAGCATATCTCTTTTCAGAAAGCCAGCACTGCTGATTCCACTGGCTTCCTGAAGGTATTTTAGCTTCCTAATGCTTGCAGTCCGTTGCTTTTCCACACTCACTGTAAGTGGACAGCTTTTTCCTCTTTGAGGGAACCCTGGCATAGGGTCAGTTAGTCCAGCGATGTGTAAATATTTATTCAATGAGTGGTGGTCTGGCAAAATAGGACAACAACTTATAAATGTATAATTTCTTTAATTTAAATGTTATAATTTCTTTATTTCTTTACTAATTAAATTACATAAAGACATTTAGTTTACACCCAAAAAGACACCTAAAAACAGTTCCTCCCTTATCCAAACACTCAACATTGCGCTTTGTTTACTTCAAAATATAAAGCATAAAAAAAAAAAAAAACAAAACAAACGAAACAGCAGTTTTCAACAATTCACAGTAGAAAAGCGAGACGCCATTATGCTTGCAAAAAAATACGTAACAAATCATGAAACTGTAATACAATTTTAACTCTTAAAACTGCACAGTAAATTAATCAATAAAAACATGACAATGTTCCTAAGTTGATAACCACATTATATAATTACTTTAAGAGCACATAGGAAACACTATTGGATCACGATTTTATTGCTGTCTTTAGGAGTCTTTAAGTTCTATTTATTTAAGAGTTATTGTTATGAGTCATGATATCACTAAAAACTGAGAACCAGTTGATAACGTACTTCCGTGAATGACGCACTTCCGGTTTCAGACACTGGTTCTTGTTTTTATTTTTAAAAAAGAATTAAAGCAATCCAAATTTTATACTTGGCCGAGATTGTCAAAAATTAGCCATTTTCAGCACAAATTCACTACATAGATGGTGTTTTTAGGCGTGCTCATAGAGGAACAGGGACACGGTCTAATTTTGCTCTATATCTGTCTATAATAATTAATATAATATAAAAATTACTAACAATACTAACAATATCTGTAATTTTGTCATTTTCTTACCCTAACTTGCACACTAGGATTCCCTGTGTCGTGCAAGCTAGTCTCTTCCAATAATGAAACAAAAGACATTTTAGATCTTAAACTATAAAATTATACAATAGTTAATTTGAATTAAAATCATCGGCGAAAGTATTTTTCAATACATGGCCGTAAAATTAAAAATACTGACATGTTATAGGCTTACAATTGCGAAATAACAAAAATGTGATATTTAAAATAGATAATAAAACCCATTTCAACTCTATGAGTTGATAGCAACTGCACTGTGCGTGCATGCATACTCACAAGTGCGGTGTGTGGGTGTTTTTTTGTGTGTGTGTGTGTGTGTGTGTGTGTGTGTGTGTGTGTGTGTGTGTGTGGATGTGTGTGTCTAGAAGTTTATGAGTGTGACTATGAATGTGAGAGTACACGTGTATGTGGGTGAATAAGAATATACGTTGAGATATAGGTCGAGATACAAACACAGTCTACACCTCTTTCCTTAACAAATTTTCACTTTGAGTATAGTCCAAACCAATAAGCCACTGTGTGATTTTCTTTTTACAAGTGAACCTGCTGCCTTCCATAATGTTGAGTTGCCTGTTGGCGTTTGAGTACAAAAATGGCGCCAAGTAGTATTGTGATCTACGTGCAAATTCACTCCTTATCCTAGGACATTGCCATGATATTACCCTTTGGGATCTGTTGGGAATAACAAACGTGCTTATTGAATTTTTGTGAAATCTTAAAATAACACTCAATAGGAAGATTTGTCTGACTCTAAGTACTTTACTCTCCCTATACAGGTCATTTGTAGGGTATCTAAAAGGTTTTGAGAGAGCTATTTTCAAAATTGCACGTTGGGCTCTTTCTAATTTAATTAAAAAAGTTTTGCAAGCGCCACCCCAGCATGAGATACAGTAGGAAAGCAAAGAACCGCACAGAGCAGAATACAACATATAAATTATCTGTGTATCAGCTACCCGTCGTAGGCGCTTGAAAATATAGCTAAGTTTTCTGAGTCTACTGCATAAGGAATCGATTTGCAGTTTCCACTGCAAATGTTCATCGACGATTACTCCCAAATATTTGATATTTTGGACTTGGGCAAGCATGGGACAGTGACAGCTGTCTTGATCTTTCTCCTCACATGTGTGAAGTTTTATGATGGGTGTTACCTTTGGCCCACTTTTGGAAGATATACTGAAACACATGTACTTTGTCTTAGCCGTGTTAAGCGTAAGTAAATTATTTTCAAGCCAAGCCCCAACCCTTCTTAGACCCGTTTGAACTAATGTTTGAAGATCTAACCAATTTTTTGCACTGAACAGAATCGCGGTGTCATCAGCAAAAGCTATAATTTTTGCTTGAATCAGGTTAAGAAGACACAGGTCGTTTACATAAATCAGGAAAAGGGTCGGACCCAGCACACTCCCTTGTGGCACGCCAAATTCAATTTTACTGTGGTCACTATAGCTGCCGCCAACCTTAACTCTTTGGCTCCGGTTAGAGAGATAGGAAGCAAACCATTCCAAGGCTGTACCACGTATTCCCAGCAGTTCCATCTTTTTTAGAAGAATTGGTCTCGACACCGTATCAAAAGCTTTGGCAAGATCAAGAAAGACGCCCAGGCACTTGAGCCCCGAGTCCAGATTGCTGGTAATAGTATCAGTTAGAAGTGCAATGGCGTCTTCCGTTGACCTCTGCCTACGAAAACCAAACTGTCCCTGCGCCAAAAGATCTTCCTTTTCCAGGTAATTAAGTAATTGTGAATTGACTACCTTTTCTATTATTTTCGATAAAGTTGTGAGTATCGATATGGGGCGGTAATTAGATGGATTTAGTAAATCTCCTGCCTTGAAAATAGGACAAACATTTGCAATTTTGAGTGGATCTGGCACTTGGCCCCGTGACAGACTCAAATTACACAAGAATGTTAGTGGTGAAAGCAATGATAGCTTAGTTGTTTTGATAATTTTGTTGCTTATGCTATCATACCCTGGAGCTGAAGAACCCTTAAGGCTGATTATTATCTTGTTAATTTCATATTCATTTGTTGGTCCCAGAAAAAATGACTTTGCATGTGGCCGTTCAGTTGCAGACGTGTCAGCAAGTTCATCTTCCGTTTTACCAAGCCTATTCAAGATATCATGTGCAAGAACAGATCCTACATTAGAGAAGTATTTATTTGTTATGTTGAGGGACTCAAATTCCGTGGAGCTTATTTTAAGTAACCTTTTGTTACTGGTTTTATTAGAATTAATACAGGCGATAGATTTAACATTTTCCCAAAGTTTCTTACTATCGCCTTTACTTTCGCGGAGTTTCATCTGGTCGTGACTGTTTTTCAGATTTTGCAAGATATTGTTACAGTAGTTTCTGTACGACTTGTATTTGTCTTGGGCAGTCAAATCATTTGGCGACTTTCGAGCAAGTTGATGCAGCTCATCTCGGCGCTTCACACATTTCAGTAACCCTTCTGTGATCCAAGGCTTTTTAATTGCGCGAGAGTTTCTTATAATAGTTTCTGATGTATTTCTGGCTATCACGTCAGTCAATTTGCCAGTAAAAGTCTCGAAAGCTACTGATACCTCTGTTGTGGAATATAAATCTGACCAGTCGATGCCTTTTGTATCTTCTACTAGTCGACAGTAGTCAATTTTCGTTTGGGTTTTTGGTTGAAAATTACTGTATTTTGGGGATTTACGATCAATCCCTATTAACACCGAGTCATGGTCCGTTATATCTGAATCACATACTATAACGTGGCCAGGCCGTGTCGATTTAAGAAAAACATGGTCAAGACAGCTATAACCATGGGTAGGAAAATGGTGACCTGATATAAAACCGTAATGGGAATTTAGGTCAAGATACTTTTCAGCTCTTGAATCATTACCATTAAGGGCTATATTGATATTAATGTCTCCTGTAATGACAACTGACTCTCCATCAGTGCAACTGATGGCCTTTTCAAGAGAGAGCAGATAATTGTCTATATTGTGAATGGCTGGTGACCTGTAGATTGCGAACACCGAAAGTTCATTTGCTACTTTGATCAGAAGGCAGTTTGCATCGCAGAGAGTAATTTCTTCTATGGAAGCGTTTAACTCAGTTTTAGAATACACAACAATGCCATCATTTTGATTGCGATAATTTTTTGAAGGATGACAACAATAGCCTTGTAGTGGTAAATTGGTTGAACTTTCGTTTAGCCAGCACTCCGTTAAAATAATACAATCTGGTTTGAAACTGAGCCTTGCGAGGAAAACAATTAGTTGGTCAAAATTTTTGTTAATACTTCGAATATTTTGAGTTAATAATGTGAATTGTTGGTTTAAGTGACCCAGCTTTCCCATCACTAGTTCTGGTGCATCAACTCTCGTTGATTGGACAATGTTGGTTTTGTCGAGTTCACTCGACAGAGAATAACATTTTTTATCGAACTTTACGGTTTAAAATTATATGGAACAAGAAGTAGTTCAAATAAAACCCTAAACAAGTCAGGTTACTCGTAAATAAAAGCATTTGGGGAAGGCTACAGTAGCTGTTTGGAAAAAGTGTCTGAAAACATTTATTTTTCAATGGGGTGTGTTTGTGTATGTAAATTTGTGTACTGTGAGTCGGTGTGAACGAGTAAAGTAGCTGTGTATGTGTTGAATTGTGTGATTGATTTGAACGGTTGAAGTTAATAAATATAATGTACACATTATGTTTAGTAAGTAAGGTAATAGCATTTAAAATTAAGACTAGTCATTTGCGTGCCAATTCTCTTAGTGTTTCTTCGCTACGTATTTGTATGTAGGGGGCTCCTTCCTTCTTACGAACATATACTTGCCCGTTTGAGGTCCAGCAATAAGCGTATTCCTCTACCTTAGAGAAATCTCTAGCGAGATAGTAAAGCCGCTTGGTCTTCCCAGTTAGGTATTCGGATAGGTAGACAGGGGAGGTGTTGCCAGGTAAGCCCAAGTTGCCCGTATCGAGGCATTTGCCAGATTTATGGAGTATTTTCACTGAATCAATTATGTTACCCTTGATTAGAGTGTTGCTAAACTCCGCAATAAGAGTTACATGGTCTTTGTTCTTGTTTGGTATCTGGTATACGTCGCGAAGGTCACCATTACCAATTGGAACATTCAGAGAGCTAACCAAAGCCGAGATGGCTTTGAAAAGGTCCGCCTTTTTTTGCAGACAGTTTTTTGGGACATTTCTAATTTCCAGGCTAGTTTTTTTAATGGATCTCTCGACATAGTCGCATTTTTCAGAAATGTTATTAATGTCAACACTGAGCTGTTTACGATCTTCCTCCAGGCTGGCAATTTTCCTCTGGACGTCACTCAGAGTATTCGACATCAATCCCACTGATCGTTCAATGTCTTCGCTAGTGCTTTTAATGGTCCTAGTAGTAGCATTAACGTCTGACAAATGTCTCTCGAGGACACCAAGTCTCCTGTTCTGGTCGGCCGTCATGTTGTCAAACATCTCTTTCAACTCAACACGAAAGAACGCAATCCAAGAGTCGCGATCCTCTTCAGGTAGCAAAGTGGGCTTTTTCCTCGAAGTTACAGACGAACTTGACTGAATAGGTGTTTCCTCGTTGTTGTTTGACAAATTCGCTTGAGACGGAGGAGACCGCGGAATGCCAGATCGCCTCATGGTTTCAATCCCCTTCTTAATTTTTCCAACTCTAATTAAAACAAGCGGAAGGCGCTCAAAATCAGATTGGTAGTTTTAGATACACGATTGTAGACGTAGGGAAAAATGTATAATGTTTACTAGACCGCACACATAGGCCTAAAGAGATCCAGTATATTATTCCAAAATGTAGTTACAGTGGCGGGTCACAGTGACGCAACGCACGCGCATCGGTTCACAGAGTTTCTTGTAATAGTGGGGAGCCTCCGTTTGCACTACATGCAAAGGCCGCAGCCATTATTTCACACTCATATCTCATTTTTAAAAGAGCAGTATCTTTACTTCATCAGCTGATGGTGAACATGTACCTAGTTGAATGCTGAATTAGTCCCTTTACTCCACCGTGGAGTCTAGGACTGACACAAGGGCTTTCGATTTATCTCTGAGACGATAAAGAAGGGAAAAACTTGGCTGGAGCTAACATCCCTAGCCATGAATAGAAATAATGGCCTTTGTATAATAAAACTATGTCCATAACCTTCTCCTTACCATTGTGTTAGATAAGACTGTTCTGTAACATCAAAATTGGTAATTGTGATAAGCTTATCACAGCTATGCAATCTCACATCCATCACTCAAAAGTTGACCAAGAATAATGCAACTAGCTTAGTTGATTGTCGCATTATGTGGGCTTGAAACTCAGTGAGACCCGTTCCTAGTATTATGATAACTAATGGGCTGTGGCTCTTAATAGTTGAGGTAAAAACTAGCATTAAAATGTGAAAATTACTTTGCTAAATTCCATCAAAAATCCCACATGTACTATGTGGTTAGTTAATGCACCACCCTCCCTCCCACTTTTTCAAGCAGATGCAAACACACCAGAGGTAAAAACACTACTGGTAAAAACTATTATAAGTTGAAGTTATTCTTTGAAACCATCAAATCATTTATTTACAACAGTTGTCAGAAACAGAGTCCAGACTAGTCAATTAATTAGCACAGTTCATATGAAAATAGACTCAAACATCTGAGTCATTAAGGTCAGCGAATAAACAAAGTCACACTATCACTGGTGACACCTAGATAAGCTAAAACTCAAAAGGATGTTACCAAAGATTGGGTCCTCTTAAAGTGTGTTACTAGCTGGCACTGTAGAGTAGAGAACATTAATTTATTCTAAAGAAAAAGGGAAATTGTTCAAATACCTACTTTTTAACCTTATGAACGTTGATGAAGCGAAGGTGATCGGTCAGGATTGTGGCAAGTGGCAGTGCCTGGTCTCTGCCTACCCCTCTAGGATACAGGCGTGTGGTTATGTATGTATGTACTTTTTAACCTGAAAATACAGAGTACAGTTTCCACATAACATTCAGAAGCCCACATAAGGCTGCTAGAATATATGCCTTGAAATCGCTTTCCATTATAAACTGCGCTATTATGTAGTACAGCATAATTACTACCCTAACTTGTTAAAACACGCAGCTTGGATTGGCAAGATATCAAGTATCAAGAAGGACAGCTTGATACTTGATATCTTTAAGGTCCTACCAGAATAATTGTATGAAATAGCTCTTCTGGCATTTTCAATTTGATGTCCATGTTTAGTATTCAGTGTGGAGCCTACTGCATTCCGATGTGGGTAAGTTATTTAGTTACTGTTTATTAAATAACTGTTCACTTACTTAAGTCATAGATGCGTAGAGTATTCTTTATCACACATCAGTAAATTCTATAGTAAAACACATATGTTCCTAAAATTTATGGTGTGCAATAAAGATAATTAGTAATCTAATCTAATTGGGAATGATAACTGATGGTTCAATTTAAAGTCATTACTATGTAACGTTCCGGTGCATAATGTCCCTTTCCCAAAATGTCCCCTTGTTTCAAAATGTCCCTTTACCAGAATGTCCCTTTCCTAGAATGTCCCTTTCTCAGAATGTCCCTTCCCAAAATGTTCCTTTCCCAAAATGTCCCCCCATTTAGATTTGTGCGGACCCGTCAATATTATGTTAAGTGAATGGAACTAAATCGGATATCAAGTAATAAAACAAAGCATTTACTAATCGGGATTTGTATTATACTCGTAATAATGTCGAAAAATCATCCACGTCACCATTATATATATTTTAACACAAAATACGTAATCATAAAAGAAGAAAAAATGTTCACAATTATAATTTAAATTAAAATTAAAAATTTTAATTATAAAATAATTAATATAATTTATTAAATTTTTAATATTTATTCTCTCCCTCTTTTTTTTTTATATATATATATATATATATATATATATATATATATATATATATATATATATATATATATATATATATATATATATTATAATAATATATTATAATTAAAATATATTTTTAAATAAATTGTTTTATTACTTGATATCCGATTTAGTTCCATTCACTTAACATAATATTGACGGGTCCGCACAAATCTAAATGGGGGGACATTTTGGGAAAGGAACATTTTGGGAAGGGACATTCTGAGAAAGGGACATTCTAGGAAAGGGACCTTCTGGTAAAGGGACATTTTGAAACAAGGGGACATTTTGGGAAAGGGACATTATGCACCGGAACGCTATGTAAATGGTCATCTTTAACCTGTAAAAGGCCCTTTGCAACTTTGTTTTATGACTTAAGATTCTTTTGACAATAGTTAGTCAAATATCTTCTATAATATAAAAATGAATCGCCAAATGTGTTGGTAAGCGGAAATCTCGAGAGCAGCTCAACCGATTTCGCTAATTCTTTTTTTAGAATATTCCTCGAAGTACGAGGATGGTTCTTACGGAGAGAAAATAAAAAAAAATTAAATAATCGACTGTTAGGCGGTACGAAGTTCGCTGGGTCAGCTAATCTTCTATAATATAAAAATGATTCGCTGCATGTGTTGGTAAGCGCAAATCTCAAGAGCAGCTGAACCGATTTTGCTAATTATTTTTTTAGAATATTCCTTGAAGTACGAGGATGGACGGAGAGAAAAACAAAAAAAAATATTTAACAATCTATGTTAGGCGGTACGAAGTTCGCTGGGTCAGCTAGTCTATAATATAAAAATGAATCGCTGAATGTGTTGGTAAGCGCAAATCTCGAGATCAGCTGAACCGATTTCGCTAATTCTTTTTTTAGAATATTCCTTGAAGTACGAGGATGGTTCTTACGGAGAGAAAAATTAAAAAAAAATTAAAGAATCGACTGCTAGGCGGTACGAAGTTCGCTAGGTCAGCTAGTATCACATAATTTAAAAAACTTTCATGTAATCTCAGAATAATTACTGTGCAAAGTTTGGCTCAAATTATCTGCTAGGCTCTAGATATTTGTTGATCTAATGTCTTAAACATCTAATAAGTGGCATGCATTCTTATTTATTAGATATTGAAAGTGATTCAGTTTTCATTCTCAATTACAGTTGTTGCAGGCGCAACAATAACCATTCTATCATGACTGAAATCACAGTACAAACATCTTAGATTGGGGCAAGTGGTTTTGCAGTGAAGTGATAGATAGCTAAGTAGCAAATTAATTCAGCCTTGAGCTCACATTACATTAATGTATACTTGGATGTAATTGTCATGATGTAGCTAAATTAGAGACTCCCAACCTAGATAGGTACAATTACGAAATTTTTTAATGTTTGTCACGATTATTTTATATTTTCGTTATCAACCCTTGTGTGTCCCCACTGCTAGGGCACGGGTCTCTTCCTGCATCGCAAGAAGATTAGGTCATACTCCACCACGGGGGCCAAGTCCGGGTTGGTGGAGGATTGTGAGACAGTGGCGGGCCCTACTGTCAGAAGTTATCAACCCGCCCATAAGGCCTCTGACATGGCTTAACGACTGCCATTACATGACAGCCGGCATAAACGGCTTAACGTGCCTTGCGAACAACGGAAGCTCTCGGAATAATGCCACTAGCGGTAGTCACGGGACGGTAACCCATCCTATCTTCATCCAGCCGTAATCTGCCTCCGCAGCCATTGTTAGCCCAGCTAGCTGGTGCAAGCAACAAGCATGTGTGTGGTCTCTACTCGGGCACCAATGATTGTTCTATTATTACGACCGCCTCTATGGCTTAGCGGTAGCGCCTCTGCCTGCCATGCAAGGGGTCCTGGGTTCGATCCCTGGCTGGGGACAAAAAAAAACCCAGGTCCTGTATGTTTACATGTTTGTGATGTCGTTGTTGTGGTGTATGTGCTTGTATGTAAATATCACATCCAATATCTAGTATGTAGACCTGCCGCGTCGAGTCAACTTGATAGTCTTGCTGCTAAAATCATGTTGACCCTGTTAGAAAGCAAAATTTTCGTACAATTAATTCAGAGAGCATAATTAATGCAAATAATAAAACTAAGATT
This sequence comes from Yponomeuta sedellus, assembly GCA_934045075.1. NCBI lineage: Eukaryota > Metazoa > Arthropoda > Insecta > Lepidoptera > Yponomeutidae > Yponomeuta > Yponomeuta sedellus. Next base: position 12,086,280 of record OW203736.1, on the reverse strand, counting down.
ACCCAATAAGGCAGTCTGAACGCGCGTCGGCTTGATTTCGGCGATTTGAGCATATTAAATTATTGCTTATTAGGTCAGATCATTAAAGCCAATATAGAAACACGCCGTTTCAATAGGCTTGTTTACTAAGATAACTTTTCCGTTGTGCTCCGGTCATGGCATGCAGTCACAATACATCAAACTTAACTGTTACTAAACGGCACATACGACATAAGAAGAATACGCTTGCAGACTTACTGAATAACCTAAGAGTTGATTTTGAATTTTCGGAAGTTTGATACATTGATACAAATAAAAAGATAAGATAAGAATATTCTTTATTGTACTCTGGAATAACAACAAAGCCAAAATAATAACAAAGCTTCATAGTACAAATACTTAAGTAATACGAACTCAGTTTTTCTAACTTAGTATAACTATCTCAGTGTATACGATTATGCTATCTACGTAATAAAATAACCACTTTTATTTACATCACACATTGCCAGAGAAATAAAACAAAGCGGTTCAGAGAGGCATCTGGCCGTGAACTTTCATCGTGCGTCTGAATTAGATACTTTGACTGATACTGTAGAAGGCGATTAGTTAGTACGGCCGCGTGCACCTTGAAACAGCACTACGCACGACATTAATAATAATAATATAAACTTACGTACGCGCCTCGGATGGCTCCGTTTTTCCAATTGTGATGTCCCGACGTAGGTATGTGCCGATCGCCCGCTATGCCCAAGGGTGCCTCAAAGAAGAGGAAACGCTTGCCCAGGGCCACGTGATCATCCATAGTGAGACCGTGGTGAGCCAACCAACAGCAAGTAATGTCAATAGAGCACTCCTGGCTTTCTGAAGCAGAATTTAGTGGTCTGATAGCCGAGAGTCGACGAGGACCCTTATACGTTTCTTGCATGAGATCAGTGGTGGCTAGATCTCTGCGTAGCACAGAAAGTGCCGTGCAGTGCGTTTCCTAGACTGCCTCGTTGGTATAGCGGTATCACGTTTGTTTACCATGCCGGAGGCCGTGGGTTCGATCTTTTACACTGGGGGCCGCCGTATATTTGTACAAATGGTCTCTGTCTGGGTGCATTTCCACGTTTGTGAGGTCCTTGCCTGGTTACCATAACTCAGGGTATCCTAGTTTGGGATCACAAGTGATTGTCTTGTGTGGAAGTTATTTTTAATTACGGGTTAGAGCGAGATATCGAGGTTCAATATATTATGGCTTCATAGAATATACCTATTTCAGTACTTTGTGACCCATTTGGAATCACTTATTGTTCATTTTATTGGGTTGCTGGGTTCCTGCCCTAATGATATTGGTCATCCTATGGATAGGTGTGACTAAAGTGAGTTGATTACGATTTAGATAATAGCTCATACTGCTACCAGAGCAAGGCTTAATTTTTCTTTATAGATAGGTAGAGAACACTTCATAGCACAATGCACATAAAAGATTTATATTTTATTAGGATGCTTGAAAAGCCCTCTACCTGTCTCCCTACGACTGCACGCGATTGCGTGAATGATCTCATTCCTATCTTAATGCGATCGCGTGCGTGGGTACCTACTTGGCGAATTTATGTTTTTTTCAACCTGAACAACTATACTTTATTACACTATTTTTATTTTTAATGCACTAACCCGTGCTAAGGAACAAATTTAAAAACCTATTTAGAGGCTAAAAATTTCACCCATGCCGGGATTCGAACCCGCAACCTCTGGCTATCCGTACCAGCGCTCTACCAATTGAGCCAATGGGCGACTCACGGCATCAGAGAATATTGTAAAGAGGTTCGAAATTTCACTGATGCCGTGAGTCGCCCATTGGCTCAATTGGTAGAGCGCTGGTACGGATAGCCAGAGGTTGCGGGTTCGAATCCCGGCATGGGTGAAATTTTTAGCCTCTAAATAGGTTTTTAAATTTGTTCCTTAGCACGGGTTAGTGCATTAAAAATAAAAATAGTGTAATCATGTGGGTACAGTGATATCGTTCCGATGTTAAACCTAACTGCAAAGTAGGTGGTCGGGGCTGTAAGTAATGCAATTTGCTTAAGTCAGATGTCGCTGCCTGTACGTAATACAGAGAATATTGTAAAGAGGTTCGAAATTTCACTGATGCCGTGAGTCGCCCATTGGCTCAATTGGTAGAGCGCTGGTACGGATAGCCAGAGGTTGCGGGTTCGAATCCCGGCATGGGTGAAATTTTTAGCCTCTAAATAGGTTTTTAAATTTGTTCCTTAGCACGGGTTAGTGCATTAAAAATAAAAATAGTGTAATCATGTGGGTACAGTGATATCGTTCCGATGTTAAACCTAACTGCAAAGTAGGTGGTCGGGGCTGTAAGTAATGCAATTTGCTTAAGTCAGATGTCGCTGCCTGTACGTAATACAGAGAATATTGTAAAGAGGTTCGAAATTTCACTGATGCCGTGAGTCGCCCATTGGCTCAATTGGTAGAGCGCTGGTACGGATAGCCAGAGGTTGCGGGTTCGAATCCCGGCATGGGTGAAATTTTTAGCCTCTAAATAGGTTTTTAAACTATACTTTAATTTGACTAGACGTGTTATACGCAGAGGTGGTTCGCAAAAAATATACTACGCCTTATAAATACGCGAGTTATTAAGTGGTTTTTATTAAGTGTTGATGACGAGTAGGTTTTTTTATAAATTAAATCCATTTTCCAATGTTGTTCCACGGTCTTGAGAACATTTCAATATTTAAACGCAGCACATCAATATAATGTGCGGTTTGAAAGTTTCTGAAATAATCCTAAAACCTGTCGTATATCCTATTCAAACAGAATCTCGCGAAAAACCAAATTCAGCAACTCTTCGAAAAGCTGCATAACTTCGTGTCAAAAATTCCGTAGCGAATGATCCAGAAATAAGTATCTTCCTATCTACAGGGAGACTTCGATTTCCGTTGACAAATTTTAAGGGGACTTCTAACCATGCTTAGGAAACATTATGTAGCGCTTGTTTTAAATAATATTTTACATTAAGTAATTACTTCTCTTAAGTATAGACAATTAGGACGAAAATTATAAAAATCATAAAATGAACTATAGTTCGAAAGTCTTGTGGTCCGACCTGGCCAAATCAATTGTTATTTTAATTGTCTACGCATATCGGAGGGGTTAATCTTGTCATTAAACGTATTAGAAATCTTTTTTCAACGTCCTTGTACTTCTTACCACTTTGAATTTGGATTCACAGTATCGAGAAAAGGTCCGAAATAACAAATTTGATACAACAAATTCGTTATCAACCCTTGTATGTCCCCACTGTTGTGGCACGGGTCTCTTCCTGCATCGCAGGAAGGTTAGGCCATACTCCACCACGGGGGCCAAGTTCGGGTTGGTGGAGGATTGTAAGACAGTGGCGGGCCTTACTGTCAGAAGTTATCAAGCCGCCCATAAGGCCTCTGACATGGCTTAACGACTGCCAGTACATGACAGCCGGCACCAACGGCTTAACGTGCCTTGCGAAGCACGGAAGCGCTCGGAAAAATGACACTAGTGGTAGTCACGGGACGCTCACCCATCCTGTACCTGACCGCGCCTGTTGTTGCTTAACCAAGTGATTGATTCCAATCACTCGGTTCGCCTAGGCCACGAGCGCTTCACAAATTACTTACCTATAAATAAAAAACCCCACATCTTGGATGTTTACACATGTTTGTGATGTCGCTGTTTCTGGTACCCATGACACAGGGTATCCGTGTGGGGCCAGAAGCAATGTATGTGCCAGTATGTAAATGTTATGGTATATTATGTTTTTATACAACGAAAGGAATATTCTCTGAAAACATAGCCATCAATTTCACAATCACCCTGTACTTGAGCATTCGAAACTCAATGTCGAAAAGCGATGAATAATTATCCACCGGTATTTTTGGCACATATGAGTCGAACAATAGAGTCGGCGTTAAAACGCTCCTGTAGCTATTAACATCCACCTTAGTTGATGATGCTACAAACTTCATTTGATGTCTTTATTTGCATGCCCCGCTCAATAATAACTACTTTACTACCTACAACTGTTCGAGTACATTTCGATATCAATAATCGTAGATAGAGTAGGAAAAATGACAGTGACAGAAAAGAGACAGTGAAACATGTCAGTGACCAGAATCGTAGATAAAAAAATAACATCGACATAACAGCAATGCTTGTCGAATAATCCTATTCAATAGTTACATTGGCAGAAAATAAGCGAAGAAACTTTACTTTATTTATTAGGCACAAAACAGATATTAGCCAGGAAATTATCAAGATAATATGCAAGACCCAGAGTAATCTTCAAAACAAGTGTACACGAAATCAAACTTAGATGAGTTTCTTAAACCATGTTAAAGTAACGTAATATGTTTTTTTATTTATTGTTACATTCAATGAACGTTTGATCTTTATGGATGGTATCTCCCATAACTTTGTTTTGCTTTTAGCAGTCTAGTCAGGGCAAAGCGTAAACGCTTGAAAATTCATTTGATACTAGACTATGATCAGCTTCGTTAGAGGAGAATAGAGGAGCTCGTCCCGAAGTAAGATAACCAGCCCTTTTGCTAATCGAAACTCCACACAAACCACAGTAAGTAATCCATATCAACATTAATATAACCACAACTAAAATTAATCTTCTAACGATTATACTCGTATCAAAATGAAAATAAAACCTTCGTGAACGGGTGAATGTGTAGTGCATTTGGAAATAGAAACACAGGTGAACCGGTCCTGCAGCTCGCCTAACTGGCTGGCTAACCTTCGCAGTTATGCAACGGTCAACGTTTCCAATCAACTGTAACGCGATACAGCAGGTAGCTGAGATCGCGGCAAGATCCTATTAGAATAACAGGCCTTTACACCAATTTGTGCCAAAGGGTGACGTTACTATGTTGGCTTTGAATATACTGTATGCAGCAAAACCAGGATCGATAAAATTTTTTAGAAGTCAAACACAACGAATCACTTTTTGTGTCAAAATTTTTTTATTCCTGAAACTCGACAACTGATTAGAGATAGTTTTTTACAACACCTATAATGACTAAGTTTATTGTACGTACATTCCTTGCGTAGAATATTATAACACGTGTTATTGTTGTAAAAGTGCGTTTTTCATACAAAGTTTGTATGAAAAAAATTAGATTTTTAAACTTTTTTTATTGGGAGTGGTGTAATTTGAATCGCTACCTAATAAGGAATCGATGTAGGGGCTCTAAATTATTTCATAAACACATATAGCGTATACCTAGCCTCTTCATGATCAAATCACTTATCGTGCCTGTTGTATTATTAGCCTATAAGCAAATTAAGCAATGACTTAGGGCATCACATCACCCGGGCACCATCCCCACTATAGGTGGTACGACGCGACTCACGCTTTTTGTGTGTCGCTGTAATGTCAGAATTTGACAAATAATGTACCGGGAAGCATATTAATGAACGTTTTAAAAAAATATATGCTTAATAGTATAGTGAAATACTTTTTAAATCATTTTAAGAAGGTACAGGTAAAAAGGCTTATTATTATTTTATGTTTGTGTTTTCCTGGTGTACAATAAAGAATAAGCTTATCTTATTCTTACGCTTGATCGACGGTGAATATGTTTTTTATGGTTTACCAATTGATAGGTGAACGATAGCCCGGAGCAAAAAGGCTTACCCTGACTTACTATAAATGTGCTAATGCCCTGAAAAAAATCCGGGCAGTAGCACATTATAATAATGTACTTAAATAGAAAATTATCACGGCTAAGAACGCTTTACTAGTTAACCAGTAATAGGCTACGAACTTATAAAAAGAAAAAGTTCGTACACTACGAATTTTGTAGAAAATTATTTAGATTGTGTTGTTAGTACTGTAAAGCAGTTAAAAACGCTCATTCTACGGAACTCTACAATGCGCGCGTTTTTTGTATCGACTCGCCAACAGACATCTGTTAAATAGGAGATTAACAGATTGCTAGCGTACGCGAAACTAGGGGTTAATCTGATACTGGAGGTCGGTTATTGTTGCGACCACTACATCCTGTTTAAAGTTACCTCTAGTGGTCGAATATTCGTTTCCCGGTACTGATATCCTGATTGATATCCTCGCCCATCAGTACCGTGTCTTCAATTCATGATATTAATTTGCTGCCCAGTTTTATGCTATACGAGCTGGTGCCCGCAACTTCGTCTGCGCAGGATCAGTATTTCTAGAAGGTAGCTTATATTATATTAGCGTGACTCACAAAAGGTTTTGTCAGCGCACGCCAGAATAGCTCGTAGTTGTTAGATTTTTTCTTACTTTCTTGACACTTATCGTCATATTTTGGACAATTCACACAATATGGTCATAAATTGTAGCCTATGTGTTATTCTAATGTATAAGCTATGTTATTGCAAATTTTCATCAAAATCCATTCTGTAGTTTTTACGTGAAAGAAGTCATCCATACTTGCAAACTTTCGCGTTTATAATATTAGTAGGAAGTAGGATTCGGTGAAATCTCTTCCTCAGCGTCGGAGATAATAAGATATGTATTTAAACAAGGATTGGCTTACAGGTGGAAATTGTTGTCCTTGAAGTGTAAAATCCATTTTTATGTACCCTCAATTAGTGTAATCTTACGGCTGGGTGATTTGATACCTCATAATTTTCATTGTACATTGAAGATTATCGTCATCTTCATTAATTCCCTTGAACACTGTTTTGTTTAGCTCATTGCATGACTAGACCATAGACATCCTTCATACAAACCGTAGGAAATATCTAGGCACCTCGAAGGAACGCTCCGAATCGCACTTCACCCTCAGTCTCAACCGTGATGTGACGGGACTATGGGCGGGTTAAAAAGCAATGTGGGAGTTAGGCACCTCCTGTTTTATTTACACAGTTAAAGGTAAACCTATAATTGGGCCTTATAAGTAAATTTAAACTGAATGTATTTTATAGACTTAAGTGTCTGTTGGTTACTAAATAAAACAAAACAAAACCTCGTAAGATCGTCGCACTTACCCCCGGTCTCAATCATGGCGGGGTAAAATTACGGGAGAAATGCAACGCGGGACGTCGGCTTAGATGAACGTCCGGCGTCGCACTTCACCCCCCGATATCAGTACTGACGGGGAGAAACTAACGATGAAGTAAAAAACGGAGCGTAGGCACCTCAGAGGAACTTCCGTCGGTCTCCAATAAGACGGGGTGAAATTCAGGAGTGTAGTGCAACGCGGGACATAGCCAGGCACCTCGAAGAAACGTCCCGCTCCGCACTTCACCCAGGGGTCTCAACTGTGACGGGGCGAGAAAAGTGGTCAAGTGCAACGCGTATCACACTTAACCCCTCTGTCTCAATCGTGACGGGGCGAGCAAGACTGAGGGTGAACGAGACGTAGAAACAAATTACTTTCGTCTGCGTCGCAATTTAGACGCCATTTTTAAACGAAGGGTGAGATACGCGGGGCGATTTTTCGAGGTGCCCACATATTTTTTCGGCGACTCGTACATCCGTCTCGCTATTCGCTATATATATAACTGGTTACTTTACTCAGGCCATTTACCTCTACGTTAGATAATGAGAGCGGTGGTAGTGCGTTGCTTGAAAGTTTGCCTTCCATTCGATAGGGAGTCTTGTGTTCGATTCCAACCAATGTCTTTGTTTTCTAAAGTACGTACGGAGATACTATAGTATTACCACTATTATTGCTTGCAAGTGTCTGAAACGTTAGGTGTTCACATACGACAGCGCTTAAAATTGCCAAGCCTTAAGATGGAAAGAAGGCCTGTACCCTGCAGGGAGAGGTTATGTTCTTTTTTGTAATGGTGTCAACCCTTTGTATGTCCCCACTGCTGGGTCACGAGTCTCTTCCTGCATCGCAGGAAGATTGGTGGCCAAGCTGGCAGAAGAAGGGGGCCAAGTCCGGGTTGGTGAAGGATTGTAAGACAGTGGCGGGCCTTATTGTCAGAAGCCGCCCATAAGGCCTCTGACTTGGTTTAACGACTGCCATTACATGACAGCCGGCACCGAAGGCTTAACGTGCCTTGCGCAGCACGGAAGCGCTCAGAAAAAATGCTTAGCGGTATAAATAATTTCCACTAGCGGTAGTCGCGGGACGGTCATCTATCCAGCACCTGACCGCGCCTGTTGTTGCTTAACCTTACTGATTGATTCCAATCACTCGGTTCCACTAGGCGACGAGCGGTTTTTTGTGATACTTACCCAAATTTGTGCTTTATTTCGAACAGGGGGCGGTTTGAGCAGCGGCGTCATACTCCAGCGCTTCCCCGAGGTGTGCTGGGAGGACACCCCTTTCCACGACGGGATAGAATGGGTGATTATGAAATGATCTGCTAGTTTTCTATTACTTATCCTTTTTCTATCTTAGAAAGAAAGAAAGACATTTATTATACCAACAAGGCACATCACAGAAACAAAAAATAAACAGACAATTAACACAACATGAGCACAACAGAAATAAACCAAATATACAAATAAAAACAAAAAACAGACAGGTTTCGCCTGTGGTGTGTCTAAGTTGCCACAAAAAGGCAGCTGACTCAGCGTTGTCCATCTTTGGAGTGGAAATCATAAAGAGGGGGTGTTTTAGGGATGAGGAGGTGTCGAAGGGGTGTTTTTTGCCCATTGGACCATTGAGGTGACTTTTTATTTCGGCCTCCTTGCAAAAAACTTAAAATATTTACATCTTAATTAATTCTGTGAGTGAATTACCAGTCAAAAAGTATAATTATGGAGGCTAGCTAGAGTATCCCTACTCTTCCTAATAAGATAGAGTAGGTCTACTCTGTCTAATGGTCCGTTTACATCATGCAACGTCAACTGACTAGAATTTTAAATAGTAATCTGAGTATGGGCATAGTTACTCCTGGAGTGAAGTTACCGCAAGTTGAGAGTCAGCAATTTTATGTAATAATGGTACGCTTTAATGTCTTAGCTAATACATTCTGAACTAGATGTTTTTATATTCGTTGTTATATAGGGCATGCCCCCGGTCCGTATTTTTATGGAGGGGCCGGGACCACCCGGCCAACCTAAGTACCAACTTAGGTACCCGTATAAACACGTAACCGGGTGCACGCCCTATTGGTATTCAGTACCTACCGTATCACAGTACAGACTATAACACAGATATTGATCTGTGGACTATACTAAAGCCACACTTTCCTACGCAGTTCTGCCAACCGCAAGGATGGGCGCTGTCAAGCGAACGGTCAGAGCCGCGCTTCTACGTCTCCGTACTGACGGACGTGGATGCGAACCGGCACTACTGCGCGTGCCTCTGCTTCAACGAGACCGTCGCCATCACGCCCACCAAGCCCGCAGACGAGGTAAGTACCAATGAGTTCGCACACCCTTAATATTGGCATGATAGTTCTGCAACCAGGAAAGGTAGTGTTATGACAAGTATCATTTTGTCAGTCAACCGCATACGCGAATCAAATGTTAGAATACGCGCTGCAAAGAAGCTCTCAACAGTCGGGTAGTCCACTCGCAAAGACGGGGATCCGGTGTGAAAAGGAAAGCAGAGAGTGTGTTGAGAGATAGGTACGAAAATAAATCATCCTATGGCCGTGAAACAGTTCATGGCGATCAGCATTTGCAACGGTCGCCACGATACAGGTTCGCCTAGTGCGGAGGGCACCGAAAAGTGAACTTTTAATTTTTTTGGTAAATAAAGTTTTTTTAAAGAAACTTACATTTTATAACGAATTAGCTTTTGTTAGATAAATCGGTACAGTACTACACATCATAAAAGTCCCTTCGAGAATCTACGTTCGCGCAGACTAGGAAGAAGTGTAACGAAAGTACCCGAAGCTATAAGTACATTCAACATGATCCTGTACTTTATAATGCAGTCGACACCACGTCCGAATCTTATACGTTATGTGTGCATCCCACTTATTTGCGTTACGCTATTCTTCTTCCGTGTCGAAAGCGTCGACTCCTCCTCAGACATCTCGCTCCCAAAACCGCGTAATGCCTCCATGAGATCCTATAGGCTGCACTGTGGAGCCGCAGGGCAGGTACGCTATTGATTCATGCGATATCAGCAGCGTGGTTTGGCCTTCCGAAAAAGCCACAAATTTATCCAGTTTACAGCTAACCAATCCAATTCCAAAGTTGCTGATTTGACAAAACAGAATAATAGCCGCATACCGTAATTATGCTGAAAGCGATTTTGAAAATGGAACACGATGGCTCCAGTTTCAAACATATCGCAGCTTCGCGCTCTAATTTGGAAAATGGAACGCACATTTTCTACAGCAACAAGAACGGGTCTTCTCTAGGTTTACAGAGGTAATAATTTCATCTCTAGCTGATTAGAGAGATTTCAAGTCGTGGTCCAACTACTGCTGGTCGGGAGTAAGCTTAATGGTACCTAACTTTAAGGAATGTCAGAATTGGGCCTTGGAATAAAAAATATATATTCAGGCGAAAAAAGTGTACTTTTGGTGTGGAGTCTTTTTAATTGATCTTTTTATAACGTTTACCTTTACGTGTAACCATGCTTATAAATATTTTGTATTTTTTATTTTTTTACAGTTAGGAATATAGTTATCTTTTACAAGCGTCTTAGTACAGAAATAAAAAAAATGGACCTCAGTAGACACCTCGACAGTTTAAATTATCAATCGGCTCAATTAGTTCGGAAAATCAGGAGAGTTTCAGTGCCAGATTTGGCAGAAAGCCCCCGATTCGGTTTCTTTGTGATAAACATAGCTTCCGACCCTTCTCGATCAATTAGCGAAGCACACGAACCTTGAGCGTTTGTTGCATCTGTCAAGGGCCCTCTCCCAAAATGCCCTCTCTGACCCAAATTGTTCTAGCCAGTATGCTCTCAAGCAATGTTGGCGACAAAGAGACGATATTTTTACGGACACGTTTTCGCTTATCGATTTGTTTTGAAATAGATTGTAGCTCGCTGCTGCTACTTTGGGCGGAGTTTCGCGTAGTACTGAACGTATGCATCACACTGATGATGGTTATTTCAGGTATTCCCAAAACAAAAAACCAAACTTATAAAGTGTTATAAACGCGCTATTCATTAATACACTTCTTCCATGTAGACTAAGTTTGTTTTTCTCTTAATGCTCCGAGCTACTACTGTTTTTCAGGAATGTTTTACAGGAGTCTGGTTTTACAAAAAACACCGGTAGTGTCTAGTCGATAAACATCATCTTTAACAGCAGTCTACCTCTGCCATCTGATGAAGGTGTTAATTTGAGTAATTTGAAACTGATACGGAATTTATTATTTTGCAATTTATGTATATGGAATAACAAGCGGCTGCCCATTTGAGAAATAAATTTTGATAATTATGTATTTTTCCGCGATAAAAAGCAGCCTATGTGCTATACCGGACTATAATCTATCTCTGTGCCGAATTACATCTCAATCACGCGAGAAGGCTTCTCGACTAACAAAAATCCATACATAAATTTTTTTACATTTACATTATTAGGAAGAAGTAAGATTATGCCACAGCTGACACGACCATCGATGTGAGAAATTCAACGAGCGGCAGTGAGACTCCTTTGTCTCCTATAGAAACGGTTAAGAATCGACCTGAATACAAATTGTCACCAATTAATTGCCTTTAGCTAACTTGGAAAACTAACAAGTAGGTAGGCAGTGATCTCAGTATTTATTACAAAATCCTAAGGCCTTTTCACTCAAGCCTATGTTGTGCTGCCTAAGGTAGCGGCTGGTTAAGAGTTACCGACGAGTTTGTAAACTTGGTTATACATTTGACGGGTCTAATCACGATTTTTTATGTAGCCTATATATACGTCCCACTGCAAGGAAGAGGCTTCTCTCAGGAAGAGAGAGTATGTGCTATTAATTGGGCTTTCCTCTATAAGGTTTTTAGCAACACAGGACTGCACTAGTTTCCGCTGCACAAATTTCCAAGATTATTTATTGGCTTAACTTATAATTACCTGAAATGTTAACGTTAGAGTCATTAAAAGTACCTACTTTTGTCACTTTGGAAAATCAAATATTTTTTATTTTTGAGTATTGTATGTACATAGTTGACAGTAGTATTTTTTTAGTAGATGGCTCTAAAACATTAGAAGACATTGAATAAAAGTCTTCTCTCGATGTTTGAAAATCGTTTTAGTTGTAAACACAAACACAATAATTTGGAGCTGCTTGTACTGTACTAAGAATTCTCGAAACATTTCGAAGTTGCGGTTCCAGTTTCTTGATTGAAAATTTCCTTGAGTACATATCGGTCTGTCTTATTCTTGTTTTCAAAACTCCGAAGTGACAGAATGAAACTTATGTATTTTCTGAATGATGAATTCGGAAACCGAAGGATAATATGCTGATTTTTGTCTTAAACGCACATACTTACTACCTATATCCAATCATACCCTATCTAAAATTCTAAGCATGCCACTTGTATGTACTATGCACAGCCGTCAGCAGGTCAGCCTTTACATTTATGTTGCATAGTCATTCTTAACGTAACTGATTAGAGCGCACGTATGTAAAGGTAGATGTGCTGTCGACTTGACTAACTTATATATTTAAGCCACAATTTCTGGGCCAATTTGTAGCGTTAAAAGTGCAAACTACAAGAAAATTAAATCTCTGCCGTGCTTTAACAAAATCTGTCGTGCAAGCCAACAATGGTCTCCAGTGCACAAAACCACGGATTGTTATCTCGCACTGCTAGGTACAAATAGCAAGGCACGGAAATACTGGGTATTCACTTCTCTTCAAATTGAGACACGGTACCATCTACCTGTATCATTAATATATCTTAATTTGCTTAACTAGCTATAATTGCGACATGAAGGCATCCAGCATACTTTACTCTGTAATGTATATAGCATTCTATTTTTATTTTTAATGCACTAACCCGTGCTAAGGACAATTTTAAAACCTATTTAGAGGCTAAAAATTCCACCCATGCCGGGATTCGAACCCGCGACCTCTGGGTCTCCGTGCCAGCGCTCTATCCAACTGAGCTAATGGGCGACTCACCGGCATCAGTGAAATTTCGAACCTCTACACTATTCTCTGCATTACGTACAGGCAGCGACATCTGGCTGAAGTAGATTGCATCACTTACAGCCCCTTACAGCTTTTCTCGCGCGTAGAATGAGGTGACAGGTGTCAATCTTGGATGAGAAATCCTTGCTTCTGTGGTCAAAGAAAATTGTACAGTCTACTCGACAATGCATTATGCTGGTTCGTGTTGCCTCATAAACAGGGGGAAAGAACCTAGAATAATGCCTTTGTACTTTTGCATGCATGTTAGAAACTATAACCTTTGGCCTTAATTAATTTCACTCATCAGCCTCTAATCACATATGAATAAGTAATATTACGGGCGATTGCTACTTACATGTAAAGAAGCGAGCTTATCTCTCTGTAATATTCAGCAAACCTTAGAAAATAGGAGGAGCAGTAAAAAAAGGGGTCTACATGTAATAAACTACATAAACAACAAAAGTCCTAAATAACAAGCTATTTCCACAACACAAAGAATAAAATGTCAATGTGGCCACAAAGGGCAACATTTGCTAGTCGTTTCGTACGTCGTCTTACTGTACTATGTCTTGAAGGAAGGAACCACCCCAAAGCGGCCACAAGCTCAACTGTTGCGATAACGAAATATTTCGTGACTGTGAATCATGAATTTGTTAATAGCTGTTCCGCCCGTACAACAGAGCTTAACTATTTTCCTAGAACTTGGCGGTATCGTAGATATAACTTTGGGGGAAAGCATACAGATATACAGGGTGTACTATACAAGATATACAGGGTGTACTATACAGTCACCATGTGCGAATCACATACATGGGTGTTTCTCGATGTCGATACGAACTTTTACTGGTGTGGAATTCAATTCAAAATGTAAATACTCGTAGTAGTAGTTATAAATTTTATGCTTTATTAAGACTTAGTCACCCTTTACGGGTAAGACTTTAAGACTTTTGTTTGACACATATACATGTAAGTACAATTTTTTTAACCACTTCAAATGGTATTCATCCAGTGAATAAAAGCATTTCTCTATTAAATGTGATTTTTAAATATTTTTTTTTATTTTTAATTAACCTTTTTATAAATACTTCAAACTCGTGAAAAAAATATCGTCTATTTGACGCATGACATTTGAGCGTTTATGAAGTTTTTATATAGTAAAAGTTTTCATAGTATTTCTTAATGATTCACGATACTCATACGAGTACATAAATAATTGCGATTAGACCCGGTTAGACCCTAATAACTGTAAAATGTAAAAGTTTTCATATTGACGGTTTCGAATGTATATGGGGATTTTGTTGTTGTTTAGGGAGAAAATAAATTATTTTTATGTAATTCTTGCAGCTCTATGTAGTATGAACGCACACATAATACATGAAAATTGTTGTGCCCTATGTAAGTATGTATGAGACAAACTGTAACATCTAAACAACTACATGGTCGCAAAAAAGTTATGAATTATTAATAGGTATGAGTACAATGGTCTGCGCTTCCAATAATATTTATTATTTCGGTTCTAATTATGTCATTGACTTTCAGTAATTCATTGAACTTAATTTTTGTAGAGAATGAAGTTCAATGAATTACTGAAATTACAATGAATTGAGAAGTTTTTTGTCCTTCAGATATGATCCAAGGGCAGTGCTTTTTTTATAATCTCAATACAATGGCGAGGGCAGATAAGTATGTTTTGTTCATTAATTGAAAATTAATTGCTTGATTTATGATAGGGCGTGAACAAAACAAAGTTGGCCAGATTATTCACTTCGTGAATTAAATTGATAACCCTCTGAAGAACTTTAAACATTATAGGCTAAATCTAAATTCAAACGTTTATTTCAGACCTTTTAGTGTAAATTTTGGTTTTTCACATTTCTTTAATATCCAAGTTATTACCATACTTAAGGAAGCACTGATTTTTATATATGCATGCGCCATAAACTTGTCTTTAGTGCCGTTTCCAGCTTAATGAAGCGTATAGGCATTCGATTTCGAAGGTTAAACGAGATAATAAGTATAATTTTACATGGCTTTCGAGAAGTCAGACTTTCTCTAGAACATTTTAGCATAGTTAAACCATAATTAGCACTGAGTAGCTTCATACTTCAGGCCTGAGGGTACCTACCAGACGATGGAGAATTTCGTTCAGTTTGATAGATTATTGACAGTAACGTATAATATCCGAGAATCTGTAAAGAACAATATCGCTATTGGCTAATATTTTCTCAATAGAAATTATTTTCAAAGTAGATAGCCTTTTATAAGACGTATGAGGGAAACCAAACGCTCAATTTACCAAGATCTTTCGAGAACCCTGTAAACTTTGCACCTGCGCTTGCATAGTTAGCAGATCACAAATTATTCCCTTGATGTCATTTGAGAACAAGATCTTGAAATAAGACATATTTTTCATCAACATGTGAACGCAAAAAGAAAGAAAGTGTCGTTTACTGTACCCATCATAAAACGTCACAAGCGACTTCAATTTGTACGGCTAATGGATATAAGCTCATTTAAATTCACATCAACATGATAATAGATTTAACGAATAAGCAACACCGGAACTCCGCCGGATTCGGTGGAACAAAAAACTGGTCAAGAACGTGTCAAGCAAGCTTTAGAGGATTCGTCGAGGCTATTTAGGGTTTTACTTTGTTTCGGAACGCAAAATTGTTCTTAGGTTGAGAGGAACAGGTGAAGATGAAGAAAGTAGTTCGTAGCGTATCGTATCTCGATAATATCAGGAAGTAGACGGTAGTAATCAGCGTTGAAGACTGGTTTCGCTTGGCAAAGAATGAAGGAGAATTGTGGTCAGCCTACGGCTAACTTCCATTAGTGGAGAGGCACAGGAACATGAAAAAAATGTCCAAAAAGCACAGAACTGGTTTCATGATGATTTTTTACAAGTAATAATGCATATAGAACCAAACGTTGGGTATTTTAGTACAATTTTGAATTTTATCTCGACGATGTCATAAAATTCTAATCAATGGGTGTCTGTTCAAAAACTATACTTAATTATTTAGGAACTATTCGGGAACAAAACATACTAAAATGTTCCTTAGTTTTAAGTAGTTTTAGCAGCGATGCTTTAAAGTCGAATGAAGTACACATTTCTTTGGGTGCACAGGAGACTTGTTATCTAAAACTTCAAATTCGTACCCTATTTGTGTAGCCCTGCCTATGTATTAAATAAATAACATTAAAATACATGGATACTATTACTTTTTTAAGCTGAACCTGTCCAGGCAATTCACTGCAAAGGTATTTAAATTAAATATGGGTTTCATCTTGGATGATGAAACCCTAACTTTGTCTACCTCTACACACCCTATGCGTATCGTGCGTAGTATTATACTTGCTTCCGCCCTTATGAACAAAAAATAGAAACCACGTTAGGGCATACGCTTGAGATCCCATCAAAATCCCATCAGGGACCATCAGCTAGAACAAAACCTATTGACGATTGATCCCTCGTTGTTTCTGGTGCATCGAATTATTATTAGTTGCTACACCTTGTGTATAGTTCAGTGTTATTTGGTTACCTAGATGACAAGAGTCACCAGTGGTTGTATGCAATGCTAAGGGTCTGTATTGAGTGCGCCACTGTTTGGTTCTTTAGGTATGACCATTCAATATATTTTCATTAGAAAACAACGTCCTTGGTGCATCCCACACTGGGAATCAAACCTGGGTCTCTCGCTTCCGAGTCCATTGCTCTACACATTGATGCACCACCGCTCTACCTTATGTTTCTAAGTTATGTAAGTTTGTGAAGTTATAGTAGCAATACAACTAGCTAGTCGTGAAGGAAAACATCGTAAGGAAACCTCGTCTGGGGTGTTCAAATTACCAATCCCTGGTGGGCAGGCGTGGTTATTAAGCACATACTCTCTCTCTCTCTCCTTCAGAGAATTTCTGAGCACTGTAGTGGCACGTTTAAAGGCTACATAAAAAAAATGTGGTGCTTCTGGACGACATGGAGCCCCTTAAGAAGGTACCCTGCACCTGTCCTGTCGTGCTTGGCCGACGATGCGAGTCCCGCCTTGCCCTTGCTGTAGACTAACGTAGTTAAGTAGCGTGTGCAGTATTGTACAGGGTACTAGTCTATCTTTCTCCTTCTATTCTACTCAACCTATCCATAATTTATTTATTTTACATTCGATATCAACCCTTGTATGGTCCCACTACTGGGGCAGGGGTCTCTTCCCTGAGGAAGGTATATGGCATACTCCACCACAAGGGCCAAGTCCATATTGGTGAAGGCTTGCAAGACTAGTGGCTGGTTTTACTGTCAGAAGTTTTCAAGCCGCCTTAAGGCCTCTGACTTGGCTAAACGACTGCCATCTACCGACGGCAGCCGGCACCAACTGCTTAACGTGCCTTGCGAAGCATGGAAACCCTCGAAAAAATGCCACTAGCGTTAGTCATAGACAGTCACCCATCCATGCACTGGACGCGCCCTATATTGCTTAAGATCGTTTAAGATCTATTATTCGGCAACACGTCTCTTATTCTATTTCAGGGTATAATTATTTATCTGGCTGTAATTTTGCGTGAAACACGAAGTTGGAAAGTTATTTTGTTGCATGATATCTTCAGAACCAAGATGTGCTCAATCTGTGATCTCATGCTAGTTGCCATTTCGTAATAGCTCGCACTTAAGCGGAATTCGATTTCATAGAAAACCGCCGAAGAATTCGCGTCTATTAGTTCACCAGTGCGGTAAATAAAGTAACCGGCGAATGTTAATTAATTTAATGCGTGTTTATGTTTGATTCTGGACTCTGAATCACGCTGCGCCGGCCCGAGCGTGACTCCGGCCGTGACTCAAACAAAACGTACTAGATAGTAACACAGAGAACTGTTTAAGCCTGCTCCACACTAGCCCGGTCGTGGTGTCGGTAGTGTGTGGCTGGTCTTTCTACGCGACGAAATTACACATAGAGTTAGTTTGACCTTAGATTTCCGCACTTAGCCCCATAGTTGGGCCATTGTACGTAACAAGCGCTGAGGTTTGTTAACACTTTAGATACTAGGGTTTCCTCATGATGTTTTCCTTCACAGTTAGCGAGTGGTATTGCTACTGTAATTTCACAAATGCACACTACTTAGAAAACAAAGTCATTGGTGCATGCCGGGATTCGAACCAACGAGCTCGAGGAGGAGCGTTCTACCGCTCTGCTACATTACACATAAAACACATACCTGTATATTTCGTTGTTTTGAATACTTTCATGTTCTGTTAATACTTTATAGAGATCAAAAACGAACGAAAACGGAAAATAAATGGACGTAGCCCCTTGATTCGTCTTTATAAATGTAAAAAAAAAATACTGTTACAGACAAGAAATTAACAATTTCCGTTGATATTTACTGTATCAAAGAGATGCATGAATGACCTAGGACAAGCTAATAACTATATGGACAATATTTGTTATTAGATCCCTTATTTTAGTAAACCACATCTTGCCTTTGATGATATTATGTGAGTATCTGATGTCAATAAACGATTTAACTGTCTCTCTATCTAAATTGTAAACTGGACACACATCAATATGTGTGTTCCCAATGGAAAGAAATGTCTGAATAAAGCGGCATTGCTCACTGTTTGTGTAATGGCAGTCGTTACTGCTGCTAACGAGGTTGAAAAGTCTCCGAATCACCAACTGAGGTTAGACTACAAGAAGGGTCTGAAATCAAAAAATAGTTTTGTTGTGTTGGTTTCATTCGATATTATCGCAGGAAGGTTAGGCCATACTCCACCACGGGGGCCAAGTACGGGTTGGTGGAGGATTGTAACACAGTGGCGGGTCTTACTGTCAGAAGTTATAAAGCCGCCCATGAGGCCTCTGACATGGCTTAACGACTGCCATTACATGACAGCCGGCACCAACGGCTTAACGTGCCTTGCGAAACATGGAACCGCTCGGAAAAATGCCACTAGCGATAGTCACAGGACGGTCACCCATCCTGCACTTTACCGTGCTTCTTGTTGCTTAACACGTGATTGATTCCAATCACTCAGTTCGACTAGGCCACGACCGCTTCATTATCATCCTTGTATCAAAGAAATATTTTGTTAAGTACCTATGATAGCTAGGTGGTGGTGGTGGACTGTATGAGACGATTATGAATACTGATGGAAACACGGATTATATGATAGAAATTTAATAAAGAATAAAGCACAATATTACAAGACAGATTTTAGTAATCTTGACAACCAAAAATGTGACCACGTAAAAACAGAAAGACCAATTAATAAGTAGAAAAAGGTGGCACTCCAGCCAGTCGCCAACAACCTACCTAGAATCTTGACCGGTCCAGTAGGTACTCAATGAGAGGTAGATTATATAAATTTGTGTAAATTACTCAAACTTTCTAATCAAAGCATAAGGCTTGAACTCTTCTGTCCTTTCAGTTATCTAGTAGATTTAACTTCTACAAAAGATTTAATTTTAACATATGTGCCGTACTCGCATATATTTTTGAACCGCTCTAGTACATACAATGCAGCAAAGTAATATGTGTTATGTTTAGAGTCACTGGCGTACAAAAAACTAAACTTGAACTCTTTATTATTAAATGTCATGCAATATTTGTTATCAAAAACACAATTCTTTAATATAACAATCGAAAAATATCTGAACAAATCAGAACAGATTTGATATTCCTTAACAAAACAGATTTGATATTTTGAGAATTTAGTTATACATGGTGTAACCAAATCCCCAAATATTTTAATGCCTCTGGCTAGTGATAACTTTAAAATGAAAAGTTTTTGTTCTGTCTGTCACCAGGCTGTGTATCATGAACCTTGATAGCTTGGTAAATGAGATTTTCACATAAATGACGTATTTCCGCTATAACAACAAATTAAAAAAAAGAATAAGATAAATATTTAAAATACATAGAACGTGATTTTTCTTGCTGTTTTTTGTTCGCTATTTATAACGGCGACAGGTAAACGTTTAAAATATTCATAGAATGTTTAGTAAGTAAATTTCTTGATATCAACCCTTTTGTATGTCCCCACTGGGGCACGAGTCTCTTCCTGCATCACAGGAAGGTTAGGCCATACTCCTCCACGGGGGCCAATTCTGGGTTGGTGGAGGATTGTAAGACAGTGGCGGGCCTTATTTTCAGAAGTTATCAAGTCACCCATAAGGCCTCTGACATGGTCCTTCACCAACGCCTTAACGTGCCTTGCGAAGCACGGGAGCGCTCGGGATAAATGCCACGACTGGATGAATGGTCACCCAACCAGCACCTGACCGCGCCTGTTGTTGCTTAACCCAAGTTTCTTAACCTTAGTGATTGATTCCAATCACTCGGTTCCACCGAGCCACGAGCGCTTCTAAATATTTTTTTATAAATTTACGAATATTTATTCGTTTATTATTGAAGTGAATGTACAACTGTTGCGTATACATTTCAAAAATAAATAATTAAATTAATAATTGTACGGAACCCTTCGCGCGCGAGTCCGCCTCGCAATCGGCCGGTGTGTTTTTTTTAAGTTTTTAAAGTTTTCCCCATAGTGAAAGTTGTGCGTATTGATGAGTACACTCTTTTTGATATTTTTTGAAGATCACCAACGATAACGTTTATTGCAACAGTTCCACGAAAAACGATCCTAATTCCTTTACTACTATTCTCCAGAAAACGGATGTTATTAAATCTAATAACAAGGTGGGACAAGGCGTGAATTATTGTAATGTTTTCGTCGGAGGGAAGACGGTGTGCAACGGTGCGTGGTGCCGCGTTTCCGTATCCGCCCGAGTGACGTATAAATTGGCGGCAAAAGCGTCCGCCATTGTAATTTCTCCTCGCTCTTGAACTTGCAACTTTATTTCTTCATTACTATTTTTTATCTTTATTATTTTTCTGCCCTCTGCAAAGCATCTGGCTGAATGTTATCGCCAATATTTGAAGAAAATAAAAGGTACTATCGTGAGAGCGTAATTATATCGGTGGCTCAGCACTGCTTGAGCCATAGATATCTCAATAATGCTATGAGGTTTATAGCATTTGCTATTATTTATAGAACAGGCTACCTACAGTTAATATTTCACATAGGTTGTACGGAAGAACTACCAGTAGGTCTGGTTATAGTTTTGTCAATATGAAATCGTTGTTAGATAAAGATTATTATACTGATTAATAACCTTTTTCAGGAGCAGGTCCAGGTTTTACCTGAATAATCAAGGGCATTGTTTACGATTAATGAAAAATTTGTTGAAATGAGACTTTCGATGTCTCGTTATTCTATCATAATGGCTGCTATGGATTCCACTCATTATTACGCATAGCAACTGGCGATAAGTGTCGCATGTCGAATGGCATCGGTCCTTCTTTTATCGAACGCCTCTGTTGTACGACATTACATCCCGTTTGGCTGACTAGACTATTTGTTTGCCAGAAATGGAAGAAATTTATACAGACTCGTGTTTTAAGGCCTTTATAAGGGTTTTGTTGTACCCATGATATAAAACCGTGTACTTTTATCGTCTGCTCGTCCGGCCAAGTTCGAGTCGGATTTGTGCATCCAGGGTTCCGTACCACCTTTCATTGTTTGAGTCTTACTCGCGCTTGGCCGTTTTTTATTATTTGTCGTAAGAATATTATAATAAGTTCCTCAATCACGTTACATGTTGTCCCAAATTTGATGCCTGTATGTAAGTATGTATAAACAAAAATACAGCGAAAAAACACGTCTGTAGTTGGAGACATAATAACTTATTATTTTTAAAATTTTGTCATTGGCTAGCCCTTCGGTAATACGCCGCAATATTTACAACATATTCTGTGAAAAATTTTACTGGCTACTTAACTATTACGGTTCCAAAGATAGAGCCCTAAGAATCGTAAGTGACCGACGGACAGTCGGACACCTTTACAAAATAACCTTCGTTCTTGGGCTATTTTAAGAGGGACAAAAGATTAATGTGCTCGTCAGCAGGCTAAACTCGGCCTGTAAAAGCAATTAATCCTAGGTACACGTATTGATTTACTTAGCACAGTCTCCAACAGGAATATACATTCCGACTCTACGGCCGTTTCGATCCATTTAACACCGGATATTTGTTACGTACGGGTCACTGTGTCGCACAATTATTATTTATACAGGGTGTCCCAAAAATCAACGTCAAGCCGAAAACGGTTGATAGGCTAGGTGGTGACAGTTATCAGAAAAAAATATTTAAAAAGTATAAGTTAAGATAAGATAAGAATATTCTTTATTGCACACTGGAAAAACAACAAATACAAAACAAATGCAAATATACATAGTACAATTGGCGGCCTTATTGCTTAAAGCAATTTCTTCCAGACAACCTTACGATGGAAAGTTGCTGAAGGAAATTGAAGAAAAAGACGGGTAGCCAGTGCAAATTTGAATGTTGATACATACTTATACTTAATGGATAGATAGATACACTTACATACCGTTACATAAGTTAAGTACTATTAAAAAAAATATGTGTTTAAAAAAATTTAAACATATTTATTTTGTGAGTGGTGTAACCCTCAACCCGAAGGTTACACCACTCACAAAAAAATATGAAATGTAAATATTTGTAGTCACAGTTACTTAAAAGATCATCACAGAGTGACAATTTTCTCAATATTTTTTTAATTTCAATAATCTTTAAACTATTCAACCTCTGGCTATCCGTGCCAGCGCTCTACCAATTGAGCCAATGGGTTGCGGGTTCGAATCCCGGCATGGGTGAAATTTTTAGCCTCTAAAAAGGTTAAGGTCAGTGTAATGTCCTTGTCACGGGTTAGTTAGTGCATTAAAAATAAAAATAGTATAATCTATTTAACTTAGATTTTTTTTATTATTTTTCTGATAACTGTCACCACCTGGCCTATCAACCATTTTCGGCTTGACGTTGATTTTTGGGACACCCTGTATACGTATTTCGGCCAAAAGTGAATCAATAAAAAAAATGCACATGTTGATGAATCCTACAATAAGGAAAGATGACTTTTGAATATTCTGATAACTTCTGACTTCTGCGAGGTTCAGCACAAGAGTTGTAGATATTGCGGATTGTTGATTTACTCTCCAGAGAGATCATCATTTATCACGCACGTGGCAATCGACAAACCGTTTAAAAGATGGCGACGTTTTGAAATTGTTGCTTGTTTTCTTATTTTCTTTATTAGGGACAACAAACAGAAGTACAATGTGTCTTAAACAAATAACTTAAACGTTAAAAAATATAATAGTTAATTGTACGTCCAACTGCGTTACCCATTTTTTTTAACTAATAAATAAAACAAACTAATGCACTTTTAGTCCAAAGAGTGTTCTACAAAGAATCCCTGGATAGAAATCAAGAATCTATGTATAATGTACGGAGGGCTTTAATAGTATCAAGAGAAAGAAGCATCGAGGTTTAATGCTTCTTTCTCTTCTTACTATTTAAACCCTTCTCTTTAACTTTAGCACTAAAGCATGAGCGTTCTAGGCCCAATTTCACGGTTTACAATAAAAATTCGATGCACATTGCATAGCCCCCTAACCCAAAGATGCAAGCAAATCAGAATCGAATTGTCACAACTACGAATAGTAGATTAATGAAACGTTACCCTGTAGCTCCTCGCAATAACTTTTGTCTTCTGTGGTAACTACAATGATCGGTACATAAATCCACGGATATATTTCCTGACCACACGTACAACATATTTCTTGCAATGCTTCCAGTAGCGGTGTAAAAACCCCGGTCTGTTTGCCTGTTCCGAGTTTCCGACTTGGTAGCACGCGTGAACACAGAACCACGCTACGGTTCAACGCGGTGCAAGGTTAACTTTTGTTGATTAATATCTGATTTATTACTGTCTCGGTCGATGAACTTTACATCTTCCGTTGATTCGGTTCAATTTTTCATCGGAAAAATGTTTTGTCTGAAGGAGTCTGTTAGTTAAGTGGAAATAATTTGGGTGCTTGAACCGCGGTGTTTAGTTTGGCTATTTATTGGACGATACTAGCACCAGGTTAGAGATTGCGCCGGTACCTCAGTGGTACAGTTAATAGATAAAACGTAGATTCATACATAATTGATCAACCTTTTTCTATTCATAATCAAATCTATTAACATACATGTTTTGTAAATGAAGGACATAAACACATAAACAACAAAGCACATTTAAAAACAAATTCAATATGTACATGGTTATTGTGTTTTCGCAGTACGTATGTAACCGACTCAACATTTGTAGTAAGGTTAAACTTAAACTTATGTCTTTAGAGATTTAGAAAGTGCCTGGCCGAGTTCTCCACCAAAATAACCTAACAAAATAACCTAAATAGTGGTGTGCGATATTTATGCGAACCGATGCAAGCCCCTTTCCATGAGCTGTTTCCACATCCTTTTATCTTTATTTCCAGTTATGTTACAGAACTTGATGTAAAGGGATTAAAGTTACCGAAAAGTACATTATTTTTTAGTTTCACGTATCCAATATACCGCCGAATTTTGTGGTTCCAAAATTCGCAGACTTCAGCAATCACTCACTCGCTCAGTCAATGATAGTTTACCGTTTCAGAAGTAAAATTTGAATAAACATAATTATCTGTGGTATGTTCTGTTAGTTTTCTTACTAACCAAATGAAACTAACATGAAGATACATGTATTGTGTAAATATGTGTCAATAATAGTACAGTAACAAGCATTATTAAGGTGCTAATTATAGATAGATAGATAGATAGATGGATGGATGGATGGATGGATGGATGGATGGATGGATGGATGGATGGATGGATGGATGGATGGACGGACGGACGGACGGACGGACGGACGGACGGACGGACGGACGGACGGATGGATGGATGGATGGATAGATGGATAAAGAACACTTTATTGCATCACCAGAAAAATATTACAACAATGATTCTTAAATCTAAGTAATGTTATACAATTGGCGGTCTTATCGCTAAGAGCGATCTCTTCCATACAACCTTTGTCTTTGGATTTTCCGTGAGTAGCGTGTAAATAGGAGAACATCAACATTAAGATATAAAAAGTATTGCAAAACAAAACAAAATGTCAAATTATATTTGGTCATATAGAATTTTTTTTATTGATATTAGAATAACATTATCGATAAACCTTATCTTAAAATAGTATCTTAATGTTTTCTTATCATACCATTTTCACGCCTACATTTTCTATTAATTAAACAGAAACATTGTCTATACCTTATTGGTATTTGATTCTATATTATACGCGCCACGCAGATAATGCTTTGGCCTAATGAAGCTGTCTTCACCAGCTGTTAACGTAATTTCCTTTCATTACGTCTGTCTGATTGCAGATGCAGACAGACATGGAAACAGCATACAGGCTTACAGGTTTATTTAGAGCCGACATATTTAGGGCAACTACCTAATTAGGACCTTTTCTGATTATTAAAACTATGTACATTTATCTGCATTTACAAAAATTAAATAAAATTACAGTCGGCCAAACATATATTAGCTCAGTTGGAAAGAGCGCTGGCACGGATGGCCGACTGGCCAGAGGTCGCGGGTTCGAATCCCGGTATGGGTGGAATTTTTAGCCTCTAAATAGGTTTTTAAAATTTGTCCTCAGCACTAATAGAGCATTAAAATAATATAATTATGTGGGTACAGCGATATCATTCCGATGTAAAACCTAACTGCAAAGTAGGTACTCGGGACTGGAAGTGATGCAAATTACTTCAGTCAGATGTCGCTGCCTGTACGTAATACAGAGAATATTGTAAAGAGGTTCGAAATTTCACTGTTGCCGGTGAGTCGCCCATTAGCTCAGTTAGAAAGAGCGCTGGCACGGATAGCCAGAGGTCGCGGGTTCGAATCCCGGCATGGGTGGGATTTTTAGCCTCTAAATAGGTTCTAAAAAATATATTTTACTGTATGAGGTGTCAATTTGGCCCCCTTTTTTAACATTTTTGTGTTGGTAGTTCTAAATATGCCCTAGGCATTATAGCGTCTGAGTTGGTAGTCAGTGAGTATAGATGTCGAAATGCTAAGTAATAAGGATGTGTTCCAGCTATAAAAGCATTTTCATTCTAACCACCTATTTATAGTTGTAAACAGCACCGCATGCTACCGACTGGCTAAACGATGACCTATTTAGAGCGACTACGCGCATTCCAGCGGCTACAAATAATTTACTACTTTATTGTAATGTGGAATTTGGCAGCACTGTTTTTTTAATTTACAGAAAAAATGTGAAAAGTGACAGGACTAATGTTCGTAATATTACTTCTGGATCCCCTCATGACCACCAGAAATGTTGAAGTGATGTGATGGATTGAACCCTCTTTAGATTTTGATGAATTCGGTTGACATTGGCACCGCCTCCGGCGCCTTGAAGATGGGCCACCAGCTCAGCCTGGCTGAGCAACCAGCGCGCCGTCGCCGTCAACAGCCGCCAGCTGGATGCAGTCACCACTGACTGCGTTGATGATATGAACTCGGGAACTCCACCCAGGAATGCCCCGATTGATTTAGAAACTCCGAATCACTTGCAAACTTTTATTTGAATACTTATTATATTTTTACAACAAATTAACCAGAGAGCGTTTTTTGAGAAGCCATTTTTTCAAGAGTGAAAGAATTGACATCGTTCAATCAAAACTTAAAGTATGGTTTACATATTAATGAGCGGTCGAATAAAGTCTAGTACACACCACAAATAGGTTCACTATGTTTCTCTAGATGGTGCTAGGAGTCTTGTTTGATATAAAGCCTGAATAAATTTAATTACTAAGAAAACATGTTAATTTCCATTAACATTCCTCCCGCCACCAGGGAAAAAGGTGAACTGAATACTTGGAAGTACAAAACATTCCATTACAACACGACTTGATGATAAGCTGATAATAATGACCACCAAATGAATTATTGATTAAACAGTATTAGGTTTTAACGCTAACATAATACTTATGAATAAACTATATTAGGTAATATCAATTGGTAATTTACATAATTTAACTACAGGTCTCAAAAGTTCTCCATTTTGAGTTTTGAGTTTGACTGATCTGACTACATTATCTGAGCCCTTGTAAATTTCTATAACACGGCCTCTACGCCATGTGAGAGGCGGTGAATTTTCATCAACAATGAGAACTAAATCGTTAAGCTCGATTCCAGTTACATGATGATACCATTTATTACGTGCTTGCAATGTATTGAGATATTCCTTTTGCCAGCGTGACCAAATACATTGACTTGACCTTTGAATGGACTGAAACCGTGACAAACGTGACATGCTTGTGTCAGTCCAGTGGGGTTCTGGCAAAGCTACTAAGGGCCGACCAATGATGAAATGACCTGGGGTCAGCACTTCCATGTCATTAGGGTCTTCTGACATAGGTACCAACGGGCGTGAGTTAAGAATTGACTCTACTTTAGTCAACAGCGTGTAGAGCTCCTCGAACGTGAGTATCTGCTCCCCAAGCTCCCTCTTGAGAAGGTTCTTGGTGCTTTTGACTGCCGCCTCAACCAATCCTGACATGTGAGGTGCACCCGGAGGATTGAACTCCCAACGAATATTTCGCTTCCGAAGCTCCTCTTGGGTGATGACGTGGTTAGCAAGCAAAAATTGACTGACCTCTTTGATATAATTGTGGGATCCAACGAAGTTGGTACCCCGGTCTGACCTGACGAGTGAAGGCAGTCCACGACGGCTGACGAACCGCGTGAAAGCTGCTATGAATGCTTCGATGCTGAGTGACGACACCAACTCGAGATGAACAGCCTTTGTACCTAGACATACAAAAACACATATATAAGATTTGACAGATTTAGCGTTTCGCAGCTGACTACTCTTGACCAAGTACGGCCCTGCGAAATCCGTAGCCACGCCGGCGAAGGCGCTCGCGGCAGTGACTCTGTCCGCCGGTAAGTCAGCCATGAAAGGCGTTTAGTTTGAGCGTCGAATTTGAAGCATGACAAACATCTACTGATGACCTTGGGCACCTGACGTTTGATTGATGGTATCCAGTACTCTCTTCTGAGTATGCTGATGAGTGCTGTGGTTGGTGCGTGACAATGCGCCTTATGATAATATTCGATGAGTAGTTGTGTCCACCTATGATCCTTAGGTATGAGATATGGATGCTTTGCTCCATATGGTAATGATGATTTCTTCAGTCGTCCTCCGACTCTGATGAAGTGTTCCTCGTCAATGAAAACGCTAAGTTTCTGAAGGGATTTGCAAACTAGTTTCCCCCGTTTGATCAATATGAGTTCGTCCTTGTAAGCATCTAACTGTACCTTTTTTATCCAATATTTTGTCGCTTCGCGCGTCTCGTCTAGAGACAACGTGGGTTGGAGATTTCGTTGCTCTCTCGGCAATCTGATATTCCTGACAAATCTGAGTATGAAAGCAGTGACATTAATTAGCTTACTGTATGAACTGACTCGATTCAATAATGAATCTTCCCATGTTTCGACCTGTGCGACACAATTGACGAGCTTCTTGAAGCCTGGCAAGTCGCGTGGCATAGTGACAGGCAAGCTTGGCCATTGGTCCTCGTCCCGTTCTAACCAGCTAGGTGACCACCATAAGTTGAATCCAATGAGTTCCTTAGCTGACATACCTCTCGAGGCTGCATCAGCTGGATTTAATTCAGACCTGATATGACGCCAGGTAATGAGCCGTTTTGAGTTTTGAATGTCCTGCACTCTGTTGCATTCAAACGTTTGAAGCATGTGAGGCTTGGTATTCAACCATGACAATACTATGGTACTGTCTGACCATGCATTGATGCTTCCCAGCTGAATAGAGTCTTCATATGACTCGGCTACATGATTAAGTAGCTTGTAAACTAGATGAGCTGCGCTGAGTTCCAATTTCGGAATAGTTTGAGTGGTTTTCTTTGGTGCCACGCGTGACTTGGCGATGACTAACCGTACCATGATGTTCCCTGCTGTATCCTCTGTCCTGAGGTATACACAGGCAGCGTATCCGAGCTCTGACGCGTCTCCGAATCCGTGAAGAGAGTATGAGACTGCCCCGGGCAGAGCTACGCATCTCGGAATCTGTAAATGTGACAAATGATTTAAATCCTGAATGAGTTCATTCCATTGACATTGTTGAGAGTGACTGATGGGTTCGTCCCAGCTCACTCCGTCTGAAAATAGTGCCTGAAGAAATACTTTAAATCTGAAAATTATTGCTGAACAATAGCCGCATGGGTCATACAGCCTTGCTATTGTACTGAGCACACTACGTTTTGAAGTAGGTTGACCAAATGGTATGTTGACTTGGTAAGACATTGAATCTGATACTGGGTTCCATTGTATTCCCAATACCTTGATGAAGCCTTTATCGTCTGAGTCAAATTGATGAGGCATCTCGCAATGATCTTGCGGAAGGTCTCGTAGTAAGTCTGGACAATTGGATGACCATTTTCTAAGCTCATAGCCGGCACTTCTCATAAGGTCTGTGAGCTCTGACTTGAGTTGTTGAGCCTCGGCTAATGAATCTGCGCCCGTTAGAATATCGTCGACAAATATGTCGCGTCTGACGATTGTCGACGCCCGTGACTGTGGGTGCGTCGCCTCCCAGTCGTCTGCTAGCTGTAGCAGCGTTCTGATCGCGATGAACGGTGATGAGCGTAAGCCGTAGGTATTCGTATTTAAAGAATATACCTTGATCGGTTCTGTGGGGTCCTCCCGCCACAGGATGAGTTGATACTTCCTATCCTCAGGATGTAGCCAGGTCTGACGGAACATCATCTTCACGTCCGTTGTGAAGACTAGTTGATGAAGTCTGAAATTGAGTAATATCTTTGTGATATCATTCTGAAGAGGTTGGCCTGAACGAAGGCACTGATTGAGTGATACACCATTTGATGTTTTCCCTGAACCATCAAAAACAACTCTAATTTTGTCGGTTCCCCTTTTGAATATTCCGTGATGAGGTATGATTAAATGCTCGGAGTCGAATTGAAAGTTTGACACAGACATGTGTCCCAGTTGCTCATATTCACGCATGAATTCCTTGTACTTTTCTGCAAATACGGCATTGTTACTCATTTTCTTTTCTAATGACAGAAAGCGTTGAATAGCCAGACCCTTGGACTCGCCTAGTGATGGACGGTTTGATAATAGTGGTAATCTGAACATGTATTTGCCATCTGGCATTCGTTGAGTAGTGGAAGTATACAACCTTTCACACTCCATATGATCGGGATGAACTGCTGGCTCGGAAGGCAGCTCCTCGATCTTCCAGAACTTCTCCAGAACCTCCTCCAGCCTGGTTGTATGAAGTCCATAGTCCTCGACTGATGTCCCCGTTGACTGAGGTGATGACCTTTGTACTGCTCCCATGATAACATGGCCAAAGCAGGACCCGTAGGCTGATAGACCTGGAATAGTTGTTGATATCTTTGAACCATCAAGTACATAATTGAGTAAATCCGTGCCAAGAATAACTTCAATCTCACTGGCTTTATTGAAGTCATTATCCGCTAATATGAGGTTTGATGAATTTAATCTATTCTTTAGATTAATCTGATATGAAGGAATATTTCCTGTTAATGAATACATGACATGAGCCCTTGTACTGATAATGGGCACTGGTTGACCTACAGGTTTGATGACCATTTTGACCGTGACTCCAGGAACCTGAACCTTGCTATTCCCAATTCCACAAATTTTTATTTCATTAGACTGTTGGTGCAAATTTAACTTATTTACTAATGATTGTTTGATAACTGAGACTTCAGCCCCAGTATCCAGGAGTGACCGCACCTGTACCCATTGATGATTGCTTGATCTGACCATGATCATTGCAGTAGGACAAATAGTGGTTGCTAATTGCCCATGGTCTGCACCAACAGTGGGACACCTTCATTGCGTGTCCTCGGTGAAACCAGATCCGTAGCGCAATGAGTGGAATGTCTCCTGGGCCTGTTGTGCCCGGTCACCTACCCGAGGACGCGGTCGGTACCCTACCGGCAGTGCCTCCTGGGTGGCTTGATTCGTTGAGGTTGATGCGACGATCGTGGTCCCCTGAGCCTCACGACGCGTCGTGACACCTTGTTGAGTTGATGATGGCATTGATTGTTGACCCGCAGCCTGCCCTGACGCTCCTTGCGTCCTGGCTGACATGTCTGCATTGCAGATCAAAGAATTATGATCCTTGGAGCTACACCTCGAGCACCAATTGTTATGAACACACTCCTTAGCAAAGTGCTTTCGTAAGCATTTGAAGCAATGACCGGTCTTGCTAGCCCAGCTCCTCCTTTCACCTCGTGACATGTTAATGAAGTCTGAACACCTGTAGAGTGTGTGAGATGAACTGGAGCAATATGAACATTTACTCGGTATCACCTGGTTTGATGAGTGTTGTGTTGACATCACCCTTGATGATTGAGGTTGCCTCATGGATGGTTGATGAAGTCCACGAGGTGGTGGTGGTGCTCTCCCCGACTTGACATTGCTGGACTGTGCGGCTGGCAGCACCGCTCGGTGAACACGGCATTGCTCGTCAAGTAGGCCCAACAGTTGCTGCAGGGTCGGCAGGACTTGAGCATCCTTGCCAAACCGCTCCTCGAACGCTGACCGAATGCGTATTGGGAGTTTCTGCAAGATGAGGAATAGTATGAGATATGACCACTCTTTTACTGGCTGCCCGAGCTTTTCAAGAGCTTGAATTGACTCATGTAATGGGTCATAGAATTCTGACCGAAGTGGACTATCTTGAGTGACATTTGGTAGGTTGACTATCCTAGCCAAGTACGTATCCACCAGTAGCCTATGGTTTTGAAATCTTTCTGTAAGTAAGTTGACAGCTATTGAATAACTATTGTCATCGACCGGCAATTGACGCACCAGTGCCAGCGCATCACCCTCCAATGATGTCCGGAGATAATAATGCTTCTCAGAGTCTGATATGTCCCTTGAATGGACCAGTGATTGAAACAGCCCATAAAATGACGGCCATTCCATGATGTTACCGCTAAACTTCGGTAATTCAATACTAGGTAATTTCGGTTGACTCACCTGATTGTGATGAATTTTACCCATGTGACTGGGTCCCGAGTCTCCCTCTGTGAACTGCCCTAGTTGAATTAGGAGCCGGTTGATTTCTGTGAATTGTGCCACGTATGTCTGCATGTCTTCCTCAGAAACCTCACCCTGGCCGGCACCTAAAATAGCTTCATACGCAGCCACAAACTGCAGATAATAATTATCAAAGTGGCGCTTTGCCACGGTCACAGCCCCTGAACTCGAGGCACCCGTAACAGTGCCGGCGAAGTCAAGCAGCATTTGGTACTTTGACCTAAATTGTATTTTGGCCGTTCTCAAAGTCATTTTGAATTAATACTTTGCAAGCTTACACCAATGATAACACAATTAATATCCAAATGATGATAATTATGATGATAAACCACCGTAAAGTTGAATTTGTTGACTACTAATAACTACTTTGTTTATTATTTAACACTTAAAACTGTTGAGACAGTGACCTACGTCAAGCAATTAACTCTAATTAAGTAAATAAATCTAATTCCCAACTAAATTAACACACTAAAGTCTTTTAAAATCACAAAAACTCGTACACAAATAGTTGGTTATTGTTTTGTTGACATTGACCTTTAGATTTTTTTTTTTTTTGTTTTAGTTAATGGCAACTCAAATCGGTCCTAATTGGACGACTATTTCTGCCAATGACGAGTCAGTCATGGGAGTGACACTTCGACTTTGGTCGGTTTAAACAATCCTTTCATAAACTGGATTCCATCGCGTGTCCAATGGGGAACCTAAAACCCAAAGGACGTCACACATTATACTTTCACCAGGGTTAGAATATTAGTAAAATATAGCAGACGCTTTACAGTTTAATCTTGTTACAACAAATAAATGAAGCTAGGGTTTTGACAAAGGGGGTATTAACATATTTCAGGACAGATTTGAATGTAGCCGGTCTTTGGACATAAGGGGGCAGAAGTTCATAAAGAGAACAGGACAAATTTGGGCAGTTGAAGAAAATATGATCCGGGGTACCATCCTCAAGACCACACTCGCAGAGAGAACTGTCTCTGACACGAATTTTAGCTAAGAAAACCGGGGAGCAAATGTGATTAAGGCGCAGGCGACAAATAGTTGAAGTGGTTCTTTTATTAGCCAGACGGAATTTGAAGAACCAAGGTCTAACCGGAATCATAGGTTGGATGTCACCATAATGTTTACCCTTAATATTCTTCGAAATGCTCCACAGCTCATCCCAACTACTCCGCAGTCTGGGTTTAGCAGTGGAACAAAGATCATGGGAAAAAATAAATTGAGAATCTGACCCAATCTCAATGGCATCCTTAGCAAAAGAGTCTGCTGCTTCATTTCCTTTAATACCACAATGACTGGGGATCCAAGCTAGAACTACTTTGAAATTCTGAGAGTGACATCTGAATAGAGCCTCTCTAATTTTTAAAATAATTTGGAACTTGATCTTGGCCCGAAATTGGCTGGAGGAAATGGCCTGTAAACAGCTGAGGCAATCTGTAAATATAATTGATTGGGGAATTTTATGGGATTCTATGAATTCTATTGCCTCCAACATAGCAAGGGATTCGCCTGTGAAGACAGACGATAAGGGTGGGTACTTTGAATTGAGAACTATTTTATAAACAGGAATCCACACGGCTGTGCCAACAAAACCCTCATCTGAGAGTTTTGAGGCGTCAGTGAATACAAGCACCCATTCACTCCAGTCCTTACCAACAATACTGTTGAACGTAGCATCTGCCGATGGGGAGTCTTTCTTAATCCCGAAATTTAAAATAACGTTAGGTTCAAATACTAATGCATCGAAGTTAGTCTCAAAAATAGGGCATTTAGAAGATTGGGAAATATGAGAAGGAATATCCGACAAATAGTTAAAGCTCTTTACAATACAGGGGAGTTCTTTATGCGTCCAGTATTTACCAGAAGACGCCCTAGAGAGCAACTCAAGCTTTGGAAGAAGAGGATGTTGAGAATACTGAATAACCTTGAAAATGAAGCGATCCGCTAAGTATTGTCGGCGAAGGTGGAGAGGGGGTTCGACGCATTCTACTTGGAGGGCATTGATAGGGGAAGACCGCATAGCACCGATAATAATACGAAGACACTTAGACTGGATCTTATCCAGGGTTTGAAGTGCAGCCTTACTACAAGGCTCTAAGAGAAAAGTACCATAGTCAAAATGACTCCTTATGAGGGCATTATACAAAAGTTTTTGGGTGTATGGATGAGCACCCCACCACACACCTGATAGAGTTCGAAGTATATTAATATTTCTCTCACACTTGTCGGCAATATACCTTAGATGGTGAAGTCCCGTCAGATGGGAGTCAAGGATCACACCCAGAAACTTAACCCTATCGAGAACTGAAATTGTTTGAGATCCAGACTTAATTATGACATCAGGGACATTTCTTTTTCTAGTAAAAACTACAACACTACTCTTGGGAACAGACAAAGATAGACAATTAGAAAAAAGCCAATCATTTAAATAACTTAAAGCATTATTAAGACGGCAAGAAGCCTGAGAAACATCAGCAGATGTTACATATAAGGCTAGATCATCTGCATATTGGAGGATTTCACAAAAAGAATTCACTGACAATTCAAGATCGAAGGTATATATACTATAAAGGAGGGGACTAAGGACGGAGCCTTGTGGGAGGCCCTTCCAGACGATTCTAGGAGGGAGAAAGGTCCCCTGAACACGTACAAGAATGGTTCTAGCCATTAAAATATTTGAGACAAAACGGACTATCTTCTCAGGGATGCTCAGCTGAAGCATTTTCTGCCTGAGCAGTGGAAGTTGTACGTTGTCATAGGCTGATGAGACGTCCAGAAAGACTCCCACACAAGATTCGTTGTTCGAGAAAGCTAGACGTATGTCCGAGACTAAGATGCTTACACTGTCCATTGTACCAACGCCCTTCCTAAAACCGAATTGACTTTTTGCAAGAAGGCCTTTACTCTCCACAAACCACTCTAGTCTGTTTTTAATTAGATGTTCCATTACTTTACCCAAAGTGGACGAGATCGCAATAGGACGGTATGCCAAACAGTTATTAGAGTTCTTGCCAGGCTTTAAAATAGGGACTATAACTTGCGTCCTCCACTGCTCGGGGGGACAACTGGTTAAAAAGATAGCATTAACAATAGCTAGATAAATGTTTTTAGTGGAGGGGCCAGAATTTACCAAAAAAGAATAAGGAATGCCGTCCAAGCCAGGGGATGAATCATTCAAATATTTTAGAACAAGGGATAGTTCCGCGAGAGAAAAGGGATCAGACAGTCTATGGGCATGATAAGAAGAAAGACGCGGATATATAATTGGATAGATAACAGGGGATATTTCTGCCTGAGTCGGAGCCGAATCTGGAGCTAGCTGATTGGCAAAACTGTCAGCCCAGGAAGAAGAGGGATCATTTGCTACAGGATTTGAATTATTAAAGCTACCGCGGTATCTTTTAATGCTCTTCCACACGACTGACGATTTTGTGCGAGGAGACAAACTGTCACAAAATTTCTTCCATCCCTGTCTCTTTTTTTTAAGCAACAACCTTTTAGTCTGAGCCGCAACCTTACGGTAGTTCAAGAAATTCTCCGGGGTCATTGAAATGCTATATTGCTCCTCTGCCATCTTACGGAGGTTTATCATCTGCGTACAATCAGAGTCCCACCAGGGAGGAGATAATCTCCTACCACGGGAGGAATCTTTTTTTAAAGGGAAGGTGGAATTGGCTGCCTCAGTAACAGCTACTACAAATTCATTGTACACAGATAAAACGTTATTGCTCTGCACCAAGGGAAGATCTGCAATTTTTATGTCAGTCAGGTCAGAGAATTGCTCCCATTTGGAAGGGATAATTTTATGCTTTAACAAAGAAGAGAATTCTATGACTGGAAGTACCCTGTTTGGGAGATGAATGATGATTGGGAAATGATCACTACCAAAAGTGCTTGGGAATACAGACCAGGATAACTGGGAAGCTAGGACAGAGGAACTCAAAGAAAGATCAACTACACTCTTAGGATTCTGAGTAGGGTAAACTCTGCGGGTAGGAGAACCATCATTCAGGAGGACTACATCAAATTCATCAAAAAGTTCCAGCAAAAGATAGGAGAAAGAGTCACTATGATAAGATCCCCATGCGATGTTGTGACTATCAAAATCCCCAAGGATAACTATAGGGGACGGAAGGGAGGAAAGTAAAAGACCAATTTCAGGAATAAAAGCTGCTTGGGGATGGGGAATGTAGAAGGATATAAATGATATGTCAAGCGCTCTGACCGCCAGAGCATTAATCCCATCTGGGTGGGAAGGAAGGTCAATTTTATGAAATAAAATCCGTTTGGAGATTAAGATCGCCGTACCGGCGTACCCATCAGCTCTGTCCTCCCGGAGACAGGAGTAGCCCGACACCTTAAAACGGGAGCTAGGCCTCAGCCATGTCTCCTGGAGGGCAAAGACTAATGGATTGAATTTGGATATTAAAAATAAAAGATCTGAATTTTTGTTGTTGATGCTCCTACAGTTCCACTGAAGGGTTGTTAGAGCCATTATTAAGAGAGGTTAGGAGTTGCGACAGACTGTTACGAATATTGTTCGGTATAAGCTCTGGTTCAAAGCGGGAAATTATGGAGGTAAGCGCTGAGGCTAGTATCTCCAGAAGATTGTCATGAGGTGTGACTTCATTGATGGGCTGCTGCAGGGCACACCCATTAGGCTGCGATGAGGGGAGAGGTTGTACGAGGGCTCGATGTGATAAGACATCATACCCTGCAGAAGACGCTGGAGAGGGAGAGCGACGAGAGCGGACCACTGTTTTGGTATGAGACTGGCTGGATTGAGATGTAGGCCCTGTGGGCAATGTAGGGAGGCTGGGAGATGGCACTGGAGCGAAGAGAGCACTGGCAACTTCACTGAACGGTTTTCGCGAGATTTTAGGGAATCTAGCAGAGGCCTCCGGAAATGATAGGTTCTCTTGGCTCATTACAACCTTAATAGATTTCTGCCTGTGGAGTTCAGGACAATTTTGCGAGTTCGCTGGGTGCAACCCAGAGCAGTGTAGACAGGATGGGCTAGCAACATTGCAGGTGTCTCCTTGGTGGGGCTGTGCACATTTATAGCAGCGCGGCCGGGAACGGCATTGAGCTTTAATATGGCCAAAATGGCAGCAGTTCAGGCATTGAATTGTTGGCAGAAGGTAATTGTCAATAACAATACTTGAATGATAGCTAAAAACCCTTGGTGGAAGTGTTTGACCAGCAAAAGTCAGGACTACACTTTGAGTTGGAATCCAACTTGGAACCCCATCATCAAAGGACTTTCTGTTCAGGCGCCGGGCGCGAACCACAGGGCCAAAGCCTTCAGGGACCACGACAGACTCAACTAGTTCTTCCATAGAGAAGTCCACCGGAATACGGCGGGCTAACCCCATTCGACATATATTAAACGATGGAATTGCTGCAGAGTACTTGGCCAGAGAGAGGGAGGGATGCTCCAAGAAGATATTTGCTGCAGAAGCAGTTTTAAATTCTATAGAAATACGGTTTCGACCAACGCTCTTGACCCCGTCCGGTAGAATGTCTTTTATTCCAATTCTGAATAAAAACTGGCCAAACTTAAGTGGGCGAATTGTGGACCCAGCTGAGGGGTCCTCCTCTGTACGTGACACATGAACAATGTATGGTCCTTTGTCAATCACTGAATCATACGTTTTCTTTTCCGCGAATGATGGAAGAGAGTACACGGATTGAATGGAGGCAGACGCCTGAGCTGGATCCTTTATAGTTTTCTTAAAACCCGCTTTGTCTTGCCCGTCGATTGCCCTCTTACGAGGATTCGCACCACTCTCCGGGACTGCACTGACCGATGAAGGTGTAAGAGATACTTCCATATCACTAGGGGGATCAGGAGGTTTAGGGTCCCCCATGATAAATTCACGGGGGCTCCTACTAACAAAACACACTTACCTTACCACACAAACACAAACAAAAGCTTTCTACTGGGTTAAGGGACCCAAAGGGCCGGACTTTCGAGCCTTTTCAGGTATTTTTCACTGCAGAAAATCAAAAACACGTGTGAATCCCAATCACTCTGACAGCAGAAAAACGACCTTTAGATGTGTTCTGTGACATTGACCTAGTTCAAATTGTCACAACTGACAATTGACGTATTGAATGACGTAACGATCGAATGAACGATTTTATCGATTGAATATTGTCTCTGCCGAAAGTGAAATGCACTTCTACCAACCTTGACCGACGAATTTTCTCACCACATGTTCCGGATGATGCAATATTGACTTGAATTGAACATAACCTAAAATTTCGCACTGCACTTCACTGAACTGATTTTACTTATGAAATGAAACACCTTGAAGATTCTTGATGACTATCGTGCGGCTCTTTCCCCTCATGGGCCACCAAAAATGTTCGTAATATTACTTCTGGATCCCCTCATGACCACCAGAAATGTTGAAGTGATGTGATGGATTGAACCCTCTTTAGATTTTGATGAATTCGGTTGACATTGGCACCGCCTCCGGCGCCTTGAAGATGGGCCACCAGCTCAGCCTGGCTGAGCAACCAGCGCGCCGTCGCCGTCAACAGCCGCCAGCTGGATGCAGTCACCACTGACTGCGTTGATGATATGAACTCGGGAACTCCACCCAGGACTGCCCCGATTGATTTAGAAACTCCGAATCACTTGCAAACTTTTATTTGAATACTTATTATATTTTTACAACAAATTAACCAGAGAGCGTTTTTTGAGAAGCCATTTTTTCAAGAGTGAAAGAATTGACATCGTTCAATCAAAACTTAAAGTATGGTTTACATATTAATGAGCGGTCGAATAAAGTCTAGTACACACCACAAATAGGTTCACTATGTTTCTCTAGATGGTGCTAGGAGTCTTGTTTGATATAAAGCCTGAATAAATTTAATTACTAAGAAAACATGTTAATTTCCATTAACAACTAAAGTGAATACAGTTATTGCCTTGGCTCATGTTTTCCGATATATTGCCTTTTTCCTTATCTTGCACAGTCGCCAGCACATCCTTCACCTACAATCTGAATGCCATTGTATGCATTTGATAATTCAGCTGTTGAGCTTCCTATTCTGTGTCCATGGTAACACTTACAGTGATTGTGTATTTAGCTATATATGCAGTCCGTAGTACTGTGGTTGCACTGAATACATCCATTCACTGTTGTAGCTGCTAGTTATTTGTACTGTGTGCTGTTTGCATTTAAGGCCGTGATACACATGCCTGTAATGTAGGTGGCATGCTTCGAGCTAGAAAGTTACATTTCTGCCATCAGTTTCTAGAATAGTTTCGTAGTGCTAATGATATGCTAGTAGAACATCACTAAGAAGTTAAATATTTTTGGATATATAAACTACCCTTGTAAGAGAAATTCGTGGCCTAGTGGAACCAAGTTATTGGAATTAATCACTAAGGTTAAGCAACAACAGGCGCGGTCTGGTGCTGGAAGGATGTCACGGGATGGTCACCTTGTGACTACCGCTTCCGTGCTTCGCAAGGCAAGTTGTTGGTGTAGTCGTTAAGCCATGTCAGAGACCTCATGGGCGGCTTGATAACTTCTGACAGTATGGCCCGCTACTGTCTTACAATCCTCCACCAACCCGGACTTGGCCCCCGTGGTGGAGTATGGCCTAACCTTCTTGCGAAGCATGAAGGGACTATTTTAGTTATTTTCACAGTGTCTATTTTAGTTACCCCGTGGTGGAGTATGGCCTAACCTTCCTGCGAAGCATGAAGGGACTATTTTAGTTATTTTCACAGTGTCTATTTTACAATGTCTATTTTAGTCTATTTTAGTTATTTTCACAGTGTCATGTCGTATGGTTTGTTATTATGGGGACGGGCAGCAGATATAGAAACCATATTTGTCTTGCAAAAAAGAGCAATAAGAGCTATTTACAACTTAATAAGAGCTATTTACAACTTAAACAGTAGAGAATCGCTAAGGGAGCGTTTTAAAGAAATAGGCATTCTTACACTGGCTTGCCAATATATATTCGATAATATAATGTATGTCCGAAAAAATATAACAATGTTTAAATTAAATAGGGACGTTCATAACGTAAACACAAGGAATAGAAACAAGGTTGCTTGTACTAAATCCCGATTAGCCAAGGTAGGCACATCATTTGTAGGTTACTGCGTTCGTTTTTACAACAAAATTCCAGAACGTGTTCTATGCTTGTCTGAAAATAAATTTAAAACTTTCATTAAAAATTCGCTATGTAAAAAGGCATAATATAGAATAGACGACTATATAAACGATCCTAATCCGTGGTAGTAAACCAATTCCACCGCGATTTTATTTTTAAGTATAACATATTTTATAATACAAGTGTGTACAGACGACGTGATTGCATATTAATAACTATATGATACCTTATATAACTGACAAAAACTTAACTGCAAGTTTGCTAAAGGTCATTCGAATGGTAGCGTGGTGTTCGGGTCATCTATCTCCCTCCAAAATGGTTGAGACTGATGATGGCTGAGCACTGCGTTATGCTCGTGAACGACTGCTGTTCGTGTGTCTGGCCGCAGCACTTATGTTTTCCCCTATTATTGTGAGACATTTGACTAATGCTTTGGCATTTAGGGTTGTTAATGGCAATCATGAAATCTTATTAGGTTTACATAATATGTAAACCTAATAAGATTTCATGCCATATTATGGCAACTGATGTATTTGGTTTTAAGATGATTTGAGAAAAGATGGTCAGAGTGGAGTTTTTTTTTTCCGCTGCCTTTTTCTCCACTACAATACGGCCCGAAGGCGGCGGCTTACACTTTACATTGTACATTGACATTCAGCAAACAGAATGTAAATTCTTTACGTTGAAATAAAATTATTTGAATTTGAATTTGAATTGGACCCGTGCCCCAGCAGTGCGGACATACAAAGTGGTGATACTACCCTTAGCGAACACGTTAGAGTGCTAGTATCTAACATGCAGTCTCAATTATCCGCTACAGGAAAAAAATTGAACTGCTTGCGATCTTCTTGCATGCTTTCTGCTATCAGGTGAGCTTCGGGTAGAATCTTGATCAACCATGATGTGTGTAACACGGGCTTTATATTCTCAACTTACCGCTCGGCCGATCAATAGCGATTGTACTGTAATTGGCATTGGTCGACGCTGTGTATGAAGTTTGCTGACGTACTGGCATTGTTATTATTTTTTATTCCGGTTTGTTATAGTTCAATGCTAGTTGATTGGGCTTAGTGTACACATTATAAACGTTGCTAATTCTTATAATTTTAGTTATTGTTTATATTTGTACAAAGTTATTAATTTATTTGAGTTAAATTAATCATCGTGGTAAGAATCCCGTGTTAGATTAGATTAATACTCTGTATTGTACACATTAGAAAAACTGTGTTTTGTAATTAAAAAAAGTAAATCTGCACAGTAGCACAGAAGGACACAGTGTCAGCCCGAGAGCTTGGCCTGGCGCACTTTGTGTGCCTTTACGAAAACTTCTTTTCATAGATACCACGGTCATATGAGTTGGTGCATCGACAATTTAAAAGGTATAAATAACATTATAGTAGTATTTGGCACTGTTACATCATAGCTGAAGAAAGTAAACCTGCGTTACACGACCGGAACTCATATCTGTAACATTTAAAGCGGCACGCCATCGCCAGAGCGCCAAACAAGCCAATTATTATCTTACACAACGGGCTGGATACATTTGGATCGGTACTCCGGTCCACTCGTAAACCCGCACTTGTGTAGAGTACTGTATTGACTGAAATGTTAACGATGGCGTGCCTGTTATTTTACAGGCTTCAGGCTGTTCGAAGATAGGTCTAGGCATATTTTTGGGTAGTATGCAGTTATAGGATGTAACGAAATAAAATGGGTAGTCCCACCATCGTATTTTATTATGCTAAAAATTTTGAAAAAAATATCAGGTTAAATATCAGTTTAATAAAACTTTGGAAAAAAATATCAGCAACTTTTTAATTTTATTTTATTAATTAGGATTACTAACTTGTACACAAACACATTTATAGAATGCTTAAGTTAAACTTAAAAATAAGTATACAAGCCAATTACAAGTAATGCACTGCACTTTTGCACTGCATGCAAACTTATATACATGCATACTAAATGCTATCGGAAATAAACTAATACAATATAGTATACTGATAATTTTTTCGTGACTTCGAAGTCTAAAGTAGGTATTGTTATAGATGAGTGGAACCCCCATTTTTGTAATGTTCATATTTTTTTGCTGCTTTTCAATTTGGAAATTCAGAATTAAATAAATTTTGATGATTCAGCGAGGTCTTATTTCAAAGTTAATTTATATACCGCCTCATGTTATATATAACCCCGTATATCTTGTAGTATTTCTTAATGATTCGCGATACTCATACATAGTTATGTATTAAACGGGTCCAATCGCGATTATTTATTAAGTAAAACGTTATTACCTAGTATAGCCTGGTCCCTCCGCATACCTTTGACAATTTAATATACTTCTCTTGGTCTCCACACGTGAATGAATGAATGAATGAATGAATGAATGAATGAATGAATGAATGAATGAATGAATGAATGAATGAATGAATGAATGAATGAATGAATGAATGAACATTCTTTATTGATAGTATTTATTTTCACACGTGTGGATTTAGTTAACCCCGTATTATATTACTTATTGATGTGTTGACTACTGTAACATCCTATTCCCATGCGGCCACGTGTTGATAAACGGCAGTGTCCTGATTTGAGCGTT
This sequence comes from Yponomeuta sedellus, assembly GCA_934045075.1. Lineage (NCBI taxonomy): Eukaryota > Metazoa > Arthropoda > Insecta > Lepidoptera > Yponomeutidae > Yponomeuta > Yponomeuta sedellus. The sequence goes on along the minus strand of OW203736.1, from coordinate 12,043,472 downwards.
TGGCGCCACTCAAAGTATTTATTTGACGATAGCAAGTTCAACCTTATCTCATTGTGATACGACTCTCTAATGGTTGCGTCCAGTAGCGTTCCGGAAGTTTATCACTCAAATATTTAGACAACGCTGGATGTCTGCGTATAAACTGTCAGAGCTAAGTAAATTCGATAAAAGACGTCTTATAGAGTTAAAATTTCTTTCTTCTTGTATGGACTTATTAACCTGGTATCCAAAGAAACAGCGAAGCGCGCGACATAAGGGCTGAAAATAAACTTTGAAGTTTTTATTTATAAAAAAGACGATTTCACTAAAACACTCCTGCCTTTTAAACAGTATGTAATTTGAAATGTCATTTAATGTGTTGTTAAGAATAGGGTTCTTATAAATAAGACTTAAGCGCTCAGCTGTCGGTGGGCTTTTTATATTTTTTTACGAATGCTATAAAAAGTGTCTTTAAATGGCCCAGAAACCAAACAAACTTTTGTATTTCGAACGAATCGCGATATGCGATGACGTCGGGAAATAAGACAATTAAATTTATCTAATAATTCCGATTAGATCCGTTGAATATAAACTAAACAAACCTTTGTTGCTATCGTTAAAACGACGAACGAACGTATAATAAGTTCTATGAATACTTTTTAGATAGATTTTAAGTCTCTAGCTTCGTTTAAACTCCACCAATCAAAACCGGCAGTCCTTGAGCCCGAAACTTGTTTGAAGAATGAATTAGAATACAATTATTCCCAATTTGGCGTCTCGCCTTCCTGATGAGCTGAGATGCGGGTGCCACAGATTAGAAGTATTTAACTGTACACGAAAATATCCCTGTTGCTGTGAACAAAATTTACATTTTTTTTTCAAAAATACTCAAATTATGCTAAAAAATAACATCATCATAATTGCTGAATGCATACCCAATTTTCGCAGAGCAAATATTGAAAACCCATCTTTATTACAATCCTATTAAACTTAACTGCACAACAGAAAATGGATGAATAAAAATCGAATAAATTTTAAAATAATCGTTTCATTTGGAAAGAAAACAAAAAAAACTACTTTTGACTTATATCTCACGGTCTGTGACCTCCGAAATCCACAGGCAATTGCCCAGATTGCTTCTATGAATAATCAGGAACTGCCGAGTGAAATTAAACAAAAGGTTATTTTGTCCGATCTTGACGCAAAAAAATGTACTTGTAAAAAACAAGGAATAGGAAATAAAAAGTATAAAGACTAAGAAAATACCACATCAAATAAAATTAAAAGTAAGGAAATTGATAAATGTCTAAATTCGGTCTTATTTATAAAAACACGATTCCATAAAACATTCGAAAAACCATGATTAAATTTGTATGTGGTGGAGATTTTACAAGGCAAAAATACCATAGATTAAATAAACAGCAATAAGGCCGCCAATTGTACTATGTGAATTCGTAATTATTTTGTATTTGTTGTTTTTCCCGAGTACAATAAAGAATATTCTCATCTTGTAGACTTTTAGACCGGATCTAGTATACAATGTGTTGTGCTTACGAAAGTTTTAGTTCAATAATATTCTTATCTTATCTTATCTGCCTCTAAGAACCACGCAGGACAGAGACAAGTAGCGACTTCTTGTGTCAGAGGCCAAGACCACTTCGGGTCGCTGACCCAGTGGACTCTAGGGACAGCGGATCCCTTATGGGGCAATCTATATATGTTTCTATAATAAAATCCCTGAAGTTAATTATATTAATTATACTATTTTAATTTTTAATGCACTAACCCGTGCTAAGGACAATTTTAAAAACCTATTTAGATGCTAAAAATTCCACCCATGCCGGGATTCGAACCCGCGACCTCTGGCTATCCGTGCCAGCGCTCTATCCAACTGAGCTAATGGGCGACTCACCGGCATCAGTGAAATTTAGAATCTCTACACTATTATCTGTATAGCCAGAGGGAATTAAAAAAAAACATTTCATTTCACTAAGTTACTTAGAAGTACTTTAGGGCCAGTTTCTGAATTGAGAATTGTCTCTTCAAATTTCTCAGAAAAGAGCGTGACGAAACGTTACTCAAGTAGTTATTTACTTAGTGAAATTCTCAATTCAGAAACTGACCCTAAGACTCTAAAGGAATTGTGTTTTTATTAATAAAACCATAACTGTAAACCATTTGGAGCTTTCTGCGGCTTTGTATTTTGTATTTGAGGCACCATTTTGTATAAACTTCCGTTTGACCTGCTGCGCCTTTTGAGATTAATAATAGCACTTACGGTTTAGGTGCTAGGAACCACTGCGTACGTAGTGTATTGCGGTGGGCGTTTGTGTTTATAACTTGTTTATTATAGCCACGTTGAAAGCGTTATATTTATCATCAAAGTAACAGATAAAAAGGCGCTGAGATCGGTTATGGGAATCGAAGAAATGAAAGGAAGTATTTTATTTTTGACGTCGAATGCTTTAAAAAGGTCCAGCCGTATTTATATTAATTGCTCCCATGTGGAAAGCATGATGTGCCTGGTGATGTTTACATTTCGTTTGATTATATAAATAATTTTGCTATTATTATAGATGATGAAACGGAAGTAAAAAATATTTATTTCAAAAAAAGGTTATTGGCAGTGGGGGCCCACTAGGTAAATCACTGGACTTCCGTTTGCGGGTTTCTAGGTTTTAAAAATCCATACACAAATATTTTTGCACAATCGGATTAGACAAAACCATATCTTTTTGGTAGTCTCTGTAATATGGGTGTCCATTCCAGGACAATGGCTTCCCTCTTTTTGGACCAAGTTTTCCGGTTATCTGCCGCCTTTGACCACTTCAGCAAGAATTTGTCGAGATAATCCCGCCATCTTCTTCGCGCCCCCCGTTTGCGATGACAACCGCATGGTACCCAACCCACTACGGTTGGGTACCATCGGGTTGTCGTATGGTTTTGTAGCCATATTACGCAATCGTCTCTTTTGCACCAACCAAACTAGCCAAATACAGCGACAAATTAAAATACTCTCAGATATGTAGGTTAATTAGAGGAACGCTCTACTAATTGTGGATGTAGTCGCATAATATGGTCCCAGACGGGATGACCCGAAAACTGACGGAAAAAGATGACAGCTCGAATAACAGCTATAACGCAAAATCCGGTGCATTTCGCAGAAGTCATAACGTGCCAAAAAAGACAGCGGTGACTCACGATGTCTGGGTTCCGTAAGAAACAATAAACATTGTCTCAACGTCTTCACCACAAATATTATGGTATGGGCGTATACCTTTTACATAGATTACATAGCTGCTGCTGCTGGTGTGTGGTGACGGCCTAGAGAATAGCACCAAACCAATTTCTTCCCGCGGGTGTCGTAAAAGGCGACTAAGGGACACAAACCGGGGGGTGGGCAGCAGCGCCCCCTGCAGTACAATTCCACCAAACTGCGATCCCCAACCCGCATGCCCAGCGTGGGGATTATGGGCATTACCTCTCAATGATGGCACAACCTTGCGCTATGGAGCTCAGTAGGGGAGGGCTATGTCCAGCAGTGGACTAATATAGCCTGAAGAAGATTACATAGTAACTCTACATTCATAAAAACACATCCATGAAGTATTCTCTATCTACATTAAAAGCCCTACATATTTAAATTTTTCCGTATTCAATTTGCGACGTTATCGCTAAAAGCAATCTCTTCCAGACAACCACTGACTGTAGTATGTGTCTCCAGTAGATGTTTATTGCCAGCACTGTGTCACTACATGGATCTGAAATTGTTCATTGTCACCATTATACTTGTTCCGATACAGCATTCATTCATTGCACGTCGACCTTTCCATGTGAACTGTGCATCTTCGTTAGAAATAACACAAAATTGTTCCCTCCACATGTAAGACCCGAAAACTTAAGACCTAAAAAATGCTTAGCCACAAGTACAGCGAAATTAGAAATGGTCAACTCCGGTCCTCTCACAATGGCAGCAAAAGTTTTTAACTCCTTACCAACGCAAATAAAAGACATAAATAGAAATAAACTATTTAAAAATGCACTTAATAAGTACCTGGTCCAAAAATGCTATTATTCACTACATGAGTTTTTCGAGTGATTCAAATATACGTTGCCGAGGCCAACATAAATAATGTATTTTGATATTCACACTGTTTTTTGCCTAAATGTACATACATAATACTCTAACAATATTATAATATATGATGATAATGTTTCTGCATGAAGATACTGGATAATATAGATGAATAATTTAAGGCTCAATGTTACACCTATTACGTTTAAATACTGTTGCTTTAATATGTTTTAATATTATTGTAGTGCCCTTACAGGGTGTCATGTACCTACTTTTAAAATTACAAATACGAACTGTAATGAGACATGACAATGCAATAAATGAATATGAATATGAATATGAATATGCATAGACTCGATATTTCACTATTTCAGCTACATGTTCCAGATACAGTACAAACTGTAGCACAGATCTGTACAGTCTATTTATTCTTACTTGTCCAATTTAGTAAACAAGATTCTAACCTCAAAATTGAGATTAGATGCCTAAACTAGACATTTTCTCGCAAATTCATGAACTATCATGAACTATGTTTGTAAAATTGGCAGCGTGTTATCTAAAAGAGTGTTCAAAGTTACTTCATTTATGGAAATATGGCAGTTTTGGACTAAAAAGTCACAGTTTAAAAACCTATTTAGAGGCTAAAAATTTCACCCATGCCGGGATTCGAACCCGCAACTTCTGGCTATCCGTGCCAGCGCTCTACCAATTGAGCCAATGGGCGACTCACCGGCATCAGTGAAACTTCGAACCTCTTTACACTATTCTCTGTATTACGTACAGGCAGCGACATCTGGCTTAAGCAAATTGCATTACTTACAGCCCCGACCACCCACTTTGCAGACAGGTTTTACATCGGAACGATATCACTGTACCCACATGATTATACTATTTTTATTTTTAATGCACTAACCCGTGCTAAGGACAAATTTAAAAACCTATTTAGAGGCTAAAAATTTCACCCATGCCGGGATTCGAACCCGCAACCTCTGGCTATCCGTGCCAGCGCTCTACCAATTGAGCCAATGGGCGACTCACCGGCATCAGTGAAACTTCGAACCTCTTTACACTATTCTCTGTATTACGTACAGGCAGCGACATCTGGCTTAAGCAAATTGCATTACTTACAGCCCCGACCACCCACTTTGCAGACAGGTTTTACATCGGAACGATATCACTGTACCCACATGATTATACTATTTTTATTTTTAATGCACTAACCCGTGCTAAGGACAAATTTAAAAACCTGTTTAGAGGCTAGAAATTTCACCCATGCCGGGATTCGAACCCGCAACCTCTGGCTATCCGTGCCAGCGCTCTACCAATTGAGCCAATGGGCGACTCACCGGCATCGGTGAAATTTCGAACCTCTTTACACTTTTCTCTGTATTACGTACAGGCAGCGACATCTGGCTGCCTGTACGTAATACAGAACAGCTCTCTCTTTCACACAATAAGCCCAATACCGGTTTCAATGCTCGCTGACTTAGCATTTTTATAGCTAGATCAAGCTATTATTTGGTGTCAGACAGCTGTGGTAAAAATGCTGCTTTAACTGTTTTTGCCTAAAAATGTACTCCATAAAATGGGCACTGCTGTAATATATTTGATTCGATTTTTTTTATATAAATTATTATTTTGCAAAAAAAAATTTCCCATAGTTTTGAGGAATGTGACAGATCTCAGTGGGTAGTATTTATGGTCTTTAGCATACTCTGAGTAGTTTCGTTAGTGGTCGCTGGTGGGTCACAGGTCCGAACAAAATGCCCCTTAACCTTTATTTGGATGTAAACAAAAAAAAGTAGTATTATTGATTGATTGAATGAATATGACCACATCTAAATGAAACGAGTTATAGCTACGATACAGGTGACTTGGTTAAGCACTAGTTTTACGACCAATCAGCTGTCAACTTTGCCCCGGTCTCCTTTCACAAGGGATCCCTAAATTTCCTTACGCAACGTGCATCGTTGATTTCGGCACGAAAGCGGAACGATCGCGACGCTCGATAGCAACGTCTGTGTCGGTGCCATTCTAATTGCTTGTGACAAGTTGGGATGGTGATCTTGACTCGGAATCGTAGAGATAACACTATAAACTTTCCGTGTATAGTTTATAGTGGTGTCTATACAATTCTTGCTAGAAGTCTCTTTATCTCTTCCAATCTGGAAATGTATTAAAATTGGTCTAATCGGTATTATTAATTAAGTGAAATTTAATTACTTTAGACTCCCGACTTTTCGGCAACGTTGCAGTTGCTAGGTAGACTGTCGGGTACAGTCTATTATTGTAGTGAGGGTAGGTGGTCTACTCTCAAGTTACTCTTATTTTTTCGCAGCGGGCCAACACACGACACTCACTACGTCCGCGGACAGGTTCGGCGATAGACCCCTTGTAATGTAACAATATATGAACATTTAAAATACCTGCGTCAAATCGCGTCATATTTAATACTCTGTACTTCTACATAGTGTTAGCGCAAGGTCCACTTTGTTACTGGTTACATTTTATACTGTTTTTGTAATTTAAAATTCACGTAATTGCAGTCTGGACTTATATATCCCATCTTGCCCAAAATATGAATCAGTGAAACCGCATTGTGTTTAAAGCGCTTATAGGTACAAAAGAAAGTGAAGCTACTTATCTACGCCTGTCCTAGCTAAATCTTCGTAGCTAATTATTACAAAGGAGTTTCTTGTTAAGCTGATTCGACTTCTTTGCATAATATTACAATGACAATGGTTAGTAGGCGCTGAATAGTAGAGAATAAAGTGGTTTCTCCCAAAAGTACATAAATCTTCAGACGTACCTATGTTTTTATTTTAGACGCATGTAAAAATAAAAATCTAATTATATCTACAACAGTTTCGTCAGAAAATAATCACATTTCCCCTCGTAACTGTCCACTGTATTCGCTCGCTCTAAACGATAAGAAGAGTCAATTGTATAACATTACTTACATTTAATAAATCATGGTTGTAATTCTTTTTTTTCTGGTTGTGCAATAAAGTCTCTCTATCTATCTATTGGGTTATTTCTGAAGCGTCAAAATAATTATTATGTATGTATTTGACAGTTCGAAGTAAGTTAAATCAGGTTCACGCAGCAGAACAGTTACGTAGTTGCACCCCAAGTGTTAGATATCAAACCTTGTGTGTCCCCAATGCTGGGGCACGGGTGTCTTCCTGCATCGCAGGAAGGTTAGGCCATACTCCACCACGGGGGCCAAGTCCGGGTTGGTGGAGGATTGTAAGACAGTGGCGGGCCTTACTGTCAGAAGTTATCAAGCCGCCCTCTGACATGGCTTAACGACTGCCATTATATGACAGCCGGCACCAACGGCTTAACGTGCCTTGCGAAGCACGGAAGCGTTCGGAAAAATGCCACTAGCGGTGGTCACAGGACCTGCATCCTGCATCTAGCCGAGCCTGTTGTTGCTTAACTCAAGTGATTGATTCCAATCACTCGGTTCGAATAGGCCACGAGCGCTTCAACCCCAAGTGTGGATGTCAGTATATCAGCAAATTTCGGGAACTTGTCAGTTCCCGAAATTTGCTGTAAATAAACCTTTGCGAAGCAGTAAGTCAAGTAACACGTGTACAAACAGATAAATTCATTACATTAGCTGAGTAAACAATCGGACCACACGCTACTTGTGTGGTCCGATTGTTTGCAGAGACGACTATGATTTGATATCGATTTTCATTTTGTTTGCCCTGCCCTACTTTTTAAAATAAAGTGCCTCTGCTAGTTAAGTAGGTCACAAAATAATGTTATGTGACTGAAAATGTGCTTGAACACCTTTTTCGAAACAATTTTTGGAATACTTAATTTTATTTTAGATTACATTAGAATTAGAGTCGTAAAAGGCGACTAAGGGACACAAACCGGGGGGTGGGCAGCAGCGCCCCCTGCAGTACAATTTCACTGAAATCATTGGGACATGCTGGGATTCGAACTCACGACCGCGTTCTACCGCTCCGTTCCACATTATAAGTTATGGGACTAAAATATTTTTTAGCATTATCCATTAGTGCCACCGCAGCTCCCCAGAATTGGGTTACGAGCATCCAAGCACCGGATGGGGGCTAAATATTTATGAGGCAATCGGGATGGGTGAGACGCGAGACGCAACGGACGGCTGGCATTTCATTATAAAAAATGTAGCTCGAAATAGAGAAAAATGTTCAGTGAAGCTCCTAGAAAAATGTATAATTCGACCAAATTGTTTTTCCATATTTTCTTCACATTTAATGAACGATTGTCAGAGTGAAGATTTTTTCGCTCCCTTTTTCTCCAACTCGATCCGAAAGCAGATGCTAACATTGTCATTCAACAAACAGAACGTAAAGTATTTACGTTGAAATATTTTTTATTTCTTATTTCATCCCATATTATCAGAAAGATCGTTTATTTACTTATTAATTTCAAGCTGCAAATCATGCGAACAAATATAATGAAAAAGTGTTGATCGATTTTAACATAGCTAATACTTTTTCTTTTTCTTTTCCTATGTGTCTTTGTTCAATATGGGGTCTTGGTATATACGTACTTATTTCTTTCTCAAAAACTAGCGGCCTTATTCATAATAATACGACTCACTAAAACACTCCGTTTTTTATCCATAAACAGGTGTTTTATTATGACTATGAATACGGCAGCTACACAATGTTATTGTTTAAAGTATGTTATGTGATTTCTGGTGTACATACAATAAAGAATTAATCTATGTATCTAAGGAAATACGGTCTCCTTTTTATGAAGGTACATGATATGTGCCAACCGGTAATATGTCCACTTTGTTTCACGTTATAAATGAACAGCTCCTTATCATAATTAATCAACGAATGTTTTCCTCCAAAAGAGGCGACACTATACTAATACCACCACAGCAGCTGGTTTTCCAAACGATTGTGTCAGCCGACGACGGCAATTTACAAATAACGGCAATTTAAAATTGCGATATACCTGTTTCGATCTGTACGCTTACTTAAGGATTCATGCGTGTTATCATGACGACATCGTGTGAATCCAATGAGGATGTGTGCCACACAACACAAGGCTTTTCTACTTGGAGTTTAATTAAATGACCACTACTGTGCGTAGGAACTCTAACTACAGTCTATTAGCTTTTAGGATATACCTCGGGCTCTAGAATAGGCTTCGGTTTTTGCCGAAAGCGCACGAGTGTAATACTATTTCCTGCTCTGTATAAAACTATTCTTTACTATTTTGAAAAAAGCTAACAGACTGTAACTCATTGATTCCTAAACCTTTGCCCACCAAGGACCACTTTGATTGTTCTGCGTAAATATATGCTTTATAAAAAGTGCGGTCCGCTTTTCCTCCGTGCATTTGGGTATAATTAAAAATTACACTCTTCACCCAAATGTAGGTACAGACATGCTGGCATGGGAGACACGCCATGTAGTTACTTAAATATTCATATCCACGAAACTGCTGCATACATAACTGATAGTCTTGCTAGGTAGTGTGACTAAAAATATGCAAGCCTTGCTCTACCGCTATAAGCCTAGTATACTTCGTAACAAATTTGATGCAGTCGCTACTACTCAAATTTCTATTTAGTCAGCCCATCAACTACTAGGCATAATATTCCGATTCCAGTCTAGTGTACAGACGGCTTATAGGTTCACTTTTTAGTCCATCTGTCTATCTGTCAAGAACCTTTATCTCTAGAATGAGTGAAGGTATCGAGTTAAAATTAAAACTATGCTCAGGTCTACATGATGCTATGAAAAAATCAAACTTCTCCTGAAAAACCTTTTATTCGGACACTTATAGAAATAAAAATATAGGGTGTTGTCGTTGACCTAGAACTATAAAATTTAGCAAGTAATTTTGTCTTATGTTGTACACGGAAAAATGCAGGGAAATCCTATCCAGTACGTACTGTAGAAGGAAAGTTAAAAAAAAATCTGGTTTCTCAGCCGTTTGTTGACAAAAAATCTGAATGTTATCGGTATTATTAGTCTCTTTTATTATATAGATACGCCAGGAAAAAAAAAACATTTAAATCAATTTTTAAAGTTACTTTGTAGTATATATAGTATCTAATAAATTTAATTTGTGTCTTACTATATCTATAATATATAATTTTTAGTAGGCTATATCAGCATAGTCAATGATTGTAGCTAGAATATCCCTTTTGTATCTCGTTAGTTTGTGAGCGGACGAAATGAATGAAATTCCGCCGGCGTCGGCCACCGCCGGGGGTGAACTTTTTTACTACCACCTGTAACTAAGCTCTAGTTATGCTTTACTAAGTTAGACTTTCATATGAGGTTATATGGGCTGTTTTTCTTTGATGATACTTTGTATCATCATGTACATGTAACTTTGCTCGTGTCATGCTATTAAAGTTAGACTTCTTTGGAGGTCATAAGAGCTTTTTGCGTTTATCTAGAGTTCATTATGACTTAACTGCTTAGCCGGTCGGATAGTTTCAAGTTAAAGTAAGTATTTTAATGTTCAATCTTACTGTTTCGAGCTTACTAAATGTGTAAATGGCCTTTTGTTGGATCTAAGATACGTTATACGTTATCAACCCTTGTATGTCCCCACTGCTGGGGCACGGGTCTCTTCCTGCATCGCAGGAAGGTTAGGCCATACTCCACCACGGGGGCCAAGTCCGGGTTGGTGGTGGATCTAAGATAATATGTCTAAAATATGTATATGTCCAAACATATTCTTAAGTAAAAATCTAGACATAACAATGCATTTAGTAGCTAGCATCACTCTGCTGACTCGAAGTACCATACGACAAATTTTAACAATAATTACGTTAAATTTGGCATAAAATCAAAGCAGTTGAGTCCTATTTATTTTATTGAAAGGTACTGAAAAAATATTGCGTCACGTGCATACGAAGCATTTATTAATATTTAATTTGCACATTATAAGAAAACGTTTAAAATTCAATGAAAAAAACAGACAGCTTTATTCACGCAATTCCTTAAAACACTCCAAAGACGCTTACTAGATTAGTCTTATGGGCGACTTGATAGCTTCTGATAGTAAGGCCCGCCACTGTATTACAATCCTCCACCCACCCGGACTTGGCTCTTGTGGTGGAGTATGGCCTAACCTTCTTGCGATGCAGGAATAGACCCGTGCGCCAGCAGTGGTGACGTACCAAGGGTTGATATCGTCAATGCTTTATTGTTTAATCTCCAGTGTATAGGCCTTCTACTGTACGGTATGAAGACAGCGAGTTCGTCACTCAAACCAGGTCCGTCTCTTGTTCACAGGACGAAGAGTCCCTGGAGTCGAGCCGGCCAGTCGCCAACATCACCCACCATAGCATCATGTACGCGCCCAAGTGTCTGGTCATTGTCTCCCGGCAGGACTACACTGACACCTTCAGAGTAAGTACAGTCCGTTAGCTTTAGAATATAACTCGGGCTCTAGAGTAGGCTTCGGTTTTAGCCGGAAGCACACGAGTGTAATACTACTTCGTGCTCTGAGTGTGTGTCGTAGTGTCATATTAGTTCCGATTTCGAAATTAAGTGTCATATTAGTTCCGATATTTCTATTACACGAATATATCCGATTCTATCCGATAGGAACCGAGCTATATTCTTATACCTAACAGACTATACCGTCTGTAAATATTTTTTTTACCAACCTAAAATTCAGGGCATTGTCCTCATTATGGATAGCTTAAGATAATAAGGTATTTCAAAGGTTATAGGGTTAGTGAATGTACTCGTATTGCTGCAATCATAAATTAATACTATTCGCAGAGTTCTTGTATTTTTGTGAATAAATGTAGATATGACTTTCACTACACATTCTACGTCCGTTTTACACTTGAATGAAAGTCGCATAGGGGTTGTAATTTTTTTTTTTGTCGTTTCATGTCAGTCGATGTCGTACTTCTATGTAAAGACGTAGTTTCGGTTACCTAGACTAAGATTCCTTTTTTTAGCTTTAAATAAATAATCAAAGAACACTTCCAAAAATACCTATTTTCACGAAACAAAAATTATTAATTAGGCCTCACATTCGAGAAGTCGTATATTCGAATCCCGTTTTCGTGTGCCGTAATTTTGATTTATATTTATTTATTTATTTATTTATTTATTTATTTATTTATTTATTTATTTATTTATTTATTTATTTATTTATTTATTTATTTATTTATTTATTTATTTATTTATTTATTTATTTATTTATTTATTTATTTATTTATTTATTTATTTATTTATTTATTTATTTATTTATTTATTTATTTATTTATTTATTTATTTATTTATTTATTTATTTATTTATTTATTTATTTATTTATTTATTTATTTATTTATTTATTTATTTATTTATTTATTTATTTATTTATTTATTTATTTATTTATTTATTTATTTATTTATTTATTTATTTATTTATTTATTTATTTATTTATTTATTTATTTATTTATTTATTTATTTATTTATTTATTTATTTATTTATTTATTTATTTATTTATTTATTTATTTATTTATTTATTTATTTATTTATTTATTTATTTATTTATTTATTTATTTATTTATTTATTTATTTATTTATTTATTTATTTATTTATTTATTTATTTATTTATTTATTTATTTATTTATTTATTTATTTATTTATTTATTTATTTATTTATTTATTTATTTATTTATTTATTTATTTATTTATTTATTTATTTATTTATTTATTTATTTATTTATTTATTTATTTATTTATTTATTTATTTATTTATTTATTTATTTATTTATTTATTTATTTATTTATTTATTTATTTATTTATTTATTTATTTATTTATTTATTTATTTATTTATTTATTTATTTATTTATTTATTTATTTATTTATTTATTTATTTATTTATTTATTTATTTATTTATTTATTTATTTATTTATTTATTTATTTATTTATTTATTTATTTATTTATTTATTTATTTATTTATTTATTTATTTATTTATTTATTTATTTATTTATTTATTTATTTATTTATTTATTTATTTATTTATTTATTTATTTATTTATTTATTTATTTATTTATTTATTTATTTATTTATTTATTTATTTATTTATTTATTTATTTATTTATTTATTTATTTATTTATTTATTTATTTATTTATTTATTTATTTATTTATTTATTTATTTATTTACATATTTATATGTATGTATATTATACTATTTTTATTTTTAATGCACTAACCCTTGCTAAGGACAAATTTAAAAACCAATTGGTAGAGCGCTGGCACGGATAGCCAGAGGTTGCGGGTTCGAATCCCGGCATGGGTGAAATTTTTAGCCTCTAAATAGGTTTTTAAATGTATGTATATGTAGTCGCTAACCGAGAAGGAAAAAATCGTGAGAAAACCGAAGTGGCAAGCACTGAGGTATTTATTTATTTATATACCTCAGCGTTAGCTAGGTACAGTAGCCTAACTATATGCTTTGTGTAGAAAACTCAGGTCTACCTAACTGTCTATGTAATTGATAAAAATTGACCGCTTCTTCTACCTGAGTCACAGCCACAAATTACGGTTCGTATGATCAAACACGGCCTTTGAACGCACTAAAGACACTATCAAAGAAATAAAAGAAGGAACCTCTTTCATCGCTGGACAAACACACACATTACAAAACTGAACCGAGCGGTGAAATACAGAGGTGAAATAGCCTTAGGCTCAGTATTTGCGGTTTTATCCACGGCAAGAAAAGGTTTCTCTAAAAAAAAGACAATATATAGACAACATAGACAAGCAAATTACAAGCCTACAAATGGCCTAAAGGCTGGTAGACTTATCAATTGGAAATAATATTTTTTTAAATACTTTTTCAATAATGAAAATAAAGTCAATTTATTTAACATTATATAACAACAATTCAATTCAAAATTGAATTGAATCTTTCTTCCAAACGAGGTAGTCCTTATTTTGTGCCATTAAGAAACAAAATTTTTTTTTATAGGTGAACGTGTTACAAATTGTAACCTGGTTCCAAAACTAGGATTCCCTGTGCCAATAGTGCACGGTAGACAAACACATCGCAACATCTTTTAATTAACACGACGCCCCTCCGCATTCCAGAACTGCCTGGGTATAATCTACACCGTATGGGTGGAGAATTTGGGCGTACCACTCGAGACATTAGTAGGCAATCTACTGGGCTGCGTCCTGGTGCCTCCCCCTGGCGGGCCGCAGGTGCGGTTCAGCATTGGAGCCGGCGACAGACAGGCTCTGCAGCCGCCTAGCGCTCCTCCTATGCCCACCACGCAGACGAGCGTTCACATGCTGCTGAGGTTGCTAGGTTAGTATCATCAGATGGAGGTGTTCATAGTGGCGCGATCAAGTATTTAAGATAACACTAGCAGACTAGCGCCATCTAGTGGTCGCTATTGGGGTTTAGGTGCGGCTGCTGACCCCAGTCGGCGATAGACAGTCAATGCAGCCGTAGGTTAGGACCATCAGATTGATAAAATAGGAAGGTTACAGGGACCCTGTATAGTAGTGGCATATGCAGTTCAACATCAAATGTTTCATGCGTTTGTAAAGATTGGTGGGGGTGAAGTGACATGAGCTGTTAAAATGTCGACGTGCTCCACTGTTTATAACGTGTTCACAGTGGACTCATCTAAAGGCAAATCAGAACTAACGATTTTGGGGTGCCAGATTTTTAATTAAATTTTGTTGTTGAATGTAGAGTAGAGTGAAGATTTATTCCGGTCTCAATTTTGGAGTCGCTTATGCTTGGTTTGGTGATATACTGTTAAAAAGTGTGTGCAATCATGTCCATCTGGCTACGCATAGCCTCGAAAGTCTGAAGCAATACAAAGCTCCTTTCCGTAGGTATCCACAATGCGGTGACACTCTGGTGCGCGGTGATGAGCGAGCATAAAGTCCTGCTGGTTTCGCTGGCGGGCGCGCGGCTGGCTGCGGCTTGCCGCGCGCTTGCCGCCCTCATGTTCCCGTTCCGCTACGCACACGTGTATATTCCGCTGCTGCCGTCCGGCCTAGTTGACTTCCTGTCTACGCCGACGCCCTTTCTCATTGGCGTGCACTCTATGCTCAAGGAGGAAGTTTCCGAGCTGGTAAGATAATGGCTGTTTTTTTGACTCCAATGTAAAGTCCGGAGCAAGGATACCAATATGGGAGAAGAAGAGAGCTTTGGTGTACTGTACACAGCGCTGGTAGATTCAGGATGGCACAGAAAATCAGTGAGGTAATAAATAAGAGAGACAGAATGCCGTGAGAAAGAGAATGCAAGCATAATCTGAGAATCTGTCCTGTCCATCGACATAACACGTAACCAACCTTGTTGCCACGAGAAGACATGGCCCTTATGGCAACTTCTCGTCAGCTTATCCCAAACTTCGATCAAGGACTCAGTGCTGTGATGTTCCTTAAGCTTTTAACTAGGTAGAAACAAAACCTCCGCACAGTCGAGCTCTAAGTTCTGTCTACCCAGTTTTACAGTTTTTTTACAATTTGGTCCTTTCATCGGCCCACAGCTGGACGTCATAGTGGCGGACTTGGACGTGGGCTCGCTACACATTCCGGCTGGCGTAAACATCCCGCGGCCCGAGGGAAAGTTGCTAGCGTGGCTGCAGGACGCCCTGGCCTTGGTCCTCCAGCCGGAGTTGCGGGCAGCGGATTGTGCCTTCAGCCCGCCGCCACCCGCGGCTTCACCTCCCCACATGCTTGACAAGGAGATTCGTGCGGTTTTCATGCGGACGCTAGCGAGACTGCTGCAGGGCTACAGGTGAGAATACTTCGTTCGTCAAGCAATATATGTGCTTATATGTAAATGTTATGTTATGTCATTCTACTCAAAACTCGCTAGACTTGGCCTTGATGGAGTTGCGTGAGGTGTAATACCAGCCAGCTCGTCCGTATTATACTTTCCACTCGCTCTCGTCTCGACACTGCAATGGCAATTGCAGTGCTATTTGCTTCATAAGGCGATTCGTGCTGTCCTCGTGTGGACGCTAGCGATACTGCTGCATGGGCTAAAACCCGCTTAATGCTATACTTCAAGTTGATGAAACGAGTATTTAGTATACTGCAATCAATTTATGGTTGTTAGCTCCATCCTATGGTTTAGATTCATGCGATTTATCGCGGTAGGCACGCGTGATGATTAAGCTCATACTCTTTGTTTCTCTGAGACAATGACTGTGCCCAACAGTGGGACGTATGTAGGCTGCCTTATTATTAACGTACTTTATTATTGTACTTATGTGGACGTATGACGACCTCTGTGGCGTAGCGGTAGCGCATCTGCCTACCATGCAAGAGGTCCCGGGTTCAAATCCCGGCTGGGGACAAAAAAAAATCCTCCAGATCTTGTATGTTTACATGTTTGTGATGTCGTTGTTTCTGGTTCCTACGACACAGGGTATCCTAGTGTGGGGTCAGAAGCAATGTATGTGCCTGTGTGTTAATGTTAATTATTCTTATGCTATTTTCTGTAGAGCAATTACATCTTATTTACTTTTTTATTTGATCCCCGTATTATGGAACTGTGTCTGAAACATTCTCCTTACTACCCACAGACACTGTCTCACGATAATCCGCATTCATCCGTCGCCGGTGCTCACATTCCACAAGGCGGGCTTCCTCGGGGCCCGGGGCCTTTCCCAGTGCCAATTCACTGAGCGGTTGCTGGATTCGATGTTCTACAACGGCTTCGTCGCTGAAAGAGGTCCGCCGTGGCGAAGGGCGGATATCTGGGACGAGTTGGTTCAGTAAGTATACGCTAGATGGCGTTACCCCTAGAAGTCGTTAAGAATCACTATTATTTTTTTATTCATAATTTTATAATAAATACTAGAAGTCTCTGTTGAGTCATACAGCCCTCCACCTTACTATGGTATCCAAGACAGCTGAGTAGGGGTCCGGAATCATTGTCAGTGTCGGTTTATGCTCGGCTGGATGTCTAAAAACAGTAAATTCCGTATGACAAAAAGGCGGTCAGCCCCGACCCGTAAATATTTGACCTGACACGACTGTAAATAGCTTAATATACGGACTTGTGAATTCCGGACACCTGGCAACCCTAGCGAGAGAGTTCTGCTAGTACATCGCGCACGCGTCTGGAATCACTAAATATTATTTTCGGTTACTATGACATCCAAGATTCGTCGGTTCCGGGGCTAGTCTCAACTTACTGAGGGGTTGCAGGGGGTTGCAATCGTGTCGATTCGTAATCGATATAAATATCGATTACGAATCGACACGATTTATCATACAAATTGGTTGAATGAGTATTCCCTGATGGCGCATTCCCCAAAAGCTAGCATGATAAGTTCGAAGCACTAGATGGCGCTAGTGATAGCGCTTTTCTCTCTCCATTCTTAGTTCAGTATTGGGAGTACTAGCGAATAATTCAGTAGCACTTTCAATACTAATATGTAATTCAGAAGACAATATCAATCTAGACTGAATTGCTAATGTCCCCTTAACTATTACTGGCTAGCCGCATCATCGGGCCGCTATTGACGAACATCGGCACAGCAAAGGGGCACCTACCCACTGTAAAACTATGACCTTTATTCAGCTATGCCCGTAATGACTGCTGTCGCTTTCTTTCAGAAATCTGCCAGAGCAACTGAGGTTAGAAGCAGTAAATCCAGATGCAGAGTTGCAGCATATACAAGACTTAGCGTTGCAGTTACATTTAAACGAAAACCCTAGCCCACAGGTAACTTTATCTCTGTTTCTTAGAGCTCCTAACGACTTCCTAATAACCCCACAAAGCAAAAATTATTAATTCCCATTAAGACTATATTTATTTGCACCAGAGAACCAATAACCATAGACGTGTTAATACTGTCCCATATCTTTCGGAATAAAAGGATGTCAGCTGAAACGTGCCGGCCTTCTGGAACTTATTTTATTTGGTAAAGGTGGAAAACCAAACCATCCAAAGGTTGTCTGGAAGAGATCGCTCCCAGCGATAAGACCGCCAATTGTATAACATTACTTAGATTTAACAAATCATGGTTGTAATATTGTTCTGGTTGTGCAATAAAGATTTCTCTGTCTATCTATCAAAAGGTTACCCAAATTTCGGTGCTTTAGCGATTATGAGCTACCTATATTTGACGGATACATGACTTCTCTCAGGGAAAGAGAGAGATGCAGAGAGAGAGAGAGAGAGAGTAGGGCTTAGTTCGGTAAATTTCGGTGCTTTATCAATTATGAGCACCCTATATTCGTCTGATTGCTGAGCACAAAGGTTCTCTCAGGGAAAGAAAGAGAGAGAGAGAGAGAGTATGGGCTTATTGCGGTAGTTGAATCAAAATTAGATTGGGATGAAATTGTGTATTTATACCATAATGTTCTTAAGAAAGTCATATAAGAATAAATTTTGCGAGTGGTATTGCTCCTACAAATTTACAAATGTACGTTACTTAAAAAAAGAAACACGTATTAAATTGAACCCAGGACCTCATGCATTACGAGTCAGCGTTCAACAACCGCGCCTGTTTAACAACTTGACATGAAATCATTTTATTTCAACGTAAAGAAGCGTTACATTTTCATTTGTTTGCTGAATATCAATGTAAAATGTAAGCCGCTGCCTTCGGGCCTTAGGGCCAGTTTCTGAATTGAGAATTTCGCTAAGTAAATAATAAACTGTAGTGCTGTCTCTTCGAATTTCTAAGAAAAGAGCGTGACAGAACATTGATTAAGTATTTACTACTTCTAAGGGGCTTCTAAACGGGCCATATTTTCACTGCAATATGTGGCCGGCAACTATTGGTGTCCCTCTCCTACTCTCATGTTGAAGAAAGACACCAATAGTGGTCGGCCACGTATTGCAGTAAAAATATGGCCCGTTTATAAGCCCCTAAAGAAATTAACAATTCAGAAACCGGGCCTTTGTGAAGTCGAGAAAAAGGCAACGGGAAAAAAACGAGTAGATTTTTTCTCGAGTCATATTAAACGTAATAAGATTTCATGATTGCTTTTAAATGCCAAAGCGTTAGTGAATTGTCCCGCAAAATAAGTTTCAAATGATTTGTCTTTATTCTGTCATAAACAAGCAAAAATTCTTTTAGTTCGCGTAAAATATTGTGAAGAACTTTAATGGGGGCAGACCCCCATTAAAGCTCTTCACGTTTAAAAACCCTATTTAGAGGCTATTTAGCTGGCACGGATAGCCAGAGGTCGCGGGTTCGAATCCCGGCATGTGTGGAAGTTTTAGCCTCTAAATAGGGTTTTTAAAATTGACCTTAGCACGGGTTAGTGCATTAAAAAGAATATAGTTCTTCAGGTGTTTTCGTGGTTGTAAACAAACGTGTATCTCCACCAGACATATCAGCAGAGGATACTGCGGCCGCCCGAGGGCGCGTCCTCGCGCATCCACCAGCCTCCGTTCCCGAAGCTCGATCCTCAGAAAGTGCAGGAGGTCATAGAGGAGTTGATTGAGCGCAACCAGAACAATCCGAAGTAAGTTCCATCATCCACCAGCTAAAGAAAGAAAAGACTTTAGGGGTTAATTAGACCTGATATTCCGCACTTGGCCTCATAGACCCTTGGACCATTGTACTTCCAAGCGCTGAGGTGTTCTAACATTTCAAACACTCAGGTTTCCTCACGATGTTTTTCCTTCACGGTTAGCGAGTGGTATTTTTTCATAACATAGGATTCGAACCCACGACCTCTCGATCGATAAGCAGGCATTCTACCGCTCCGCTACCACCGCTCAAGTAAATGACTTTAGTAAAAGACACATCACAGAACCAAAGTTAAAAATATACAGATAAGTAAATTAATGAAATCATCATCATCAACCCATTATTTCCCCACCGAGGAGCACGGATCTCTTCTCTGAGGAAGGTATAAACCATTCTCCACCACGGGGGCCAAGTCCGGATTAGTGGAGGCTTGCAAGACTAGTGGCTGGTCTTACTGTCAGAAGTTTTAAAGCCGCCCTAAGGCCTCTGACTTTGCTTAACGATTGCGATCTATCGACGGCAGCCGGCACCAACTGCTTAACGTGCCTTGCGAAGCACGGACCCGCATGTAAAAAGTCACTAGCGTTAGTCATAGACTGTCACCCATACATCCATCTACCCATCCGTGCATGAATGCTCCCTAAGTTTTCTTAACCTTCGTGTTCGTTTATGATCACTAAAGCAGCCGGGGCTACGAGCGATTCATGAAAATAATGAAATCACGAAAATATATCTTTTTAAGGCTGAAAGTTCCCTACACCATGGGACAGGTGTTGATATTTTTTTCGGATTTCGAAGTTTTCCTCATAGTCAAAGTTCGTATTGAGGAGTAGAATCCCCTTTTTATGTTTATGAGTTTTTTTTGTTACAGCCTGTATAGGCCGCTTATGCTATGCCGTTTTTACCCAGATTGTCAGCGTTGAGGTCGCCGCAGTCGAGGATAGTCCCTCTGGGGACGCCACCTACCGGCGCCACCAGCGAACACGGGCAACTGCTCCTCACCAATTCCGCGAGGAGACTAGAGGTGAGACACTTGGAGTAGTCTAGCCAGATAGCAGATTTAGCTAATTACTTTGATTTAAGAAATCATGGTTGTAATTCTTTTTTTTCTGGCTGTGCAATGAAGGGTTCTCTTTATGAAGTCGAATTTTAGATTTCAAAATTTTGTAATAGTTTGTAATTTTCAATCTTTAATGAGTCGGTGGCCAACTTAAAAGCTTCAGTGCCTCGGTACCATGACGCCGTTTCCTAATGAGCAGTAGTTTCGCCCATTCGCCCCTAAGAACGGTACTAAAAAGGGCTGTTTTCTATGAAAGATTCGATTTTCATTCAAAATTAAGTAGGTATCCAGTACCCTTCTCATGCTGATTGAAGTTTCTTTTAGAATACATGGCTCGTGGCCTATTCGAACCTCGTGATAGGAATCAATCATATTAGTTAAGCAACAACCGGCGCGATCAGGTGCAGGATGGGCGACCGTCCCGTGACTGCCGCTAGTGGCATTTTTTCCAAGCGCTTCCGTGCTTCGTAAGGCACGTTAAGCCGTTGGTGCCGGCTGTCACGTAATGGCAGTCGTTAAGCCATGTCCGAGGCCTTATGGGCGGCTTGATTACTTCTGACAGTAAGGCCCGCCACTGTCTTAGAATCCTCCACCAACCTACTTGGCCCCCGTGGTGGAGTATGGCCTAACCTTCCTGCTATGCAGGAAAAGACCCGTGCCCCGGCAGTGGGAACATACAGGGGTTGATATTGAACCCGATTGCAACCCTGTATGTCCCCACTGCTGGGGCACGGGTCTCTTCCTGTATCGCGGGAAAATATTGATACATTAAAGAGTATTCTATCCATATTTCTATACCGCCTTATCCCCGCCGCCAGGTGTTAGGCGCGTGCGTGGCGGCGATATTCGAGTGCCGGTACGCGGACGCGCGCAAGTCGTTCCCGGCCGTGCTACGCGCGCTGCGGGCGCCTGCAGCACGCGCCGCGCTCGCGCAAGACCTGGCCGCGCGGCTGCCGGGACACAAGCATCTGCTGCACCAGCACCAGTTCGACCTGCTCGTCAAGTGAGTCCTAGCACCTTAATGCTGAGAGTAAGAAATTGTTTAGGATTTTTTTTAAAGCTTTTCTATCTTAACAGGATACATCTTAACACAATAATTAAGCACGAATACTACGACAAAAATAAAGAATACGTACTACATACATCACATAACTTCCGGATAAAACTGAACTAACCTAGCCGCACGGCAGCTGTACCACATGTATCTGGTGTAATAGCACCAGTTTGACCTGCTCGTCAAGTGAGTCTGTGGCGAGCACATGTCAACTCTGCGCGCGCACTACAAACTCCATCATTCCTGCATGGCGCAATCAAAGTGTTTCAATGACATACTATAAATATAACGTCCGACTAACAATAGTTGGACCGGCCGTCCCCAGGCATACGATCTGCCTTATAGTGGCAGAGCACGATCACCCGCTCCGCTCTTCCCTATAAGTCCAACACCAGTGACACCAACACTGGTGCTAGTAACACCAACCTACTAGTAACACCAACATCTCAGCCAATGCTGAGATGCTGAGAGTAGGTCTTGCAATTTTGGGTACAATCTGAAGGAACCTGGCTGTGCAGCTGCCATAAGGGCCACACGTATCTGGTGCACCTGCACCAGTTTCACCTGCTCGTCAATTGAGTCCATCACCTAGCCACACAATGCAGACATTTAATTTTACGTAGTGTATAAACTGAACGAACATGGTCGCGCGGCTACGGACACAAGCATCTGCTGCATCAGTTCGACCTGCTTGTCAAGTCAGCCCAGCACCTATGTCCGTTCTTCTTCTTCTTCAGGCTATATTATGTAGTCCAATGCTGGACATAGCCCTCCCCTATGTCCATTAAACCCACCTTACACTTACAAGTATCTTACAAGCCTCTGCTGACAGTAAGTCGTTTATTAACATGACAGGCTGGGCACACAACATCGGCGGGAATTGAGCTTATAATTTAGGGTAAAATCTGAACACAGTGTGCTACACTGACATGCGGCCTGTACGGACACAAACATCAGTCGTAACAGCATCTGTTCGGTCTACTCGTCAGGTGAGTATAACCCGTTCCTACCTACTGAACGCTAGAGTCCTACTAACTAGGATATGTATCTTACAAGCATCTGCCTATCAAATAATTTAATATAATTTTCAATAAAAAACCTATACCTGACTAAAACATAGCGATCTAAAAGCTGACTGAACACCAAATGTTAAAATGTACCTATGATCCACAAATAAATGCAAGATAAGATAAAGAGGTTCTTTATTGCACACAATATACAAAACACAAATAAAAATTACAATTAAAATGTACGATAGGCATGTGCTGCGCCAAAAACAAAAAAACCACACAATGCTGTAGGGCTTAGGTCAGTAAATAAGTCGCGCTTGCCCGCTATAACTGCCCCCATGATACCTGAGGGGATTTTATACGTAAAGAAAATATTTATTCTCATACATTTAATACAATAAAAACTCGCTACAATCGTGTCTTGACTGCCGTCACTCTTTCTCTACGCACTGGACTGTAAGGGCAATACAAGCCACATCCGTCCCATCCTTCATTATGAACAGATCGGAGCCAAACTTGCCGTAAATACATTCCTCTGGTAGATCTTCGTAGTTGAAGACGTACTGCAGGAGTTCGTAGTCGCCCTGCAAATGTATACTTACATAAACATAAACGTCATAAACGTCTGTATCGCTAACAGACGGATCGGCATAGGTAGTGGGGATAAAAGTCAGAGTTTGACAACTATGTACTGTTTCCAGTACAGAATTGTCAAGTTTGACTTTCGTCGCGACTTAAGTGTAATGTATGACATGATGAATTAGGATACATGTTCTTGAGAATTTCTTTAATCTACTGCGTTTGTGGTCTCGTCTGCTATGTAACTTATATAGTATGGTAGATCTGTAAATAGCAGTATGATGTTATTGAAGAAAGGATTTTGACAGGATTTAGTGCGGAAGGCGGCAATTTATAATAAGTTTCTAAAAAAATACTCTTCTCTAAATTACTCGCCTTTGCTAAATTCGTTGCGTCAGAACACCGAAACCATGTTTTATTCTAAAATTAAGTGAAGTTTACATTTCCGCACCTAGCCTCATAGTTGGGCCATTGTTATTGCTTTTTTTTTTAACTGTTTATTTCATAGAAAAAAAAAGTATCAGTACAAATCAGTAATACTGATTTGTAGTATAGAAATACTACAAATCAGTATGCTACCAGTCCGCTGCCACCGCTCTATAGTTGTGTATCTCAATAAATAATGTATAAGAGGAAACCTGATGACAGGTATTGACATACCTGAGCCCTCGAAATTGCAAATCCGTACTCGTGTGTGGTCATTGAGCCTTCTTTTTCTCTGAGAGAATGTCTGTGCTCTGCTGTGGGACGAATAAAGGTTACATTCAAATCTATCTTTTGTAAGCGTGAGCCTTACCGCTGGGATGGGACAATCGGCAGGTTCAACGCCCACCCCCGTGAGTATATCCTCGAAATTCTCCTTGGCGTATTTCTTGATAAAGTCACAATAGCTGTCGTCCGCTACCTTCTGGTATGGTTTGCAGCCACCATCCACCCATTTGCAGGAGTCTATGCGGATCTGTTCATCAGAATTTAGCATTTCTATTTATTAATACTAGTTTAGTTACAAAAATGGAAAAATATTTCTTATTTTATAACTGGTTGCAAAACAGAGAAAATTAATTCTTCGTTGGTAACTGGTTACAAAACCATGGTTACCAAAGTGGAAGAAGCGTTTGCAAGTAGTCTATCTCGTGATAATAAGAGAAAACAGCGTATTATCTTACATGCTTTCCTAATCTTCTTCTTCTTCAGGCTATATTAGTCCACTGCTGGACATAGCCCTCCCCTAATGACCGCCATAGCGCAAGGTTGTGCCATCATTGGGGGGTAATACCCATAATCCCCACGCTGGGCATGCGGGTTGGGGATCGCAGTTTGGTGGAATTGTACTGCAGGGGGCGCTGCTGCCCACCCCCCGGTTTGTGTCCCTTAGTCACGTTTTACGACACCCGCGGGAAGAATTCTCTAGGCCTACGCCACACAGCAAAAGCTTTCCTAATGCTTTCGGTGAATTTAATAATGCTCGGGTATAAGGATAAGAGTCTCGGCAAAAACAGACTGCAACAACGCATTCTAAATTTTTTCTGTTATTTCAAAATCGTCACTAATAATCGGTCGGTGTCAGTATACTGCTGGTTATATATTAGACGGGTCTAACCGCGATTAATTATTAGGATTCGCGATTAGACCCGTCTAATATATAACTCTGTATGAGTATGGCGAATCATAAAAAAATAGTATACTGCTGGACAAAGGCCCCTCTCAAGACACACCGCTGAGCTCGATCTTCGGCTCTTCTCTACCGGTATTTACACAATAAGTGGAAAAACCGGCAGAAACAATACAAAGGTTACTATCGGTAGAAACAATGTAAAAAATATTATTTATTTAGGAACGACAACGGGCTATATCTCAAATAATATACTAATAACACAGCTTTTATTTAAACTCCAATAACAACAATTGAAAGTCTTTAATGGTTTTGAACGTAGATTTATACGGTGTTGTTATAGAACACGTTCCAGAACGTATTGTAATAACTAAGGTACAAACGGCAAACTCACTGCAGCGGTTTTATCAATAGGACTCTCCAACATGAAGCGTATATCGAAGCCGTCGTGTGTGCGATTAATTTTTTTCCGGTGGATATCGAAGTCGTGAAGGTATTTGTCTGGGTCTGGGCACCTCTCAACGTTGAGCACCGACCAAATGCCCGGCCCCTGTGAATTCGTGTTGGAACTGTTTACTAAACTGAACAGGCAATTTTTTTTACAGATTTTAGCTGTATTTTATCCAGTAGAGTCTCAACACTGAACTGTCAAGACACATTGGAGACACATTTGGACACTTGATTCGAAACCCACAAACCGCAAAAAAAAAACTTGAAGCGAAAACGCGCACTTTGTCACAAGAAGAAAAACTCTTCTGGTTTTATTCAAGTGACAATGTTAAGAAATGTTACGTTTCGTATTTTAACAGTGCAAGGTTCTTGTGTTAAATACTAATAAAATATGTATCGTTATCGTTCTCAACCCTTGTATGTCCCCACTGCTGGGGCACGGGTCTCTTCCTGCATCGCAGAAAGGTTAGGCCATACTCCACCACGGGGGCCAAGTCCGGGTTGGTGGAGGATTGTAAGACAGTGGCGGGCCTTACTGTCAGAAGTCATCAAGCCGCCCATAAGGCCTCTGACATGGCTTAACGACTGCCATTATATGACAGCCGGCACCAACGGCTTAACGTGCCTTGCGAAGCACGGAAGCGCTCGAAAAAATGCCACTAGCGGTAGTCACGGGACGCTCACCCATCCTGTACCTGACCGCGCCTGTTGTTGCTTAACCAAGTGATTGATTCCAATCACTCGGTTCGCCTAGGCCACGAGCGCTTCTATGCTTCTATATAAAATATGTATGCGACTTCTTAATAATACTGTATTTATTTTAAAACTTTTCTAAATAAAACTGATCAGAATAAAATAGAAAAAAATTACAATTTGTAAGGAAAATATTATTATTGTTTCGTCAAAGGCTCATTAGTATTAAGCTCGGCTTTGTACAAATATGCTTATTGTGCAATAAAGAATTTTCTAATCTAAAGGAAAAGTGGGAAGTGAAAGATGCAAATAAAAGCTAGAATGACTGATGTATTTTTAAAATTGAACGGAAAGAATGGAAGAAATATAAAAAATAGTGTAAAAAGGTTTGCACCGTTCCAAGAGTTTAACGCAATAGTGAAATAACATTAATAGCACAAATCGTAAATGTTTACCCGACATTTTTTTGTACAGGTGCCGGTTAGATAATGTGCTTACCACCATTTTGTCCATCCCATAATCACAGTTAACCACGACAGTGTAAATTGATAACCAGCAACAAATCACTAAACTCTTCCCGATATGCACCATAATGTGTAGGTATTTGAGAAATAACAGAGGAAGAATCCCGTGGACTGCTGATTTTATAGCAATTTTATATAAACATAGATTGTTTCGTGTCCAAAGCGATCGTATCTGACAGAGGCTTCATGTTGGAATGTTTAACACATGAAACCTCGTTATTCCGTGTCTACAGTATGTAACAAAATCGTCATATTATATGTATTTGTAAACATTTTATCTTTGCTGAGGGATTTAAGTAAAATTCCTGGTAGCAAAATCATAAAAACAATAAATATAAAATAATATTGCAACATTTTTCATCTTTTATGCAAATATAAACTATGTGTATAAAAGATTTTTACTTTTGACACTTTTACTATAATAATTATTACATTTCATACTTCATTCAATTCTTTAAACAACTTTTAATATGTGCTGTAATATACTTTATGCCACACCTGGCCATAAAGTGGCTTTTCCCGCACGCTGCGCGTACGGAAAAAGTCGCTTTCTGGCCAAGTGTAGACATAAAAATATGTACACAACACGGGAGGTAATAAAGAAAGCTCTCGATCGCATATTTACGTCCCTCGCTTGCAGCTCTCGCCGCAAACTTCTGCGATCTCGGCCTTTCTTTGTATTACAACCCTAGTTGTGTAATGTACTGTTATAGTATTGTTGATGGCAATAAAAATCTTTTTTTACTTTTAATTTTACTATATTGCAGTAACAGTTTATTTTTATAATTCTTGTAAGTAAAACAACCGGTTCAATTATGTCCTTGCAATTAAACAAAAGATCCTTTCGTCCGATCGGCACGCAAATAATTCACTTCAGTACGGGTTTGCCTAGTGAAGTGTTCAGGCACTTACTGTACTCTAAAACATATAGTTTGTGAAGAAATAAATAAATCCAAACGTACAAAAAAAGACATTTTAATATTTCGGACAGCGCTACGAATATTGTGTAACGCGGCGGAATTATCTAGGCTCGTCGCAACATTGCCATTCTGATGATGGCAGATGTAGGTATTTCCAACGTGTAGTGCGTACACTGTGGTACTTCATTACCTGGTTAATTGCATCCGTCACTGCGGCAAAACCACTAGTCAATGACCTTTCAGCTTATGGTGATATTCTTAGTCTCCGTGGACTTAAGCGTGATGTTATGTAGTCTAAATTTTACACGGGAATCTAAGCTATAGTCATCGTGAGTTTTACTTAATTACTCATCTATTGAGAAATCTATTGAGTGGTGTTAGTGTGGTGCCCGCACAAGAAATAGAGTGAGACATACATATATCTGATAGAGACAACATTTATAGATTTATTACATGTATGTTACATACTGGTCTTTGGTTAGCCCTCTGGGATACAGGCGTGGGGTTATGTTATGTGTTCATATATGTGAGTCCTTGCTCTTTTCAAATAGTTATGGGATTTTGATACAGTCTGTATATATAAACATGCTTGTTACATTCGTAACACACTTGTTAACACGTAAAAGTTTGATGACAATAGAATAGAATAGTTTTGCATTTATGTTAGTAGAACATGCGATCAATTTGTGGGTCTTTATAGCATAAGTATCCTATAACTGCAGGACACAAGGTTTCTCTCAGAGAGAAAGTATATGGGCTTAATCAAGACACCTGCCCACAGCGTTTTGGCAGATACAAGTGCCCACTGCGTTCTAGCTAATACAAGCGCTGCGGTGAAAACACCTCAGGCACTCAGGTTTCCTTCGACGTTTATCTTCGCAGTGAGTGGTAGCTACTTAAATTCATAAATAGATGTGAGTTGAATTGAAAATGTAACTAAGAAATATTTTTCAGCTTCTTTTTTTAATAAGGAAACAGATACTCATATTGGAGTACCAACACCGTGAAATTTACAGTGAAATTAAATAAATATATCTATCAATTAGCATCCACGATCTGCCTTCTTCTTGAGTAACTCTTCACACTGTTTTAATTAGTTTTAATTTCCCGAAGTGCCAAAATATATTATGTATTTAACAGTGCAGAATAGGTTGAAATGAAAATGAAAAGGTTTTATTCTAAGTAGCGCCGAAACTGCGGCTCAATGAACGTTACGAGTCAAACTAGGTGTCCATTTCAAAATCTAGATAATTTTGGAGAAAAAATAGACCAAAAATCTCCAAACTTAGTCTTTTCAATTAACAGAGTTTACATAATTATTACAAACATAGAACTCGTGCATTGTGCGGGCTTTAATTCCGGGCATCATTATCATCTAAATAATCTTTTATGTTATAGTAGCCCTTTTGGCACAAAGTGTGCTTAACATATTTTTTGAACCGCGTTTCAGGTAAGCTTATATATCTTCAGGGATTTTATTATCGAAACGTATTCAATGCCCCATGAAGGATGTATTAACATTTACCAGCTTGAATCTTGGGGACAAAAGTTTATGTTTATTTCTAGTATTGACATTGTATTGGCTACCTACAGTTCCAAAGTTACTGATATTTTTCCTGGGGTGCATAATATCACGCATGCCCAGCGTGGGGATTATGGGCATTACCCCCTATGATAGCACAACGTGGCGCTCTTTAGGGGGGGCTATGTCCAGCAGTGGACTAGTATAGCCTGACGACGACGACGACATAATGTTTTCGTAGATATACTAACTGGCAACTGTCAGGATGTTAATTTATTAAAATAAATCTCTTAACGAATCTTTACTGCCTAGCTTATAAATGAATGTGTTTGCTTTCTTCTGCAAGACGAAGATGGTTGCTGCTGCTGACCATCTTCATCTGCTGACCGTTCCCACAGTAGTAGGTATACCATAACACTATGGAAGTAACTAAAATAAACAAGCCTAGTAGTTGCCATGTCAGTTAGTTACCTAATTCTTGCATATGCTGCTGAACTAAGCCTATTTGTTATTTTTTCTATAAGAGGACCCCTTTGACCCCCGTTGTATCAGAATTATTATTTTCTCCGATATTTGGTCCATCCAAAGGTGATCATACAAGACTTTTGGTGATAAGGGCGAGGTCTGTACTTTTAGGCTAAGAAGAATCTGTCTAAGTTCTTTTTTAACCGATTTCAAAATAGAGGAGGAAGTTCTCAATTCGTCGGGTTGTTTTTTATCTATGTTCCCGACTACTAGAAGAGGCGTTGACAGATATGATTTTTTTTTTTGTTTGAAAAGGTAGATTTTACCTTGCTAACCAAGTCATGATCTGATGAAGGGATCCTGGAGAAATTGTGGGAACTCTTCAAATTTTCAAGCACACTTGAATGGATTTGATAGTGATTCGTGATAGCGCATTCGTTTTCGGAAAACACAATTTGGCGAAGTCGTAATGATATTCATAACGTATATACTTTGAATTCGATGTAATTTTAAATAGCAGATTGTATCATAAGGAAGTAAAATAATATTATTACGGCGAGGGGTGCTTTTTTAAATCCAGAGCGAAGTGAAACACTCTAGAGTAGAATCCCGAGCGTAGGGAGGAATTCTTTAGTAGAATCCTGAACGTAGCTAGGGAAACTTTAGTGGAATCCTGAACGTAGGTAGGGATTCAAAGTGCGTCGCCCGAGCCTAAAATATATTTGAGAAATGGGCCAGAGTGATACACTCTACTTTTCATCACCCACTGTGAGAAAATAAAATGTGCATCATTTTTCAAAATTAAGGCATGAATGTCTACCAGTCCCTGAAAACGATAATACGAAATGATACGAACACGCGGACGGGCTGTTATAGGTCGCGCGTTTTTTAATTTGATTTCTTTCTTTTATTCAGCCAGTGGCGGTGCGACTATAGGCCGTAGTACCAGCCAGTATTTATTCAAACCTTATTCAAACACTATTTGCGTTTAATTTCTTTGGCGCTGAACACTAAGATGTTCCAAATTCAAAATCATTGCTCGTTCATAAACGGGTTACAAAGTTCGTCAATTTCTCCCTTTTAAATTTTCCTCTAATATAGTCTGAAGAAGAAGAAGAAGAAATTTTCCTCGTAGGTGTAGTATAAAGCACTATGTATCACTCAGGAAAACTTCTATTCTAGAGCTTGTTAATCGTGTAGCAAGATAACTAATTAATATAGCAAACGTTGGGTTGCTATATTAATTAGCCATAATTACATCTATTCTCAAAACTCTACCAAATATTCACAAGAATATTCATAAAATCCTGTGAAGCCGTTTCGGAGGAGTTTGATATCAAACACTATGATTTTAATATGTTATACAATAAAAAGATTTATTGCCAAAAATGTACATACTATACAGACAAGAAAACATCTGAAGTACAAGTAAAGTAAATTAAAAATTACTTTAATGCCGAAATTGCCATTACTCATGACTTCTTTTTGTTCATTAGAAAGCTTACTGTGTGCTAGGTCTTAGGATAATAACCTGTGGGACTGTGTGTAATTTTTACACGTTTACTTATTAAAGGCATGCGCCTTACGTGACATTTTACTTTGGATGGGTAATTTGTTTTAAGCGCCGAATCACAATAACAGGTTATGGTAGATGATTGCTTTCTCATCCTGAATTAAGCGTCGGCTGGACAGAGATACGATAGAGTTGTGTTAGCTAGCAGCGTGCTAGCGACGTCATCAAAACAACGTCGTGTTTGTTATTGTGATTTTACTTGACGTTCTATCATAAAATTACTTAAATTTTATATGAAGATACAGATTTATCTCTTTACTATTCTTTTGACTGGATGTGACATTTATTATTTCCTTTCCTGTATGATTTACAGTCTTTCGTTCATTGCTCTAACATAGTTTTTTTTTTGTTTTACAATAAGTTCAGGTAACATTGAAGTGTTTATTTATTACATTCATGAAGTATGTAAACTAGTCATCTTCGTCCTTTTCGAACTCGATGTTGGCGAAAAGACACGCGACGTCCAACTGTGCCTTGACGGCGAAGAGCTTGACGCCGAATGTCCCGTATACCGACTCCTTGGGTAGGTCGTTATAGTCAATCACGTGATCAATATCGTACTCGTTCTGCGGACAAACGTATATACGATATTAAGCCAAATGCTTACCTTCGATTTCTTTCTTTTTATATAGCCTCTGTTGTGTCTCTTTGATTGGGAAATAGAGACATTACTTAAAGATTTCTTGAATCCAGTCTAGAAACTGTCAACTCATAAGATTTCACTTGATAATGTACGTCCGTGCTGGACGTTATTCGGTAGCAAAGGCTGGCTTTTTATCGCTTTATAAATTTAAAGCAGTTCGAATCAAAACCCAGACTCTCAAAATTACCTATTATCTCGAAACTATTTTTTTTACAGCAATGCTTTGCTGAAAACTAGGCAAAAGTTGCATGTGCTCGGTGTACTGAGCTCGAGGTTGTTTTGCCGTGGTATGAAGACGCCCTAGACTGAGACCCGGGGTTGTCCCACGATCCTGACAATCATCTGGCTTTATGAAAGTTTCTTTTTTCGCTGCATGAATGCTTGCCACACATATTTCATATTTGAAGTTAAATTTCTTCTTTCCATTGATAGGTAGACTTGCAATGCTAATAACATAGTTATTAACGGCACTAATCGTGATTATGTGATAGATAGATACAAATAGAGAACACTTTATTGTACATAGAAACGGAAATGGATGAATGGATTATTAAGTAAATAATCGCTATTGGACCCGTTTAATATATAACTATTATCAGACTTGTTTCTTATCACTTGAAATATGTGTGTTCTGTGCGTTTAAATAAACGTTTTCTATATACTTCTCCTCTATTAACCACCTTCGGAAGAAAACAGAAGAAACTTGATTGAGAAGCTCTCATTTTCAACTTCTCACTCTCATAATGTGTCTATTTGCCCGCGCTAATATTTGCAGTTCATGTCGATGGTGTAACCGTACCGGCGGTATGGGGCAGTCCTTGCCTTCCACTCCGATGGCCTCCAGGATATCCTGGAAGTTCTTTTCGGCGTACTTGTTGATGAACGCGCAGAGGCTGTCTTCGGCGAACATTTGGTAGGGCTTGCAGCCACCGTCCGCTTGTTTGCATACCTCCATGCGCATCTAGAAACAAAATTAGACACAAAAATTAATTGTTATTACCCACCTCTCGAATGCAATTACACTCTTCCAGTACATTTATAATAAACTCCCAAATCACCTAAAAGAATTGAATAACTACTACAGTTTCAATAAAGATTTAAAGAAAATACTAATTACAAAATGTTATTAATGTTGTTAATGGGTGTAGGATAACGTCATTCTCCCTAGCAGAATAACAAACGAAGTTGAGATTCGGAAATACTTGTACATATTTTTTACATAGGTTGTACAGTCTTTGGGAATTTGTGCATCACTTATATTTAAGCCTTAAATCGCAATTTAATGTTATCCTGCTCTGGAGCTCTGGAGCAGGCCAGGTCAAACTCGAATGGAATGTCTTAAATATTACACTTTGTTTAATATCTGTAAAACTTGTTTCTACAATTTTGCTTAAAAACTTTAAATTGTGTACAATTTATGTACAAATTATTTTTCATATACAGTAGGCGTGAAGACAGTATCTAATAATCAAAGATTTAACGGTATTAGGGGAAAGTACATTTTAAAAGGATTTAAAACTACATCATTAGTTTTAAAAAAAAAATGAGATTACAAATATATTCAATAAAATACAAGATTATAATACTGCTTTCAGCCATTTTTACTGAAACACCCATCGCACCGCGTGACGTCACGTAACTTTTTACATAACCCCATATAAAAACTGAACGATATTTCACTTCAAATGTTAAAATTTATGTTCTTCCTTTTATTTGTGATAGTATGTTATTTAGCAAAAAATAATCCTTATGATCGAAGCCGAAGCCTTCCGATCGGTGTGATAAAGCTATAGGATAATTTTTTTTCTCGTGTAGCGGGTTCGATTCCCGGTTCAACCGTGTAATTATTTAAAAATCTATGAATGCAGTTTAGATTGTTTTTGAAATTAAAATAATTTCTTTTTTCAGTAAAATGTTCCATCTACAATATTAAAGGTACTTTCCCTCCATGTAGCATGGCCGTGGGACACCCTGTATATATGTCACCGGAAGATAACAAGATTATCCGCAAGTTTATAAATTACCTAGGAAATTTATAAACTTTCGTAGGATTGTAAACGAGACATAAATTGTATTATTTTACGCCCACATTTTCGAAAATTTATTAATTTGCGAAGTCTCGTGGTTAATTTATAAACTAACGAATATCTATTCGTAAGATTCTAAACAGTTTGACCAATCACAGAAGAGCTTTTTATTTTACGCTTTTATAAAATACGGCAAATAACACACTGCTCTCTGATTGGTTGATGTCGACAGTGGCAATGCTTGTGTCCATAGACTTAGGTACGATCAAACTTGCCAAACTAGTATAAATTGATCAGTTTTTTTAAATTGATTACCTACCTAACTGTATTTTTACTTTAAAACTAGGTAGGTAGAATATTCTTAGGTAACAGTCTAGAAATAAGCTACCTCAATATGGGTTTGGGGTTAGGGGGGGAGGGATGGGGGTGTCCCCCCCCTGCAATCCATTGTTGCCGGAGATGCGTAGTTTTCGGGAAAATTATTGTTGAATTTTCTGTAAACCTAACCTCAAACTTGCTGTATGAATGATTTTGTTCTTCTGGACCCATTTTTTTTTCCTCTTATATAAAAAAAAAAACCTAACACCCGAAGTTCTATCCTGAAACTTCGAACCTAATTTCGGTTTGCAACATTGCGACGTCCCAAAGCTTTAAGCGTTATTATAGTCTTACATTATTTTAACGACTTTTTTAATTTTCGACTTTTTTAATTGACTTCTTACTATTTTGTTCATGACCACTATAAAACTTTCGTAGCTCTGTGGTAAATTTCACTTCATCGACGATATTTCTAGATGGAGCTGGAACACGTGACTTATTGAACCAATCAGAGCGCAGGTGGCGTTTCGTTAAGGCTTACTTATTATTTTACGCTTGAATTTGGTAAGATTATGAATTTGCGAAAATGTGGGCGTAAGATAATACAATATATCTCTCGTATACAATCCTACGAAAGTTTATAATTTTCTTAGGAAATTTATAAACTGGCGGATCTTGTTATTTTCCGGTGACATAATTATACACCCGAAAATTATGTTTCACTCCGTATTTTCAGTGCTATCCGAGGATGAAAATCTGAGCTTTAAATCTTACTCCAATGGCAGAGTTGATCTCGAATTCGAGGTTCATTTTGCACTTGAACCCGTCGTGGGTTCGGTTGATGCGGTAGCGCAGCATTTCAAAGTCCACCTGGTAGTCCTCGTGGTTATCGCAGCGTTGGATCGTAATCACCGACCATACGCCTGGCCCCTGAAATGTACGGGTTAAGTACGGTTTATATAGCGAGGTCGACTATGGCTAGATGAGTGGGATTGTAATCCGTGGTAGAATGGTAGAATTAGGTGGTTTTGTAACTACCCAGGCATAGATTACCTATATAAGAGACGCCACGATTTGTCGTGATCGAATGATGCGGTAGGTCTTATTTGTGAATAATAAAAAAATATCACTATGTCCCCACCGAGGGGCACGGGTTTCTTCCCTGGGGAAGGTATAGGCCATACTCCACCACGGGGGCCAAGTCCGGATTGGTGGCTATTATTATACTTTGGAGAAAATTGTGGACTGAAAGAGTTTTTAGTGACTAAAACTATACCTGACCTACACTGACTAAAACTACACTAGACCTGGGCTTAAAAGGAAGAATGATTGACAGAAGAATTATATCTAGCGTATGTGGCTGGTAGGACCTTTAAATGACGTCACCGGACAACTTAGGTAGTATATTACATAAGGGCAGAATAAAAAGCAGGTTTGGTATTTACCGAAGAGCTGAAAGTTTTCGGTGATTAAACGTAAACTGCGGTGAAGTTGTAAACACAATGTTGGAACTATGGGAAACATTATTTTTCCTTGAAAATAACATTAGAACACCGTTGTTATCTTGAAGGTCAGGGCTAAGCACATTTATTGTGTCATTTAATTAAAATTCTTTATACAAAATTATTTAATTATTTTGATTGTCATTCTACAAAGTAGTTGTATGTCCGAAGATGTAACGAAAATGAGTCAAATGTGACTCATGAACTTGTTCCAATACACTCCTCTGAGTCGTACATAACGACTCTTGGCCAGGGAAGATGTCAAATAAATAAAATATGTTTTTAAAAGTGGTCCGAGAAGACTTAATCTTAAGCCTTCATACTTAGTTAGATGATATCGTGTTTTAAACATCTGACACATGTATTCTTACCAACATATTCTCATCTCCAGCGCCGTACACCAATACCACAATCACAGCCACAAGGGCTGAAAAAGCCGCAAGTTTAATCATTCCTCTAGTGTTCTCGTAACTCAAATACAATATGGTGACAGCATCATCCAGTTAAATAAAGTACTTCGTGTCATGACTACTGGCAATGACGGAGGTAGACCTGTAGAGATTGTAAAGGTAATTGCATGCCTGTCGGTAGGATGCAATGTTCAGTCCATGTTGTTGATCTATATCCGTAGTTATCACGCGAGCGCCAAGAGAAAAATTATGTTATTGGCTTCTAATAAAAAGTATATTTTGTGTTAAGATTTGATGGTTTCAGATTTTATATTTAGTTGAAGATCAAGTTCGTTATGCCCAAGTAGTAACTCTGAAGTCTCTGTTACTTTCTCTAATCTTCAGTCAGACTAGAGGAAGGCTGTGATTTTTTTCAGCTATAAAATACACAATTACATGTTAATAACGGTGGAGTGGAATAGTAGGCGGCGCGTCCAATACAACGCGTTTTCTTTTAAGGAAACATCTTGTGTTTGTGTATGATTAGGTTGAACTGTTCATATTAATCGATTTAACTATATATTTATCGGTATAGTTATATATTTAACTCGTCAAATCGCGAGTAACACTTAATTACCTACCCGTAATTTGATCCGTTTAATATTGTTACGGGCTAGGGTTCTGGATTTGGATGTAAAACACCAATGACTACTTCTTAGGATTTATTCACGCAGGGTCTGGTCTGCAGGTCTTCACGACACGAAGTCCACACGTAGATTCCAATCGCAGGTCCAATCGAAGTCCAATAGTATCGCTGAGGTCGTAGGTTATCGCTCGTATCGCAGGTATGTTCGCTCGAAGTTCACTCTTCGCTCTTCCAAACGGAACTGACAGCGCGCCGCGGCGGCCGCTATTTATATCCGCCGGCCAGGGTTCTAGAACATTCCCGTAACTACGTACCTACACTCGGTACACGCGGCAAGGTCGCTCGAACAGTTACTCATTTAAAGAGTTTTGCACCTTACGCTAGTGGACATACGAGTCATTATTGCTTGCAGCGTTTATTGTTTACTAAAACGCAGCATGCGGCGACTATTCTAGATGGTTCGGGATAGGACCGCGACACTGCTCCCCTCTTAGAGATGCTCGTCCCGAGCATCTTCATTACTGCCGTGATAAGGAGCTAAGCGGTCGATGTGAACCACTTTTTGTGCACCTCTTGGCTGCCGTTGAATTCGGTACGTCACGTCATTTAACCGAGTTACCACTTTGTACGGTCCCTCCCATCTTGTCTGCAATTTCGGAGATTTTCCTTTTCGTCGAGTTACATTGTGAAGCCAGACTAGTGCTCCTTCTTCGAAGCCGCTTGTATTTGCTCGGCGGTCATACCTAGTCTTCATCTTTTCACTCGACTCCAATCCGTTTTCCCGTACTATGGCATGAATCTCTCGCATTTTCTCACGTAACTCGGAAATGTAGTCGTGTAGAGAACGTGAGTCGTCAGGGGGGCCTCCAGTCAGCAGATCTACTGGTATTCTCAGTTCTCGGCCAAAATTTACACGCGCCGGGGTTACCTTCGTGCTTTCATGTTCTGCCGTTCTGTAGGCCAGAAGAAATGGCGGTATGTATTTGTCCCAGTCTCTCTGGTGCCTGTCAACGACTTTTGCTAAATGTCTCTCAAGTGTTTGGTTAAATCTTTCTACCATGCCGTCAGATTGAGGATGA
The DNA here is from genome assembly GCA_934045075.1 of Yponomeuta sedellus. Taxonomy (NCBI): domain Eukaryota; kingdom Metazoa; phylum Arthropoda; class Insecta; order Lepidoptera; family Yponomeutidae; genus Yponomeuta; species Yponomeuta sedellus. The sequence continues at coordinate 12,005,892 of OW203736.1, read as the reverse complement.
TATGGGGTGGTCCTAGTCTTATGCATTCCCAATATTTTACAGAGTTCTTGAAATACTTGAGACTCAAAGTTCCTGCCTTGGTCGGAGTGTATTTCCAAGGGCACACCAAACCGGCAAACTACTTCCTCAAACAACTTGGAGGCAACAGTCGTGGCTTCTTGATTGGGTATGGCGAATACCTCTGGCCATTTAGTGAAGTAATTCATAACTACCATGAAATACTTATTTCCTGATTCCGTTACTGGGAACGGTCCAGCCACATCAACTGCAATGCGTTCCCATGGCGCACCAACGTTATAAAGTTGCAGATTTCCTCGGCTTCTAGTTGGTGGGCCTTTCACCGCGGCGCAAGTAGCACACTTGCGGCACCAATCTTGCACATCTTCTCGACAATGGAGCCAGTAAAACCTTTCTCGAATCTTTGTTAAAGTCCTTTTTACGCCCAAATGTCCACTTGACACGCCGTCATGTACTTCACGGAGGACATCTTGTACCTTATCTCTTGGGACAACTATCTGAAGATGAAACTCTCTGCCGTTAGGTTTCTCCCATTTGCGGTAAAGTATTCCGTTCCGAAGAATAAAACTGTCCCATTGAGCCCAGTATGCCTTGGTGACAGCACTAGTAGGAGCCACTTCGCACCATCTTGGCTTGTCCTCGCCTCGTTTCTTCCATGCGACAATGAGCCGTACATCTTCGTCATCTTCCTGTGCTTCTTTCATCGCCTCATCTTCCCAAGATCTCGATGGACTCATTCTTGTCAATCTCAATGGCAGTTCCTTTGTCTCTTGTTTGGCACAGTGCTTGCAGTCTTCCGGACACGGCCTTCTTGACAGTGCGTCAGCATTTCCATGCGCCTTTCCGCTGCGGTGTTCAATAATAAAGTCGTACTCCTGCAGTTGTTCGATCCATCGAGCAACTTGCCCCTCTGGATTTTTAAATTGTAACAGCCACTTCAGGGCGGAGTGGTCAGTGCGAAGCGTAAACCGCACGCCGAGGAGATATTTGCTGAAGTGCTGTACTGTCTTTACCACAGCCAAGAGCTCCCTTCTTGTCACACAATAGTTCCTTTCAGGTTTCGATAGCGATTTACTGAAATATGCCATCACAACCTCTCTGTCGCCCTGTTTCTGCGATAACACTCCTCCGATCGCTGTGTTACTAGCGTCAGTGTCAACAATGAATTGGCCGTTAGGCTGTGGAAATCCTAAGATTGGGGTCTCGCAAAGACATTTTCTTAATTTTTGAAATGAACTCTCACATGTGTCATCCCAATGAAATGACTGCTTGTCTTCAGTCAGTCTGTGTAAAGGCTTGGCAATTTCAGAGAACCCCTTAACAAACCGTCTATAATATGAGCATAGCCCTAAAAATGCTCGCACTTCAGTCTTGTCTTTGGGAGTAGGCCATTTTTGCACTGCTTCGATTTTGGCTGGATCGGTCTGTATGCCTTCGCTGGTTATCACATGGCCGAGATAGCTAACCTTGTTCTTAAATAAACTGCATTTCTTCGGGTTTAACTTTAAGTTTGCTCCCATTATCTTCTTAAAAACTTGTTCTAGATTTTGTAAGTGGTCCTCAAAATCTGTACCCATGATTATGACGTCATCCAAGTAGACAAGGCAGGCTTCCCCAACTAATCCGGCCAGTACGCACTCCATAAGTCGTTCGAATGTAGCTGGCGCGTTGCACAATCCAAAAGGCATCACGTTAAATTGCCATAAACCTTTGCCAGTTGAAAAGGCTGTCTTCTCTTTATCCTTCGGATCAATTTCCACTTGCCAATAGCCCGATTTCAGATCTAATGTCGAGAACCATTTCATACCACTCAATGTGTCCAGGGTATCGTCTATTCGTGGCAGTGGATAACTATCCTTCTTGGTCACATCGTTAAGCCGTCGGTAGTCTACACAGAACCTTGTGCTACCATCTTTCTTCTTTACCAACACAACGGGAGAACACCATGGGCTAGCAGAAGGTTCTATAATCTTGTTTCTCTTCATGTCTTCCAACATGTCTTGTACTTCCTTTTCTTTAGCAATCGGTATGCGCCTTGCTCGCTGACGAATAGGTCGCTCCTGTCCGGTGTCGATTTTGTGCTGAACTAACGATGTTCTTCCAGGATTTCCTTCGTCAGAGAAGATATCCCTAAAACGCAGTAACAACCTCTTAGCTTTCATGCTTTGCAAATAGCTCAGATTACTCTTAGAATCCTCAAGGAGCTTAGTGACTAGAATTTCACTCCTGGTATTCGATGTTTTTGAGCTTGGAGATGATTGGCAGCTACTCATCCAAACAGCTTCCTCACACCTTCCAATAACGTCACCTTTGCTAAGGGTAATCTCACGATCGCCTATATTCACAACCCTCACTACAGCGGTCTTGCCTCCATAGACGAGAGTTCTTGCTGTCAGCAATTTCTGACTGGCTGCACTGTCTCGTGTATCTTCAATCAGCACACACCTATTCCGCTGATTCTTCTGACTCGAAGGCAGCTTCACCTTTACTTCAGTTTGTGCTCGTCCAGGTATTACGATTTTCTTCAGGCACGTGACATTTCCATCGGGACCGCCAAGTATGAAGTTCTCCTCATCACCACATTTAAAAACACCTTTAGTTACATCGATGTGACAGTTGTGTTTCTTCATAAAGTCTAGGCCCAGAATGCAATCATCCATAATTTCGGCTACGATTACGTCGTGAATATATGACGCCTCCCCAACCCATATCGTAACCGATCTTTCACCCAGGACGGGTATCTGCTGGCCAGAAGCGGAGAGAAGTCTGCATAAACTGGTGCCTTTGCGTCTCCCTACAGCTTTCACCAGGTCTGGTCTCACTATTGTTCTAGAGGCTTCTGTATCTAGGGTAATTTTGCACTCTACTTTGTTCACTGCACCGCGTATTAGTAGACTGTTCCCATTCCATGCTTGTGAGATTCTGGTTACTGGGGCTACCTCCGCTCCAGCCAGTACCCGCCCCGCAGTCCTGGCTTTTACTCGTTTCCCTGATTCACGGTGGAGGGCGCAGCGTCATGCTTCTTTACGAATTCTTCAAAACGCTGCTCCATATTTTTGAGACGCGCATCCAGTCTGTCATCTGTTTTGGTTGCTTGCCTCTCCTTCTTAGGACACGTGAACTGCAGATGCCCTCTTTCCCCACACTTGTAACACATGGGCCCGGAGTTCTTCTTTGGCGAGGTCTTGATCTCTTTAACCTCCTCCGTAACTTCTCGAAGTTTATAACCTTGCCGGATATCTTGACGCACAGCTTCTACTTCCAGGGCATGTGCCAGAGCTTCTTTTAATGAAGAATGGTGGCGAAGCTTTACTGCAGCCCTAATTTCAAGATCCTTGATTCCGTCGACGAAAGCTTGCAAAATATTCGTGTCCACCATCTTACTATCAGCAGAAGGGTACGCCTTTCGAACCAGCTTCTCAATTTCCAACTCCCATTGTTGAAGTCCTTCACCCAGGCGCTGAGTCCGGTCGCGTAGCTGAGCACGAAAAACGTGTTCCAGGTGTCGTTCCCCATATCTAGCCTCAAGTGCCTCCAGCAGGTCTTTGAACTCGCTGCCTGAAGTGGGCAGTGCCTCCAGGACAGATAAAGCCGAACCTCTGAGCGCGACGGTGAGGGCTGTCAGGCTCTGTTCGTCCGTCCACCCGTTTGAAGCAGCGACAGTCTGGAACTGCTGGCGGTAGGCGACCCAAGACGTAGTACCATCGTACGGAGGCACCTTCACTTTAGGCCCGTGGCTTATGCTGACAACTCCGCTCGATGTAACTCCAGCAGCTTTAATACGCCGAACTTCCTGCTCTAGTCCAGTGAGGCCGGTTTTCACATTTTTTAGGTCATCCTCTAATTCGGAAACCCGTTCGTTCACTACCTCTACATCTTCATGTAGCTTAGCGACCGTATCACTGAACTTTGTAACGGCAGAAAGGATCACCTGTTGATCTGCCTTCTGTTCTTCTCGCAGGCCTTTTTGTTCTTCTCGCAGGCCTCTTTGTTCTTCTCGCAGGCCTCTCTGTTCTTCTTGCAGGCACTGCATCTGCTTGCTCTGTTGTTCTTGCAGGCACTGCATCTGCTTGCTCTGTTGTTCTTGCAGGCACTGCATCTGCTTGCTCTGTTCTTCTCGCATGCTCTTCAACATTGCCATCAGGCACGACATATTCAAAACCTCCATTGTACGTGACTGAGGTTTAATGTCTTCGGTGGGCGTGGCCAGGTGGGCGTAGCTACGAGGCGGAGCCTGTTGGTCGGTTGGTGAAACCTGGTGGTCAAGGCCGGTGGGCGGAGCCTGGTGCACGGGGGCGGTGGGCGTGGCCTGGTGGGCGTGGCCAGTAGGCGGAGCCGCTGGGCAGGTATGCTGTGTCTCCACTACGCGCGTGGCCTGGTGGGCGGGGCCAGGGGGCGTGGCTTGGTCGGTGGGCGTGGCTTGGTGGGCGGGGCCAGTGGGCGTGTCCCTATGGCCAGTTGGCGTGGCCTGAGGGGCAGTGGGCGTGGCCTCCGCAGCACTTCTGGACCTGGTCCTCACTCCAGAAGTATCCTCTCTCGGAGTCAGTGGCATCTCCAAATCCCCAATTCTGACACCAAATGTTACGGGCTAGGGTTCTGGATTTGGATGTAAAACACCAATGACTACTTCTTAGGATTTATTCACGCAGGGTCTGGTCTGCAGGTCTTCACGACACGAAGTCCACACGTAGATTCCAATCGCAGGTCCAATCGAAGTCCAATAGTATCGCTGAGGTCGTAGGTTATCGCTCGTATCGCAGGTATGTTCGCTCGAAGTTCACTCTTCGCTCTTCCAAACGGAACTGACAGCGCGCCGCGGCGGCCGCTATTTATATCCGCCGGCCAGGGTTCTAGAACATTCCCGTAACTACGTACCTACACTCGGTACACGCGGCAAGGTCGCTCGAACAGTTACTCATTTAAAGAGTTTTGCACCTTACGCTAGTGGACATACGAGTCATTATTGCTTGCAGCGTTTATTGTTTACTAAAACGCAGCATGCGGCGACTATTCTAGATGGTTCGGGATAGGACCGCGACAATATATAACTATGTATGAGTATCGCGAAATACTATTTATCGGTATGTACTACACTGCACCGTAGCATATTCGTGAGACAAACAGGCACTGGCTGAAAATCAGTGCTTTGAGCGGATGCCAGGTTCAACACACAGCACGCAACTTGTGTTAGTAAAAAGGTTTTATTGTTAGTTTTTTTCCTTTGTCTTGTGTTTTATGATTTTTTTGTAGTAATGTTAATGTGTGTGTTTCTTATGCTGACATAAATGAGTTCGTCTTCTTCAGGTAGCGACACTAATGGAAAAAAAACCATAATATCTTCTTTTACAACGCGTTTTTGGAAATGTGATCATCATAAATTGTAATTCCTGCTGTGCAATAAAGTATATTCATTTCATTTCATAAATATCAATAAATATAATAGCTCTTTTTATAACCATTTTAAATGAAATGTGAAAATACTGTTGGAGTAGCTAATAAATAATAATAATAATAACCTACTGACAAAAACCTAGGTCCAAAAATGTAGGTCATAAATTTGTCAAAAGGTATTTTTGTCAAAAACGACCGGTTTTAGCGGAAATCGATTTAAGTCCTAGGTTCTAAACTTTAAAGTCCTAAAAATAGTTAAAACAGAAAATATAATATGATTATTTTCCATTGGTGGCGCTAGTTAGCACCTTGTAGCGTCTTAACCATTAACCAGGCGGTAGTATCATTTTTTATTGGTGTTGGACTTTATTTCAAGTTGATAGGGTTTAATTTAATGTGGTAAAGTACATTGCCGGGTAAAGGGTTAAGCTTTACGCTTTACGATTTCAAGTTCACCCGACAATGAATTTGTTTTGTCTTGTTTATTATTCCTTCACACCAGTCTTCTCTCCTTCTTTCTAAGCGTTAACATCAGCCTCCTTTGCCCACAGACTGATGAACTGCGCCCTGCAGTCGGCGACGGCCCTTGACGAGCACAGCATAGCGGCGGCCATGTTGCCGCTCTCCACAGCTTACTGCCGGAAACTGTGCACCGGCGTCATACAATACGCTTACATGGGCATACAGGTACGTACGAATGGGCGAGATGTATCTTATAATTTGGTCGCTATATCTGTGCACCTAACTCGTAATTTACCTCAACCCTCTTGTTCGCGCGAGAATCGACGCGACGTAATCATGAATCTGTGGTCACTCATTGTTCATTATTCTGGTCGCTCCGGTGCCGACGCTCGTGCCGATCGCTCGCTACTAATTTATCCAGTCATCTGCACACACATTCGCACGGTGACATACGCGCGTGATAAGTGCTCGAATTCTCGTGAAGTGATAGACATTTGGTGACCAAGAAACTTTATCAGCTCAAAGAACAATATATTGACAATATTAGACTATAAGTGAACAATGCAGGAGTGTTCTCCGTGCGCTGGACGCATCAGCTCATCCATCACCGCTCATCATCTGCCCAACAGCTAAAGCGAGCCATCATCCACCATCACCAAGTAAGTCCATTCACTTCACCTCCCATTCCGCTCTCTCAACCAGCCCATCGTGAGGTAGACCTAGCCGACACTGGCTAACTACCATTTTTGGTCCTTCGAGCCGGATCAGTATGTGCAGGAGTGTTCTCCGTACGCTGGACGCATCAGCTCATCCAACACCGCTCATCATCTGCCCAACAGCTAAAGCGAGCCATCATCCACCATCACCAAGTAAGTCCATTCACTTCACCTCCCATTCCGCTCTCTCAACCAGCCCATCGTGAGGTAGACCTAGCCGACACTGGCTAACTACCACCTCTTCATCTCGTCTTGGCAAACCAGCGCACTCCCATATAAACAAATACTGCCCAAAACATATCCCGATTTATTATACAAACTTGTTTCATGTCAAACTGTCTCTGTTCTTGTTATTGTCTTCTTAGGCCCACTTGCGTCAGCCCGGGGTTAGCGGATTTAACTCGAGTTAACCGGTTAAATCGAGTTAAATCAGCTAACCCCCGGGCTGACGCAAGTGGGCCTTAGTAACAAAACGAACAAAACAGGTCGTGGGTTCGATTCCCGCTTGAGGCCGATAGAAGAGATATTCGTTATTGTAGACAGAAATTATGAACTATGGCTTCAGTTTCGGTTCATTACCTATTTGTGATGTAATTGCCCGGTTACCATAGCACAGAGTATTCTAGTTTTAACGAACCCACCTAAGACAACAAGTGATTGTGTTGTGTGGAAATATTTTTTATGTACCCTATATGTACCTCCCACTGCAAGCCATAGGGCCTTCTCTCAGAAAGTATAGTTAAATAAATACTTTTAGCCGTATCTATGCTATCTTGATAATTTTGATAATTGGTTTGATAATTTAAGCACTGAGGTAGTTGGTACGTGGAAGTTATTATTTTTATTATATTTCCAGGAACACCAAGTGTGGTCGAGCCAGCAGTTCTGGGAGGCGGCTTTCTACCAAGACGTCCAGAAGGATATCAAGGCGTTGTACCTCTCGAGTCCAAACCATCACACGCGGGCGCCTAGTCCGAGGTAAGCCTCACGAAAACATTGCAGGGCAGTCAAGTCAGTTAATTGGGCGTATCGGGAAAACATAAAAAAAACACACAAACAACTGTAACAGTAGATTAACGGATAGTTAGTGTAGGAGAAATCGGGTGTTAATTTGGCAAGCATGTATTGAGGTGATCCCGCCATCCCTGTCTTGAAGTTTTTTTTAAGCAACAGGTCGCTATTGCTCGCTATTGGGAAATTAGTTTCTATTTTGCACCATTTATATTTCTGTAGTTCTAAATATATTTTAAAGTACTATTTATAATTTGGGATTTATAAATCAAAGTTGATTTGAAATTTTAATTCAATAATTACAAAAGAAACACTATAAAATTAAAACCCGAAAACCGCTTCAATAATGGTATCAATACAAAACTTGCTTTAATATTAATCCCGTCAAATTTCAAGGGTGTATGCAAAATAATTTAAAATTATTATTTTTACTGGCTGAGTAATAAAGTGTTTCTGAAGAAACAAATTTCAGGCTTAGTGCTTCACCAACAGGATCGTGGCAAGTGGCCGTGTCTGGTCTCTGCCTCTACCCCTGTGGGATACAGGCGTGAGGTTTTGTTATGTTATGTTTCAATGACACTTAATATTTCTTTATGTCTTACTTTCAAAATGCTCCCTTCATCTACGTTACTATTGAGATCTTACGCCCATTATACCATAAATATATATATAGAGTGTGTGTATATATATTGTTTTGTAGTGAGCGAATTTTTTTCTTAAAGGAGATTGACCATTTTGGACCAAATGCTGCCCAGGCGTGGGAGTAATTTTTTATTTTACCTTACATAAAAGGGTATTTAAGAAAAATAATTAAAAAAAAAACATCCACGAGGTTGTGTAGTACCTAATAATATATCTTATGGTTTTTGTAGCACTTTAACTTTTGATATTTCATTTTTTTATAATATTTACGTTGTTGTTTAATATTATTATCTTATTTATTCTTCCTCTAGTCAGGTCCCGACCTCGCTAGTATCGCTCGAAGCAAGTTTTTTGTATGTTGACAGCTTTGTATAGCGCTGTCTCTTTTTTCAATTCCAAGACAAGTTGATCGAATGGTACGGTACAAAATCACAGCGAGATTTGAGAGAAATTAAAAGTCTCGCTTCCTAATATTCAGATGTGTATGTGTCTGTCTCTTTCGCGCACGGTGAGTGAGAATACCTGTTACTCTGTACCTGCTCGGAACGATCGGCAGTTGTGCTCACGTTGTTTGCCTAGTTTGGTTTTTGGGGTGGGCTAGGCACGAAGACGTTGTAAGGCGGCCTGCTTTATTTTTAGATTCAATAATTATAGATGACGATGAGGATGATTGATTAGGTATCATTAATGTTTACATCATGATCATGTGACGAATAAATGATTGATTTATTATAGCACCATCCTTAGCAAGTGTTATAATAGTAATAAATAATCCATTGTTCACAATATACCGTGTTTTATTTCAAAAAAACAGCTGTTGGTTATGATTTTTCGTCAATGTAAATCCTATGAAAAATATTTTTTTTCTCAGTACTCCTCGGATAGATTCTAAAGCGCTTTGGGTTACAGTCTGGTATTAGTCTAAGGAACATTATGTACCATGTTTCAATGTTGGGCAGCACTTGGTCCAACGTTCATACAAAAATGGTCAATCTCCTTTATCTATTGTATTGTTTTTTTTTATTAATAGCAAAAAAATAACCTTTACATTTTTGGTTTTACAAATTTCGCCAAACTGCAGTGCAGTTCGTTGGCGATGCGCTCTTGTATTTCTTTATTTCGGATAAATAACAATCCATCTATAAGTGAAAACTTGTAATTGGCTCTCAGTCATTATTTCGATCGCAATGTGTTTTGTTCATAGTTGTGAGTTTTCCTATTATCTTATAATATAAAAATAAATCGCTGCTTGTGTTGGTAAGCGCAAATCACAAGAGCAGTTGAACCGATTTCGATATTTCTTTTTTTAGAATATTCCTTGAAGTACGAGGATGGTTCTTACGGAGAGAAAAGTAAAAACTCATAAAGAATCGACTGTTAGACGGCACGAAGTTCGCTGGGTCAGCTAGTAATATACTTAATAAAATATTTCAGGGACGACGCGGAATACCTCTCCCTGCTCAAGGCGCAAGAGCCGAGCGCGCTCGAAATTGCAGCGGAACAAATGCGGCTGTGGCCCAACATGGACGCCGAGAAGCAGCGAGAGCTGGTCGCCGGCGAGGAGTCCACCCTGTATAGTCAGGCCATACACTACGCCAACTGTATGGTTTACTTGTTGCTGCCACTGGAGGGCGCTGGTAGGCGCGCTGACCCTAGGAACGACGACGCCGATCGGGCTAGCAACAGCGTCACTAACAGGTATTATTTGTAGTGTGTGTGTGTGTGTGTGTGTGTGAGAGAGAAAGAGGAAAGAGAGAGATAAAGATAGAAGAGAGAGAAACATAACATAATTATAATCTTTTTAATGCACTAAGCCGTTCTAAGGACAATTTTAAAAACATGTGTAGAGGCTAAAAATTCAACCCATGCCATGCTCAATTACGAGATCGCTGGCACAGTTAGCCAGGCGTTCGAGTCCCGGCATGGATGGAATTTTTAGCCTCTTATAGGTTTTTATAACATAATTATTATGTTGTAGTTTTTCATGTTTTGTTATGAATAAATAAACAATTTTTTTCCAATCCGCGATTGGCACGCGTGGTAATTAAGTCCACTCTGTTTGAGAAAAGGCCTGCGCCCGACAGTGGCATGTTTATAGGCTACATAAAAAATATTCATAACAAACATGAAAAACCACAATTACACCATTTTGCGTGAATCCTAACGCAGCTTATGACCAAGCTCTTGATGACAATTCTTATCCCGATAAGAGTGCACGATTTAAATTTGATGCAATTTTTTTCTTTGAACGATCATGCACTCTTATTTTGACACCCACCCATATATAAACTTACACAATCTACGCCATCAACAGTGTCGATAGTACTTTCTCTGTCTGCTTTTTCTCAGGGCCGCACGTCGGCAGCCCTTTGTGGATAGACCTTAGGATGTGATAAATTTAAATAGTTTGAATTAATTTCTATCGAACAAAGTATTAGCGAATTCCGTTTTTGTTTTTGCCAAGTTTTGGTCATATAAAAATCTGTGATTTTGATTTTTAAACTACTTTATTAACATAAATAATTAATCACTACAACCCAGCGTTACTTAATTCTAGGAAGAGGTATCTTATCTTAGATTTCGTTTTCAGGCGAAAAACTAGTGCCTTTTAAAACTTTTAACATAAAATCAAAGAACAAACATGTTTCATCTGTCGCAAGTACCTACTTATATAAAGGTAAAAGTATGTATACTTTGTTAAGGTAGTATACATTTAGTAACGTAATTACTCACATACAGGACTGAACACGCAGGGACCTTACAAACAAAATCAACTGGCACTTTTATAATCACAGGACACAATAACATTCAAACAATTAGGTACCATAAAGATACACCAGGAATCTACTAAATGGAATCTACTAAAATCTTATTTCGCCGTATTCTAATTGACCAAAACGGACCTTTCTAAATGACCAGACTTATCTTAAAAAGGGGCAAGGGCCACATTTCATAAAACTACAATTCACAGTTTGACATGACTAAGACAATTTGATCGATATTCTATGTGCACACATAGTCTGCCTACTAGTTAATCTGTAACTTGGTTGCCTATACAATACCCGTCCAATTGTCATAGTAATTATAGTTCCAGCCTGGGTTGTACGATGACGCTACTCGCGCATTTGAAATGTTAAAAGTCGCGACTTTCCAGTATTAATTGTCAAATTCTGACATTCGATCGCCACAAAACGCGTGACTCGTGCCATTGTACTACCCAAATAAAGAAGACATGTATTTCACCAACAGTGTGGCGGAATCAGACAGCGCTGACGCAGAATCCGGCTTTGAAGAGGCGGACCCTGGCGAGGCGGGTAACAACGTCATCAAGATGGTGTCCCGGTTCGTTGATAAGGTGCTGTAACGATACTTTTCTATAACAGCTCGCCGACGCAGCCGTCTAGTAAAGTTTAAATTATTTTGAAGGAAATCTTTACGTTTTGTTTAGGTGTCAGGTGATCCCAGTTAGGCTGGGCGATAGCGAAATCATAATAAATTGCTGAAATACTCATTCTTTACTAGTTACGTATTCCATTCCATTTAGCTCGACGAATTACCAACTTATCTAAATTTTTGTTATACTCGTAGATTTCTTCTCAATTTTCGTGTGAATTTTTCTATGTCATATATTATAATATAAAAATGAATCGCTGAATGTGTTGGTAAGCGCAAATCTCGGGAACAGCTGAATCGATTTCGCTAATTCTTTTTTTAGAATATTCCTTGCAGAACGAGGATGGTCCTTAAGTAGAGAAAAATTAAGAATCGACTGTTGAGCGGTACGAAGTTCGCTGGGTCAGCTAGTTTATGATATAAATACAATGCCACTCCAATCTGATTTTGATTCTTTTTCTTAATCAAAAATTTTAGGGTGTCTGGAAGAAATTTCTGTTGAATCAATTCCGTCTTTGTGATTTTGATCCCATTGAATCTTATTTAAGTTTCTGTTAACGATTTTTTGGCCAATAAAGTGTAACAATATAAAGTGTAGGCGAATAACAATATCGCCTCCCACAGGTGTGCACTGAGGGCGGCGTGACCCCAGAGCACGTGCGCTGCCTGCACCAGATGATCCCGGGCGTCGTGCACATGCATATGGAGACGCTGGACGCAGTCGCGCGCGAGAGCCGGCGCCTGCCGCCCGTGCAGAAGGTCAGAGCGCCATACAAATACTTTAATTATATTGTAGACTTTTAGTCCGGATCTACTTACGCGTGTTGTTATATCGGAAGAGTCCGACCAGGTTTCGCTCCGATTCGCAGAGCTTAATCATGGTGAGCAGAGACGGAGCTCGCGTCGTCGTTTTCTCGTCTCACAACACCCGTAAGTAGATCCGGACTAAAACTCTACAATGTGTTGTGCTTACGAAAGTTTTACTTTAATTATACTTTATTGCACACGAAACATTTAACAGGACATTACATAAGAAAAAAACATGTACGAAGGCGAGCTTATTTCTGAAAGAGATTTCTTTCAGCAAACCTTAAAGAGTCTGAGAAGCAGTAAAAAGCTGGTCTATATACGTGTACAAAATATACTATATAAATATTGAATAACCTACCTAACTATGAAAGAAATAAATAAACTGCATAAACTAAAAATAAATACATAAATATAGCTCAATGTTATGCCAAAGATAGATAATGCTCTTTCAGCCGCTTCTTAAATGTACCAACAGTGAAATTGGTTGAAAAATTATACTTATCCTAAAGTAAAAATAGTTTCCCAATCGGCAACGTAACCTGCTCTGGCCTTTGGACCGTACGACATTCCGTAAGACATATTATGTCATTAAACATCCAGGGCAAGTTTATGCAGTGCAGTAATTGATATTGTTAATGATGGGAAGATGATAAGGATGAGATGGAAGGACTAATTGATATCAGGATATTGTTAAGGCACGTAATTTTTGCTTTGGCTTTCAAATCCACGAAAGTCATGGTGCCGCATACTCAATGACTTTCGTCGGTTTGAAAGGCATAGCAATAATTACGTGCCTTAACAATATCCTCCTCAACAATATCCTCGAGTATCCTTTGAAAAGTTCAAGGCGAAGCAGCAAAGCATGAACTTAAGGATTCCTTACAGTTAAAAAATAAAATAGTAATTTAGAGAATTACACTCTTAAAAATATATGGGGTTATAAAATAAAAGAAAAAAAATAACTACATATATTTTATGTACGGAACAGTTGATTTTTTTCCAATTTAAAGTTTTACCATAGTACGAGTTTTTTTGTAATGTCGTGTAAAAAAAAACTTCATATCCCTCTGTTTTAGACAGATATGAAGATTTTCTTATGCTCTGTGTAGCCATAACTGACTACCATTAATTTTCAATAAATTTATCCTCACACGTATACCCGCAGATGCGGATAGTGGCGCCCGCGTTGATTCCCGGCGAATGCATAGCGGGCGCCGCGCTACGGGCGTACCTCGTTGCGGACGGCCGCGAGGCGCCCCCGCTGCCGGCCGAGGGCGCCCTCTTTCTCACCAACTACCGCATAATCTATCGCGGCGTCCCAGTCGACCCCTTCGGTAAGATATTTCTCAATAATGAAATAAATTATAAAGATATATTTATCATTTATCTCATTATTGTAATATTTTATGTATGTTATATTTTGACATGCGTTAATACGCTCGGGGATTCCCGCGAAACCACCAGTCGTTTTGATGCCAGTTTCACCTTGAGACGACGCCATAATACTCGCCGAATGTCTCGCACCTTAAAGTGTGAAAGTGTGAAACGATTGACCTCAAGTGCTACTTGCGCATACGCCTCTTTTCCTGCGGCACCCCTGAGCGGTCGCCAGACCGCAACCTTTCTGCCGCTATTGTGTATAAGGGACCTCTAATTTTCGCGTTGCGATGCCGCACAGGATTGCTTCATCCAGCTGACTTCAGTGTAGACTCTTTTCTCTCTCTGACTCTCTCTTTTAACGAGCCCATCCATGTGGTACGTAGGCGGAACGCTTGCCGTGAGTTTTCTGTCACAATTAATCTCAACAAAAAAAAATCTGCCTCGTTCACTATTATACCCGTATTTTTTCACGCTAACACCATAAATATATATTTTTATAAAACTACTAGCTGACCCAGCAAACTTCGTACCGCCTAACAGTCGGTTCTTAAAAAAATTTTTTTTCCTCTCTGTAAGAACCGCCCTCGTACTTCAAGGAATATTCTAAAAAAAGAATCAGCGAAATCGGTTCAGCTGCTGCCGAGATTTGCGCTTACCAACACATTCAGCGATTCATTTTTATATTATAAATTATATCTATAGTGAAACTTTTTATTAGCTGCAGTAAAATGACGTTTTGTGGGTTGCCGCTTTTTGGAGAAAAATAAATAGGGATGTAGCTAAGTGAATAAGTGAATCATTCAATAAATGAATGATCAGTTTGGTTTTGTTTCAGAGATTTAATATTAAGTTATAATGGTTTTTTATTCTATTATTACTACTATAGTATTTTCCCTTGTGCTCCTTTAAAACGGAATAAACAGTGCGGACAGATATTCCCAAGACTTCAGCCACCTTATTAACGCATTCACTTATTTTTGGAACTTCAATGTTTGATTCTGAAGATTTCACTTCAAACACAAACTGACCCAAAGTTTCTCAGTTGCACTTAGAGCTACACGTGGCCTTTTTTTCTTAGGAGATAAAAATGTATCTCCATCTTGCGATGTGCTCAGCTGAGCATCCATGTCTTCGATTTAGCAAACAAATAAAAACTGACACGATAAACAAAAATGAAACAAACAGAACGTAATAACAATAATGATAACAGAAAAAACTCGCAGTGGGCAAAGCAAAGATATTCGTGCACTCAAAACAGACGTTAGAAGCCGAATGAGTCAATGACAAACGAAACAAAATGGCGGCCAAGCGTCCTCGTAGTAGCACCGTAACCAAAAACCAGTACTACCAACTTAAGAGAGCGTTATTTTGTAAATTCTATTTATTATTTATATAAATAAAAGGCTGTTTAAACGTTGATCATATTACACATTAATGTTATGTATAATCTTTATGAGTTCGTTATGGAACGATTTGATCTTCTGTGAACTGAATCACATACCTATTGAGATTAGGCTGGCAACATTATTTTACGGAATTATATTTTGAAACGTCATTTTACTGCAGCTAATTAAAAGTTTCACTATAGACATCTGTCGTGTCAGTTTTGCACAAGTCTATAAATATTCATCGAGTTTTTCTCTTTATTTCCCAGCGAACGAACAGACAGTGGTGCGGTCGTTCCCGTTATGTTCTTTAACGCGCGAGAAGCCGGTTCGAACTCACTACCTGCCGCACCTCGAGCAGTCTCTGCAGGAGGGGCTGCAGCTCAGATCCGCTACATTCCAGCTTATCAAGGTGAAGTGATGTCGGGGTGTGTGAAGTGTAAAATGTGTATAACTAAAAATGGGAAATATAAAAGTACTGTATTCGAAGGATTGTTGCCGCTGCACTCGCTGATGCACAAGAAGCCGGTTCGCATCCACTAGCCGCCTCACCTCCTGTAGCTTAAATCCACTACATTCCAGCATTTCAATGTGATTTATTGTGTTGGAGTGTGTGAAGTGTAAAATGTGTGTGAATAAAAATGAGAAATTGAAATAAACGTCATTTATCTGAGGGGTCGTTCGAATCTACATCTACCGCTCCTCGAATAGTTGCTCCAGAAGTGTCTGCAGTTTCAGATTCGCAACATTCCATCTTAAGAAGGTGACGTGACGTTGGAGGTTGTAAAGTATAAAATGTGTGTGAATGAAGATGAGAAAAGAAAAAGTAATTACATGGTTTATAATGGACATGATATATCAAAGACAACATCGATATAAAAAAACCTACCACATTTTTATTTTAACGTATTTACGGTGCTCGTGAGCTAAGTAAACGTGTTTAAAAAAGGTAAAAAATAATATTCGCTGCTAAGCTCTAATTAATAATAACGCAACGAATATTAATTTTATGCCACACCTGGCAATAAAGTGGCTTTTTGGCCAAGTGTAGACATAAAAAGATGTACACAACACGGGAGGTAATGAAGAAAGCTCTCGATCGCATATTTACGTCCCTCGCTTGCAGCTCGGGCCGCAAACTTCTGCGATCTCGGCCTTTCTTTGTATTACCACCCTAGTTGTGTAATGTACTATTACAGCATACTGTCACCGAAAAGAAACCAAAGAACTTTTAGTGTAAATAAATTCTTCTTGTGCATCACTGGTTTATTATTTAGTCTTATATTTATGACAAGAAACTGTTACGTTTTTACGTTGCAACAAAATGTCTTGAATCCTCGGGCACGAGTGTCAATACAGTATGTTGTTTTTTCCCCCTATTGTCTGGTGGTTGAGGAACGGGCGTTCCCCGGCAGGTGGCGCTGGACGAGGAGGTGCACGGCGAGCAGGTGGAGGTGTTCCGCAAGCAGCTGCAGCGGCTGCGGCACCCCGCGCACGCGCTGCTGCACTTCGCCTTCGCCGGCCGCCCCCTGCCGCCCCCGCCGCACCGCCCCCAGCCCAAGCACGCCACGCTCAAGTGAGGCGCGCCACTTCACTTAAGCCACGTGTTCACGGTCTCAGTACGCGCGGACCGATTGAAGGCATTTTAAATTAAAAAAAATGGATCACTATTGCCAAGAAACAGCATACAACTTGATAATTTTGTATCTATAGCATGACTCCCCGCCCCCCGCAGTTAAAGCCGCGTTTTCGCGGTCTTAGTGGACTTGGACCGAGTGCGCCATCCGAGTAAACTAAAGCTTCTGATTGGCTATTTTGATGTTACCACGAAAAACCATCCAATCGGTCCGCGAGTATTGAGACCGTGTGCCCCATCCGAGTAAACGAATGCGTCTGATAAGGATCGGGATCGGCCGGGGATCGAACCCGAGACCTTCCGTTTTACAGTCAGCGTGCTAAACCGCTGCGCCACCGAGGCCGACAACTTTATAACTTCGCAGTCGAAACCTCAAGATAAGTGTGTAGCGGGGGACCATTACTACTCTCGCAGCTCAAGAGATGTGCTGCTTTGTTTACTCGTACTCAACTACTCACACACATCCATTATCTTCCACCAAACAGGGGATTCGCCAAAAAGACGCTACTGAAAACAGCACGCAAGGCCGGACTTAAACCAAAGCCTTCGAAGCGGCAAAAGTACGTCCTGCCTTCTGCAGACGCGAGGTCGCTGACCTCGCCGCCACTCATGTCCTCCTTGTCTGCTGATACGCTTTCACGTGAGTATAATGTCTAATCATCATCAGTATGATTATCATCAGCCCGCTGCTGGGTATAGGTCGTTTCACCTTAATGCTATCTCTCAAGATCTCATGCCATCCACTTCCACGGACCTTCGCGGACTCAACGGTATAGTCCGACGATTGTGTATGGGACATCTTTAACCCAACGAGTGTTAATATAAACGCTCTTCCTGAAAACTATGTAAATGCTGAATCATTATGAACATGTTACCAAAGGGAACAGGTCTGGCTGATGAATGGCGGAGATTTTGCATTTAATATCGTATACCAAACACTTCTTTGCAAGGAACTTAATCGCAATTTTCAAGCTTTCCTTTAGAAAATGTAATACAAATAATTTAATATTTGTATTACATTTTCATAATAATTAAATCATATGCCTTAAAAACCAGCGCTACTAAAAATAAAAGGAAGTGTAAAAATAAAAGGCATTGTTAAATGTGTAACTATGTATAATCCACGCAAGTCCTTTAAAACACAGACACACGTTGTAGGCATATCATATTAATCGTTGGCACTCTTCTGGTAATAGGTATTATTTTAATGCACTAACCCGCGCTAAGGGCAAGTTTAAAAACCTATTTAGAAGCTAAAAATTCCACCCATGCCGGTGAGTCACCCATTAGCTGAGTTGGAAACAGCGCTGGCACGGATAGCCAGAGGTCGCGGGTTCGAATCCCCGCATGGGTGGAATTTTTCTAAATAGGTTTTTTTCTAAATAGGCCTCTAAATAGGATTTTTACTCTTCTGGTGTGACGGTGCAAACCTCTTTTTACCATTTTTATTTCTTTTCTATCATTTTCAAATATTTTACATCCAGTTTTCTGTTTTAATATCTACAAATAAAACAACACCTGAAGTCGTTCCAGTTTTTATTATTTATAAATAATATAGGTACAACGTTACACTGGTACATAAAAGAAAGCACGTTTTTTATTTCACCCGCCAGTGGAGGAGTTAGAGACGGCGAGCGTGGAGACTGAAGGCGCCTGCCTGTCTGACGCGCGCACGCTGGAGCGACTGCAGGAGCGCGCCTACGCGCGGGACTGGGCGCGCCTCGGCCTGGCCGCGCCGCCCTTCCGTCTGGCGCACGCCAACGCGCTATACACCGTGTGCCGGAGGTCAGTGCACTGGTAGTTCCGGGCTGGAGACTAGAGCGGATGCGGATGGATACTGGAGCGGCTGCAGGGTGCCTCGCTCGCGCCGACGCGCTCTACACCGTGTGCCGGAGGTCAGTGCACTGGTAGTTCCGGGCTGGAGACTAGAGCGGCTGCGGATGGATACCGGAGCGGCTGCAGGGTGCCTCGCCCGCGCCAACTCGCTCTACGCCGTGTGCCGGAGGTCAGTGCTCTGGTAGTTCCGGGCTGGAGACTATAGCGGATGCGGATGGATACTGGAGCGGCTGCAGGGTGCCTCGCTCGCGCCAAAGCGCTCTACACCGTGTGCCGGAGGTCAGTGCACTGGTAGTTCCGGGCTGGAGACTAGAGCGGCTGCGGATGGATACCGGAGCGGCTGCAGGGTGCCTCGCCCGCGCCAACTCGCTCTACGCCGTGTGCCGGAGGTCAGTGCACTCTTAGTTCCGCGTTGGACACTGGTGCGGCTGCGGAACGCTTCGTTGGCGTGGTAACGCGCTTTACACAGTGTGCTGGAGTTCTTGGCAATTGTAGATCGGCAGTAGATCTGGGCGCGCCGCCCCGTACCGTATGTCAGTTTTCTGTTATTTTCGGGCTGAAGTCTAAAGTGGATGCGGATGGATACTGGAGCGGCTGCAGGGTGCCTCGCCCGGGCCAACGCGCTCTAAACCGTGTGCCGGAGGTCAGTGCACTTTCAGTTCCGCGTTGGACACTGGAGAAGCAGTAGGAGGAACCTACGCACGGGACTGGACTGGACTCGCTTTATCCTGGTCGCCTTCCGTCTTGCCGGTGATCAGTCCGCTCTCAGTTTCGGGCCAGAGACTGGAGCGGCTGCAGTTAGAGATTAGGTGCCCTTGTCGCAAAATGTCCTTTTAAGGTACGCCTACTAAACCCGTTTCATTACCTATGAAACCCGCTTGTGGCAATCTTGTCCTGGTGCCTACCGAATGTAAGCACTTTAGTTGTGACAATAAATCGATCTGATCTAATCATTCCAGCTACCCAGCGCTGATGCCCGTCCCCGAGGCGATTGGCGACGAATCCCTACGACGCATCGCGCGCTGTTACCGACAAGGCCGCCTGCCGCTCCTCACGTGGCGGCATCCGCGCACTGGCGCACTACTCGCTAGGTGACTGCGCCTTACACATCCCTACCCGCTCGGTGACTGGGCCTTACATATATCCCTAGGTGACTGGGCCTTACATATCCCTACTCGCTAGGTGACTGGGCCTTACATATCCCTACCCGCTAGGTGACTGGGCCTTACAGGTATCCCTACTCGCTAGATGACTGGGCCTTATGCAAAATTACCTTTAGAAATATTTAGTTAGTGACCCTTGACAGGCCAACACTGACTGTGTCATAATTGGTGTGTTCAGATCGGCTGCGTCCCATCACAAGGGCGTGATGGGCATGCTGAAGTCGAGCCACCAAGCGCCGCAAGCGCAGCCGGGCGCTGAGCCTACCTCCAGCTTAGAACAGGTAATGTATCACTCAGAAGTTGTTCTAACTTTTCGATAGCAAACCTTGTATGCCCCCACTGGGGTCTCTTAGGTTAGGCGATACTCCACCACGTGGGCCAAGTCCGGGTTGGTGGGAGATTGTGAGACAGTGGCGTGCCTTACTGTCAGATGTTATTAAGCCGCCGATAAGGCCTCTGACCTGGCTTAACGACTGTCATTACATGACAGCCGGCACCAACGGCTTAACGTGCCTTGCGAAACATGGAAGAGCTCGGAAAAATACCACTAGCGGTTGTCACGGGATTGTCATCTATCCTGCACTTGACCGCGCTTGTTGTTGCTTAACTCAAGTGATAGATTCCAATTCAATGTATTTCAATTCTTGATTCCTCACTTTACTTTTACATATTCCACCATCTCACTTTAAATTGTTTTAAGTATGGTTTCAGCTCCTCTCTTGGCTTTTCAGTGGACTAAAGTTAGGAGACACATTGACGCCATGTTTTGCCTTAATAAGGTTATTAAATTTAATCTTATCAACTTGAAATGAAGTCCAGAAACAATGAAAAATGCATAATACCCTTGCCCGATCAAAGGTTAAGGCTTTATCAGTATATTTCATATGACGATTTTTTTAACAACGCGGTATTTGTTTTGAAAAAAATTGATGACGAATTATGCGACAGGGCAAGAAATAGCGAAATATATTTTTATGGAAATATAATTTAATCTCCAGGAGCGCTTCATATCGACCTTAGTGGCGTGCACACCGGCCTCCAGAGGGGAGTTGGAAGACTCCAGTCTCAGTTTAGACTCGCTGCTGCTGTGCTGCGACGACGTTCCTCCCGCGCACACGCCGCTGCTGACTAAAGCGGCCGGGACCTTGGGGTGAGGACACTGTTCACGCCACTGCCGCTAACTGGATTCGATAACTTATGAAAAACTTTAACAAACGACATTGTTGTACTTAAAAAAAAAAACCTTAATTTCTTTTTTCAATTTCAACTGCCCCACTACTGGGCAAAGTTCCTGTGTCTTCAACTTGTGTGTGAAAATAATAAAATTTTCCCCAGCCCTAAACGGCGTTAGCGGTTCTGATAAGCGGGTTTAACCTCGTCACTTTTGCAACCCCGTCACAATTATTTTGTGGGAGTGTAGATATTGTAAATTGCAATAAAAGCATGAAATGAAATGTTTTATTCAAAGTAGCACAGAAACTGCGGCTTAATGCATGTTACAAGTGAAACTAGGAACCCCGGTTGGGGACAAAAAAAAACCCCAGATCTTGTATGTTTCCATATTTCTGATGTCGCTGTTTCTGGTTCCCACGACACAGAGTATCCTGTTGTCGGGCCAGAAGCAATCTATGTGCCTGCATGCAAATGTTATGTTAAACCAGCTATCCATTTCTAAATCTACATCACTTCAAGAAAAACCACTCTATTTTGTGTCAGTGTCCTGGGGCGCAACAGCGGAGGAAAAGGCCCCGCAGTGACCGCGGGCGCCGCCGCGGGCGCGCGGCACTTCGGCCGCTGGGGCTCCCTCAAGGGCCGCCAGCCCTCGCACTTGGACCTCTACGTACCCCGCCAGAGGCTGTCCACCGCCGACGTTGATTCTGGTAAGTTATGTGACTTCGGTAATAATGTGCTGACGAAAGTTTTAGTTTAAAAATATGACTTAGTATATTAAAAAATGTGCTTAAAACGAAAGGTGTTCAACTACACTTTTCAACTACTTTCCCTTTAAAATTGCCACTTTTACCTCTAAACTTTGTTCTTATGAATTCATAAAGAAAAAAATCCATTCACTTCCTCATTTTCATTTTGAAAATCTGCTAAGCCTACGTGCCTCCTTTCGTAAAATTGCAATTCATGGTTTACAATTCGAGGTACATTGCACGAGCGTTTAACCCACAGATTAATAAGTAGACTCTGCTACGCAATGTAACTCAAATTTTAATTCATTTGGCATTAGATGCTTCATTCCGAGTAAAATATGCGGTATGAACGACAGAAAGAAACGAAATATGAGCCGTCCTACTTCGCCTGATTTGATTTGAAGATCCTGCGCTGTATATTGATTGATTGATCATTTTTATTGAGATGTTTAATCAAATACAAGCCGTCTTTGTTCAAACCCCTTTTGTGCAATGAAGAATTTTTCAATTTAAATCAAATAAAGATACAGAAGTCGGGTTCTGTATCTTGGTTCTTGGCTCTTGGTTATGCAATTTAAATTATTCATAAATGCTCTCTTGTCGCAGGCTTAGATCATTTAACCTTTCTATTGGACAATGTGTCATTGAACGTTACCCCGGCAGTGTCGGGCGAGGGCGGGGGGGTGCGGCGCGCGGCGCTGTACGTGCTTGCGGAGAAGGGCGCGGGCGGCGGCGGCGCGGGCGGCGCGGGGGGCGCGGAGCTGGTGCCCGTGGAGTACCCCGACGGGCGCGCCTGCAAGCAGGCCTTCAAGAAGCTCATGCGCGCCTGCGTGCCCAGCGCGCCGCCCGCGCCCGAGGAGCCGGGCTTCCTCAAGTGAGTCCGTTTCTGCATCGCGCAAACGAAAATTTTCCGTCACACCTATATTAGTTATTTGTTACACAAGAGTGCAAAGTTGCTTTTTAAACGCGTGTTCAATTTTGATGACCGAGCAAGCGAAGGATTCTAAAATAGAATCCTGAGCGTCAGCGAGGGAATCAAAAGAGCACGAGGTGAAAAATCTTTGCACTCGAGTGCACCACGTAACTTTTCATTCCACCTCAGCGAGGAAATGACTAAATGCAAAAAAAACGTTTACAATCACAAGATAGGTACACTTTTTTAATTCACAAACTTAGTGCACACGATGTTCTAAATTCAATTTACTTTATCCTCTAGAGAATAAAAACGGCTTTTCCACTCAGATATTGAAGATTAAAAATACTCTTTCCGAGATGGTGGGATGAAAAATATATTATAGTCTGTTAGCTTTTAGAATATACCTCGGCTGAGCAATCAAAAACCGGCAATCAATAATTTTGTGTCTTAAGCATTATTATCGAAAACGGCCTGGATTGGTCTAATCTATAATGGCGTCACAAGTCAGTAAATATAGCGATCCGACAACCCGAGTGTTAACTTGACATTTTTTTGCTTACTGACCAGTGAAGTCACTAATTCATGTCTGAGACCTTATGGGCTTTTGATAACTTCTGACGGTAAGGCCCGCCACTGTCTTACAAACCTCCACCAACCCGGACTTGGCCCCCGTGGTGGAGTATAGCCTAACCTTCCCGTGATGCAGGAAGAGCCCCCTGCTCCAGCAGTGGGGACATAAAAGTTATTTTAAAAATGATGAAAGAAAAATGAGAAAGGTATTTTATTTATTTTTTTAGAAAAAATACACGAACGATTTAAAGTTATCGAATTGGTTTTGACAAAACATTTCAAATAGCCTATTCCAAACAATCGCGCCTTCGAGCAGTCCATGCTCGCTTGCGTTTTCAGTGCCCCATCCGCGCCCAAAACTTTTCCGAGTAAGCCATTTTCTGCATCACGCAAACGGAATATTTTCTATGACACGTATACTCCGCGATGGGACAAGTACGCCTACAAGCAAGTTGTATGCTTGTTTACAAGTTGCGTGCTTAGAAGAATAGGCCCCCAGTTTCTTGTCAAATAAAAGGACATGCTGCTTTTATGAAAAAGCAGATGAGACGCGTAGGGCGGAGAAAGAAATCGTGGTCGAGAAACCTACGGGAGTGAACTGGAATCGCCGACCCGCCAACCTTCGCTAGTCGGTGAGGCACGAAGATGAAGATGAAGACACTCTACAGATCTTTATTTCAGACAGTCACACACAGTGAAGTTCTAAAGTGTTACAATCCTATTCTTACCCGATATTTAATAACACAATTGTCTCCTCAGACTGGTGGAGGATTCTGGCTGGTTATGTGCACTACGACAGCTGTTCCAGCTGTCAGGTGCCGTAGTGGACCTGCTAGATCTTCAGGGATCCTCGGTGCTGCTCTCCCTCGAAGATGGCTGGGACGTCACCGCGCAGGTAGGTTCCAGTGTAAAATATGCTAATATAAATTTGTTAATTCATAAACGTAATTTGTGGACTTATGAAATTATGC
This sequence comes from Yponomeuta sedellus, assembly GCA_934045075.1. Classification (NCBI taxonomy): domain Eukaryota; kingdom Metazoa; phylum Arthropoda; class Insecta; order Lepidoptera; family Yponomeutidae; genus Yponomeuta; species Yponomeuta sedellus. The sequence continues at coordinate 11,981,673 of OW203736.1, read as the reverse complement.
CGATTTTTTGTCATTTGTGAATTAAAATGCTGAATTTTTAACAGTAAGTTCGTACCGTCTGTGCGTTGAACATGGAAACGACAGTTTACATGCAAGAAGTTGGTGCAGCCTTTCTATTTTCAATGTTACCCATATGCACTTGTTCAGTATGTTAAAAGTATTTTGTTAACAACCACGCTATTGCTTAACTTGGACTAATTTATTACTGCCTGAACAAAGTCGGTTTTATTTATCCCTTTAAAAGAATTTCTGGGAATTCTTCAGAAAAAAGCAATGTAATAATGAAATGACTCCAAACTTAACAACCATTTTCTTTTGTTTATTGATATGTTGCCAGAAAATAGGCTTCAAATTTATTGATATGTTACCGGAATTATCTAAAAGCTTCAAACAAACCAAGTTTCAGAATTATCAATTTTCCTACGATCTTGAAACTTGGCGCGATCAATTTGTGTGAAATAATAATAAAAATAATTAGTTAATCAATTCCAGATCTCATCGCTAGCCCAAATCTGCTTGGAGCCCTACTACCGCACCCTGGAGGGGTTCCGGGTGCTCGTGGAGAAGGAATGGCTCGCCCTGGGACACAAATTCCAGCAGCGGTCCAACTTGGCCGCGACGCCGCAACAGGGGTTCACACCCACCTTTTTAATGCTTTTGGACGCTGTACATCAGGTATTTTCATCATCTATGTAGGTAGTATGGAAAAGGTATTTTCAATCGATATGCACGATTTGGCTGAATAGCGAAGAAGACTGTTGAAAGAATACCTTGACCGGTTATTTATATCCGGTAAAGACCAGCTATGGAATATTTTCTATTTCAAAGTTTCAACGGACTTTTGTAGAAACTAGACAAGCTGGACTCAGGTGTTTATTTAGCCGCACATTTAGTCCTGAAAGCCTCATACGTGGTATTTAATGTAAAAAATGTTATGTTTCCTGAAATCGCCAGTCGTGCGTGTCCGTCTATCGATTAAAAGCCGAACAGGCCGGACTTGCATTATTGGCCGGCCCACGATTGTAAAAAGGCGGACTTGTTCTAAAGCCGAACGTCTGACAATGACAACCCTACGAGTGTCTAAAACTACGCACTAAAACCTTTAGAGGGCGTTGTGATACTGCGTCCGTATCACAACGCCCTCTATACTTGACTATGCGTAAACTGTTGCCCTTTTCGAACACTAGAGAGCGCTGTACCGTGTTTCTGCATCGCGCAATCAAAATATTTTCCTCGCTTCGTATATACCCCGCGTCAAGCTTGTCTAAGCATACTTACCTGGCATAGGGGACACCGTGATCAAGTAGGCGGTTCCCCCAGGGCGAGGCCTTTCCATTGCACTGCGGTTGGGTTGACCCTTGCGATTATCCCTAATGTGGATAACTCGGATGCGTTATTTTTGGTAGTGGGGACTGCGTACGCGCCGTCCCCTTCTTGAGATCTAATCATTATTATAGCTTAGCTTACGGTGCACTATCTATCTATCTATATCTGTCTATCCAGCCCATGAATGAAGCCCACTTACGGTGCACGTTCTGTTGAAATTAAATACTGCACTGCAGGTGTGAATGAAGTCACTAATGTGCCCCGGTATTCGGAGGTCATATCTGTACTACTAAAGGGCGCAGATAGCACCGTTTCTTTGCTCCAGCTCCAGAAGCAGTTTCCCCTGGCGTTCGAGTTCAACGACTACTACCTGCGGTTTGTGGCGTACCACACGGTTTCGTGCCGTTTCCGAACGTTCTTACTGGACAGCGAAGCGGCGCGCACTGAGATAGGCTGTGCCGCTGCTGACGACAAACGATCTGACACTATGGGCAGACTGGTTAGTATTTCTCTAACTCGTTCGTAGTCCTGTACTCCTTATCTGAACATTCCTGGCTAAAGCGGCGTGCGACGAATTCTGTGGTGCAGCGGTAGTGCGTCTGCCTATCATGCAAGAGGTCCCGGGTTAGAACCCCGGCTCGGGACAAAAAAAACCCCAGGTCTTGGATGTTTATATGTTTGTGATGTCGTTGTTTCTGGTTCCCACGACACAGGGTATCCTAGTGTGGGTCCAGAAGTAATGTATGTGCCTGTATGTAAATGTTGTGTTATGTCAATTAGGCTTAGCCCATCGGCAAGCGCGCTGACACTAAGGCTGACATTCAGAGACGAAAACTAAGCAAAGACTGGTCTTACAAATGTCCAAATCACGTACATTTTGACATTTCTGAGACCGGTCTTAGCTTCAGTTTTCGTCTCTGAATGTCAGCCTAAGGGTCGGCTGGTTCGTTGCTTTAAATGACGTTTTTATTTCTGGTTCGAGTTCAACAACTTCATTGCGGGTGTGGCACGCACAGGCGCGAATTTTCTTTTAGACCAACTAGGAATGAAAGATAATGAAAGCTAAAGCGGGGAATCGAGAAAACTGTCGACAATTTCGGAAAAAAGTGCTCTGCCTCTCTTATTTCGCTTTTTTAGTGATAATATTCGAAAATACGACTACTGACGAAAACACGTTAGTCATTTCGAAATTCATATCGGCCCAATTTTCGAAGAAGCTTTATCTCGCGATTTTCGAAAACACGATTCGTGGCGGAATGACACGACTTTACACGAGTCGCGCGCGTTTTGTAGTTCAATGCTGTCTTCACAATATTGTTTTCATGCAAATGAAAGAGCACTAAATTAGTAACTTTTTTTCGAATAACAAAGAATATTTTCGAAACATTTGAATAACTACCATTTTCGAAAATTTCGAAAATGTTTTTCGAAAACGCCCATCTTTAATGTATGTCCGCCTGGGACATAAACATAAAATAATTATAAAGATACTGTACAATTAATACAGTATACTGTGTAGTGCTCAAGAAAGCTTTAGTCCGAAAACCTTTATCTCATCCACTGCTCTGCCACGTTATTAACGAGTTGCATCACACATTTCTGGCCTCAGGGTGTGGAGACAGGCGCCGGCTCAGAGGACGAAGCAATGTACGGCGGCGGCGGCTCCCCCCGCGCGCCCGCGCTGGGACAGTCCCTCTTTGACTACATGGACAAACTGCATCAGAAGTCGCCCGTCTTCTACAACTTCCTCTATACGCCAGATCTGGATAACCCGGTGAGTGCGCTCGATTTTCAAGGTCCTACTTCATGGAATTACAATTTAATGCTTACAAGTAGGGTTGATGACCTCTTCCTCAAAATGAGGAATTTCCTCATATTTTTGAGGTTCCTCTTACTCTTCCTCAATATTGATTTTAAAAAAATCCTCTTCCTCATATTTTAAGAGGAATTTAATAGGAAGGAGAATTATAACGAAATGTGTGAGGGAGAGAGAGAGAGAGAAATCTCCTGCATCCTCTTCCTCATAACAAGTTCACGTGAAAATGACGATGTACATTGCACTGTATCCGAGGGATTTGCTGCGTGCCTGTTAAACCTCTTTCTCAATAACATTCATTAGTCGGTGCATGCAGCCTCGGCGGTTTTGGGCACTTTATCGTTAGTCTACAACATTAAATTACATCTCTTCCATGAAAAAGCTTAGATAACACCCGCTTGGGGTTCGAATCTTTCTGGGGCTATGGAAAAAGTGAATGAAAAATGAAAAACTGAGATGGAAAGAAAAAAATCGGACTGAGATCACAAATCAAACATAGAATCTATTCGTTAATGCCACTTGTGCAGTTGACTTAAACCTAGGTTTAGTACAATTTTAATCGTTTTTTGTATTTAGAATCCGCTTTAAAAAGTTTTTAATCAATATTTACGAGCTTGTGCAAATGACTCTTAGAATTAATTAAATAGATAAGTAGAAGTCACCACGAGCCGCTGCATAAATCAACCAGCTTTGGCATAAAGGTCACGCTTATACTTAATACCTGTGTTACCCGCACAGGTCCTCCGGCCAGTGTCATCGGTTTGCTGCCTGGAGGTGTGGCAGTACTACGTGGGAGAACAGCTGAGCTGCGGCGCGCCTTACGAGCCCGAGGCCTGGGCCGAGCCCGAACCGCGCGGAGCAGACCTGCGCCGCACCGTTACTGCTGGGTGAGTCACAATAATCACGGCTTAGGACCACAAATTTACACCAAATTCTCGGCACTATGAATTCTGCCGCTGAACGACAACATTGGCGTTGTGTCCGTGAAATCTTTGTGTCCAGGGCCTGGGCCCTGGGTTTGTATGCACAAACGGGTGAATCACCTTAGTTGCATGGTAGACATAGTCATCACAAACTCGACACGACTGTCAGCGCGATTAGCACGATTGCAACTAGCACATGATGTACGGATTCCTAGCGGAACATCGTACTTTAGGGCCGGCAGTCAGAGTTTGGACTCGATAATTGAAGCGCTCTTGGCCTAGCGGAACCGAGTGATTGAAATCAGTCATTAAGGTTAAGCAACAATAGTCGCGGTCAGGTGCTGGGCGTACCGTTAGTGGCATTTTTTCCGAGCGCTTCTGTGCTTCGCAAGACACGTTAAGCCGTTGGTGCCGATTGTCATGTAATGGCAGTCGTTAAGCCATGTCAGAGGCCTTATGGGCGGTATAACTTCTGACAGTAAGGCCCCCGCTGTCTTACAATCCTCCACCAACCCAGACTTTACCCCCGTGGTGGTGTATGGCCTAACCTTCCTGCGATGCAGGAAGAGACCCGTGTCCCAGCAGTGGGGACGTACAAAAGTCAGGCATTTGCCTGCACCCTGGCTCACGCAAGCTATTAAGGAATTAATGGCCAAGCGTGATCAAGCCAAGCGGAAGTATAAGAGGGATCCAACGGAGGATAACTTGTCCCGCTTCAGGATGCTCCGTAATCGCTGCAGTCGGATGTGTAGGGACGCTAAGAGGCGGCACATACACGAGTCAATTGAAAAGTACACCACAGCTGAGGTTTGGAAATTTCTTAAAACGCTCGAGATCGGCAAATCTCCTGATAATAGTCCCTTAAATGTTAATTTAAACGCCCTCAATAAACATTTCTCAACGCCTCCAGTCACTTTAGAAGACAATGTTAAAAAGGTCACCCTCCATAATCTTTCTTTGCAAGTAAAACCCGAATGCGTTCCTTTCACCTTCAAATCTGTTACCACGAGTGACGTTAAGAAAGCTATCCTCTCCATCTCCTCCAAAGCGGTTGGCGATGACCAGGTCAGCTCACAAATGCTGCTCCTGGCCATTGACGGGCTGGTTCCAATTATCACACACATCATGAACTTCTCGTTGGCAACCAGCCTGTTTCCAGCCGCTTGGAAAAAGGCCAACGTCATTCCCCTCCCCAAAAATACCCAACCCTCGTCATTCTCACAATACCGCCCAATCTCTATCCTGCCTTTCCTTTCCAAAGTCCTTGAATCCCTAGTAAGCATTCAACTTTCGACATTCCTGACCCATAACAATCTACTTAATCATTTCCAATCCGGTTTCCGTCCTGGTCACAGGACAGTTACGGCGCTGCTGAAGGTAACAGATGACATCCGTCTTGCAAGAGACAATAAGCAACTGACGGTGCTGACTCTGCTCGACTTCAGCAGTGCTTTCAACTGTGTTGACTTTGACATCCTCCTAGCTATCCTAGACTCTCTTAACGTATCTCCTCTTGTAATAGAATGGTTCGATACCTATCTCCGGGGGACGCCAGCAGTGCATACGCTCCGACGAAACTTCCTCGGATTGGTGTAATCTCACTGCGGGCGTTCCCCAGGGCGGGGTCCTCTCCCCACTCCTGTTTTCCATCTTCATCAACTCAGTCACTGACACGCTGTCGTCTCGCTTTCATCTGTATGCAGATGACCTGCAGCTTTATAGGCATTTTGAAGTGGATGAGTTTGACTTTGCTGTGGATATTTTGAATGCTGACCTCGCGCGTATACAAAAATGGGCTCAGCATTTCGGACTCTTAGTGAATCCCAAAAAATCACAGGCAATGCTTATTAGCAGTCCGCACTTCTACAAGTTGCTTATGAAGCAAACGGTGGTTCCTCCAGTCATTTACAACGGCACACCCATTGACTATACGATTACGGCCAGGAACCTAGGAGTGCTCTTTGACTGCCATCTTTCTTGGTCCACACATGTTAGTGAAGTCAGTCGGCGCGTCTTTGCAGCTTTCCATTCACTGCAGCGCCTCCAAAGTTTTCTCCCATTTAAAACTAAAATAACCCTTGCCCAATCTCTTCTTCTTCCTATCCTTGACTATGCGGATGTCTTCTACTTGGATGCCAATGAGGAGCTCCTAGACAAACTCGAACGATTACAAAATTTGGGTATCCGTTTCATATACGGATTACGTAAATTTGATCATGTGTCTCGTTTCCGATATGAGTTAAAATGGCTCCCAATTCGCCTTCTCCGGAATGCACATATACTATCATTATTATATAAAATACTTAACAATCCCTCATCCCCCGCCTACCTCAGAGAAAGGTTTCAGTACCTACACTCTGGGGAAAGGCAAATTAGATCTGCCAACTCTCACCTTCTTAAAATCCCTGCTCATAATAGTGGCGCTTACGGTGACTCCTTCACGGTCCATTCGGTCAGGCTGTGGAACGCGCTGCCACAAAAGATATGCGCTAGTCCCACTGTTGGTACATTCAAGAAGCGGTTGAAAGAGCATTATCTATCTCTGTCACACATAACATTCAGCTATATATTTATGTATTTATTTTTAGTTTACATAGTTTATTCCTTTCTTTCATAGTTAGGTAGGTTATTCAATATTTATGTAGTATATTTTGTACACGTATATAGACCCGCTTTTACTGCTTCTCCGACTCTCTAAGGTTTGCTGGAAGAAATCTCTTTCAGCGATAAGCTCGCCTTTGTACATGTTATTTCTTATGTAATGTCCTGTTAAATGTTTCGTGTGCAATAAAGTACAATAATAATAAAGGTAGACACCAACTTGTTGCAAAATTAATTTGTATCTCAAATAGGTGGATCTGCGGCAAAGAACCTTTCAATCCAATAACTCATTGTATCTTTCACAGCTACGACAGCATAAGCCGCTGCATGCCGGACGCGTTCACCGGACTACTGGAACGGAGTCGACAGCTGGAGTTAGAGTTGGGACACTTGCCGCAGAAGTGGCGAGTGCGCTGGGAGCAGCTGGAGCTTCCCAATACGCTGCAGCTACAGGTGAGTGTCACATACTGTTAAAATTACATGCTCACGTTTTTGTTAACTCATATCGTATCAATTTTTTGTCACGAAAATGGTACTTTTCTTGGCCAGCTGTCTTCATGATGGTTTTTATATCATAGTTAACCAGCCAACCAACCGTGTTAACCAACGCGATTCTCAAATTCATATCAACACATATTACACTATAATTCTTTAACACAGGTGCCTACAAAATCATATTAGCACACATTACGTGGGTGAATAGGGATGTGGACTAATGTTCGGAATGGATTTTGTTTCATAGATAGACGCTATCTAAACACGAAAAAAATAATTTCATGAAAAAATACGTCACACTTTACTACAAAAATACTTAAATAAAACTACTTTTTAAAATTCCCGCCAAAACGTTCTAAATTAACGCGTGAGTATGATGACGTCACAGACCGATAAACAATCTCGCGCTCTATGAAAGTTACCCTGATATTCAGTGAATTCTTACGAATAAATAAGTTTTCTGAAAGGTGTAAAAATGAATACGATGTACAAATGCTGTGCAGTACCCATGTGTAAAAGTACGTCAATAAGTACGCCGCAAAAAATGTTCATGAATGTTCCAAAAATTGCTAAAATAAGGAGAAAGTGGCTAACGCTTGCTAGAAGATGTTCAACATCATTGACATCTACAAGTACCAGCTATTTTTGTGAAGACCACTTTGATGTAGGTAAGCCAAATGTTCTAAAAGTATTGTACGATAAAATTTAAATACGAGTATGTACTTAGGTACAAAATAGTTTTAGATAGGTAGTTTTGACTTTACCCACCAACCATAGGTAGGTAGGTATTTCAAACGTACTTACAATGACATTTTTACGTTTCTAAGCTCCGCTGCACAAAAAATCTTATTTCGGGCAAAATAACTTGCCACCATCAACGAATCTATCTTCGGTAAGTTAGAACTACTTCCTTTGATGAATCCAGTCTCCATTGTTATAATATTACAATAATATTATAATAATATCGTTGAAATTAGTTCGCCGGTCATACTTTTGACTACGTGAGCTTGTTTTGTTTAGCGGTCAGTGACGTCACCCGCGCTTTGATTGACGTTCGCAGTCACGTGATAATGGGTATTAAATAATGCAATTTAAACTATTTTTATTTATTTTATGGCAAATAAATATATTCTTAGAATGTTATTATACGTTTTTAAATACGGTCTTTAATTAAAAAAAAATAACTTAACATGAATTGGTAACATGTGTCAACATCCGTATTAAGTGTGAATCGTAAACATGCGCGGTTCCAACTTCATACCAGCACACCTTACATTTCTGGTGTATAATAAAGATTACATTTTATTTAATTTACACAACATAAATAAATTAAAATACGGAAGAAATCTTCCGTATTTACACCAGTTCACAAGCTGAAGCTGCTGCTCCAACTCTCCAAGGCTTGCTAGAAGAAATCTCTGACAGAGATAAGCTCGCATTTGTACATGTTATTTGCTAAGTAATGTCCTGTTTAATGTTATAAAGTATAATACTGATTGAAATCTTCTTCTTCTTCAAGCTATATTATGTAGTCCACTGCGGGACATAGCTCTCCCCTAATGAGCGCCATAGCGCCCTGTCTTCAGCTTTCCGCGTCCAGAGTGCTTAGTGCGAGTTTGACAGATCCAATCGAATAACTTTACTACCGCGTTAATCGAGCATTGAGTTGTGAGTATGAGTAAGTTAACCGTTCGAACTGGCAAAACGCTGTCACAGTACAACTCGCACTCGCGTTTATTCGTGTTTTGGCTGGTAAACGTGTGCACTTCTCAACGTAAACCATTACAACTCGCACTCAGCAATTTTAATTTCCATACTTGTCACTAGGTGGCGCTTCCTCGATGCCATAGAAATATGAGTTTACGTTAACGCGATCGAGTAGTTAAAAAACTCGCACTAAGCACTCAGCATCTGCCGGCAGTTTTTCGCAGATCGTCATCCCACCTGGTGGGAGGGCCTAAATGAAACGAAGTCGCCGCTCGATCGTTCAATGAACTTTGTGTTAGAAATAACAGCATCGATTTGTTTTGCGATACTAAAAGTAGCGTACGCAGATTTGTTACCTCGGACTTCTGCATTTTAATCTTGTAATCAATACCCGATAAAATGTATTCCTTATTGGAATGCATTTTATCGGGGATTGTTTGATTGATCAAAACCATAAATATGTAGTGTGTGTGAGTATTTGTATTGTTTTGTAGTGGGCGATTTTTTTATTTTTTTTTAATTTCTATAAGTGAAAACTTGTAATTGGCTCTCAGTCATTATTTCAATCGCAATGTGTTTTGTTCATAGCTGTAAGTTTTCCTATTATAATAAAATAAAATATATGCTGAATTTAAAAACCTAGGGGCTCAAAATTCCACCCATGCCGGGATTCGAACCCGCGACCTTTGGCTATCCGTGCCAGCGCTCTTCCGAACTGAGCTAATGGGCGACTCACCGTCACCAGTGTAATTTCGCACCTCTTTACAATACTCTCTGTATTACCTACATTTTTAACGTATTATTTTTTTTTGCATGTTAGACTATAGTATGCGCCTCTTGCTTTTACATTATCTGCCTTAACTATAAGTGAGAAATGTTCCATAGAACAGATAAGTCCATAACCAATATTCTAAAACATATAAACATTCATTATCTGTGCCTGTATTTTCTCCAAATAAATAAATTAAATTATAGGTTTTTAAATTTGTGCTTAGCACGGGTTGGTGCTTTAAAAATAAAATATATCGTCGTTCATATTGCAAAACGTTCTACGTCAAAAAACACTATTTTCGCTTTTTCATCCAAATTGAAGGAAAACTTGATTCTGAATGTAAGTTTAAGACAATATAATGTAAGCCTGAGTAGGTAAGGATTATGATGTCTTGCTATTTTCTTTGTATTTTTTAAATTTTTCATACAAATTTGGTGAAAAAAACGTACACATGTTTTTGTTGACATAGAACGTTTTGCAATATGAACGACGATACGCGAAATGAAATGAAATGAAATGAAAAGGTTTTATTCAAAGTAGCACAGAAACTGCGGTTTAATGAACGTTACAATTCAAACTAGGTGTCCATTTCAAAATCTAGATCATTTAGGAGAAAAAATGGACAAAAAAACTCCTAACTTAGTCTTTTCAAAAGTCCTTAATTAACATAGTTTACATAATTATTTTGAACATAGAACTCATACATTGTACTGGCTTTCATTCCAGACCTCATTGTCATCTAAATAATCCTTTATGTTATAGTAGCCCTTTTGGCACAAAGTGTGCTTAACATATTTTTTGAACCGCGATTCAGGCAAGCTTAATATATCTTCAGGGATTTTATTATAGAAGCGTATAAAATGCCCCATGAAGGATGTATTAACCTTTGCCAGCCTAAATAGTGGGAACAAAAGTTTATGTTTATTTCTAGTATTTACATTGTGTTGGCTACCTAAAGTTTTAAAGCTGACGCTGAAGTGTTTCCCAAATTGATAACGGCACACATTACGCCGCAGCGCAACTCGTCCATGTCTTCTGCGCTGGTGCGGCGCGCGGGGCGGGCGGCGCACAAGCGCGGCACGCTGGAGGTGCTGGTCCGCGGGCGGCTGGCGGCGGCGCCGGCGCTGCCGCTGCACCGCTTCCAGCCGGCCGGGCACGCCGCGCCCGCGCACTGCGACCACTGCGCCTCGCTGCTCTGGGGGCCCGTCAAGGTAACCTTATTATTATTATTATTAAATTCTTTATTGTACCTGTAAAGATTCTACAATTGGCGGGCTTAATACTAAATAGTATTAAGTCTCTTATGTAATCCTTGGTGTACATGCAATAAAGAATATTCTATCTATCTATCTATCTACCTACCTACCTACCTACCTACCTACCTACCTACCTACCTACCTACCTACCTACCTACCTACCTACCTACCTACCTACCTACCTACCTACCTACCTACCTACCTACCTACCTACCTACCTATCTATCTACCTATCTATAGTATTTTATTCTAGCCAACCAACCGGTGACGTGGTGGAACGTTCTATAACTTAAAAACCTATTTAGAGTCACTTATTCCCGTGCGACGTTGTTGCTCAACAGTGTTTTGGTGGCTTACTTTAAAAAAAAAAAACTTTTGTTTATTATATTACCAGTCTTTTCTTTACCTTGCTGCAAACGGACTTTTTCTTCGTTGCATGCTCCATCATCTACCAGGCACCTAGTTGCAGTAACGTTTTTTAACAATAACCAGCAAAATCGTCCCTTCTTTAACTCGAACCTCGTCCGCTTGAGCAGACGGGCGTCCGCTGCGTGGACTGCGGCGCGGTGTGTCACGAGCGCTGCGCCGACGCCTTCGCCATGCCCTGCACCAAGTACAAGGCGCCGCCGCCGGCAGTCAACGAGCGCGACCACCATCTCGCTAACGTCAGCAGCAGTAAGTCTCTTATCTGCAAACATACATGAATACACACATACATACAAATACATACATACATACATACATACATACATACATACATACATACATACATACATACATACATACATATATACATACATACATACATACATACATACATACATACATACATACATACATACATACATACATACATACATACATACATACATACATACATACATACATACATACATACATACATACATACACACTTAACAGTTTCCGTCGTAAGGTTGTCTGGATTAAATTGCTTTTTGCAATAAAGCCGCCAATTGTACTTTGTATCTTTACATGTTTTATAAAGTGTGCTCTGGTGTACAATAAAGAATATTCTTATCTCACACACACACACTTACACACACACACACACACACACACTCATACATTTATTTATTATGTAAAACGTAATTACCTCATTGACATACATACATTTGGGGGCTTCGCCGCAGTCCGGTAAAAATAGGCATAGTGCTGGCTTTTAGCGGAATTAGTGTAATTAAATAAGCTTGTGGAACGATAGCGCGGGTGCTGGGGAGACCTACAACTGCGACTGGTTAGCTACGAGCTGGGCGGGTAAGCCGCGATATTATCTAGCTTAGATGGCTTGCGCCAAGTACATTGAAGAAGAACTTCAACGACCGGCATCACAATTTCGCCAGCGTTAACGGCGGGGACTGTATTTTACAAGCTTTTATTTAACTTCACCTTTGTATGTACAAGTCTGTTTATAAATCTTCCATGGGAGACCAACACGTAGCCTTTGTGTCAATCCAGCTAAAGCCATATCAATCCAGCTAAAGCCAAATCAATTTATTAAAATCGCTCCAGCCGTTTAGACGTGAAGAAGTAACTAACATAGATACAAACTTTCGCCTTTAAAGTATTAGTGTGATGTGAATGTCGTAACAACGCAGTTTTCATGTTACGTTGAATAATTACATTTGATTTTACCATCCGCAGGTGTAGCAACGCTGCAGTCGTCATCGCAGCAATACTACGAGCAGTTCTCTTCCAACGTAGCGGAGAACCGCACACACGAGGGCCACCTCTACAAACGCGGCGCCCTACTCAAGGGCTGGAAGCAACGGTACAGCGATTTTTTCATTTATTATCTAAGTAAAACTGCAGCTCCACCAACGCGGACTTGGCCCTCGTGGTGGAGTATGGCCTAACTTTCCTTATTAACTTGCCTGTACGTAATACAGAGAATAGTGTAAAGAGGTTCGAAATTTCACTGATGCCGTGAGTCGCCCATTGGCTCAATTGGTAGAGCGCTGGCACGGAAAGCCAGAGGTTGCGGGTTCGAATCCCGGCATGGGTGAAATTTTATCCTCTAAATAGGTTTTTAAATTTCCTTATTAGTCCACTGCTGTACATAGCCCTCTCCTAATGAGCGGCATAGCGCCCTGTCTTCAGCTTGCCGCATCCAGCATCTGCTGGAAGTTTTTCGCAGATCGTCATCCCACCTAAGAAGCAGGAAGAGACCGTGCCCCAACAGTGAGGACATACAAGGGTTGATATCGAAAACAGCTGATAAACATTGTAGGTTGCACTTACTAAAACACGACTCCTCTAAAGACTCCCCAGAGACAGTGTTTAAGTAGTCTGTGATTATGTATTTCCCTTGCCGCAAGACCGATGACCATTGGGGTAGACTGGTTCTAGAGTGGAGCCCGCGAATCGGAAAATGTAGCGTAGGTCGCCCTGTGACCAGGTGGAGCGACGACATTCGCATCGTCGTCGTGGGCAATGACTGGAAAGGACAAGCCGTAGATCGGGCTCATTAGGTGTCTTGGCGGAGGCCTATGTTCAGCAGCGGACTGACACCGGCTGATTAATATGATGATGAGGGCTTCCCCTTCACCACAGACTATTAAAACTGCATCTGAGGAGCGTTTTAAGGAATCGTGTTTTAATAAATAAGGAGACCGTTAGATTTTATAAGTTGTTCATGTGATATAAGGGTAAAATTTTTATTTAAAAAAATAAAAGTATATTAACTTCCACACAACGCAATCACTTGACCTGGTCGCAAATTGACATTTGACATTTGCCCCCAAGTGACACACACCTAACGGTAAGCGAAGACGGGGTCTGCGATTTAACGTTCTCACTTGTTAAATCCCGGTTGACTTTACTTTTAAAGACACCCAGGTTATATGTCTCCGAAAAGACTGACGACGGCATCGTGTCATTTTATCTTACTAACTCATTACTTTTGCAGATGGTTCGTGTTGGACTCGATCAAACATCAACTGAGATACTACGACGCGATGGAGGATTCGCACTGCAAAGGATTCATTGGTAAGTTACACCGCTGCGCACACAGTCATGACTAACTTTTGTATTAGTCTCTCAACACTTAGGCCCTGGTCATAGAAAGCGCCCGAGGCGAGCGATTACATTAATCGTCCTCGTCCGTGGTGCACACGTCATATGCGCTGATAATGGATGTACGCCATATCTTCGTAGTCGTTTCCTTTATTTATTTTCTCTGTATCAATAATATACTTAAAATAATTACAGTTGCAGTAGGCATGTTGATAGCTCACAAGTACTATGTAAAGTGTATTCATCCTAGCATATTTGACGAGTGTACGATAAGGGTCCAACGCTCGCCCGCCGCGCGCCCAAAGCGCAACTTTCCGGGCGCTTTCTATGACTAGGGCCTTACTGTGCGTCTCTGTCTCACACTGTAACGGTCTGTCTTTTTATTATTATTATTATTAATACGTTTATTGCACATAAGTAAAAAAAATACAATGGCAATGTGGCGGACTTAATGCTATAAGCATTTTCTACCAGTCAACCACAGGTGGTGCAAAAAATTCAATTCAAATTAAATTAAGAAATTCTTTATTGTTAAATTTTATTTTTGGTATTTCCTGGTGTACAATAAATAATATTCTTATATTAAACTTACGCAAACGGTGTTTTGCCGTATTAATTAGGTCACAGACTTAATTAATTTTCAATTAGATTCCCAGACCTCCTAAATATAATAAATATACACAAAAAAAAACAAAAAAAATAATGGATCATTTGGAGAAATTCGGTTACAAACACTGAGACGCGAGATTATTATTTATTTGATTTTCTCTTTAGTAAAACTTGTCCTTTTTCACAACGATCAGCTCCGTCGAGCACCAAATCCTGAATAGTTCCAATCATCTGTCAATTTCGGTACACATTTCTGTCTCAGGATTCCGATAGTATTCTGGTCCACATATCAGGTGCATTAACCTGTGCTATGGTAACCAGGCAAGGACGTTACATAAACAGACAGGGGTCTTCTGTACAAATCTGCGGCGGCCCCCAGTGGGGATCGAACCTACCACCTCCGGCATGGTAATCAGAACTGATCCCGCTGATTCAACGAGGTGTCGTCCCACCAAGATAATTTCAATGTTGAAATCGCAAAACAATTATATGTGGAACCCAATTTTCCAAATGTTTGTACTATTTCCAGTGTATGTAAATGGTTCTAATAAAAACTTATTTCAGACCTGGCGGAAGTGATCACGGTAACGCAGGCACCGCCCGCGCCCGGCCCCCCTAAAAAGTGCGACGACAGATCTTTCTTTGATGTAAGTATGGCGCCCAGCTATGGAAATCGAACCCACGATTTCTGCCTTGCGAGACCACCTATCAACCGCCAGGCCAGGCTGGCTCGGACAGGCCGACCGTGTCTAGGCTGTAAAAGCACGTACTGACACTGTCCCTAATCCTATAATGCGGCGTATTTACGTCCCGTAGGCCTTCTCTCGGAGGAAGAGTATAGAGGCATAATCGCTGATCAATTCAGGCGTCGAGGTATATATTATGTGAACACCTTAGGCACTCTGGCTTCCTGACGATGTTTTCCTTCACACTTAGCGAATGGTACTACAAAACCTTTCGGTGCACTCGGTCCATGTTACCAAAATGGCAAATATATTCAATGGTCCATAGTATCAGAACGCCCATATTATCAGAATGTCCACAATGCTACTACAAAATGCGTAGCTAATGTACGTAACTTAGAAAACAAAGTCATTGGTACATGCGCCGGAGTTCGAATTTACGGTCTCCTGAAGGTGAGGCAAGCATACTACCGGCCACTCTACCACCCCGATCCTAATCTTACCATGTTTTAATTGCAGTTGCGCACGAGTCGACGCACATACAACTTTTGCGCGAGCGACGCCAACGCGGCGCAAGAGTGGATCGAGAAGTTGCAAGCTTGTCTACAGTAAAAGTAACACTACTGCCATCTACCATCTAGGGGTTACTTGGAAAGGGTCTAGTGCACAGAGTTTTACCACTGTTGTTCATGACGATTTATGCAGCTAATTTTATAGCATTTTTCGTACACGGTTGCGCCAACAACAAAACATAACATTACGTACACAGTTGATGTTCAGTTGTTAGGAGACTGAAATTAATCTGTCGACTTGGATTTTTTATTGTGAATACACAATAATCCGAATTTCGGATTTGTATGATCTACAAGACAAGGTACTATGTTTGTTCATTGATAAGATTTAAGAACTAGATCCTTTCTCTGGACCTGCTTTGTTGTATAAATCCATTTTAAGAAATAATTTACCTACTTACTCAATGTCCATTAGACGAAATATGTACCTACCTATTTAACTATTTGTAGATAAGACGTAGGAAAATATATAAATAGGTAACAAAATCTATCGTTTTTTAATGCTGATTCCAGTTAAGGATTTCGCCTAAAGATCATTATTGCGATGCTACGCTTATATAAATTGACCGAATGGGCGAAAATTTTGCGTGTCAGTGATTTATTTCCCTGTTTGCTTCCAATGGCTCTGTTTGAATCAAACTTAGTTTTTAATTGATTTCAACGCTCCAGGGGCATGGTCCACTTTACAATTGAACCATGTTTAACGTAGAAGAGTAGAGTTCAGATTGTCGGTGTTTAATCTTTGTGCTGTTCAACGAAGAACCAAGCACAATGGTAGTTAGAAAGGTTTAAAGTCGGCGTGATATTATATTGTAAACTTGGATCTCAGAGTGTCGGCATTAACAAAATGCATGGATCGATATTATTTAATAGGAACTCACGCATTCTGCCGTATAATTATATAATTTAACAAACTCATGAAGAGTAATCCTTAATATTTGTAGGTAAATGTTAGATTGCAATTGTACGTTGTTGAGTTGAAAATTGTACATATTTTATATTGTTATTGTACCTACTTGTATCGTTAGTTTGTTCACATCGGGATTGGTATCGTGTTGTTTTTTGCAGCTACAATCACGAACTCATTGTGTATTGATACGATCAGAAATATTCCTACAAAAACCATTAAGGATATGACTTTAAAACCTGGGAATCTCGTTACGTCCTTTATTACTGTTAACTCTGATAATTTTGTATTTTTTTGTATATACCTAAGTAAAAAGAAAGAATATTTTTTAATATTTGCGTTGACATATCAATGTAGCCCGCCGCGATTCGCTTGTACACTTCCACACACACATTTAGAATGTTTAATGGTTTGTAATTACTTAGATCTAATGTACCTCTAGTTACTTTGTTGTGTAAATATATATTTTTTTGCATTTACTGATCGCGGCGAGAAGAGTGGGTTATGTTTGAGCGCTGTTGATGTTTCGTGTGTTGCGTCTGTATGTCTATTACTGGAAGTATGAGAGGCGATAGTACTCAATTTTATTAATTGCAGAGTTAGAGATTATTCGTGCCAAATCTGCACCGAGCTCGGTGCGTCGTTTTATGCATTTTTATAGAGGACTAATGTAAAAAAAACCTTCCCAAATATGTGATAGATATTTTCTTTGCCCAATCTTGGTTGTTAAATAGCTTCTTCCTAAACTAGCTTTTCCACTTCGTTGTGATGGCTGTTGCTGTATTTGTACTTCATAAAACACAGCATCGCACCACTGTCTACGTGTGTTGAACTTTGCCCATACGATTACGTGTTAATCAGCAACTAGCCTAATATTGACCATGATGTAACAAATGCACTGCATAAAATACCATCAAATAAAGGGAATAATCATTATTATATAACTCGTTATTTTATTCATTCCAAACTATTCACATTTTTTTAACTTTAGAGGTTTAGGACGAAAGTTTAAATAAAATGCAACGTCATATCGTAACAATTTTATTTTACCAATATTAATAATATATTAACATACGTGGTCTCTAACCACTCAGCTCTGATAATATAATACAAAGAATTTGCACAGAGGTCTCTGAAACCATAACAAATAAAACAATATAGAGCTAACACTACACATATGAACAGCTCGCAGGCCGCTTCTCGGGTCAATACGATAAAACGCCCGATTACTAGTGACTTCAACTATCATTTAAACAAACAAGACGAGAGGTAAGAGTGGAAAGGAAAGGTTTAAATAAACATTTGAAATATATTAATTGATAATTATTATTTTAATAACTAAAATAACGAGGAGGCGACAGCGTTCCGACTAACTAATATTGCCCACGGCAACTATGCGAAAGTTGAAGGAAGTTAGCACCTCTCAGTATATGCGAAGAAATATCTAGCAGGCTTGACTGGCCGTTTGTGTCAGCATCGCCGATATGTGCACACTATATTCTCGACGGCAATTTACCCAACTTGTTAAAATTACAATGAGTGCATTTATTTAATAACTTAACCAAAAACTGCCTTCGATGCGCTGCGCATTGAAATAGCATCTTAATATTTGACTTATTCCATTTGTGGCGCAATTTTGCAAACAACGTCGAGAATAAATGGGCTTTAACTTCTACTTTACAACTCTTTAGTTGTAAGGTAGCATTAAAAATACACGACTAGAACTCATTTACAGTAGTCGAAGGAAACTACCGTATATAACTGTGATGTGTAAAATTGCTCTCATTTACAACACAACACATACGGAGGTAGTTTTATATCGACTAAAGAAAATCAGCCCTAACAAATGCTGACATTAACTTTTCGGCTCAACTGTCCGCCCAACCTCGTTATATGCTTGCATTTATCACGCTATCATTATACATTATATACAATGGGAAATAAATATTGTTACCGCGAAGTGAACAAGTCATCGTGTATGTACACAGAACCACCTCACACAAGTGCTTTACGCTACCACCTACTATGTATATCACAAAATATTAATCCCATTGCGACCTACACAGATTTGGTATTTTATTACCTATGCGTTTATTGGCCTAATATTTTTGGCTTAACTATGTACTTTTTAAACGAATTTCTGTCGCAAATCGCCACTATGTAAATGCCACAAAAAGTTATACGCACATATTCTTGTTTCTTTTAGTTTTCACATTGTACAAACATATTGTGTTCCAAAAATATTTCCGCTGGAAAAGACACCACATTCCTAGATTTCCTCTTATTGCTAGACAGTACAGTTCAATACTTCATTCATTCTTTTAGATATTTTCGTAAAATAGTTAAAGTAACTAAGTCCAAAATTCAATGATAATACAAAGTTGTACGCGCTCCTGACATGAAGATAAACTGTTTGTTATATAAAATGCCTCTGTCGTTCGCTTTAAAAGTAGTCAAAAAGTTGAGCTAAAATTACGTTTACACTTTCGATGCGTGAATTTGAAACATCAAAAGAGATATTAAAGCTTACTGCCGGTAGAAATTCTTATGAAATGTAATATATTATGAAGTTTTAATAGTACACTTTATAAAAAGTTACATATTATAATGCCACAAAACTATTGTAAGTTAGGCATTTCGCTATATTCGTATGGGAGGCCGTATTTGACAATCGATCCGAGAAATACAAAAGGTGTAATTAATATTTTAATTTACTTAAAACATCACCAGTAAATGACTAATGTATAAACAAAAACAATCAATGACTATAATACAACAATCTTTCTCAAATCACCTGTCTTAAAAAAAAAAAGTACAGTACATACAACTTAATTTCACGATTCCATGTTTTTCTTTTGACAGGTGATCCAATTAAATACAAAAACAGTTTGCAATCGAAACCACTCAATAATAAACGCGATGTAACTGTAATCAAAAAACTATGATTACTTTTTATTTTCAAGTATAAGTTCGAAGTACAAATGCTTACACCACGTTTATTAAAAAGGGCGATTCATTGTAAGTATATCATACTTCGCTAACCAAATAGAAATAGCGTCATTCTAATCATGATACAACTATAATTTCGTTAGCGCATGTTTTATCGGTTACTGACGTTCTTGTATGAGACGTTCGGATACTTATTAAGTGCGTTCAAACATAAATGATAACTAGAAGTCCGCATTTTTTTAAATTTAAGACAGGTTCTCACTGAACTCTAGTCAAGCTGAGTGTAAATGAAGACCGGGGTCAAAGGTGTTACGTGCATGCCCGTTAAATAAATTGTTTCTTAGCTGCTGATGGGCTACAAGCGGAGGTGTAAGTATGTGTCCTAATGTAACATAAAAGCATCTCCAGGGTGTGATATAATAATCTCAATGTACGTCAAAAAACGAGGGCTCTACTCGTCATTAAGATGTCTTTTACTACGGGGGAAATCTTTGAAATCGCGAAAAAAATTCTTTGTAGTAAAAGTTGTTATTGATTAGTAGAACTCCCCAGTTTTGGATGTGTATAGGGGCACTCGTAACACCCTGTTTAATTTATATGGGTTGCCTGAATGAATGCTTTATGAGGATTCTTTCATGCGTTTGGAGAACTTTAGAACTTCTGGCGACTGGACAAAAATGTACAGTCACTCATAAAAAAATTAATCGACGATGTAAACGAAAAATTTGAATATAAATATTTGTTCCTTTTCTTCTTTGGAAGTTGCTCAAAATGTTACTAATAAGGCAATATTTCACCCGAAAGTCTCATTCGCGCATAAATACTCGCAAGTCAACTAGGTTTGACATCATACTTTGCCACCAATTATCGTTGAAAACGGCCAGATGGCTCCCCGTAGTATCAATTAATGAAATAGCATTATTAATATCCGTATTCAACTCGATATCGTGACCTAGTTCGCGCTATCCCACTCTGTTGAACAAGACACCGTGGATTATATTACGATAACACGATCAAAACATTGTATACTGCTACGCTATTGGGCTATTTTTGAAATAGGTCTTAAGTTGTAAATAATTAGACCGGAAAAATATTGATTCCGTCTAGATGCAGAAAACTAGGTACTTTAAATTAAAATTTCCGAAATCCCTGTCAGCCACGGTGTTCTACCATTACCTTCGTTATGGCGTGTCACAACTTATAAACAAATACTAAGACGTAACCGTGGTGGTTCGTATTTCTAAAAACTTGGTGACGTCATGACAAGAATGGATAGCGTTTACGGCGTTTCATAAAATAAAAAAAAATAAAATAATGTACTGGCGTATTACAACGGAGGTGCATTATAGGGCGCGGGTGTAATTTTGTTTGTCTCCCTCATTCCCACCACGTAGATAGATTGGGACAGCGCAGCTCAGGTCGTTGTTATCGAGCCCACATAGTACTAGGCTCATTGATACTATAAAATATTAAGCAAACGCAAAGCCTTTATGCCATGACACTCCGCCAATCCTCTGTATTCCCATTGTAATCTAGTTCTCTACTCCATACGCGCAGGGGGAATATAATTGTTTGTCTTTTAATATTATAGAGCAGTTAGTATTGTAATCGGATTGAATCTTACTACTCCACAATTTTATATTTCGTCTATGCAAGACCCCTATCAAATTCAAAGACAGCAAAATTCAATGCAGCTTACAACAGCTGATTTCAGAACGTTTCGGTTGAAAAGACCCCCGTACCGTAAACAAGTAGAGGGTAAAGGTTGATGTGAAATTTTCGTTTCTGCAGTATCGATATTGGAACAAGTTTTATTAAAATTATTTTACGTATACAATTTAAGTATAGTCTGAAAAATAAAAACATAAAATTGCAAACTGATATTTTTCCTTTTTCGTCGTGGTTTAATTATAATGAATACATCAATACCGAAAAAACTGCTTAGTGGATTCGCGTTAGGTACTTCAATAACACGTGTTACAGGCTGAACGGTCCCATTGCTACCTTTTCCATTGCCGAATTCAATTACGGGCCTGTTCCAAGAGCTACCAATACCCTAGTGACTTGCGAGCACGCGGGCGCCAGTCAGTGCCCATCGCCGACGTCCGGGGCTTCGCTAGGGGCCAGGGCTCCGCTAGTGGCCCACGGGCTCCACGTAGTTGGCGGGGTAGAGGCCCACGCGGCCGTCCTTGCGTCCCTTGCACCAGCCCTGCTCGTCTTCGTCCTCGAGCTTCTCGAACAGGTCGCCTGGAATGAAGAGCGGAGTCAGGTGTTAAGTAAGTTAATGTAAACAGTAAGAATAATATAAGCACTAAAATGTAAGTAATTCTAACCATTCCTTTGAATAAATATTTTTTCATTTTCATAATAAAGTCAGAATCAAACTGATCCTACATACGTGATGCCACGTATGTATACATGTACATTTATGGTACATTTACAGTCATGACCTATTGTACCGTATGGATGCGCCGTAACTTAGATAAAATACAAAAGTTTCCAGGGGTCCCCAAAGTTAAAAAAGAAAGTAAGCCGGCACACTCCCGCGACCGCATTAACTGCAGGCTCCAGGCATTGTTTTTCACAGCCGACCTCCACATCAGAATCGTCTTAATCAAACGGGTTTTCGGCCGCCCGACTGCCTCATGTCTGTTAATTTAGTAAAATCTTATACCACTCACCTTGTCTAAAGCTCAGTTCATCGCTCTCCGCCCCAGTGTAGTCATAGAGTGCTCGTACAGGAACCCCTGGCTCCCCAGTGTCTTGCAAGGCCCCGCCGTCTTCCTCGTCCCACTCGTTTTCGTCGAACGGGTTCTCTGCCTGCCGGTTGCCGCCGGCCTCCTTCGCTGGCGAGGACTTGTTGGATTTAGGCCCGGGCGCCGTGCCGTTCCTGTGGGTTAAGGCCAGGTGTGAATTTCGCAGAATCGTATGTCAATTCTTTCTCTACACTGAAACATGGACTGATTTAATCGATAACGCTTGCATAGGTACCTGTGCGAGGCTCAAGAAGAGCTGGTCAACCGAAGCAGACAAGGAGGTCCGGCCAAGAGGATATCTAGCACATACATGTGTTGGCAACAACGACCTGGGCTACAAACCGACAGCATTCTCTTCTACATCCTGCACTAAAACTATGAACAAATTCACCTTTTTCTTCGATTCTGCCGTATGCTAACAGTGAATTTCCTATCATACGTAATAACTTAAACTCGACTAACAAAACGTCCAGCAGTGTCCACAATGACGTCCATCATTTCGTTTATAGTGAACTAGCTAACATGAAGCGTGGGTCGGATTCTCTACACCTGGGTGGGTCGTCATCTTGCAAGCAAGAACTAGTGCTAACCACTGGCTACCATGTTTTACTGCTGTTTGAAGTTGGTAACGAAGGGTACAGTACTACACATCATAAAAGTCCCTTCGGGAATCTACGTTCGCGCAGACTAGGAAGTGTAACGAAAGTACCCGAAGCTATAAGTACATTCAATATGATCTTTAACCGATACGGTTAAGGTGCAGAATTGATTGCCGCAGTAGCGCTACCTATTTCGCTCACGCTAATATTGCCAAACTAATAGTCACCTGTATCGATGACGTTGAATCAACCAATAGCAACAAAGGCGCGCGGCCTGCCATAAAATGAAACTATATGATTGGTCGATCAACTTGCCGCACATCCAAAATTTGGTCATCTGCGCAGGTAAATCCGCGAGACTTATTTCTTATGTAGTACTGTACCGCTGTATGCAAGCTGTGAATTTCCGCTGTCATACGTAAAAACCCAAAAGTCGACTAACAGAACATCCAGCGCAGTGTCGACAATGACGTCTGTCATCTCCGTAATGGTGAAGTGGCCGGTGTCAACGGTGGGTTTGACGGCGAGCCGAAGCAGGTGAGCGGGGGGCGGGCGGCCTCGCGGGGCGGGGGCGGGGCACGCGTATATCTCTAGCCGCTCTATGCTGGAGGGCGGGGTCCGGGTTAGAGGGATGTGGGATGGGATAAGATTACGGAGGTATGTGAGAGGGGGGTTTGGAAACGAAATGAAGTTTACTAACGAAAGAAAACTAAATGAAAAAAAAATCATAACCAATAATAACCATGAACATTTTTTGTCACCACAATTAATTGCAGATCATTTTATTTTTTATGTACACATTTTTTGTCTACACTATTTTTATTTTTAATGCACTAACCCGTGCTAAGGAACAAATTTAAAAACCTATTTAGAGGCTAAAAATTTCACCCATGCCGGGATTCGAACCCGCAACCTCTGGCTATCCGTACCAGCGCTCTACCAATTGAGCCAATGGGCGACTCACGGCATCAGTGAAATTTCGAACCTCTTTACAATATTCTCTGTATTACGTACAGGCAGCGACATCTGACTTAAGCAAATTGCATTACTTACAGCCCCGACCACCTACTTTGCAGTTAGGTTTAACATCGGAACGATATCACTGTACCCACATGATTACACTATTTTTATTTTTAATGCACTAACCCGTGCTAAGGAACAAATTTAAAAACCTATTTAGAGGCTAAAAATTTCACCCATGCCGGGATTCGAACCCGCAACCTCTGGCTATCCGTACCAGCGCTCTACCAATTCAGCCAATGGGCGACTCACGGCATCAGTGAAATTTCGAACCTCTTTACAATATTCTCTGTATTACGTACAGGCAGCGACATCTGACTTAAGCAAATTGCATTACTTACAGCCCCGACCACCTACTTTGCAGTTAGGTTTAACATCGGAACGATATCACTGTACCCACATGATTACACTATTTTTATTTTTAATGCACTAACCCGTGCTAAGGAACAAATTTAAAAACCTATTTAGAGGCTAAAAATTTCACCCATGCCGGGATTCGAACCCGCAACCTCTGGCTATCCGTACCAGCGCTCTACCAATTGAGCCAATGGGCGACTCACGGCATCAGTGAAATTTCGAACCTCTTTACAATATTCTCTGTATTACGTACAGGCAGCGACATCTGACTTAAGCAAATTGCATTACTTACAGCCCCGACCACCTACTTTGCAGTTAGGTTTAACATCGGAACGATATCACTGTACCCACATGATTACACTATTTTTATTTTTAATGCACTAACCCGTGC
Source organism: Yponomeuta sedellus (assembly GCA_934045075.1). Lineage (NCBI taxonomy): Eukaryota > Metazoa > Arthropoda > Insecta > Lepidoptera > Yponomeutidae > Yponomeuta > Yponomeuta sedellus. The sequence goes on along the minus strand of OW203736.1, from coordinate 11,956,901 downwards.
TAAGGAACAAATTTAAAAACCTATTTAGAGGCTAAAAATTTCACCCATGCCGGGATTCGAACCCGCAACCTCTGGCTATCCGTACCAGCGCTCTACCAATTGAGCCAATGGGCGACTCACGGCATCAGTGAAATTTCGAACCTCTTTACAATATTCTCTGTATTACGTACAGGCAGCGACATCTGACTTAAGCAAATTGCATTACTTACAGCCCCGACCACCTACTTTGCAGTTAGGTTTAACATCGGAACGATATCACTGTACCCACATGATTACACTATTTTTATTTTTAATGCACTAACCCGTGCTAAGGAACAAATTTAAAAACCTATTTAGAGGCTAAAAATTTCACCCATGCCGGGATTCGAACCCGCAACCTCTGGCTATCCGTACCAGCGCTCTACCAATTGAGCCAATGGGCGACTCACGGCATCAGTGAAATTTCGAACCTCTTTACAATATTCTCTGTATTACGTACAGGCAGCGACATCTGACTTAAGCAAATTGCATTACTTACAGCCCCGACCACCTACTTTGCAGTTAGGTTTAACATCGGAACGATATCACTGTACCCACATGATTACACTATTTTAATTTTTAATGCACTAACCCGTGCTAAGGAACAAATTTAAAAACCTATTTAGAGGCTAAAAATTTCACCCATGCCGGGATTCGAACCCGCAACCTCTGGCTATCCGTACCAGCGCTCTACCAATTGAGCCAATGGGCGACTCACGGCATCAGTGAAATTAACTGTACGTAATACAGAGAATATTGTAAAGAGGTTCGAAATTTCACTGATGCCGTGAGTCGCCCATTGGCTCAATTGGTAGAGCGCTGGTACGGATAGCCAGAGGTTGCGGGTTCGAATCCCGGCATGGGTGAAATTTTTAGCCTCTAAATAGGTTTTTAAATTTGTTTTAAATTTGTAATTAAAAACAAATTTAAAAACCTATTTATAATAAAATTTTAAATTTGTTCCTTAGCACGGGTTAGTGCATTAAAAATAAAAATAGTGTAATCATGTGGGTACAGTGATATCGTTCCGATGTTAAACCTAACTGCAAAGTAGGTGGTCGGGGCTGTAAGTAATGCAATTTGCTTAAGTCAGATGTCGCTGCCTGTACGTAATACAGAGAATATTGTAAAGAGGTTCGAAATTTCACTGATGCCGTGAGTCGCCCATTGGCTCAATTGGTAGAGCGCTGGTACGGATAGCCAGAGGTTGCGGGTTCGAATCCCGGCATGGGTGAAATTTTTAGCCTCTAAATAGGTTTTTAAATTTGTTTTAAATTTGTAATTAAAAACAAATTTAAAAACCTATTTATAATAAAATTTTAAATTTGTTCCTTAGCACGGGTTAGTGCATTAAAAATAAAAATAGTGTAATCATGTGGGTACAGTGATATCGTTCCGATGTTAAACCTAACTGCAAAGTAGGTGGTCGGGGCTGTAAGTAATGCAATTTGCTTAAGTCAGATGTCGCTGCCTGTACGTAATACAGAGAATATTGTAAAGAGGTTCGAAATTTCACTGATGCCGTGAGTCGCCCATTGGCTCAATTGGTAGAGCGCTGGTACGGATAGCCAGAGGTTGCGGGTTCGAATCCCGGCATGGGTGAAATTTTTAGCCTCTAAATAGGTTTTTAAATTTGTTCCTTAGCACGGGTTAGTGCATTAAAAATAAAAATAGTGTAATCATGTGGGTACAGTGATATCGTTCCGATGTTAAACCTAACTGCAAAGTAGGTGGTCGGGGCTGTAAGTAATGCAATTTGCTTAAGTCAGATGTCGCTGCCTGTACGTAATACAGAGAATATTGTAAAGAGGTTCGAAATTTCACTGATGCCGTGAGTCGCCCATTGGCTCAATTGGTAGAGCGCTGGTACGGATAGCCAGAGGTTGCGGGTTCGAATCCCGGCATGGGTGAAATTTTTAGCCTCTAAATAGGTTTTTAAATTTGTTCCTTAGCACGGGTTAGTGCATTAAAAATAAAAATAGTGTAATCATGTGGGTACAGTGATATCGTTCCGATGTTAAACCTAACTGCAAAGTAGGTGGTCGGGGCTGTAAGTAATGCAATTTGCTTAAGTCAGATGTCGCTGCCTGTACGTAATACAGAGAATATTGTAAAGAGGTTCGAAATTTCACTGATGCCGTGAGTCGCCCATTGGCTCAATTGGTAGAGCGCTGGTACGGATAGCCAGAGGTTGCGGGTTCGAATCCCGGCATGGGTGAAATTTTTAGCCTCTAAATAGGTTTTTAAATTTGTTCCTTAGCACGGGTTAGTGCATTAAAAATAAAAATAGTGTAATCATGTGGGTACAGTGATATCGTTCCGATGTTAAACCTAACTGCAAAGTAGGTGGTCGGGGCTGTAAGTAATGCAATTTGCTTAAGTCAGATGTCGCTGCCTGTACGTAATACAGAGAATATTGTAAAGAGGTTCGAAATTTCACTGATGCCGTGAGTCGCCCATTGGCTCAATTGGTAGAGCGCTGGTACGGATAGCCAGAGGTTGCGGGTTCGAATCCCGGCATGGGTGAAATTTTTAGCCTCTAAATAGGTTTTTAAATTTGTTCCTTAGCACGGGTTAGTGCATTAAAAATAAAAATAGTGTAATCATGTGGGTACAGTGATATCGTTCCGATGTTAAACCTAACTGCAAAGTAGGTGGTCGGGGCTGTAAGTAATGCAATTTGCTTAAGTCAGATGTCGCTGCCTGTACGTAATACAGAGAATATTGTAAAGAGGTTCTAAATTTCACTGATGCCGTGAGTCGCCCATTGGCTCAATTGGTAGAGCGCTGGTACGGATAGCCAGAGGTTGCGGGTTCGAATCCCGGCATGGGTGAAATTTTTAGCCTCTAAATAGGTTTTTAAACATTTTTTGTGACCACAATTTATTGCAGATCCTTTTATTTTTTTTGTACAGTCAAATCTCCAAATAACAATAATAATAATTAAAAAAATCTATTTTTTGCAAGTAAATGCTATATAGAACTAGGTCTACATTATGGCTTTAGGTGTTATGTCTAAAAACACTGCTTCTACAACTTTGATTTTTGTATGACACTATAGAACGCATTATAAAACATGATTATCTCTTCATTGGTGAATCCCTTGAGTCGTATAGACCCTCTAGAGGGGAGGGAATGGGATTTAGGTAAGATAGTGTAAGAGGGGGATTACATGAGACTAGGATCCTAAGTCGATAAATGTAGTTGGGGTGATAGACTAACTAACCCCTGATTTCTCGGTCCATAACAATGTATCAGTTGTCTGTTTTGCATGTACTTTGAATGCTAGATTAACCGCTTCTTAGTGTATGAGGAACCGGGGGTAAAGTTGAAGGAATGTTAGAACAGAACAACAGAAAGATAACAATGTTGTAGAGTAAACAATTTTTTACACAGTAGTGATTAGGCAGAGCACTCACGTGACAGCGATCGGCGCGCTGATGGTCTTCTTATCGATGGTATTGTTCCCGCTGGTGTTGTTTGTGTTGTTGCTGTTGTTAGTGTTGTTTGTGTTGTTGTGGGTCGCGTTGCCGGTGGCCGTCGTCTCGGCCGTATGGTTATTAGGCGCCTTGCTCGATTTGTTGTTCGTGATCGGTGGTAGCTCCTGTTTAGGGCGAAACGGTTAGAGACTTCCATTCGGTGGATCAATTACAACACGGTTATTTAAAGAATGGTACTGAACAACTATACAGTTTTTAACTAGGACAGGTATTAACGACCCCTACTTTAGCATTAGCATATGAAACGATTAAACTAAGCTAAGCCCTTATGTAAACACTTCATATGGCCAATAAACTTTTTACATTTTTATTTGCGTCGCGTCGTTCACATAATATAGACGGCAACATTGTGTGAGCGAGATGTAAAAGTTGTTCTGTCCCTTTCTTTAAATGACAGGGTTATGACGTGACTAGTATGCACTCTATATGCGGGCTTGGTTGCATGATTTGATTTACAACGCTTCGGCAAATGCGGCAGCACCTCACTGCGACAGCGTATTGCATCGACAGAGACATTTACGACGGACCAATGTCGATGTGCCGCAAAGCGACACAAGTTCTTTCAACTACAAAAGCAGCGACGGTGCAAAGTGACGACCAAGTGTTATTGATAGTCAGTTTCGGCTGCAACTTTGATAACAGTTAGCGTGCGGTCGCTACCTCGTTTTTCGAAGTGTTGTTTTTCGAAACGATGTATAAAAGTCGTACTTGATATGGTTTATAATGACTGACTGACCATATTTTGTAGTTATACTTATATTTAACGCCGCCATAGAGTAAATGCTAGTACGCAGTTTGACCATGAAGATTTTCAACAACACTACAATATAAGTTTATTTTCGTTTGTTAATTCAAATATTTGACTTGTTTCTCAAGTTAACGTCATAAATATTTATAGAGAATACTCTTTACATACGTAATGTATCTAATTACAATAACAAACTGAGATATAATACTTAAAATACTTGTAAAATATTAGTTTATGATGTTATTCAATAAAAACATGCTTCAAATATGCGCATACTTAGTGAAGCTATAGCACACTCATGCATACAACATTGACATACTAAAAATAAATATTAATTAAGGCTACATTACAATCTAATAAAAGGATTGAAACGAGAATGAACCGCAAACCAAAAAAAATCTACCCCAAAAGATTAATTTAGCTTTGCACATGCCGATCAAGTAATAATGCAGCATTGAATTATCTATCAATCTCATAATTATCATTATCATTCTCATTTTAATCATAATCCAGGGCCTACTCACAGCAATGAAAGTGTAAATTTTGCCCAAACCAAGGTGACTTTACATACGATGTCGTCGGAGATTGTGAGCCAATTTGCCACTGCAGTTACGCCCCTCGAATTTCGAAGTCTTTCTGAGTGTGTGCAGTTGTTTCGAACCTTATTCACAGTGCATTTAGAGTGCGATTCACAATGTCCAGATATGTGCGCTTAGTTCTTTATTTAAATATGCTAAAATGAGGTGAGAAAAAAAAATGCAATAAATATGCACTTATTTCATTTTTTGACTGCTAAAACCTACATACAGACCATGATTGACTGGTCCGTTTTAATTTTTAAATATTAATTACTATTAAGATAAATTTAAAAAACCAACATAATTTCTTTAAGAAGTACCATTAGAAGTACCATTTAAGAAGTACCACAACCATTGGTGGTCTTACTTCTTACAGCAATTTCTTCCAGATAACTGACAATAGAGAGTGGCTATTAAATATCGAAACTAAAAAATTATAAACATAATTTCGGTGTCCATACCAACCCGTGCACTATACAAGACCATTGTGAAACCACCCTTTGTGCTTTTATCTCTCACGACCTTTTTCAATAGACAATCTCTCCAATGATTGGCATTGAAACCGGCTGCGAGTGTGCCTGTAAGACAGTGTATCGGCTGATCAAAACCACAAGGGATCCCGTACCGTATACATTGTTTGATGGCACCCTTGGTGCCAGTTTCACCGTTCAAACTAAACGCAGTCATTAAGCACCGTAACTCCAAATGAAGACTGCGTCGCCGCATCTATCGCCTCATCGCTAGTGAGCGAGAGAGTAGTTTTGTACGTCAAAAGATAGGTTTGTATGGATATACACTCGAGTTTTCAGAAGAAAGGTGGTGGCGCTATTGAATCTCAATGGGGCTCCATGAAAAAAAACATATCTTTTACAGATTGTTTTTGCAAAAAGTGTCTTCTATAAGCTCTATAATAGTACTTTCTAGTAGTTCTATTGTCTTTAAAAAGTTATAAGTTATTCTTACAGCCCACAACCGAGAACAGACCAAAAACCAATCCAACCAAAATGGCTTGTATAAAGGCTAAAAAGATGTATTTAGCATTAATACCATCAAGTCCCAAGTCTTGGGTCCTACAAAAATCATTGCAATATTGAGAGAATAAAAGGCACTTTTAGCAAAAAATAACTGTAAGTTTTTTTTATTATTGGTGGCGTTGGAGTCCCCCAAGGAGCCCCTTAAAACTAAAATTTGTCCAGCTACTCGAAATGCCACTCGGCGACCGTCGCTATACCATCCACTATTATAAAATGTCGCGGGTACAGAAAACCACACTCTCGCCCCAATCACGGCTAAAATGACAAAGCACGTTTAGTTTGAACGGTGAATTTTGGGGATTAGACGTACATCTTCGCTGACGGGCCTCTGGTTGAGTAGCGTGATGGGCCCGGTGGGCAGACTCTCCTTGCTCTTGCCCTTGGCGATGTCCCGGAACTCCTCCGTGTACTCCTAGTCCAAGCAAACACACCGAGTCACGAGTTGCGGCGCGCGGGAGCGTGCTAACTTGGCTCGCAGCTTTTGGTCAGTAGGTAGATGGCGCTGTGCTTATTTTAGATCGCGATTTCTTTTTGTTAACTCAATTCAATAATTATTTTACATTAGTGGAAAGCCTATGTGTAGAGGCACATGATGTATGCGAGGTCTCAGTTCGCAGTGCAGTGGCAACTACTTTTTGCTTTTTCGTTGTTTTTTTTGCTAGGCTTATGATTGACTTTCAACTTCATGAGCCTCATATTGCTTGCTGTGGTCTTCACTACAAGACCGTATTCAATGATTATTATAATAAGTATAATAAATAACAGCGATAATCGTAAGTATGGCTTATAATTTCCAAAAACTGCTGCCCAAAAGTTTGCATGCTTACGCCTGAGGCGAAATGAAAAGAGAAAAAATTACTATTCAAGCAGTGTTGTTTTAGTTAATGATAGAGATATTAGGTTTGCTTCTGTTAAGAAGTGGGATAGTCATAGTTAAGGCATTTTTTTGATGTCAAACCATGCGATTACATCTGGTAAAACGGACTCACAATACTGTATTCGCCTAATGTATGTTTTATGATCACCTAAACCTACGATCCTTATGTGACGTCATCAACCGTGAATGAGGAGCCGAGAGTGACTGTGGTACAACAAAACCTGTGGGCTTTCTACGGACATAATGCATGCTCTAAATGTGTCCAAAACGTGCTTAAAACTAATGGAAGCAAAATCGTTGTTAACTAAGCCAATCTCTATCAAACCCAGTTTTTTTTAATAGATTGAGACGGACTTCTCTAACAAAGCGACACGACAGCACATTTTGAGCATATCAGAGCATAAAATAGTGACCATAGACCCACTGTGCGCATGTCATCTAACATCTTGCCGCTATTGCAATATTTTAGTCAAACTCCTTTGATTTTAGGGTGTACTCCACACGTTTCGTGACACCGACTCCAAACCCTTTGGTGCTACCTGTGGTTTTTGGCCAAAATTGGTCGTTTGACATAACTTGACACTGGGTATCTTCCTCGCAGAAGCCAGCCCAAACCACGTGAAAACGCCACGTCATAAAGTGCAGTGCTATAACATCGATCTCTGCGCTACCGCGAACGGGTTCCCGTAGAGCTGGCTGCCATAGATGTCGCTACTAGTGAGGGAGGGCGCCACTCTGTGGCTGCGGAAGGCGGAGTCACTCTCAGCTCCGAAGCAGACCGAGGGCAGAGCCCTGCGGATCCGGCGGCCCGCTCGTGCGAGCATCTGGGGCCCGGACCGCGGCCGGAGCGTCACTCGACGCGCGGTCGCTGCCACACGAGTGACGAAGGCCGACGCAGCCACCGGCAGATAAGTGTAACGTACAGGGGGCCCGGTCGGCTCTCGTGGCTCGTCCTTCCGTTCGCAATTTGGGGGAAAGAACACGTTAGATTTGCTGAGGAGCCTTTTCAAGCCGAGTGCGTATTAATCTTTAAGAATGCCCCTTTTAATATCTGATAGGACAATTTCAAACTCGAAGCTGATAATGTTAAACATCAGCGTAACGTCCGCTTATCTTGAAATTTTTGATAAACTCTTCGACCTAGTAATTGAAGGTAGTTTTTCAAGAAGCCCAAGCACGGAATGCGGCTGTCGCAATATTTAACGACTAGTGGTTAAACAAAGGTGTAACAATCGCCGAATCGCAGTTGCCTGATCAAACATGTCGGCGCAAATATTGTATCTGGCATTAAGCGGCCTTGGTACTCATGACTCAGGTTTGACTTCTGAGCAATCTGCGAGTTACTAAAGGAAGCGAGACTATGTTAATAGGCCTTGAATCTCAACTACTGAAACTTTAATTACCAATACAACATCTAGAGAAGAAAGAAAAATATACTTGTATACTCGTAATAACTCATGCTAAGGTATTTAATATGTCTAACATTGCATTCCAAATAGAACTACGTTTACGCAACTCGTATCTGATATAGAGAAATAAAAGGTAATATTAATAATCACGTCAACAATGTTAAGCATCCAAGTGTTGGTTACATCGTTTGCGTACTCGGAAGTGCGTAATGCACAGCTAGCAGGGAAGGGTTTCATAGACACATGCCTTATTCACTTATTCATGTCTCCTACATTCATACGATCCGTCGATAGTTAAGTCTAGAGATGGTTAATACGTGTTGACATAATAAGTTGTCAGTAGACTTATCGATCGATCGGTCAAAACTCGTAAAAGAGAAAAAAAAGTTCGACCGTCTTGTGAGAACTGGAACCATCTTTGAGCATATTTCTATGAAACCAGACGAAGGGAGTTGCAGATAACACAGAAATAAGCGAGAAATACCTCGAACTGGGGCCACGCCATCGCCATGTTGACGCCGTGGTTGTTCGCCCACCACTTCAAGTCTTTTTGGTGATCAGCGTTGTTTATCGTATGATGGAATTCCTCGTATATTTGGGGTAGCCTGGAAATGATACAGTGTACTTATTAGGGTCGTTCGAACTGCTTGGTATATTGCTATACGGCCATAGGGTTGGATATACAAACACACAGTGCATACATCTGCTCCGGTAGTTCTGGTAGTTAATTCTTGCCAGCTATCCAAATATTAGGGCATTATAGGGCCTAATCATATTGGATTGTTCATTCATACCTCCACGTAGTAGCAATACAAAAATATTCGCACACATAAGATGGGTCTTAGATATGGTATTTTAATTGGGTGCCAAATTACTGGCCGTATGGCAAATTATTGGGTGTAAAACTAGATGCTTAGTAAATTATCATAATATCAAGTCTTGACAGCCTGCCCAAGCGCGCTAAAGCAGTGGTTAAAAGTTGGCCTCAAGTAGGGTGCCAAAATACCGTCTGTCCCACGTTGGGTGCCAAATGCAAACACGTTTCCGGATGACTCGAGTTCAGTGTAAAGACTCGAGGAGTTCAGTGTAATGGTGTGGCTTTGTGCACCGAGAAGAGCGCGTTGGCCAAAGTGAGCACAAAGTATACTGTCAAGACATCAGACCTAAGTACTAAAGCAGTGGTGAAAGGTTGGCTCCAAATAGGGCGCCAAAATATTGTCTGTCCCACGTTGGATAGCGAAACCAAGCAAGCTTCCAAATTACTCACGTGGGGTCCTGACTAATGTTGAGGCTCTTGTGAACCGAGAAGAGCGCGTCCTTGAAGAAACTAAGCCTCTGCTCCTCTATCTGCTGACAGCGCTCGAACACGGTTGTCATGTCCTCTATATAGCGCGGGTTCGCCGCTGTGATCTCTGTTAGGGCCGCCTGGTACTTTTCGCGGCTTTTCGAAACCTCTTCGCGACATTTTGAAACTCGTTCCGCCATTTTCTTGATCTGAAAAAAGAGGGAACAAATTGATGAGTTTATATTTCATTATTACCAAGAGTTTTCAAGTAGCATACATGGCTCTGAGTTCAATCTGTGATTGCGGTGTACAGTTATGGAATGAAGACTTGCAATACAGGATTTATAATATCTCGACATAGCAAAACAAATAGCCCAGGGTTTCTCTAAAGAGCAACTATCACGTACTCATGATAATACACATTAGGTGCTTAGTATATTTGCTCCAGAAGCGGTTACACGACATATTCACTAGAGAAGCTGAACTCAGCAAGCGCACAAACCAAAATTATTCATACAAAATCCCTGTAGCCGCTGGGAAACGCTTTGGCCACGGTAAGAGTTACAGAGTCCGTAGTTTTGTTAACCTTCTCTACACAATATTTTGTGGCTATAACATCCTATCCTAGTGAGCAAACTCCGCCGAGGCGCGAGGTAAAGTTACCGCAAATTACCGCATCCTGCGGCGCCGCCACTAATTGGACGACGGTTAGGGGTGGTGTGCATATTGTAGTTAGGTCATGAGAAAATTCACTAGGTAAACTGCCAAAGAAAACTAGAAAAGCTGACTTTTTCAAAATACTCTGGGTATATTCATATTCATTTATTAGTGATCATAATGGTATAATACAATGATGTTACAGATATATCTTAATAGGTTGTTTGGTAATGATCGGTTTTAATGCTATAACAATCAATTTTATATTTATTTATTACTAAAAAGTCATTAAAAGAACGCTTGAAAATCATTTTTGATGTGGAAGTAGGTGTTATCTATCTAAGTTGTAGTTACGATTTTTGTTTTATTCTACATTATCCCCTTGCAGACTCAAAGTGGCATAGCTACATGTTTGTATTACGATGTAAGCTTATGAGTGAGCTCGAGCCTTTATAATGAGCTTGATAACTCATCCTGGTGCGAAAACGATTCTCATACGAGCGCCCGCGCGGGGTGAGTTTTGTAATTAATTTCCGACACTAGTTACCGCGAGTTAGCTGCTAGTTAATAGCCCAGCAAGCGCGCCTCAAACACGTTTAGCACTAGTACTTGAATTACAATAATTGCTTCGTAGATAGGATATCATGGAGAACATTATCTTAAAGAGCACGAAGAGTGTTTGTTTAGCGGCAAATATTACAACAGTGACTAGCGACAAAAACAACTCAAACTTCTTACCAACATAACCCTCTGCGTAGAAAGAAAACGGAAATGAAAAAGTACCTCACAAAGAAGAGTACACTCGGTCTCACAATAAAGTTTCGTTCATACATCTTAGAACTATGGTTAAAATTTTAAACTTCACTCTCATTTTAGTCTCAAGTAATCACTGTATTTGCATTGCAGTTTAACGTATTGTTAAGTGACACCAGTTGACACCGGAAATCCTCAAACCCACACATGCATCGGAAGTGCGGACAGTCACTTATTTATTCGGGCAGTAGTTGGGCACTCTGCAAAAGATTCTACAAAACGTGGTATATTCCACCCTGGCAAATCAGTCGTCATTAAATGTATATAGATTAAGAGAGAACTTTCGACTTATAAGACGCTTAGGGCCAGTTTCTGAATTGACAATTTCGCTAAGTTAATAGTTAACTGTAGTGCTATCTCTTCAGTTTCTCAGAAAAGAGCTTAACACAACGTTACTTAAGTATTTACTCAGTGAAATTCTCATTTCAGAAACCAGCCCTAAGCCTCTCATAAATTCTCTCTTGAGTGGGTGACAAAGGTATGCAAAGCTAACTTGTCTTTCTTTCAAGAAATTAGCTTGTGGAAAGTGGTACATTTTTCCCGCGTCTAAAAGTACATGTTTAAACTTAAGGTACATAGCGGAGTGCCCGCCCCTTGCACACACTTCGCCGGCGGGCACAGTCCGTTGAAGCCTCATCCATCAAGCCGCTGGCGTCAGGGGTAGCGTGGTAAAACGATTCAATTGAATACAGAAGGGGGAGCTCTCAGGTAAAAGAGACGTGTTGGAGTGGCTTTAGAGGGTGATCAATTAGTCAAAGATAGATGAAAGTTTCAAGTGTAGGGTTGGTGGTGCCGGAAAAAAAACCTATATGGAAATGTGATCCGGTGATTTATTAGGAAATTAGGGAAGAGGGGCAATCTTACGTATATTTATTTTTATTTATTGAAAGAAAACAAACAATTGTACAATATAATTTCTAGTTTCGGATTTGCGTTGGGTTATTGGTTCTTTCCATTTCTACGAGTAAAAGAAATAATAAAAAATCTCGTACTATAAATTATAGTCAGTCTCAAATCTAAAATAAAGAATGTAATGTTAAAGTAGATTCGCGACGCTATTATCTTTTATTATTCTTGATCGTCTCACTAGTTTTATGTTGATAAATGCAACGCTGCCGAAACATCTTCGAAATTATTATTTATTTATTTATTCAGACCACTCATTATTGGGGAAGATTATAAGATAAGATTATCTTGTACACCGAAAATGAATTACAAAGGTATGTAGTCAAATTGGCAACATTGGCAGCCTGGTTGCTATAAGCAATTTCTTCCAGACAAATTACGAAGATGCCGATGATGATGCATTACAAGTAAGTACGCCTTTGTATAAAATATTACGTGTTTTGTGCAATAAAGAATTTTAATATAAAAATAACGATGGTGATGAGATGATGTATTTTTAACGAGATAGTTTCTGTACAAAAAATCCGTACAAAGTATAAGAGCTCAGTATCTTTATTCTCCGGAAGGTTTTTGCACATATCGGTCACCGTCAACAATAACAAAAAAATAGGGCACGCTTCCGAGTAACAATATTGACACGAGTAAGGCGACACAGAATGAAAACGCTTGGCATTTTCAGTCTATGTCGCCTTTCTTCCTGTTTTCTTCCTGTGTGGATTTTCTACTTCTAGTCACACATCACTTTGAAACTAGTGTCATTAAAGAGACTACACTGACCTGGAAAGTTTTAATTTAGTTTTCTCATAAACTACCAAAAATGATTTCATCAGCCATGTTTTAAAAGGAGGTTACTACGGAGATTTAATTGACGAAATGAAACTCTCTTTCGAGTCCATTTTATTTCGAAAATACCTATCTTGTCCTTGTTACGCGCACCAGATGCTGAGCGATTCCAATCGTCTAACCGTCAAATTCTATACTAATGGAAAAAAAACAGATTTATACTTTAATGGCGCAGATTATACCTATCGAAGTATAAGAAGCAAGGTCGAAACAAAAACATCACTTCATCGCCTGAGGATATACAGTTTCTGACAATATTACAACTAGATATGGGCCGGGGAAAATGTTATTAATTAAAAAAATAAAAATGTCTTCGTACAGTTAATTCTCCAAATATAATATTAGTAATAATTCACAAAGATACAGACTGTGTGTCTGTTTTATTTGTACATATCTTTAAAACCTTCACATATATTTTTAACAAACAAATGTCCCTAAAGTGCGGTGCAGTTTATTGGCGTCTGTGTGTGTGAGATTCTTTGAACATTTTCCTTCGAAAGCATATATCCACTTTGCGTAATAGACCATGACGATTAGTTTTTCTTTCGAAATACTAATTTCAGTTGGAAATAAAGAAATACTGAGTGGGATGAAGATAATGTCTTACGGTTGTTTATTGGCCATATTTTTGCTGCGCGATGACCGCACGGTATGTTATACCGTAACATTACCACACAGGCCTTATGCCCGATGGCCATAATTTCTCTAATTCCCCTCGTAACTTCGTCAACCACATTAAGATATCAATTTGCTAATGGCATAGGATAAGGTGTGACAATAGTTGAGAACTGCATGTTTCTCGAATGGTCAAGTCGAAATACGATTCGTGGGTGAGAATGGCTTCAGACAAAACATTTATCGGGGGCATTGCATTGCATTAGATTAGAATGTAGTAAATCACTATTACATAATAATAATAATATAAATAAAATTAAAGCCTGTATTTTTTCATAAAGCAAAGTGATTCTTTCACAGAAATCTCTGCCTCGATGAACATGAGTTTAAAGCGTTTGACTACCAAAACAGAATTCAATTTCCAATGGAGGGCTTCGCATTTGGTTTGTAAAAATGGCCTCATTCCATGGCCCAAGTAAGCCTGCGTGTTTGTGATGTCCTTGCCTGGTCACCACAGTTGGGGACTACGGTAACCAGGCAAGATCGTGTTGGGTGGATGATGATGATTGGCCTTTTTGCATCTACGTAATATGATGATTTATACAGTGTCCAGTGGTATCTTCACTCACACTAGATGGGTGAAGGGCCCACTCCGACGCTGTAGTGCCTGGGACATTGTTTTATAGATGGTGTAGGCTTGCCCAGCACCTATACCATCCTGACAGCTTAGTCGGCCTACCCACAGGAAATAGACTAGTCAATACGTGCGGAGCCAACCAAGCCGCGGGTTTCCTCACGATGTTTTCCTTCACAGTTAGCGTGTGGTATTGCGACTACAAATTCGCAAATGTACGTAACTTTGAAATTAAACAGTCATTGGTACATGCCCGCAATCGAACCTGGGGCTCTGGCTTGCCAGTCCAGGGTGGGTAGAAACCCACTGAGCTCCCCTGTTGGGTGGAAGTTATTACTTTTTAAGTGAGACAGAAACTTACGGCAATCGAAATTCTTCACTATACTTTGGGAAGGGGCCTAAATGTAATTCTGTATTATGTCAATAGAATTTCTCGGTCTCTTAAAATCTCAATTTTCCCCGTAGGGGTTGGCCGCATTTCCCGCGGCGCCGGTCGGCGTCACTCTATGTCTGTTTGTGTGTCACCAGGCTGACAGCCGATTTCCCACTCCCCACTCCCCGCGGTGGAGCGAAGACGAGTAGGTCAATGTAATTGCCGCCGTAAAGGCGCATTGTTAGGCGCGATGTCGTTCCAGACAATGGGTGATATTCGTGTTTTATTGTAATTATAAGTGTCTATTTGTTGACAGGCGCTGACTGGTGCCCGTGGTTGTAGTTGTTACGTAAGGGAATTCTTCACATTCAGTCAATTCATCAATCACCCCGTACTTGTCCATTGTTGAAAATAGGCCTACCCAAGGCACACTACTGATTTCTTAGTTCTCAGTCGTGCCAGAAATCTGTCTTAGTTTATCGAGCTGATGGGCATCCTACGCTCCGTTTGCCAGTTTGTGGTCTCCAATTGCGAACCGAATTAAAGTTTCGAGTTTGTTATACTAACCAGAGTGATTGAATCCGGAATATCGGTGGGTTACGTTTGGGAAATCCGAAGGAAACTCTAATGTAAATAATCGAACGTGCAGACGTCAGGCAATTTATTTCAATCATTTGGAAATCGCTTTTACATTCTCTCTACGCCGGAAATATAGATCGATATAGATTTTCTCTCATGTCGATGAGGAACGTTTAATTCATGGATATTCCCGGACAGTTATATAGCACATAATCACAGGTTAATCGTTGATATCAGCCAAGATAGGTACAAAGAGTACTAATTGGTACGCTCCACGCCGTGTATGGCACTCCTTGGTATTTGATTAAATAGCTACTGGGAACCAGAGCAAAAATTGTCATTCGGGGCTTCAAAAGCAAGCGTCATAAAGTAATTAATTGCCTGCCGCGTATTCTCTTAGCTTTCATTTGAAACATCTATTAAAATTATGTTATTACACAAACACACACACACACACATTACCGCCTTGTATTGGCAGTAAAACGTTGAAAGTGCATTTTCAAACCAGTCAACAATGCAATGTGCAGTTTTTAATATACTATTCAATTGTTGCCCTAGTTTAACTGAACACAGGATGTGTCGAAAAGAATGTACAACTTGAAAACAGTTTCATAATTCATTTCACCATTACCAAGAAAAAAGAATTGTGCAGTTCTTCTTAAATTGTTAAATATTGAGGGTTAAAAGCTTTTTTAAAAAAAGAGAAATTTAACTATAGACATTGAAAAAACTGTTTTCAGGTTATCCTTTCCTTACAAAACACCGTCTATATAATGCGTTCACAAATGTAGAATGTAGAATGATGAATGCCATCGTTTCATCTACCATCCATCTCTGATCAAACACATTTCTCAATAAAACATGCGTGACTTTATGAGTGTACTATCGTATATGATCTTACAAGATCTCTGACCTAACTTTGATCTTTGACATTGCGGAATTCCTAGCACTATTTTCACGCTAGAATAAACGATTAATTATCGACCCCGCGTTTACCTCTTCGTGTATTTTATGCTTTCCCTCTAATAGGTCTCTGTAGCTCGGGGCGCTTCATAATTTGGGATGGACCTTTCGACCTCGAATACCAAGCACTAATGGTAGGATAAGCCTGGCATCCAGGTCTCTAATTGAATGTTCAGATGCTTTAAGAAGCATTCTAGTTTTTTGATAGTGTTCCGCAATAAGTGTAGTTCACAAAACGTAGAGTAAGATAGACTTACTGAAAGGAGGTTCACAGCGCCACCAGCCACCAATGAAAAAAATACATATCTTTCTCTACAGATCGTTTTCGGAAAACGGCCGGGAACCTAGGATCAAGAGCCTGAGACTAGATAGCATATATACCAAAACAGCCGTTTATACGGCAGTTCTAGGTTTTGGCCTTAGCCTCTCGGTTGGATATCCTAGGCATGAAAATTTACACGCTTGAGAAATTTGTAAGACATGGAATCGTTAGCCCAACGAGCGGGTGGGGAGCCTACGCAGCGTTTGCCAGCGTGTGGTCGCCACTCAAAAACCTCTTTACCCCCCTCCCCCATCCGCTATCAGTTCTTCGGCAACACCGAATGCTACACTGACACTTTACCTTGCCAAGTCATAGGCCAAGCTATGTCAATCAACTTAGTTCTTTGCCGAATAGTCTCATTTCTCTTGTCCTCAAAGAGACTCTGAGCATAGTCCTTATTATCACCTCGTATCAAAAAGTCAACAAGAAATCTTGCTACGTGTAGTCAACCGAAAAGGTGGTTTTTAGCCTGAAATCCCAGCTACAAGTGAAATTCAAGTGAATCCTAACAGCTGGCAAAGGAACGTGTAGGAGCGTGGGAACACAAATAACCAGACAGCGGTTCCGGGCCCACTGTCGCAGATACGTCGCTGTCATCAGACGGGAATGAATGAGGCTGCGGATTCAATTTATGTACAACCAAGGGGCGTGAGGATTCTAGCTCGTGTCGGTGACAAAGTAGAGATTTATATGTACATGTGTGTTTAGTGCAGTGATGCCAGAATACTACGGTTAAGGGTTTCGTACTGGAATCCCTTCCAGTACGAACTAAGGTCTGTCTTTCCGTCCGGCCAATAAAGGACTTCTTTTCGACCCTTGAATCACCAAAACCGTTATAGATAGCCAGTTGAAATTTTCACAAAATATTTGTGTCATGGCGAATAGTTGTTAAAAGTAAAAAAGTAGGGAGAAAAATATTAAAAAAAATTTTTTTGATCTGTCGAAAAACTGTGTCAAACTGTATTATTCTGGTGTAAAAGTCCCTATTCTGTAACAACAAAATTTCGTAATACAAACCACTGTTTGTGTCACAGTTTTCCGTTTCTCGAGCTTAAAGTTTTTAATAGTTTCTATATTTATCCGCAGTTACATAAAAAACTTACACAAAAACTGTTGGGGATTATGATACATCTGTTCATGTTTTTCTATTTTGTTTACTGGGCTCTAATTATATTCTGTAAGGAAAGATTACTACGGATTTTAGGAATAGCTATGATCTACGCACAGGCCATTCTTAATAACTTCCAAGAAATTTGAACCTATCCTAAAATGATAGCATTTATTACTGTATTAGTTTCCGTAGGAATTGTAAGGATTTGTAACAAAATTATAGATCTAATATTCTTTTTAGAACGTACTTTTAATACTTTTGTGGTTACACAAAAGTATTAAAAGTGACGTAGAGAAATCGTAGCTAGGAATCCCCTTTGTTACAGTAATTTTGGAAACAGTTGGTTTAACTTTGGACTACGTGGATATTGTTTTTTATGTAGCCTCTAACCGTCCCACTGCTTAAAAATTATACCATTTTAATTTACATAATAAATTAAATTTACGAGTGAAATATAGGAAACGGCGGTAACTTACACACCATCTTACCTGAGCAGCGACGGGAGAATATCACGTGTGAATTTCCCTAGTTTGGTAACAGAATTAGATGTTTTTTAATCAATATCGTGAGGAAACCTGACAGTCTGAGGTGTTTAACTACCTCAGCGCTTGAAATTGCCAATCCGCGGCGGGTACACGTGGTAATTAAGCCCATACTCTCCCTTTCTGAGAGAAGGCCTGTACCGAAATGTACGTAGGCTGCTTAAAAAAAAACCTATTTCTAATAAGGCCTTGTAAGCCAGCAACAGTAAAACAAATTGAGTGAAAGACCTACACAGCTCCTACGCCGACACGCCCCGTGCAATCATCTACGTATGTATCGATACGAATTGGATTAGCCGCGTTTTTCCTGAACGCGGCAGCATGTGAAAATCTCACGGCGAGCCGGCAAAAGTGGCGGAACACGATTGCTTACGCGTAACTACCATAATACACATGTGCGCGCGACTCCACCGGAATTCCTATTCCACAACCCAATTGGACGAAACGCAATTATATTATCAACGGCCATAAGACAGTACATATAAAGAGTCGTCACATGCAGAATTTGTTAACTATAACGGTAGGATTTATAAAAAACATAATTCATCTCAAGAACTTTTTAGAGGCAGTTTTCAATCTATGGTTAAGTTTTTTTCTTGTAAAATCTTCACCACAGACTATTTTAATCAGAGTGTTTTAAGGAATCGTGTTTTTAAAAATAACATCGTAAATCTATAGATTATTGCGAATTGTATCAAGGAGCACAGAGAAGGCGCCACCAGGCCAAAGTCTTATAGAAATTATTAAGGAAGTACCAACAACACTTTGTGATCGATCAATTTATGTTTGACTAAATCCGTAATATAGGATACATTGTTATTTACCAGATATACCTCCTTTGTCAGTACGACTATTTAATTAAAAGGTAAATTTCAGGTTAATTGAAAATAAATATTTATGTTATTAGTGAATGCGTGTTTATTTCAAAACTAATATTGTAAATCGTAATTTCAGAAATAATGTTTTAGTTTGTTATTACAACAGTTTAACATTACTTTTGCGTGGGAAAAAGCCTATTCAAGTCAGATGTCTTCAGAGGAAAAGTTTAGACGACAGGTGTAAGTTTCCACTCGAAAATATGGGCCAAGTTAATGGCTGCCGACCGCAGAGCGATACCAACTCATCATCGGCATTCTACGGGAGGTTTATAACGATGCGGTGGCTGCGACGTTGGCTGGCGAGAAAACTGTGCTATTGGCACAATCGAACGGAAATCTGTGCCTGACGTTTGCGATTCCAAAGAAACAAAAAATACTTTCCAGAAACGTGCCAATTTTGAACAATAAAGGTACTTGTATACACAATATCCTAAATGATCAACAAATGGTCGTCTATTATTGGACACAGGCCTCCCTAAGGGCACACCACTTCTTTCTGTCCTAGGTCGTTCTGGGGGGGGGGTCTCTAAAATGCATAGTTGTTCGATAGAGTCATATTTTAGTAACCAATCGCAATGCAATGGTATAACCCGTGCTACTTAACTCGGCGCCGCGCGAAATTCTATCTTCTTCGCCAGAGATGCCTATTTAATTTTCGCGAATTATACGCCTGGAATTACATTGTACTGCTATTGTTTTATAGACTACCAAATTGAGGCAAATGACAACCATTGTCGTGCTGATACAATTCTATTGAAAAACTATGTAAGTATTAGACTCTAGGGCCTGATCACGCCGCTGCCAGCAATCAGCCTCAGACCGTCGGGCTAGCGTGATGCGGTCTACCATTCGAGATATCCACTCGAGTTCCTTTGGCAAAACCTTGTTCGAAATTAATGAAATGAAAAGGTTTTATTCAAAGTAGCGCAGAAACTGCGGCTTAATGAACGTTACAATTCAAACTAGGTGTCCATTTCAAAATCTATTCTTCTCTGGATCTTTCTATCCTAACGGACAGCTGGGAAAAGCTACCTGGTAAGAGAGGCAAAATATTACACATTGATCAAAATTTCCAAACTTTCGAGTAAAAAGTCTATTAAACGGTCACGTAGCCCACCGACCGATACAATAGAACATTGAGAAAAACATTTAGATATTTCGTTACACCGTGACGGACAAAAATGATATTCCGACACTATATACAGACTTGTATAGAGTTACAAAGTCATAAGAATTACAAATACTATTGGGGAAATTACCTCTCAACAAAACTTGCCTGTGTTACATTAGTTATAGATACCTAAAGATATACATTTTGTTATCAAAATATCTTTTTTGCGGAATAAACGTGCATGCATGAATAATAAAATTATATTATGCAACAAGGTGATGTCCTTGCCAAAAAAATATCTTTTTTAAAACCTCATTAAAATAAATAATGCATTAACCCAAATACCTCGATTGATAAGCGCGTGTGACGGCACAGACACCGGCGTATAATCAACAGTTGATAAATATCTTGTCAAATATTGAGAATTTAAGCGGATTAAAGAATCAAGTGATTTTTTTATTAATTTTTTCCAGTTTCTTAAGCGTAGATCCATATATGACGACCTCTGTGGCGTACCGGTAGCGCGTCTACCTACCATGCAAGAGGTCCCGGGTTCAAACTCCGGCTGGGGACAAAAAAAAAACCCCAGGTCTCGGATGTTTACATGTTTGTGATGTCGTTGTTTCTGGTTCCCACGACACAGGGTATCCTAGTGTGGGGCCAGAAGCAATGTATGTGCCTGTATATAAATGTTGTTGTTGTTATTGGTGCTGTAAAAAGATTGATAAAAATCGTAAATGAGGTAAAAACACATATTGCAGTTAATCTTAATACGGCCTCCAACAGGTAATGTCTCCAGTTCATAGTAATTTATACAATACGTTTTAAGAAATAGCGTCATCAAAAATACATCATTAAATACATAATTAATCGTTCGATATTTCTTACATTACGCGCATGCATGCATATGCATCGATCGAGTGAATTCGAGTGACAGTAGATTGATGGATAGTGGACGCAGGTGCCTGGGATTAACGATATAACATGTTAGAAAACATTAGTTTCAGTCGACCACTGAAAAAGTACCCGCAACCGGCGTGCGTGCATGCAACGACTTATGAACGTTGATGTAGCGACGGTGATCTGTGAGGATCGTGGCAAGTGGCAGTTCCTTGTCCCTGCCTACCCCTCTGGGATAGAGGCGTGAGGTATGTATGTCGAATACTGAAACTAGCATGTAGCAAACCGGCATTAGTTGGTTGTACCTAAGCATCCAACTCTAACTGACGTGTTTCAAGAATTGCACATTTCCAAGGTAACTGAATACTAAGTATTTAAAGTAAATTTTTATCTAACCTATTGTTTTTTTTTAATTAAAAAAAAACGATCTCTGAAAAAGTCAATAACAAACGAAGTTTCGTGTAACTTAAACTGGCACTTAAATTAAGAGTCGAAAGATTTTAGTATGGTTACGAAATTCTTTGGGCGCAATTTCGTTCTATCTCCCGCCTCGGTCAAGAACTAGACGTGAGAAGATCACGATATCAATATCTAGACGATATAACTTGAGTCTGTAGATCTATCTTCAACTCACGACTGAAAAGATTCAGGTAGGATACCATTATTGTATTGTCTCTTCTTACACTTGACCGATTTTTATTATTTGTTGTAACACTAGAGGAAATGTACTAGAATCACATGAAGTTCGACACTTGCATGTATTTCCGTTTTTACGATAGAGCAAAAAACAAAACTTAAAAATACAATGTTTGACGGGCTTGGTTAATCTGCCCTAATCAAAAATATTCTATCGCGTTCGAGTACCGGCATGGGTGGAATTTTTAGCATCTAAATAGGTTTTTTAAAATTGTCCTTAGCGGGTTACTGCATTTATAGGGAAGAGCGGGTGATCGTGCTTTTCCACTATAAAGGGAAATTTCCCGCCAGGCAGATCGTATGCCTGAGGACTAGTAATGTGCGGAATCGATTATCAGTAATCGATTATTTATAAAATCGTCAACTATCGATTATGATTTGATAATCGGAAATAATCAATTTTATTAGTCACAACACTTCCTACAATTTATTCGTTATGGTAACCCGTTAACACGGGGATTTCCGTATAAATAATTCTAAGGCTAATGAATGAAATGAATTGAATTTGTGGAGGAATCGACTTCTCCCAAAACATCTTGACTATTTAATATTTTTGAATGCTAATTGGAATTTAATTAAATAAAAAATGTATCGGTCTCGGCCCTTCATATATATTTTGTTGTGATTTTTAATACATACTTTCAGATTGTAATTTGTTTTTCATTTTGTATTTTCTTATATATTGTAGTAATCAATGTTAAACTTCAATTATACTTTCTTGTCAATTTTTTTTTATTTATCTAAAAATCGACCATAATCGATTATTAATTGATCGTGATTATCAGCGTAATCGATTAATCAATTATCTTAATAATCGAATCGGCACATCAGTACTGGGGACGGCAAGTCCAACTATCGTTAGTCGGATGTTATATTTATGCTCTGTCATTGAAACACTTTGATTGCGCGATGCAGGAATATTGGAGTTTGTAGTGCGCGCGCAGAGTTGACATGTGCTCGCTACATCACTCCCCTTCAAGACCGTAGCTACGCATAGCTAGGTCTGATAGGAATCGAAGTCTGTGCTCTAAAGCCTGCAAGTGCCAGGTGACGCTGAGTCAGTGAGTCGACTAGCGGTTGAGGGTGTTCGGCGGCTAACAGTCACTTCACCGGCGACAGTACCATGGGGCCCGCGCATGTGGTAGGAACCGGTGAAGGCTGCTGTACCACTGGCAACGTGTACGTCTACTGTTGCTGTGTGGCTGCCGTGCCGAGGGGTTGGAGGAAGATCACCATCAGTCCCAGTAGTCGGTGCGTTGACTGTAGTGGAACTGATGAAGTGAGAGGGAAATTTCTGGCCTTGCTTTGAGACTAATGTATGTGGGGTGCTGCGAGAGCGAAGGAAGGTTGACAGGGGTCACCACTATAGGGAAGAGCGGGTGATCGTGCTCTTCAACTATAAAGGGAAATTTCCCGCCAGGCAGATCGTATGCCTGGGGACGGCCAGTCCAACTATCGTTAGTCGGATGTTATATTTATGCTATGTCATTGAAACACTTTGATTGCGCGATGCAGGAATATTGGAGTTTGTAGTGCGCGCGCAGAGTTGACATGTGCTCGCCACACATTAAAAAAAAGAATTTAATTCCACCTTGGTTCTTATACGGTTCAATCAAGTAAAAACTCATTGTAGACCAGACAGACAGTCTTTGTAGGCATATCGCCCATTGGCACTCCTCGAGTAATCCTACTAACGAATAAACATTCCAACCGTAGACAATCAAGCCGCAGTGCTGTAATCAATTACCGACTTGAAATTAAAACTCCATCACCGCATCACTATTACGATTTCCACACGCATACAAGCGTTTACGGCTCTTACAAAACTTAGGATTTAAACCTATTACAAGGCATTAAGGTTTAATATGGCGTGATTGTTTAACTGTGACGCGTCAGTGAATTCTTCCGCAATTTCGACACTATACTATCTTATTACATTTTGATGATCCGTAAATAATTGAGTGACGAAATAAATATATAAATATAACACATCAAAGTTATGAATTGTACAATTAACGCAAGTAAGTTATGTTATTCTTACGTTACACATTCTTTTATCAACTGTCCGTAATAACTAGTCTGCAAAAGGTAAGAAAGATAGTATATTTTCTAGAAAGATTTTTTTCGGAGAAAACTTTGAACAAAAAAGATTGACGAATCATATTTATTTTACGAATGTGAGTGGAAGGGCCGGTAAGGGACGTCCCAGGTGGACATACGTCTACCGAATAGGGGATGCATTAGCAAAGGGAAAGCTACAAAGTACCCGGAACCGGCGTGCGTGCATGCAACGAAGAACGTTAAGCGAAGGTGATCTGTCAGGATCGCGGCAAGTGGCAGTCCCTGGTCTCTGCCTACCCCTCGGGGATGCAGGCGTGAGGTTATGTTATGTTACAAATTCATAAAATAAAATAATTTTACAGTCTACATTTATTGCCGTGCCACTCAGAAAGCTAGCGCCAGAGACATCGCAGCATCATATTCGTACTACGTTTTGCGAGAAAAGTGCGCATAAAAATATCATACATAACATGTCAAGGAAAAGGAAGTTTTATCGTCTTGATAAAACTTGCTGTATTTTCTGAATACCATCAGTCTAGATAACAAACGAGTTGACATATTATGTGTTGTAGAAGTATTGGCAAACACTTTGATTTATCTTTTTTCAGTACACACAAGAATACCTCATCATCATCAACACATTAGGTCCCCACCGAGGGGCACAGGTATCTTCCCTGACAAAGGTATAGGTCATACTCCACCACGGAGGCCAAGACCTCTGACTTGACTAACGACTGCTATCTAACGACGCCAGCCAGCACCAACTGCTTAACGTGCTTTGCGAAGCACGGAACCGCTCGGAAAAATGCCACTAGCGTTAGTTGTATACGGTCACCCATCCATGCACTGAACGCGCCCTACTTTGCTTAACTTTCGTGATCGTTTAAGATTACTCAGTCAGCCGGGGCTACGAGCGACCACAATACCTACATGAATACCGACCACAATTAGTTGTGATGGAATACCACAACTAGCTACGTCCGCGACTTTGTAGAAGTGGGATTTCGATAATAGCCCAGTTTTAGAATGATTCTACGTTACAGAGGGTGGTGAATTTTTAATACAAGAATGCAGCTAAATAACAAAAGTGGTAGCTGAAGAACCTTGGGGCGGCTACAAAAATATTTTCTTTTACTCGCTTTTTTTTTTAAATATTTAAGTGACAATTTTATATGCCATGCTAAGCTACGCCAGAATGCCCCTTTACAATTTTGCTAACAAATTCAATCCATTTTGTGGATGCTTATGTCAAATAGAACGTCATCGGCATTCTTCGAACGTCAGTCAGGACAATAGTGGCCAACACAGAGCGTGTACCAGCATGTTTCCCGCTGACTGAATTCAGTTACTGTCTGGCAGACAACGATCGTCTATAAAATGGAAATTGTTTGGAAAATGTAACACTACGGGCGAGACTAGGAACAAAGGAAACTTGATGCGAGCTTAATACACTACGAGCAGGATACGAATAGCTCCGGAGAGTTTCTTAGTTCTTATTTCTAGTTCCTTTGTGTGCAGTTTTAAGTACGTACATTTCCCAAATTTACGTTATTTTAGACGTATAGTCGAAACCTAACCGATAAGAGTGCAAGTATCTTTCTTTGTTTGTGTTGCATTCTTATCTTTTATGTGTTATTTTGTTAGTAGATTTATCTGAAATAAAATATTATTATTGTTATATAAAGGTTGAAGTGCTGTCAACTGTAATTCAACTGTGCTGAGAACTCTCTGAGAGCTCCTGTATTGTACATTAGTGGTACATGCACATTTTGGCACCATATAATACAAAAGCAGCTTTTATTACAATTAACGTTGGGACTTTCGAGTACTTTAGAGCGAGACATACATTACAAACAAACTGAATTGGACGGTAAAATGATACAAATTTCAAATTGAGTATAATTTCTTGGCGCGGAATGATTATCCGAAATCACGCAACGTTGTTAACCGTCCGGCGAACACACGCGATTGCAGTGCTCAAATTGTAGCACTGCCTTAAACTGTAAACAAATTGTAGGATCAGGCTACAATAATTTTCTATGCTATCGAATAAACGCTTAGGATAGGTACTGGGTCGTCCTTCAGTCTCTACGTTATCACCATTAGAGCTTAGATTTGTGCTAAGATTAAAGTACACCTAAACACTAAGGGCTCTATTTATTAAAAAATATTCCTTAAAACACTCCAAAACCACTCATAAAAATTTGTATATGGTGAAGATTTACAAGGAAACGGCTGTATTTATTAAAAAATATTCCTTAAAACACTCGAAAAACGTTAACAAAAATGGCGACATTCTGAAAAAAGCTGATTAAGGAGTAACCATATGTATTGATATCTTCCTTTTGATTCGCTGTTTGTTTGTTACACTTTATTGCATAATAAAACCATAACAACTTCTTAGATAACATACAATGTGATTACAAAACGTACGCTGCGTACGTAAAAAGCTGTAGGTACGTCATGCATAAAATAAATAAGTTTTGCAAAAACGATCTGTAAAAATATTCATATCTTTTTTTCCATTTAGTGTTACTGCATGAAAGCCCTTAAACTAGAGTCTAAAAATCCGAATCATCCGGCAAGTACAACTGATATCTCAATTAGTATCGTTAGTAACTGAATTCAATACCCTGAATTCCACAAAATAAGGCCAATTGAAACTTCCGATGCATTGAGATCACCAATCGGAAGGTATCGAAAGCCACGTCCAAAGAGAACTGTCCGGTTCGAATTAGTCTCCTCTAATGAGCAGTTGAGGAATGAATCGATAGATCGGGAGTGGAACGTGAAACACGCACCGGCCCGCTAAATAGATAGCCGAAGACAGAACAGGACAGAAGACCGTAGTTGCGGTTGACAGTAAAGGCTTCTTGACCGATTTTAATTTTCACTATATAAACAAAATCTTTACTTAGTGAACGTCAAAGCTGTTAGTTTTACAATTAATAGTTCGCTCGGCGCCTGAGGAGTCGGGGGTATGACGTTTGTTCCGGGGCATACCTGATGCAAAGGATCTCCCTGGCGTGGCGGTGCAACGAGGTAATGCTGCTAGCGTCATGGGAACTTTTGGGTCGGGTGTGTCGAGGGGGGATATTTTTGATTAATTTAGTTTAGTTTTATATTGTTTATTGTGCCACTTTTTATGACGAAGATTTCTGCGAATTTTTAGAATGTGTGATGCCTCTTCCTATGATAAATTGTAATTATATTGACCATTAATAGTTTATGCGGAGAAGAAACTATCAAAGAAACATTTATTGTTCTCAAAACAGATTGTAACTTTGTTAACAGAGTTTTCAACCTGTAGTTACATTGCACTAGACATAATCGTCCCCGTTAACATTATTTTAATACCATGATACAATTCGTAGTTTACTATGACCATTCGATGTACATTGCGCAGCAGTCTTCCTGCTTGTAAATCTGTGAGTAATTCAACTTTGCATAAAGATGTATTATAAAGAATTGTCATTGTAAACCATGAATGTAGTTCTATAAAACAGGCCCTTGGTTTACATCTCAATTCTCCTTCCTTTAGGACAATTTTTTACCAGGTAACAGAAAAGTATCTAGATTCGATAGAACAAAAAATATATAATAGGAGGGCTGCTACTTATGTATGCGGAATAGAAAAAATAAACAAATGTATATGGCTAGATATGCTTTTATTGTTTTTCAAAGTATTCTCCACTATGATCGATGCACTTTTGCATTCGATGAAACCAATTTGTAAAACACCTTTTCCACTCTGATTGAGGTATCTCCAAAACGTGCTGTTTGAACGCATCTACATCTTCACGGGTCGAAAATCGTTGACCACGTAATTTATTCTTTACATTTGGGAATAAATAGAAATCATTGGGAGCCAAATCAGGGCTGTACGGTGGATGACCCATCAATTAAATTTTTTGACCATCCAAAAATGTAGTTGTTTCCTGAGATGTATGACAGCTGGCATTGTCATGGTGAAGTATGATTCTGCGTCGCTGGTTGTTTTGGCGTATTTCTTCTAATACTTCCGGCAAACAAATGGTCGTGTACCACTCCGAATTAACCGTTCTGCGATTCTCCAGTGGTATTGTAGCCACATGGCCATTAATACCAAAAAAGCAGGCCACCATTTGCTTTACAGTGCTTTTTGCACGAGCCACTTTCGTAGGGTTCGGCTCATTTTGAAACACCCAAACTGTTGATTGTTGTTTAGTTTCGGGATCGTACGCGTAGATCCAGGATTCGTCACCTGTGTAGATATTATAAACAGATTTTGAGTCGCCTCCGTTGAATTTTTTTAAGGTTTTCTTGCACCATTCGACGCGAGCATCTTTTTGATCCTGAGTTAAGTTGTGCGGGATCCAACGCGAACAAATTTTTTTTTACAGACAAATGTTCATGTAATATCCTATGAATGCTCGTCATACATATGCCCAGAATAGCCTCTATCTCGCGATACGTAACATGGCGGTCTTGCATTATTAGTTTTCGCACAGCTTCAATATTTTGTGGCACAACCACCGATTTCGGGCGACCTTCTTTAACTTCGTCCGTGAGCTTACTGCGCCCGCGATTAAACTCACTAAACCAGTGATACAGAGTCGTTTTTGATGGAGCTTCACCACCAAAAGTCGAAGTTAATTGATCTACGCACTGTTATTGTGTTAAACCACGTCGAAAATCGTAATAAATCATAGCACGAATATTTTCACGAGTGAGTTCCATTTTTTCAGCGATATGACATTTTAAACCCAACAAAAACAAAACACTAACGTATATAAGAGAAAAATATTAGCGGCCAGTATTTAAAAAAAACCGGCCAAGTGCGAGTCAGACTCGCGCACCGAGGGTTCCGTACAAACCTGTATTATAGACCTGAGTATTTGGTATGAATTTCAATTTAATACCTCTACGGGTTTATGAGGAAATGGGTAGTAAGTTTAAAATTATTAAAAAAATATATATTATGTGATGTAACTAAAAATTTATGGTTTTCGTAATTTTTCCTTTATCTATGCTATAAGACGTTGCTTCGTACCAAATTTCAAGATTCTGAGTTCACGGGAAGCACCCTGTAGGTTTTGATTCCCTTGCAAGTGTCGAAAATTTGCGGCATAAACGGCTGTATCTTTTGATTGCGTTGGCTTAGAAGTTTGATTTTTTCACAGCTTCAAGGGACAGTAGACCTGAGTAATTGATATAAATTTCAGCTTCATACCTCCACGCGTTCCTGAGAAAAAGGGTCTTGACAGACGGACGGACGGACAGACGGACAACAAAGTGATCCTATAAGGGTTCCGTTTTTTCCTTTTGAGGTACGGAACCCTAAAAAAGAACGAGTTTGACCATGGAGGTCAGACATTGCGTTTAAAATTATTGGAATCCCAGATTCCGCATTCATAAGTAGCAGCCTATGTATGACATTCTCTCAGAGACGAAGAGAATTTACGCTAAAATTCAGTTGCTGATTCCACAGTAACGGGGACAAGACGGGTGAAGATAACATGTATCTTCATCGTATCCGACTGTGGTATGATCTGCCCCACTTAATAAGGCACTCTCGGTCTCCAGCTAGCTGTCTTCAAAAGTGGGGTGAAACCATAAGAGAACTATGTTTTTTTACTCTGTAAACAAAGTATTTATCAGCAAATGTTTACTTCTCTTTTCTATGTGGGTATGTTACACTCTTTATGTCGTTGTTGTCTTTAATTTTATTTCTGCGGTTATCTTGCGTGCCGTAAAGATTCTTTATTAAATACATAATGTCTTTATCACATGTTTTACTTTAATGTAAATAGTACATTATAATTAGTATATTGACTGCCTCGTTACTCTAGCGGTTATCACGCTTAACTACAAATCCATAAGTCGAGGGTTTTATTCCCTCATGGCCTCAGTCTGGATGTAATTCCAAGTTTGTGATTTCCCTTCCCGATCACAAATTTGTTCACAAATAATGCAAGTGTTGAAACATAACACAAACAAAAATAATTCATTTCCGATTCACAGAGTGATTGACAAGTAATTGTGTCGTGTGTAAGTTATTATTATGATTATTATCGCAGTGCAAAGCTATTCCTCTGTAGCATTCCATAAACGCACGTATTAAACGCGACGGAGCCCACTATGTCGGTGTTCAATTTGAATTCCTCAATACGTGATTGACGAGTTTTGTTGGATTAGTGCGTACAGCGCGTACCTTTGAATAAAGAGCTATTAGTAATTTATACATACCTGATTATTTGTGATTGGCGTATCTTTTAGATATTTAAATAATTAAACTCGAGAGCAAGGATTAAAAAAGAGGTCATTCTATTTTTTGTCAAGCCGAGTTTCTTTTTCAAATAGTTTATTTTCACAGAAGATACGTTATTATGGCGAATTACCCAACAGCAAATAAAAAAGCATAAGGAATATATTTTGGTATAGTAAAAACGGCAATACCCACAAGTAACTTGGTGTGATATATTAAAAACTGGCCAATTGTGAGTAAGTCTCCCGCAAAGCACTCTATAAAAGATAAAGAAAAGTATTTTGCTGTTTAGCAAAATACGTATTTACTTAATATTATAAATCGTATCATTAGCGAGGAAACGGTTTCCAGATTTTGCGTTATCAGTTTTGATACCTAATAATTTATCAATGAATAGTGACTTTTTAAGCCACTAGATGGCGTAACTGGTGTTGCATACTGATACAATATTAAGCCCGTCCATTTTTAATGCAGAAATAAGGTTTAACTTGGACAAATAATTCACAAAAGCCATAGTGTTGCTCAAAAAATGTAATAGTAATACGTAGAAAATGCAAAATAACAGTAAACATTAACGCATTTTAAAATTTCGCATTTTATTTCTAGGAAATCCTGAATCGCGCAATCAAAAATATTTTCGAACTTAGCATAAAAGCGGGATCGAACGATCTTTTAGAGAGGAGTCCGTTTCTACGCAGGAAATCAGTGAGTGGAGACTAGAGCTGATCTAACTCTATATCTTCATCGTACGACGAGGTTTGGAACCGGGATAATGGTAACCGGTACCCGTCGCTTGTGGAAGCTACTTGCCTATGGAATCTGGACGTTTGGATGGGGTTTGCTGGTCGCCCCATAGCCAGAAAGGGAGTATGCACAATTGAACCGGCCGTCAAAGGTCTGGTAACGGAAGCGCATGTCGCAGTTAACGGAGGGCAATTATGGCTCCTCACCCCACTGCTGTAGAAGCTCTGACTCCTCATTTTGCAACAATACAATAATTTTGTTCAAAGTAATGGTAAAATAGACATACATCTGCATTTAGCTATTCTAAGAAATGGACCTCGGTACATGTCTGCTGCCATAGCTAGGCTCAAATGTAGCACATTTTTATGGCCAGGCTTGTGCCTCTGAGGTATATTATATGCTAAGAAATTACAATTTATTAACTTTTTAATAAGTCGACGTTAAATTGCCTCATTGAGTGGGTTTATTAAATAAGTGCATATATCACCCATACATTTCAACGCCGCAGGTTGTAACAATCATATGGAAAACAGATTTTTTCTGATGATTCTCTAAGATAAGAGTAGACTTGCATGTATAGGTTATAGTGTTTTTGTTACACTCCGTATTATGTACAAAACCTGCTTTTCTTTCACTATTTAATACGAAACGCCAACCGAGAGATACCGTGTCGAAACATTATGACAGTTTTAACTATCAGCAATCGGTCTGGTTAAACCTGTATTATTTCATATAACACTTGACAGCCAAACGACCTCAACACGTCCTTTGTAGCTGGCAGCTAAAAGTGGCCAATTCAACATAAGACATGGGGTATTAAGATTTAATTAAAAAACAAGACATGAAAGAGATTCCTGTGGAGAATAGTTGATGAGGTCAGATATTTAATAGAAATACACACCTAAAGTGGCACAAATCTTATTGTGAATAAAATAAAGTTCAAAACACAATGAAATTTTGATGTTGTAGAGTTGTCAAATTAAGAACCCAAGGCTCATTGCATCGAGGTCTTCCTAACGAAGAATAATAAGCATATCAGTGGTAATTATTTTTCATTTGTGTCGCGATAATTGATTTTGTAAGACTCCAAAAGCAATAGGTACGGTTCTTGTAACGAGACGCTAACAGAACCGGTTAGCAGAAGTTAAGTATAACATCAGAGATCTATTAGAAGAAAGCAATCATTAAGCATTTGTGTAATTACATAACTCAGCAGTTGAAATTTTATTTGGCGGTGGGCACGCGCGGTTAGTAACGTAACGTTCAATAAGTCACAATTTCTGTGCAATTTTGAATAAAATACTTTGCTTCTTTTTAAAACCACACTCGCTCTGAGAAAAAGCCTGTGCACTAGTGGGTCATATATAGGGGTAGAATACTATTTCTTAATGATTCGCTATTCCTAGATTCGCTATTCGATACTCCTACAAATTTATATATTAAACGGGTTTAATCGTGATTATTTATAAGGTAAAAAGTAATTAATAATTACCTTATTTCCCGACGTTTAGGCAGCGTTACAGTTGCCTTGGTCTCGGTTAGACTGAAGTGGCGAGTACAGTCAATTATTGTGGGTAACCACCTTTAATTTTTAATTTTAGTGGTAGAATACATTATAATATCTGATATGAGAGAAAACCAAACCATACAACCGACTACAGGACATCAATCTTTGACTGATTTTTGCGATTCAACACCAGAGTTGAAAGCAGTTAAGGAACTTTGACGTATTGCTTGTGTTTGGTATTAGCTGATTTGTTGCTAATAAATTAAAAGTGTTTAAGAAATTACAACACTTTTAGCCCGCTACCCGTATAAATTCAGTAAACGTAATTTACGACGTTTTCGAACCTAAACATAAAACTTTACAAATTCATGCGATACTTTTCTTTCAGTTTGCTTATTTACGGTCTATGATACGTTTTGTTTTATGGGTTTGCAGTAAAGTGGAACTTGTAAGTACTAAAATCCATCACATCAAAACATTATATTTAGCTGGTGGTTCTAGATCTCAATACCTATTCACACTGGGTCTGAATGGGTATTGAGCAAAGAATTTTTCTTCAGTCTTCTACTCCTTTCCGTCTCCGGCAACCACCTATCACCCCGGCAGAAAAAATATATAACAATACAAAAAAGGTACTAAAGCAACATTGTCACGACATTAAGGGAGATACCAGATATACTGAATGTAACAAAATCTCAATATTGGGGAATCTAATTGTCAATACAAACAACATTTACTATGGAGAAAACATGAAACTCGAAAAATTTATCAACTGTCCCTTACTCGTCTAAAGACGACCTACGTCATCGTACGACATAAAATGCATGGGGCATCGATAATTTTTCCGCGATTCCGAATTATACATGTTTTCGTAATGACTATTGAATCCGTAAATGGGGATTTTATGTTAGGCCCTGTACACATAGCAATAAAAGCATTAAACATAATCTCGTAGAATGCGACTATCAATGTGGACGGTAAACGATATCGAATAGCAGAGGTGGAGAACACTATATAGAAAAATAACGACATTATTCACTAAAATGTAATTAATATTAATTTCTATGAGAATTTCACCGAACGCGGCGTATGCATACCGTGCTCTAAAAAGGACATAAAAAGACCTTGTTTACTCAATTAACTAAAAATGTCGATGAGGAGCTGGCAATTATCTAAGTTTTGAAAGTTAGCAAAGAAAAAAAACTTCCACACAGCACAATCACCCTGGTTCCAAACTAGGATGCTGTGTGCAGTAGAAACCAGACAAGGACATCAAAAACATGGCAATACATACACCCAGGCTTACGTCATTTGAACAAGTAAATATACGGCGGCGACTAGTAGGAATCAACCCGTAATGGGTTCGATTCCCACTGGAAGGCAATCAGACTTGTAATATTGTTTAATATTAATTGTACTACTGTTTGTTTTTGTTAATATATAATAATAAAACAAACCCCTTTAGTCTGCCTTACTGGATTGAGTAACTCAAATCAGTTAGATCATTAAAACGAGCCAGTTTTCTTGCATGCATAAAAGTGAATTAAAGCTCATCGTGCCATGTCGTGATGTACCTAATGTCATCAGATGAACGGTGGCCATGACACCGGATGACTCTAATGATCCGTGACACCAGTTTTGTATTTGCATACATTGTAGAGACAGCGAGAAAAGTGCTTAAAAACTTAGTTGCACCAGGAAAATCATGAGGTGATGGCAATTATTTCGCAACTCGTGGTTATTTCAAGTAGGTATTTTCTTACTTTGAAATTTTAACATACTACGCTAGTAAAAAGTAACGGTGTTTCGTCAACAAAATAGCACGGTTTAAGAGTAGAAAGAAAGAAAATGTATTTATTTGACGACACAATACTCAAAACAAAACCAAAAAAACACACAAACCAATTACAAAAAAAAAAAGATTACACATAGCAAAAAAAAACAAAAGACACAGCTAAAAAATAAATCAACTTTACAACACGAAAACAACATAATTTAATACATAGGTTTTAAGTATTGAGCCCCCAAAATGGGCCCGACTCAGCATAATGTAGCAACTGACTTGTCAGTTGCAACGCTGATTTTCAGTCGGGTCCAAGCTGCGGTTAGCCATGTACGTGAGAAAAAAAAATTAATAAGCTGCCCTTGGTGTGAAATATACAATAGAATACAATACTTAAATATTATACTGTGCAGTGCTTGTGAAGAGTGAAGGTAATAAATACATAATATAATCGGATAAACAGTGAAACAAATAAGTCAGTGATATAATTCAATGGAGATATACAAATATTATGTTGATAGACTTACGGGTAAGCGAATAAAATACAAACGAGAGAAGTTCAGTACGTGAATAGCAACACCCATCTCGTGGTTCTTCCGTAAATTGATCAAGAAACCACTTTTTGTGGTTCCGAACCGCAAAAGAAAAAATCGGTAGTATTATAGAACAGTCTGTACTCCATCGGTATGTCAAGAAAGTTTTTCCCAGGAATGGGTGAAGCTATGAAGTTGAAATTAATGTTAAATATTATGCCCGACTGAATTTAACAAAAATCCGCGCAGTCGGAATAAGTTCGTGGAGCACTTATTTATCAAGTAATCCAGTTAAAGTGATATTTTATTTATCGGCCATTATTTACTAAGACCCACAATTCTTTGAAGGTGTAGAAAGTTCAAGCTTCCAAGTCAACGCGACACCACCAAAAAGTCATGTAAAATGTTGCCAAGATTGGACCACAGACCTCACAATGTTAAACAGTTATCAAATCTCATGTAGAGACTCTGTGTAGTCTGTCTATGGCTTGGCCGTTTCGTTACTACAAGAACTATTGTTTAAGATAAAGTAATAAAAAAAAACATTAAGTTTATTACGGATCCATGTACTTGATTTATTTTTATATACATATCTATTGTATATAAACGAATCGCTGAATGTGTTGGTAAGCGCAAATTTCGAGAGCAGCTGAACGGATTTCGCTGATTCTTTTTTTAGTTTATTCCTTGAAGTCCGAGGATGGTTCTTACTGAGAGGAAAAAAAAAAGAAGACTGTTAGGCGGTACGAAGTTCGCTGGGTCAGCTAATATAGTTTATTAAAATATATGATTTTTTTAAATGCTTTGAGAATAGATAGCACTCGTAGTGCCTTTGCGCTTCGCTTGGCTTGTCTTGGCGTGTCTTGTCTTGG
Organism: Yponomeuta sedellus; assembly: GCA_934045075.1. Classification (NCBI taxonomy): domain Eukaryota; kingdom Metazoa; phylum Arthropoda; class Insecta; order Lepidoptera; family Yponomeutidae; genus Yponomeuta; species Yponomeuta sedellus. The sequence continues at coordinate 11,921,762 of OW203736.1, read as the reverse complement.
TCTTTTAACTATATATTCGTGTAATAAAGATTTCTCGCTATTGTATTCTAGATGGTTATGTATATTATGTATTATAGATTATAGATGCGCTGTAGTGCACAGGACATATTTATCCGGCCGCGCGTTTTCCTTCACAGTTAGCGAGTACATTCGAGTGCTTAGTGCGAGTTTTTTAACTACTCGATCGCGTTAACGTAAACTCATATTTCTATGGCATCGAGGAAGCGCCACCTAGCGACAAGTATGGAAATTAATATTGCTGAGTGCGAGTTGTAATGGTTTACGTTGAGAAGTGAACCACGTTTAGCAGCCAAAACACGAATAAACGCGAGTGCGAGTTGTACTGTGACAGCGTTTTGCCAGTTCGAAGTTCGAACGGTTAACTTACTCATACTCACTACTCAATGCTCGATTAACGCGGTAGTTAAGTTATACGATTGGATCTGTCAAACTCGCACTAAGAACTCCGATTGTTTTTGGCTGCACTTTTGTCCGAACCTCACGCATATTGAATTTGTGAGCACGCCAGTACATCATCATGCGTTTGCAACACAATAGCGATCCGTTGCGTGGCACGGGAGTCGAACACCGTCCGCTGGACAACCGTGACATCGGCAATTCAAGTAACTGGAGCTACTACTCCAAAGTGTATAAGTGTAACTTGGCGACTAGAATACTTAGTACGCACTAAACACTCTGTACATAATCTACGTTAGTCGTGAAGGTCAAGTTTAATGCTAGAAAGTACATTTTTGTCCGTAAAGGTACAAGTACAAATATAAGGGTACAGTTTCTCTTTTAGTTTAGGGTTTATAATTATTACCTGTACCTGTTTTAGCAAAGGGGAAGATAAAAAAGTACCCGGAACCGGCGTACGTGCATGCAACGACTTATGAACCTTGATGAAGCGAAGGTGATCTCTCAGGATCGTGGCAAGTGGCAGTCTCTGGTCTCTGCCTACCCCTCTAGGATACAGGCGTGAGGTTATTTGGTCTATTATACACCAAATTTATACTTTCATGCACTTCAGAGTAGCAGACCAACCTTTTGGATAGCGCATGATGCCTACCTTGCTTGAATCACTACGTGCCGAGTGAGCCGTTTATCTGGCCCGTCTATCACCCAGTCAGATTGCGATATGATAGCTGCTCGTATCTGACGATGCAAGTGTTTTAATCAGATGGCGGCGATATGGGTGGTATAGCAATAACCGGGACTCACGAAAAATGGGGAAAAGATAATTCGAGCACCTTTGGCCATCCGGCGAAAAAAGTAAAAGTTCTTAATAGTAGACAGGAAAGGCCTTCCATAAAAAAACAATTCAAACCCACTGATTTACATGTAGAAATAATCAGTTAAGCAATGTACATCGACTTGTCATAATAAAAACTATGAAACTGTAGTTTTATGGAACAGGGCTCAGATATTTATTACTCGTAAGGAATTAAGACTGGTCGCCTAACTCAACTGAAAGTAAGTTTGGTTCATCTTTACATGGCAATAAAAAATAACTATTAATAAAATAATTGTCTTAGTCTGAACCTTCTTTGAACTTTTAAGTACTGAGGCTATAAAACCCTCAGAACATTGAATAATATATAGAAATATCTGTGACAGAACCGTTAGCCCATCGATATTTGAGAATACCGATGCGTTGTTTGAACATTTCGCGTGAAGTACCTACTCTAACAACAATATTTGTTTCAAAACGCGAGGAGACAAACGTGGTCTATCTTTTCTCAGAATGTTCTCTTTCAAAGGCAACTCAAGTGCGTTTATTATTTGTACGAAATACACATTAACATTTAGCAAGTATCTACTAAACCATCGATACTAATACTCGGACTCAAGTTTTACCTCTAAGACGATATTCAGCACGAACTATGTATAAGGAAACTTGCATACAGAGGAAGCAACGCTAGATCAAAGCGTCCGGCTCAGAACCCAGCCATGTGCGTAACTTTTGAGAGCCAACCTAGCGAAAGCGATGGAGATGTGTGTGTGTGTGCTCTATAGCTGTTTCCGGAAGGAAAATTGTCAATCGGAGTTCGTAACTTTCAACGACAATTTTGTTCAACGACTTCAGCTTTTGTTTTAAAGAAATTATGTTGTTTTACTTTTAAAAACCTCTTTAGAGGCTAAAAATTTCACCCATGCCGGGATTCGAACCCGCAACCTCTGGCTAACCGTACCAGCGCTCTACCAATTGAGCTCAATTGGTAGAGCGCTGGTACGGTTAGCCAGAGGTTGCGGGTTCGAATCCCGGCATGGGTGAAATTGAGCTCAATTGGTAGAGCGCTGGTACGGTTAGCCAGAGGTTGCGGGTTCGAATCCCGGCATGGGTGAAATTTTTAGCTTCTAAATAGGTTTTTAAATTTGTCCTTAGTACGGGTTAGTGCATTAAAAATAAAAATAGTATAATTGTTTTACTTTTGTTTTGTGTCGGGTGGCTGTTTGATAGATAACACATAGATATGTGTTAAGTAGTAAGGACATGCTTCTTTGAAGAGCAATGATTTAAACTGAAGCAGCAAAATTGGAAGAGCGCGTAAAGCGCGAATGTAACCGAATTATGAAAGAATCGAAACCATCGAAAAATATAAATCTGAGAAAAAACTCATAGAACGAAAGTTCTGAATCACAAACTTTGATTGGAGTGTTTGTTTCAGAAATCGCGTATTTTTCTGGCAACCTAATATAGATAGACAAAACTTCTCGGCAACAATCATTGTTTTTTTTCTTGGGTGTTTTGATGTTTATTTTTACTTACTCGAATGAAATCGAGCCAATTAATGTCAAAGGAAATCGCATATTACTAAAACCAAAGGTCTTCTCTCAGAGAAAGAGGGAGAGAGCATTATTGATTAACATGTGGTGATGAGACTAACTCTAGCATGCTAAACCTATGCGACGTTCATACTTACATTCTCTTGAAACTGCCATTTACCTACCTTCGGGTTTAATGTAATGTGGAAAGCGCAAAATTAACAGTTAAATATTAACGTCTCTCTTAACATCGTTCGTTACTTGGAATAACGGTTACACTGAATAAGCGCAAGGTGAATTACAACTCAAACTTTCTTTGGACAATGCGATACTAAATATTAACAGAGGTCATGAAAAGACGACGCTGAAAGAGGTCCACATTATCATGGTAGGGTACTCCTGGTAATTATCATTATAAATATATATATAAACATAAATACTTTTGGAAAGTTCTCGCGTGGAGACTACGACTACGATAGACGCAGCGCATGACGCCCACCAGTCTGCTGGACCGACGATTTGAGACAGTTTTCTGCCAGATGCCCTAATGTGCATAGCCAAAGAATGAAAGAAGTAAGGTGCCTATATCCAGCGGTGTTAAATAGTATAAATTGAAATAGCGGTGCTATGCTCAGAACAGAATCAAGAATCGATTCTTAAAATTTCACTCTTTGCCTTCGGACCGGCGCGGGTGCGTACTTCGACTATTTGTCGACTAATAATCGTCTTTAGAGGTGTCAAGTTAAAACGGGACGGTCGATAAAACTTATGGCTGAGTTAACATGTTGTCAAGCAAATAGTTATTCAACTGGCTTCTAATTCAACAACGACGACCTTTGCAGGATAGTACTTGCAGAGTCAATTATGTTGAACGAGCCATCCATAGTGAAATAAATTAGATTAGAAGATATGTTCATACTGATACACTCGAGTAAATTACACTAGGCGTCTCTTTAGGTTGTATGTTGTTTTACGCCCTTTTACTTACAAAAATCACGACATTTTCAAGGCTTTTCGATATTATTTAGCCGACCAGGCTTGGTCGTTTTTTCATTGATTGACTGAGTAACCTTACTATTGCAATATCTTCTGGATTAAAAATAATATCTTCTGTTATTCTGGATTCAATTATTTCTGTTTTGTCGTATACGTACTGGCTAATAAGTTTCTGATCCGCGTTTGTGTCAATCATAGCGGAACTCTCGCCTCCGACCGGAGCTCGGAATATTATTTAGGTAGTGAGTACCTAGTGAGTATTAGTTCAAAAATTGTTATATGTAGTTCGTCGTTGCTTTTTCATTTTTAAGTAGTCTTATCGGCGGCTTGATAACTTCTGACAGTAAGGCCCGCCACTGTCTTACAATCCTCCACCAACCCGGACTTGGCCCCCGTGGTGGAGTATGGCCTAACCTTCCTGCGATGCAGGAAGAGACCCGTGCCCCAGCAGTGGGGACAACAAGGGTTTATAACGAAGTAGTCTTATCGCGATTGTTTATTAGGTAAAATTACTATAAATCAGTTACTATCGACAACGATGCAATTTCAGTGGTGAAGTGTAATCTTAAATTACTGTAATGAGGGTAAAACTAATTTGAAAAAAATAACAGAACCGCGAGTCACTGTCGAACTGTTTTATTATAAAAATCTAATCATGAACACATTTTCTCAAGAAGTGTTTCAAGTTTCCTTTCAACGGGAGCGGTGTAAAATGTTTATTTTCACAAAACTCTATGAATAGCTCTCACTGAAACCGAACTGTAGCATGGACTGAATGAAATACGGTAGAAAAATTACCAAAAGTATTTTTATGTTGTAGTAATGTACCGTATCGCCTTAAAAATCCCTAGTACGTTTTTGACGTAAAAAGTCTTGTATAGTGATCAGAGCGCTTCAGATTTCCTTACGTAAACAGGAATCACGGTTGTAACTCCATTAGTTAGGATATTGATCTTTGACAAACACAACCATTAAAGGACAAACACTCGAGTCTAATCTGAAGTTAGATTATAGATTTTTATGATTAGAATACCATCTAAATTCTACAGCGACGAACGATTAATAGTAAGACAAATCATTGGATTAGCATTATGCCCGCCTTAGCATACGGCAGAGCTTCTTTGAGTGCCATAAAGAATTATAGTAACAATAATTTTATGTATGGATGGACTCATCGTAACTTAATTTTAGAGGCCAACCTAATAACCCATAGCCATAATTTAATCATAAAGCAAGCCATCGAAGCCGCCCACGTCTACCAACGAGCCAGGCTACCGTTTAATGTGAAAATTGGGGGCTAATGACTTAACCCTTTCGTAATCGAATGCCACCCACATTTTCCTCGGAAAATCAATTTCCGTCTGAAGTGGCGTAATATTGACCATAGAGTATAATCTACCATGGAGATGACATTCAGAAATGGCAACAAGCTGCTACAGGATTTATTCTAGAAATCGGTTCAGACATGCAGGATATATAAATATATGGCAACACTGTGGCCAGCCTCTGTGGCGCAGCGCTAGTGCATCTGCCTACCATGCAGATGTTCTAACCCCGGCTGGGGACAAAAAAAACCCCAGGACTTGGATGTTTACATGTTTGTGATGTCGCTGTTTCTGGTCCACACGACACAGGGTATCCTAGTGTGGGGCCAGAAACAATGTATCTGCTTGTATGTATTTGTTATGCTATTGCAAAAATCAAGTTGTTAAGTTTCTTTTTCCGGGTTCCGTACTCGTTCAGACGGGACCTTATTACTATGCCTTCGTGAGGCTGTCATTCAGAGGGATTTATCGCTTGAACCGTTACAGGTAGCCAGTTAATTTTTTCGGTCTGTGATGGCGATTATAGAGGATTGCCGAATAAATATACCTAGTTTTATTAGAGCAGGGAATTGGAGCCGCGTCACACTAACCTATACTAAACAATATCGATTTTCATGTAAGTCGGCAAATATGAAACCCTTGGTCAATTCTTGTCCGGTAAATAATTGAGTGCTAAACGATGGGTGGTACCGGTCAGTCCACGGCTGGGTCAAAGAACTCGAGTGTCATGCGATCGATACTGCTTCGAGCTAGTACAACTGATCTATGTGAACTACAGTTTCTAGAGAAAATTCTGCAATAAACCGTGATTAACATCACGTTTTGGATAGATATTCGAAACTTTTAAACTTATTTTTACTCTATCAAAAACTAATATAAGTATACATATAAGTAATTATACAGCTACGGTTTGAGTATAAACTTTTTTTTAATACTATGAATGTTAAGAGATTGTTAATATGGATTGATAATTTTTAAATTAAAGAGATGAACCGTGGGACCTTTCTCGAGCTGACAACTTAATAGACATAATGGCTTCCAGTATTTAAATAAAAACTATGAACGGTTTGTTTACATGTAGTAGACCAATGCCGGAATAAAATTAAATACTGAAAAATGAAAAGTTTGTGTAGTATGGGACGTGGGGTGGGCATGATGGTGGGCGGCTCTCCCAGCACCCCATGATAGCTGAGTGATATTAAACATTTAACTAGTCTAGTTCCCGACACCTGCTTTTAAACTGTGCCACGGACTTTACCTCGTGTTTCTAATGAGTTGATAAAACTTTTAATGCCTATAGATTGACCAACAATCCGAGTAGATAATGGGGATGCGTTTCTGTCTGCTTATGCTTGAGATATAATAGGACCCTGGCCAGTCAACGCCATTTCTTCTTTGAAATCGGTCCCTTAATTCCGAGAATCGTTACAATATAGTTCTCCACTCGTGACGGTCTTAGGCACAATGGGATGCTGGCTGGATGGATGCCCCTGCTGCCGTCTTTATGGCATCGGACCAGCGCATTGATGTTCTGCCTCTCGCGCGTGTGTCCTCCAACTGACCCAAAACCATCTGCTTTTCTAGACTATTACATGCTGACCGCCAATATGCCGAAAAATCTGAGAACCCTCCGATGAAAGACTGATGACACTCGCTTCGTTATTCCGAGCTCGTTCAGCATGGAATTATTGGTTCGGTGTGGTCCAAGTTAGCAATACTTATCTCCGACAGATACCCCTACGTTATTACTTTTTACATCTTTGTTACATGATTTGTTCAACCGCCTGGTGGCATTACCTTATCCTATCGATACTACATAGATGTACGTATAGTTTTGTTATTAATAATAAACAAGTAATGACTTTATCCGTCGTGGGTCCGAATACCAAGTCCTATGACTTGGTATTCCTATGAGTGGAATACCTATGACTTGGTATTCGGACCCACGACGTCACGCATGTGAGGCAAGGGTCTACCTTGTGTTTCTACCGATACGCTATAATCGTTTTACCATGGCGATTGTATGGTTCATTACAATATTTACTGACTCCACTAACAACCGACCTCTTACTCTACTACCTTTTTGCTAATGTGTAAACGTTCTGAGGGTTTTATTATTTTGTAAGTTAACTATGTAATTCAGTAATCACCTCACCATACTGAGTAACTTTTACGATTAAACAGGTTAGTTAAAGTCTTACGACCTTATTTATTAAAACAAGATTCCTTTAAAACACCCCTTAGTCTATTTAAATAATCTGTCATTACCGCTTTTCCTTGTAAAAGCTCCGCCACAGACTATTTTAGTGAGCGTTTTTGGAGTGTTTTAAGGAATTGTGTTTTTCTAAATAAGGCCGCTAGTTTATCGCCGAATATCGTAGTTGGCTTAGCACATTGCGTCATATAGGCGGAATTTCGAGATAAACCTTCGTGAACACTGATAAAGCATCTGCATGTGATAGCCAGAACACTTTAAGAATACTCATGATTTATAGAGAGATAGTTTACCTTATACATTTTGTAACTACAAAAGTGGCTTATTCCACCGCGCGCCGTAAAAGTTTTCTTCTTCTTCAAGAAAACAACAACTTTTTCTGGAGTTGAGTCGACTCCGGTATTCGCTTTCTTGAAAATCAAAGTAGATAAATGTTATGTTTTTTCTGGTTGTACAATAAAATGTTCCGAAACGATTTTTATTTTTAATTTTGCTTATGTTAGGTAGGTCTAAGAATAGGTCGTAAGCTAATTAATATTGCAGGACAACGTTAGCGGGGTCAGCTAGTAACACATTTACTTTAATTACCTTAGCTAGGAGAGCATTTCGCTCGCTACCATAACAAGACGAGAAAAAGAAAACTCATTTAAAGTTAAGCACGCGACCGCGCATATAAATGCAGCACGACAGAAGGACTCATACACACATAAATGCAGATTTTTTTTATAATACAGATTCTGCCTGTGTAGTGAGAACATTAAATTACATCTTATTACAATCTTCCCCTGGACGTAAGATTTTCACCGTCCCTGCCAATAATTAAGAACAGAGTGCATAACCACTATTTTTCCTTAATGTGAGTTTGTTATTTGTATTTGTGAAATCCCTTTCTAGTATTATGTAGGTATATTTTTCGTTTCATGTCCTATGTTTTTTTTGTGTGTGTTTATTTTTATTTATTTCATATTTATGTACCGTTTATGTATGTGTATCAATTTCATATTTATGTATCGTTTATGTATGTGTATCAATTTCATATTTATGTATCGTTTATGTATGTGTATCAATTATAAAATAATTTATTGTCTAGTTGCGCCGACTACCCGTATTTCAGTTTCCGTTTCTTCTTTTCCGTCAATGGTTGTCTGGAAGAAATTACTTTTAGTAATAAGGCCGCCATTTGTACTGTACAGTTATTTTTTAAGTCTCTTATGTAATCCCTAGTGTACATGCAATAAAGAATATTCTATCTATCTATCTACATTATAGTGGCAGGTTCCTTTTACTTTCATAATGACAAAGGACCATTTATTCTTCTGACGTGGCAATTTGGGAAAAAACTCTCTATAATTATGAGAGTCAACAAGTGGTCTCTCGCATCCCCACGAATCCACAATACAATCCTTTACCAAATTGTAATATACAATGCGATTGATATGTTAATGACATCTAACATTTTCTTAAAAGTTACAGAAGGCGGCTGGCACATACATGATGAAGTGCACTTCTCCGATAGTGTATATTGATGGGGGAAGATATGATAACGACGATTTTCCTCAGAATGGTTTATAGAACCTAGAAAAGCAGAAGAACTTTCATCTGTTCATTATTCTATTCGTGACGGCGGAAGTTTCTCAACTTGCCTTGTTACGTCCTTCGCGACAAAATAGGAAGAGGACTTAATGGAAATGAGTACATATTTTACACCGCAACTGCAATATTCAAAATGTCAATTGCTTTTAAGAAAATGCGACAATTTAACTTCAGCAATACCGGTAAAAGTAAACGAAAGTATTCTTGAAAGATCCTCTGCTGAATCGTAAAAGATTGTATCGCTTTCGGGAATCGGTGTAGTGTCATCATCAATATCACCAACGCGCAATAACCAATTAACGAAATGTAGCAACAGGCAGTAATGGTTTTTAATTCAGTAAAAACTGATCATAAAACGAGAGTTTTATACCGTGACAGACGGCCAACAACATCGGAAAGCATGTCTACTTGTTTGTCCGATACTGGCATTTATACCGCGCGTATTAAGTATTAACTCTGCAGATACTGTCAGCAAATTGCGAGAAGTACGGATACCAGTGGCTTTATAACATAATAAACGTTAATGGATGAAGCAAAGATCACGTTTCACTTCGTACAATATTCTACTAAGAATGTTTATAAGTTTCATAGTTTCAATGATAAGTCAAAGTCAAGTTAGTCTTAGTGTCAACGCCTTGAAAAAAGGTTCCCAACGCAAGGCACGATGAGCCTGATTGAGCGTGCTATCGCCAAAACGATGCCTCGATTTTCATAAGCAAAACTATTATCAGAAAAATATTACGACAATGTTACATAACCTGTAAGACATAGGCCTCGACATTTTTATTACATTAACCTCCTAAGACTTATTAAGTGTGCAAAATATTCTACGAAAACATTTTTTCTAGCTACGACCTCCTAGCGACCCAGGAGGTTATACTACAATGAAAGCAGATTCACTGTCGCGTCACTACAGATGCTCGGAAGATGAACTGTCCGGCGCTATCGGCTGTAGATTTGAAGCGCAAATGAAATGAAATCGACACGTACACGGAATTGTCCTTCTATAGATAGACAGATGCATTGACAGAATCTGGATCCTGCATAGAAATGCAGTGGGTACTGACCTGGTCGGGACTAAGGGAGCTGTCGCCGCTGGCATTCCGCTCCTGGTTCTGCGCGGTGCGTTCCTGCTTGCAGGCCATGTGGTAGTCTTGCCTGGTACGCTCCACCTTCTGGAGAATCTTAGCCCACGGCTTCTGCGCCTTCTTGAACGCCTCGTCCATCTCCTTGCGCTCTTTCAGCTGGTTGATCATTGACTGCAACAAGAGAGTTGATAATTGATAGCTGCAAAAGAGAGCTGAGCTTTGAGTGCAACGAGAACATTTGAAAACAATAACTACTATACTAGCAATCATTAGTCTTATGTGCTAAACAAAACAGACTGAAGTACATGTATTTCGGATATGCCTACAAAAATCAAACTAACAATATCTGCGTATGTAAGGCGCTCCAACTGGTAGCTAATAAAACTTTTAAGTAATAATGAAATACTAGACATAATATGTAGCTATTAAGATTTTGCAAACAAACCCAAAATTATAAGATTCAAGATTATTAAGATGACTTGGTATCAAGTCTTCCAAGAGTAGTGCAAAAATTAGATCAAATATCTTGCCAAAATTTTACACAGTTGACTTGTATTGCATGTAACGTTATTAGAACACTCCCAAACATATTATCTAGTATGACTTAATATTTACGCAAGCCTCTAAATAATTAATCATAGTAAAATTAACAGTCACTTAACATAAACCTCATTCAGAACACTCGAATGTATTCCATGGACTACAATATAACAACTTAATCTGTATTACAAGGCAATTAATTCATTATTTAGGAAAAAATAAGATAAGATAATTGTTCATTTAAAAATAAATCACATCTTGTTGTACAGTATCTTAGACAATTATGTTTACAACGTAATCCTTATAAAAATCAACATTAGAGTCATATTTATTTGCAGATATATTACAGAAATTAACCAATGGTCAATAACACTAGATTAATTTGTACAGTTGTATAATTGTATAATTGACAGAACCTTACAGTCTTTATACAGATTTACGGTAGGATATCTAAATGGTTTTTTAAATGCTACCTTTAAGATAGATCTTTGTGCTCTCTCCAAAGACAGCAAATGGGTCCTTGCGGAACCACCCCAGCAAGAGATGCAGTAAATGAGGACTGACTGACACAGCGCCTTGTATATAGAAATCAAGATGTTTTTATCATTTATTGTACGCAATTGTTTCATCACATAAATGAGTTTTCTAGCTCTTGCTGAAAGATCTATTAGATGAAATGTCTACATTATTCCAAAAAGTACACCGCAAAATAGGTTGTTTGGAAGAGATCACTATTACTGATTAGACCAGACTAAGTTATTCTTAGTTTCCGATATAATCACTAAAAGAATCACTGAAAGTGAACACAACTTAGTCCTTGGTCTAATCAGTAAAAGTGATCTCTTCACTAAAAGTGATTATATTTTTCTTTGTTGTGTTTTCTCTATTCTCTACTCTAATAACAGTAGATAATACACAAAGTATTTATTCTCTACTGTATACTTCCAACTCACTTGCGTTGATTATCTACGGAAACTGAAATTGTCATTCTATATTCGCAAATACAGCCGCCGGCTTTACATTTTTCGTTGCATAGTTGCCTGTAGCATAACGTGGAGTAGTGGGGATAGCACGTAAAATGTAAATGACTAAGATGCTGTCATCGGTATTATGGATCATACAGAAACCAAACACAGAATAAAACCCGCTCGTATATATACATCCAGGCCACCAATCTCTTACCGGAATTGTGTCAGAATCTGAATGTCTGACACAGCGCGTTATAATTCTCGCCGGCCTAGTTAGCTACACGAACGACATTTTTTGCACATCTATCGACTATACTGCATAATAATCAGTATTCTATGAGTCAACGATCGTACCTCCGTGATAAGTTAACGATAACTGGTGCTCAATACAAGTCGTGAGGCGAGACCTGACTATTCTGGTTGATGATGTAGGTAATTACTGCTTGTATCATCATAAAATCATAACTTTCCGTATTACGATTACCAAGGAAAATATGCAGCATTTTCTTAACTGTATACTCGGATTTCAATACATAATGAAGTCAATCGACGACCTTTGTGGGGCAGCGGTAGCGCATCTCCCTACCATGCAAGAGGTCCCGGCTTCGAACCACGGCTAGACACAAAAAAAAATCCCAGGTCGCAGATGTTTTTAAAATTTGTTCTTAAATAAGCATAAGATAATACGACGCGCATAATAAGCGAACTGAAAATCTTAAGGTGTTATTTATAAAAAGTACCTACATTCCACTAGAACTACCTTAAAATGGAACTTTAACTATTGTAAAGCCGGTTTATAATACTTAAACAAAAAAAAAATCGAGTCGACTTATCCTGTTATAAACCGGCTTAACTCTGAGTTAAGAGTGGAATCGACTTTTTATAAATAACACTTAGTAATTAGCGCCCACCACAATTACCGCCCTCAATTCGGGACTTAATTCATCGTGAAAATTGAACACAGTTGTTCATTTGGAGCATCTTCTGAGTCGACATTTGGGGTGTTGACTCGGTTTAGCTGTAAAAACTCCGATTGATGTGAACGGTGAATTGAGTATCTAGGTACGTTACGTTACGTTCAGCTAATAAACTGAAGAGCCCAAAGGCCTCAGTGGCTCCCCTAGTATGACGTATGAATCGCATTCAGTGGGGCGCGACACGAGAGAGGCGTGCCCTTGCATCTGACAATCAATATTAACATTTATCCTGTATGCATGTGCACAAAACAGACGTAAACAGAAACACACAGTAGAACAATCCGAAGATCTCATGAACATTGGGTGAGGCAATCACTACTTCCCGCATGTCGAGATAAAAAAACTGTGTTCTGATTATGTTACCAAGTTTAAAATTGAAAAAAAAAACGGGTAGCGTTTGAACCCATATTCTACCCATAGCCCATATTAATCTCTCTTTCGTCCAGAGAAGGCCGTGGGATGAATAAAGGCTGCATTACCGTATCGTGTATCGTTTATCGCAAACTGAAATTAACTTACAGTGGTTTCTTCCAAATTATTATAATTATGTTTAAATTATGTACGTAAATAGAAGATTAAGGACTTTACAGATATTTTATGAAATGTAAAATAATTTGTGAATTAAAAGGCTATAATATTATATTATTATTATTGCAAATGTTAGTGCTTTTGCTTTTGCTTTTCATGCATGTTTCTGGTTTGTTCTATGTTTTATTTGTGATGCAATTACTTGTAATTAGATGTGTTATGATTTGTATGTGTACTTACGTGTGTCTTAGTAATTAAATTATTTATCTATCTATAATTTTTATTCAAAGCCCATTGCAATCTTTAAGGGCAGTCCGACAGTGATTTTAGAACTATCGTGCCACCTGTGTATTTGACAAAGATAAAGCTAGCGGTATAATTTTTTTAACGATTCTTCTGGTCATTTATATGATGCGTCTGCATGTATCTGCAAGTGAATACGTTGCAGCTATTTTAAGCCTAGTGGTGAGTTGGTTTTGTCAGCCATAATTGAATCTGTCAGCTGTGTTCAACGTTACAAATTTCAACCTATTCAGGTTTAGGTCAGCGGTTTATTTATTCGTCGATGGAGGACTCTTTACACGTGTGTAAACAACTATGACACACGTGTCGTGACCTTACCAAGAGTGTCGTATTTTCTAATATATAAAAATGTCCTGTCACAGTATTTGCTATCGAACTCCTCCAAAACGGCTACACCGATTTTTGTGATGTGTTGGTGTATATTTGGTAGGCCTGAAAACAGTTCGTAGGCTAATTATTAATATAGAAAAACAATATTTGCGAGGTCTGCTAGTATACCTATATTAATTGAAAGAAAAGAGAAAAAACACTTCCGTTGGGTAATCTAGAATTAACAGATTCAATTACATTGTGTCTCCCACCACGAACGTATTAAGAAAAACCTTCAATCAAATGGTCCCTGTATGCTTGTAAGTAACTATAATAGGTATAATGCAATACGAAACTGAAAATAAGGATATGAAAATAGCTCTAGGTTATGGTAGACAAATAATTCCTTCTCAAAGATGCGCATCAGTCAGTCATCAGTCAGAAAAAAGGCAGTCATCAGTCAGCCTTTTTTCGAACATTTACCACAAGCATAATATTAATGTAAGTCACCTTGTAACACCGTCTATTGTTAACAATAAACTAAAGAGGTAAGCAATAAGAATAACTTAGACGTAATTCATAAGTGAAAAACAATGGGTGAATAACTCTGTACATAAATCAGAAGGCAATAACTAAACATGGTCGGTGAAGGTTGCCGTTTATATAATAACACACACAGCTCTATGAGTTACGTAATCTTGTGCTGTTTGCATCTACACAGAGTAATGTAACATATTAACCATTATCCTATACATAAGAGTTATGATTGTAAATGATAAAGATGACATTCATCATCATCAACCCATTATGTCCCCACCGAGGGGCACGGGTCTCTTCCTTGAGGAAGATACAGGCCCAAACTCCACCACGGGGGCCAAGTCCGGATTGGTGGCGGCTTGCAAGACTAGTGGTTGGACTTACCGTCAGAAGTTTTCAAGCCGCCCTAAGGCCTCTGACTTGACTAAGATGACAATACTGTTTAGAAAATAACTTGGCGGATCTGGCAAATGTTTCGGACTACAATCGATCCATACTTTTATTGTATAAGTCTCTATGAAAGTGAGTATTGCACCGATTCTAGTACCCGATTTCATTAAGCATAACTAGAGACACAGATGTGAAAAAATGTAGAGAGCTATAAATCAACTATAAACAGACAGACTGTAGACATTGTCTTTCCTGCGAGTTAGCCGTCTAAGCTGACTAAGACTTGGGTAAGCCTACCCAAAGTGAAGCAAAAAGTGACCGGACATAGAGACACAGATGTGAATAAATGTAGAGAACATATACACGGCAACTGTAAACAGATAGCCAATAGACATTGTCTTTTCTGTGGGTTAGCTGATTAAGATAGACATTGTCTTTTCTGTGGGTTAGCTGACTAAGATAGACTTGGGCAAGCCTACTCAAACAAAGACACAAAGTGATCGGAGCGTTAGGTGTTTAGTCAACTGATTGACACTTGAAAGCATCTGTAAACATAGCCTAGATTCTGTAAGCGCATTGTAGTTTGATGTAGTATAACTGCATGAAAGTATCGATTTAATTTCATTGCCGCTTCAATTCCACGCGCGCACGCATTCAAACCTTCCAGGCGTCAGTGGCTGAAAAATACGTCACGTGACCCAACAGTGTATCTATCACGGTACTTTAATGCGCTAAGAGAATCGAGCCCCTGAAATCATTTTCATCACGCTTAGTTGAAGAAAAAAAACGACGCTAATGAAAATTGCATGACCACGTAAAAAATCCTTAGCGAAGCGTATACCTACCTTCCTCCAACATAATATATGCAAATAGCAACCTCACTATGTCGGATGCGTCTGCGTCTTTTATTTATTAATGTCCCGTCTTGTTCGTATGCAATTGGCTCGTAAAACACTGTTATGTAACTTTATGGCAGCCGTTCACTTAAGAAGCACGTTGGCGGTAGAAAGGGCGTTGAGTTGTTATGCGCTTGATGCGTTTTGTAGGCATTAGATAACCGAAGGTCGTATAGAGGTGAGTGATACTGTTTGTATTGTAATCAGGAGATAAGATTCGGAATAGGTACGCATGAGGTTGTCCAGATGTTGCGTTTTACGTGCGATTCCAGTTCTGGCTATTTGCACGCGTTTTACGAGTACGTACATGAAGGGATCGCATGCACCTTTAGTACTTCGCCAACGCGGTTTTCGTGGACGCTTATTGTACAGCTTAAATACAGCTTGAAGCGCTCGTGCCCTAGTGGAACCGTATGATTGGAATCAATAATTTGGGTTGTCAATCATCAATCAAGCAACAACAAGCGCGGTCCGGTGCTGAACGGGTGTCCATTCAGTGACTACCGCTAGTGGCATTTTTTTCAAGCGCTTCCATGATTCGCAAAGCACGTGAAGCCGTTGGTGTCGGCTGTCATGTAATGGCTGTCGTTAAGCCATATCAGAGGTCTTATGGGCGACGGCTTGATGACTTCTGACAGTGAGGCCCACCACGGCCTTACGATCCTCCACCAACCCGGTCTTAGCCCCCGTGGTGGAGTATGGCCTAACCTTCTTGCGATGCAGGAAGAGAACCGTGCCAGATCAGTGGGGACGTACCAAGGGTTGATATAAACGCGTTTTAGGCTACACGATTGTGGGTTCGCCTCATCGAAACACGCACTGTGACAAGCTAGCAAGTGTGACAAGCTATATTAATGCTGATATTTACTTGTTTCGCTCATAATAATAGAGGTTTATTCTAGGTGGGTGGCAGGCTGAACTGCTCTCCCCGCGCACGATCTTAAAATCAGTAATTCGAATGCCTATTTAAATTTATTCAAACAGTAGCAATAACGCCACCCCAACATCACACGGTGCTCACCCGTGGGCTTCTTATTACAAGCTAGACGTTATAAACGATGACGATGCAAAAGCTGCAAGCTGAAATCAGGGCAATTCGTATGCCTATTTATTCAACCAGTAGCAAGCAACGCGACCATTAGATCGAGACCAGTTTTCGCCCGGCGTATGCGACAGCGCCGATGAACGCATAATTGCATAACGCTGCGCAAGAGTCGATGTGGAGGCAAAGAATGCGAGACGCAATAATAGTAGAGCGTATTTGTGTAGCTCAGCGTTGTGCATTTGCGTGCGAGCAACGTGACGGTCCGTTTCGTCCAGACTCTTAATTACACGCACACTGCATGATGAATATTTAAAAGTTAGATTTTCGACAAGACTTTTCTGGCAGTGTCAAGATGAGAACTAATCAACTAACTGTATGCACAAAATAAACATAAAGTATACACGTACACGAACTGAATAGATTGATTTAATTAAGTACTTCAATGATTTATACTATAATAATTATAAATAGGTAATTATTTTTTTAGGAATAAGGATGGTGATTTCAAGCTTGTGCGAATTCATCGGTGCGAAACACACTATCGGATAAGCAGATTGTAAATAAAAGAGATAATTGGAAAGATTGCAGAGTGTTCTACTTGATTTGTTTGTTCTGTTTCTTTTTGTAATTATTGCTTGCCGTAGGCATCTTCAGAGCGAATGTGAAATCTTTGATCTCTAATGTGTTCTAAACTGGTATTTATTTCAGTTTCAGTAACAGCTGTTGCTAAAGTACTCGTATCTAATAGACTAACATTCAAGTTCTCAAGAAGTGAACTATCAAGAGATTATCCATACAGATTGCAATAAATAACTTCAATACGTGCGACCTACCTAATAGTATAAGAATTACTAAACTAGTTTTTTTTCAGTCTCAGTAATAGTAAACTGTTCCTATAGTCAAGTATGTAATAGACAGGATAAACATTCTACCTCTCAATAAATGAACTATCAATAGATTAGCCCCTATAGATTGTAATAACTTCAATAGGCACTACACAACTAATAATAAAATGCAATTAGTCACAGGTACGTTTAATTAAAAGGCCGGTAGATATATTTACTCGTGTTATCGATAGAGTAGTTAACAGCATGGTATTAACTGTACTATTAATTTAATCTAATCTACGCTTAGATTCCATTGAAAAGATAGTAAGCGTAGTGGACTCACTAATGAATTGATAAATACAGTACCATAAAGGTTTATAAAGAATCTATTTCGGACGATATTTTATCAGTCTAGTAGCTACTTTATTTTAAAAGCAGATGTCCAAACCAAATGCATAAGCTTACTTAATTAAAATGAGGTGATTTACTTATCAGCTGGATTAATAATATGGCGGATTATAACTCCTTTATTGAGAATACATTTAACAGATACAGTTATCATGAATAGCAGATCAAGATAAGAATATTCTTTATTGTACACTGGAAAAACAACAATTACAAAACAATTGCAAATATACATAGTACAATTGGCGACCTTATTGCTAAAAGCAATTTCTTCCAGACAACCTTACGATGGAAAGTTGCTGAAGGAAATTAGAAAAACGGGTAGCCAGTGCAAATTTGAATTTTAATCAACCTACTTTTAAATGTAGATTAACATTGACACTACAACTCCTTAAGAATATTGGAACAAAAAGGGCTACTTGCTACTGTTACATTGAGGTTTCAATTATTTCCAACTCAATGTTTTTACTATTTTTATTTTTAATGCACTAACCCGTGCTAGTGTAAAAAGGTTCGAAATTTCACTGATGCCGGTGAGTCGCCCATTAGCTCAGTTGGATAGAGCGCTGGCACGGATAGCCAGAGGTCGCGGGTTCGAATCCCGGCATGGGTGGAATTTTTAGCCTCTAAATAGGTTTTCAATGTTTTTATTCAAATAAAATATTCATTCTGAAAAAACAGACTACTTTATATTATTAATACTTGTTTTTACTATGATTATAATTACGCAAGGGTTTACAAGGTATGAACGGCCACACGTACAATTGGAAGCTGGCCAAACATATAGCATTTTCAAAGTCCCCAGTAAAGTAAGTGATTAGAGTGCACGCGTAAAAAGCTCCACATGTTGACAATTTTTTAATTTATAGGAGGGTCCAGGTGCATACATATGGCCTAAGCCTACTTTTTTAGTTTGACATAGAACTTATACAATACCCAATGTGATGAAGGCACTTCCCTCCTGTTCCAGAGTTGAGAATTACTCTAAGTTGAAATTTAGTCGGAGTGAGTCGGTTTCTTCAGATTTCTAAATCAAGAACGAGACAGGAAATTACTTAGGTATTTAGAGAAATTTTCAATTAACCAACAGTTTGAACCATTGATACTAAAGTACCAATCCATCTGACTTCCTAAGTATTCTATGTGCCATCTAGTTAGAACAATTCTATTAGAGAGATTCTGAACTTGGCCATAATCTCATTGTATCGCGAGAAACATTGTTAAACCGCAACTTGAGGTTTAGCAATTTATGAAGACTGTTATAGACATAAAGCCATGTCCATAACAGATACAGACAAGATGAATAGATAGAAAAAAGTAAACAAAGATAAGAATTGAAAGATGTCAACTAAGGTAATGTCGATTAAAGTCAGATAAAGGAGAGAGGTGTGCTAAGAACACTTACTTACCTAACCACTACAAGAAAATAGCTGAAACTTTTTTAAAAACAGTGAAACAAAGAAGGAAAGCTTTCAAAACAAAATAAAAAAATAAAGTAATCATACTCTCTCTAGACGAGGAACAAAACACAAATCGCTTTACCATAGGACGCGATGACGAATCAAGAAATGACAATCACGACAGATCGCAAATGCAATGCCCACACTTCCAACTTACTAACGACACGGCAATGACTCTGATAATCCCATTCAAAGCAAGCTGGGTAAATACGCCTTTACAATCCCCGCTATCTAATGGAATAACCGCAAAGGGCGCATCAAAAGTAGGTACTTTTTCCACCGAACAAAGTGAAGCTGAGATTTCAATGTAGACTTTATATAAAGACATTTTAAGGTCCTATGAGACAGAATTTTCTCTTTATTTCTCGCAACGCTCCTGTGATCTCAATCGTACCATCAGCTAACCCGAAAGTATTGCACAGAATAGATAGATTTTGCTATGCTGGTGTCTAAATCTCATGTCATCGAGTATCATCTAAAATGTCATTGTCAAGAGTAAACCTAGGGTTGCCAAACAATATATTTTTTTCGAAAATACACATTTCTATTACGCCATTTACCAATCGTTCATTGTGCAATAAAAAAAAAATCGACTGTTTAAAGCATTTTTCCAACAAACACTCGTCTTTAACAGAAATTTATCTCCATTGGTGTTGTTAGTTGATTAATATCGTTAATTAGGGTCTGTATCCCTTCTCCAGTTATACGGACTGCCGCACAAACCGACAAACAACCAGACGAGTGTGTGTCGGTCTGTTTCAGAGAGGGCTTAGTATGATAGTCCCGTTGGGTTCATTAAGCTATGAACCCTGACAAAACCATGATCCATCCAACTGAAAAATTGTATTTTTGGACACTATATGTTTCTTCATCGTAAGGCTACACAAATAAAGTACTAAATTAAAGTCAAAATCATGTTGTGCGCCCTCTAGATGTGCGCCCAAAGGTACTGTTCGACAAAATATAGTAAAATACTACAAATTATTGGCAACCCTAACTTCAGCCGTGACCTCTAGATCTAAAGTTACACTCGCACACAAGTGTGCAACCAACGGTTCACCTACAAGATCACATTCTGAAGCGGTCACACTACACTTTACTTGTAAGCAAATGGTCAAAGAATTGTAAATATGATAATTCAATAATAATAATTAATTATAATAATTGTAATTCGACAGTTGTTTTAGCGCATCGGTAGAACGCTGAACTCCCTTTGTTTTCTAAGCCTTAGTTACGTACATTTCTGATTTGTGGTAGCTTTACCATCCGCTAAGTGTGAAGAAAATTATCGTGAGAAAACTTTAGGGTCTGAACTTGCATGTTCACATACCTCAGTCCGCGATGGGCACGCGTGGTGATTATGCCCCCATTCTCTCTTCGAGAGAAAGCCGGTATCCCAGATAGGGATTTATATTAACTGCTTATGTTTTATTGATTAATTTCATAATAAGTGGATCCTTTTTCATATTACCCGCACGATAAGTGGAACCACGGTATTAATGCAAAGAACTTTATGCAATTTGAATAAATAGACACAAAATGCAAATTCAACGTAGCACAGCTGACTAAGTAACGTATGTAGGTAGTACGTAGCAGATAACATAACTAAGACTTTGTAAGATTTGTTGTGTATTTGTGGGACCTATCTAACATAATAACAATTTTTTTTTAAACATGACTTCCATATAGATAAGATTCTTTATTTATATTCGTACTATCAAATTGTGTTCCGGATTAGCTAACCCTACAGCAAGAAATTTTAAATAATCTAAGGTATGTAAAATTAAACTGAGTTATGAGTTCAAATAAACGTTTTATTTTATTATTATTGTTCTGTACGGAAATTACAGAAATAAATAGGTAGTTACTTCGAATAAAAATAAATTGTAATTGACGGCCTCATAGCTGTCAAAAATATTCCAGAATCTTCCAAAGTGACATAAGTAACGTATGAGATGCCACAAGATGCTCCTACATAACTTCGACTTTACTCAGCGCTTTTAGCTTTTTCACGCAAACGCTCGGTGGCGCGATGCCAGTTTTCTTTTGTGCGATGAGACAAGTTTTGAAGTGTCGCGATAAATAAAGAGCTTCGGGGGAGACCGGTGATGTTGACTAGAGACAACCTAAGATTCCACTCGATTCCCACCGCAGGCGCCGTTCATTTGCGCACTTGGCTTGAGAATATTCCTCAGCCTGTATGCTGGGTGCCTGGTTATCCTAGCGAAGGGTATCCTAGTTTAGGACCAGGCCCTAGAGTACAATACTTAGGTACATAGTTTTTTAATAGAATGATATAAGCACGAAAATGGTTGTTATTTGCCTCAATTTGGTATATTATTTTTATTTTTCGTGCTAAGGACTGGAAATAGGTTTTCAATTTGGTATACTTAGGTACCTACATAGGTTTTCAATAGGATGATATAAACACGACAGTGGTTGTTATTTGCCTCAACTTGGTAGTCTACAAAGCAATAGCAGTACAATGTCATTCCAGGGGTACCTACATATAACCCGCGCAAATTAAATAGACATCTCTCGCGAAGAAGATCGAATCGCGCGAGGCGCCAACTGAAGTAGCACAGGTTGGTTACTAGACTACCGATGGTGTGAATGAACCGACCATTACCGGACTAAGATGAGTCTAATGAACAAATGTACATTTTAGAGACTCGCCCCCTGGACAAGTAATTGTGTTATCTGGAAACTATTCCTTTTTTTCCAATTCGATACTGTAACGTATTCAAACATTGGTTTATAAGCTAAAGTTTGTAAGAAAACAGTAAACCGGAGCGCGTATAGCGTCCCTACAACTTTGTGCTAAACTATTTACGCACGCAACCTTCGAGAACCCCTCTAAGTTCCCTTAAAGGCTGCTCTTTAATAACTAAGCCCTTCTTAGCACAAGTTAGCGGGTATTCAATACCTTCACGGACTGTGAAGTGCATGCCAACCAATCAACCGTTTTCTATAAATTTTGAGACTGATTTCTATAGTAAATTGTTATACTATTATTTGAAATGGTTCGCACGGGATTTCAAAAATTCAAAACACGATATCTTAAAATATTCCATAAACGCCAAATAAATAATGTATGACATAGAATTTTCAAGGGGAAGACCACCACAGACTATATATACTGCTTTTATGAAGTTGTTTAAAGGGAATCGAGTCTTGAGGGTTCCGTGGTCAGCAAAGAACCCATATGTTATAGTTTCGCCATGTCCGTCCGTCGGTCTGCACAAGTACTAGAAGCTGAAATTTGGCATAAATATACAATTGACTGAAGCCCTCGTGGCCTAGGCAAACCGAGTGATTGGAATCAATCACTTAAGTAAGGCAACAACAGGCGCGGTCAGGTGCAGGATGGGTGACCGTCCCGTGACTACCGCTAGTGGCATTTTTCAGAGCGCTTCCTTGCTTCGCAAAGCAAGTTAAGCCATTGGTGCCGGATGTCATGTAATGGCAGTCGTTAAGCCATGTCAGAGGCCTTATCCGCGGCTTGATAATTTCTGACAGTAAGGCCCGCCACTGTCTTACAATCCTCCACCAACCCGGACTTGGCCCCCGTGGTGGAGTATGGCCTAACCTTCCTGCGATGCAGGAAGAGACCGACGAAGAGACGTGCCCCAGCAGTGGGGACATACTAGGGTTGATAACGATACAATTGACTACGCCGGTAGCGTAAAAACAATGGGACAAAAACTTTAAAAAGGTTTTAAAACGTTTTTTTTTTCTTTTCCTCTTCTCCATAGTGTGGGGTATCGTAGGAATAGATTAACGGTTCCGTTTGGGAAATATTAAGATTTAAAGCGGATTTTTTTTTACTAAGGCATCCCTCACCCTTATCGCCTCTCATCTATCTGGACGGTTGATGTGTTGACGTGAAAAAAATCAGGGTAGTTGCATATTTAAAGGAAAACTATCACCGCTAAGTAGGCCATGCTATGGTCTCTTAGAACAAACGATTCAAAAAATAACTCTAGCGCCATCTAGCGGTTATGACCAATACTACTATAAGCAATGCTGTCGCTGTTTATATGACGTCCTTGCCACTTTAAATAAAATTTTCGTTCAGGTAGAAAATATTACTAGTTTGATTGACGACAATTTATGATTTTTAAAATGCTATACAAAGCCAAATTCTTTGTTTTGTTTTTAAGACTCACTTAGAGATTAATTGGGTTTCGGGTGCACTTAATATTTTATATTTTATAGGGTATCTGAAATAAAGGTAATATCTATATAGATTTGACATGGCTACACTTAGTGCAAAACGTCAAATTGCAAAAAATTGAAAAGTTTTCTTAACTTTTCGAGCAAAACTTTGTTACTCTTTCGTTTTTCTTTTAGAATTTCTTTTATTATTTATCTCGTTGTGTAACGCTGTTGAGTTGAACAATACTTCCTCCAGCTTTCACTTGTATCTCGTTGTGTAACGCTGTTGAGTTAAACAATACTTCCTCCAGCTTTCACTTGGATCTGACTTTTGTGATGAGATAGGACTCCATGTGCAGTGACAATATGAGATAGGACTCCTTGTGCAGTGACAATATGAGATAGGACTCCTTGTGCAGTGACAATATTTATAACACCTGCGGATATGTCGCATAAAAGATGTTGTGTGGCTGGTTGCACAATACATGTATCTGAAGGTAAGTGGGTGTAATCTAGAGTATTGAAGGCAGAAAATAGTCTACAATAGAAAATAGAACAATAGAAAATAGGTTACCATTTCCAAAAAAATTAATTGAATTGAGTACATATTGAAGATAGCTATAGAAAGACCATAATCATAATTGACCATAAACTCATGAACTGTTGTTTTTTTTCTGTTCAGGTACCCTGCACTATTTCCCAAATCCCGTTAGAGATGCTGAACGCTTTGAAACATGGAAAGCACGAATTGGAGCAGATATAATGGGCCTAGATGACCAATACATATTTTCGAACAGAAGAGTATGTCAAAGATATTTCGAAAATATTTATCACGGCTGCAAGAACAGGCTTATTAAAAATGCTGTTCCCACTCTGTTCCTACCAGGTTTGCATAAGAAAATTATAATATTGTTTTTCAACACACTTGCTCGTAAAGTGACTCTTATAACACCGGTTTAAGAACCATAATGCTGTCCATTATACACGCGTGCGTAATAATATTACAGCACAAGTGCTGTAATGAATATAGTTTTAATTTTATCAACTACAGACAAATAATGACAGCAAAGAGTTTTCATATCTAAAAATAATAATTTTATTTATATTTTATGCACGTTAGTATCAAAATACGATAACTAAACATTTATTTTCATCAAATTGCAATCAAAATAAGAAAAAGATTGACATATCTAAAAGCCAACTTGTAATTCAGAAATATCGATTTATAGGCTGTATGAAAGTTGTTACATTTGCCTACATTTGACAGCGCGCAAATTAAAAAAGTAAGCGCGCGCCATTTTCAATCTCAGTTCTCAAGAAATAAAACTTTTCATTGTTTATTGTGAAAATGTCGAGTTCGAGTACTGATACTGAAGAGGATATGGTTTTAACTCCGCAAGACATACTTAATGAGGCGCAAAATGCCAATGAAAGTTTGATACCCGAGAAATCTAGGGAAAAATATGTCGCAGCGTATGAAAATTTCCTAACATGGAAAACGGAAAAGAACGCGAACTCTTTTTCTGAGTCAGTATTTTTAGCGTACTTTTTATTTTTATTTACCTGTGCTTGTTTTTTATTTTCCTCACAAGTATGTTGAAAAACGTCGTATGACACTCGTGAGCATTGGTCATTACAGACTCGGTTCCATAACTGCTCTCGCCTTCGGCTCGAGCAGTAAACCCACCTCGTCTGTAATGACCAACTTAGCTCACTAGTGTCATAATGTACTAATATACAATTTAGCAGTAAATTCTAGGGTCAGCGGACTAAAGCACATTAGTCATTTGACATTTCAGTGCAAAATGTATGAAATCAATTTTTTACTTGTTCTTTAGTCCACCGACCTTAGAATTGTGAGTTTCACCTAGTATATTTATGGTTTATTTACAGTGGACATACAATGCTGCATGATTCCGAACCCTGATCCAGTGCCGATAGATGCAGACCAATGCACTTCTTGTGGATCTAGGGCAGGTAAAAGAATGTTATTAACTTTAATATCCTGTTTTAGGGTGTAAGTTTCACCTAGTATAATTATGGTTTATTTACAGTGGACGTACAATGCTGCACAATTGCGAACCCTGATCCAGTGCCGATAGATGCAAACCAACCCACTTCTTGTGGATCCAGGGCAGGTAAAAAATGTTAATAATTTTAATATTCTGTTTTAGGGTGTGCTTATTAATGATACATTATTAACCAAAAATATATCTGATTACAGGCAAACACTCCGATTACAGGGCAAAAGGACCACAGTTTGCGACAGTGAAACAGATTTAATAAAAAAGCTGCAAACAACTATGTTCGAATAAAAAAAGGAAGTAGAACAAGGCAAACTGGCATACAAGTTTCTGTGTAGAAACATCTACCTATAAGAATAAAGCATTTTAAATCAATCTTTTTTGTTTCATTTTGATTTTGCTCAGTAAAAAAATTTGGTGGTCCAAAATGGAAACATTGTATGTGGATGATACTAAAAATTGTAATCCACATGCAAGTGTTTCCATTTCGGACCTTTTGGTACCTATAAATAAAAAGTAATTTCAGACTGTACTTTGAATTTACCGCCTATTCAGTTTTTAGTACCAGTCATGTCCGCCGTAAGCAGCACTTTCGTACCCCAGAAAAATACGAGAGAGACCTATCTATTTGTATAGTAATCTTTGAAGTAGGCTTTAGAAGTTATCGAGTAATAGGCGACTAACTGTTACACTACTTTTTTTTATAAAAAAGGAAAACTTCGTACAAATTCCATTGAAAATTAGTTTGATTAAGTTGTTACTTCTTTAAAGCAGATAAAAAAAACATACGGAACCGTGCACTGCGCGTGGCCCGACAAGCACTTTGTCGGTTTTATAAATAACACCGTAGTAGACTCTGGTGCGTCTACTCATTAATATATCTTCTAAGCAATGAAATCTAAATGACCTTTCCATATTTGGTTGATTTCGTATTGCAACCAGCAACATATTAACTTTTTGTCTCCGAAGATCAATGTCCCTGGTCCAATGCAAAGCCCCGTTTTATTTTGGTCTTTATGAGTCAAATACGATATCCAGACGACAACAAGGTTACTCACACTCAATTGGATTAAATGTTCATTCTACTGGCGATGCAATATACGAGTAACTTTGTCGATTCTTCGTTTTAAAATTTACTTTCCCAGCTCGAGGTTTCGATTCCCACGATACGTGATGCCGATAGGCAGTCAAGAACTTTTATTACCTATCACACCTATTTACTGCACGTCCCATACTTATATTCTATATTATTATATTTTCGAGATAAGAAATGCTTTGTCGCAATATTAAATGTACACGCCAAACACGTTTAACTTTTTATTAGTGTCAGAGAACATTCTATTTTGCCTACACAAATATTCCTTTTCAAAGACAGAAATACCAAATAAAATGTCAAATATTCCATGTATAGGCCCAAACGTGGCAGCGGCAATCGTCTGGCTCCTTCATATCTCCGTTGGCAAGGCTCCAGGGCCTGCAGTCTCGACATTGATAGCGATCGTTAACTTACCGAAATCGGTCGTAAAGTGATAGCGATACGATTTTAACGACATTTGGTAGTCTCGACCGACAAAATTATCGATTAAAATCGTACGCGTAACGAATTAAACTGTCATTCTATCGATCTTAGCGATTATCTTTGCGACAGATTTTGACAGCTCGATGAGTTATCGATTGTTGTCGTTGTGTTTTGGCTAAGCATTTTCGTGGTCTTTATTGTTAAAGTTTTCTTGAATTATGGCGGAATCGTATTTGGCATGGGACTTGTTCTCACTAGAACATCGTCTAGCAATGGTGAGACGACGGCAAACATTGAGGAATCGTAGAAATCGACAAAATCCTCTTCTTTTGAGCGACGATGAATTCCTTAGGTTATATAGAGTGTCAAAAGACATATTCCGAGAACTAGCGGATACACTACGCCCATCGCTTCAAAGACGAAGACCTTATGGACTATCTACGGAATCGCAAGTAAGATACACTTGATTTAGTTTTTTTCCTTGTAACACAAACTACCTACCTACAGCACGTCAATCTTTTACAGCAGAATTCTTAGTGGATGCGCTAAGGATTAGTTTGCAATGACTTAAAAGATTCACGTGCCGTCGTGTTCACTGTTCCATTACAATAAGTGAATTTCTAAGTGTACTTCGAAAAACATTTTGTAATGTACCTACATTGAATTATACACAATTAATATTATCATTTTCTTGTAGATTTTGACAACACTCCGCTTTTATGCCTCTGGATGCTACCAGCAACCTATTGGACTCCAGTGGGGTTGCACAATGAGCCAAAAATCTGTTAGTCGAGTGATTAGGCAGGTTACTCTGGCAATAAATAGATGCTTGCTGCGGAAACATATTAAATTTCCAATGACCAGAGAGGAGAGACAAAGTGCCAAAACGAAATTCACGGATGCAGCTCATCCATTCCCTAACACAATAGGGGCCATTGACTGCACTCATGTCAAAATTTTGGCACCAAGGGTGCATGAAGAAGCATATGTGAGTGGTCACCATGAAGGACACTCATTAAATGTGCAAGCAGTAAGTTTATTTACTAACTTTTCCATTCAATACCTTCATATAGATAATTATGAATTTAATTTATCACTTAACAATATTTTCGATTTAGGTATGTGATCCAGACCTACTGATTTTAAACATCAATGCACGTTGGCCAGGTGCTCGGCATGACGCCCACATATGGGCAAATTCCCCTGTACGCTCATCGATGAAGAGTAATTTTGATAATGGTGACCGCCATGGGTGGTTACTTGGTAAGTAATAGGCAAATACTCATAACTTTAAAACTTGCAATGGCTTAATATGATTGCTATTGAAGCCAAATAATTAATTTCATAATTATTGTTTCAAGGTGATGATGGTTACCCTCTGGAGCCATGGCTAATGACACCGATAAAAAATAAGCCACCAGGAACAGCAGAGCACAGATACACTGAAGCCCACTGTTCTGCCAGAAATGTTGTGGAGAGGTGCTTCGGTGTACTGAAAAGCACCTTCAGGTGTCTTTCAAGACAACGTCAGCTTATGTACGCCCCAGACATTGCTGGCCAAATAGTAAATGCATGTGCAGTGCTGCATAATATGCGCATAAAATATAAGCTTAACCAGACCCAGACAACCACACCATCATATGAGCTGGAAGAAAATGGCAATAATAATGTGGACTTCGGTAAATATTAATTTAAGAATTTTGCTTTTAGACTTTCGAGAATTTAACACCTAACATTTTTTTTTTTTTTTGGACAGGACAGACTGGACGAGCAGTTGCTGAGCGTATAAGAAGTAGACTCATTAGAAACCATTTTTCCTAATTATAAGTATGTTTACCTAATTGTGAATGTTTTGTTGTCTTTTTATTTTCATTACAATATAGTATTTTTTTCGTGCCAAAATTTTGACTATTCATTGGCGATTTGAAAGCAATCCAAACAATTAACTGTAGATTTTACTTTAAATTGTATGTCATTGCCACCACATACATAACTATAACATTTTATAACAAACAATTTGATTGTATTATCTGTTCAACCTAGAGGGGTTGAACAGATAATACAATCATTAAAGAAAAGTGTATTACATGGATGACCATAAATAAGAAGCAGTTTAAAGTCTATCAATCAGCATTTATAATTTTTTTCTGCCATAATTAATAATGCATCTGCCACTTTATTAGCAGCCTGTGCCAGCAAATGTGAAGCTTCAGCTTGTACTTTCGCTGCATCCGCTTGGACTTTAGTTGCAGCTGCCAGCATCTGAAAACAAAAAGATTAGATTAATTACCTCTAAAAGAAATGTATTACCCTAGCAACTCGTTAGGGCATACATACCCTCATCGACTCTGCATTAGACTCAGAGATTGCTAGGAAATCGCTCCTAGCTGTATTGTGTTGCTCAGCAACACTTCGTCGAGCACTGAGATCTGACAACAGAAAAAATACGTTATTATACATTAAATAAAAAAATACAAGTTTTCCATGTGAGTTTATCATGTGAGCAGTTCCCAAATAGCCCAAACTATTCTAATAGTTGACATAGCTAACTTACTACTAAATAGCTGTTTATGGTGTGCAATAAAGAGTTTTCTTTTCTATTATTATAAATTTCAACTCACTCCTACTTCTTCTAGGCTGCAGCGAAGGCACCGCATGTGCAGTAGGATCTGATGGCCTACTCGCACTGGCTGCTGAAATAAACGTATTTATAAATTTAATTATGTAAACAATGTTTTGACGAATCGCACCCTTGACCAAAGGCGGAAAACCCAAATACATACTTATTCATTCAACAACATTAAAATACATGTGTCATGGTATTTATTTCCTTATTATAGATAAGGTATCCGGCGGTAAATATTGCACATCGGAAAGAGACAATTATTGTGTTAGTGCTTTGTGCGAAGACAACTACAAACCATAGATAGCAGAGTATCTCTTATATGCAATATTTACTGCTGGGCCCTGTAGTATCATTCTAAAATACCAAATGTATGGCCCACTCCATCATATTATTTTACTATGTTAATGTTAAGTTACTAACAAAACAGAACTTACCTTCTTGTGGAGTTTGCTCCAACTCTTCCAGCTCTTTTGGCAACGGCTGAATATTTTCAACTGGATCTGTAAATTTATTACAATTTAAGCTTTCTGTAGGTTTATATTACATTAACTTATATTGAAATATTATTAGTCACTTACTTTCTGGTAAAATTATAATTTCACTGTCCAAATCGCCAGCCTCCAACTGATACTGTAATACCTGTGAAGTAAAAAATCAGGTAAGTTTTTGTGACTTAATTTCAACTAATGAAGTAAATTGGAAACTTGGACATGAGTATAGTAGGTATTGATGAAGTAATCATCACAATATACTACACAATAATCACCACTATAAACACACCACAGTATAATGACATGAGAACTCACATTGTCCTCTGGCATAGAGTCTGGACAGTTGGTGCCGACAGTGTAATCAGGACCAATTAAAGAGACGATCCTCTTCTCCATCTCGTTGAGGGGAGGCGTTTTTATGGCTTTGTTGCCGGTCTCGCCTTTCTCCCTGTTAATTTTGGCCGCCTTGGTGCTAGCGCGACTTTTACAGTCTCGCCACACCTGAAATGCAATAATAATAAATAAGTAACTAATTTATGAACCATGAACTCAATAAGTACCTATAATATATTTATTTTAGTGTGGTTTATAGGTAGGAAACTAAAAATAAGCTTTACCGTCATCCACTGCTCGGGAGTCTTTATTGAGCCGTTTACTATAGTGTTCAGATCGGCTGCTACCTTTCTCCACGCCGATTCATACGCTTCACGACCTTGGAGGCCGATGAAGCGTTTCGTGTGTAGAAATGGCTGCGCTTCTAAATGAGCCAGCAGCGCGTCTATCTGGCTACAGCTGGCTTTTGATGTTCGTCTACGCCTGAAACATTGAATCAAATTCAATGAGGTGAAAAACACAATAATCCACACAGTTATAAACATATTTTACACTTACAAGAACGACACAAATCATCGTTTAAAAGAAAAATCGACAAAAAGAACACGTTGTTCTCGTAAGCGTACGATATGTAAGTAGATTTAAATAGGGAGGGCGAGCTTACTTGCCTGACTGCGTGGTTTGAGCTTGTTGGGGGCGTCTCAAGGACTGTTGTTGCGTTTCGGCGTCACTGTCTTCCTCCTCCATGTCTAACTTTCGAAATTAATTATCGTACAAAAAAACACCATACAAAGCACCAAAGAACAACTAACTGTTGACGTCGTGACGGCTGTTTTTTTGGTGTTGCTAGTGTAGAAACCCTAATTTGCTTTTAGAAACCTACGTGATAACGTGAAAGCTATTAATTTTAAACATCAAGCATTAAACAACTAACTGCTAATTTGTATTGTCATTTTACTTTAAGTTATGTTTAGTTTAGATGTAATATTCAATGTAAAGTATATAAATTACATAAATTACCTTTGCCTATTTTCCTTAAATTCGACGAGATTTCTTATAGGGCATCATTTTGTCTTTAGAATAACATGACTATGAATACGGATTATCGCTAGCAAAGAGACGTCACCGATTACGATTTTGCACGGTTTTATCGCAGTAGAGACTAGCATTTGTCGTTAACATCGTTACGGCAAGCGATTTTTTTCGGTATTTCATAACGATCGGTAGCTAACGATCGTATCGCTATCAATGTCGAGACTGCAGGCCCAGGGCGCATCAAGCACCGATTTATTGATACGTGTTCGATACACAATGTCACAATAAGCGACGCCTGATATGGAAGCCTGATACTGGTATGGATCTGTTACTTATTCCTGAAGGTAACCATACTCGTAGTAATCTACAGTCACCAAATGCAAAATGTAAATGAGAAAAGTGGTTATATAACACCAGTAAATTATCGTTACAGTCTAAGTAGTAGGTGCGTGGTTGTTCGATTAGTGCGATTACTGTAAAATTAAGATGAATTATTCAGTGTCCCCCACACTAGACACAGCCTGTATCCGTACATAGTACATAAAC
This sequence comes from Yponomeuta sedellus, assembly GCA_934045075.1. Taxonomy (NCBI): domain Eukaryota; kingdom Metazoa; phylum Arthropoda; class Insecta; order Lepidoptera; family Yponomeutidae; genus Yponomeuta; species Yponomeuta sedellus. The sequence continues at coordinate 11,889,862 of OW203736.1, read as the reverse complement.
TTTGACCTTTCCCATCTACGTAACAAAATGATTTATACAGCGTTCAGTGGCACCTTCACATACACTAGATGGGTGAAGGGACCGCTCGGACGCTGCAGTGCCTGGGACATTGTTTTAGATAAGCACATTGTAACAACAACAACATTGCAATAGGTAACATTGTTTAAATGGTATACATAGCTTGAACTTGAATATGTGGGCAGGGTTTCGACAGGTATAGATAAATAATTTATTAAGAAATAATTTCATTACTTTGAAATGAGATTAGGACCATAACTACAAACTGCTAACATATCATCGCAAACTAAAGTGATTGCTGATCTACGATATACGTGGTATGATCAACAGCATATCAACCTTTACATGCGTGCACTCAAGTCACGTTACAGGCGACATATAGAAGAAAATACCGACTGATCAGCTGTCGACTTTACTTGCCTTTCCGCAATATTAATAATCGAATTTTAACAAAATATACAAGAATGGCAAACATTATTTTTGCCAAATTATCGTAAGTTAATAAATTATCGTAAGTCGTTTTAGCGCTCGTGGCCTAGCGGAACCGAGTGATTGGAATCAATCACTTGGGTTAAGCAACAACAGGCTCGGTCAGGTACTGGATGGCTGACCATCTCGTGACTACCGCTAGTGGCATTTTTTCCGAGCGCTTCCGTGCTTCGCAAGGCACGTTACGCCGTTGGTGCCGGCTGTCATGTAATGGCAGTCGTTAAGCCATGTCAAAGGCCTTATGGGCGGCTTGATAACTTCTGACAGTAAGGCCCGCCACTGTCATACAATCCTCCAACAACCCGTGGCACGTGGTGGAGTATGGCCTAACCTTCCTACCATACAGGAAGAGACCCGTGCCCCAACAGTGGGGAAATATAAAGGGTTGATATCGAAGTCGTTTTAGAACACTTAAACTTTTTTTGACGCCAGAACACGTTTTCTTTGGCCGAAGGCATGCGTGGAGAATTTGTGAAAAATACTTGATGTCCAGTGCAAAACAAACGCATTCGATCCGGAATGAGTGTATCAAGTCAGCAACTATGCATTAAGCATTTGATGTACCTTAGTACAATCAGCTACAGTCTACACAACAGCTAATTTTTAGAACGTGCATCATAAGTTCCATTTCGTATTACCTAATTAAAAATCATTATAATATTAGTTATTATTATAATGTTTGCTTGATAGTGAAGTGCCATTTAAGTCAAGTAACTCAAGTAGGTGCTACGTGCACTCATATCAGATATCGACGATGATAAAGCATGGACTAGTTTGGCACGAGCTATCTGACTAACAAGGACATGACCTTAGATGCGCTCGCGGCCTAGTGGAACCGAGTGATTGGCTCGTGGCCTAGTGGAATCTATCGCTTGGACTCGACTCGGACTTCAACTCGTTAAGAAACAGTAGGTGCGGTCAAGTGCAGTATGGGTGACCATCCCGTGACGACCGCTAGTTGCATTTTCACAGAGCGCTTCCGTGTGTCGCAAGGCACGTCAATACGTTGGTGCCGGCTGTCATGCAATGGCAGTCGTGAAGTCATGTCAGAGGACTTATGGGCGGCTTGATAACTTCGGACAGTAAGGCCCACCACTGTCTTACAATCCTCCACCGACCCGGACTTGGCTCCCGCGGTGGAGTATAGTCTAACCTTCCAGCGATGCAGGCAGATACCATTGCCCCAGCAGTGGGGCCATGCAGAGGGTTGATATAAAAATAAATAATCGCGATTAGACCTGTTTAATACACAAGTATAAGTCCCAAGTAATTTGAAGTGACGTTCTTCTCTTTCTTTTGTATCTTTAGCTGTAACTTTGGTGCATATTTTTTTGCACTTTTGTATTAAGTTTCTAGCAATAAGATCCTACGTCGAGGATAGCCTTTCATTAGATTGTAGTGGAAGTTTTTATCTAGATAAACAGACGCATCCGTCAGTGCCCGAATCTGCTGATAAATACTTAAATGCCTAATTCGTTAAAATGGGGCAGATTACCTATATCAATCTCTCAGCCTTCAATGCTTTAATGGCCTTTATTGAAAAAGTTTATTTATTATACAACACATTACATACAAAAAAATACGTTTATTATAATTGAGGATAATAAAACAGAGTTTGATCAGCACAAATGTTGTGCGCGAGAGATGAGCACCGCTAATTATCAGCAAAGGGCTGTAATATGCATGACAAAATAAGAATTAAACAATAATAGACTTTTGTACGTCTTTATATCTATCGCAGATGATATAAATTATCTCATAGCGCTGCATAAGCACCATTTTTAAGGATTCAAGGCTCGTGACTCAAAAGTCCTATTCGAAGAGGACTGGCTGGTATACGCAGGCAGCTGACGCCTGCAGTTTTTCGCGCGTGTATCAGCCAGATGTGGGAACCAACCTAGACTTCTAATAAACCATAAGTATGCCCAATCAACTCCTAACGAAGTAAGTCGCGTATCGCAGCTTCTACTAAACTCGCCGCAAGAAATACCCCGTAAGAAAGTCTGAAGGAAGTAATTCACTTACCAAACTTGGGCATTTGGACATTGACATTTGTATTGAGCCGTCTGGCGGTACCGAACGGCATTACGGCATGTCTATTTACGAGGGAAAAATGTTGCTGCGTACTTTAAGCTACAGTTTGATCTTATCCTGGCGCTTTACTTTGGTAATCTTATTCGCGTATGCTGCGGACGATTTGCATTACATTAAAGGTTTTACTAATTCAGTGTCAAAGATACGTCAGAAAACCAGGGAAGGTATGTTTAATATTTGCCAAATACAAGTGCGAAGTGAGGTGCTTCCTTTAACTTTAATGAAAGGGCAAACAACGTTGCGCCTTGATGTCTGCACTGAGGATTCATCCATAGTGCAGCAGTATGATCTCTTGTATACATGAACCAAAGCCGTGGAAGTAACTGGGAGAGTGATGTAAGAAAAATAATTAGACATTAAAAAAGAATTGAATAAAGTTACATCTTAAAGGTGGTGGAGTATGGCCTAACCTTCCTGCGATGCAGGAAGAGACCCGTGCCCCAGCAGTGGGGACATACAAGGGTTGATAACGAACAAACATCTTAAAGACTGAGAAAAGAGCATTAACAGACGCTGTGGATATTTACAATTTTGATGAGTTCTTGTATCATCTGCAATAATCACAATCACTCTGGAAATTTTAACATACCTGAAAGGAAACTAACTACAATATTTCAAAGGATCGCCTCTTTGAAAACAAAATCGTAGACAAACCGACTGATTAACATCCACACAACACATTAACTTGTCGTGGTCCCAAACTTACAATAAAAGGTACAAGGTAAACAAGGACAACACAACCGTCGAAAATCGCCTACAGTGAAGCCATTCGTACAAAACAGTTTAAAGATAGACAGAGAATACTTCGTTATACACAAAAAAAGAAATTACACAGATATATCACAGTGAACAATCACCTCTTTGAGACCACTAGACCAAGGTCCGAGTATCAATTGCGTCCAACTGTACAGCACTGTTCGCGTCTCAGACCACGTCTCGGCAATTCTAGCGCCAAACATGTCCACTTCATGAATTAGTCAGTGCGGAAACCAGAGTCCTTAAGCGGGAGCCCCGCTGTCCATGGCAGAGGAAACACGCGTCAGTGTCACCGTGAGGTATAGATAGGTACTCACAACTTAGATCTTGGCACTAACGTTTTTGTTATGCCCGACGATAGATTGACAATTGGACATCAACTGTTATCTAATTTACGATATAATGGGCCAGTTTATGAATTGAGAATTTAGCTAAGTATATACTTAATTGTAATGCTGTCTCTTCGAATGTCTCAGCAAAGAGCGTGACAGAACGTTACTTAAGTATTTACTTACTGAAATTCTCTATCCAGAAATTGGCCCAATAAATCTTCAGAACTGAGAAACTCGCTATAATTTCGGCTAAGCGTCCTTTTTGAAGTCATCTCAATTTAAAGTTGGTACCATTTTCGAGCCGCAGTTTTGAAGTTTTGGGAGTCATTTTTCAAATATTGCATAGGGAGATTGTTGCTTTTATCAGTTCAATAAAAAGTCTGGGAGGTAAATAGCGATGTAAAACCGGCCTTCGGTCAAGTAATAAACTTTTACTTCGTCTGGCAAATTGTATTCTTTGGCAAGCTAGTAAAAATACTACCTTCCATAAACATGAGGATAAAATATGCAGTCTCAAAGTTACGACGCAGCGGCATGCAGTCATGGGAATGCTAATCATTACAGGTAATTGCGATTTATTGTAAGTACAAAACAATTTAAATGAAGAGTAGGTGTAAGAAATCTTGAAACTCCACCTACGTGTTCACACAAAGCTAACAGTTTATGTACAAATAGACAAAAAACAATGATATCGACTGTAGTTAATTTGTTCGGCTATTCATCCGCTCTGATGCCAGGACCCCTTTCTAGGAAACGTTGGGCCCCAATTAGGATACATTTATGCCTCTGACAACTTGTTTTATGACGGTCAAACTAAAACTTAAATCAAGAATCGTTCAACCGTTTTCTTTTAGTGAAGCTAAATGTTGTATGAAGTTCGTAATTTTCTCGCGATGAAGGACTTAGGAATATTTAATTTGTAAACATAAATCTAAAAAACGCAGTTAAAAGGGTTATAATTAATAGGTCTGCATTTATATTCGAATGGAATACAATAAAAATGCTTTAACCTAATTGAAAACCCGCCATGGTGTGAACTGCACCTTCGACGATGATTCATTTGAAACGCTATTGTTTTCAAAACAATCGCTTACTTGTCAAACAAGTTGGTGTTGATGAATTCAATTACATTCCAATGAAATCGACAATCGAATTTTACATTGAGATAGCCTAACGACTCTACATTACAGTAAAATTACTTAAGCACTATCATGGGAAGTAAGAGTCCCCCTTTCGTGATACAGCGATGTCAGAGCGCTGTTACTGGTTGGAAAGATATATCAGATAAGGTTGGAAAGATATACCCCCAGAGCTAGAGTATCTCACAGACACAGGCCCAAAATTACGCCCAACTATGTGGCTTAGTGAAAAGAATGTCGCTTTTGTTGTCAACTCAAGCTCAGAGAACGATTAATCTAACAGTATCAACACAGCACACCCACCACCCTCGCAACTTAGTCAAACAATTTGCGGACTCACTTTTCCTAATCCTTTTAGAGGGGGTCATTGTTTCGTTTACGGCTATTTCCGGAGTCGGATGACTGAAGTAAACCGCGTGCCATCATCTCGCCCACGCTTCACATTCACACGGAATTAAATAAACTACGTTGAATAGATACCGCTTCACGTTATACAATTCGTATTCATAGCTTCTATTTCAGGATATGGACAGAGATAAGTTTTTTCTTGGATCTGATGGTGGAGGTGTTTTGTTTGAGAATGATTGATGGGATGCCCATTAGAAAAGTTTTACTTTACGCGACAATAAGGATGGATAGTTTAAGAGACATGAGCTGTGAGGACGTAACGTCACGGACGGACGACGTACCTAGCTCTTAACACTATACTGACAAAAATATTAGGTCTTCAAATCTAAGGTGGATGATGTATCCTCTGATGACAACTCCTACTTTCTACATCATTCCTAGATGTTTATTAAATTGATAAAGATAAGTATTTTAGAAAAAAAATACTCGTTCAGTAACACGTAGTCCCTATAAATAACTATACGTTTTATTTCTACAAATCCCGAGCATTTGTTAGGAGATAGTTATAGGTCTAATATGATGAAGATGCGGGCTTCTTTTCACATGGTTTTACTTGACATTACATTAAGATTTCAAATATAGGTATATTTTCTATTCTATTATGAGCGCCCGATCCCTTGTTATTGAAAATCTAAGATGGTGAATTGAATACCCCGAAATGGCAAACGCAGTAGACTTCATCCAGCAAGCTGCACCGACGATCTGAGGCAGACTGGACAAGGATGGCCGAGGACTTAAATCCAGCAGTAGAGTAAAAAAAAGGGTTAGGGGCAAGGGTTAATAAGAGCTGATTGATGAGTTTCAAGGACGTCTATTGTAGTTCTCAGTGTACGTACAGACTGGGACTTCAAAGACGGGAGACTATTAAGGCGTTGTACCGCGGGTAGCATATAATGAGGGTCGCCTACGGATCAGCAGTTTTGTCGGTAAGCTTATGATTATAGTGTTGACGCATCCCGCTATGTGCTCACGAGGTATTTAGTTGGTTAACATACCTGCCGGTAAGCTATTTCGGACGTTTAACTTTGGATGAACTTGAGGAATTATAATTAAGGTCGCTATTAAGTGTAGCCAACGTTGAATTTAATTGTAATTCGGTGCTGTCATTGTGAGGTGTAATTTAAGTCAAGTAAGCAATGCAAATAGGTGCTACGTGCACTTATATCAGATACCGACGAGGATAAAGTATGGACTAGTTTGGGCACGAGCTATCTGAATAACAAGGACATATAGTAACTGAGGCTTCTATATGTCCTTGTCATTACTGTTTTTATCAGTACTTTATGTGCAGTCCTACTGAATTATAATCAGTAGGACTGCACATAAAGTACTGATAAAATCTACTGAATTATAAATTCTCCTATAATTTAACACTTCATCTAAATTCTCTACACACTGGTATATTTTAAGAAGAAAAATAGCTGAGAACAATGCAGCACAAAAACTACACGGACAGCGTAGTTGGTGACTTCATTTTAGCATCATCTGTGATCCCAGATTGATAACGCAAGCCCTCCAACCTCGAGCAAACAGAGCAAACTGACCTTGTGATAGGTGTCCTTCTGCCAGTTCTTGATCTGCGTGATGACGTCATTGACGAGGCTGTCGCGCACGCGCAGGTGGAGCTCGCATAGGCGGTCTGCCTCCACCAGGGCGCCTTTCCACGCCGCCTCCATCGTGCCATATTCGGGTCCTGGAGACAAGTAATTATTTATTTGTTTAATTACAGACAACATGATCCAATGTTTTGTTAGTAGCAGTGTCTTAGATCAGTTGGTGTAGACATACAGAGGCTATGAACATTTCCACGCGAACGAAGTTGCTGGTAATAGCAAATACATACTTACATAAAGACACAAGTTTTAAAAAGAACATAATTTGGTGAATGTTGAACAAAGGAATGCAGACTCAGCAAGCATACTTATGTTGCTCCTAATTCTTTGAGGCGTATGGCAGCGCTGATTTTCAGCCTGTTTCCGTTTCTTTTTTAGTTTAATACTTCAGATATAGGCATAAATAACTCTGCACATACAAGCGCAATTAGTTTCTAAAACAAATAGAAACTCCAAGCGGTATATTAAGTGCGAAATTGCGAATGGGTGCTTAGGTAGGTACTCCACGATCCTCAGTTTATTAAAATGCTTAAGTAAACGAGACTCAAAGCCTTTTAGTACGTTTAGATTGGGAACGCTTAAAATGAATTTATAGTGCAAAATTAAATTCCTTTCTGTCACAATGCCGCCGGCAAGTTAATAACAACATTGTTGAGATAAGAGTAATTTTTTTATGTAGTATATATACGTCCCACTGCTGGCCTTCTCTCAGAAGAACATGGGCATAATTATATCGCGTGCCCACCACGGATTGCCAATTATAAGCGCTGAAGTATGTGAACACCTCAGACACTCAGGTTTCCACACGATGTTGTGAAGTTAAATTTTATACAACTCTTCGTATATTTAATCGATATCGATGTAACCTAGTGAGTAGGGGGCCCGTTTTACGCTGCGTTGGTTTACTTACTTTTCACTACGCGTTGTTGCACCACTTTACTATCGACTTCGATACAAAGTAAATTTTAAGCTGGGCTTTTCGTTTTAAATTGACGACAATCTCCTAGTGCTCAGTGTGTATTTAGTATATTTTAAATAAAAAAAGTAAGTAGATTACATTTAGACATTTACAGAGATATTTTACCCAAAAGTAAGGTTCCCAGTCATTGACACGCGACTTTAGGACGCCAAACGGCAATATGTAGATGCCTCGAGGGCATGATGACAAAAATACGACAATTACTCAGTCTATTGGACTGCGAATAATTTGTGTAAAAACCGCAGAGATATGAATAGGGGCTTTTTACACGTCGCCGTCAGAACAAGTTATTAAGCCTAATGCTGATTACTGCCATTTAAATCACCGACCACATGTGTGAAGGTCGGTTGCAGGAAACTAGTATTTAACAGCAACTAAATTGAGTTCAGATTGGCGCGAAGGCGGTGGAAGGTTTTGAGTAATTACCGCGGGGCAAACCCCTTTGCTTGCTCCCGGCTGGCAATTTGCAAACTAAATATAGTTCGATATGTGTTGTCGATTCGTTTAGCCGCTAGATTAAGAACTTTAATTGATATTGCAATATATCGCTACACAACTTACGACATAGGTTTCAACATAATATCAGTGACTTGTTTGTATTGGCAGCCACGAAAAGCATGATAGCCGAGTTGTTTTAGGAGACGGCACATAACGAAGAAGAAGAATTGACTGCATCAAATTCTCAAAAACACATAAATATCTGCATAAATTCTATCCAGTTATATACATGTCATATATGTTATCTCTAAAAGACCTCTCGTGTCTTTGGATGACATGTGCCACTAAGCTGTACAAAAATTTGACACCATAAGTTTATTTATTAGCAGTCTTTAACATATTCATTTAAAAAACTTCAACATGGAAATCTCTACGACATTGTTGAAGGACGAATTATTCGCGCGCGGAAAAATGTAGTGAACACAAGAAGTCAAATACAACTACAAATTAATTTACTATTTACGAAACATGCGTCTTCTGTTAGGCTGTTTTAAATACAGGGAGTAACACGCGGAAATTATTTTATAGGAAGATTTTATAAATAATGATACAAGAGTTACTTACTCGCCCTAAACTCTACTGGTGTGTCGGATTTTTCCCACAAGTATTTGCTGCTTTTATATGAATATCTACTGTCAAAAATTACTTATAAATCGAATCGCAATTTCATCAAAACCCAAATCACGAAATGCGTTGCGCAACCGGGCAAGTGCGCAAAAACTTGTTATCAAAGCATTAATATTGTATGTAACACAATCCATCGTCTGGCCAGCATTGGCAATTAATTGACAGTCTGTCTTATCTACTGCAGATGATTTATATAGGTGATAATATGCAATAGCTTAATAATTTGCAGAAGAGCTCGTATGCAAAAAAAACGTCTAGATGAACAAGATGCTAAAGAAGAAGAAATACATTGAAAGGTTCTACACATCAAATGAGGAAAACGCTCCCGAAACTTTCACACGTTAACACTTGCAATAAGGTATGGTCAGCAGTCCGGTGCTCTGTGACAGAGAGTTCAAGACGACATTCGGTTTTGCTAGCGACATAAAAGCTCGTCTAAGGAGATAGATAGCCTTAATCGCCTTTGTTGGATACGACAAAACATAAAAAAAATAAGATTTTTTCAACAGTCCAGTAATAATAATGAATGAGCAGTAATGAATTTGTAAAGATAACGAATTAAGGATATATCCTGGTATCCATATTTTATAACGAAGAAAGGAGACAGTGAAATAGAGTATAAAAGTACGGTAAAGTTTATAGCACATCGACTTTTACACCCGTGACCTATACTAAGTTATGTAACTTTGCAAATGTGAAGTTTGTCCTGCTGACGACTGTTACTAAACGTGCGTATCTTAGCGTATTTATAAGAAGAGTATTTATAACGAATTATTCGCGCACGGAAGAACACAGGAATTTTTCTTCCGCTACCGATTATTTTCACAGACTGTAATGTTACTCTTCTGCAAATTATTAAGTTACCATTCTATGTCGACAGACAGTAGGTAGTTAGATCTAAGATAACTTCACAAATGCATAAACCTTAGAAAACAAAGTTATTCAATGCTTAACAGTACATGCCAGAATTCGAACCCACGAACTCCCGATTGAGAAGCCGACGTTCTATCGCTTCGCTACCACTGCTCTAAGCCGATAAACTGTAATGAAACGATGAAATGAGGTCAGACAATTTCATAACAGTGTAGAACACGTCTTAAATACACTTGCACCGATGATGAGGTAAGCGGTCTCGGTGCAACCGCTGATGACCGATTCGCGCATTCCAGTCCATTCTAAACGAGTAGGCATTCAATTCGGCGACACTTTCGATTTGTGAATTACTATCCTAAGGCTTGGTTACACTGGGTTTGTCACTCGAATACACGACAACTACTGGTCAACAACCACATGTTGGGCAGCGTGAACTTAATCCTAAGTAAAGATCGAAGCGGTGTCCGGAGAAATTCTAGGGTCTACGGACTCAAAACCCAAAACATAATTTTTTGCTGGGGTGAACTTATTATCGTTGGTCATCGTTATCAACCCTTGTATGTCCCCACTGCTGGGGCACGGGTCTCTTCCTGCATCGCAGGAACTTAGTATAAAAATTACTTTATAGCATTTTTCTTTACATTAATGGAGGTCCGTCATACTTTTTGTTTTTACAAAAATTAAAGAAACTGCTACTTTAATTACTTATGTATGTAGCATAAAACAATAACACTTGCTTTTCGGAATACCTACTTATCGCGCACGACCAGTCTAACTAAGACCTAAAGACATTAACAAAACCACCACACTTTCAGCAGCCGATTGTCGATTACATACGCGCGTACCTCCCGTTTGGGCACTCGCAGATCGCCCATGAACTGAATACCGAAAGGCCACCTTGGACGCGATCCACGGATGCACTTTCCATTTCATTACGATTCGATACGATGCATGTTTTATTTAGTTCGCTGGATTCGCGACTGGTTTCCCAATTGGACACTTGTCAGGCGCTGGAGTCAATAAATTTTGCAATCTCACTTATTGATTAACACGAAAATAAACCACAGAACTGACAAAGTTAATGCGCTAAACGATAACGAGCGTTTTGAATTCTTCAGAATATGTCCGTTCGTGGCTCTTCTGCCGTGCTATTTAATTTGTAGGTATTATGTAAAGAAAGTTTACATAAAATTATGTTATAACATGTAAACTGTTCTTCTAGTTTAAGGCTATGGCCGACGCCGAGAGAGATTGCTTTAGAAGAAAGTCCCTTGAATAAACCATGTAATGCGAGGAAGCTACTGGTAGTTGGCGAGAATACGAATGTACTTCTTCGTTACAACTTTATTCAAGCTAACACGAAAGCCTTGGTTGGAATTCAAATAGCTGATCCCATAATGCTGAGGTTAGGGGGATCGTGGTTGACGGTGATACGTATAGAGTGCTCCTTATCCGGGCCTGTTGATCGCTGCATCCTGGGTCCACACTTGATGGAATGGAAGCTCTTTATACTAAGCGTACCAAATCCTGAACGACTTCAATATCGTCAATCTGTCCAATTCCATCCTAATTGCAAACGTTACTCCATTTAAAAACGGTGGGCTGCCTCGAGGTCTCTTCCACTCAACTCTTGCTGGTTACATACGCTGCCAATGCCAGAAATTGAGAATCGAAAACGTATATTTAATCCATTTAACTTAACGTTCTTCATTCGACTCACTATCATCAGATCAGATACACAAAATCTACACATTGACATTTTCAATGTCTAAATTTTATGTATTATGAAGAGAAGTGAAAATCCTTTCTTTGGTTTTATATATTGCTTACAATATCGACACTTGCTGCGACCACGTAATGTGGAGTAGTAAATGTATCAATAAAAGGTACTCTCCGTTACATATTGATAGTGTCCGAATGATAGCGAGTGTGAACAATTAGGCTATCAGGCTTTAATGGAGGGAAACCACTCATTAGTTTTGATGTGAAGTGCCATTATTCCTGTACCTACTACCGTTATCTGAGACAACTGCGACTATGTGTTTGGTCACAAACAACAGAACAAAAAGATAGGTAGTAAAGATATTCAGTTCAATAAGTATAAAAGTTGACAAACCTTTCTGGTAACTTCTTTCGCAATGATAATTTAACAACTTCAAATACCTACGCAAAATTAAAAATTAGCAGAATTATTGTTAGTTTTTTCTTTTAACAATGACTTTGGTAGTTTTACGCAGACAACTTTACTATCAAAAGACGGACAAGTGCAAGTATGACTAGCTCCAGGTTTTTTAACAAATTTTTACACGATTTTTCTATGTTTTACTTGACTCGTGCTGTGAAACCTTGTTACTTGACAAATTCCATGACTCTAAATCCACTTATAATAGGAAGTTTACCCGTATGAAAAATGCGACATAGATGGTAACATATTCTGATTATGTTGAGATACACATGAATTTTTCACACCTTCGAGAGGTCGTTAACCTTAGTACTTGATATTACATTTTAACGTGATCGCTTGATCCGTCCATCAGCAAAAAGGTCTCGACGTACAACTGAGTGATGCTTAAATGATTTCGTCATTTTCTTTTTGAGATACGGAACCCTAAAAACCGAGAACAATATTGGAAGTGGTGTAGTTACGGATACTAAAAAGGACTTTTGCTTTTATTCAATTAGATGCTTTAGTAGGAATTCGATCCCTGAAAAAGGAGCCAAAGCGAAGGCATTCGGTTCTAAGACGACAGCACATTCTTACGAGTATATGGACTATCGGTGTTATTTTATAAAACTCTCCTGCAGTTGAAATAGTCTGAGGTTACGTCTTTCTCTTTACCATAGACTCTCTGAGGAGTGTTTTAAGGAATCGTTTTTTCATTAACATTATAATGTCTTTCAATATTCAAAGAACTATGCGGAAGGAAAACAAATGGGTGTCGCGCTAACGTAAATATTAAACGCATTGTAAAAGTTATTTGAAAGGAACGAGTTATTTCTATAGAACAACACGGAGCGATCGCGCAACACCTATTGAAAACATCGTCGTAAGCGCAGAGCACTAACTCGTTGTTATTCGAGGCAATCACTTCCTAGTACATGGTGTTGGATGCGTACCTACAGCTCTGTTCCAATTCAATGGCCCGCGGAAGAAAATAACAACCTTCATAATCAATCGATCTTTAAAATTACACAAGAAACAGGCCACGTTAAATGTACTTTCTTATTAGAAAGTTCCTATTGGACACAAACTTCATTTTCAGATTTGTGTTTTTTTCTTCTTCCCGATCTGCACTCTACCATCCTTAGAGGCCAATTATTATTGTATGTAGCACCTGCTATTATTTATGTCCTATTCTCGTATGTGACTAAATTGACAGTTGCCCCAAACCACTGCCAAAAGAAATCTCTGGAAGAGGCCCTATGCTGGCCTAAAAGAACTAAAGAAGAATGCGGCCTAAGGCCTGCTTGGTAATAACACCAGCTACTTGAGGATTCAGACGGATTCATCGACCTCATCTCGAATGAGTTCACTTTCTTTTTTAGATCTTTTTTTGTGGTCCATGAATCGCACCCGTAAATAACGACAAGCCATATGTCTCAGGAAGGATTTGATGGACATTTGTCAGCAGAACATTCGATTGTAATCGCCTTTAACAGGACTTAACGTGGAATCACTAATCGTTCAGGGGAGTTCAATTTACAGTAGCATGACGTTCTCGACATGAAATACATTCATGTCGAGAATGTCTTGTTATGCCGATTGTGAGATGTGCAATAAGAAAGCTGCTAGAATATCTTGCAGCTTTCCTTAAATAGTTATGTGGTGATACCGGGATCTACTCCTTTTAAATTTTCGCGTTTCCGTTGTCACGCGTTGTAAACGCTCATCATACGACGATCAGTGCTGGAAACACAAATAGCTACTAAACTGAATCCATCACCAACATTTCGATCAATGTACAAGTATACTATACTTGAAAATGATTACGTAACTTTCGCAATGAAATTGTTTAATTTCTTCGCGCAGCCACTTAGAGCTTGCCATGTACTCTGTCGGCTCATTCACCCTCCTAAGTAAATTCCCAACTCTTAAAACCACTCAGAAACTTATATTTCTCGTTTAAATCTTTCCATATCGTCGCCCAACCTCGTAACATTTTCGCATAGTTAGGACTTCTCAAAGGGGGGGGGGGGGGGGCAGCAGCGCCCCCTGCCGTACAATTCCACTTTCCAATTTCCACCAAACTGCGATCCCCAACCCGAATGCCCAGCGTGGGGATTATGGGAATTACCCCCCAATGATGGCATAACCTTGCGCTAACGCACTCATTAGAGGATGGCTATGTCCAGCAGTGGACTAATATAGCCAGAAGAAGAAGGACTTCTCTACATCCGTCCACTCTTGCACCAACGCCTGGAGCTCCCCGCATACTCTGTGACAGCCATGACCCTGCCTGGTGGTCCGCAAGTTCTTGAGACCAATCAGAAACTTACCCTTCTCAATTAAATCGTTCCATTTCTTCGCCCAGCCTCGTAAACTTTTCGCGTAGGTCTTCTCTATGTCCGCCCGCTCTTGCACCAACGCCTGGAGCTCGCCGCATAGTCTGTGGCCATCATCGACCCGCCTGGTGGTCCGTTTGTAGTTGCCGGGCTCCCAGAAGGAGTCTGAGGTGACAGAGAGCAGCGCTCCGTCGTCACTGTGGTGCGACATGGCGGTGCGGCACTCACACACCGCCCCTCTGCAACAGAAGAAAAAGAAAAGGTGGATTATCGTCTTCGCTAAGTTCGCGTTGACAATATTTACGGTTAGAAACTTTCATAAGTAAAGGGAGTACGTTTTATGGATAAACCTCGATAGCTCTCGGTGTACAATAAATAATATAAAATTTTACTCTAAATTTTGTGTGGTCAATGAGGGAAATGATGGTCACTGTAGAGGCAAGCAGTCATCGAAAATTTGAAAATGTAAGAACTCTGTAATCTAATCGACATACAAATGTATTGACGGAGACTGTACTTTTGCAACGACTTTTTGGAAGCAGTTAACAAAAAACCAGTTACAACAACGCAAATATTTAACCTCTGAACGTTCTTCACAGTAAACGCGCGCGAATAAAATAATAAATACTTCTTTTTAAAATAATAATACTTCAATCTTCAATTGAATTAGCAGTGAAAAGTTAGTGTCTTATTTATATAAATATGATTCTTCTGAAACAATCCTTATAAGCAGTTTAAATTACCGGCGGTTAAATTTTTCCCTTCATCTGCGACTATTTGAACTGCCTCTGAGGAAAGTTTTAAGAAATCGTATTTTAATATATATGACCGTTAGTCTTATTTATTAAAATACGAAACAATACTTAATAGGATAGTTTCTTTTTTATTTTAGTTTATTTCTCTTTATTAGAAACACAGTTTCACTCCCTTCAACAGTCTTTGACAAAAAGGCATATCCGTTATGAACCAAGTGTGTAGGCAGTAGTCATGTTTATATGCTGATGATACTGATTTCATGAAGTAATCAATTTCCATACATCGCGTCACAGATGCGCCAGAGGACGTAGAAGCGCTCAATAATTGAAAGAACATCTCATGAATAATTTACTCGTCTCAAACCAACTGTAATCTGCATAATAAGTTGTTGCTGTGAAAAGCCGAAGATTAGGTGAACTGGGTACGACTAGGGCCCAGGCAGTCATCGACCGGGACCAGTCGTTGTAGTTAAAGAAGTAAAACTAAAAATAAATGAATTTTGTATGGTGTGCGATAAAGAGTATTAATCTAATTATTTGAGTCAACTTCTTGAGAAAGTGGACTGGAGTGGATTTATATAAAAATTTAAAATTTCGTCATCCATTCTAGAAACTCGCGACATGTACACATTAAAAGTCAAAACCTCATGTCGTTTAGCAAAACTCATAGACCCTCGTCAGATAAGATGGACTAGTCAGACCTAGAAAATCCTAAGCTTAAATATGACTACAACACACAAGGTACACATACAACGTGAGGTATTTTGCATCGCACATTAATTAGCGTTAAGTAAGATGCTCGGAATAACTATGACTCGAATACCGCAAGGTCTAGCGGATGACTTAATAATGTTTCCACATAACTCTCCTAGACATTATAAAACTCCGCTGGCTAACCACTGTAAATGTCAAGTTTAATGCCAAGAGTTTACCATGAAACTTGTTGATATTTATTACTGTCCCACTGCAATGCAGTCTGTTCCCTCTTTCTCCTGTCACAGTCCATCTTTGACGATCACCTGCTAGCGGCATCCATGGGCCCTCACGCAAAAATACAGTTTGTCAGTCTACCAGATTGGATAATTAACCGTACCTACCTAAAATACTTCATCATGTGTTGAACTCTACCACATTTCACTTGTTTCCTAGTCATTGGCACAATGTCGCACTGTGATAGACTGATTCAGAACTGAGCTAGACCTTCCTCCCACGCCCTCACACGACATCATCGCGATGACAACATTAGATTAGCAAACAGACGCTTATCACTACAAGAATAGAACCCGTTAACACTTGGGCACAATACAAATTGCTTCCTTACTAGCTGGAGAATAAAGTTTATTGTCCAAAAATGCGAGGTACTTCTACCGCAGTCTAGACCACACTGATACACACAGGAACTCCGAGGCGCTAATGAGTGACCTTGAAGTTTATTTGGGTGTTGATTCATACAAATTGCCTCACTAATATATTGGGCACTTTGTTTAGACCCCATTGTGTTAAGGCAGCAACAAGCGTGGAAACAATAGCGTATGTTCTTCCGGACGTTGGTATCCAGCGAAATAGGAATGCGTTATCAATGAAACTGATTTTGAAGAATTCCTTTTAGGAAACGCGATGTTGCAAGAAGCACTAGCGCATACTTAATTGAAAATAAAAAGTTTTCACACAATCGAGCTATAGCGTTTCGTTAAAATCCGCTAACTACTCGTACAACAAAATCGCGAATTTTAAGCAGATAGGAGATCGACCGTCGATAGTAAAGTCGCTCATAATGTAACTGAGCAAAGAGAGTGTGCGTGTAAAGTTTAATGTGCTTTCGAGAGAACAAGTTGTGGCGTGCGTAACGCATTGAATCATACTTCTTAGTTCCGGCCGTCCTTTTGGTTTCTTGCATCAGCACCAAATAATTCCCACGTTTTAACGAGTCCCTTGTAAAAGTCCGGTTATGTCATTGAGATTCCGCTGAGCGGGGCGATACGAGTGGTCATACAAAGGGTGGTGAGAGCGTAATTACAGACAATTCAGTGTCACAATTTGATGGTATCAATTTGGTTTCTCTTAGTAGCCTCTGGCACGCGTTTTCTGATTAAACAACTTCTTTTGGAGAAAACTTGCGTAAGCCACAAAAATCGTTACAGAGTTCGGTAAAGAAAGAAGGTCAATAATATCCATCTCTTTGAGCTTTACTTTCGTGTAGGACTGTGTGCCGTGTCATGTCAGACTTAACCACGCAGTTTTGTCTACTTTGCCCTGGGTGTGACAACGCCTGCTTTGTTACTAGGCTCGGTATCTGTTGAAATAATTTTTAGCAGACAAGTAAACTACTAATTCTGGTAAGAATGTCTATAAACAAAGCGGGACAGCGGGCGATAACTATTTACAAATCAGCCGATTCTTCAGGAGACGTCTGATTTTGGGCATTATTAAGCCAACAAACAAAGCCGTTTCCTACACGGGCTGAGGTTCAATGGTGTAGTTAGAGATCGTGACGGATACGGGCGTGCGGGCGCGCTAATTCTACGGTTTCCCGCTGCGAAAACAAACGATCGCCTTGCGCACCACCGGAAGACCGGATCTGCGTAACAACTCGGACGTTGGGGAAAAAGTTAGGTTTGAATGCAGCCAACAGTAACGTGATTTGTCAATGGTAGTTTTAGTAAGTATTGCCTAGGGCAAGAAAAGCAGTTAAGCTAATAAAAATGTATGATTTACGCATATTTGAAGAAATTTAAGACTATTGCAACGCAATGCAAAGAAAATTTCAATCACTCTCCCACAGACTATCTTCGCGGGAACATGCAGGCGGAAGCATAACCAAAACTGTTAGAATGTTCGTATGCATGACAGAAAATAAACTAAAGAGTAGGTTAAGGTCAGAATGACAATTTAAAGACCGATTTGAAGTTATATTGCTTGCTTGCCTGGCTTCAAACTTTACCAGCGTCGCAACATTGTTTTAAATACTGTAAGTCCAGGACTTATAGAGTATTTTTTGTCCTCGCACAACACTAAAACCCTTAATTTTTAATTATACAATTCCAATAAAATACTCCTTGAGAGGTTTTATTTAATCTGTGGTTACGTCTTTTCCTTGTAAAATCTTCACCACAGAAAATTTTAGGCGGCATTTTTGGAGTGTTTTAAGGAATCGATTTTTTATAAACAAGGCCTCTTGAGCCAGCGTCAATGTAATAAAAACCTCTGTGCAAGAGTGTCTCGAGATTTAAAACAATTTTATCGTTCGAGAATTACTCCCCAGATGCCAAGCATCACCGATGACTCAATGACGTAACCCCTGCAATGGCCGGTGTCGCAAACGGAATGCGCGGAACCTGCTGCTGGTGCCCGAGGCGAGGATTACGCGGTATGCGGCCCGACTAGGGTTGTCAAGCGTCCAGATTAGACCGGAAATATTTTGCTTTTTACACGATTGCGAAGGCAAAGAAGGGTTATGTTTTTCGCGCGTATGTATTTAATCTTATAAGCCCTGGCGTCCTATACAATACTATACATAGGACATAACCTACTTTCTTAATCTCAAATATTCTTAAAGTAGGAAATCTGGAAAACCTTCTGTTCTAAGTCTAATATATTTATTTACTGAATATCTTCATAATTTTGTTGGTTAATGAGTATTTTTAAATATCTCGTTGATTTAGAAATTTCGTAGTAATTTTTACCTCCAGGAGTTACGAGGGTAGACGGACAACCCGATGGTAGGACGATTTGTGGTCAAGTTGACAGAGGGACCGTGGATGCGAATGGCGAGAGACCGTAAGATGGCTTGATGGGGAAAAGGCCTGTGCCAACAGTGGTCAGAGGTGGGACGATGATTTCAATATTATGTATTCTTTAAAATTTATTGATTTTTTTAACATAATTATACTATTTTTATTTTAATGCACTAATCCCGGCATGGGTGAAATTTTTAGACTCTAAATAGGTTTTTAAATTATTTAACATAAATAAATGAAATATTCGATAAGCACCAACTACCCGTCTCAATTTCTCCTTCAGCAATCTTTCCGATTTAAGGTTGCCTGGAAGAAATTGCTATCAGCAATAAGGCCGCCAATTGTACCTCTTCTTTTGTAACTGTTGTCTCTGTAATTATGTTCTGGTGTGTACAATAAAGAATATTCTTATCTTATCTTATCTTAAATGAATAAATAACAAAAATCACAATGAGGCCAAACGATTGAGCTGATTTTGAGAAATGCGTAGTCAAATGTCACTGGCTACAG
This sequence comes from Yponomeuta sedellus, assembly GCA_934045075.1. NCBI lineage: Eukaryota > Metazoa > Arthropoda > Insecta > Lepidoptera > Yponomeutidae > Yponomeuta > Yponomeuta sedellus. The sequence goes on along the minus strand of OW203736.1, from coordinate 11,870,531 downwards.
GCCAGTTTCTGAATTGAGAATTTCGTTAAGTAAATACTTAACTGTAGTGCTGTCTCTTGAAATTTCTCAGCAAAGAGCGTTACTTAAGTATTTACTTAGTGAAATTCATAAATCAGAAACAAGCCATATATGACTTAAACAATTTATCCGCAAGCGCAACATAAATCGAACCTAAGATACAAGCAATGGAATGTGTGGATGAAAATTCATCGGGCTTATTTAGCCCTTGCATTTGACAGTCGGGTATTTTACTTTCTGTCATAATTTTTTTACGAATTATTCGTGTCGGAACTTACCATTCCGAATTTTCTAAGAGCCTCCAAATCGGTGAAATCCTAGTTTCAGTTTTTAAGTTACACATTTAATTCAAATTCAAGATATGTGCATTAATAGGCATATCAATGGGTCTGATGCGTCAAGCTGAATATGGCGATTCATAGCTGCTCTCGCGAATCACTCTTCTCTGGTTTTTTATTCACATTCCTTTTGGCTCCGGCTCCAGGAGGCAAAGATGACTCCTGCTTTTAGGTCACAACGTCCGACTTTTATGGCGCTTTTGTTTTAGCCTGGCAACCCTGTGCCCGACCCGACACGATTAATGGTCGCGATACCGCAGCGCAGACATCATGGACCCGCTGTTCGATATTACTTACTATGCAAATAGAGACAGTTTGTACTTATGGATGGATATTTTATAGTTGTTAAAGTACGGTCTCTAAGATTGGATAGTAGAAGGCAAGATGTTTGGTATACTACAGCACAAACACCTTAAAAAAATATCCTATTGGTTTCTTTCGCTACAAATGGTTTGCGTTAGGGCCTCAAGAAGCTTTTACTATTTACAATGTAATAAAAATAAATAATAGTGGTAACAATGGTAGGTGTCGAAAACTGCTTTTACATCTGAATTAGGTAGAAGAAATCGCTCTCACGGCCATTTAGTTGTATTTAACTAGCTGACCCAGCGAACTTTGTACCGCCTAACAGTCGATTCTTTAATTTTTTTTTATTTTTCTCTCCGTAAGAACCATCCTCGTACTTCAAGAAATATTCTAAGAAAAGAATTAGCGAAATCGGTTCAGCTGCTTTCGAGATTTGCGCTTACCAACATATTCAGCGATTCATTTTCATATTATAGAAGATAGAAATAAATGTATACAAAGCTAGTTAACTAGCGATAAGATGGTCAGGGTTCTGTTACATAAAATACACTCTTCATAATAGTTTTTTTATGACAGAACTACAATTCATGGTGTAATTATGTCAACTCTATATACATTGCGTAGCCGAGTCTTCCTACCTGTTAATAGTAGGGTTGATCGACGCAATGTATATCAAATTGTCATGGTCTCACGTAAAGCATGATGTCTTGCCCGTCCTGTTTAAAGAAAAATACCACAAGATGACTTCTTCTTGGAGTTTTTTTTTTAAATAATCAAACAGTAAAAGTACGAAACACTAACAAGATAATAGTTCACATATACTAAACAATACAAAGCTAATTTATTTCAGCCATAAACTTCAGCTAGCTAACCCCAAATCAGTGTTGACTTCATCAATCACCGTATCACCATTCTCTTAGGCAGACTAGGGCCAGACGATCATTGACCATACACGACACAAAAGATAAATCTGTAATCTCCATCAGCAATTACGGCGTAGGAAATAGGGGCCATAAAACTAACTAAGCAATAGGCCAGCCCACGCCCCGTGCGGCGCGAGTGAATCAATGGGTGTCGGGAACACCTTTCAGCGGTCTAGCGAATGCTATTTTTGTCGACCGTACCTGTGCAGCCGTGCTTCGCCCGTTTACTTTTTTTGTTTATCGCCTACGTATTTAGGCTACATACTTCTTCTAGTTTATTTAATTATGTATACGTACGTACATATTTGTTTTTTAATGCACTATCCCGTGTTGAGGACAATTTAAAAAAACCTATTTAGAGGCTAAAAATTCCACCCATGCCGGGACTTGAACCCGCAACCTCTGGGACGGTTAGCCGGAGGTCGCGGGTTCGAGTCCCGGCATGGGTGGAATTTTTAGCCTCTAAATAGATTTTTAAAATACACGTACTTATGTACATTAATATTCGATGAGCACCAACTGCCCGTCTCAATTTCTCCTTTTGCAATCTTTGAAGGAGATTGCAAGATTTAAGGTTGTCTGTAAAATATTGTTATCAGCAATAAGGCCGCCAATTGTGCCTTTTCTTTGGTAACTGTTATCTATGTAATTATTTTCTGGTGTGTACAATAAAGAATATTCTTATCTTATCTTCTTTTTACCTATTCATGCTTTTCTCCAGATCCTGCTTCTAGATGCTATAAAGTATGGAGTAATTATATATACAGAAGAATGCAAAAACCGATTTTAGGCGAGTCGTGTAGCGTCATGTGTTGGTGAACTTTCGGACTATGATAAAAATTCCTATGACATTTTTGTGTCATAGGAATTTCTAATAGGAATAACTAAAAGAAAGAACAAAAAAGGAGCGTGCAAAAATAAAATTACTCAACAGGATTCGCATATAGGAAGGGACTTGTTGTTTGGAAGACTTGCAATTTGCCAACTATGCTATTATTTAGTTATCTATGGTGGATTGGTGGCGTTACAATTGTAACGAGCACCTTACAATAATAATTATAATGATCTTAAGCAGCATTTTTTATGCCTGTTTTAGGCATAAAAAATGCTGCTTCGGGCAAAACGAAGTATATTAAAAATTAAACCAAACCAGATCAATTTATCGCCCCCGAAACCGCCTGCATACTGAATTTCATAGAAATAGTTGAAGCCGGTTCCGGGATTCATATTATATTGTAACGGTGAAACCTCCGGGCGCCAACTTTCTTTATGTCCTTAATTCCGTCCTGTCATTTGAAACTACATTCTTTATAAACTAAATCTTCGTTTCTTTTGGATTTCAAATTGCTACTAAAACTAAAGTATAAATAAATAAAAAAATAAAAATACTCTAGTAAAAATTCTCAGTAGTCTGTCTCGTGAAAAGTGATCGATCACGCGACACCACTACCGACAATTTTTACTTTGTAAATTACCTATTTTTCCTGTTTATTCTGATCAGTTTTCAAATAAACACAGTATTATATACATGTTTTATTATTAGATTCGATTTCGACTTTCACGATTTCGTTGGAAAAAAAGAAACTTATTTATCGGGAATTGAATGTAGCCTATGTGCTATTCCAGACTGTAATCTATTTCTGTGCCGAATTTCATCCCAATCCGTTCACTCGTTCTGGCGTTATTGAGTAAGAAACATCCATACACACATAATAACTTTCTCATTTATAATCTATAACATAAAAATGAATCGCTGAATGTGTTGGTAAGCGCAAATCTCGAGAGCAGCTGAACCGATTTCGCTTTTTTTTTTTTTTGGAATATTCCTTGCAGTAGGTACGAGGATGGTTCTTACGGAGGGTAAAATAAAAAAAAATAAGAATCGACTGTTAGGCGGTACGAAGTTCGCTGGGTCAGCTAGTTAGTATATAAGAAGATTATTTAACGCAAGAATTCCTACCCCTGGCGCCCAACGTGGGGATGAAGAATTGGTCGTTTTATGTAATAAGATATCTGGAGTTCAAGGAACTAAACTTCATCTGTCCTTTGATGACCATGTCTAAGGCACATACAACACGAGCGGATTCCCACGGCGGCAAACCACGGCAAACAATTTTATACGGAAGGGGTAAGCCATACCGTGCAGTTTGCAGTAACTTACCATAATACATTGTATCTGCAGAGGTAGAATAACGTAAATCATAGAAGGCTTCGTTGGTCCAACGATAGGTAAAAAACAAGATAAGTAGATAAGGAAACCTGGACCACAATCAAGCTCTTTACGCTGATAATTAAATGCTTGCTCTAACGAACCTCGTTTGCCATCGATACGCTAAGAAGTGGTATAGAGAAAGCAAAAAGGTACATTGACAGACTTCAGATAGACCATATTTGGTCGCGTTAGCTCACAATCTCTATACGGTTCTATTCGCTTGTACAATCGATGTTATTATCCAGCGCTGAGATTCCAAGATGTGTTCTAGTTACAATAAATGCATTGTTATGACGCGTTCTCTTTCTCCCGTGCTGAGGTATCTATGAATAGTCCACATCTATTGTTTGGACTATCATTATCAACGGGTCGTTCCCTAAAATAGCTCGCTAACTTAAACGAGATTAATGACGTTGGGTAAAATTTTGCTATGACTATATTGGTGGTAAAAAATTTACTTATTGATGTAAAAAGGTAAAAATATAGCTCCGTTATGGCATTCCACACATAAACCAATTAGTTACAAGATATAATTACATTAATATTCGTGAACAAAAACCCACCACAATTAGACAACAATGTAAAAATTATAATGGAACAATAATTGCTTCAAATAACATAACAGAGCAGCTCAGCAAAAAAGTTACTCTCCTATCTAAAGAAGTTTTGTTGGGAAACAAAATCTCCAATGTCATCCGAAATTAATCTCTAACGGTAAAGCTAACAACTATGATAAAATTAACTATTTCAATTGATGTCATAACTATTGTACTGTATCTTTATAATCATTTTATGTTTGTTTTTTCCTGGTGTACGATAAAGAATATTCTTATCTTAACTATGTAACACAAGAGGAAGAACGGTAGTCGTCCAACTATCTTCACAAGTCTCATGTTGCGGTTAGTAACAGCAATGAAGTTATCATTACCTCAAAAATTGTTGGCCTACTTGTTTTTTTGTATTTCGCTCGTGTGCAGTAGCTTCATTGGACGATACCACATCATTGTTCTGCTGAATGGTCGTTCACCGAAGGTGTTGAGAATGGGCTGTTTGTTAACTTGGCCACGGCTGTTGAGGACAATATCAATTTGCCATTGTCCAATTTATACGCCTCATTGGTCAGTCAAGGGCTTTGGCGACCGAAATTTATTGTTCCGTTAGTCAGAGAACTTGTTAGTAAGAATTGCGTCTAAAGCATGTGAAAGTATTTTGTGAATGCAAATGGTAACTTCGATATTTTAATTAAGTAGGTATACAAGGAGTAACCAGGATTCTGCTCGTAAACTATAGTTACTATTGAACTTCCGTCGTTTGACGGTTATAGATGGAAGTGGAATCGCTTTTACACCGTAGAATACATAGAAACATCGAGAATTTTTAGAGGGATATCAACCCTTTATATGTCCCCGCTGTTGGGGCACGGGTCCCTTCCTGTACGGTAGGAAGGTTAGACCATACTTCACCACGGAGGCCAAGTCCGGGTTGGCGGAGGATTGTAGACAGTGGCGGGCTTTACTGTCAGAAGTTATCAAGCCGCCCATAAGGCCTCTGACATGGCTTAACGACTGCCATTATATGACAGCCGGCACCAACGGCGTAAGGTGCATTGCGAAGCACGGAAGGTATTATTAACAGTTAATAGTGCCTTTAACTATTATGAGCATGTCACAGTTTCTCTCTCAAACTTCGGTGCTAAATACGGCAAGATAGTAAGAAAACATTTTCCCCCGAATACCTCAGTAAACCGGCCCCTACTATGAAAACGTATATAGTAGCGTATTGAACAAACACAAGAGCATTCTACTTACACGGTAGGTTATTACTTGACGACACTATCTCTATAATCATAAGAGCCTACCCTATAATGAAGACAAAGCCATTGGTTAGACTACTCGAAGACAGTTTGACGTACAAATCATAGGTATAGTGAATAGGTATAGTTCGTGTCCAAGCTTCTTGCACTCGCAAGAAGCTTGGACATCTTTACGACTCACACGCACAAAACCTACTGTTTAAACTCTTAAACAGTAGGTGTTGTGCGTGTGAGTCGTAAAGAAGTTTTCATGTGCGGTGAAGTAAGGTAGTTTCTGAATTTCACTAGCTTATAGAATAGAAACTGTTTATTTGTTACACACAAAGCAATTTGAATACAAAAAAAACAGCAAAATACAATATTTAAAAATTAAAATTTACCTGGATCGATACTTTGTGCGTGGCAATAAATGGGTACCAGACTCAGAATGCGTTAAAGGTTTTTACGTAACGCTGATATTATGTCAGCGTAGACTTAGTCTGTATTCTGTCTTATACCGTATACGTAGTCAGTAATCGAACAATTGTTGGCATTTCACGTAATAGCTTATTACGTGACTACAACATTAATAACATACTTACGCACTTACTAATGTTACAAGCCAGAGAGACGACTGGGCGCCAAAAGCTAATTACATTACGTTTACGTACAGTCACCTCAACCAGGAGACGCCACATAAAGAAGAATTATACTAAGCTCAGTAGAAACGGCGATCTCATCTACAGCAAAGCCAAGCACATCGATTAACATAGACGTACTAATATGAAAAAAATCTGCGATGATAACGCTACCGGAATCTCACCAAGAGCTAGGTCTAGGCGGTATATCGGTGCAACGGTTATCGAACAGCCCAATATGGTGTTTGTGTAACGGTAAGCCGTCGACAGGTCTGCGAGAGACGTTCACGGTATGCACTCAAGTCGACCTCGTCGTTGCATATCCAATACCGTCTTTGTCTTATGTATCACCAAGAGAATAATTGGCACAGCTTGGTCCGCGGTAGTCTACGGACTTTTTAATGAAATTAAATTAAATAATTTTTATTTCAACGTAAAGAATTTACATTCTGTTTGCTGAACGTGAATGTAAAATGTAAGCCGCTGCCTTCGAGCCGTAATGTAGTGTAGTGGACTGGAAAAAGGTAGCGGGAAAAAAACCTCCACTGTGACCATCTTTTCTTAAGTCATATTAAATCTAATACATCAGGTGCCACCTATACGTATGATAAGATTTCATGATTGTCATCAATAACTTTGACTTGCGATGCTCAACATACTGTTATTTAGCTTTACCAAATAAACACAATAAAAAAATTAAAAGTATACCACGATCACTATATTCCATGAAATAAACTCATTTTACTTACTTCATTTTAATAGGTCAAAGGTTCCAAAGTGACCGGACTAGTTGAGTTGTGTGAGTATTTAGGTCCAGTATGACATGAGTCAGCTAGTATCGTAACAGTGCAAACGTAATCGTTATAATCCAATACTGCACAGGCATTTTCAACATATTTTGCCCATTGCTGACTCTCTGCAACGTAGAAATATTTGTATTGCATTTCCAACGATACTTCACATTTTACAATGCAATAATTTATACTCGGACGAAGCAATTGACAGAAATAGTTTCACTAAAAGCATTCGCAGATAAGAATGTGTCGAATTCGGAACGCGCTCGAAAGGTTCGGCCGAGGTTGCGGACGAGAACCTATTTGGTATCGGACATCTCGGGAATTCAGCCAATTTGTTTTACTATACTAGTGGTGAACATAAAGAGTGTAGTAAAACAAAAGGCCATCGTGGAGATTATGCTATAGTATTCTTTCAGGTAATAGGCTTCTTTCTGATCTTAAAATTGCACGGTTATTGGAAAATTGGAATGTAACATTTTTATTTATTATAGTATTGAAGTCCAGAAGCAAAGTAGCCGTTTGCTTAACTGATTAAGTATGTGAATATTGATGTGCTCACTGCATCTTATTAAGTTTATATAAATAAATAGATAGAGTACACTTTAATGTACATTAAAATGGAAATTACATAGATATATCTAAACCTAATAGTACATACGGCGGCCTTATCACTAAAAGTGATCTCTTCCAGACAACCTTTGGATGGACTGGACTAATACATTAGTTAGTCATTAGTTACTACATTAATAGTAATTTTAAGTAGTAATTAGGACGTAAAAACTCCGTGGTAGACCCTCTTGTGGCAATGGAACCTGTAAGCTAATTTGTATGCGTCATTGGCTCATTATTTATGCAAGGATTGAAGCATCATACGGGGATATCACAAAATTTGGAAACGAGGTCAATTAGTCAGCATCCTACTAAACATCCTACTATCCTAGCGATGGATGACGAGTACCTATTTAGTTATGCCACCAGTTTTGAGAAGTTTTACAGGTGAATTCGCTTAATTCTCGGGAGTGGAGCTAAGCGTAACAGCGCTATGTAATGAAATGAAAACGGTAAAAACATTGCAATGAGTCACAGTCACCGTAGTAAAAGTAACATTTCTAGTTATACAAACGTCACGGAAGAATGCAATCCAAATAAACAGAAAAAAGCGAAACTGAAGATAAGAGGCCATTTATCGTTAACGTTTTTTGTGCCATAATAATTAGCGTGAAGCTATCAAACGTTTCTTTTACTCACCATCCATGTTTATGAGACTCTAGGCAGAAAACGTATTTATGGGAGTCTGTATAAGTTTTGCAGTGCGCACAAACTTTGGTTTCTTGTAGAAATTATATGGTGGGTCGCGAGAATCACAGGATAGAAATGCCAATTTAAGATTGTTTTGCAAGTTCACACTTGCACAAAAGTCCAGGCTGCTACATCTAGAACCAATTCGACGAAAGGAGGTAAGAGAAAGAATACAAAAGAATGGGATCCGTTTACCAAGCACTGCTTATCTCGAGCCAATACTGGAGCGACCAAACGTCAAAGTTTGACGATACTAAGAGTAATGAAAATAAAAACATCAGCTAGATCATAAACACTAGACTTAACGAGAGTTTTACGATGAGTGTAAAAAGCTTAACTTTCTTCAGCAAAAAAGTCATCAAACATAAAGAGTAGAGAAATGCCACATAAATGTAGTTTAGTTTTATGATCAGAATGAAACTTTTCATATAATGTGATGAATCATAATCTCGCTTCAAAATTATATTTCTGTGGTTGTAAGATAAACCAGTAATTGATTCAGTTAAGGCGCTTTAGGGTGCTAACACCAAAGAATTGAAATTAATTGAAAAAAATATTATAAAACAAGTTATGATTTTTATTCCATTGGTGGCGCTTGTTAGCACCCCAAGGCACCTTAAGCTTGTCGCCTTGCTAGGTCAAAACTCTTCAGGATTCTATGTCAATGCCACAAGTTTCCTCTACATGTTAGCTTTCCAGGCTGCTGCCTCAACAGACACAAAGTGCGCGTGAGTGTTCTAGCAACCGCGCATGCGTAACAAGCTCCAATAGGCGACGTGTGATAATGAGCCGTCGCGTGTGGAGACAATTAAACACCGCGTAACCCGTGTTGGCAGTTTCAATATGCGTATCGTAAGCGCCGTGCGGCCTGGGATTTAAGGAATGTGAACGTAAAGCGTGTAGTCACGAAGTCGAAGTATTCTCTATGGGCTAAATGTAGCACTTTGACTGTTATTCGTATGAATTCCATGATTTGGTAGTGAGTAAGTGGCCGTATACGGAACTCCTTGAGAGAAACCTAAACATTAACTTATTCATTGACAAGGTTCAGAATATTCCAGATAGTTCAATTTACAATCGTGACCATTAATCTAGTTGAAGTTTGAAATAAGAACTACACAGACATGTAAAAAATCTTCACATAATATAAACTCGATAATTTGTATGTAATCGTATTTAATTATTTTTAAAGAAGACTTACAATGAACACAAGTATAGAGTAACAGAAGCAACGAACAAATCAATTACAAGTTTCCACTTACAGATACAGTGAGATAGACACGTTTATCGATTGATGGCAAAACTTCTTGTTAAGTGATATAAGTCTTTCTGGAATATAAAATAAAAAACACAATATCTATCAATAAATATTTTTATCTTAATATCTGTGACATGTATTATTTCGTAATGTTTTAAATTTTGTGATTTCCAATAAAATGTTTCAGGGTTTTTTAAGTTCCCAAACACAATTACTTTTCTTGGACCCAAACAAAAATACAGATTTCCATAATCTGTATGAAACAAAAAAACTTAAACGAAATATACCATTAGTAATAAGGTGCTGTGCTGTGATTACATAGGTTGCGCCATCAAAACAAAGTCCAGTTTATGGCTATGTAATTGAATTACAACGAACGGACCCAACCGTATCCATAATGGTTAATGAAGTAATCTAGTTAATGAATGAAGTGCCAGGCGCCGTGCGGCCAAAATACAAATAATTATTTACATCCTGTGACCAAAACCTACGGATTCGAAGAGGCCGACACTGGGAAGAATGAGAAATTAGTCTGACCGAACTATTAGAAAGCCGCCATTCACAGAATTTAGACAAATTCATGTAGCTCATAAACAAGGCCTCAATCTAAGTGGGAACCAATGAATAAACAACAGTAAACTAGAGGATACTCAAATGACTCTCGGTCGTGATCAAGTGATGATTGTAGGGCAACGACCGAAGTACAAGCCTGACAATAAATCACGAATTAGAAGTCATTAAATACTTATCGTAGCTACGGAAAAAGCAACCTAAATTAGATCAGTGATATGGTCCCGTGCATTGATATATTGATGGCCGATTGAATTCAAATGTCGACTGAATCGTGGACAATCCCATAGTTAATCGGATTAACAAATCGTCCTCACGAGCTGATGTTATGAGAGACAGTTAAATCCTCAGACACCCACATTACCATCTTTCAAGTAGGATAACACAGAAGAACCACACAAGTTTTGTTTTGTTACTTTAGCGCCTTCTTTAGAAGGAATGTTATTAGAAGTTTCATATCATAAGATTATTGCACGCTCTTAAATGTAACTAATATTGAGAACATAGCAAACAAAACTGGTACCTACGGTACGGCGGCGGCGTCTCATTGCCGCCGGAAAATTTATCTAAATTTAAGTTATGATCAATAAACAAATTTTTACTTTTAACAAGGTCTCTGCTTAACATTGCAGAACACTTGAACGTAACAGATTGTCTGATCAGACCTTTCGTGTCCAGATCCCTAAACCGTCGCATTAGCATGTCAACTATGCACAAGACGTGCACGATTATGCGGCGTCGTGCGCCTCGCTGTTTTATAGCGGCTGCATGAGGCGACGACGGCCGGTGGACTCGCTCTGACGTGTTATCAGGTTGATGGGAAATCCTCGTGTTGCAGACCTTTAGGTTTACGTAAGGCAGGAAGCGCTCGTGGTCTGGTCGAACCGAGTGATTGGAATCAATCACGTGAGTTAAGCAACAACAGGCGCGGTCAGGTGCAGGATGGGTGACAGTCCCGTGACTACGGCTAGTGGCATTTTTCCGAGCGCTTCCGTGCTTCGCACGGCGCGATAGAGAATTCACAGAGCATAGATAAAAAGAGTCCAATCTGAGCGTTGCATAGTGTACATACGTCTGTACACTAAGCGCTTGGGGGATTGCGCGCGGCCGATTTGCTTAGTGTACAGACGTATGTACACTAAGCGCGTGACGGGCGCCGTTGGTGCCGGCCATCATGTAATGGCAGTCGTTAAGCCATGTCAGAGGCCTTATGGGGTGCTTGATAACATCTGACAGTAAGGCCTGCCACTGTCTTACAATCCTCCACCAAGCCGGACTTGGCCGCCGTGGTGGAGTATGGCCTAACCTTCCTGCAATGCAGGAAGAGACCCGTGCACAGCAGTGAGGACATATATGGGTTGATAACAAGGCAGCATCGTAACATGAAACTACGCTGACCTTTTATTTGTTCATCACAGCTCTGGGCACAAGTAGATGGCTACTAACCCTAGCTGGTGTGGTCCATGATTTTGGATCAACGTGTCAGAACCGTCCATAGATCATCGTGGCAGCTTAGTGGATACTCCCAATAAAAATATACAATCTTTTTAATGGGACTTAAATCAAAATCCAGTGACGCGTTACGCAGTTACGCGGGTCAGTTATACGTTTAAAAGGAGGTATCACTACTCCACTAAATTCATTATGATCATAAGTCCAACATTGCCCACTACGAGGTAGTGCCCTTTTCCTCCAAATAAAATCCCTAACGGTCCTTTACCAACCGCATCTAGGGATCGTCAGCCGATATAATCCGACCAACGGGCTATTGGTCTGCCACGCCTACTATACTAACTTACTTTTGTATTTTTTCCTACGCATAAAAATAGGTACACATATTTTAGGTCTCTGCTCTCATTCAAATGGCCGGAAGTGACTCAATATTACAAAACAATGTGGTTCGGTAAAAAAAGGTATAGAATGAATTTTTTTTTTTTTCTTATCTATTTTCTTTATTAAGATACAAAGTAACATAGACAATAATTAAAAATTCATTAATGAATTAGTAGTATGAATATGAATTAATGAATAGAATGAATATTAATATCCAAATTTTGTGAAAAAAATTCATTTCATGTCGACCTCTGTGGTGCAGCGGTAGCGCATCTGCCTTCCATGCGAGAGGTCCCGGGATCGAATTCCGGCAGGGGACAACAAAAATCCCAGGTCTTGGACGTTTACATGTTTGTGATGGCGCTGTTTCTGGTTCCGACTACACAAGGTATCCTAGTGTGGGACCGGGCCCTAAAGTCTAATACTTACACAGATTTTCAGTAGAATGAAATAAGCACGACAATGGTTGATATTTGCCTCAATTTGTTAGTCTACAAAGCAATAGCAGTACAATGTCATTCCAGGGGTATAACCCGCGCAAATTAAATAGACATCTCTCGCTAAGAAGATCGAATCGCGTGAGGCGCCGAGTTAAGTAGCACGGGTTAAACCATTGCAATGCGATTGGTTACTAGACTACCGAGAGTGCGAATAAAACGAGCATTACCGGACTAATATGACTCCTTTGAACAACTATGCATTTTAGAGACTCACCCCCCAGAAGCAATATATGTAACTGTTTTATGTTATAACATATTTTAAACTTTCGCGACTTGTACACATAGTTAGAATATTGCGAACGGGTGCCAGCCATCAGTCTTCTCGTGACCACAATGACTGTAACGTCGTCGAAACGTCGAGGTAAAATAGCAATAAATTACTACGCGATTAAGCCCCGAAAATATTCTATGTTTTATGTTATGTTATATATTTCGAACAAGATTCATATTTAGTTATTACATTTTAAACTAATATTATATTAATAGCATCTATGCCTAGGACAATGAAATGAAAAGGTTTAATTCAAAGTAGCGCAGAAACTGCGGCTTAATGAATGTTACAATTCAAACTAGGTGTACATTTTCAAATCTAGATCATTTTGAAGAAAAAATGGACAAAAAAACTCCAATGAACATACATAAAAAAAACTGCTGAAATATATTTTGAAGTATCAGAGTTGAGACTGGAACTAATACTCTATGACGGTTTAGTCTGGTCAATCAATTACACTCATTGATAACAGACAAAATCGTCTGTTAATAGCTGTTAGTAGGTACTTTGACTAACAAAAATTTCAAAACAGGCAACATTTGTTAGCTTACGGGAAACCAAGGGTGACTGTGGTCTGTAGTGATTGCAAGCTACGGTCGGTGACCCGTGCAAAACCTTGGGAACCGACTGCACAATAGGATGCTGGGCTAGTTGACACCATTACCGAAATGGCTGTCGTCAAGGATTTAGCAGTCAATCATTTAATCAAGAGAAGTCGTTGCGCCCCGGTCGGATCACCATTAGATTGGAGTCTCAGCTTTTATAGATATATAGAGAGAAAGAACACTTTCTTGCACAACAAGAAATTACTTACTACAACATGATTTATACTTCGTTCGCACTTAAATATTCTGCCGTTACAAGATATTATAACTCTCATTTTGGTTGGTTCGTAGATAACATTACGGATGGTTCAAGCAATAGACAATAGAAACGCTACGTGTGACTATAAAAGCTGAGTGAAATCGGCTTAACTTTTAGACATAACATACGATCTAGTACTTAATATGCCTTACGATTATTCCCCCTAAGTTTGGGACGCTGTCTAGGGGGTCTCATGTGATGTGACATATTCAAACGGAGGCAAATGAGGCATGAAACCTGCGTGCCAGTCGGTTGAGTGAGGCCCCACAGTTGTCTGTGCAACAGCAAACGCTGGTCATGGGCGAATGGACTCCGCATTCATCAGCGGAAATAGATGTCTGACCACGCAACTAGCACAGCCTGTTGTGCGGAATTAATGGGTCTAGGTTTCGTACATCAGGTCGGTGTCAAAGGTTGCAACTGACGTGCTTGAAATTGGCGCAGTATACGAAAAAATACTTTCCCACTCAGCTCAAGAAAACGATCTATTTAAGTCACAAAACAGTATGGACACTACTCAAAACCAAAGTAATTTGGAGTCCGTACGTCTGGCGCACACTGGGCAACAATCAGCGAATCCTTTGCGCAGATTGGCAAACACTTTCCCCACGTTGGCTTACCATCGATACGGTAAGAAAAAGATATCTAATCTAAAACAAATCCTTATTTACTTTCCGCATCTTCGGAGTATTGAGAGTAGAAATCGAAACAATTCCAGTAAGAAGCCGAATTCAATATCCGTAAACTTACTGGCGGAATCTTGGCACTGGATTCGACGAACGACAATAGCTGTGATTCGATTCACCAGAATTCAAAAGCAGATCAGATTTAAGTTATACTATAAGTAGGAATCAACAAGGAGTTCACGGAAATCTAAAGTAGGAATCAACAAGGAGTTCACGGAAATCCCTGGCACAGTTAATCTAATAATTAACTGTGCCATGGATCGGCACAGTTAATTACTGCCGACGAATCTGTGAATGGTCATTGTATAGCCAGCTTGAGGTAAAGGAACAAAATAAATATAAGAGATCGGAAACAAGCAACATCTTTTAATTTCATCAAATGCACTTAAGTAGCTAAGCGAGCATAGCACGTAAACAGTATTGGCGTGCTTCGGATGTATTATTTTATGCACTTTAACTTAACACTCTTAGTAAATTAACTGTTTCCGAGCGCCGACCCAGTACTAAACTGAATGCGTCCAGTGAGGTTTTCACTGCATTTCCTGAAATATCTCTTACCATTCTACCATATTAGGAGAGGTCGACGTCTCGTACCAATTGGCAAGTTTCCATTTATGTTTGCAGTGATTTGGATGAGTGCAACTTTGTTATGTGGAGACAAAGACTTACCCCCGAATCAATCTGATTAATCCCTGTTAATGTTAATCCACTGTTAGTAGATGACAGTTATTTTCAGGCTTCCGTAGGAACTCTTATAGTGTCGCAATCTGTCTGTTTTTCCGCGACTTAGCATTGAGACAATAATATGTAATACATATTTTTCACGGCAACCAAACGATAGCATAAAATATCCTAAATTAAGAATGCATTTTTTTTCGGGTCTAAACCATGGGGTATTGTTTGATTGGTCATTTAAAAATATTGTGAGTGTAAGTATTTTTCGATTTAAGGCTCAGTTTGCGAAACATTAAGCTTAAGAGTCAAAAATTTGCATCAAAGGCAATTTTTTGTCAGAGTAGAGTATTTTTAAACGTTTATCTTTAAGTGTAGTTATAGCCAATCATCGGTCGAAATGCGCTCGCCGAGATGACAAAGACATTGAATGAAAGCGTTTGAAAACGGGAATAGCCTAAAACTTATAACATCATATTTAGAAGGGAGAGTTCAAAGAGCTGATATAAATATAACAAAATCTTCAGGGTCAGAGGTCAGGATAGGAGTGCCACAGGGATCGATTTTGGGGCCGTTCCTCTTCCTCGTATATGTAAATGATTTGCCGTTCATGGTTCAAAATATGTCAGAGATAGTATTATTTGCAGATGACACGTCTCTTATTTTTAAAATTAAGAGACAAGAAAATGACCTTGACAATACAAATAATGCTCTCTCTCGGGTACTAAATTGGTTTACTTCTAATAACTTATTGTTAAATTCAAAAAAGACGAAATGTATAAAGTTCACTCTTCCAAATGTCAAAACGGTAGACAGCAATGTTTTACTGGGGAATGACAAATTAGACCTTGTGAATGAAACTGTATTTCTAGGTATCACAATTGATGCAAAGCTTCAATGGGGTCCTCATATAGAAAAATTAGCAAATAGGCTTAGTTCAGCAGCATATGCAGTCAAAAGAATTAGGGAACTAACTGACGTCGCAACTGCTAGGCTTGTTTATTTTAGTTACTTCCATAGTCTTATGTCCTATGGCATACTACTGTGGGGACGGGCAGCAGACATTGAGACCATCTTCGTCTTGCAGAAGAGAGCGATCAGATTCATTTATAGGCTGGGTAGTAGAGATTCGTTAAGAGATTTCTTTAAAGAAACTAACATCCTGACAGTTGCCAGTCAGTATATATATGAAAACATTATGTACGTTAGGAAAAATATCAGTAACTTTAAAACTTTAGGTAGCCAACACAATGTAAATACTAGAAATAAACATAAACTTTTGTTCCCACTATTTAGGCTGGCAAAGGTTAATACATCCTTCATGGGGCATTGTATACGCTTCTATAATAAAATCCCTGAAGATATATTAAGCTTGCCTGAATCGCGGTTCAAAAAATATGTTAAGCACACTTTGTGCCAAAAGGGCTACTATAACATAAAGGATTATTTAGATGACAATGAGGTCTGGAATGAAAGCCAGTACAATGTATGAGTTCTATGTTTAAAATAATTATGTAAACTATGTTAATTAAGGACTTTTGAAAAGACTAAGTTAGGAGTTTTTTTGTCCATTTTTTCTCCTAAATGATCTAGATTTTGAAATGGACACCTAGTTTGAATTGTAACGTTCATTAAGCCGCAGTTTCTGTGCTACTTTGAATAAAACCTTTTCATTTCATTTCATTTCATTTCAAACAAGAAACAAGATTTCTGCCTCATTTGAAAAGCCGAAACTAAATATTTAATAAATAACTACATATACTGTAAATTTAAGAAAGGTATTGAATACCTATTTAACTATTTTCCCCTCGTTATGACAATACATTATTATCAATAATAGGCAATATTGTCCATTCTCTTTGCTTTTAACATTGTTATAATTTTTTTCAGCTGTGTTCTAATTTTAACCTCCTTGGCATTGAGTTTGTTATTGTGTGCCAGTATCATGTGGGTATAAAATATAACGAACGATGTGAACTGTTTACGTTGCCCTAACAGGCTGTCATCACCGTGGCGTGAACGCGTCATTAGGCTGCAGCCCGCAAAATTGGCTCACCGAAAAGCGGAAAAAGTGGCTGAGAAGGTAGAGCATTGCTACCAAATGTCGAATGGTGCGTTAGCGACGCTTTCTTCAATGCCAGGTACGTCGTAGTCTTTTATTTTTGTCTGTTGTCGACCAGAGATCGGAGAAGACATATCACCCTAGCAGCAGTCTTGAAAAAAGCAGTCTGTGATTTGTGGTTTAAGAAATTTATTTCTCAATAAGGATACATGGATTCGCTTACTTGATAAACAATAGTTTCCGACATCTTTTTAACCGACAACTAAAACTTTCATAAGCAATACACTTGATTAAACTGCGGCTCCGTCAATACTCACCGTGATTAAGCTCTGCTAAATAAGAGTGAAACCTGGTAAAATTCTTTCGACAAAATTCTAAATGAATCCGCAATTAAGGTATTTTTCTTTGATAAAAACAAAAAATCGCGATTGTTAATGAGTCTTAACTTCCATAATAATTTTTACATAACATTGAAAAGCTAAAAAGATGTCTGGTGATTGCCTTATCGGACTGTCGTGTGCTCAGATCATAGGTCGTGTGGCTTGAATACAGTATGTTTGATATCCAAAGGCGTGCTAGGCCCAGGGGGTGTTTTTCCCTTTAGGCTATGTACCATATTGAAATATTAAACCACTTTCATTAAGCAAAACTTCAACAATGAATATGATTTGTTTATACCAAATTTACTCACCGAAATCAAATGAAAAATTAAAATGATAATTTTAAACCACTTATCAAAAGTGGTTTGATTTATCGATACTAAAGAAACCGTTGTGAGTTTTGGCATTAATATAGCGACCTCTTCCTGGACACGTCAGAGCAAAGTAACATCCTAATTTGGAAACTTTGTTGAATTTACTTATTCACTTACGTTTAGAGCAGCGTGGCGTGGCTCTCCCACGACAAAGCTAGCGGCGTCTCATCTATGCTGCCTCGAAACACTGGTGGACACGGCACTGGGAACAACAAAACATTTAGTTAGGTCTTTCTCCTGTCAAACTTAGACCTTAAAACAATGGCCTTTGTGCATCTAGGTAATGAGATGATTTATACAGCGTCCAGGTGCATCTTCACTCACACTAGATGGGTGAAGGGACCATTCGGTCGCTGCGGTGCCTGGGACATTGTTTTAGATGGTGTAGGCTTGTCAAGCACCCATACCATCTTGACAGTTTAGTCGACCTAGCCCAAAGGAAAGACTTGTCAATACGTGCGGAGCTAAGCAAGCCGCGGGTTTCCTCACTCTGTTTTCCTTCACTTTACGTGTGGTATCGCCACACGTAATCTGAAGGAAAACGTCGGACCTAAGCGTCTGACAATTATTATTAGTGCATTATAATAGAATGACTGATTCACGGTCGGGTCACTTGTACTGGGCCCAAACTTGGGTACTCTGTGTTGTAGTAACCACACAAAAACATCACAAGCATGGAAACAAACCAAGCCTGAGGGGATGTTTTTTTTCCATTGATGCCTCTAGAAAGGTTGATACATTTACCTGCGAAGACTTAAAGCGGCAACGAAAATGAAATCATGGATTAACAAGACTAACAGAATCTTGCATCAGATCAAACTTAGCAACTTTAATGCTTTCATTCACTTTGCTTGGACACAACTTAATTCATGGCGCAGGAATCCTTTAGAAGGAGACGTGGATAAGTTAGATTAAACAGCCCGTTTTGTAGGGATATAGTAAATTTGTAGGGATATAGTAATAGGTAGTTTTATTTTGTCTAGGTGGTAGGTAAATACTACCATTTGAATACAGGGGATCATAAGTCAGGTATGCAATATTTTTTATTAATCTTTACGCACAAATGAGATTGTAAAATAAGGAAAAAAAGCGTTCCACAACAAACATGTTCAACTTTACATTGGCGCGATTCTATACACATTATTAACAAGGTTGATATCGATACACGTTAATAAATTACAAACGTAATTACTATTTTTATATATAACGTATTCTTTTGCTTGCGATAAAAAGTAGCTCATATATTTATCTTCAGTGTTTGAGTAGCAAATAATCTAAATTTTTGCATCCATGAGTTGTAAGATTACGTCAAATGGTTACTACTGCCTACACTACCCAGATACGTGAAGCGATCACTGAGATCCATCCAACGACGGAAATTGCACGCAGTTTTATGAAACCCGAACTAAGACTAACTACTTTACTAACAAGCTCACTCCAGAATCTTATCTCCGCAGACACTGAAAGCAATTTGCGAAACCGCTTCTTGAGCATAGGATAAAAATAGCGCCGACCAAACAAAATCAACAGTTCAGAAATAGTTTTAAAAGTGGGTTGCCTGCAGCGGCGGCTTTTTTCATCTGGCGACAGGGTTTTTATAAATTAAAAGAGAGCTGATCAAAAACTAGTGTTTCCAGTCAGAATATTTCGTAAAATAATAAAGGGGGAGAGAAGGAAGTTTAGTGACATGAGATTCTATCTTGGCTCAAGCTAAGATTTGGTGGGATGCCACTCATATGAACAGCCGTCTAATCATGCACAACAGGATTGAAGGATTCTTAAAAAAATGTATGTTCCTAGATATTTGCGGTTGTCAACGTCATATATCAGTTAAGATTTAATGCGCGTTATATGTATATTAGAACTGCACAATGGGTACCAAATCCTATAAACGTAGAAAGGATGCGACCAAACGGTCTGGTTGATCTTTCAGAAACTGCATACTAAAAATTTATCAGAGATCAAATCAGTTTTTTTTATCTAACTAAAAATACCAGTCATTAATTTACATTTAATTTCATTCAGCTTTTCTGGGTGTAAACAAAACAAAGAAATGAATGAATGATCTGACGTGCGACTTGATAGGCATCATTGATTTTAATTACTTTTATCAATGGTTTGTTTACATGTAGACCAAATCAGAAAGAAATTAGCGTTCAAAATTAGCTCAAAATTTTATGCAAGAAAGCATCTGGCTGTAATTAGAATTTTGAAAACGCACCAAGGAAAAGACATAGATAAGTAACATCATATAAACAACAACAGAAACAGAACGAAATATAAACTAGACAAAAAAAAATAGACGTAACCTAAGATGTGACCAAGCATACTACACTCGTAATTTGGCTCACGGTGAATTTTGCTAGAAAATCATATCTCTAACCAAGACCAACACCACCCTATACACTTTGAAGGACGTTCCGCACTTGAGAGACCCCGACAATGGACGTCCTTGGGCGACCCTCGTCTGGCCACTACTGGTTTTTCGCGTTATCTGCAGCTCTACTATTACGCCTCACCTAGCACAGGGAAAAACCTACCCTACAGTGTACAGTTTAAGGCGCATTTCGAGTGTAGGCTGGTTGAAATTAATCTGTAGTACTTCGTTGCAAGACTAGGCGGTTCATTGTGAGTGTAATATTTCAATGGTAACTGGTATCTGCATCCATCTTTAAGAAAGGTGATACCGACGTGAGCTGAACGATTTACTCTTGGCGATTTAAAATCATGTGGAGATGCTACAGGAAAAACTATTTCCTGGCGTTAAGTAAATTAAACCAACAAAAACGAAAGTATTCAAGACAAGTATAGTGCTTGTGTTGGGTGTTATTTATTTTTTGTGTTATTAAGTTTAAGATATTTATTATTACTTATTTGTTTGATTTCTGATAGCACTTATTTTAACAAATTACTGATATTTAACGCAAAACCCAAATCTTGCAATTAAATAAATCACGCCTGTAATCAGTAGGATTAGGCTACGATCTTTCGGTTATTAAAAATCTGTATCTGGTGCTAATATTTCAAAGTAATTTCGTAACAAAAAATAATACGGCCAATTTCACTGCACGTCTATTTAAACGTAAGAGCAATTTCATCTAGAACTCTTAATTAATTCAACGGTTCGTTATAGTAAATCGGATGGAGGCTAGGCTAGTAAATCTACCTCTCTGGGACTGAATGATCAAATAACACGAGACAATTTCGCAGCGTAATGGAAAGATTCAATTCAATTAAGTCATGTCCTACGGCATTAAAGAGCGTGGGCCGTGCTAGCTAAAGTAGCCAGTCGGTAGCGACAGACGATTAAGGCACAAAATCGAAGATGGATTTTCGTTAAGGTTAAATTCCGTTAATATTAGCAATAATTAATTCTACAGCATGGCCTTATAGCCCTTTTTATGACGTCTTAATTAGTTCTTCATACTTTAACGTATTCTGCAATTATTACACCACTTGTTGAATCACATTTGTTTTTTAAATTGTCTTTAATATATAAAAATCTCATGTGAGAGTTTGTGATCGAACTCCTCTGGAACGACTTCACTGATTTTCATGTTTTTTTGTGTCTTAAGTCTGGGAATAAGTCGTAGGCTTATTAATATGGTAAAACGACGTTTGCGGGATCAGCTAGTAACTGATAAAAATAACTTCCACACAAGATAACCACGTGTCCTGGTCCTAAACTAGAATACCCCGTGCTATGGTAATCAGACAAGGCACATATACCAATATGGAAATTTATACATCCAGGCAGAGGCCTTTTGTTCAAATCAGGTACTGAGGCCTCCAGTAGGAATCGAACCCTTGATGTCTGTTTTGGTAGTCAAGCGTGTTAACAGCTACACCCACAAGGTAGTCAAGCCATCAAGTTATGCTCAGGGCGCATAGTGCCCGTGCTATATTAACTTACATGGGATCGTTGCCTCACTTTCTAACGTACGCAGCCACAACAACTAGCTCCTTATTCTCCACCTGACACGGCCTTGGATCCTCAGTTGCTCCCACGCTTTGCGCCGTGTCTATGAACTCGGTAGCAAGATCAGTCTAGTTAATAAACTGTTAACTGACAAATAACGAACGCTCCTATAGTCACGCGCACTCTATTCCAGGCATCGTTAGTGACGGGCTTCATTCATACGTGTAAGGCCGGGTTTTTTAAAAGGCGAGTATTTGTTTGTTACGCTTTATTGCCCAAAAATGAAGAAACAGAAAAAACTTAAATAACAGGTAAGTGTCGATGTACAAAGGCGGACTTATTTGAAAAGAAATTTCATCCAGCCAGCCTAAGAAAGAGTGCTTTATTACAAAACAGTTCTGTAGATTTCCAGAATGTCGCTTTTATATTGACCCTTCGGTGTTCAGACCCCCGTTTTCTCGTGGTCCTACTGATTTGTCCTACTAGTAGGACCACGAGGGAGTCCTATTTCTGTCTTCCCTACTATGTGCCTTGGTAGCTGTTGTCAATTATTTAAACCACCTGTATATTCAATGGTTCCGATTCGCAATGGTTTTTGCACTAAAACTAAACATAAGAGGGATACAAAAAACAAGAGCTACCTAATTTTTAATATATTTATTTAACAACAGTGGTGTTAAATAATTGACAACAGCTACTAAGGCACAGTAGGACAGACAGAAATAGATCTCCCTCGTGGTTCTACTAGTAGGACAAATCGGTAGGACCACGAGAAAACGGGGGTCTGAACACCGAAGGTAACGAATAGAAAACGGGGCTTCAGACCCAGAGAATTTTTAATTTTACCGCGGAGCCCATACTTGAACCATTCATACCGGTATACTAACAAGGGGTCAAGTCCGAAGAGGTGGCAGTCTTACTAACGAGCCCACTTACCGGGCTTTATCGGTCTGTTTTGTTTCCGCCGTGATTCGCTGACGAAAACATAGGAAGCGAGTGAGGTGCCTTGGTAGTAGACTACGCTTTTTTGCTAAGCTACGAACGGTGCTATTTTCGCTTTTTTCTACAGGAAAATCGATGGACGGTAGAGTTGAACGTGGACGGTTTCACATCGCAGCGTCTATGGCGTGGACCTGAGTATCGGAAAAAAAGCGACTTGCCGTCGTTGGGGCCTTTTTTTCTCCAATAATGAAACACTTATTAGATTTTGTTTTTCATTAAAAGTTTTCTAATAAGGGCTTAGCCACAGAAAAACATTTTATACGAGACAACTCTTAAATTTTGCTTTATACATTATAAGATGTCACTTGCTATTTGTGACGTTACAGTTAGCGCCATTTGTATGGAGCACAGAGAGGAATATAATGAATTTTCGACAGGTTACATTAAGAAAGTATTAGTTCCGTAGAATATGATAAAACAAGCAGTTTCCAAAATTCGATAATAAATAAATAACGCCAACGGAGCAGCTCAAATTGTCAACTGTGCAAGCCGCAAGGGACAAATTTTTAAACTGATAGAGAGGTCGACAGCGAATACACGTTTATGTACGTGGACTCTAATCAGTTACTTTAAGGACTGCGAGAAAATGCAAACATTCTATCCACTGTACCTACCTAAATTAATCACACTTCACACTAATATTATAAAGCCGAAAGTTTGTGAGTGTATGTTTGTTATTGCTTTACGTCTAAACCGCTGGAGCGATTTTAATAAAATTTGGTATGGAGTTAGCTGACACCCTGGATTAACACATACTCGTAGGCTACATTTTACTGCGGGAAAATATCTTATCCCATAGGAAAATCGATAAACCGCGAGTAACACCGCGGCGCACAGTTATCTACAAAAGACTATATAATAACCTACCTAATTCAAGTCACGAGATTCCTTTATTAAATAATAATCTTATCAATGTAGAATTAACACTACTACTAAAAATGTAAGCGGGTCTCGGTCGATTCGAATGGCGAGTCGCGGAGCAATGACCATTTTGTAAATACGCGTGAGGTCACAGCGCAACGGCCATCAAAAACCGCTTTAGAACCGGCGCTATTCGAGTCATAGCACGCTAAAGATGCTGAAGAAGAACGGCTCTTGATATGGGGGAAGAGATGAGCAATACTTTCAGGTAAAATCAGGGCCGGGTTTCATAAAACTACAATTCATAGGGCCGGTTTCTGAATTGAGAATTTCACTAAGTAAATACTTAAGTAACGTTCTGTCACGCTCTTTGCTGAGAAATTCGTCATTCGAGACAGCACTACAGTTAAGTATTTCCTTAGTAAAGTATCTGTGGGTTAATCGGTTACGCAATGTTCGACGTATTGTCATAGAAAAACATGAATTGTAGTCCCATGAAATCGAGACCCTTTCGAAAGAAGTCAGCACCATAGCATACATACATAACCTCACGCCTGTATCCCAGAGGGGTAGGCAGAGACCAGGGACTGCCACTTGCCACGATCCTGACAGATCCTGTCACCTGCAGAGTACAAAATACGTTTTCTGCAGATGTCGCGAAGCTATAACCTTCTGTAGCGTATATGTAGAGTTACTTTATTTTGGTCATTCATAAGACTTTTAACCTTATTTGTAACCCAGTGTTGATATCTTTAAACGCGTGTGAAAGAGAAAGTATACGGTACCGGCAATTAGTTTCATTGTTAAAATTCTACTCTCCATGTAGTATTTTGGCAATCATAGCCCTGCTTCTATTTTTCTTTGCAGAACTGTAAGAGCTTTAATTAGCCATTACCACGTACCGACCCCCCATCAGAAGGTGGAATATCAACGAGGTGGTTAGTCTCAACTTATCAACAGGCTTCAGATTAGGCCAGTGCATCAACTTAGATTTTATCCACACACTACCTTGTACAATCAGTGTCTTGAACAACGTGTATTTTTTTCGGAATCTTTGCCGGATTGAAGATGGCGCAGGGCGAAAGAGAATCGATTGGCTACGCGACTGTTTAATAACTCGGTCCCTGCACTTTCTCTGCCGCCTTTACGCAGCTTTTTGCTCATAATTTTTGCCGGAGCCTGTGCCTAATATGTCGCCGACTAATTTTATCAAGCTAATCACCACGCAATGCCAAAGCGCAGCGGGGGCCCAATTTGAGTTCTTGACCCCTATAACAAGGGCAATGAGGGGTTTAATTCAATAGGAACCTGCCTTGACCCTAGTATATCTTTTATTTGTATCGTATTAACCTCGTCATAGAAATGTAGAAAGGAGCTGTACGGCGGACAGTCGACAGTGTATCAACCTTTACATCCGTGCACCCTATTCAGCTACGTTAAGGACGACTTAAAAACTAATATGTGAATGTTGATGCTATGTAGATAGCTATTCGGCTTTAGAAAAGGGATCAAGCATTTTTTTTAGAAGTATCTACCAATATTACGAATCATATTTTGTAATTATTTTCGTTATTCTGGTTGCTCTCTATCTTATTCGCACATTTTTGGTAGGCTTTAATGCAAGCCCACTGTATTATTGCCTCCAAAAAATTGCAAAGCTTTGCGTAGTATTTCCACAGAGAGACCAATATTACGAATGCTCTCCATGAACAGGCTTTGTCTTACCGAGATTGCAGAATCACACGAGCGTAGCGTCTGGCTATTCTTGTGCCTTTCCACTACATAAAACTCGTGCCCGTATCCCAGAGGGATAGATCTGCATGGGTGGGATAGATCTGCATGGGTAGTACGATGGCGCGTGTTTTGGGGCGCTAAGTGTCAGAGTTTAACAATTAATGTACTTACTGGAAGCTCGCGACTTTTGACGTTCAAACGCGCGACTCCCTTTATTGATATAATCTTTAATTTAATGCCCCACTGCAGGGCACATGCCTTCTCGCAGAGAGAGAGAGAGTATGGGCTTACTTAATTACCACGCGTGCCCACCGCGGATGTGCAATTTTTGGCGTTGAAATATTTGAACACCTGTGCGAGCATATGACAAATGACTTAGATTTCTAAGTTATATACATTTGTGAAGTTTTAGTAGTAGGTAATATTACTCGCTAACGGTATGGAAAAATATCGTAAGGAGTCTGTCTGTTCGTCTTCAATAAATAAATAAATAAATAAATAAATAAATAAATATAAATAAATAAATAAATAAATAAATAAATAAATAAATAAATAAATAAATAAATAAATAAATAAATAAATAAATAAATAAATAAATAAATAAATAAATAAATAAATAAATAAATAAATAAATAAATAAATAAATAAATAAATAAATAAATAAATAAATAAATAAATAAATAAATAAATAAATAAATAAATAAATAAATAAATAAATAAATAAATAAATAAATAAATAAATAAATAAATAAATAAATAAATAAATAAATAAATAAATAAATAAATAAATAAATAAATAAATAAATAAATAAATAAATAAATAAATAAATAAATAAATAAATAAATAAATAAATAAATAAATAAATAAATAAATAAATAAATAAATAAATAAATAAATAAATAAATAAATAAATAAATAAATAAATAAATAAATAAATAAATAAATAAATAAATAAATAAATAAATAAATAAATAAATAAATAAATAACTTCCACACAACACAATCACTTGTCCTGGGTGCTATGGTAACCAGAGCAGGACATCGCAAAGAAAGAAGTATGTACATCCAGACTGAGACCATTTGTACAAATACCGTCTGCCGCACGCGTCCGTCGCAGACTTCAGAAACGGCGCCATACATTTTCATTTCATACACTGACTACCGTCGCTCGCGCTTGATCGCGCCGGATTGCGATCGGCCGTGACGCACGGAAGTCTACATTTACGGGAATTTCGTTACAACATGGGGTATGTGCTTTTTGGGGATTTCCAGTTTTCATTAGGTACTGTGAGCTTTTCTTCTCAATCCACATTTCGGGTAGGAATTTTTAGCCGTAAATTTCAAGAGCGAGACGTAAATGCACTGCCAGTTTCATGTAAGATTATACATCAAGGGTACTTGTTATGGTACTTTCCTGTATTGTGTTTACGTGTGCAATAAAGTGTAATAAATAATAATATAATGGTAAAGCTTATATTCTTTTTAATGCACTAACCCGTGCTAAGGAAAATTTTAAAAACCTATTTAGAGGCCAAAAATTCCACCCATGCCGGGATTCGAACCCGCGACCTCTGGCTATCCGTGCCAGCGCTCTTTTCAACTGAGCTAATGGGCGACTCACCGGCATCAGTGAAATTTCGAACTTCTTTACAATATTCTCTGTATTACGTACAGGCAGCGACATCTCGCTGAAGTAATTTGCATCACTTGCAGCCCCGAGTACCTACTTTGCAGTTAGGTTTTTACATCGGAATGATATCGCTGTACCCACATACTTAATTATATTCTTTTTAATGCATTAACCCGTGCTAAGGACAATTTTAAAAACCTATTTTAAATAGGTTTTTAAAATTGGTAAAGCGCTAACAAAAAGTACCCATAACCGGCGAGCGCACCAACTAATAAACGGTGATAGAACGAAAGAGCTATCAGGATTGTGTGACGTCCTGACTAGAGTTTATCCCTCCTGGATTCAGGCGCGAGTTTATTTTGTGCCATGTAAGATTACCAATACTAACCATTACTAGCCAACGTAGTGACTTCTGGTAGCCTATCAGTTATAGTATGGGAGCGAAGCTGTGGGTCACAAGACAGTTGGTCCGCCGTATACCGCTAGGTTCCGTGAACTTGGCTCGGCACGGGCTCTCTCGGTAAATAACGTGTTTGCTCTGGGAGCAGCACCAACTGGCAATACGTAGAAATATCGCATAAGATAAGACAGTACTCTGCACACCACACCTTTTCACCAGTTTATGACTGCGGCAAACTCTACTTCAGTGCTCTGATAACACACATCAAGAAACAAAATGAACACAATTCCACACGAGATGTGTTTGCGAAGATAATAATTGTGGCGAGCACATGTCAACTCTGCGCGCGCACTACAAACTCCAACATTCCTGCATCGCGCAATCAAAGTGTTTCAATGACCTACCATAAATATAACGTCCGACTAATAATAGTTGGACCGGCCGTACCCAGGCATACGATCTGCCAAGTGGGAAATTTCCCTTTATAGTGGAAGAGCATGATCACCCGCTCTTCCTTATAATCATCATTATTTTTAGCCGACCGCAGCCCAATGCTGGGTATAGGCCTTTTACCCAAAATGCCATCCCTCACGATATCTTGTCAGCCGCATCCACGGACCCTCCGCAGACTCAACGACATCGTCCGACCATCGGGCCGCTGGTCTGCCCACTGACCGTCTTCCTGTTCTCGGCCGCCCCTCTGTGATTGCTCGAAGATATATTATACTAGCTGACGCCGCGAACTTCGTACCGCCTAAGTTTTTTTTAAATCTTTCTCTCCGTAAAAACCATCCTCGTACTTCAACGAATACTTTCAAAAAATAATTAGCGAAATCAGTTCAGCTGCTCTCGAGATTTGCGCTTAGCAACACATTCAGCGATTCATTTTTATATTATAGATTTATTAATTATTTGACCGAAACAATTTAAGTTATTACCAGCGTCTCTCGCCAACAACACTCCAAGATACGTCCATGGGAAGTCGTCATATGTTCAAGTTTTTTTAAGGAATTATATTATATATGTTATTCCGGGCACATTAATTAAGTTTCGTACATAGGCAGTGCATTTTTTTATAGAAAAATAGGTGGTCGCTAGCAAATATTTATCCGAAAAGGGGGACATGTAAATGTATTACGTGTCAACGTTTACTTTGATAACAACTTCAAAATAGCAAAAAGATATCGTACTAAAGTTACCATGCGGCAATAAAATGCATGGGACAGCAAATATATATTTTTGAGATTTCGAAGTTTTTCCAAAAAGTTGTTCTGTTCATATTAAAGAGAAGAACCCACCATCGTCGGATAGGTGGGGCTTTATAAAACCCTGTAGAGACATTTCATAACGAATAACTTACTTATTATGGTAGGTTATGTAAATGAACATCTATTTGTGAGGTCTATTTCAATCTTCTGTTTTTCATGGACTTAACAAGCTCCCAATTTCTCTTTTGGACCTTCTATTCCCATATGCTTCTATTTTATGGGCAGGGCCATTAAAATACCACCGGCCGACCCACGCCTCGCCGAATCTAGTAGTCGAACAACCGGAAATGGAAATTATAACCATCGGGGTAAGAGTCTATTGCCTATGTCCGCTGTTACCAGTTACGGGTCCGGGCTTAATCATTGTTTCCAGATAATATCTCTGTGGAATTCATTCACTATAGAAAACGACGAGTAATTTATAAACTAACATTAAATGAGATGTCCGACATGCACGATCAAGACAGAAACGTTTCCGTGCAGATAAACCACATCACATCATAATATAACGCTGATATTGCCGAACGGGTAAGGGGTACCTTTACATTCCCAACCTGACAAGAGGCAAGCCTGTAACACGTCATAATATTTATACCTTCCAAAATGTCCACAGACAGTTAAATTCTGAGAGGTTCGATTCCGTATTGCAGCTCGAGACGATTCCTCGAAGAAAGTGAAAGAATTTTCCATTAAAGTAACGAGGAAGCTGTATAAAACTGGAGCCCCAAGTTTCCAAGTACGTACCAGACCGGAGTATTGCGAAACGAGTTCGAGAGGCTCAAATTGCACTAATCAACTCGTTGGCGAATAACTGCGCCGCATCGGACGATATCAATCGTCATGCGGATCTCTCAACTATTCTCTGTTCAACCACTTAGACACAGATAAGAATACAAACACATAGGTCAAGCACCAAGGCACAAGCGCGAGTGGTCTGTTGTTTACCTCACGGAGACTCTTCTTACTAAAACGTGAAGAGTGAAGCGTTTACGAATATTTAATATTTTACTGAATTTGTGCTTCACAAAAACTTTGGTTTAGAAAAAAATCTAATTAAAATCACCATCGCAGTAAACTAAAAAAAATAGAGTAATCTGAAAAGCAACACACGGTATGCCACAAATACATTGGAAAAGAAGATGAATCTGAGGTATTGCGCCGTTTGCATTTGGAAGTGGCAAATTGCGCACCTCCTTTGTGGAAGGCTGACTGTAATCACGGTGGAGAACGATCCAATGCCAGTTAGCGATCTTCGGCTTCAGATTGGCGATTAGCATACCTTTGAGGGTTATGTTAGTGGAGCAGCATAATGTTATCGTCTGTGTTAAACGACCTGTGCATTATAAAGTTTATTGGCTATCATGAGCATCAAAGACGATCTTGAAGCGAGCGGAAGCACCGCCATTACTCAAGAGTAAGCAAATAAAAGTACTGAACAGCGACGTTCAAATCGTTGCGGTAGGTAGATAAGCAATTATGACGAACGACTCCTAAAGGAGCAATTCCCATACAAACGTAGTTCGGTTATATTTTACAAACGACGACGTGCCGGATCACAATGAAACCGCTAATATGGTGCTAATATGAAGCTCACAATGACACTGGACGATAACAGAACAAATTTAACCCAATAAGACTTCATAGAAACTATTCACAAGGTTAAAATTTATTAACAATTCTAAGCCCAATCAAACATCGATTTGTGTCCTCTTAATGTATTGGTGAAGTTTCTATGCGATCCGGGATAAAGTTTGTAAAAAAAATCAACTACGTATGTGTGGGAATCGCTCCTATAAAACCTAGTTTGCGGCAGCAGATATATGTTAGAAACTTAAAAAAGGAACACTATCAAACATCCAATTCATCCGATAATTAATTTCATGGATTTATCTATTCATAATAATAAGCAATATTTTACTGGCCTAACGGTTGACGACAGAGGTGGTGGCAGGAGGGCAGTGGACGAGACTGGTTGGGGATCGGAGATGTTGGCGTAATCGAAGTGGGTTATGCTCATAATTGGGCTACGGTATGAATGCAGTCCATGAGGTCTGCATAGATAGAATGTGACCAGTGCAATGATGCTTTTAGAATCAGAAACGGAAGAACACACACAGAATGTTAGCAATGTGTCAAAACTCTGGATTGCTGCAATCAAAAAACTGGAAATCACACAAGGCTAGTTTCAGCATCTGTTACTAAAGAGGGAGTAGTAATATTTAAAACGGCAAGGCGCGCGGATGGACGACCACCTCGCGGCCCAATTTTCACCAGCTTCCGGAAATAGCTGGGCGCCATTGCAACATGACGGCACTGAAGCGTGCTTCCACAATCATTAGCTGTTCTGTGGACTGTCGGAACCCAGGCATCGCTGTTTGATTGGGAAATGGTGCAATTCCGTTGTGGAATTTCACAAATGCCGCGCTGGGTTTAGCAATGGATGATGATGGCACTCATTAGTGACTTATTGTGACCGATTGGTATGCCACTAGAATTTTATAGACATTAAGTGACTACCTAGTTCTTGAGCAATTAACTAACCCTACTAGTGCCGAGTGCTTAGTCGGAGGTGAAGCTTTTATGAAATGACTTTAATCCACTTGTGTTTATGCGTGACGACAGAGGGCGAGACCACTAAAGACAGCATGAGTGGGAGTTAATCATTCCAGGTACTTGGGATGCTCCATTCACGCATAGCCTTTTTTGAAATTGGCCTTGTTTAAGGCCAGGCCCTAGAGTCTAAGGGCCTGTTTCTAAATTGAGAATTTCACTAATTAAATACTTAAGTAACGTTCTGTCACGCTCTATTCTCAGAAATTCTAAGAGACAACACTACAATTAGCTATTTACTTAGCGAACATCTCAATTCAGAAACTGGCCCTAATACTTACAAAGTTTTTCAATATAATGAAATGAGCACGACAATGGTGATATATAATATGACATTTGCCTCAATTTGGTAGTCTACAAAGCAATAGCAGTACAATGTCATTCCAGGGGTATAACCCGCGCAAATTAAATATACATCTCTCGCGAAGAAGATAGAATCACGCGAGGTGCCGAGTTAAGTAGCACGGGTTATACCATTGCAACGATTGGTTACTAAACTATCGACAGTGTCGAATGAAATGACCGTTAACGGACTAATATGACTCTATTGAACAACCCCCGGGTATAACAAAATGAGTGAAAAAGTTGAAAAGCATTTTAAGTAATAGTATATTCCTTCAATCAAATTACTTTTGTTACGCGTAATGTTCCAAATCCAGGGCAATGTTTGATAAGGTAATTAGATTTTGGAGATGTTAAAAATAATATTTTCGTAGCCTAAAATAATGCCTCATGAAACTGAAATCGATATGGAGTGTAACAACACTCAGGTTTATTTATTAGACTATTAAGGGCGTTTACGATAAGAAGACTGCCGGGACCCAGCATAATAAAGCAATATTTTAGCTTCAATTTCGATTATTACCTTAACTTATTAGAAATTTTTCGTTATCGATAAGGTTTATAGTAACTATAGTGATTGAGTTGTAGCGAAAATAATATATTTAAATTGTGTAACTTGTGATTTGTCTCGAAGTCTTTTGCCACGAAGCGAGTAAAGTTAGCATGTGTGCGTTGTACTATAGATGATTCGAAACAACGTGCGGTATAAAATTGTGAACGATACTTAAACGTACTGGGGAAACGCATTTCTGGGGTTCTGTACCCAAAGTGAGTGTAAATAAAGTGTACCCAAAATGGAATGCTATCAATAAGCCTACAGCGTATGTCTGCTTTATAGTTAAAATATCGGTATGGCCTATCAAGGGCCTTATTATGTTAAGACAATTTTATTAAAGTGTTTTTTTTTTGTAGACATAATGATTACAAAACCATGAAAACCCACTATGTTTTTAATATATTAACGCCACCGAGACTTCAGTCCTCTTCATGTAACGATCACTTCGATGATGTTTTTCATCAAACCTTGTCACAAAGATGTCAAGCACTGAGCCCAAATTTTTTTTTTTTAGATCAGGGTTGTTTTGATCGCTACGCCAAGCGCAGCAAATAAGGATTATGCGGTACGTCGCGCCGTCGTGAAAAAATAATGATGGAAACCTTGAAGGTCTCGGAAATTACGTATGGTTTAGATCAACAATGACCCAGGTAAGTTTTTACTACACGATTGTTTTAACTGTACGGCTTTATACCTATTGCAAAGGCTGGCCATGAAACCTAGAATAAATGCCAAAGAATTTCCAAATTTTCTATTAGATAGGTCATCAATCTATGTAAAAATTTATGATAGAATGGATGGATGAATTAATGAATGAATACATCAATTATGACATCGTCTATTCATTCAATATTGAACATAGGACTCTGCTAAGGTACTCACTTATTTCTCCTTTTATTCAGCACAAAACTTACTTTAAATTAGATACTTAAAAGTTGACAGTTTCCGTCACACTTTCTTATAGCCTGTTATCACATTGATTAATCTATAAATAAAATATCACGTGTATTCACTGATGTACCATTGGTGTTTGTCGCGAAGCCAAAGTGGAATGGAACAGATTTAGAGTACAAACCTCCCTGACACAAAATAGATTGTACTAGATAAAGCACCACTACAAACAAAACCACGCATTTAGTCCAGTGAGTTGGTCTTGATACAGTTTAAATAGCGTTGGTGGCTAAGCAAGTGACAGGGACCCTACTCCATAACTTAAAACTGTAATTATCAGATCTAACAGTAGACTAGCGTCATATAGCTTCATTACATTAGCTGTAAGCTACAAATGTAAATTAAGAAATAAATAAATTACACGGAAGCAAAAGCAAAATGGTGCTACGCGTAAAGAAATGCTTCTCGCTATGTCGTATTTGTAAAACGTTAAACGTGATTGCATAACAACTAACGCCAATATTTAAACGAGATGTGCCCGCGGCTTCGTCTGCTTGAAAGATATTATATTATTACTAACTGACCCCACAGACGATGTTTCACCATATTCATTAGCCTACGACCTATTCTCAGACCCGTCATTTAGTAGGTGTTTTGTGTATTTGGTGAAGCCCACGCGATTTAAAAAAACAATGTACAGGCGCTGCAGCGCCCGAGTGGCCCCTTCCCCCATCTAGTGTGAGTGAAAGTGTCACTGGACGCTGTATAAATCATCTCGTAACGTAGATGCAAAGGCCAATTGATTTGTAGGTTTGATGTATTAATACACAAAAGAACTTAAAAATCGGTGAGGCCGTTACCGTGTAGTTCGAAATACTGTGAAACATTTTTACACATAACATTTAGGTATTTTTTTGTAACTAATTTGTGGATGGAGAAATAAATATTAATTGTATTGTATTTAAATTGAAAACATCAAAACAAAACATAACCGATGTTCATCTGGAAGATTTATTCTAAGAATTGAAGAACGAATTTTCGAAAGTGGATGAGTAGTTTCGATGATTACCTCCTACATACAAACTTTACCTCTTTATATTACAGTGCAGATGTGAAAGTTTTTATGTTTAACATGACTTAAGTATATTGTATTTACACGTCCCACTACAGGGCCTTCTCTCAGCGTGAGAGTATGGGCTTCATTACCAAGCTTGCGGACCGCGATGTCCAGCCCTGATATGTTAGCACCTCATACGAATGTAGGTTTCGTCACCATGTCTTCCTTAGGTGTATCATCTCATCATCAGGCTATACTAGTCCTCTGCTGGACATAACCCTCCCCTAACGAGCGCCATACCGCTCTGTCTTCAGAGGTCTTAGGTGTATAGTATAGGTAATATTAAGGCTAACCAGCGCCACCAATGAAAAAAAAATAGAACTTGTTTTATAATGCGTTTTTATCTAAAAGTGAACATGAGAAATCTTAACAACTGTGATAACTATTTTTAGAACTTTCAGTCTAGAACCTATGATCAACAGATTAGAACTTCAATCGATTTCCGCTAAAAACGGCCGTTTTTTGGCGGAAAGTGATTCAAGTTCTTGGTTGTTGATTCTAGGCTCTCTAGACTGTAGGTTCTAAAAATTGTTGTTACAGTTGTTAAGATTTCTCATGTTCACTTTTAGATCTTCTTCTTTTTAATTAATCGGTCCCTCAATTCTGAGGATCGTGACCATATACAATAAATCTCCATTTGTCTCGGTCATATGCGCAATGGGATGCTTGCTGAATGGATCCCCCAGCTGCCTTCTTTATGGCATCGGACCAGCGCATTGGTGTTCTGCCTCTCGCTCGTCTGCCCTCTAACTGGCCCAAAACGATCTGCTTCTCTAGGCTATGACGTCGTGACCGCATAATATGCCCAAAAAAGCTGAGGGACCTCTGGCGACAGACTGACGACAGTCGCTTCGTTATACCGAGCTCGTTAAGTATATAAATATTAGTTCTGAAGGCTGTCCACGGGATTCTGAGCATTTTAGATCAAAACGTATCATAACACAAGTTATGATTTTTTTCAATTGGCGGCGCAAGTTAGCGCCCCGAAGCACCTTAAAATAAAATAGTGCATCCTAAGTAGCCCCTCAGTCCACTGGTTCCCTTCGCGTGGCCTTGCGCGCTATCGCAGCGGCCTGTCCCGTGGCATTTGCCAAATTCCTCTAAGCCAGGTAAAGACCGAGATTAGGCCGCCATTGTGGGGCTTAGCCTAGATATAGCTCTTTTGCAGCCATGCGACCTTGATATCTGACCACAAATGTTACACACATTTGCCAGAATCCTTAGGGAAACCAATGAAACTTAGAGTATTGACCTCCACAGGACTAATACAAAAGATGTTAAGTAGTTAACGAAATTTTAGGATCTCCTTAGACATAATTCTGAATTTAATGAACTCATTATGTAGCAATAATTCAATGAACTCATTATGTACCATGTACCAACGACTTTGTTTAATTTCAAAGTTACGTACATTTGCGAGCTTGTAGACGCAATGTCACACGCAAACTGTGAAGGAAAACATCGTAAGGAAACCCTTGTGGCTGAAGTGTTAACGAACCTCAGCGTTTGCTACTACAACTTCGAGGAAGTGCGAAAATCTCAGGTATTAATGTCTAAGACACACTTAAGCTTTAAGCTAGGCAGAGGGTTACAGTTGAAAAAATATTTAAATTGCATATTTAACACAATATTTATGTCAACATTCTACAAAATAAATCACTCTTCCAAGCCAATGAGTATCACTATTTAGTTTTTAGTTAAAATAGAAACCTTCAAAAGCGATGGTAATAATAATTCATTAAAATACCTCAAATTACAGACAGTGACCTTGGACGCTAACCAGGTGTTTTTCACATCACTTCTCTGCCATTGATTCTGCTCGTAAGCAAACAGAAAGAACAGGTTTAGGTGCCAAGATGGCTTGATGAATAAATCTATATTGGTAAGTAATCATGAATGTACATACTCTTTAGTGTTATGTTATAGCAAAAAAACTTGTTAAGAGTTTTAGAAGAGTTGTGCAAGCCATCAAAGTGAATGCGTAAAATTTAAGTTATATTTTCTTCTTCTTCTTCAGGCTATATTAGTCCACTGCTGGACATAGCCCTCCCCCAATTAAGCGCCATAGCGCAAGGTTGTGCCATCATTGGGGGTAATGCCTAAAGTTATATTTTGTATCATCTTTATTTAGTGCATGGCCTTAGTTAATTAGTTATATATATTAGTTAATTAGTTAGACCCGAGATTTCCGCACCTAGCCTCATAGTTGGGCCATAGAATGTAGCAAGCCCTGAGGTACGCTAACACCTCAGACACTAGGGTTTCCTTACGATGTTTTACTTCACGGTCAGCGAGTAGTATTGCTACTATAATTTCACAAATGTACATAACTTAGAAAACAAAGTCATTGGTAAATGCCGGGGTTCGAACCCACGACCTCCCGATTGAGAAGCAGGCGTTCTACACCGCTCCGCTACCACCGCTAGTGCATGGCCTTATTTACCACCTGTGCCCACCACCGATTGGCAATTTCAAGCGCAGAGGTAGTTGAACACCTCAGACACTCGGATTTCCTCACTATGTTTTCTTTGAAATTCAGAGTGTTATTGCTATTATAACTTCACAATTGTACATAGTTTTACCTATCAAGAATCAATTGTATTTTAACCGACCAACTAGTTTTAAAGTTATTATTTTAATTAAGGGTTTTTTTCTCCAATCGGCTCCTCAAGTCGAATCATAATCAAATGTTTTTATGTAGCTTTGAGTAAAGCTTGTTGATGGTCCAGTGATAATAATGCACATGTTCATGTAAAGTAACATATTCATTCTCTTTAATCAAGGTCAAGGGCATTCCATCACTCGAGCCTGTTCATTTCTCTATCCCCGATTAAAAAGTCTCTAGCCAGACAGTTGTGGAGAACTTACAACCTTTCTTCATATAACTTGCAATATCACATTAATCTTTAATGGTTGGCATTTTCAAGTACTCATTAATGTCCGAGTTTCTTGTGTTCTTTGTGGTGCCAGATGTCATTAGCAGTGTTTTCTCCTGGAACCTTCGATGTAATTCAAACCAGTTTGAAATACAAACCGGTCCTCTTCTTCTTCTTCAAAAATTTAAAGAGGATTACCATAGCAAAGGATATTCTATTTTAGGATCAGTGCAAGTGATCGTATTGTGTGGAAATTATTTATTTACATTGTCATAAGAGTGAATGTGAGTCATAGTCAGTTAGTTGGACCTGAGATTTACGCACTTAGCTTCATAGACGGGCCATTGTACATAGCAGGAGCTAATGTTTGTCAACAGTTCAGACACCAGAGTTTCCTCACAATGATTTCTTTCTCTGTTTGCTTGTGGTATTGCTACTATCAAAAATGTACATAAGTAAGAAAACAAAATCACACACAAACATGACAGGATTCAAACCCACAACCTCCTGGTTGTGAAGCCAGCATTCTATCTATCAGGGGCTGCTCAGTACAAACTCAATGGTTTGTGATAAAAGTGTTGAGAGCTTAATTTGTAACTACTTACATAAGCTGGGTAATAGGTTGTAAGTGCATAGTACAGGTTGTGGAACAGATTATGATTGATTATTTTATATGTAGCAATATTGTCAGTACCTACATTGATTATGTATCTTCATTAAGACGGTGATAACTAGGGAGTATGTGGAATAATAGAAGTTTAGGTTTAAGGTCTAATTTATTAAAACACGATCCCACATTTGTAGAGATTATGCAGGGATAAAATATTTAAACCAAAGATTATATAAACTGCCTCTGAGGAGTGCTTTAGAGGAATTGTAGTACCTTAGTATAACAGGCTGGAAAGCAATGAGTATAGCCAACTGAGACAGACATGTCAATAAGTAAATTTGACATTACACCAAATAAAATTATGTGAAAGACTCACAACCAGTTTCTCGTACATCATCTCGTTGAAGTGTACAAAAAACAAGACATCTGTTAAGAGTGATCAACAGACTGTTAGTGTACCAGAATCTAGAGGCACCATAAGTGTTTCATTGAAATTATCATGTTAGTCTTGTTTCAGTGGGAAACAGACCATAAACCGTCTAACATTTCACACGGAATCCACTAAGAATATTGTAAGTGGATTAGATTGACGACGCATCATCCGTTGGAAGCGCGACTTTTTCGAGTGGAATGTCGCCGTACCAATAGTGAGATGTTATCAGAATCTGCGCAATCAAGTAATCCGCCGTTATCTTTGCCTCCGGACGCCGCGGGCTGCAAGACACGGTCCGCACGCATTCGTGGCATTGGGACCACTTCGTAATTTCAATAGATACTAATTAGAACAAATCACCCTCTCAACTCACCTGCGCTCCTCAACAAGTAGATAAACACCGTACAGTGCAAGGTAATCCAATATTGTATTGACCACTGATCCTATTACGAACAGGACACAAGAAAAATCATTAGGGACACTTCAAATTTTGCAACCACTAAACGACACTAGATTACACGATGCTTCTGTTTTTATTGCACAGTTTTTAGAACTCAATTTTGAGAGGAATCTCGGTGTTCCAGTATACAAGAATTCGGCAACGGTCACTCGCACGACGACTCGTTGAAAGATCGGCCATCACTGAAAATGTTGCCAGTATAAAAGTCACGTTAGTTACCTGTACTCGCTCATTCATTTGGTTTCGTTCATTCTTTTTAAGTTCCTACTACATTATATTTTTAGTAGTATATGTGCCCTAGACCTCTTAACGTAGCTTCCATTGATTATTTAGTAACGAAGAACAAATTGGTTTTTATTTCAATCGGAAGAAAACTAAACCACATTATTAGACGTTATTGTTAAATCACGGTTGTAAAATTCTTTACATCCCTATATAATATAGACTACTCAATTACAAATCCAGAAAAAAATAATTGCAACCTTGAATTTACTCTTTATTTTCTGGTTGCTCAATAAAGTGTCATCTATATATATTCGAGGTATATAATAATAAGAACTCGGACATAATATTCACGAACATAATACCTGGACTAAGGTGTGCTTGCTTACCATGTGCAGTCTGAGCGGCGAAGTAATGACGTGGGTATGTTCCAGTCTCAACTGAAGCTCTTATTATAGTAAAAATGTATAATGCACGGGCTACGCTAAGGAGAACGTCAATTTTTACTAGACATTAAAGCAGCAGTACAGAAATCTTGTTTATTCGTTTCGCTCTATGTTTCGTTTCGCTATATCACATTTTTACTAAACCATTATTTCATGCAAACTATTTTACCCTCACAAAGTTACAGAACTATAAATCATATTGTAAGTAATACTAAGGAATAAATTGAATGTCACAAGTCAAATGTCATAATCCGTTCCATATCAACCCTTGTATGTCCCCCCTGCTGTGGGGTTTGTGGGTCTTTTCCGGCATCGCAGGAAGGTTAGGCCATACTCCACCACGGGGGCCAAGTCTGGGTTGGTGGAGGATTGTAAGATAGTGGCGGGCCTTACTTTTAGAAGTTATCAAGCCGCTCATAAGTCCTCTGACACTGACTGCCATTACATGACAGCTGGCACCAAAGGCTTAACTTCCACCGAAGCGCTCGGAAAAAAAATACACTAGCTGAAGTCACGGGACGGTCACCTATCCTGTACTTGTTGTTGCTTAACTAGTTGTATTATTTTCTCTCAAATGTTCTTTAACAAGTTTCCATCTTATTTTGATCACTTGAGGATTTCTCTTTTCAAAACACACTTTAATATGTGGCATTCTTTCACTCTTGATTACAAAAACACATGAGATTCTATTTTATAGCTCATAATAATGTACAGGTCGCTTAACTCATGTATTTTTTACACGTGTAACACTGTATCATTCATTCAGTTTTTTTTTAATTTGGCAAGTAAGACTAAAAATTGTACAATGATGCCATGCCATCCGTTAATGATGCATGAAACTTACCTCATTTCGGCACATACCTTGATACTAGCTGCTGACCCCGCAAACCACAGCTCCGCAAACGTTGTTTTGCCATATTTATTAGCCTACGACCTATTCTGACACCTACCAAAATACAGAAGTTTCTTAAAAATCGGTGAAGCAGTTGGATATCAAACACTGATCTGATACGAGATTTATTTAAATTAGATTTTCCCAGACAACTAATGACATGACATGCAACACCAGATACCTACCAATCACGGATCTTTTTTTGACATCCGTGCTACCAATAAAGACCCAACCATAGAACACCGGGGCGGGTACCCCCCCCAATCCCCCTTTACCAGGTACTTCAAACATTTTGGATTTTCAATTTATTCGCTGATAAACTTGTAGGTACTAGTTGGCTAAACTTCTAAATTTACTTCTAGTTTCATTTCAATAGTCCACCTAATAAATCATTGCCATTGGACCCGTTAATTAAATATGTAACCAGTAACACCGTTAATTAAATATGTAACAGTACTAATCTATTATGTGACTACATAGTTTTCCAGCCCCTTTTAAAACTAACAGTGTACTACCAGTAAATGTACTACTCACAAGTTCACATAATCAGCAGGATCATGCGGGCAGCGTCTTGCTTGTTCCCAAAGCCTCACGATTTAATCACGGTCTCAGATCTACCCTTATCAATACCTAAGAAGATAATATAACGATATTCTTTATTGTACACTGGAAAAACAATACAAAATAATTACAAATGTACATAGTACTATCATTGAAAATTCAATGGTACTATTGGCAGCCTTATTGCTTGCTAAAAGCAGTTTCTTCCGTCAACCTTATGATGGTAAGTTGCTGAAAGAAATTTGGCAGACGGCTAGCCAATGCAAATTTGAATATTGATACATACTTATACTTAATAATAATACACAAACATACCTTTACTTATATAAAGGTATGTTTGTGTATTATTTGTAATTATAAACATACATATATGTATATCTTATAAAATTCTACACAAGACAAGGAAAGTAATAACACCTATACACAAGAGGATAAACTAATAAATAAAGATAACGAACTTTACTCTGCTTTTAAAGACAGCTGGGGATGGAGAGCGTCTTATTGAAACTGGCAGATCATACATACAGGTTATGGTAAGAGTAAACACGAAGATGCAAGGAATAATAAATTTATTAGTAACAATTTCTTCTGTGGCTTACATACTTGTAACAGTTCGATTACAATGTTCATATTATAAAAGTTTAGTGAGAGACAATACTCCTCAATTCCTTTATCCTGAATTTACATGTTGAGAACAGGAATACCCTTTAACCTCCGGACTATCCATAGCTAGCACTAATCTTCGATTAACCTTAAGCTAAGACTGCTGGTAGTATTGGATAGTTTCGGATGCAAACTCTGGATAGCCTTGTTTTTTAAATACAATTTGATAGTTTACAAATTATGTATACGTAAAACACATAAGCTGCATTGAAATTGGGGGCTTGAACATACATTAGATGACTATACATACAT
This sequence comes from Yponomeuta sedellus, assembly GCA_934045075.1. Lineage (NCBI taxonomy): Eukaryota > Metazoa > Arthropoda > Insecta > Lepidoptera > Yponomeutidae > Yponomeuta > Yponomeuta sedellus. Next base: position 11,828,992 of record OW203736.1, on the reverse strand, counting down.
GTTATAAAATGCCTTATTTTAAAATATATTCAAGATATAGGCACAAGTTTTGTTAAATCTAACACAGAGAAGTTGAGTTATATAAAAATATAAGTAACTATTCACACAAAGGGAGCTACAATACAAAATTGTGAATCCATAACAAGTGATTTCTTTTACTTTACTTAAGTATAATCTGGACAGAACTAGTCTTCATTAAAAAACTATAATATTACAACCTAATATACTCTTGTAATTAAAATAACGATATAAAATGATAATTGTTCAGGAAATAAAATATGTAATTTTAATCTAATTCGCGTTTTTAACAACTCAAAACTATACAGCTAATTATATTTACAACCTTTGAAAATTATCGTGATAAAATATACACAGTCACACATACCACTTGGCACAAAAAATATAATCTATACAATTAAAAAACAAAGTGTCAAGATATTTGATTTGTTAATTTGTCTTCACCCTGTATAACATCTATTAATAATAATAGAACTATTAAAACATGGGAAAATTTCGGTCAGGGAAAAGTTTACTAGTCAGTTCAAGTCAATTTAAGTATCAAAGAGTTATTTAACACAAGACATAATAAACAAAAATTGTAATTTTATAGAAATAGCCGCCGTCTGCCGCCTATAACCTTAATACCAAATATATATAACAAAGCACACATGCTGCGTCGAATGCTTGTAAATCTTATGTCCTGCAGACTACTAGTTAGTATAAAGTCCGCCTATAGTACAAATCTTGTTTAGTGCAATAGAATTTAATAATGAATTTGGATAATTATAAGCAACACGATTCCTTAAAACACTCCTGAAACGATGTCAACGGGTGTTCAGTGGCACCATGTTTTCATAAATAACACCGGTGGCCCTAACAGTTATTTTTACAACTCGTTCCAATGAAAAGAATGCAAGGAATTGCTAAGGAACCTAAGTACAGGGTTATGTTTCGCGAAAAAGATAGTTTCATTCGTTGGTATAGTCATCTACTAAAAAGAAAACTAAACTTTGGTGGTCGCTAGGAAATGTCCTTTTTATAAATGTGATATGTCCTTTTATTAGTCACAAAACAAAAGGTTTTATGTCTGAAAGGAAAGGTTTCGTCTACCCGTATTATACTATTAATAAATGCATCATTTTAAGTAACTTTGCGATACACTAGCATCATACTCAAAATCTTACTTTCTATGCCTAAAATTTCACTTTTTGTCTCAAAACGCTGTTTGATTACGCTTATCATACAGGCATTATGAATTAAAACTAGCGTTATCTTGTACAAAGGAAGAAGTATATTTTACAACAGTCTACAAAACTTGAATATACAAAAGAAGGAATTTCGTGGCACGCATTTACAAGTTATACAACCAATGTCTACCTGCCTAACTGTCTAGGATTCGCACATTCACTACTTTTTGATAAGTATAATGTTTTAAAATTCAATAAGTGCATTGTCATGTTTATACCATTCAAGTTCAACTCCATAAATCAAAAACTTTTTTGCTCCAATTTCAGTGATATAACGTTACCGCTGCGCGATGACGCCCTGATTACTTTCAAGCATATTTATTTTATCAGACCCACATCAAAAACATCGTAACCTTGGACTCTAGTCGGTACATCATCATCCTCTATCTCTATTCGAATGATAGATCATTTCGATCATGATAAGGCCACTAAAGTAAAACCATAATTCGAGAGACTACTTTGACAGTTCATTTTGCACAAGTGTTGCAAATAGTCGGGCTAGTGCTGTTCTCATCGATATTTTAAAAATACGATGTAAATCCATTAGTTAATCACATCCATGACTTAATCAAATCAATTTAATGCAGTGCCGTATATCATTAAATAACCAGCGTTTAATGTCCCACTAGGTCTAACCCTGGTAACCCTTTATCTGACTTTGTCAAAGGAGTGTCACGGATTATAGTTTTTAGTTCAGAGGCCATTTGATCGTTGCGCTTTGTACCCAAAGAACAGTTCGACCAACACGATTTCATAAAGCTTTCTCAGACAAATCTGAACACGCTAAGAATTAAGCTCTGTAAGTTTCAATAGCTACAAGGAGGCCATCTGCCGTACTCGCGCGGTGGTCACTGTTACAGACGATCGTCACTGCTAACTCACAGCTCTCTCACGAAGGGTGGTTGCCACTACTATGGTCCACTAACAGTAAACCACATGGGATCGTTCGCTCCTGTCCCGCGGTGGTCACTGCTAAGGCCCGCTAGTTCACATCAAGACGAAGGCCACCAGCCACCCCAGCCGTGCGGTATTCGCTGCTAAGACGGTGGTCATGGCCAAGGACGGTGGTCATTGCTAAGGGCGTTGGTTATCGCTAAAGGCGGTGATCATCGCCAAGGGCGGTGGTCATTGCTAAAGACGGTGGTCGTCGCTAAAGGCGGTGGTCATTGCTAAAGGCGGTGGTCGTCGCTAAAGGCGGTGGTCATCGCTAAAGGCGGTGGTCATCGCTAAAGGCGGTGGTCGCCGCTAAGGCGCGCAAGTTCACAGCAGGGCGCAGGCCCGCCGCAGCCGGCCCACTGCCCCGGCCGCACCTCACGCGCGGTGGTCGCTACAGCAGGCCGTGCAGTCGAGGCAGCGGTGGCCCCCGCTGCGCGAGCGCTATCTCTTCCCGCGGGGACCTAGCTGCTCCTAAGAGAGAGAAACGGCTGTCATTTATTAACGCGAAAGGAATGAGAGGTAACAAAAAAACAATGGTTGACACTTTTAAAAGTTCGAAACCCAGCTTGACCAATATTGCTCTTTTATAAATCACTAGCTGTGCCCCGCGGTGTCACCCGCGGTTTATCGATTTTCCCATGGGATTAATATATTTTCCCGCAGTAAAACGTAGCCTATGTGTTAATCCAGGGTGTTGGCTAACTCCATGCCAAATTTTATTGAAATCGCTCCAGCTGTTTAGACGTGACGAAGTAACAAACATACACACTCACAAAATTTCGCCTTTATAATATTAGTGTGATGTGATATGATTAATTTTTGGTTGGAGTTGGAGACTTGTGGCCTCTTGCCACGTGTGCCCCGCATTGCTTTTGTCTTTACTGGACGCAGAGATATCGCGTCTACCATTGGTACTTGCCTGCAGAACTCGCACGGCGTCCAGCAACTCCTGTTTGTCAGCAAGTAGGCTTGCCGCTTCCTGTTGGGCTGCGTGCACGCATTGCTTCAGTACCGACGCCTCTTCCACTTTACTGAGGGTAAAAAAAAAGATAGTAAGTGTGGGTTTCGATGTAAGAATTCGACCACCCCGATTCATCTCTTGGGTGTTGTAAGAAGCACCTGAAGGAAATTGAGGGGGGTGGATAGTAGCACTTCCTGTAGCATAGTACAAACCTCTACAAGCCCCATGAGAGGAGCAAAGGCCAGTCTTTATAGGCCTATATATAACTAGCAGAGGAAGAATGTCTGCCGATGTCACGAAACTTTTGTAAACTTTGTACTATTGATTGCGGTAGATCGTTGTTTTACTGGTTGATGAACAAGATTAGTTAGAAAATAGAAGCGACGAGTAGGTACCTATATACTATGTAAGAATAAAAAAACCTACTAAATGGTTGCAACCGAACGAGGGAAGGGGGCTCTCCCGCTTAAGGAGTTAGAGAAAAATTGTGGTTTCTTTTTGTTTTACTTTAATCAATCAGCCGATATTCATCCACTGCTGGACTTAGGCCTCTCCTAAGGCACACCACTTCCTTCTGCTTTCGGCTATCCTCATCCAGCCACTGCCAGCAATCCGCCTCAGATTGTAGGTCCTGAGAGTTTGCCAGTTCGTAGTCTCCATTCGAGAACCTCTATTGTTCTTTTGTAAATATGTGGGTTCATAACATTTTAGTGCACAGGGAGTAGCCAATGCTATTTTAACATTAATAACTGAATACTCACGCTCTCAAGTCCCTATTGTCTTCAGCTATTCGCGCTAAGGTTACCAATCTCTTCTTGAGTTCTTCGTTTTCTCTGTGCAGTCGCTCGATCTTTTCCTGAGCTTCTTCTAACTCAGGCTGAGGCTGCGGGGTCGTTGGCGACGCTGAAATAAAAAGCAAACACATATGTTAAATAAAATCAAAAAAACTTAATAGCTTCTCTGACAATTACAAAACATTCACTTTGAAGTCGAAAGGCTAAATAAACTAGCTCGCCCGTTGAAGTTTTAAAACACATCATATAACCGTAAATGTTTCCCTTGTAAAGTCTCTACCACAGACTATCTATACGGCGTTTATGGAGTGTTTTAAGTTTTAGCTACGAACGTAAAGCTAAAAGCTTTTTATTACTAGACGAACTTGATTTTCGCACTTCTTATGACCTGTAAAATCCACTGACTTAACAGTACTCGCCACTTCAGTACACCCGTGACCACGGCAACTGCATCGCTGCCGAAACGTCGGGAGTTAAGGTAATTACGTTCTACCTAATAAATAATCGCGATTAGCTTATGGCTGCTAAATAAACATTAAAAAACACCCGTCAAAGCCAAGAAAAGGCCATCAGCTTCTTTGGACACATCGTGCGTTGTCCTAGGCATAGTTTGGAGAGGCTCATGATCCGGCCACGTAGATGGCAAACGTGTCAGAGGAAGGGCACCGTCAAGATGGTCGGACGTCATAAAAGCGGCAGCCGGTGGCAGCATGTACCAGGCGGTCCACAGGGCGGAAGACCGTTCGCTGTGGAAACGAGCGACCCATGATCGCGATCCTCAATCATGAGGGAACTACAAAGAAGAAGCTTCGTCGTCAGGCTATACTAGTCCACTGCTGGACATAGCCCTCCCCTAAAAAGCGCCACGTTGTGCTATCATAGGGGGTAATGCCCGTAATCCCCACGCTGGGCATGCGGGTTGGGGATCGCAGTTCGGTGGAATTGTACTGCAGACGCCGCTGCTGCCCACCCCCCGGTTTGTGTCCCTTAATCACCTTTTACGATTTAAGAAGAAGCTTATTACTGTAAAATAAAAAATTAAAATGTTTACGTTTTTTTGTTTGAATTTCATCTACTTTGTTTTCTATTTCATCATTATCAACCCATTTTGTCTCCACCGAGGGGTACAGGTATCTTCCTGAGGAAGGTATAGGCCATACTCCACCACGGTGGACAAGTTCGGATTGGTGGAGGCTTGCAAGACTAGTGGCTGGTCTTTCTTTTTGTCAGATGTTTTCAAGCCGCCATAAGGCCTCTGACATGGCTTAACGACGTTTTCTGTTTAGTTAATTATACTTTCTAACTATCCATAATCAACCCACATTAGCCCACTGCTGGGCATAAGCCTCCTTTTTACTGCGCCATTCCTCACGTTCCTGTGCTAATCTGATCCATTTCTGACCCGCAACCCTGACGATGTCGTGTGACCATCGCGTCGGTGGTCTGCCTACCTCCTTCCCTCCCTTGGCCACCACTCCGATACTGCCCTGGTCCAACGGCCGTCTACCCTTCTAGCCAAGTGTCCCGCCCATCTCCACTTTAACTTTGTGATCCGTTTACCAACGTCTTCGACCTTGGTTCTTCGACGAAATTCTACGTTGGTTACGCGGTCCACAAGGTATTTATACTTTATTGCACACGAAACATTAAACTGTATAACCTGGGTGCCTTTAAAAGTAGAGTCAACCGGCATTTAACAGGTAAGCACGTAACATCGTAGACCCCGTCTTCGCTTAACATCAGACATGACTGGGTTCAAATAAAACCAGTCTTACTAAAAAAAAAACTGTGTCGTCTATTTTATGTAAAAGTGCCCAACTTTGAGACAAGTTCCTTGCACACGTAACATTAAACTGTATAACCTGGGTGTCTTTAAAAGTAGAGTCAACCGGCATTTAACAGGTAAGCACGTAATATCGTAGACCCCGTCTTCGCTTAACATCAGACATGACTGGGTTCAAATATAACCAGTCTTACTAAAAAAAAAACTGTGTCGTCTATTTTATGAAAAAGTGCCCAACTTTGAGACAAGTTCCTTGCACACGAAACATTAAACTGTATAACCTGGGTGTCTTTAAAAGTAGAGTCAACCGGCATTTAACAGGTAAGCACGTAATATCGTAGACCCCGTCTTCGCTTAACATCAGACATGACTGGGTTCAAATATAACCAGTCTTACTAAAAAAAAAACTGTGTCGTCTATTTTATGAAAAAGTGCCCAACTTTGAGACAAGTTCCTTGCACACGAAACATTAAACTGTATAACCTGGGTGTCTTTAAAAGAAGAGTCAACCGGCATTTAACAGGTAAGCACGTAACATCGTATTCCCCTCACTCACCGATGGTGGAAGGCGTCGAGCTGGGAGGTCCGAGGCGGATCACCCCGGTGGTGTCTCGCGTCATCCGTAGGTTGGTCAGGTCTACGTCCAAAGGCTGCGGGGGCGGAGACGAGATGGAGCGCGTGGGACGGTCCTCTTGTAGATGGAGCTTCACGTTCTCTATTAGCACCTGGCGGAGTAATTATCATCAATTGAAGCGAGGCGCAAGGCACCATCAATTCAATCTGAACAGTAACACAGGGGTCACAGTAGCCACAATGATAGCCTATGTCCGCTAGGATATGGATTCTAGATAGATAAATAATTTATTCACACAACACATACACACACACACACACACACACACACAAGAAGATATTGTTAGCTCAGGGTCAAATTGGTGAGATAAAGCAAATTGGTGGAATAAAATTAGATTGGACTAGATTGAAATCTTTATTTGAAATTAAAGAAAATCTAAAAAACCGGTTTTGGCATGCGGGGCGCGGGGCTCCACTCAGTTGCGTAGGGCTTCCAACAGATATTCCTTGATACAGATATCTGTTGATACAGACATCTGTTGATATAGATATCTGTTGATACAAACATCTGTTGATACGGACACCTGTTGATACATATATCTGTTCATACATATATCTACTGATACAGACATCTGTTGATACATATATCTGTTCATACATATATCTGTTGATACAGACATCTGCCCCTACAGATATCTGTTGATACATCCGTTGATTGTATCCTCTCTATGCTAATCTTACCTCCAAAGGCATCGGCGGCGCCACGATTTCGTCCTCAACGAACTCGGCGAGTGCCAGAGCCGTGCTCATATTGAGAGCGACGCTCAGGTCTCGCACGCGGGCCTCCAGCAACTCCTCGTAAGGTGGCAGGGTCGCTGGTTCGCCCTAGAAATAAACGGCCTTACTTATAAAGAAAACGATTCTTCTAAAGTACTCACATTCAATCTATTTAATCTGTGTACTCACATGCAATCTATGAAAATCTACACCATAGGCTATACTAATCGGCGTATATTGAGTGTGTGAGAAATTGTGCTGTTATAAATATCATCGATAGGCTTTCAGGATGTGTTTGCTTCTGGCATACCTTTTGCTGGCACATTCTAAGATTTTTTATTATTAATTATTTATATAAGTAAAAAAACGGCCGGCCTGAAACTAGACTAGACACTATAATTTAAAAATCTTCTAATCTGTGCTCCAATAAAAACTTATCGGTTAAGTTACTTCACGCTATGGCGGCTTTGTAGCAGGAACATTATTTGAGATTGAGCAAGTTTCAAAGAACTTTGGTTGATGGTTGATGGTTGTCCTCTTCTAAACAGTTTATAACTCCGTCTTATGAGTGTCTCAGTGGAATGTACTAGTTTTAAATGAGACTGCTTGTTAGCATCTACACTAATATTATAAATAGGAAAAGTTTGTAAATTTGTAAAAGTGTAGAAGAAAATTAAGGCTTTCGCCAGTATTCAGAATGTACCTTCAGGGCCTAAAGTCATAAAACTGCAATGGGTAGTTTATTATGACAATTTGAGCGTCATTAGCAGTGTCTCTTTGTTAATCTGTGGGTTAATCGAATTGTCATAATAAACCATGAACATAAGCTAGTCACTTGCCACGCGAAAATAGTCGCGGGCACTGTCTGTGTCAGTGATGAATAAAATAAATTAATTTGAATTTAGAATCGTCGTGAATTTTGAATCATCTGGCTTCGCCTTTACTCACCGGTTGCCGCGGACCCATCGGCAGCTCAGCTCGCACTAAACGGGCGGCGACGCGCGGCGCGGCCCGCGGCTTGAATTCGTCCCCTTCCTCCACAACGGGCTCGTTAAACGCGCGCGCGCGCATCGAGAACTTGTTCTGTTTGAAAAATAAACATGGCGGTTACAGGGGTGCAGTGGGGTTTGGAAGTGCCAAGCATAAACCACAGCATTTTGTTTATTTTTTTATTTTTAATAGCATTAAAAAGTGAAAATTACTTTGCTAAATTCCGCAAAGTAACGCTTGATTTCATACAATATTTTAGGTATTTTTTTTAGTTGTGTTTAGGATTGGGGGGAAAAGTATTCATAATGTGCATTTAGATTTTTATGTTTTGAAAGTAAAGACGGCGGTTTCAGATGCACAGTGGCGTTTGGAAAAGGCGTTTCAAACACAAAATTGTGGAACACAAGATTAGTTTAGATTTTGGGCGAAGAGTATTTTGCAAGGAGCACAAGTAAAATTTTATTCTGTTGGGAGAAAAAACATGGCGGTTACAGAGGTGCAGTGGGTTTTGGAAGGGTGAAGCGTTTTGTTAGAAAATAGGTAAATAGTTTAGACTTCAGGGGAAAAATATTGATTTACAACGTCGTCATCGCATCTTTCAGTCAGATAAGTTACTTATTGCAGTTTTACTCATAAACACATATTAACTCTTGATGGGGATCAAACTCTGAAAGAATAAAACGTGTGCAGTGCCGTAGGTATCAGGTATCTTTAGTCCCATTTTCAAATATACTTCGGAGAATAATTGTAGTTGAATCAACTTACGACAAATGACACTTTAGTTTCGAGTATGGCTTAAATAAACAAAACACACACAATTTTTAAAAACCTAATCGGCATGCTTTTACAAAAACGTTGTTCTATTTGTTTTTTCAAAACTTTTTAGGGAGTTAAACATGCTACTTGTTATAATCTATTTAATCTAAAGTGTTAAACCAAATCAGGGGGTACTAAGCTAACTAGCTGTTTTAATGTCTCTATTAATGTGATAGGAGTTACAGTGAAGATTAGTTAGTATAGGAATGTACAGAATTAGTTCAGTATCGAGTAAAGAGCGTTTCATGCAAGCAGTGACATACAATACCTTGGACCATCAGACAGCAGAAATGTAAGAAGCTAAGAGAGAGGAACAATATCGGTTAGACAAGTCGAGACACAAATAATTACAGCGAAAAAGCAGCTGTTGTTGGTAATATTTCCAAAGTCGTAGCTGTTGCGAATTTTTGATAAAGAAAACTTTTTTGTGGGAAAATCCTAGAATGTTTAGTACGATCAGTATCTTTGATCGTATTTCCTACCTGCCAGTGCGCATGCCGCGGTCTGTTATCCAGCCCGGAGACGGGAAACTGAACTATTGACTTGAAACATTACACACGGACTATATGTTTAGTGCCACCACATTAGCAAAGTTATCGACCGACATTCACATGTCAGGCTTCGTTTGCATTACGAAAAACTGCACAGTCATTATCGATTATCCATACATTTTATTACTTAATTTCTTTAAAATCTGCAGTGCATAAGAAACAGCACACCTAGTTCAGATTCTACCATTCTCCTGCGTATTTTTCTATAATAAACTAGGGACGCACATCGTTTGTTGCAGACAGCGATCTTCGTTATCAACCCTTGTATGTCCCCACTGCTGGGGCACGGGTCTCTTCCTGCATCGCAGGAAGGTTAGGCCATACTCCACCACGGGGGCCAAGACCGGGTTGGTGGAGGATTGTAAGACAGTGGCGGGCCTTACTGTCAGAAGTTATCAAGCCGCCCATAAGGCCTCTGAAATGGCTTAACGACTGCCATTATATGACAGCCGGCACCAACGGCTTAACGTGCCTTGCGAAGCACGGAAGCGCTCGGAAAAATGCCACTAGCGGTAGTCACGGGACGCTCACCCATCCTGTACCTGACCGCGCCTGTTGTTGCTTAACCAAGTGATTGATTCCAATCACTCGGTTCGCCTAGGCCACGAGCGCTTCAGCGATCTTGCTTCTTTAGAAATATTACCACAACGTAAAAGGCACATCACACCAACACACGCGGGCACACGAACGCACACACACAAAACCCCCTTGGCTACGACACAAGACCTCTACATATCTAAGAGTCGGCACGGAACAAAACTGGTAAAGACCCACTACTTGGTGTCGGTTAAGTGAAAAGTAAAATTAAAGATGGCGGCTGGGACCGCAAATACCTTGAGTCGGTTCTATTCGGACGCAGCCGAGCGGGCGAGCAATGCCAGAGAAAGAACACACATACACATAAATAGTTAGAGAGAAAAACGTTACGATGCATTCCATTTGTTTTTTTTTAATCAAAGCACTGGCACGCGGGACGAATTCCATATTTGAAAATGTTAATATTATAAAGAAAGAAGTATTGAGGAGAAAGTGTGAGGTTGATTAGTTCGTGGAGTTTCGATTGACCACCACCATTTATGATTAGATAGAGTATTCTTTAGAATATATCCCACGCGCCATTGAATCGTTATGATTAATAATAATAGTAATGAAACAGCGAAATCTTATTAACGGGACATTTACGATGGATCGGTGAAATGGTAGTCACAATGGTCACATATCGCTTCATGCAGACCGAATGAATGTTACATGAGGGTACGATCTATCTTACAAGGTGTCCAATAAGTAGTACATTGAATTTGCAAAGGTCAATTTATCAATCACATGGGTCGTGCCCACTAACCTCCATGGTACAATTTCTGGGTAGGATTTAGACTGCATCCAATGAGGTAGTTTGATTTTCACATTTTGGCGCTGTCCACATCTCCTATTTAGTCTGTGGTGTCCAAGGAACTAATTATAGAGATGGGATAATAGAACAATCCCCTGACCATTTTCAAAACCGATAAACTAAAGCCGACTTCTTAAACGTAATTTTAGTAGTATTTGAATATAATTTTGTATGAACAATAATTTTAGTCAAGTACTGCTTAAACCATGGTTAGAGTGATGCGAGTCGGCCTTAGTTCATAGCACAGTAACTAGAGGCACTTGATGTCGGCTCAAAATACAATTGTTTTTGTATGGGCCCTATTCTTCAATTGCACTACTAACTGGACACCCAGAATATAAAAATACGAAAATGGAAAACCTTTGTGAATGTAAGACATGCTTCGATCTTACAAATATATGGAGTAATGGTTCAGTAAAATCTGTTAGATAGTTTGTGTATAATTAATTTTTAAATTTATTACGGGTACTTTTTTTTTAAGTAGGGCAGGTTACACTTGACCCCAGTCACGCCTGACGGTAAGCGAAGACGGGGTCTACGATGTTACGTGCTTACCTGTTAAATGCCGGTTAACTGTACTTTTAACTTCTATTACTTCTGGGTTGGGATACAAACCTCAAGTCTCTAGAATATTTGGTAAGATTTCTAACAATAGGAGTGGAAATTGAAAATGTCATGATTAGTAATGGAATTTGAAATGTAATGTGTGAGACATATAGTTGTTTGTTCAGTTGAAAAATTTACGATAAGTTTTCATTAAATCGGTCACTGATAAAAACAAGAAAAAGTTGAACATAAGAATCGAAAACCATTGTAATTCCCGAGGTCAAGAATTAGGAGGACAAATACATCCAAACCGCCACGTACATCTTTCAAAACTGAACAAACGGATAGAGTTACAGAATTTCGATTTGACACTGTTTACTGGAACTAACATCGGATCTTTATATTTATAGTCATCAGAAAGTTTCTGTGTTTTTGCGTCCTTGTGGTGGTTAGAAATAGCACGGTCAAAGAAATATGAAGTCTAAAACAATAAAGTGGACTTAAAAACCACCTGTCCTTCCGTCCGTCCGACTGTGTCTGACAGTCAGATATTTTTCCTTAGGAACGCATAGAGGGATACCTCCATATTGATATGTTAGTATATTACTATAAACACTTAGAATAAGTCGGGTCCGTAATGTAAGCCCCTTGGAACTGTGATAAAATCCAACTTCAAAGTCAACATAATAAAAAATACTATTGTTTTTGCTGCACATCGAGAGTTTATAGGTTTTGTCATTTAATTTGAGTAGCAACTGAGTTTCCACTAAGAACTTAATACTGTGGCGTATATCCGAGCCTCTATGAATCAGGGTTTTCAAAATATATAGAGCAAAAAAACAACACTACTTTTTTGTTAAATAAATAAGGTTGCACTTTTGTGAAATAAACGTATTGAATTGAGGTGCTTCCCGTCTCATACTTCAGGCAAACAGTGTCAACTCAAAGCCGCCCAAACGCAGTCCACATGAGGCCATCAGATTACACACCTGGAACTCATCCCAGGGTATGGAGGCGCACTCGTCAGTGGCCAGGTCGTCGGCCACGAGACGGAGCGCGCTGCGGCTGCCGCGGCTCTGCTGCACCAGGTGGATGTTGTTCAGCCGCCACGTGCAGGTCGAGATCTGCAGCAGAGGACCTGCTCAACTGGTGGGCACTACCGGGTGACGGCGAGGTTGTTGGCTGAACTTTGAAGGGGTGTTGGAGTTATGATTTAGACGCTGATTTCATAAATTAAGATATGAGACGACCTGAATACTGTGGCGGGGAGACGCTGGGTCCTGGCGGCATAAGAACGGAAAGATTAAAAAATCATAATGGAGGCCATATGATTTTTTAATTCCGTCCATAAGGGGAGGATGTCCGGCAGTGGGCGTCAAATTGCTGATGATGATGAAGATATGAGGAACAAAAAAAATAATCAATTGAACAAAAAATAACAGTTTCTCTAGTCGAAGAATGTCACAGCAGAAGGGATAAAAACTTGATGCTGTTCGTATGTGGAGCATGCTGCCTCGCTTGCAAAGATTATGATTGTTAATGATTGTAATATAATGAGTATATTTTTGTAGACTTTTAGTCCGGATCTACTTACGGGTGTTGTTATATCGGAGGAGTCCGACCAGGTTTCGCTCCGATTCGCAGAGCTTAATCATGGTGAGCAGAGACGGAGCTCGCGTCGTCGGTTGCTCCGGATCCGGATAAGTAGATCCGGACTAAAAGTCTACAATGTGTTGTGCTTACGAAAGTTTTAGTTCAAAAAGAGTATATTAACACTGACTGCCTAGTTGGTCTAGAGGTAAAAAAGCAATCTAGAAGATTTTTAATTAGTTTTTTTCTTTTGCTCTGAAAAATGGGCTCCGCCTCGAAATCATTCAAACATTACAGCTTCCAAAATGTTAGAAAAAATATCTCACCACGTCTCGACGCCTGCAAGAGCTGGCGGCTGAGTGGTCACTGGGCGAGGAGGAGCGCTCCACCACCTCGGCCGCGACTTCGACGCCGCTGGACGCTCGGCCCTGCTCGAACTCCCTGCGCCAGAGACACTTTGACTAAGACTAAGGAAAACCAAGCGGTCAAGTGCGAGTAGAATTCGCGCACGCAGAGTCTCGTACCATTATTAATATAATAATTTATTTTTGAAGTGTATATGCTACGGAATATTCTGTGAATATCAAAAGCGTCTTCCTTTTGCCGTTATTAATATCGATCGAAACAGGAAAAAAAGACACGTTGGGAGTCCCACTTTAATAGTTATTTGACTTTGTTTTTAAAATTTGTTGTTATAGTCGCAACAGAAAAAAGAAATGATTGAAGAATGCAAGGGAATGCTTAAAGAGGAATGATTCTGTTTTTGTATTTAAGTAAGTTTGTAGCGATGTGGCAGTAGCTGTAAGTTACAAATGTAAAGAAACAAATAATAATAATAACAGAAATACATCATATTTGAAAATATCAACTACCATTATCATGTCTAGCTATCACGTTTGCAGGCAGCCAGATGGACAGTGGAGTCTTAGTAATAAGGTCCCATGTTGACCCTTTGGATATGGAACCCTAAAGCGTATTTATATTATATTAAAACTCTTTATCGCACACCATACACAAGAGGGAATAAAAATTACGTGAAAATTCTCAAATGTGCTCCATAATGTATGTTTGAAAACTTTAGTTTAGGTTACATTTTGTCCACAAGATGAAGCTATTGTCACTTTACATAGCGGTATGGTTATGTCCTCTGTGTAGGATATCTATCATTCTTGTCGAATTAATAAACGTTAGCTTTTTGATAACAGCAGTGCGAGTATACCGACAGTATACAACTCACTCCTATATTATGTAGTCCACTGCAGCCCTCCCCTAATGAGCGCCATAGCGCCCCGTCTTCAGCTTGCCGCATCCAGCATCTGGCGGCAGTTTTTCGCAAATCGTCACCCCACCTGTTAGGAGGGCGTCCTAGACAACGTTTGCCGAGTCGCAGTCTCCACTCAAGAACACGCTTACTCCAACGGTTGTCGATTCTTCGCAAATAAAGGCTAAGTAATCTTTTGGAATTAGAATGCTTACCTGAACGCCATTGCAGCGTCATCGGGAGACTCGGCAGCCAGCCCGACCAGCACGTAACGCTCGCTGTCTGAGCTGGCTGTACTGGCCGCGTCACTACGAGAGTCATCACGCGTCAGTGCGCTGTCTATAGACGTCACCAGCGAGGTCAGGCCGCGTCGCATCGAGGAGAAACCTGCGGAGACGTAGTATTGAATGTACAAGGCCACTACAAATCTTCTGTTTCATCTCGACTTGTCTCGATCATATTCTCATAGCGGCCGCAGGTAAGTTGAGTATAGGCAAAGGGTCTCTGGCGGGATGATGACGGTACAAAGTGACTATGGGTAAAAGGTCTCTAGAAACCGCGACGGGATGGCGGTATGTTATATTAATTGGGTATATCTATCTATAATATAAAAATGAATCGCTGAATGTGTTGGTAAGCGCAAATCTCGAGAGCAGCTGAACCGATTTCGATAATTCTTTTTTTAGAATATTCCTTGAAGTACGAGGATGGTTCTTACGGAGAGAAAAATAAAGGAATCGACTGTTAGGCGGTACAAAGTTCGCTGGGTCAGCTAGTATTAAATATATTAAACGAGTCTAAACACGATTAGGGTAAGGTGGGGCTCAGTGACACACGGGGTACAGTATAACAAACGGTGTATTTCTACCAATTAGTAATAAAATTTCAAACTGGTAACACTAATTTGACAAGCGACCAAGCCACCGTCTTGGTGCAGTTATCATTCTTTCCTTGCATTGCTGCTTGTTGAGTTATTGCAAAAAATTGTTTTTTAGTGGTCATTCGGGGATTTTTTTGCAAATATCTTTTCGTTTTCACTTGGTGACAACTTGATTGTTGTGAGCGTGTATATATTTTTTGTACTTCATGCCTATTTCGTCTAATAATTTAATTATCCAAGTGCCGGTATCTATAACCTAAAAATGTTCAGGTGCATGATTCTTATTTGAGGTACCCGTGGGGCACAGTGAAACGGGGCACAATGAAACTTGTTTTACTGTGCTTCTATTTCCAATATGAACCTGACCTAGCCTCTGTTTCAATAGTTGACATTGAATTAGTTTTACCTTCACCAAGTTCTTCTGGAAAAACTAAGCGTCAACCTAATATTTACATATTTCCCTCAAATCTTTTGAAAAAGTATTATTTTGGTTAATTGGCAATAATCGTACTGATAGGATAAGAATTATTTTGATTTTATTATTATTGAGAAGTTTTAGTTTATTTTGTTGTTTCTAATATTTATTTCTATGCCCAAAATGTATATTTCGGGGCACAAGCCCCATAATGTTTTATTGTGCCCCAGGGTGTGTTTAAGTGTACCCCAGACCTGGGGCACAATGGAACAGAAACAGGCTCTCCAAAAAACTGAAAAATAGTAGGGTTATCATTAACTTTTGATCTCCTTTCAATGACTGATTATTAGATGATTAAGTGAAGTATATGACAGTATAAACGTTTTGTTGATTTAATGAATACAGATTTTTATAAAAATCAAAATGACTTTTTCGTTTCACTGTGCCCCACCTTACCCTATACCCGTTTAATATGCTAGGGTTAATATTGTTTCACTCTCTAAGGACATTTAGCGCCATAGAGCTGTCCTCTCGCCCTGACTGATTCTCTCGCTCTTTCACACACCATTACTGCTTACTGTGCGAGCCGGAGCGAGTGTCTCTTCCACAAATTCTTCGACCAGCAAAGAGGCGTACACCACAAAAAGTTTTTGGTGATTCCGCTATCCCTCTGTCTGTCTAGGGGGCATTTTTTCTTCCTCACCTTTCACTCAGGTTTACTACTCAGTGCTTCTCCTCGCTGAAGTAAAGGCAAGACAGGGTCAGGCCGTGCGAGCGCCTCCTCCATTATATTTTCTGTCCCTTCCCTCTATACGTAATCTTGCGCCACAGGACGGCTCATTCTCTGTCTCACTCTTTCACAAACGTTTACTCAAAATCCACATTTCATTTTTATAGTTTACATTACTAAAAAAAATCATTGTAAGTAAAAGATAATGTTTACACTATTTTTATTTTTAATGCACTAACCCGTGCTAAGGAACAAATAGGTTTTTAAAAGATAATGTTTACACTATTTTTATTTTTAATGCACTAACCCGTGCTAAGGAACAAATTTAAAAACCTATTCAGAGGCTAAAAGTTTCACCCATGCCGGGATTCGAACCCGCATCCTCTGGCTATTCGTGGCAGATATATCCTGGCAAAAAACCTATTTAGAGGCTAAAAATTTCACCCATGCCGGGATTCGAACCCGCATCCTCTGGCTATCCGTGCCAGATATATCCTGGCACGGATAGCCAGAGATTGCGGGTTCGAATCCCGGCATCGGTGAAATTTTTAGCCTCTAAATAGGTTTTTAAAAAAGATAATGTTGACAAATGTATTGTCTCATCCGCTATTATTACAACACCATCCTAGTTGTGTCTACTGCTACAGGTGTTTTTATACTTACAAGTAGATGTACTCAATGTATGTAGTATAAGTAGTGGATAACGAAATAAAGAAATTTGTATTGTATTGTGGTACTCATCAGCACTCCTCACCGGTAAAGTTGAGCGCGGAGATGGGGCTGGGCGGCGCGGGCGTCTCCTCCACAATATCCTCGACCGGCAGGGAAGCGTACACCTCAAGCGACGCGTTGTACGCTATCCCGCTGTCTCGGTCCGTGTTTATTGGGGCCAGAGTCACCATGGTCGCGTCGGAACCTGCTGAGGAGCGGTCACCTTAGACAGAGAAGCACGTATATAGAGCAGTACGTTTATGATAAATAAATACCTTTCACACAACACAATCACTTGACTTGGACCCAAACTAGGATACTCTGTAGTATGGTTACCAGACAAGAACGTAACAAACATGAAAATACACCCAGACTGAGGCCACTTGTACAAATGTACGGCGGCCACCAGTGGGAAGCGAAAAACCGATTGAGTGAGCAATCGTTCGGTGTGTATTGTAACGATACTTCTTTATAATAGCTGGCCTGCGCAGTCATCCAGTCAAGTTTGATTTATTTTAAAGGAAATCGTTACGTCATTTTTAGGTGTCAATCGTGTCGCAATTCGCAGCATGGCTAGGGTTTCGATGAAAAAGTGAAAATAAAACGATATTATAAGCTTTAAATCAGCGTTTCAATAAGTAGATCGTGACAGTACATACATAAATTTTATTTGGAATCAATCGAGTTAAGCAACAACAGGCGCGGTCAGATGCAGGTTTGGTGTCTGTCCCGTGACTACCGCTAGTGGCATTCTTTCCGAGTGCTTGCGAGCTTCGCAAAGCACGCTAAGCCGTTGGTGCCGGCTGTCATGTAATGTCAGTCGTTGAGCCATGCCAGAGGCCTTAGGGCGGCTTGGTAACTTCTGACAGTAAGGCCCGCCTCTTACAAGCCTCCACCAACCCGGACTTGACCCCCGTGATGGAGTATGGCATAACCTTCCTGCGATGCAGGAAGAGACCCGTTCCCTTGATATCGATACGTAGATTTGTCACTAGTAGCAATCCTGACAAACCTCTTTCTTTTTCTTTTTAGCCTCTAAATATGTTTTTAAACCTCTTTCACTTCATCAAAAGTTATTAGTCGCTGAATGCGCGCACGCTGTTAGAAGGGAAGCAGATTCACATAACTACCGAACACTCCTGCCGAGCTAAGATGACACGCGTAGACTTTTGTTTACAATTACAGTATTGTGTCTCCTTCTAGTCTCCGAAAGTAATGACTACCGTCTCGCTTACAAGTGGACAAAACTAGGTCTGAATGGAGTGGATGACAATCAATCAACCAACCTACACTGACAACAAAATGATGCGCAGGATCAGCCTGCTACAACCTAAACATAATTAATTTTGTTTAATTAGATTTATAGGAAAACTTCGTGGAAACCTATTATAATTCTTTTAAGCGTATTGGTGGCTAACTAGGTTGTACATGGTAGGAAAGGATACGCCGATAGATGCTCAGGTTGCGCTAGCCTACAGAATTCAGTACGTACGTAATCCACATAAAAATTACCTTTGAAAATTTAAGGTTTCCTCTAAGAAAAAAGTGAGGTTTACAAGACATGCTGCGTGGTACGTTCTGTCCAAAAGGCTAGTGTGTATAGAGGATGATTCTAAAATCACTTACCTAACTTCAAATCCTGTAGACTAGAAGAGTCCAGCGGCACACTGTCCAGGTCCCGAGAGGATTCCTGTCCAGGGCAACTAGATGGCAGCACCAGCGTCAGTTCTACAGCTGGTACAGCCACGCCTATCACTATGCTCCTGAAACAAGTTCTCGATGTCAGTAAGGGAACGTATACTAAGCCACCCATTTTTTACTCCCTCATATGGTTTAAAATAATTTTGTTGCAAACGGAAAGTAAAAAAAAGCAATTATGTTGTACAATTACAAAAATGGTGTAAAACTGTCACTTTTTACAGCTGGCGTCCCAATATACCGGAATCGGAAGAATAATATTCACCCTCTGACACACACTCATACACACTCACTATATAAAAAGAGAGGACTTCCCTACTAACGCTACAATTTACACACATATAAAACATTTTTACATATAACACACCTAGAGGAACACATTTCACCACCTTATTCTTTTTTTTTGTCTCTTTTATTATTTTTGGCTAGTTAAATGATAACTTTTAATATATACGTATCATATAACACTGAAATAGATACTGGAAAATAAGTGTTACCAGAGGGGAGTGCCGCTGGCTTTCGCTTAGTTCGGCCACAGAGGTCAGTATGACAGTTAATTGTCCAGTAACTACATACATACCATCCCAGAGGGGTAGGCAGAGACCAGGGACTGCCACTTGCCACGATCCTGACAGATCACCTTCGCGTCATCAACGTTCTTAAGTCGTTGCATGCACGCACGCCGGTTCCGGGTACGTTTTATCTTCCCCTTTGCTAATACATCCCCTATTTGGTCTAGGAACTAATGATGTATTTTAAGTCAAATAAATATTATCTTATACGTGTAGCCCGTGACTAAAAAGCGCTGAAGACTGCGCGCCTTAAATAAAGCTCGAAAAAACGCGACATTTCCATATGTTTCAGAAAAAGCCGTAGTTCGAGAGGGTTCCTCCCTTCCTTCGTTTTCTACCTGCGTCACTTTCTCTCTTTTCTTTTTAAGAATAAAGCACTCACTGAGTGTCGGCAGCGGGCTGCGCGGCGGCGGCTCGCGCGAGCCAGCCCGCGGCCTCGGACAGCTTCTCCAGCTGTCGCAGCAGAAACAGCAGCTGGTAGTGGTTCAGCTGCAGCCCCGCCAGCCCGCCCGTGCGCGCCGCTACCCACAGACGGGATAGCTCCTCCTCGAAGCAGATCTGGGGGAGGGCAATGGAGGATATGACACCTGGGAAACATGCCGCGTGAGCATTAAAAATATAGCACGTAAGGCTCGCCACTGTCTTACAATCCTCCATTAACCCGGACTTGGCCCCCGTGGTGGAATATGGCCTAACCTTCCTGCGATGCAGGACGAGACTCGTCCCCCAGCAGTGGGGACATACAAGGGTAGATATCAAAGCTACATTCAAGCAACAGAACTTAAAGTAGGATTAGTTATTTATTTTACTTTAATACTGATAAAAATATAATTTCATACATTTTACAAGGACATTTATTGGATTTTTGCGATGGCAAATCACACATCATATTGTCCAATAGGAAAGTGTTAGTTGGTGTGAAAACACTGCCATGTTGTTACTGAATAGTATTTGTGGGTAATAAAAATGTAATGAATGTAAAAATGAATTTCGAAGCAGCAAATTTTTTTTCAAGTCTCATAAGAACCAAACCCTAAGCGGTCAAAAGCTAACATCTAGATCTAACCGTTAAACCTAACATAGCAAATAGAGCCTTATTCATACAAGAGTCTCACCCAGGCAGTCAAAGGCGTGGCGTCAAGCAGTGGCGCGGGCTTGTAATTGGTGGCTCGCGCGCCGCAGAAGTCCACCCAGAGTGGCTCGACTCTAGCACAGAAGATCGACCGGTTCTCCCGCCACAACATTTCTGCCGTGACTGCCGTGCCGCGATCTATGTCGTCGAGACCTGGGAAAAAGATCACGATGATAATCACTTCCACGCAAAACAATCAATTCGCTATTTGACTCTCTTCTTAAGTAAGTCTTAAACGGTAAATAACTCTTCCATTAGGCCAAAAAATATTTTAGTATATTTTTTGAGGACCTAAAAGCAACATAAAAATTTATTTTAAAACTTTATTTTCCTACTTCGCGGTCAGCTATTTTTGTCTATGGTTTGAAGTCCAACAAAATTGTAAACAAAGTTTGACATTAAATTTTCTGTAAGTGATCTCTGAAAATAGTGAAATAACAACAACGCAACCATGATTTCATCGAATTTACATCCAAAATATACCAATTATCATTATTGCATTGTTCGAGAATGAAAAAACACGTCAATAAAGACCCCCAGGAAGTTGTGGATTCGTGTATCCACTGAAATTAACATTCGAAAAACTTGGCTCAAACTTGCCAACAGAGATCCCGACTCTTGAAACTCGGGTGTATTTATGTGAAGATCACTTCGATGTAAGTATAATAATGAATGTCCACTGGCGCTGACTGGCTGAGTCTAATAATAGGGGTTAAAGTATGAAATTGCCGTTTTATTGCAATAGGTTCTTTGAATTGACATAGAATCTTCATGGTTTGAGGTTTTCGAATGAAACTTTTTTCAAATGGTTTCTATGATGTTCTTTTTTTAAAAAATGTGAAACATTTGAATATCGACTTTGTTATTCGCATTGTTTTTGTTATTCAATTTAGACAAGAAAGATGGATACTGCGAAAATTCGAGTGATTTTTGAATACGAGTTCCGACGCGGAACTAACGCGGCAGAAACAGCCCGCAATATAAATGCTGCGTTTGGAGAGGGGTCTACAAATGTTTCAAATTTTTAAAAAAAAGAACATCATAGAAACCATTTGAAAAAAGTTTCATTCGAAAACCTCAAACCATGAAGATTCTATGTCAATTCTATTCAATTCAAGATCAAACCGTGATATTTTTTGTGGTTGTTTTCGCTATCTGTATCGCGATGCCGAACATACAACGATCCCCCCCACATACTCCACAACCTGCATCATCACTGTCAGCGGCCCAACTATCAACGAATCGAACAGAGTTTCATGTTACTGCTGGATCGGAGATAGAGACTAAAGTAACACCCACAAATGTCAATACAGCATCGCGAAACAAACGTCCGCGCCCGGAGGAGTCACCGCAGAGTGAATTTGAGCTTTTCAAACAGGATATGAAGGAAATGTTTCAACAATGGATGCAGTCACAAAGCTCACTTCTTAATAAACTTGCCCAAGACATGACTGAAATTAAGGCACAGAATTCGCAAATACAAAAAAGCAATAGTGAAATTGAGAAATCCATGGAATTAATAAACTCCAAATATGAAGAGATGCAAACAAAAATTGATTCACTGGAAAGGGAACGCAAGGAGTATTTACACACCATTCAAAAGCTGGAGGAGCAATTTGAGGACCTACAGCGCAATCATCGCAACACGAGTGTTGAATTTCGTAATATTCCTGTCAAACCAAAGGAAACTAAATCAGATCTCATAAATATATTGCAATGTGTCCACAAAACCCTAAAAACGGATTTCGATCCAGATAAGATCAAGGATATATACAGGCTACCAGGCAAGACTGAAAGTACTCGCCCAATAGTGGCCGATTTCACCACGGCAATTATGAAGGCCAATCTTTTGTATGCCACTAAGAAATACAACAAGGAAAATAGAAGCGACAAATTAAACTCATCAGCGATTGGCCTTGATAGTAATAAGACACCAATATTCGTGTCCGAATGCCTAACTGGAAAAGCTAGAAGACTATTCTACTTGGCACGTGAAGTAGCAAAAGCAAAAAAATATTCTTTCTGTTGGACCGCAAACGGTAAAGTTTACTTACGAAGGGCGGAGGGCAGCCCGCAACTGCACATCAAGAATGAGTCAGATCTAACAGCTCTATCTATGAATATATGACTAGTCTGTATTCAGCCAGAATTGTTGCTAAAAAAAATCCAAAATCAATTGTTATGTCATTCAATCAAACACACACAAAACACTCACCTAACGCAATATCTAATACTCTCAGATAAGCAAACAAACACGTACTTTAACACACACACTCTATTACATTTTGTGGAATACTTATTATTACAATTAGCCGCCCTGACTTCACTTAATGATTTTTTATCATGTCCATTTATATTTGCAACCCCCTCCCAAAAAATATATTATGTTTAGTTTAAAGAACATAAACGAAGAATTAGACGCAGTACGAGTTGCAAGCTCTTTTAAATGCACCACAGAAGAATGCGGCGAGTTGCTTAAAGATTCACTATCTAACGGAACTACTATTATAAGTCAAAACATTAGAAGTATTTATAAGAACTTGGACGGTCTCCAAACTGTTCTTTCCACCTTGCCACTTGACTGTGACATCCTCGTATTAACTGAGTGTCACCTTTCTCCACTTAAAGAATTACCACAAATTAATAACTATACTGTTTGTCAAACTTCTACCTCAATCAACAAAAATGATGGAGTTGTAATTTTTGTAAAAAATTACCTACCATTTAAGGTTGAAGAACCAGAGCTCGTCGAAGCTACATGTCTCAAATTACAAATGGGCAACCTTATTATTATAGGTATATATCGACCACCCTGTAACAGAAACGCTAGTAAGTTTATAGAGTCATTAGATCAGTTTTTAACTACTTTAAATTGTAATAATAACATAATCATTACAGGGGATATTAACATTGACATCAAAGATTCAAATAACGACTCAAATAGTTCTGATTATCTTAACATGTTAAGCAGCCACGGTCTTTTACCTGCCCACACAATAATTACACACGGAAAAACTTGCCTGGATCACATTATGATCAAATCCACATTAGAAGCTAGGGTTGCAGTCATGGAGACTACTATCACTGACCATTTGACTATACTCCTGAGTCTTAAGCATAAAATCACCACCTACAGCAAGTAGGTGGCGATTTTATGCTTATTACCTAAACTTAATTATGACCAGGCCTCAGCATCATTAAAAGAATCCAATTTAGACTGTATTATGTCTCTTTCGGAACCAAATAAAGCCGCCGAACTCCTCGTTAATACTATTACTAAGATTATTAAGGACAACACTTCTATGATTGTGATACCTAACCGCAAACGCATTATTTAGCCTTGGATTACCCCCGGAATTTTGCGTTGTATAAAAAACAGAGACCGGTTAAATCTAAAATTAAAAAAATCTAAAGACGCTATTTTAAATATAACATACAAGCGATACCGCAATTTTTGTAATAATCTCGTCAAAAACCTCAAACAGAATTATGACAGACAGGAACTAGCAAAGTCCTCTCAAGATCCAAAATCCTTATGGAAGTGTATAAAAGGTATTGCCAATATAAATAAGTCTAAATCGCAAACCTCCGAGCTGTTGAACATCAAATCTTCGCCTAGTGAGTCAGTTGAATGTATAAACAATTTTTTTGCAAATGTCGGTAAAAACTTAGCAGATAAAATTCTGAAGAACCAAGAGTGCGAAACTTATATTCCTCCTCAGCAAAATGCTCCTCTCGGATCATTTGTGCTGATAGACACAGATCCATCTGAGGTTCACAGCATCCTTTCAAGCTTGGATTCCAATAGTTCCAATGGATGGGATAATATATCTACAAAATTCTTAAAACTTAACAAAAACATTATTGTCCCTATTTTCTCCTACATATGTAATCTCTGTTTTCAGTGTGGTGTCTTCCCAAAATCATTTAAACTTTCTGTTATCCATCCTATCCACAAGAGTGGGAGCAGAGACAGTATTACTAATTATAGACCTATTTCAGTACTTCCAATTTTATCAAAAATCTTAGAAAAGTTATTAAATAATCGACTAAAAAATTTTCTTACACAAAATAATTTACTATCAAATCATCAATTTGGTTTTAGAAATGGAAAATCGACAGAGGATGCGGTATTACGGCTGTCGAATGAAATTGTCAAACATTTAGACAGTAAAAAAAAATGCATAGGAGTATTCCTAGACTTATCAAAGGCCTTTGATACTGTCTCTGTTCCCATTATTCTGAAAAAACTATATGCTTTCGGTATCAGAGGCGCTCCTCTGAATATCTTCGAAGACTTCCTTCGGGACCGTAAACAGCGCGTTAAGGTGGGTCCGCACATTAGCTCTGATATTCCAATATCTTATGGAGTGCCACAAGGAAGTGTTCTCGGACCTACCCTCTTTATTATGTACATAAACGACCTATGTGAACATACCCTTACAAATTGTAAAATCTACTCCTATGCCGATGACACAGCATTAGTCTTTTGTGGCAGCTCGTGGAGACAGGTGCGAGAACATACTGAAAATGGTCTGCGAATAGTGGCTCAATGGTTACAAAGCAACTTACTGACCCTTAACATTTCTAAAACTAAATATCTGGCTTTTTCCATATTAAAAAAGACACAGCCTCCAAATTCATTTAAGATAAAACTACATTCATGTCAGTCACAAAATTCCATAAACTGTTCATGCCCTGAAATAGATAGATCAGATAATATAAAATACCTAGGTGTTGTTTTAGACAGTCAATTAAATTGGTACAGTCATATAGAATATCTTACAAAAAGGGTTAGAAAATTGATTTTTGTATTTAAAAGCTTACGGTGTGTCGCCCCCACAAAACTTTTATTTGACATTTACCGGGCTCTAGCCCGGTCTATTATAATGTACTGTATACCAGTGTGGGGAGGTACCTGTAAGACTAAGTTAATTGAACTAGAGAGAGCACAGAGAGCTCTGATCAAAGTTATGCTCTACAAACCCTTTAGACACCCAACACGGGAACTTTACATTGAAAGTAAAATTCTAACAGTTCGTCAATTGTATATTCACCGGACTGTAATCAATACACACCGAAACTTAGAATATGACCCAGAGATTATGAAATCCAGACGTCATGCCATCGCACATCGTAATATATTATTTAAAACGACATTTGGTCAGAGACATTTCCAATATCGTTCATTTCAACTGTACAATAAAATAAATAAAATTCTTAATATTTATTCTTTGCCAACATACGAGTGTAAAAGTAAACTAAGTACTTGGCTCACTACTTTAGATTATCAAGCTACTGAATGTCTGCTTCAGACTATAACGTAAATACAATAATAAGTATAACGTTCCACATCAAATTGTACTTCAGATTTCACAAAAAATACACACACACACCATACACACATGCACGCACACCACACACACACACACTCGAAACACACTCACACACACATACATAAATACAGACAGACATGCATAGACCTCGTTGGATTATTTATAGATAATTAAGTAAGTGATTGCATTAAGAATAATGTAAATTTTATTTTCTTTTCACTACCTAAACTTTGCATGAAATTTAGTTTTATAGTTATTTCTTAGTTCTTTTTAAACTTTTGTTGAAAAGTAATATCGAACTGTATACTATCCACTCACTATTTTATGCAATTGTTTTTTTTTTTTTTCTACCATGGTAATCGAAAGAGCAGGACTTTCCGTAATACAGGTTCTTACCTAGTACGGGGTCTTTACCCTTTTATAAATTGTGAAATTTTATAATAAATAATATTTTATTTATTTTTATTTTATTTGAAAAAAGTTTCATTCGAAAACCTCAAACCATGAAGATTCTATGTCAATTCAAAGAACCTATTGCAATAAAACGGCAATTTCATACTTTAACCCCTAATACTCATAATAGTCTTACAATCGAATGATATAAGCACGACAATGGTTGTTATCGCCTAAATTTGGTGTTCTAGAAAGCAATAGCAGTACAAAGTCATTCCAGGGGTATAACCCACGCAAATCAAATAGGCATCTCTCGCGAAGAAGATCGAATCACGCGAGACGCCGGGTTAAGTAGCACGGGTTGGTTACTAGAATACCGATGGTGTGAAAGAACCGACTATTACCGGACTAATATGACTATATTGAACAACTATGCATTTCAGAGACTCGCCCCCAGGTTTCATCATCCTGTGCTATGGTGACCAGACAAGGACATCACAAACATGGAAATACACCCAGACTGAGGCCATTGGTAAAAATCAAGTTAGCCGGCCTCCAGTAGAAATCGAATAGACAACCTCCGGTTTTTTTCATTTGCGTGTTCTACGCTAAACCAACGGGGCAACAACAACAGTCACAAGTAAGATTTTTTTTTTTGAAACTCGAAGAGCGTTTATACAATTTTCTTCACATTTGGTCTACATGAACGTTAATTTGTTGATAAAAATTGTTATAAAATACGGGAAGTAATAATGCCTTTCAAATTGTCTGCTTTTCGTAGGTAATTTCATTCTCAAGATATAACATTCCTACTAAAAATATTTTTTAACTGATCCAAAGCTGTATTGTTATAACTCCCCAACATTCTAGCTTTTTGAGATGAGTATACGTCTTACCTTGGCCTTGTCAAAACGCCTTATATATTTTTGTCTTCCCCGGGTGCCGGTTTAGGTAGTCGGAGTATCAGGAATAAAAAACGCCCATCATTGTCTTTCAAGTTAAAACAGAAAGGATGTACGTCGAGCAAACCGCCAAAACTGAAGGACATCTAGTTGATAATGTTTTCACTAACTTAACCCTTGCGAGATATTAATTAGGTACAGGTCCTTGCTTATTTTTCCATCGTTAAAAAGTTCAGGACTATCATCTTCGATGTTTGTTTAACTTTGTATGACCACTACTCACAGGTCTTCAATTCATCCTCGGTGCAAGGGACAACTTATTCAAGGCAGGCAAATCAAGTACTCACTATCGGCATGAAGGATGAACTGTTCACAGATCGGCGACAAATCGTCCTCAGCGCACGGGAACTGTCCGCCGGTCGGCGCTGAGCGTCTCAGCGCGGACAGGACGGAAGCAAGGTCCGCTCTGGTGCCAGCCGTGTCTGTAAAAAACAACAGTCAGTGCCCAGGTTTCTCAATGAATCACTCGGATCGTATTCGTCTACTGCTTGGCTCCCAAGCGACGCCAAACGTTTCGGTTTCTCGACAACATTTTGTATGTAGCCTCGATTGCGTCCCACTGGTGGACTGAATAAGTTAAATTAATTATAAGTTATTGTATGAAAGCTTTATAGACTAGTCTTGCAAGCCTCCACCAATCCGGACTTGGCCTTCGTGGTTGAGTATGGCCTCCACTTTTGCTTTCCACTTGCGCCTGTTCCTGCCAGCCTGGTAAAAAGGCAATACATAAAGTTTACAATATTTTGTTACTGAAACTGGGCCTCGCGTCGCTGTCAGACCAGCCAGTTGCCAAATGCTGGGAGTGTAAAATAATTAATTTAAACCTAGAAAAACAGACAGCAAAGTGAAGTATGTAAATATTACTTGCGTATACTGTTGCTATTGTAAAATTTCTTATTCACATAAGACACTCTACACGAGCTTTCTCGATATAGATCGGTGATTAAGACGCTACTTTCTTTATAACTCTTTAATTATATTAAAGTAATAAATAGAATTTTAATTATTAGAATTGTGTGGTGTCGGCCTACAGAGTAGCACCAACCCAAATTCTTCCCGCGGGTTTCGTAAAAGGCGACTAAGGGACACAAACTGGGGGGTGGGCAGCAGCGCCCCCTGCAGTACAATTCCACCTAACTGCGATCCTAACCCGCATGCCCAGCGTGGGGATTATGGGCATTACCCCCCAATGATGGTACAACCTTGCGCTATCGCGCTCATTAGGGGAGGGCTTTATCCAGCACTGGACTAATATAGCCTGAAGAAGAAGAAATAGAATTTTGATAAATCCGGTCTAACGGAGATTACAGATGACTTGCATTATATACGGAATGCATCTATGAATACTTACTGGCCCTCGCCGACTCTCTAATGTTGGTAATATTGGCTCTAGCTGTACATATGTGAAGCTCCTTCGGTCGGTCCCGCTGCTGGGAGACGTGTTCAGACCCCGCCTCTAATACTATCTGTGAGGAACAAGAATATATTAGTTTTTTATTTATTTTATTTGGGATAAAAAACAGTAGTACATTATAGTATTTACATAAATCATAATGTTGGATATTATTATGACAAGCAATGATGGTACGATTGCCGTACCGTTTCAGTGGCACATCAAATCATTGAAATAAAAGTATGCATTACATCATTATCAACCCATTATGTCCCCACAGAGGGGCACGGGTCTCTTCTCTAAAGAAAGGTACAGGCTATACTCCACCACGGGGGCCAAGTCCGGATTGGTGGAGGCTTGCAAGCCTAGTCTATAAAGCATTCACACAATAACTTATAATTAATTAAATTAATTTTCTTTTGAAAGCTTCTGACAGTAAGACCAGCCACTAGTCATGCAAGCCTCCACCAATCCGGACTTGGCCCCCGTGGTTGAGTTAGGCCTATACTTTCCTCAGGAAAGAGACCCATGCCCCTCGGTGGGGACATAATGGGTTGATGATGATGATCTTATGAAGTTGTAGTCGCAATACCACACGCTAACAATGAAGGAAAACATCGTGAGGAAACCCGCGGCTTGGTTGGCTCCGCACGTATTGAATAGTCTTTCCTGTGGGCTAGGCCGACTAAGCTGTCAGGATGGTATAGGTGTTGGGCAAGCCTACACCATCACTAAAACCATGTCCCAGGCACTACAGCGTCGTTGTGGTCCCTTCACCCATCTAGTGTGAGTGAAGATGCCACTGGACGCTGTATAAATCATCTCATTAAGTAGATGCAAAAAGGCCAATATTATATTATATGAAGTAAGAGCGTACCTTAGGCATGATGGCCTCGGCGCGAATGTCGATGTAAGGCGGCGGCAACGCCTGCGCCGAGGCGGCGGCGGCGGCGGCCAGTGCACCCGCCACGTGCGGCAGAAAGGCACCGAGCCACACCAGCGTCTCCACGTCCGCGCACACACGCACCGGGCTCAGCTGGACGTACAGCTTCGGAGCGGGCACTGCCGATTTAACATAACATTATTATATTCTTTTTAATACAGTTGCTCAAAAAGTGGCTATTACAGGGACGTTTAGCGTGCGGGTTGTGGGCTATTACACACTCGTGCCTTTTTTTTACCTTTCCCGCACTCGTGCGTTCTCTTTCCCAACTGTCAAAATAATGTCTATTAAAAAGAAAAGCCAACCATGAAGTTTTTTCGCAACTGTATTAAAAATAGACGTTCAGTACACGTGCGGAACCGTCATTGCAAATTGTTCCGACTGTCAACTCTCGCCTTCGGCTGCGCCACGGCTCGGGTAGTCATTTGTCGGAACTCTTTGCAATGATAGCGTTTCCGCACTTGTAATGAAATATATTTTAATGCACTAACCTGTGCTAAGGACCATTTAAAAAAAAACTATTTAGAGGCTAAAAATTCCACCCATGCCGGGATTCGAACCCGCGACCTCTGGCTATCACAGAGCCCTATTGTAACCCCACTTGCAAATTAGGTACTCGGGGCTGCAAGTGATGCAAATTACTGCCTGTACGTAATACAAAGAGTATTGTAAAGAGGTTCGAAATTTCACTGATGCCGGTGAGTCGCGCATTAGCTCAGTTGGAAGAGCGCTGGCACGGATAGCCATAGGTCGCGGGTTCGAATCCCGGCATGGGTCGAATTTTATAACATAGCATTTACATACTGGCACATACATTGCTTCCGGCCCCACACTAGGATACCCTGTGTCGTGGGTATCAGAAACAGCGACATCTCAAGCATGTAAATATCCAGGACCTGGGGTTTTTTTTTTCATCCCCAGCCGTGGATCGGACCCGGGACCCCTCGCATGGTAGGCAGATGTCGTCATTTTACACGCTGGAGATCAAGAGGCTATTTGACAGGTTTTTGAAAACCAACTCAGATTTTACGTTGGTGTTTGAGTCTTCAGAAAGTGATAAAAAGATCAATTTTAAAATAAGCTGCCGAAACGGTATCCTGGCCGTTTTCGATAAAACTCATATTTCATGCAATGTATATAAGTAATTTTTTTCACACTGTCAAATAGCCTATTGTAACATGTCCAGCGCTTTGATGACGTAAATTTTCACGGATACATCTCTATGCAAAAAATATTGAGAAGCGAACTTCAGTGCCTACGCTGTTAACCTAACGCCAGGCTAACATATCTTAACTAATGTTGAGATAGAAACTATCATGGTTAATTACAATTATCCTTACGTGCTTATCAATATATTGCATATAGCACGTAAACATATTGTTCCCCTCTCGTTTACACTTTCATAAAGTGAGAGCAAGCGGAAAACTATTTCAGCCTACTGATCCAGCCGTGGCGAAACAATGGCAGGCGACAAAATAATTCTGGCACGCCCAGTATATTATGTAAGCTTGGAAAAAAATAAGTGATTGGAAATTGAACTGACAGAAATACAATTGATAAAATTTCACTCACGTTAATTGTGAATAAAAAATCGAAATAAGGAAAGACTTAGAATTAAAGCAATTAGAAAGACTGCCTGTAAGGAAAATGGGTACAAATGGCTTTACCGAAATTAAAAAAAAGTGCAATTCAATCCAGTGTCTTTTAGCTGTCTAAAAGAGCAGCTATTTTCAGGGCACATGTGTCTTTAAAAATAAATTATGGCACGCCGATGCAGACTTGCCATCCCTGTTACAGCCTGAAGAGCAGTGACTCACCGGGGAAGCAGACGTCACCGGGGTAGTAGAAATGAGTGAGCTCCGCGTGCAATAGCCCCGCATCACCAGGCAAGGTAGCCTTCTCTGCCGACACTAGAGGCTTCGGAGCTTCGCGCGACTTCGAGCCCGTTGATACCTGGGACCAACAGAAGACGGTAAGGTGGCGATATTCAATGAAGGACTTGGAGAAAGAAAAACAAGAATAAGAATATTTTTTATTGTTCACTGGAAAAAACAACAAACACAAAATAATTACAAGTGTGCATAGTACAATTGGCGGCCTTATTGTTAAAAGCAATTGCTTCCAGACAACCTTACGATGGAAAGTTGCTGAAGGAAATTAGAAAGACAGGTAATTTGAACATTGATACAAACGTTTACTTAATAATAATAATACACTTACATACACTTATATAAACTGAAATGTTTTCATCTAATCATAATAAATAGTGGCAGAGTCTGTAAAACAGCAATTATGCAGAGCCTCTGTCCTTATCATCACGCACTTATTTTAAGCGTACTTGAGTAAATTTTATCATCTAAGTAGAATATTAAGCAAAAGCACCATGTATATTATACTATTTTTTTATTTTTAATGCACTAACCCGTGCTAAGGACAAATTTAAAAACCTATTAGAGGCTAAAAATTTCACCCATGCCGGGATTCGAACCCGCAACCTCTGGCTATCCGTGCCAGCGCTCTACCAATTGAGCCAATGGGCGACTCGAATAGTATAATCATGTGAGTACAGTGATATCATTCCGATGTAAAACCTAACTGCAAAGTAGGTAGTCGGGGCTGTAAGTGATGCAATTTGCTTAAGCCAGATGTCGCTGCCTGTGCGTAATACAGATAATAGTGTAAAGAGGTTCGAAATTTCACTGATGCCGGTGAGTCGCCCTTTGGCTCAATCGGTAGAGCGCTGGCACGGATAGCCAGAGGTTGCGGGTTCGAATCCCGGCATGGGTGAAATTTTTAGCCTCTAATAGGTTTTTAAACCATGTATATTGTTTATTACGCACTAGCGGACGCAGTAATAAGTTATGGATTAAGCAGCTACGGACTTACATTTAAAACCTATTTGGACCAAATCAAGCAGCTACAAGTTCATACTGAAGTAAAATATTTAATAGCAATAGAGTCATATTATACAGAAAATCATAAATTCCCAATAATGCACAGTCACTTTACAAGAACAATTAGTAAACATAAGTTAATACAACCGCCTGCAAATAACTACTATGGAGAACGAACAAGAGATTATTTGACACCTAGAATTTGTAATAGCTATCCTCTTTTGCTTGATGAAACCAAAGTATGTAAAGCCACGCTTAAATATAAACTTAAAGAACTAATGATAAAATAAAACTACACCTATGTAAGATAAGATAAGAATATTCTTTATTGTGCCAGGAAAACACATACAAAACATAATAATGTACTTGAAACGAATTATTGATATGTATTATGTTGTTTATGTATACAAATAATATACGTATTAAATAAGTTAGCTATATACAGAGATAGAGCGCTTCGCCAACAAACTGCTTTGCAGTTTGGCGTAATTGTGTAATTGAATAAGGTTTTTTGTTTTTGTAAAATAAATAAATAAATAAATAAATAAATAACCTATTTATACGTGTGAGAGCGTAGGTACGTATCCTCTGTGTTTTGAACTTGAGTGATGTATAAAGTCCGAAGTATTTTATTTTTAATTTATTTAAATGGAGTTTTCTCTTTGTATTTGCCTGCCTCGATGGTCTAACGGTTGCGCTTGACTACCAAACAGACGCCGTGAGTACGATTCTTACTGGAGCTATAATGCTACTAAGGCCAAGAAGTATTTCAATTAGTAACTGTTCTACTTACCCTGTATACAGTAAAGTCATCTATCCTTAGTACAAGACACGTCGTCATCAATTTTCCGAGCTGCTGTAGGATTCTCGTTCTTGTTGGTGACGCTGCAAAGCAAAAAAGCAGGTGAATTAAATATTTCAGTGGTACCAAGTCTTGACAAGAGGTAAGTCTTGATGACGCTCATTAATCTATATTTATAAATCGTAACTTACCGAACTGATGAACGAACGCCCGACCGACAGGCGACTGACCGAACGACCGACTGTCGTAAGTAATAAAGTAAGACAACGTAAGTGAACATCCAGAAAGGATTTTTGGAAATTAATGCCCTATTTAATGACCTTCCACAAGGAAGAGACCCGTGCCCCTCGGTGGGGACATAATGGGTTTCTAATGATGAATGCCCTAAGATCTTTACAAGACAAAACATACCTAGGTTTTTTTTGCTGTGGCACAAACTAATGCACTGTAGCGTATTTCCATAGCGACTGAATTGGCAAAGGTCAGGATTGGTCGGCGTGAAACAGAAGAGGTGAACGCCCAGCAGTGGGATCTATGCAAATGCTGGATAGATCAATCACTCAATCAATCAGCTGGCATTCGTCTAGTGTTATCGTTATCAACCCTTATATGTCCCCACTGCTGGGGCACGGGTCTCTTCCTGCATCGCAGGAAGGTTAGGCCATACTCCACCACGGGGGCCAAGTCCGGGTTGGTGGAGGATTGTGAGACAGTGGCGGGCCTCACTGTCAGAAGTTATCAAGCCGCCCATAAGGCCTCTGACATGGCTTAACGACTGCCATTATATGACAGCCGGCACCAACGGCTTAACGTGCCTTGCGAAGCACGGAAGCGCTCGGAAAAATGCCACTAGCGGTAGTCACGGGACGCTCACCCATCCCGTACCTGACCGCGCCTGTTGTTGCTTAACCAAGTGATTGATTCCAATCACTCGGTTCGCCTAGGCCACGAGCGCTTCTCCGGAAGCATCACTCAATGTAGGTTACCACATTTAGTTGTAGACACTAGTTAAGACACACGGGCATCATATTTTTCCGAAAACTGGCTGAATTTGTGATTAAAACTATGATTTTTTGCCGAAATTCTAAATACACTGATTTTCTGATCACAGGTTAGCAAAACTACACAGATTAGTTTGTCATTTTTTTTAGTGTTGGGATGCGGTTGTATGAGGTGAATGAAAGAACGAATGAACGAAATTGCGCTGTTATGTTATTTAAGAAGTGCACATAGCACCGGAATAATAAAAATAACAAAATATAGGTATTGCAGTGGGTATTGAATAAAGAATTAAAGTTTGATCGATTTTTTTTACTAAAACCTTGCATGTTAAGCGGGTGTTCCATTAGCGAGCCACCAGTTTTCTTTACCGCAGTTTTTAGGGTTCCGTACCTCAATAGGAAAAGACGGAACCCTTATAGGATCACTTTGTTGTCCGTCTGTCCGTCCGTCCGTCTGTCAAGACCCTTTTTCTCAGGAACGCGTGGAGGTATGAAGCTGAAATTTATATCAATTACTCAGGTCTACTGTCCCTTGAAGCTGTGAAAAAATCAAACTTCTAAGCCAACGCAATCAAAAGATACAGCCGTTTATGCCGCAAATTTTCGACACTTGCAAGGGAATCAAAACCTACAGGGTGCTTCCCGTGAACTCAGAATCTTGAAATTTGGTACGAAGCAACGTCTTATAGCATAGATAAAGGAAAAATTACGAAAACCATAAATTTTTAGTTACATCACATAATATATTTTTTTTTAATAATTTTAAACTTACTACCCATTTCCTCATAAACGCGTAGAGGTATTAAATTGAAATTCATACCAAATACTCAGGTCTATAATACAGGTTTGTACGGAACCCTCGGTGCGCGAGTCTGACTCGCACTTGGCCGGTTTTTTTTATTTTCTGCGAGCCAACGGTATAGACCGCAACTACATCACCCCAAAATCCGGCGATTTTGTTTTCAAATTTTACTCTGTGGGTTATACCGTTGATTCTTCGAGCATGCTTGAAATTCTGTCGGTTTTAATGCGGTATATACAACTGCCAGTGGATCAGCCGAGCCAGCGAGCAAACAGTTTTTTTCAGCTGTAGCCACGGTTGCCAGATGAGATTTTCTAAATATCTCCAAATCAGTATAAAAAAAACTAAAAATGATATCTTTCGCAGCACAAACCCCCATTTTAAATGGTCCAATATCTTTAATGCTCTACACGTTTTTCGATTCTACTTTTCCCCATAATGATCTTAAGAACTCTTTATTGAGGAGATAGCATTACCGCCAACATTTATTAGCGGAATTTTCTAAATTTTTTTGTCCCAGTTTGTACAGTTTATTTATTCTTACTTGACCAATTTAGTAAACAAGATTCTAACCTTAAAATTGAGATTAGATGCCTAACTAGACATTTTCTCGCAAATTCATGAACTATCATGTTTATAAAATTGACAGCGTGTTATCTAAAGGAGTGTTCCACGTTACTTCATTTATGGAAATATGGCAGTTTTGGACTAAAAATTCACAGTTTAAGGGTAGAATCTTGTTTACTAAATTGGTCAAGTAAGAATAAATAGACTGTCGGTATGTATGGGTCGAGTTCAGTGTAGCAGATGGATTGCGATACTAATGTTACATAATTATTTACATTATATTATGACTTAAACTTCATTCATTCCATTCATTCAATAATGAAATCCGTCATTCATTTAGTAATTTCAGCAACACTATGAAATGTCACATTTTATTGGTCAGCCATGTTTTTTTACTCGTTATGCCATTTAAGAACGGATACACTGCTGGAGGCCTATGCCTCCCCCAAATGGTGTTCTTTCTGTCCTCAGTCATCCTTATCCAGCCACTGCCAGCAATCTGCCTCAGATCGTTGGTCCAGCGAGCTGGTGTGCGACTTACGCCAGTTCGTAGTCTGAACACGTGAACCTTTGCACCCCACCGACCAGATATCGCTGAATAGATAGAATGTCGAATTTACCTTGTGAGGTAGTGTTATTGGTGGACGGAGCGGTGGAAGCGCTGTTGTGTTGACTAGTGGTGTTGGGCTTATGGTTCAAGCCGTTAGAGATCGGCTCTTCTGGCTTTTCTACTTGACTAGAGCTCTGAAAACATCATCATTATCTTAAATAAAGTAAGCAACATTGTTCAAATTCATTCTATAAAAAGTAAAGAGAAAATCTTCGTAAACCGTAATTCATACATTCTGTTTGTTGAATACAGAGTAGCGTTAAGTGTTATTTTTTTGTTATTTTTAAGGGCACGGCAGTACTGTTATCGTCACGTTGTTACCAAAGTTTCTAAATTAATTTAAAAAAAAATGCTTTTTGCTATTACATGCCTTATTTGGTCGAAGTATATAGAACGTTTTTTCAACCCACATTAGCTCGATATATTGCTTCCGTCAATCCTTCTTTCTTGAACCTCTCTAACTTTATTTTAACGTCGTGAATTTAAACTTTATGTTGTCGCAGCGCATCGGTACTCGCGATAAATGTGAAAATGCTGAACTGTAGAGAAAAAACGAATAGCAGATAATTTTTGCTGCAGGTATGACTTGCATTAATATTAAACATACCTTATTGCTTGGCGTTAAAGGCCTTGGATCCAACAGTTCCAGTAACGACGCACAGAACTGCGACAAGGCCTGCGAAAGCCATTGAGTGTGGGGCGTTGCTGCTTCTCTGCGAACGGAATTGATCGATTTTTGGGTTAAACTAGACTTATACGTGTGCTTGTGATTCCCGTAAATTGAGTCTGACGGTCGTGAGCCCATCGTTGCCCGTTGCTCAATATAGGCCTGTTTGTACGGAATAGTTTAGTTTTGTTTTTGGCTAATAGATGGCGTTATTTGTTTCCTATATCACAGTATGGTTTTATCCAAATCAAACCTTTATAAGCAGAAGATTGTGATATTTTAATTTGGTATTGTTTTTGAGCATAGGTAGGTAGACCAAAAAGGTCCAATAAATATTACCACAGCTATGCACCTTCTTTAAATAAACAGTACCACCCCCCTCACTCCTCTACTACAGTGTCGAACAAGGCCTTTTCCCTCAAATGCCGTCTCTCACGCTCCATTGGCATCCGCATCCATGGACCTTCCGCCGACTAGACTTGGGCAAAGTGTGTCCTTAGTGGGAGTTGTTATATCTCATATCTTTGCTCACCGAGACACACTATATCTCTATCATATCTCGCTCACCACTTGTGTCCTAGCTCATACGACGTCCAATCAACTAAATGCGTGTGGAAACAAAAGACAAGTGGTGAGTCAGTCTAGTCTACCTATTCCCTACTTTATCCAGATCACACGTTTCTTTTGGTGAATTTTTTTTCATAGCTCGTTGGTTACGACGAGAAATGCGGCCGAATGTCAGACGATGTTGATCTCGCTCTCGCGCATTGTGTGTGAGCTGGATAAAGTAGCAGGAGATGACTACCGTACTGAGTTGAGAGTATGTGCGAGGGAGCCAGATATAGTTGACATCTCTGAGATATGAGTGGGACACACTTGACGGGGAGGGAGTTGTGTGTCCAATCATATCTGGCTCTTGAGTTACCCAAGGCTACCGCCGACGCATCTATATCGTCTGACCATCGGACTGCTAGACTACCTATTGACGCGTCCTTCAGTTCTGGATCGATGCAGGTCGTAAATGAAAGCTATATCCCTGTGGATGTTATATTATAACCACCACGACACGTCCCTTAGGTGGCGAAGAAAATGACGAAGGGAAATTTAGGATATGGTCCGCAGCACCTATTGTGTACTAGAGTAAATATCTACTGCGATCACCAATCCGCCTACCCAGAGTGGTGACTAGGGGTAAGCATATGCCGGGCACATTTTTCTGACTTGGCCTGGTGGAGACCTGTGTCCATCAGTAGACGAACATTTGGTAAAATTAGGTAGCCCAGGAACCTTACGTGGGTTAGTAGGCTTTCAATATCAACGCAGAATCATATTGGCTGTAAAGAAAAAAAACTTCGGCCCTTGTATCTACGAATGACAAGTCTATACGTGCGGAGCCAACCAAGCAGCGAGTTTCCTCACGAGGTTTTCCGTTAGCGAGTATTGCTACTACGAATTCGCAGACGTATGAAACCTTGAAAACAAACGAAGTTTTCATCGTCATCGTCAGGCTATACTATTCCACTGCTCGACATAGCCCTCCCCTAAAGAGCGCCACGTTCTCCTATCATAGGGGGTAATGCCCATAATCCCCACGCTGGACATGCGGGTTGGGGATCGCAGTTCGGTGGAATTGTACTGCAGGGGGCGCTGCTGTCTACCCCCCAGTTCGTGTCCCTTAGTCGCCTTTTACGACACCCGCGGAAAGAATTGGGTTGGTGCTATTCTCTAGGCCGACATCACACGACACCCGAAGTTTTACGAGTCCACACGAAGTTTTACGAGTCCTTTATTCTATCCACTGTGCTACCGTTGATATTGGCTGTAAAGAAAGATACCTCCAAAACTCACCTGTAACCGCGCCAATGCCGCCGATCGTTCGAAGCGCGGTGGTAAGGAAAGAAGTCCGCTTGCATGCTGACCAGAGTCACTTGAAGCGCGCCACCGTTTGCTAGGGACGGCTTCTCCGATCTACCCACTGGAAATAGGATGGTAATACTATTTTTATTTTTAATGCACTAACCCGTGCTAAGGACAAATTAAAAAACCTATTTAGAGGCTAAAAAATTCACCCATGCCGGGATTCGAACCCGCGACCTCTGGCTATCACAGAGCCCTATTGTAACCCTACTTGCAAATTAGGTACTCGGGGATGCAAGTGATGCAAATTACTTCAGCCAGATGTCACTGCCTGTACGTAATACAAAGAGTATTGTAAAGAGGTTCGAAATTTCACTGATGCCGGTGAGTCGCGCATTAGCTCAGTTGGAAGAGCGCTGGCACGGATAGCCAGAGGTCGAATCGAACCCGCAACCTCTGGCTATCCGTGCCAGCGCTCTACCAATTGAGCCAATGGGCGACTCACCGGCATCAGTGAAATTTCGAACCTCTTTACACTATTCTCTGTATTACGTACAGGCAGCGACATCTGGCTTAAGCAAATTGCATCACTTACAGCCCCGACTACCTACTTTGCAGTTAGTGAAATTTTTAGCCTCTAAATAGGTTTTTAAATAGGATGGTAGTCAATAAAAATGACTGCGATGCTCAAACACACATTGCGTGGTTTAGCGGGTTTCCTGGAATATTGTTCATATTAACATAGGAGCATCAATTTG
The DNA here is from genome assembly GCA_934045075.1 of Yponomeuta sedellus. Taxonomy (NCBI): domain Eukaryota; kingdom Metazoa; phylum Arthropoda; class Insecta; order Lepidoptera; family Yponomeutidae; genus Yponomeuta; species Yponomeuta sedellus. Next base: position 11,789,654 of record OW203736.1, on the reverse strand, counting down.
TTCCTTAATTTTATAAGGCTCTTGGCAAATTGGTCTAATAATAATATTAGTTTCTCCTATCTGCCCTAGCTTTGACTGCTAAAGCTAAGTATTGTATTGGCAGTCGTTAAGCCATGTCAACCCGGACTTGGCCCCCGTGGTGGAGTATAGCCTAAGCTTCCTGCGATGCAGGAAGAGACTCGTGCCCCAGCAGTGGGGACATACAAGGGTTGATAACGAAAGTATTGTTTATCGATCTGCTCAATTTTCAACCTTATCTGCCACAAAACAAGGAGCACTCACAGTCAGTATCATCGCGTGCAAAATGACGCGGGGCGCAAGTAGATGTTACTAAGATTCGTTAACGCCGTGACTAATTTATGTGAGTGAATTGTTCGATAGCCCAGCTTTTGTAAGCTTGAATACCGAACATCACAAATCAATGAGTGAGTACTCATAATAAAAATTCATAACAGTCAGTTCAAAACAGTCATAAAAATTTACGCCCTATCCCCTACACACAAAACAGGTGCAAGCCGACACGCGGCGCGATCATATATCACGAGGATTTGCGCTCGTCGCGACTCGCCTAGGCGATTGGCTGTCGAACAGCTTATCTTTGCACCCGGTCTCCTGTAGACGCACGGCTCTGGACGTCGCACCATTTTGAATTCTATTCACTACATAATAACGAACACTCACAGCCAGGGTCGTCGCACAGGTGCAAGTCGACGCGCGGCGCGAGCAGATGGTAGGAGGTTTCTCGCACGTCGTGGCGTGCAAACATGCGCGCGAGTACGTCGCGCTCGCCTGTGGACGCGCGGCTCTGGATTTGCTCCAGCGGTTCCTCTACCTGGAATGGAGAGCTGATGAGCTTTCGGGATATGGTAAAAATATTCATACATATTTATCACACTCCTAAACATTTTATAAGAAAGAATACAGTGTTCAAAGTAACGGAAGACAAAAGCGCACTGAAACATGGCACGCGCCAAGGCCACTAGTACCTTGGCACTAACACATGGTCACGCGCCAAGGCCACTAGAAAGTTGGCACCCACATGGTCACACGCCAAGGCCACTAAAATGGTGCATGTTCGCGTTATTTCACGTTAAAATTCAGTGCGCTTTTTGTCTTCCGTCAACGCCAACGCCACCGCCTTCGGCCGGAATACCAGTTGGGATCCTAGCACAGGAATATAATTATACTGCGATATAGAAGACCGTGAGCGCCACCTAGTGTTCATCTTAGGAAACGCCACAAGCGAACGTTACATAGTACTACTACTACACGAACTAGTTTTCGTGACTTCGAGGTAATTTTCCTATAAATGTGGCATAGCTTTCTTTATATTTACATATTATTAGTCTAAACGTACATATAGATAGAATACGCCCAGCGCCATCTAGTATTATAGTATTACCGTTAGTAAACCACCATTTTAACAGGTCACAAGCGCACGAGTGCAGTTAAAATTAATACCTTTTGCGAGACGGCTAGTTTCCTTGCGAACTTTCGTTGGTCTGCCTGTTTGCAAGCGGTTCATGCGTCCACGCACCTTTCTGGCGGCCTTGGCGCGGGTGGCTATGGCAGTGGCGCGGCGGACTGGCTCGGCTAGCGCGGCGGCGCAGGCCAGTGCGGCTCGCAGCTGACCGTCCGTCAGCGCCCATGCCACGGCCTCCGGCCGAAACACGAGCCGGGACCCTAGCACGGCACAGTCTGGAAGGGGAAGGGGTGTTACAGTTATTTTATCTCGCGATGGCGGGCGAGTGACACTTGTACAATACTGTAGTGGACTACATCAAAATTGAACGAAAAATTTGTGTTTTATTAAATATATCGATTTGAACCCTTGAAAGTAGAAGAGAGCTGTACAAATTTAATTTAGAAATCTTATTTGTATTTAGAGTTTACTCTATGTGATTGTGAATGTGCCACACAAAATTAAAATCACCTTTATTGTATAACGGGAACTACATTTTTTTTTTGTATTTACATACTGGCACATACATTGCTTCTGGCCCCACACTAGGATACCCTGTGTCGTGGCAACCAGAAACAATATTGCCACACAATATCGCGAGAAACGTTTTCACAGAGCTCTCCGGCGCAGATGATCAAAGAGACAACATGCTTGATAAATGGAAAGAGAATTGCACGATTCTCGGACAGATATGTAGCGAAATAAGTTTATATAGTTTCAATGAAGTTCTGAACATTAAATAAAGTTCTACCAACGGCAATTTGGTGTATATTTTGTTTAAAAGCACGTCCACGAATTTTATACAACTTCTGCCTCGGGAATAAGTATATCCTTGGCTCAAGATTATTTTTTCTCCCAGAATGATCATAGGTGGGATCATCATCATCCCAACCACGCATCGGCTACTGAAACCCATACTCAAATTCTCAATGTACCTAAGTGTTACAGACGGCGAGAGTGTAATCGAACCGTTTACAATAATCTAGATGCTATGTGCAAATATATTACGTAATAGCCAATAAGGAGCAAAGGGATGTGTTTGGTATAAATAGCGGGGCCCCGCAGTGAGTTGATAATTAGTAATCGACGAATAAAGTTGAAAAGTTGCAAGAAAAGCGAATTGAACTGTGATTGAAGAATAATAAACGGAAAGTTTGGAAAGCATTAAACACATTTTTATACAGTCCATTAAAGTAAGGGTCGTAATTATAAATTACCTGAAAGCCTCTTCTTGATGACGATCCGGCAGTGGGCGTTGCCTAGCAACAGCCGGAGTGGGGGAAGGTCCGCGGACGCGGTGGCCCCTCGGGGCTTCGCCTCTATCCGGGCACTTTGCCATTCTAATTCCTAACAAGCAGAAAATAAGACTCGTTTTAGCAAAACATGAACAGAAGATTTTTTCACTCCCACCACACGTTGAAGTTAAATATAGACAGGACAGAATGTATAAGTATTGCAGAGCTAAAAGACACGATAGAAATAATAATCCTGCTACTACAAATCCCATCTGCTTTCCATTTCATCAATGGATCTAATTTTGTTGCCAAGAAAGCTAGACGATACGACGCGACTTTGAATTAACAGAAAATTATTAGGAACTAGCTGACCCAGCGAACTTCGTACCGCCTAACAGTCAATTATTTAATATTTTTTTTATTTTTCTCTCCGTAAGAACCATCCTCGTACTTCAAGGAATATTCTAAAAAAAACAATTAGCGAAATCAGTTCAGCTGCTCTCGGGATTTGCGCTTACGACATTTTTATATTATAGATAAGCTCCTACCCTTTCTGTTAAATTTATGGTACAACGTGACAACATGGCACTTTATACCATAAATTTTGCCGTCGCCATCAGCCAATAGTACGAATCACACACCTTGAATATCAACAGTTGTCCCGTGTCAGGGGATTTGATCCTAGTCAGTCTTAGGTCTCCCTTACGTCCTTCTGGTGTGCGAGATTCTACTGTCACTCGTGAGATCTGAAACACAAGAAAAAATCCAGCTGGTTTCGGTTTTTGGTTACCCAGATAGCACGAAGAATTTAGGTTCAGGTTTAAAGTGTTTATTTCTCATAAGAAAGAATTTGCATTTCATTCACTTAAAATGAGAAAAAGAGGACTATATTCTAAGTACCATAAAAACATAAACATCCAACAACTCATATCAATTTCACTAATACTATGACTAATGTTTAAATTTTATATTTTTCTTTAATGTGTGCTTTTAATAGAAACTTAGGTTCAAAGACATTTATTTCTCATATAGAACTTACACTCCTTCAAACAGAATTGACCTTCCGCACTGTGATCGTGGTGCAAAAAGTTGTAAGTGATTTTTAGTTTCACTATTTCAAACTAGGAAGTTTGATTCAGAGTTGTAGCCAGCTTATAAACTTGCTGCAAGTTTGAATGAAACTTCCCAAGTTCTGCTCGTCGAGGTATTTACGCTTGCTGCAAGTATGGATAAAATTTCCTAGTTTCCGTACGTCAAACTCCATTCAAGTTTGATTCAAACTTTCAGCTAGCTTATAAACTTGTTAAAGGTTTCGGCTCGTCAAAATTTATGCTATATGCGAAGACTATTTCAATGTACCAAATGTTATTAAGTGGAAATAAATACATAGTAAAATGAGAACAAAATGTTTTTTTTATTATTTATTTAACATAAACAAAGAATTAGATTTTTGCGCTGTTTGATCCAGGATCTGTGATCTCACGTGGAAAACTGTGCTCGTGGTCATTTTTGAATTCGTTTGCCAATTGCACATATTCCCGTCATTAGTAGCAATTGTTTCACAATTTGCAGCTTTTCATAAACATATTAGAGTCCTATTTTCAATTTGGCTCTAAAAGATAATCTACTGTTGGCTGTATGCAGAGGTTATATGGTGTATTTTTGTAGAATAGTTGCACTTTCTTAAGTAATAATAGAGTTATACATTGTGTTGCATTAAAGCAATCACGTAATACAGGGTGTAACAAAAACTACCTTACAACACAATCACTTGTACAGGTCCCAGGTATCCTAGTTTGGGACTGTGATTAATATTAAGGCAAAGATATGACAAACATGGAAATAAACTCTATTTTCGTAGTCAAGTATAATACCGCCAGACCCGCGAGGCAGTAAACGAGTTTTAATAGTTAAAGTTGTCCTTATTGACGAGTAGCAACAACTATTTTCGGATGTCAATAAATTAATCATCCCGTATTTGTCCACTGCCACAAGATGCCACTTCCTTCTTTCCTCGCCCATCCTCACCCAGTCATTGCCAGTAATCTGCTTCAGAGGGTCCGGCGAGCTGGTGGGCGTCCTACGCTGCGTTTACCAGTTCGTGGTTTCCACTCGAGAGCCTTTGCACCCCATCGACTATTGTTTCATCGCCATATATTAAAATCCTATTTAGAGGCTAAAAATTCCACCCATGCCGGGAATCGAACCCGCGACCTCTGGCTATCCGTGCCAGCGCTCTTTCCAACTGAGCGGCTCACCGGCATCAGTGAAATTTCGAACCTCTTTACACTATTCTCTGTATTACGTACAGGCATAGAATAGTGTAAAGAGGTTCGAAATTTCACTGATGCCGGTGAGTTGCCCATTAGCTCAGCTGGAAAGAGCGCTGGCACGGATAGCCAGAGGTCGCGGGTTCAAATCCCAGCATGGGTGGAATTTTTAGCCTCTAAATAGGTTTTTAAAATTGTCCTTAGCACGGGTTAGTGCATTAAAAAATAAAAATAGTTTAATGATCGCCATATGTGACCACCCACTGCCACTTCAGCTCGCTAATCGTACAGCCTATGTCAGTCGGATGTATACGGATGCATATGACGATTTTATTATATCCATATAATTGTAAAGTCCTAGAGAGAGGCTAACGTGTCCAGTGGAAGCCATCGTAGTGAAAGGATTTGCCAATCAACGTTAGGAATTAGAGTAAGAGAGAGGCTAGCCTGTAGAGTTATCATTACCTGAACGCTGCTCGTGAAGGCTTCGCATCTAAAGTCGATTTGCACTTGGTTGACTGCAACCGATATACCGTCGATCACCTGCGAACAATAGCAAAGCGTGACTAACTAATTTGGTACAATACTAAGAACAATACTTGTATCAACGCTTGCCGATTAACTATTGAGGTTGCATGCCGAATGTTGCAGTCTAACAGTATTTAACGTTGCTTATTAACAAATTATTTTTTTACTGTTTTTATAATGCTGATTTCATACAGACTATGACAACCGCGCTGGGATGTCGAGTCGATTGAGATCTTATTTGCCAGAACATGACCATTGAAGGAACTATGAGGGAACATAGACTCTGATATATAGACAAAGAATACTATTGCGCAAAAAAAGAATTACAATTATAATATACACACATACGAGCTAAACACATTTCCCTGCTTTTGGGCTCCGTCGCAGTCAGGTAAACAAAGGTTTTTACCTGGCAAATTTTACCTATTTTAAAGGTAAAATAGGGATCTATTATCTCTATTTTACCTTTATTTACCTGACTGCGAGACCCTGTTACTAAACCTTCGATACATGTCTGTGTGTCTGACCTATCGAGGCCCCTATTCTTATTCATATTATCCCTTCGATACTTCGATATCAAGCATTTGTATGTCCCCACTGCTGGCGCACGTGTCTCTTCCTGCATCGCAGGAAAGCTAAGCCATACTCCGAAACGGGCCCAAGTCCGGGTTGGTGGAGCACAATGGCGGGTCTTACTGTCAGAAGTTATCAAGCCGCCCATAAGCCTCTTACATGGCTAAACGACTAACATTACATGACAACCGCGCACGGAAGCGCTCGAAAAGAATTCTACTAGCAGTAGTCACGGGATGGTCACCCATCCAGGACCTAACCGCGCTGCTGTTTGATTTAATTGATTGATTCCAATCGCTCGGTTCCACTAGGCCACGAGCGCTTCTTATTGATATTATTAATATGTACTTTTATTGCACTTAAACAACTGTACAATAAGGCTTAATACCTTGATCATTTATAACCCTATAATAATATTGTAGCCTTTTAAGTCCCACTGTAGTACACAGGACTTCTCTAGGTGAGAGAGTAAGATAAGATAATTATTTATTTGCACTTTTTGACACACACACGAGTATATGCTTAATCACCACGCCCTGCCCAACGCGGATATATATTTTGTTTATACGTTCTTCAATAACTCCTTACCGCTTTGTACGTTTTCGTCAGAAACATTTTTTGTTATTATCTCAGTTATATATTTTGTGTGCAATAAAATATGATAAAATAATAGTAGACTCCAAACAAAGCCCATATAATCAAGTTTTGTTGGTGGGACACACGACAGAATCATTTTCAAGATCTTTGTAGTGTGAACTTTTCTTGACTTCGGTTTTTTACGAGTACTACAAAGTATGTAAGATATTAGCATTTAAATCGATAGTTAGGTATTACTGCAACGTTATCAGGTGTCGTCTGGGTTAGAGGTTCCGTACGTGCCAACCTTGAGTAATTATCGTGTAAGTATAGCCCTTGGAATGGCGCCATTAGAAGACGGAATACATGAACAATTCATGAACATGAATAATGATAATAATTTATATATAAGTTTATATTTATATTATATCTACATTTATGGTTGCCTGGAAGAATTTTACTATATTTTTATATAATTTCTGTTACTGTAATGTCTGTGTGCAATAAAAGTATTAATAATAATAACAATGTTGTCTGCCAGCTACGAATGAACTTACACCTGTCCTAATCTAGAATGCTTTAATCTAGGATGCATAGCAGACATTCAAAGAGAAGCTGTATTATTCTTCGTGTATTAATTGATATGTAGCTTGAAGGCATTCCTGAATAAATACACAGCTGGGTATTGCACCATACTCCAGTAATAATCAAGCAATATACCGATAGAAAGCTAGACCATCGAGTAAGTTGCTATTTATAGCTGTTTAGCAAGTAAAGGTAACATTCATTAGCGAAATTAGTGTTCCACGAAGAGGTTTTTTAAAGTGCTCAAATATGACCAGCTCTAGAATTAGAAATATTACACAACAGTTTATTTTTGATCGCCAATATTTGTCAAACACGATGGTTTACAAAACCGTCAGAAGTTAAAGGATACGATTCGTGTAATTAGATATTCACATACATAAACTTAGACCTGCATCCTGGTGAGGTAAACAGAGACCAGAGCTTGCCGCTTGCTAAGATTCCGACTCTTTTTGTTTAAGCAATATTCATAGTTGGAAAATCTGTAAAATACCTTACAATCGCCAAAAACGATCGAAACTATAAATAATTGGCTTTGTGATTCCATTGCGTAGTAAACTTTATCATGTAATACCAGGCCACTCAAAAAGTATTAAGAGAAAAGTTTATATGTATGAGAAATTAACCAGTAATCTATTTTAAAATAAATATAACATACTATCTGACCCAGCGAACTTCGTACCGCTTAACAGCCGATTCTTTATTTTTCTCTCCGTAAGAACCATCCTCGTACTTCAAGGAATATTCTAAAAAAAGAATTAGCGAATTCGTTCAGCTGCTCTCGAGATTTGCGCTTACCAACACATTCGGGGATTCATTTTTATATTATAGATGATGAGCAGGTACAAACCAATTAAAAAAACGTTTTACATTTTTTGTGAGCTAACTGAACGCGACTGTTGGAAAAAAAACATGCCATCTCCATTGGCAGAATCCTAAAGGTGCCAAAAAAAATTAAATTATATATTCTCATCTTCTATAATATAAAAATAAATCGCTGAATGTGTTGCTAAGCGCAAATCTCGAGAGCAGCTCAATCGGTTTCTCTAATTCTTTTTTTAGAATATTCCTTGAAGTAGGTACTTACGAGTATGGTTCTTACGAAGAAAAATAAAAAAAAATTAAAGAACCGACTGTTAGGTGGTACGAAGTTTGCTGGCTCAGTTAGTTTAAAAATAAATCTGCACCGGGTACATTTCCAAGCTATGATTTTGTAAGATTTCAAGTGTCGTGTCGCCTAAAACCGGACGATATACTTCAAACGGCATTCGTGAAAGGAGGCCCTTCCAAGGCCACCGTTTGTCGCTGGTATAACGAATACAAGCGCGGTCGACTAACTTTAGGGAAGAAGAAATAAGTGGTCGCCCTTGCACAGTTGTTACGGAAGAAATCGTGCTAGCAGCGAAAAATTTTATCCACGACAAAAGGCGACGTTCAGTAGATTCAGCACGTAGTGTAGATTGGATCGGGAAGCTTTCAGGAAATTCTAATGGCGCGTATTCGTGCACGACCTCTCCGACGCTCAGAAGCAGCCCCGGGTGGAATGGTGCCGTGATATGATAAACAAGTTTGAAGCATATCTCAGCGTGTTTACGAGATAATTACAGGTGATGAGTCCTAGATTTATTACTGCGATCCTGAAACGAAGCGCCAGGTGATGGTTTGGGTATTTCAAAACGAATCCACGCCTACCCAAGTGAAGTGATCTAGAAGCGGAGAGAAGATTTTGACTGCAAACTTTTTCGACTGGCTATTTTTTGGTATCAATTCCAGCAGCGGAGTGTTTCGAAAACTGGTTACGAAAAACTTTTTTGAGAAGATTTAGAAATATTTCCATATTTTATTTTGGCAAAACTTTCTGAGTGACCTATTTTAGTGGATTAGATGGTTGTACCTTGTGTATGTAGCTGTATTTGCCGGGAACGGGCATGGCTGCGCCGGCGACGTCCTGGTTCATGGTGCGAGGTTCCGAGCATACTTCCAGAGCTATATGGACCTCGTCCAAATTCTGAGAACAAACACGAAGTTTTATCTTATTTGTGTGTCTGCATGTGTTGTGTACAAATTATTTCTGTGAGTATAGGCTTAGGGGCCAATGATATCGCCAGAACTATTGTTCCTGTGTTCGTAAGCACATTACAATTAAGACACAACTTCTATATATCTGTATATTTCACGACTGTAGCCCACTGCTGAGCATATGCCTTTTTGATCTCACGCCAATACCCTGTTCCTTCCTGTTCCCTCTTACGCCCACACAATAAAATTTATAGCTAGATATGTATACTAAAACATCACTTTAAAGGCTACGTTGTTCTAATTATGCCCAAGACTGACTTGGGTTTAGCCAAGCGGAACGTTTGCCACGAATAAAAGGACAGAAGAACAAGTTCATATTTTCGTTAAACAGCAAAACCGTGGTTTTGTTGATAAAAATGGGAATAAATTAGCTGACTGACTGTTGAATAAACAGTTTAGCATTAAAAAGTTAAAATTACTTTGCTAAATTCTGCCAAAAATCCCACAAGCACCATGCGGTTAGCTAATGCACCGCCCTCCCTCCCACTTTTTCAAGCAAGACACGAGCTAACCGCATGGTGCTCTGTGGTATTTTTGGCGGAATTTAGCAAAGTAATTTTAACTTTTTAATGCTATTATGGATTTCCGCAAAGTAACGCCTGATTCTATACAACATCTGAATAAACAGTCGTCATACCGAAGAACAACACTTACGAAAGAGTCAGAGTTCTTTGATTTATTCATGTTGCCGCCAACTGGTAAAATTTAACCGTCGAATTAACTGCCTAGGATGTTCATTAGGCGGCGGCATCCAATTAAAGAGCTGAAGCTTATTCTGTCGTGTGTTTTAACAAAACGTTAAATAACATGGCTAAAGGTGGCTAAGGGAGGCAGTACTAGTCGGCCCGTCTGCTTTGGTAGGGTGACCAACATATGACTCGCCACTTCAGTTGACCTCAGCAACTGCAACGTTGACCGTAATTTACTTCTGCAAGTTGCAACTGATCCGACGCTGCCGGATGTACAGTCCTCTTCGCCCTTGCGAGACAACAGTTACAGGGGGATTTTTCCTTCGGATATTCATATAGGTACCCTCTAGGGAGGTAACCAGAATAACTGCGTGGAAAAAGGGTGCAAAGAGTTTGTTTTCAAACCATCTGAACCTATCAGCAACCGGATCATGAGTCCGGCAATTTAGTTTTTAATCCATTTTAATGAAAGATAAACTTTCCAGTATTAGTAGTTCAATGATCTTCTTTGATTGTACTGCTAATACTGGAATTTTTCACTAGTTCAATCAATTGAACTGTTAATTGAACTAGTGAGAGTAGAGGCAATTTCAACCAAATATCATGACCACCTATCTGATCTGACGTAGGCCAGGCAATCTTAGTAATTTAATAAATTACTTTTCTTAATAGCAAACACCATTAATTTTTGCTATAACGTAAAAGACAAAAAAAATCTTTGCTACAGCCAGCTAAAGACACTGAGTTGTACTTCTGTTCACATGCCTTTTCAGCGGTTTCATTGAATTATTCATACTCGCCGGATTTTATCTCAGGTTAATATTGTTATACTGGGAAATTGTTGCATTGGTCTTGAAAGGTCATGCATAAATTAGATAAAATATTAATAAAGGTTGCTCACTCTTTATTAATATTTTATAGGTAGGCACTAAAGTTTGGAAAAATCTGTGTTATGGTGAAAAAATGTGTTTTACATTTAGATCATATAATCTGTAAATCAACAAACTATTGTCCCAGGGGAAGTCCTCGTTTGTGAGACCCTCATACCTGTGTAGAAATACATTGTAATATGTAGAAATATATACAACTGGTCAGACACAACTTCCAGAAAGAGGCAGCAAGAAGGATCAACAAGGATCAAAAACGTGCGCCTGGTTTTCTATTCAGCTATTCCTCAGAGCCTAAAGAAAAGAGTGTTCCACCAGTGGGCCCTGCCAGTGTTCATCTACGCTGAAATATGGACAATTGAATACTAACGAAAGGGCTAGTTCAATGATTCAAATTCGCTCAGTTTTCTTAGAAACATTAAAGTTGTTTGAATTGATGACTATTGCATTTCATTTCCAGATAGACTAAGTGCCTTCTTTATAAGAACGCAATTCCGTAAAACACTCCAAAAACGGTGACTAAAATAGTCTGTGGTGGAGATTTTACAAGAAAAAGGTGTAGCCACAGAATGAAACACCTCTAGCAGTGTTTCAGTGGAATATTGTATTTATAAATAAGACCGTAAGTGTCCTGTCAAGGTCAAGAGGAAATAACATTGATGTATGAAATAACTTCAATGGGATGCATGGAACTGATAAATGATAGTGTAAATGGTGTGCTAACTATGTGGTCAGTGTTATTTACTAAGTGGATATTCTTTAGTCTGCTTCTTTGAATAACTGAATATGTTTTATCAATAACTGCTGCTAACTGGCAACTTTTTTTACATTGCGATTGCTGAGGCTGAGAACAGTGTTACAAGTGGCGACTATTAATTCACAAAATGTAACTTAGGAAATAAAAGACATGTGTTGAGACTCAAACCCATGATCTCACATATTATGGGAGGGGAGCATCCTGCCAAAACACGACCACAGCTTCATTTTTGCTTCTGGCCATATATCCTTAAATTCTCTAAAGCTTTTAGATTATTTGTTATGTAATAAAACCGTAACTGTGAAGTTGAAGTTGTCTTTTGAAGTTTTCGGTCGTATGAAGATAGGCTTTGTTTTAAAACAATGTAAGAAAAACGGCACCAGATAAGCAACACAACAAAATAAATGCGTTGCATATTTTTGTCATTTTTTATTTTTGTGACATCATTATATATAATTAGACCTGTATGTAACTGAATCTTTTATTTGACACTTCATTCATAAAAATTGGTCAAGCTGTTTAGATACTTAGACAAGATTATATTTTTGCACAAATTAAAGTAAATATTATTAATGAAACCAAAAATACCTCCTTACCAGAACAATAGGTACAGTCTTGAGCTTGGTCCACTGTATACGGAACGTAGCCCGGTTGCACCGTGCGGAGGTCAGCCGAAGCCATCCCGGCAGCTCTAGGAGGTCCGTGAGCAGGTCCTCATCCAGTGTCAGGTCCTGGAGTTCACCCGACCCTCGGAGCGCAGACAGGGATATCTGCTCTGGCGACAGGTTCTTGGTGTACCTAAATGGGAGAGGATCTTGATTTAAAATCTAATGCATGTTTCAGTAGAGTAGAAGAGATTTCTATTGCTTTACCAAGCTACATTACTTTTATTAGTACTATATTAAAAAAGTTATATGTTAGAATTGCTACAATGCTGCAGCAGATACCTACAGCCAGTTTAGACGATGATTTAAAATTGTCGATAAAATAGACTTCCGAGTTGTTTTTTTGCAAACAAGATTGATAGATAAAAAGGGACAATAACACAAAGAAGCAATAATTGTTTCGGTCAATTATACAAGTACAATAGCTGGGTTTAGGCCAGTTATAGGACACAAATATACATCAATGTTGGACATAATCACGCGCCTGTGAGACCTGTGCTATCCATAATTATACGAAAATTAATCTAATTATTTTCAGCTGTAAGTAGACGTCCACTGTCAGAGCGATTTCAGATAACTACAATACCTGGATAGGTGCTTCAGCAACTGATTCTTGATAATAGTCACCATTTTTATGATTATCCTTTGTGTAACAAAACAAAATAGCTAGAATATATCAAAAAATCATTATCACACCCACGACAAAACCCAACTTTTTTTGAAAGATAATGAATGAATGAAAAAAGAAACGTCAAACTTGGATGCGTTCAAGAAAAAAATTCTTGTCGTTCAAGACTATTTACACGTTCAATACCGACAATAAATTTGTGAAGTTGCATTGTGCACACTAGGGGAAACTGGATGAGTCAACGTTTAAGATGGATTACCTACTCATGCAATGTAATGACTGGCTTGATAAATTTTAGGTCTCTACTATGATTATTATATTCAAATTTTTGGCCTGGTTGGGAGAGAGTAGCTCAAGAGGAGTGAACAACTATGGGGGAGGCCTATGCCCAGAAGTAGCACACAAAGCCGGTTAACTAAAAAAAAAACAATCATCGACTTTCGCACTATAAAATTCCATCTCTCCACTCCAACACACCCGATGCAGACATCCAAAAATAGGCAGTACATAATTACTAAAAATACAACACGATAACGCTTATCAACACGAGACGTCTATATCTAATATATTAAAATCTCGTATCATAGTGCGAACTTCTCCAAAACGTCTTTACCGATCTTTTTGAATTTTATGTGATCTTTATATTTGGAAGGTACGGGAATCCTAGCAAAGCAACCTTAGCAGGGTCAGCTAGTATATCTATAATATAAAAATGAATCGCTGAATGTGTGGGTAAGCGCAAATCTTGAGAGCATCTGAACCGATTCCACTAATTCTTTTTTAGAATATTCCTTGAAGTAGGATAATTGTTCTTACGGAGCGAATATAATTTAAAGAATCGACTGTATATAATGAAATGTAGGTACTTAGGTAGTAATGAGTTTTTTTCTGCTTTATGTGCCCTACCCCGCTCTCTCTCTTTGTAACACTCCAATATTTCTGGGCTCGCTGGAAGAAATTTATTTTGAAATAAGTCCGCCTTTGCACGCAATTTTTATCAAAAACCTTTTATTTAAGTTTTATTTTTAATAACGTTTTTATTGTGCAATAAAGTGTAACAAACAAACTGTTAGGCGGTACGAAGTTCGCTGAGTCAGCTAGTATTCCTAAAATTGTGCGGTCATTAGTTCAATCAAATTAATAATAAATATCTCTTACGTGTCCATCTCAAACTGATCGCGATTGCATGGTTTTTTTTCATCTGTCGGGAAATATAACTGACAGTATAATCGGAGCTCTAAGAAACCGGAAACACAAGTGAATGACAACTTGGAAAAGTCAAACGGCGCCATAATTTGTTTGAGGTTGCTAGGCAAATATTGATTTTTAAAAATTTCTAAACAATCCCCAATTTTTATCGACATTCTTTTATTGATACTGGTTGACTTTCTTCTGTCTGTATTTCTGCGATTGAAGCACAGTCTTCAGTTTATTCTTCAAGAAGTTCCTGAATAATCTAGTTCTAGTTCTACGTCGGCAAAAATATTGGTATGTATGGTTTCTTACTATTACGATAACAACATTCTCTCTGTTATACTGTCCTTACTGTAACGATTAGTTCTAAATGCGGAATATCAAAACCTTTTGCAACTAAATAGAAGGAATTTTAATATTGTTTAGTTTACTTTTGCTTCAGATGTATGTAAAAAGTCACAACGTTGCTATATGTATATAATAACATATTCTTTGGCGCCCTTTGAACCTATTGTTTATTTTGTATGCTACTAACCTACTAAAATTCTTTAGAAAGTAGTCCATAGATAAGTACCTATATTTACTGGTAGTAGTCCACTAAGCCGTCATAGAAATAGATCCTATATATGTATACTTTACACTTTTCCTTTACACACCACTTGGGATGTTACTGTACGGCAGCCTCTTCCTAAATTCAATCCGTGGAACAAGTCACTTTTTTCGACAATTCTTCCAACGACAACAATTTTTGACGAATAAGTTGTATGGAAGAAATTTAAGGTAATTTTACCTGCAATTAGATTATCTATCCATGGGTCGTTTATATTGGGACGTTTTAGGAATACTCTAACTGTAGATAGATAGTAGGTGTATTTAATTCAGGCAGTAGCAAGTATCTAGGTCCTTAATATTTTTTTTCTTTTATTTTTACCAGTATATCTACACAAGATTGCGATTGCACGCTTCGCACAGTAGACAATGTCGCGCAGAGAAAGTGTAAAAGGCTTCATTGATGCAGAGTATTCCTCAGGCGACTCCAACAGGACCAAAATCATAAGCCAAGACGGGGCTAAGAAAACGGAGGAGCCTTCACAATGCCAAGAGGAAAATAACAACGAAATAGACCATCTAAGTAAGCAGCTCGATGAAATGGGCTGTATAGTGGACGCTGTAAAGCGTCCGCCCAACATTTGCGTAGAGAACTGCGTCCATGTGGAAGATTCTGAATCGGAGGACGCTTCAGAAGGAGATAAGACTGTAGTTAATAAGGACGAGGAAGAAGATGCCTACACTGACGAGTTTGAGGAGGCCAGTGATGTTGAGGACAAGGCGGACAAAGAGGATGAGACTGAGGTTAAAACAGAGGCCCTAACAGGGGTCAGCCAACCAGACATGGAGGCGAAGACCGCCGGCAGTCGGGCTTCCTTCGTCAATGTGCCAAAGCCAGCTTCGGTCAATTCGGTATCAAGTTACGGGTAAGAGATACCACTTTTCACGCTTTTTGGATTAGTAGTCGAAGAAAAAGTATACAATAGTGTCATTATTTGATATTTAATCACTTCTGTAATTGCTCCAGTAGTGCCACCATTGTTTAATTATTAAAACTTATTGTAAGAGGCACGGGCCTGCTGCTATTAATACAGGCTACTTTGTAGCCTAGCTATAGTAGCAGACACCTATCAGTTTCATTCACGTTTTCTATTTTATTTTAAACAGTGGAAAGTGAATGTAATTGCGACCATGTTATAATAACGTTTTTATTTATTCAATTAATTTGTATTCGTCACCCGCCAAAACCTTTCCGAACAAGTTTGTGGTTTAACACTATATCAACCATCATGTTTGGTTCAAAGAAAAAAGAATTGAATTGAATAATCTCAAAACTATTTTCACACAAAAGCATTAACCGTATTATATCAAATGTCTAGTATTCACGGTGTTGATGGTTGGTCTAATCCAGATAGCTCTTTAAACATCTTCTCTATAATATAAAAATGAACCGCTGAATGTGTTTGTAAGCGCAAATCTCGAGAGCAGCTGAACCGATTTGGCTAATTCTTTTTTTAGAATATTCCTTGAAGAACGAGGATCGTTCTTAAGTAGAGAAAAATAATAAAAAAATTAAGAATCGACAGAAATCGGTACGAAGTTCGCTGGGACAGCTAGTTAGCAATGATTTTGCAACCGAGACAGGTTCTGTCGGGCAACCGAACCAAACATTTCCCAGCCGCGGCGCCGATTCAAATCTGTATTCACTGCCGGCTTTTGCCGATGAATGCACATCAATTCCTATGCTCAATATTAATTTGGTTCTTCCGCAAAACCTTTTGTTTATCTTTTGTTTTACCCTACAACACGCCTCTCAAAGTATAGTAGTGTTGTCATCTCGCTTTAGTCCTTATTCTGAGGTTGTCATGTTGATGCTAGCGCATTGGACATGCGCGCTAGTCTTAGCACAGTATAGAATGGCATAAGTAAGTACCTTAGATAAAAGGCCAGATTCACACGTGCCACTAAATTACGCGCACGATCTGACGGAGTCCTGAGCCTAGGTTCTGTTAAGATAAGATAAGAATATTCTTTATTGTACACTGGAAAAACAACAAACACAAAATAATTAGGTACAAATGTACATAGTACCGTTAGCGGCCTGTTAAATGCATTATAGCTAAGAACGTTTTATCAACATCTTTGATTATTGCATAATGAGAAGTGCATGAACGCGAAAATTTCATTGAAGCTTCAAACCTATCATAAATTCTAGGCGAGAGCGTAAGCGAGTAAGGGTAAATCTGTCACTGTACTATAATGCGTCAGTAAAATCCAGGCCCTGGCGTTTGCTACCTCTATCAACAAGGGATTCACGCAGCTAAACCATAAGGAATCCTTCAGTATTTGGTCCGCCTAATGTAGAGGATAGGCGTTAGGCGCTGATATCACGGAGTACGATTTCAACCTGGTCTCAATCACTAACCTCCCCCAGCTCGATCCCAGTGCCGAAGACGCATCGGATCAACATGTCGTTTTCAAACGATCGGCTGCGCGAGATCGAGCGCCACAACCACATTCTGCTCAACAAGATCGTGAGCGCACGCAATAGCCGCAAGTCTTCCATTCCGCCGTGCGGCCAAGAGGTGCGGCGGACCGTTCCAACAGCCGCGCTGCTTCGCCGCAAGGACCAGCGGAAGATCGACCTCGAGAATATGGTGAGAGACTTCGATTAAATCCTTATCTTCATCACTAACTTCCTTTTATTCCTCATAGCGACGTAGGTTCCTCCTCCTTTAAAGAAACTTCCATAGCGGCCGGTTTTGCGTCTTAAGTTCGAGTTTAGCCGCATTAATCCCGACAATGGTGGCAATGGTGCCAGTCAATCAAGCAGGATGCTTCTTGGGTTAAGAAATATCTTTGTGATTTCCATTTTTATGTACAACTAGCTGACCCAGCGAACTTCGTACCGCCTAACAGTCGATTCTTTATTTTTTTTTTATTTTTCTCTCCGTAAGAACCATTCTTGAACTTCAAGGAATATTCTAAAAAAAATTTTGCGAAATCTGTTCAGCTGCTCTGGAGATTTACGCTTACCAACACATCCGGGGATTCATTTTTATATTATAGGAGACTAGTTGTGCCCCGCGGTGTTACCCGCGGTTTATCGATTTTCCCATGGGAATAAGATATTTTCCCGCAGTAAAACGTAGCCTATGTGTTAATCCAGGGTGTCAGCTAACTCCATACTTACCAAATTTTAATACAATCGCTCCAGTCGTTTAGACGGGAAGAAGTAACAAACGTACACACTCAAACATTCGCCTTTATAATATTAGTGTTTTCTATCTATTGCTTCCTACACAATGACGCACAAAAACGAGACCAATAAGTAAAAAAAAACCGGACATTTAGTATTTACCAATGAAACGAGCGCACTTTTGTACGGTAGTGTAGGTCATTCTGTATTGGCTTGTTCTTCCGATTACCGAGATTGATTCGATAATTGACAGCGTGACGTGAGTGGTGGGTGGTGAAGTCTGGTTGAGATTGACTCCGGTTGGGTATAAATATTGAGACGGAAGGTTCAGCGAAAGATCAAAGTCGTGAATGTGGTGAGTTATCTTGGCGCGATTAGCTACGTTCGTACATTAAACGCATGAATACATGAATCGCTCGTAGCACCGGCTGCCCGAGTGATCTTAAACGGTCACGAAGGTTAAGCAACATAGGGCAACATAGAGTGCATGGATGGGTCACCGTCTATGACTAACGCCAGTGGCATTTTTCCGAGCGGTTCCCGCCTTCGTAAGGCACGTTAAGCAGTTGGTACCGGCTGCCGTCGATAGATGGCAGTCGATAAGCCAAGTCAGAGACCTTAGGGCGGCTTGAAAACTGCTGACAGTAAGACCAGCCACTATTTATGCAAGCCTCCACCAATTCGAACTTGGCCCCCGTGGTGGAGTATGGCCTATACCTTCTTCAGGGAAGAGACCCGTGCCCCTCGGTAATTAATTTCCATATTTATTTACAATGAAGTGTTATCTATATATCTGTCTATCTACATTCGGCTAATGAGTGGCAAAACCGTTGGTGAAATTCGGTGAAATTTACAATTTTGCGCTCATTCTCTAGTGATCTATTAAACACTCTTATCGAATTACCAGTATTAAAACTTTCGCCCATGAAGATAACGATGCAGCAGACTGTGATAAGAAGTAATCTTCTTATGACCGAGATGCACGTGAGTTGATTCACCTGCAAATGTCGTGATAGTCATGAGATAGTCCGTCTGACCTAACTCGACCCATAGTTAGACCTGAGATTTCCGCACTTAGCCTCATAGTTGGGCCATTGTACGTAGCAACCGCTGAGGTACGCTAACACCTCAGACACTAGGCTTTCCTTACGATGTTTTCCTTCACCGTCAGCGAGTAGTATTGCTACTATAATTTCACAAATGTACCATAACTTAGAACACAAAGTCATTGGTACATGCCGGCCCACGACCTCCCGATTGAGAAGCCGGCGTTCTGCACCGCTCCGCTACCACCGCTCTTAACTCGACCCATAAGAAAGATAAAAAAGGTACAACACATACCGGTACTAAGTAAGCCACTGGCATGAGTTTTCATTCGAAGTTAATGAAATGTACCTACAAGGAATAGCGATGTAATTTCAGGTGTATTTATCCCGCTTGCTTTTTTCCTTCAGCCCATCTATCTACTCTTGAACTTATTCTAGTGTCCCAAATTACGAATGTGTTAAAAATAACGACTTATTGAACGTTTCATTCATAAGGAAAAACTTGTGGCATCTCTTCTAGAGAAAGCTTGAAGCGCGTCGGAAACTAATAATAATAACAACTTCCACACACTTGCACGGTTGAGTATCCTCGATCAACATATTCACATGTGATTTTAATCACTTGTACACTAGGATACTGAAGCAGCCAAGAGAATCAGGTCATTTGTACAAAGCGAACCCACGACCTCGGTTTTGGTTGTCGAGCGTATTAACCGCTGGATCAACAAAGCAGTCTGAAGGCATATTTTGGCTAAATAATGAAATAAACGCAGCATAATTTCGCAAAATGAGTATTGCGAGTACGGGAATGATAAAAATAGTTTTTTTAAGAGATCCTGAAATTGGTCCTTCGCTGTTCCCTGTGAAACTTATCAAACTTGTTATTAGGTAGCTCTTCTCGTAGGTACCAATTTCTGTCGAGTAAAAAATACAGGATGGTAAAAATGAGTAGAAATCGGTGGAGTAACCTATAATTTTAAAGAAAAGTAAGTCATATTGTTAACTAAATACCTATATACCTACTTATCTACATCAAAAAGGTGCCATTGGACGCTGTATAAAATCATCTCAATACGTAGATCCAAAGTTAGGCCAAAGTTAAGTTAGTTACTGATTTTTGTTGTTGTTGCATTGTAGTGCAGAACAAACAAATATTATTTGTATTATTTATTAAAACCTCTAAAACACTTCACAAATGCAAATTAAATGGTATGTCGTAAAGGCAATTTTTATAAATGAGACCGAATAAGTCTGAGCAAAATATGACAGTCATATTTATTGCACACGATTTCTTAAAACACTCCTCAATTGCAGTTTAAATAGTCTGTGGTAAATGGTCACACTTTCATTCTTATTCAGATTTTTGCTAAGCTTTCTAGAATCGAGTGATGAACTGATGGCGGAATGTTCATGAAATTAATTACGTTTTTTTTTATAAAATCACTCATGAAAGGAGGACGTAATAATAGTTTAATTAATAATAGAAGGCTTAATCGCGAAGTTCAAATGCTCAAGCGTTGCTTGCCTAATCTGCCTTCCCAAGACGTGACGGATGTATGAAATACAGATTTAACAGATTACTTCCGTCATTCGTCTGCTATCAGTACGGTCCACAAGACTTTTAACCGCTGGATAAGTCTAGTCGACAGCAGTTTGGCCTTTAGATTTTAGTTGCAGAGTCGCCCGTAACTCTACTGAATAAAGAGCACGCATGTAGAGGTTTAGTGCCTGGGTGCCTAAAACGTTCATCTCAAGCTCTTTTTTATAATGCGCTGACTGACGACTGGAATGAAGGATTCCAATCGACTGTCACACTCGAAGCTGATTGATTTCGCAAACGTCAGGATTTGGTAGACCAAAAACCTACTGGAAATTCCGGTTATAGGATAGGTTGTGTACACGTCCAAAGGATTTCTTCAGTCTCGCCCCTGGATTTTCTCAGTTCTATTCCGTGTGGCACTAGGTACAAGAATAAGACCTTTCAGGACAGGAAGTTGAATCCAAAACTCAATCCATTCCAAAGTGTTGGATTTTTTGGTTCGCTATATTGAATTCTCATTGAAATCCCGAAATGTATATTTTTTCTGTAGTTTTGAAATCCTGGCGGCGAAATCCTCTAAAGGATTTTATCTTTCAAATTCATCTTTTAACAAACTCAATATTTTAGGCAATTAATATACTTTCTGTAAGTTTAAATTTAGATTCTTTTTATTAAATTAATAATCTTTTAACAAACTTATCATTTTACGAATTCAACTTTCTGTACCGATATGGTATATGATCACCCTTCATCCATTGGGCGTCATAAGAAGAAGCGAAATCCTTTGGTGGATAAACCCTCTACCGTTATCATTATCGCCAACTCGACTGCCCTTGATTACGAGCAAAACTACCCCAAGACATCTTGGTGCGCAGCGTTGTGGCCATAGTGCCAGGGTGGCATTTGACACTCGGACCTCGGCCTGTGCGGTTTTTTTGCCATTTCGCATCATTGAAATATATTTTTTTAAGTACTTTAATTTGGTTCCTCCCGAAAACCTTGCATTAAAATTACTTTGTTAATTGACCACGGGCCTAATTATGTGCACCAAATCTTGCGAACGTCATCTAACAGCCAAATTCTATACAAATTTATGACCTAAGTGTCTGAAGTGTTCACCTAACCCAAGCGCTAGGGGCTTGAAATTGCCAATCCGCGGGGGGCACGCGTTGTAATTAAGCCCATACTCGCGCTTTGTGAGAGCAGTGGGACGTATATAATAGGCTACATACGTGCGGCGAGCCCAAAAGCCGCAACGCCACCCGCCCCTTAGGCCTAGTACGTCTCTGTAGTGACGGGAGGCATGTATTCAGCAGTGGACGTGGATATTACTGATGACTGACTGACTTTGTTCCCAGATCCTGCTGAAGAAGATCCAGCGCGCCAAGTCATCATCCTGCAGCATGCGCCACTGATGCAGATGGCGCGTCCCAGAGCGGACGCGGCCGCCCCTACAGTTGTATTTGCATTTGTTACAGCCGCCGAGCGCGTGCGCCTTTTCAAATATATTTATTCACGTTTCTATAAACAGTGTGTTTCTTTTCTTAGTTTTAGAAGATTTTCATAAAACTTACGTGGGTTTGAGTATTCGATGTCGAAGATTGGGTTATGTTAGATACACAAAATAACTTTGACCGTGGCATCTACGTTTCGTTATCGTTATCAACCCTTGTATGTCCCCACTGCTGGGGCAAGGGTCTCTTCCTGCATCGCAGGAAGGTTAGGGCATACTCCACCACAGGGGCCAAGTCCGGGTTTGTGGAGGATTGTAAGACAGTGGCGGGCCTTACTGTTATTATCAAGTTATCAAGCCGTCCATAAGGCCTCTGACATGGCTTAACGACTGCCATTATATGACAGCCGGTACCGGCTGTATGACAGTCGGAAAAATGCCACTAGCGGTAGTCACGGGACGGTCACCCATCCTGCACCTGATCGCGCCTGTTGTTGCTTAACTCAAGTGATTGATTCCAATCACTCGGTGCTCCTAGGCCACGAGCGCTTCTATGTAAAATTAGTTTGACTACTTACGTGGAAGAATCCGTAATGATTGATTCCAATCACTCGGTGCTCCTAGGCCACGAGCGCTTCTATGTAAAAATAGTTTGACTACTTACGTGGAAGAATCCGTAATGATTGATTCCAATCACTCGGTGCTCCTAGGCCACGAGCGCTTCTATGTAAAAATAGTTTGACTACTTACGTGGAAGAATCCGTAATGATTGATTCCAATCACTCGGTGCTCCTAGGCCACGAGCGCTTCTATGTAAAAATAGTTTGACTACTTACGTGGAAGAATCCGTAATGATTGATTCCAATCACTCGGTGCTCCTAGGCCACGAGCGCTTCTATGTAAAAATAGTTTGACTACTTACGTGGAAGAATCCGTAATGAGATCATTTATACAACGTATGTAGTGGTTATATACTCTTTGATTTATACAGCGTCTAATGACAGCTTATTTCACACTACACTACAGATGTGTGAAGGTACCACTGCTACAGTGTCTGGGATATTGTTTGTTTTTTTAAATTTCTTATACTTGCACAACAACAGTAGGTATAGGTAGCATCCTGACAGCTTGGTGGGTCTAAAATAAGTCAATGTGCGAAGCCAACCAAGCCGCGGGTTTCCTCAGGTATTTGTGTGCTTTCATTTTTAGTTGGCGTGTAGTATTGCTACTACAAATTCGCAGACGTACTTAAGTTTGAAAATAAACGAAGTCGTAAGTACATGCCCGCATTGGGAATCGAACCTAGGCAAAACGCAGAAATATTTGCTGTTGTATCACGTGTCTTGGTAATGCATAAATATTCTGACAGTAGTTGCGTAATTTTTGTTCCCCGATCAACTGGAAATGCTAATTGTATAGACAAGGCTTTATTATTTAGCTACAATTTATGGTATCTTGTAGTTATTTCTATCTGTATACATAATCCATAATATAGTTTGATAGTTTCATCCTTGGGTAAGATACTTAAATACCATTAGGATATATCAATAACACAATGAAATGAAAAGGTTTTATTTAAAGTAGCGCAGAAGCTGCGGCTTAATGAACGTTACAATTCAAACTAGCTGTCCATTTCAAAATCTAGATCATTTTGGAGAAAAAATGGACAAAAAACTCCAAACTTAGTCTTGTCCTTAATTAACAGAGAACACACTTAATTAATTAAGTCCTTAATTAACTGAGTTTACATAATAATTTTAAAACATAGAACACATGCATTGTACTGGCTTTAATTCCAGACATTATTGTCATCTAAATAATCCTTTATGCTAATAGTAGCCCTTTTGGCACAAAGTGTACTTTACAGATTTTTTGAACCGCGTTTCAGGCAAGCTTAATATAATATCTTCAGGGATTTTATTATAGAAGCGTATACAATGCCCCATGAGGGATGTATTAACCTTTGCCAGCCTAATAAATAGTGTGAACGAAAGTAAGTTTTAAAGTTACTGATATTTTTCCTGACGTAGGTACCTACATAATGTATTCATAGATATACAGACTGGCAACTGTCAGGATGTTAGTTTCTTTAAAGAAATCTCTTAACGAATCTCTACTGCCTAGCTTCAGGTCAGGATCTCTACAGGTCACTAACACAGGTCACTATCGAATATCGAACCTCGATACGTCACCCAACTTCGAACTTATATAAGCATTTGGTGGCACACGTGATAGCGATTTGTCGGAAATTTCCTAGTGGTAACCGCTAGGTACAATTATCTGACAAAAACGATATCAGTGAAAATGTGAAAATGAGTCAACAGACAGTAAACGCTGTACATATAGTAATAGCGGAAAAAACACATTTAGCTGTGAAATTATAAACGCTAAAACAACTAAACCGAACATGCTTACTGCAGATAAGAATGCAAAAATAGCTCGTGTTACTTTACGGCAGGCTCACAAACAAGGTCAGAGGTCCTTTGGTCGCGCCACTTCGTTCTCGCTAAGCACACGTCTGGTAAACAACTGATTGTAGAGAAATTATAATTGTCTCTACTCTGTAATACTAATTATAAATTCTTGAAAATAGTAACAAAAGAATGGATCAGCCCTGACTTATCAGTTATATTCAACGCCTTGGGAAGAATGCTGACATTAAGTTCCTAGGAACTTAATTGAGCATTGGCTCAATTGGAAGAGCGCTGGCACGGATAGCCAGAGGTTGCGGGTTTGAATCCTGGCATGGGTGAAATTTTTAGCCTCTAAATAGGTTTTTAAATTTGTCCTTAGCACGGGTCAGTGAATTAAAAATAAAAATAGTATAACTTAATGACACTTAATGACTCTTCCAGAACTTTTCTAGAACTCAGAACTTAATGACTATTCTAGGTTCCTAGGAGACTGCTGTCTTCTAGGAACCTAGACCTGCTGTGCTGTGTAGAAAAACTCCTAAGAAGGCGTGGGCGCCTTCAAGGATTTTTCCCTTTACGTCGCTTCTTACTGCGTCACTTTACGTACTACCTATTCCTGCTTACAATAGAGGCACGATAATCTAAATACCTTTTACATTTACCATTTTACTGAGATTTATTTTATCAAAATATTACAGTTGGTACTTTTATCACAGTGTTGGAGATCTTTGCGAGTTTCAATATTGTGACAGTAAAATTCATCGTCTAAATAATTTAATATCTTAATGAATTAAATCTAAGTCGGCATTCGGCATTTTTAAGGCAATGTTCTTTGGCTTCTCAGTATCCATTTTTTTTAGTAAAGTACTAAACTCTTCACTGCTGGATCCCCTTACATCCTTTCCAGGCGAACGGAGTCAGTGACATTTCTTTTCACTGTTTTTCAATCTGAGACTTCTATCCACCGTGCTTCTATCGTATAGTAGTGGTTATATACTCTTTGGTATAGTCTCAATCTTGTGATAATTCTGTGCACACCGCGTGTAATCTGTGTCATTCATTCTGTTAATTAATATGTTATCTAGGCGCACGGAGGGCGCCCCAGACAAGTTCTCGGTCGGCCTTTGATTCGGTCGATTCGAGCAATATTCGACTCCCTTCTATCTCCGAATTCAGTATATTACCTCTATATAGGAAGCCATTAAGAAACAGTTCCAATTTTCATACATCCTGCTAGCATAGTTTCCAAATTTTTATTGCGGATTCATAAATCAGTAAAATTAATTGTAATAAAGTTATGGTACTCACTAGATCATCAAAAAACTAGAGTACCAACTACATTTAAGCTACATTTAGAAATGTGGAACATATTGCAAAAACGGCGGGAAAAAGCACTCACTTTTGTAACAACTAGATCAAAATGGATGAGTACCCATTTTGATTAAAAGCGAGTGCTTTTTTTCCCGAGTGGTTACACTACAGTCTTCTTATTTGACATGATAATCGAGAAAAACATTGCTTAAAGTCACGCAATACGATAAGTGAAATGTATTCAGTGCAAAATCAGAACACTTACAGATTATTAATAAGTAGTAAAAATGTATCTAAAAATGGTTGTACAGTCCACAAAAAATGTATGATACTTACTTTTTTTATTGCCATAGTTGGTCATGAAATAATATTTTTATGAAGTGGTGAAATTCCACCAAAGTATAGATTTATTTTTGCTATCCTTAGGTGTATTGTTTGGATTTTCACTTTTCCATCCTTTGTAGCACTGAAAAAGTTAAGATTTGTGAATTCAACGAATTTACACGAGATTTTTATGTTATTCTTGTTCGTATTGCGCAGCGCATTGTAAGTGAAACGACATTTCTCCATGACAAACTTTTATTTTTCTTCTGCCTCTCACATAATATAAATTACCTATAGACAAGTAATTATACTGATTTAAACAAAAAAAACAACCAGCTTTTCATTATTTTTCCGTATTGTCAAAACACTGCTAATCCAATATAGAAAAGGAATTTCGTAATGTCTTACATATCACGTTTTTTTTGCGACGCAAAGTTGGCCCTTTTTTACGAAAAAATTTTGGAGTGCTTCGAGCCTTTGCAGCCACGCGTGACCTGTGGCCTTTACTTTGCCCTTTCTCTATAAACCAAATTATATCTAAGTAGCTTGGTATATGTTGTGGGTATCTTAGTTACCTTTTTGCCGAAAACAATTTAATTTATTAGGTTTTTATTTCTTATATAAAAAGTACCCGGAAACGGCGTGCGTGCATGCAACGACTTATGAACGTTGATGAAGCGAAGGTGATCTGTCAGGATCGTGGCAAGTGGCAGTCCCTGGTCTCTGCCTACCCTTCTGGGATACAGGCGAGAGGTTATGTATGTATGTATTTCTTATATTTCATTATATTATTTACTTGGTAAGTACTAACATAAGTACTTACCGAGCAAATAAAAATTGATCCCAGAACAACTTGCTTTAAATGGGTAATCACCAGGACAAGAACCGACAACCGTTGGAGTAAACGTGTTCTTGAGTGGAGGCGGCCACTCGGCAAACGTAGTGTAGGACGCCCTCCGACAAGGTGGGATGACGATCTGCGAAAAACAAACCTGACTACTTAGAAATTATTTATTCGTAGACTAGCAAATGAAATCAACATCATCGCTCTGCCCACTACTGGGTGGGTGCCTTTCCCCCCAAATACTTTTCCCCCATATCTCACGTACTCTTGTCATCCGCATCCATGGATATTCTATGTAGCACACAATGGTAGAGAAAAATAAGAGTTTATTTGTTGCCAGCACTTCTGAATCATACACGTACCAAGTGATACACAAGTTGTTTACGCGACTGCTAAAATTTATGAAACATGCTGTTTAGTCCTGGTTATCAATGGATGAACTAAGTACCTGCAGCTGTCATTGCGAAAGGTTGCGAATTTGCGATAGAGTACTCCCAACCCTGGGATCCAAATCGCCCCCTATGTTTGTTCTAACTTGGTAACTTTCTAGACTTGCTTATACTTTGCTTATAAGTTCATAGGTTATACATAAGTTATAGAGGAGGGTCTGCCTTTAGAGCCAATTTTATATGACTATTTTAAAAAAAACCATTTAGAGGCTAAAAATTCCACCCATACCGGGATTCGAACCCGCGACCTCTGGCTATCCGTGCCAGCTCTCTTTCCGACTGAGCTAATGAATTTGACTAACCAAATACAAGGCTGGCCGAACGGATAACTATGTAGGCTCCCCCATGTTGATCTAACAATGGGACACTTAGATATATAGGATCAAATAGGTATCCTATTTGATTCTGTGGGTGAAGGAACAGCGGTTTCTCCAATTTTAACGATCTACTTTGATTCTTTCCTTACTTGGATACTTTAAATGTGTCCTGTATCACAGTTTCCATTCAACAAATACTTTTCTAAATTGAGTGAAACACAGGCGAAATAATGGATAATTTGAATGAAGTACATAGCCACTCACTCGCTTGTTTAATTTAGAATTAATGAATCTCGTGCATATAATGTGATCTCATCACTAGCCAAATAACTGGCGCGCCTGAATTACGATGACTCATTAATTACATACTCTACAAATTAAATTCACGAAGAAACATTGTTAATTCGGATCTACATCACGTTGTTCTTACTGATGTGTTTCGAAGTGCCTACTGGAAGTTGGTCTACGTTTCGAAATACTTCCACGTTTTTTCCCGTTACGACATCGCTTTGAGATTGAAAACTTTTCTTTCCTTTGCTTACGTATTAGTTTTACGTAACGAGGTTAACTTACTCTGGATGTTATCATTTGTAAATGAAGCTTTGGTTAGTCGCGACTTTGCGTGTCTATGAGGTGAACAAGGACTTGTAACTATTCTGAAGAAGCAATAGAATTATAATTTGCTTTGAAATACCTATCACCAAAGTAACACCTAAATGACAAAGCGAGGCAAGTGTCTCTCTGCTATGATATTTTACTAAAATTACACTTAATTGAGTACAAATCTTACAAGTCTTTGAACCATTCCCTGTAAAATTACGACTTGAAATTTGCACGCTCTTTTATAATAATAATAACTTTTACACGATACAATCACTTGACTTGGACCCAAACTAGGATACCCTGTAGGTACTACGATAACCAAATAAGAACGTCACAAACGTGAAAATACACTCAAACTGAGGCCACAAATGTACAGCGGCCCTCAGTGGGATTCGACCAGCGACCTCTGCTGTGGTGGCTAAGCGCCTTAATGGCTAGACCAACGAGGCAGACTTTAGTTCTGAATACCAACACTAAAGCGATTGAAATAAACAAGTTATGATTTTTTCAACACACTTGCTCCTAAAGTGACTCAATGGACACCGCAATTAGGCACAGCATAACACCCATAATCAAACTGTGACTTTTCCATTGCTATAACTCACAAGTGAGTTGTAGATTTTTTATTTTATTCGTTGGTTGAGTTGCTTTGTTCTTAAAAAAGGTTTTATTAAAAAAAAGATCCTGTTCAATAGAACAAATAAATTAATGTTCCTATTGCTTGCTCATTTCATGCAACTTCTTATTTAAATAGATAATTTTAACTCGTTTAATAAATAAAAATGTTTAATAAATAAAACTTTCACTCAAATATAACTTTTGTTTTCTCTGTAATAAAAGGAAACTTTAAATTCCCCATTTTGTATGGCACGTGGCAGAATAGGCGCAAATCCTATGCGCAGAAAATAAAAAAAAACATCCCTTTAGTCTGTGGTCGATCGCAATGCGCGCGCATAGGAAAACTGATAATTTTTTCCCGCCATAGCGAAACAACTCGTTTTCACTATTGAAATTATAATAAAAAAACGTCGTATGATACACGTGTGTATTGATTATTACCGTCCCTCGGCGATAATCACCAATGTTACACACTAGTACCATAATGTACTTACTATTATTCCATTGCCCTACTTAGCACCCTAAAGCGCCATAGTGAATTATCTACTGAAGTGTTTTTTTTACTTTTTTTTGTGACCTAATTACAGTTTCTAAAGTTATACTTACGTCTAAGTAGGTAATTATTGATGAGCACGTAGTTAGGTAAACATTATTGTAGTAAACAGTTGACAGCAGGTAAACCGTTATATTTTTGTTGCGAAGGCGCCTTAGCGAAACTGATTAGAATGGCGACCACTGTGGTGCAGCGGTAGCGCATCTGCCTACCATGCGAGAGGTCCCCGGTTCGAACTTCGGCTGGGGACAAGTTCGAACCGGGGACCTCTCCCCAGGTTTTGGATGTTTACCCACGACACAGGGTATCCTAGTGTGGGGCAAGAAGCACTGTATGTGCCTGTATGTAAATTTTATGTTATGTATGTTAGTGCACCTATGTAACGGTGGATGTGCTGTTGACTGTACTTTCATGAATCACTATGTGTATGACTTCCTTTAGTAATAAAATTAAATGTACCTACTGTAAATAAAATGTAATAAAATGACTGATGACTAACCACGTCCTAAGCCGGGATTACCCGGGACACTCGATAACACTTCTTCAGCGAGATAATTTTCAGGAATCTTCACTGGATAAACTAAAAGTCAAAGAGTATTTTCAAACAGTTCTAAAGAGGCATCGTCCGTTTAATACAATTTTGATAAATGTAACGTTTCAGTTTCAGTATTTATACTTCAAAATTTCAGCATGTCAATATGAAACGTTACCACAGCTTTGACGTTCATTAAGGCTGTTCTTACGTGGAGTGTGCGGTGTGGCTTGCAAATTTTAAGAGAATTTTGAGAGAGAGTTATTCCACTAATCCCCATTGAAACTCCCCATTGATTGGGATTTGTGAACAGAAAGTTCATAATTCCCCATTGGTATAAGAAAACTAGGTGGCCCGCCCAATTCCACTTCAGCTTAGCGATTGCAGCTTCAACATCGACAATTTTGGTTTTGTCTTAGTCAAGTGTCTTAAATTCAAGAAAAAAAAGTTGTATTTGTAAAGCCAATGCTAAATCGTTACATTTACCATAACTAATGACAGGATAGTAAGGATATTTTTTTCTCGATAGGAATAATTCCAAAGTGGGGCTTTTTATTTCTGTTTATGGAGTTCTTTTCTATACTTATTTATTACTCAGCACATAGTTTTTTTCCTTAAAGCGCTTTGGGCTGCTAAGTAGCGCCAAATCTATAATAGCATTAAAATTTGAAAACCAACAAAAATCCAATGCTCGTTTCTTGCTTCTGCTTGAAAAAGTGGGAGGGGGAGCGGTGCACTAACTAAGCGGAATTTAACAAAGTAATTTTCACATTTTAATGCTAAAATGTAAATATTAGTGTAATTCCTCTCTTTTCTTTTCCTTTCACCTACCTGCTAGCCACCTACAAGTTTGTCTCGAGCATGTTTTGAAAAAGATAGAGTCAAGAAATCCGACACTTTGTTAACATACAATCACCTCTACAACGTGACTCTTGTGTATCGTGATGTTTTCATAACTTTTGCCTTTTAAGTATGTACTTACGTATATTTTCTCTGACTATAACACGTTACAAGCAGCCTATGTACATCCCACTACCAGTAAACGACAAATGGCACAGTAAGCCATCTCTCAAAGTGAGATTGTGAGAGTATGTATCACCGCGGCCTGGTGATTTCAAACGTTAAGGTAAGTTAAGTGCTTATAAACATTTACATCCCAAGGTTGTCTGGAAGAGATCGCTTTTAGCGATAAGATCGCCTATTGTATACGGCAATAGCTTAGATGTGTAAGCCTTTTTATGTATTTTTGTTTTCTGATGTGTACAATAAAATCTAAATACAATCAAGGTCATAAAAGTAACTTATATATTATACAAACATTATGGTATCTTAAATATTTATGATAATAATAACAATTAATCATAAAAATGGAACTAAACCTAAAAAAATCTAATTTAAATAAAATATTTGAGCCAGATCGCTGTCGGGCGGCAGAGTACCAAGAAGGCTGGCGGCATTGCCTCGCTGTATGGCTAGGCTTATCCTTTGGCCAAAGTAAGCACCAGCCCTCGGGTCTCCTGAAGCGTCGACTAGGTCATAAAATAGAAAATAGTACTAATTATAGGTCCACCTTTGCATTTTTGTTACAAACTCACACGTAGTAACGGAATTAAGTTCATGCAGAACACGCATGTTAAGTTCGATGTGCTGTCAACTGTATCCATGGATTTGAAAAACCAATAAGTCAAATTAAAGACACAAACAAACGTGTATTTATTCTTAGTAACTGTTATAACATTTTTTTGCTCAATAAAATATAGAGGGAAAACGTAGGTATGTGATAGATACCTACGTTTTCCACCTACGTGATGTCATAATCACCTGTATCAGACAACAACTAGTTGCTAGGTGCAATAAAACACCTTCCATCATCATCTGTAAAGAAATTGCATTTTGCCAACGTTAGGTACATTATGTTACTTTTGCAAGTAGGCAATAATGGTATGACTAACATACCAACGCCAAAAGTACTTAGGTGAACGAATCGGCACGTGTAGAAAAAAGCTAAGCGGAATAGAAATATTTATTAGCACTTTCAACATTTTTTTTCCGTTTTATTGCTTTTAGATCCCAAGTCTTGATACAATAAATAGAATCACTTCACGTTTACGCAACTGGTTGCATTTCATATTAAACTCCGTAGACAGATTAGTTGAAATTCCTTCTTCCTTTCTTATCCAAAGTTTAGTATAATAACTGGATAAGTAGTAAGTAAATAAATACTTTTCCAGGTATAAATAGATAGATAGATAGGTATACCTATCAAATAATCTATTAATAACTCCAAATTGTTGCGGTCCAACCCGTTTTCAAATTTATTTACTGGAAACAGATGATTCATAACTTTATCGCGACCATGTACGTAGTAGTATAAATATTAATTAATTACATTTAGGGTTTGTCTCATACATGATCTACTTAGGGCATAGCAATTTCCAATATAATGCTCTCCGTAAGTAAATAAAAGCAAGTAAGGTGGAAAATTCCAGTAAGAGAAATTCTGGAAAAAGAAAGGAACAAAGAAGGCGAAACGGGAGTAACCTACCGCAAACCTCAACGTCAATTTTTCCTACGTACGCTGTGACGTCGTGTGAATTACGTGGTACACACTGATCACGTAAACTCTTTGCATACTAAATCGATTTGGCTGCTCGTGGAAATGTTTACGAACATACTACGTAGTTTTGAACTACGCATGTTTGACTCGAATGCCTCGGAACCGAGGCCTAGCCACCTAGCCTTGATAGGGCGATAACGTTCGAGTGATTAAACTATAGATGATAATGTTGACTCTTAAGTGGTGACATGTGTTGTAGGTAGCTTAAACAAAGCAAGCACCTTATCTATACCTTTTGGAGTGAACATTCTCACAGTGTGTAAGAAAATATTTATCTGTTCTACTTAACTTCGCCTCTGTACTTTTATTTTTAATTATGTAGACCAGGATTTCCTTCGCGTAATATAGAGGATATTATGCGAATGAAATCCTAAACAATTCTAATCAACTGACTATCAAACTTCATATTAATTACTGTTGTAAAACGTCCGACTGCCAAACTCCATACTGATTACTATGGCAATAGTGTGACAGTGCGCACAATTAGAATCTAGTCTCTAATCTGGATCTAGATCCAGGAAGTCCTGCCATGGTCACATTGGCCCTCTTTGACTACGGAACCCTGAAAACAGTCCAAAAGTGTTTCTGAACCCTCTGAGAGTCGGAATCCAAAGGACGCATAAAGAAGCAAGTTTTTGCTAAATACTTAATTTTATATTAATTTTTTTTGGTACAAAATTGGTGGATGACTCTTGCCTGTACCTGATCGGTTTGTTTTACATATAATAGAATCAGTTCCAAATTAAAAAAAAATCCAATTTTATTTTTTTATAATTTACGTACCTACTTATGCTGTGTAGTGAGTGGCACAGTTCAATAGACAACACTTAGAACTATATGTGTTAAATAGAATGGTCGTTCTTTTATGTAGGACACAATGATTTACTGAAGGCTGCGACATTGATAAAACTCGTTAAGCGGGAGTTTAATAATTGTGTTCAATAATATTTTCATAAATGAAAATGTTAGAGAAAAGTCATAGAACAAAAGACGTTGTAAAACGCTACCTCCAATGGCAGTGTTTCAGGAATTGCGGGATTTTTTAGGCAACCGTATATACATAAGACACACTTTTAGTTGTAGAGCACAGGCCTCACAGAGAGAAGATAATTTTAAGCGCAAAGGTAGGATGTCATTATAACTCAGGTACCTACACGCTGTCTCGTAGGCTGATACCAATCCTTTTTATTTTCCTATTCCAATAGACCCGTGCCACTGCTGGGGCACGGATCTCTTCGTGCACCATAGGAACGTTAGGCCATACTCCACCACGGGGACCAGTCCGTGTTGGTGGAGGATTTTAAGACAGTGTCGGGCTTTACTGTCAGAAGTTATCATACCGCCCATAAGGCCTCTGACATGGCTTAACGACTGCTATTACATGACAGCCTTGGCAACCTTGACAACCGTGCTTAGCGTGCCTTTCAAAGCACAGAAGCGCTCGGACACAATGCCACTAGCGGTAGTCACGGAACGGTCACCCATCCTGCACCTGTTACTGCTTTTTTCAAGTGATTGATTCCATTCATTCGGTTCGGCTGGGCCTCGAGCGCTTCAAGATCAATTTGTCTAAATGTGTTACCACCTTGCTACCGGCTGTGATTTCTGTGAACTTTCCATTAGAGCGACATTGTTGTTGTTGTCGTGTTGGAATGGAATAGTACAGCTAGCGATGTTGTTTGTTTCGGACTTGGAATAACAAATGTAGAGTCCTTAAGCACATTGTTATTGGAACCACGACACGGACTGTCAGGATAATTTGGGTCATTACGTACTCCCGATAGCTAACTGCATCAAATTTTACTATCAAAAGTAGTCGTAGCATGACTTAGAGAGCAGATATGTTGCACAAGAAAGGGCATAAATCTTCATTCAGTCCTCATCATCAGGCTATACTAGTCCACTGCTATAGACATAGCCGTGCCATAGCGCCTTGTCTTCAGCTTTCCGCATCTAGCATCTGCCTGCATTTTTCAGTCGGCTTTACTTAATCTTGTATCGATCGGACCAATCTATCGAAGTGTGTAACGTTTGATCAGTAGTTATAGTGCTAGTGATATTTAGGTACCATCTAAAGTATAATGACGTATAAAGTATAATGACCCACTTCAATTTTAAAGAACAAAACGTAATAAAATTCATACGCGCATTACGTTATATAAACTCACGCTTATGTCCCAGAAGGGTAGGCAGAGACAAGAGTTTGCCACTTGCCACAATCTGGACAAACCTCTAGTTCGCTTCATCAAAATGCATTAGTCGTTGCATGCACGCATGCCGCGGCATGCCGGTTTAAACAAAAGGTACATTATGAATGAGTTTTAGCTGTAGATAAACGGATTAATAAAGTTTGATTGTATTTAATGTTATTGCTCTATTTATCTTCAGATAAAGTAGGGTATTCATATCTAGACAATATATAGACTCGAGTAATTGCGACACAAAATTGAATTTTGCAACACACCAGACAGGCTTAATCTGATATCAATAAATACAGCACAAATGACTAATCCAAGACTCGATAAGTCACTTGTTTTGCGGCTTGTTAATTACTTATAAAACACACTGGCCAAAACCTTTTCCATGCGTTTAAACATTTTCGTTGGCAGGGAAATCGGATTGCGTTGTGCCAAATTGCGTCGTGTTTAAAGAAAAAACATCAACCGGAGAGCCGGCGTTAGCAAAAAATTACGCCCCATAAGCCGTGTTGTACCCAAAATTAAAGAAGTAGAGCATACACCACTATGTACCACAGAGCTGATACCACTAAACTAAAACATAAATTCACGCGTATTTTCTGGTGGACTGAGCAGAGACCAGGGTTTCCACACACTTGCCACGATTTTTATAAACGATTATCTCTCCTTTAGCATTCATAGTACGCCAGTACTAATTTTTCTTGCCCTATTTCATACCTTATAGAAAACCTTGCCAGTCTAGTTAGTATATGTCTAGATGTGCTTCATACAATTGTACATATAATACATGGTTTCATGTCTTTGGATGGGAATCCATACACATATTGATATTGTCGTAGATAAGAGGGAGCCGGGTGGGCCATGCCAATAGAACAACATGTCTGCTAAAACAGAAACTCTCCGCAATTTCTCAAAACCCCATAATTACAGGGAATTGTGTGTCTTAGAAACAACAACTGACCTAACCGTGGAAACCTCTACATGCAGTTGTGGCATATTATATAGAATAACCACGGTAGATAAGTACTACTTATTTGTGTAATATCGATTAGGGAGATAACAGCGTTAACAATAACTAACAACAACATGTTGTTATTGATGCTAAACCGGTGAACCATATTCTGTTTGTTCGCTGAAGATTATTTTTGTTACTTTTAATTACGAATGGAAACTTTCCATATGTGAAGCGACAGTTGGCTTTGAAACATTGTTTTTATAAATACAAACGATTAATTACTTATCAAGTTATCACATAGGATACCTATTTTAATTCCATACAAAGAGGCACACACAGTTTGTTAGAAAGATTACTGCTTTCTATCAAGTACAGTAACGTAAGTAACTCGAAATGACCAATTCATGGTGGCCTTTCCTTCTGCAAGAAGCCTTGAGAACGTGTAGTATAATAAGGAGTTGACAGATTATTGCCCATGCCCTTAGATTAGAAGAAATTTTGTCACTACTATGAACTGGTTAAGTTTGAGGTCGACCGTGAGTTGTTATGTGTGTTACAACACACATTTCCCTTATTGGGACGGTAGTAGACGTATTTTCGAGAAAAAAGATTCGTGAAACACTGCGTAGTTGAATAATAAGGTCTTCAACCTCATTATCAGCACGGCTATTCCGTTCAAACGCCCCATTTATTTATGCGTGCAATGTTGAGACTCCTACTTGGCCGTGACCCGTCAGTTAGAGACAGACTACCCGCTGATTAGCGCTGATTTATTACCCGCCTTGGATCGAAGCCAAGATCTTTCTTTCCTCAAAACATTCTGCGTAAAATATACAAAGTATAAAATTTTGCTAAAAGCTTTGATCCACCACTCGACTTGATACAGACGATAATAAAGGTGAAATGTACCTAAGCGAACTGCGAAATGCGTCAAACCAGCCGAGTGAACGAATTTTAGATTAACGTATATTTAAATGTCCTTACAACAGAAACTAGGTATAACTTATAAAATGTTTATAATAATTTGTTATTATAATATTTCGATGCTAAATTTAAACAAGACATCTTTAAATTGGTACTCCTTTAACCTCCATTATGTGGGTGTGTCGGTGCAGGCCAAAGGATTCCCCTCTTTTAGACCAAAATTTTCAGTCACCACCTCTGAATGACTTGGAAATATCAGGATCTTGACAGAATCATCATCACAGGCCTTTGAGTCGCTGGGCTATAGCAAGACATGACATTTCGGTGAAATTTTGGAAGGCACTCAATGACTTCGGGCTGCCGATTTGTTCTGTTCGGTTTTTGGTATCTTTCAAATGATTAATCAGCGGTCATATCAAGTTCCTTAGCATGTGTATTTCGACTCTGTCCTCTAATGAGTTCTTGAAATTAAGGCGCTTAGGGGCGCTAACTAGCGCCACTAATGGAATAAAAATCATAACTTGTTTTATAATACGTTTTTATCCAAAAGTGAAATCTTAACCACTGTGATAACTATTTTTAGAACCTACAGTCTAAAACCTAGGATCAACAATCTAGGATTTTATACTACATTCTAGGCTGTATGTTCTAAAAATAGTTACCACAGATATCTCAAGTTGATTTAAAAAAAAAACCGGCCAAGTGCGAGTCAGACTCGCGCACCGAGGGTTCCGTACAAACCTGTATTATAGACCTGAGTATTTGGTATGAATTTCAATTTAATACCTCTACGCGTTTATGAGGAAATGGGTAGTAAGTTTAAAATTATTAAAAAAAAATATATTATGTGATGTAACTAAAAATTTATGGTTTTCGTAATTTTTCCTTTATCTATGCTATAAGACGTTGCTTCGTACCAAATTTCAAGATTCTGAGTTCACGGGAAGCACCCTGTAGGTTTTGATTCCCTTGCAAGTGTCGAAAATTTGCGGCATAAACGGCTGTATCTTTTGATTGCGTTGGCTTAGAAGTTTGATTTTTTCACAGCTTCAAGGGACAGTAGACTTGAGTAATTGATATAAATTTCAGCTTCATACCTTCACACGTTCCTGAGAAAAAGGGTCTTGACAGACGGACGGACGGACGGACAGACGGACAACAAAGTGATCCTATAAGGGTTCCGTTTTTTCCTTTTGAGGTACGGAACCCTAAAAAACGTTAGTGCCTCTAAGCACCTTTAAAAAGATTGCAGCTAATTAATTCACAGTTCATGCTTCATGTTCATTTATGTAGCCTATATCCGTATAATACACTACAGGGCCTTTAGGGCAAGGCCTTCTCTACCGCTGATTGGCGATTTCTGATAGCTGAAGTAGTTGAACGCCTCAGACACACGGGTTTGCTCACGAAGTTTTACTTCACCATTAGTGAGTTATCTACCGAAGGCCAGTGAGTTAAGCTTCTAGGTACGATTGTATTGTGCTGCCCAGGATATTCGGGTACACGGGATGCCAAACGAGCAGCTTGTAGCTAGATTATGTTAGTGAATTGTACCGACGACAATTGCATGATTGCGTCAATTTAATTTTATTGCCGCTTTAACAACCCTTATCAAACCTTCTAGGCGACGATGGAAAGAAAAACTTCGTAAACGTTTTTGTGAACGTCGTGACCGTGAAAGCCTACACATTCGTAATTGTGCTATACCTACTTATTAATAGCCCTAGAGGCTAAGAAAAAGCACAAACGGAGTGAAAAATGAGATCAAGAAAATCCGTAGATATGGGCTAATAACTAAGTAACTTGGCCGTCTGCGAGACTTTTATGAGCTGTTACTTCTGTTCCCAGTAACTCGGGGCGTCGCGGGTTATTTTCCTTGAAAACCCGCTTTTCTCGGTAATTCATTTTATTTGATTGACGCGCGAGCTTCAGAGAAACTGAACGAACTATTTCCTTTAATTTGGCAACGGGCTTAAAAAAATAGTGATTGAGCAATTGAGTTGTCTCTAGTTTAGTGCCAGTTTGAAGGCTTTTGTGACAAAAGATTCTTCTCAAATAGCCTATAATTTAACAAACCTACACGTAGATATAAATGCAGTATGCATTCGGTATTTCTTCAATGTTTTTAGGACGTACCTATTCATCAAAGTTACCAGAAAATAATATGTAACGATATTATTTAGATTACATTTGAGCCTTTTCAAGACAAGCGATGAGACAAGACTACATGTTACAAACTTATTATTTTTATTGTCATTAAATTTCAAGACCTTCGAGTAGGAAAATACAGCGGAAAATTCTTCAGCCTTTGCACAATTCAACGGTCTCGTTAAATGTGTATTGTTATCGTATTTGTAAAGGCCCTTTGTATTATAATAGAGGCAGGTGCAACGCATAAATAATTCTTCTAACCAAGGTACCTTTGGTAATTTATATGTACCTATCTTATATTTGCATTCAAATACAAAGACGCTTGTGTTAAGTTGCATCGATATACCTACTCGTATGTACAGATATTGTAAATAAGACTCATATGCATGTGCAAGTTAACAAACAGTAGGGCGAGCCGCCTACAAATTGCTGTTACAATTTAACGACAAGTGGAAGTATTGGAAGGATCTTGCATATAAAAAAATCGATAACAAAATAAGTTCATCAGCATGACGATGCAAGTTGCGTGCTCAAATATCAAAAGCGTTCTATCCAATGTCTAATTTATTTTACAGCATTTAAATTTATTTCGCAATTTTTAGTTATTTTCAAGTCGGAATTTGTCAATTATTTTGTTGTACTGGAAAGTCGTGACGTGACGTGACAAATAAAATACGCAACTCACTACCTTATGCTTACTTACTACTTACGCAGTGCTGTGATGATTAGATTGACATTTATGGTCAAATTCCGTCATTTTAGCGCCTGAAACGCGTGATTTGCGCCTCCATGTTACGTACGCAGAAGAGCCACCTGACTAGCCGGCCACAAATTGACACATGAAAGTTGCTCAAATATGCAACTGATGCAAGTTACTTCAACCAGATGTGGCTGCCTGTACGTAATACATAGAATATTGTAGAGGTTCGAAATTTCACTGATGCCGGTGAGTCGCCCATTAGCTCAGTTGCAAAGAGCGCTGGCACGGATAGCCAGAGGTCGCGGGATCCAATCCCGGCATGGGTGGATTTTTTAGCCTCTAAATAGGTTTTTTAAATTGTCCTTAGCACGGGTTAGTGCATTAAAAAGAATATAAATATTAGAGTTACGTAGATGTGATGTGATGACAAATTAAAAAGACAATTTGAGCTCTCGCTGCGCGTCTACACAAGAGAATGAACCAGTACATGATAGTGACCTTTTGGGAATCCAGGATGGGATCAATTTTATTATACTCTTTTTAATGCACTAACCCACGCTAAGGACAATTTTAAAAACCTATTTAGAGGTAAAAGTTCCATCCATACCGAGACTCGAATCCGCGACCGGTTAAGCGTGCCAGCTCTCTCCGAACTGAGCTAATAGGCGACTTACCATCAGTAAAATTTCGAACCTCTTTACAATATTCTTTGTATGAACTACAGGCAGCAACATCTGGCTGAAGTAACAAATTTTATTGTAGTTTGAGACCATTTTATTGTTTTACAACTTAATCTCGGTATTATAGCTCGGTATGTAGCTCTGGGCTGGCTTGTCTTGTATAACCATCACTCTGCGATAAGGTCGAAAGGCCAGTGCAGGTGACAGTTGCCAATTTGAAAACAATTTGTACTTTAGGATAAGTATCATTGTAAACCGCATTTTTCAGCCAATAAAATACTTGGATTTTGTATAATTCCCATAAGTTTTGGGGCCACCTTTAACCAACTTCTGTTAGCAATGATGTCGATGTAAGCAACGATCCTTCCCTTTTATTTTTTTCCATTTCCTAATAAGTATTTCCTCGTAACTATATTCTTTCTTCTAACGTTTCTTGATTAGGTTGAATTTCCTACAAGGAATGGCCAAAATGGCTTACAGGAAAATGAATCTTTTAGAATTATATTCGTTTATGACTTTTTCGTTGTAG
Source organism: Yponomeuta sedellus (assembly GCA_934045075.1). Taxonomy (NCBI): domain Eukaryota; kingdom Metazoa; phylum Arthropoda; class Insecta; order Lepidoptera; family Yponomeutidae; genus Yponomeuta; species Yponomeuta sedellus. The sequence goes on along the minus strand of OW203736.1, from coordinate 11,749,020 downwards.
GAAATTCTGAGTCGTTGATCGCGTGAAACTTTACGAGACTATTCGGTGCTAAGGAGAGAAAATAAATCGTATCTTCTTTTATAACACGTCTTTGTAAACAGTCAACGTCATAAGTCTTTATAATAATGATGATTGCTTTTTTTAAAACCTACGGTCTAGAATCGAGGGCCAAAAACCTAGGTCTTTAAAGAGTTTGTGTCAAAAACGTTCGTTTTAGTGGAATACGATTAAAGTATTGGGCTCTTATACTACATACTCGCATCTAATGTAGTTTTTTAATCGTGTTATGATAAGACCAGCCACTAGTCTTACAAGCCTCCATCAATCCGGACTTGGCCCGCGTGGTGGAGTGTGGCCTATACCTTTAGGGAAGAGACCTGTGCCCCTCGGTGGGGATAAAATCGGTTGATGATGAATGAAATCGTGTTACGATACTGTGAGGCTAGAAATGGCTAAAAATTCCACCCATGCCGGAACTCGAACCCGCGACGTCTGGCACGGGTAGCCAGAGGTCGCGGTTCGAGTCCCGGCATGGGTGTAATTTTAAGCCTCTAAATAGGTTTTTAAAAAGGAATATCATTTAAAAACCTATTTAGAGGCTAAAAATTTCACCCATGCCGGGATTCGAACCCGTAACCTCTGGCTATCCGTATCTGGTACGGATAGCCAGAGGTTGCGGGTTCGAATCCCGGCATGGGTGAAATTTTTAGCCTCTAAATAGGTTTTTAAATTTGTTCCTTAGCACGGGTTAGTGCATTAAAAATAAAAATAGTGTAAAGGAATATCAGTTAAAAAAATCAATTTGTGGATGTGATGTCATGATTAATGACGCCCATTCTATCACAAACTGTTTTCGCTGTATTTCCCTCCATTAGGGAAAATACCCTGCTTACCTGCACAGTTAAATAGCAGTTGATGACGTCGGTCGTTTGAAAATTCATACATTAACTATAATAACTTCAACATAATTACTTCGCTTGACCCCAAACTAGGATACTCTGTGCTATGGTAACCAGGCAAGGACATCACAAACATGGAAATACACCGAGTCTCAGACTGAGGCGAATTTTACAAATCAATATGTTTTAAAACCTATTTAGAGGCTAAAAATTACACCCATGCCGGGACTCGAACCCGCGACCTCTGGCTAAACAGGCCAGCGCTCTCCCAACTGAGCTCAGTTTGCTGGCATGGGTGGCATTTTTAGCCTTTAAATAGGTTTTTAAAATTGTCCTTAGCACGGGTTATTGCATAAAAAAAAAGAATAAAATCAAGATGTACCTAGCTAGGCACATTAGGTCCGACCACATACACTTTAATTATGACGTCGATTAGTCAATTAGGTAGCGCAACAAGCTAATTCATAAACACGTCAGTGGAATTGTACTAACAACATATTATATGTTTAGTTCCTTTCAGAATTTTCTAGAGTCATTAACGTTGGCAGTTTGAAAGTTGCGCTTAGGCACCAAAACAACTTTCCATAGATCTATGTGCAAAAGCAATATGCACATAATTAATGCAGTTTCATGTTTCGCGGGTAGGTAAGGTTTCTCATAAAATATGAAACCGTAGTATTCAGCACTAAAATAAACGAAAACCTCTAATGCAGCCAGGCATCATACATAGGCTTCAGATAGAGCATAAAACATTTCAGAACTCACGCCGGTGCCATGTCAGACCTGCTGAGGGAATTACGAGTACCTATTTTTTGTACCAAACGCTTGTACCATCTAAGACCACGTGCTGAAAGCATCTCAGATCACTCGCGAGAAACATCTCAGACGACCAGCTGGAATGGAACCATCTCAAACCACCTGTCTGTATCATCGCTTAGCACCCTCTGGAGCCACCTCAGATCACCCGCCGCCGGTGCCACCGCGGACCATCTGCTCTTTTACTGTCGACGCTTATTTAGCCAATTGCTATACAGTTGAGAGCGTTTATTTAATAATTTAGTTAGTCAAAGTAGGTATGCCTTTAGCTTTCGATTGCGCTCTAATGTTTCCACATGTTAAATGCTGTTTGTAAGAACTAAAACGCGTCGTTGTATCTCACTTATTGTAGTTAATTGTGGCGTAACTTTGATCGAGATCAATAACGTTGAGAGTAGAGTAGAGGGACTGGGCTTTTCCGGATCGTTCTAAATGAAGCATCGTTAGCCTCAGTTAAGTATTTAAATAGCGCAACTTGAGGACAATAGCGTTGGGAGTAGAGGGACTGGGCTTTTCCGTATCGTTCTAAGTGAAGCATCGTTGGCCTCAGGTGAGTATTAAAATAAAGTAAGGCCATCTTACTTTACTTTACTTTAAGTGCATAACGAAATCTCTCGACGTAGACGAATGCACTTCTAAAGCTTCTCGTAAGCGGGTCACAGTCAACTCTATTGTTACTGCACTGCAACTTGTATGAGATCATACTGTAGTCAGAGCAACATGAAGTGTAAGCAACCACCAGTCGTCAACGGTAGTGACTTTCCTATCGGAGCACAACATGCGACGTCACGGCTCACCACAACATGCAATAGCCGAGTCGACGTGTAGAATCCACAATACGATTAACCGGCGCGAGACTATAAATACAAGCGCGCCCGCCCGCCTCCCCACACTCGCTAGCGAGACCTCTCTCTGAACACATCATTGTACAGCTGAATAACAAACTCAACCAACCATGGTCATGAAACTCGAAACTGTGCCCGCGTGCGCGATGTTCTCCAACGCGAAAGTACGTGGTGCCGCTGAAGAATACATTGTGGATTGCCCGAGGCGACAGAAAATGCGGCGGACTGCTTTGCCGGCTTTGGTGGAAGATGACTCTGAGCCAGAGACCTTCGAGCCTCAGGAGCCCTGCAGGCCTTACACTCTGCGAGCTGAAGCCTTGCGCCGCCAGAGCTCTACATCTCCCCAGAGGAGAGAGAAGTTGCGTCGGCATTTGGTGCTACCGTCTCTGTCTGAGGATGAGGAGCCTTGAGGGATGGAGCTGAAGTATCAAGGAAGAAAGTTTTCCGTCGGAACTGAACAGTTCCAGATCACTGCTCTTCGACTGAGCGCCCTCCCGGACGCTGAGGGGCACTGCAAGACAGGAAGACAAGTGGTGAAAGAGTCTTTTTGTGATTTGTCAATCAGCAGTGTTAATCTCGAGTGAATTGTGCTTGTAAAATATTGAGAGGGTTCATAATTTGTTTGGTGGACTCTGTTGGCTGTTAACTTCATGGAATTATTTGTAAGTGTCAAAGTCTCTACATTTTGTTGAGAGAAAATTGTTGACGGCACTCTTAAGATACGTACTTTTTGCCTAAATAGGCGAAGAGATTTTGTTACACTATTCTGTAAGATTTACTGTAATTGTAAAAAAATAATGGCTTGAAAGGAAAACAAAACCATTTATAAGGAAAATAAACAACATTTTAAACTTTTTAATCTTATGTCATTTTTATTCAATAAAATCCATAGTGTTAGCAGGGCCGAGTTCCATAAAACTACACTTCGTAGTTTATTATGACAATTTGAGGTTTTGAATTTGTAGGCTAATCGATTTTGAAATGTAGGTACATTGAATTGTCATAATGTGCCATGAATTGTAGTTAGATGAAACCTGTTTACATCACGACACGATATGGCTCAATCGTATGATAAATAGTAGGTATGTTTCGTGGGAAATACGCATATAAATACCCATAATAATACCACTACGCAACAAAATATTATTAACGCAAGACACGCCTTGCCTGGGCGTTTAGTTTATAATATTTCATTCAAACCAGTGGCCAGTAACAATATTTTCTCATTGCATTACTAAAGAGGGCACTCTTAAGATACGTGATGACAAAATATTAATTATAATAATAAATATAGGGTTAACGACAGCCAACTAATTCAACAACATGAATTCAATTTATTTCAATGTAAAGAATTTACATTCTGTTTGCTGAATGTCAATGTAAAATGTAAGCCGCTGTCTTCGGGCCGTAGTGTAGTGGAGAAAACGGCAGCGGAAAAAAAAACTCTATTCTGACCATCTTTTCTCAAGTCGTCTTAAAAATCGCATACATCATAACATAACATTACATTTACATACAGGCACACACATTGCTTGTGGCCCTACATTAGGATACCCTGTGTCATCATGAGAACCAGAAAAAGCGACATCAAAAACATGTAAACATCCAAGACCTGGGGTTTTGTTTAGTCCCAGCCGGGGTGCGAAGCTGGGACTTCTCGCATAGTAGCAGACGCGCTAACGCTACGCCGCAGAGGTCGGCATCGATTGAAGTCTTAGGTTATTGACGCTAAATTGTAGGCGCTGTAGACGCCAAAAAGTAAATCGATTGAAGTCTCAGACGTTTTATTGACGCGCAATTCTATGCTGAAAATAGGTACTAAAAATAGCAATCACCGTTATTAGGGCTTATGATGTATATTTGCTGCAAAAACATATTGCTAAAGAAAATATTTTTCCATTTATAGCGTGGCGTAGCGTTAGGACCCGGTCGCTACTTGATATATTTTTCGTAGAGGTGCGCACAGTACATTGACTTTTTAATTTGCATCAAATTGTAATTTCGAAGCAGTGAGTTGTAACTCGTAATTAGAATAATGGTAGGTATCTAAATTACCTAAATTAACTAAATTAATTAGGTCTTTAAAGAGTTTGTGTCAAAAACGTTCGTTTTAGTGGAATACGATTAAAGTATTGGGCTCTTATACTACATACTCGCATCTAATGTAGTTTTTTAATCGTGTTATGATAAGACCAGCCACTAGTCTTACAAGCCTCCATCAATCCGGACTTGGCCCGCGTGGTGGAGTGTGGCCTATACCTTTAGGGAAGAGACCTGTGCCCCTCGGTGGGGATAAAATCGGTTGATGATGAATGAAATCGTGTTACGATACTGTGAGGCTAGAAATGGCTAAAAATTCCACCCATGCCGGAACTCGAACCCGCGACGTCTGGTACGGATAGCCAGAGGTTGCGGGTTCGAATCCCGGCATGGGTGAAATTTTTAGCCTCTAAATAGGTTTTTAAATTTGTTCCTTAGCACGGGTTAGTGCATTAAAAATAAAAATAGTGTAATCATGTGGGTACAGTGATATCGTTCCGATGTTAAACCTAACTGCAAAGTAGGTAGTCGGGGCTGTAAGTAATGCAATTTGCTTAAGTCAGATGTCGCTGCCTGTACGTAATACAGAGAATATTGTAAAGAGGTTCGAAATTTCACTGATGCCGTGAGTCGCCCATTGGCTCAATTGGTAGAGCGCTGGTACGGATAGCCAGAGGTTGCGGGTTCGAATCCCGGCATGAGTGAAATTTTTAGCCTCTAAATAGGTTTTTAAGTTTGTTCCTTAGCACGGGTTAGTGCATTAAAAATAAAAATAGTGTAATCATGTGGGTACAGTGATATCGTTCCGATGTTAAACCTAACTGCAAAGTAGGTAGTCGGGGCTGTAAGTAATGCAATTTGCTTAAGTCAGATGTCGCTGCCTGTACGTAATACAGAGAATATTGTAAAGAGGTTCGAAATTTCACTGATGCCGTGAGTCGCCCATTGGCTCAATTGGTAGAGCGCTGGTACGGATAGCCAGAGGTTGCGGGTTCGAATCCCGGCATGGGTGAAATTTTTTAGCCTCTAAATAGGTTTTTAAATATTAAAATTGCATTTAAATCTATAGAAGCGGGGACCGAAGCTATGTAGAGACGCGCTACTTATATTTTGAGGTTCAAAGCTAGTTATATTTTCAGGATTAGTTAACAATTAACTGAGAATTTATCAGCATTGTAAAAAAGTGCTATATATATATTACTGATATTAAACGGGCCAACTGAGCATCACGAGGTTTTAAAACATACTAAGTGCATTATTATACACTCTAAGTAAACGACGAAGATTTATTATTACATTTCTCAGTTAATTGTTAACGATTGCTTTTGAAACTCGTAACGTAGTCCGTAGATCGAAACGGGCTCTGTCTCCATGACTACTCGTAATGATACAATAACTTTGCTATTCATCCGCGTTGTCTGGGGATTTCCTTAGCGGATTAAGGATGAGATAATCTGTCAACAGAGCTTAAACAACTGAAAAACATCTAAGATAGCGATAGCGCGGCGCGGCGCTCGTGCGCCGGGTGTGGGCTAGTCGCAACCACAGAGCATCGCAACATCTAGGCTATGTTCGCTGATAAGGTAGACTGTGCCTACATAAACCATCGTTTAAGGCCAGGTTTTCACGGTCTTAGTGCGCTCGGTCCGAGTGCGCCATCCGAGTAAACTAATGCTTCTGATTGGCTATTTTGGTGTTGTCACGGAAAACCGTCCAATCAGAAGCCATAGTTTACTCGAATGGCGCACTCGGCCGAGCGTAGTAAGACCGTGAAAACATGGCCTTGATTTGTTTCTTATTTATGTAACCTATGTCCGTTTTACTCACATGCACAAGGCACAGGTCTTCTGAGAGAGAGGGTGGGCATAATTACCAAGCGAGCCCACCGCGTGTTGTCGATTTCAAGCGAGGTAGATATGTAAAAACCTAAGACACTCAGGTTTCCGCACGATGTCTTCCTTCACTTTGCGACATTGCTACTATTGCTACTAAAACTTCACAAATATACGTAACTTAGAGAACAAAGTATATGCTGGTATTGCAACCCACCAATGTTGCCATCTTTAAATGGCGAGTAATGACAGTGTATAGTCTATTAGCTTTTAGAATATACCTCGGGCTCTAGACTAGGCTTCAGTTTTCGCCAATTTTCGCCGGTTTTCGTACTAATGACTAACTAAGTTCTGATTTTGAAATTCAGTGTCAAATTAGTTCCGATTTCAAAATTAAGTGTCATGTTAGTTCCGATATTTCTATTACACGAATATATCCGATTCTACCCGATAGTAGCCGAGGTATATTCTGAAAGCTAACAGACTATACCTACTGTAAATACTAAAACGAAAATATGAAACTCTAGAATAAAATTACCTACTAATTTTTTAGGATCTTTTATACTTGAATTATTTTTATTGACATCATCTTCATAAATTCACATAACTTCACGTGCATATTAGATGGATTAGATAGAATATTATTTATTGTATGTACAACAGGAATTAAACACGGGACTTAAACAATAACAACAATAGTTATATATTAAACGGGTCAAATAGCGATTATTACGTTTTACCTAATAAATAATCGCGATTTGACCCGTTTAATATATAACTATGTATGAGTATCGCGAATCATTAAAAAATACAATAACAACAATAACCTAGGGTACATTCTTGAGGCCTTATTACTAAAAGTAATTTTTTGATTGGCTATGAATAGATAGCCCATCAACAAATTAATGTAATTACCGGAGAACAGATAGAGATAATTAATTTGTTGATTGATTGTTAATCGCTAATTTAAATCTCACACTATATACCTACTTTTCTCAAGACAGTATCGGCGTCGTGCTAGCCCGACCAAGTCATTGCGTCGCAGTGAAATTAGCGTTTTCCTTGGAGATGGCGTGTCAAGGTTTACTCTTCTCATTGTAATTCAATGATGCCTCGCTCGGCTGTGCGATGATAAAGCCTTTCGTCAACTTCGTTACTACGTAGTTTTAAACTGTAGGTAAATGTATGTACTGCGTTACTGCATTATATACCGAAATGTCATAACAAATTATGAATTGTACTTTTCAGAAACTCTATACTGGTGGGTATAGAGTTTAGTTTTAGTTTAGATAGATAAATAGATAGAGAACACTTAATTGCGTATAAAAAGGAAATTACACAGATATTTCTTAAACTAAGCGTACAGGGGGCGGCCTTATCACTAAAAGTGATCTCTTCCAGAAAACCTTTGGATGGACTGGAGCAATTTAGCCTCGTTTATTCGTTTAGCCTATTTATGCTATTGTATCTCCGAAACTAATGATGCTAGAAAAATGATTTTTAGGCCAAAATGTAGGTTATGTCAGGTTTACTAATATTAGGTACATTAAAATGTAAAAGTGGTGCTTAGCTGCTTTTTAGTTAGTGGACAGCAGCTGTGGTAAGCAGCTGGTTGTAAACTGGTAACTATATTAATTTTGGTGTTACGCAAAACCTAAGTGTTCTCCTGTATTATCGTAAGTTAGTGACGTCACTCGCAGATTGTGTATCTGAGCTCGGGGTTGTTTGCGGTTTCTGATTACAAATCTCCACTGGCGCCTCGGCACGCGATAGTGACTCTTATCCATTCGCGATAGCCCAGTCAGATAGCTCGTTTCGAATGTCTTATTTGATTAGCTATTACGCGTTTGACGCGATGTCTAGACAAAATACGAAGGCAGCATCTGTAGCATAAAAACAAACTGGTGTCGAGAGCTGATTTTCCCAATTCTTGTGACAACATATAGACCTTGGGAATAACTTCACTTATTTCTCAATTCTTAGTACAAGTGACAGAACATCGACCGTTAGAATAATTTTACGTAAAATTTTTCCTAATTCTTAGTACAGGTGAGAGCACATCGACCTTTAAAAATATTTCATGCAAGTCCGAGGTTGATCATCTGTAGACTGTAAGTAACCAAAAAAATCTTAGGTGCGTGCTACATTTAAATTTATTTATTTATTTAATGTCACCAACAAGGTACCTATACATTAGGATATAGTACATCCTATTATTGACATGCAGAAATATATCAAATTGCTACCTTAATTAAAGGTGTCCACAACATGCTACAAGTAAAATTAAAGACGTCTGCGTAAAGCACGAAATACACATCTCGTTCACGAACGAGATGTGTATTTTTTATAACGATATCAACCCGTGTACCTAAATAGGCATAGGCCCCCCCTGCTGAGGCACGGAACTTACATCGCAGAAATGGTCTCACGGCCATACTCCACCACGGGGGCCAAATCCGGGTTGGTTTTTATAACATTATAAATCAATAAAAAAATAAACTGAACATAAAATAATATATAAGAGAGGTATCTACCTCCGATAAGAAACAGCATATAACAAAACAAAGGAGCACTGCATAGGCGATTAATTAAGTTTTCTACAAATATTAACAAATAGACACTGCTAAGCCATGCACAGTCCACATTATATCAGATCAATCTTTACATTTTTGTTGAAGTCCTTAACGAAAGTAGTCCTTAACGAAACTTGTATGTAAAGGTTGATGTACATCGGTACATAAAATGTACAAAAAGTGGCCCTGCTAGATTAGCATATAGGGTTGCTTTGTGCTACGGGGGCAAGAGGTAGGAGAATTATTTCTAAGCTTCCGGCACGCATTTTAGTCTAATCATTATCAGCGGTCAATTTCTACGTTACGTACTCTTTGTTACCTTGATTTCCACGCTTTTAAATTACCTTTTATATTTAATTTCATTCTGCATTTTCCTGGTGTAGAGAACAATTTTTTATAGGTACACTTTATATCAATATTTATTTACTTTTATATCAGTGAAAAATAAACATAACAGAGGTTGATGTTTCTTTAATTAGTGGAAGAAGGAATGACCTTAGACGAACAAACAACTTGAAAGACGTAGTTGCTTTAGCATTTTAATGATTTTTGTCCACATGAAGACAAAAGCTGAATGGAAGAAAATGTACATTCCATTTCAGTGGGCCGCTGATCAATCTTTACATTTTCGTCCGTAAGCCATCAGTAGCGTAACTGCATAATTAAAGATCAATGTACTTCTTGAGTGGAGACCGCGACTCGGCAAACGTAGTGTAGGACGCCCTCCGACCAGGTGGGATGACAATCTGCGGAAAACTGCCGGCTGGATGCGGCAAGCTGAAGACAGGGCGCTATGGCGCTCATTAGGGGAGGGCTATGTCCAGCAGTAGACTACATAATATAGCCTGAAGAAGAAGAAGAGAAGAAGTACTGTTAACATGCTCCCAATAAAAAAAGGTTTTTATCATTGTAGTTTTTTTGTTGCAATACAATAATAAAAAAAATCTGTTCTACCATTTAAAGGTTATTATTGCATTTGTGACCAAATCCAGCACAAACCTCCTACTACCAGTGCACTTCAATTATTACTGTTCAAATAACCTCCTTGCATTACGTAGTTTGTATGATTGAGCGTAAGTGAAACGCGCTGTCAACAACGCCACGAGATCCCGCGTTGAATTCGATAATTGTACCTATTATCGCTACCATAAGAGTTCATATGGAGTAGCTGCGAGTCTTACATAGTGATCATGCAACACACACACACACAAGAAATTTACATGTTTTATCAAACGTGAAAGAAACGCACTTGATTACGGAAATTACCCGTAATTGATTTCCTGCTCCATTTACGTGGCTTAGATAGGCGAAGAGACGCCGATAAAACGTCAGCAAGAATGTTTGACATTGAAAAAAAATATCCTTCATTGTGTTCGTAGCGTGCCGATTGCCATCCAAATTTTCGAAACCTAGTCATAGATCATGAGATAATAATAAAAAATAATAATAGAACTTTATTCATAAAAAAAGGATTACATGTACAGGCTTACATAACTTATATTTTTTGCATTTTAACAGATAGTGAGCAACTACTGCTGAACTAGACGAAGAGTCTGTGTTTCAGCATTCAGTTTCCCTTTCATTGTGTTCAAAAATCGTGCAGAATTTACGTACATAGCCACAACAATAAAAGTAAGTTTTTTGTATTACAAAATAAAGAAAAAGGGCATGCATTTTAATTAAAGAGAACAAAAAGTTTATATCACCAAAACATTGTTTTTTGAGTTTATGAATGTAAGTGTGCGTGCGTGTGTTTGTGTGTGTGTGTGTGTGTGTGTATGTGTGTGTAAGTGAAGTGAGTAATTGTAAATATTTGTGTGACAGAAACATGTGGTTTAATTTTACTATTAATTTTCATAGGATTTCACTAACTCGTAATATTCATTAGCCATTCAGTTTCATCGTAAGATAATTTCATAAGCCAGCAACTAATTTGTTTTTTACACCGAAATTTGTTAAGGAGATATATTTTAGTAATTTTATTTATTTTATTATACAAATAGGGGCCCAGAAACGGGAAAAATCTGCGAGCAAAGGAAGTTTTGTTTCTAAAGGATTTGTTACATACTTCATAATTCCTGCGTTTGACTTGTACAGCTGGGTCGAATAATATCTCAGAGTGCTGCTTCATTATTATTTGTGAAATAAACAGCTGACGAACTGTTAATACTTCACATGTCTCATAAAGTGATTTAGTTGGGAAGAAAAAAGGTTTGCGTGTGCATACTTTTAGTATAGCTCTTTGTGCCACTTCGACATTCCTAATTGTAGTTTTTGGAGCGCCACCCCAAGATGATATTATACAATAGGTTAATAATGATTGGCATATAGCATAGTATATTTGCTTAAGTAAATATGGTTCAACTACATTTCGCAACGTATTAAAGAAATATATTAGCTTGCGCAATCTATTACAAAGTATTTGTATATGTTCTTTAAAACTGACTTGTTCGTCTACGAGGACACCTAGGTACTTTACAGTTTTAGCACGTTCCAAAACTTTGCATGCGCACTTGTTTGTATCTGTTTTATATGAAGAGTTAGAAGAGCAATTGTGAGCAATCAAGTAAAGATTTAAATTTGGAGTTTCACGAATTGAAAAAGCCAAAAATTTGGTTTTTCTGCATTAAGAGTGAGTATATTATCATTTAACCACCTCCCCACTTCATCGAAACCGATGTTGAAAAGTATCTTCCCAGGTTTTAGCCAAAAAAATAAGAGCCGTGTCATCGGCATATGTCAAAATTTAAATAAGAAACAGGGTGGGTCCGAGGATACTGCCTTGCGGTACGCCGTATGTTATTTTCAGATCTCTACTAACATATGGGCCCAGTTTAACACACTGATGTCCGACAAGTAGTTTGTCATCAATTTTAACTGTACATCTCTAATACCAATGTGTTCCAGTTTGTGCAAGAGGATAGGAACAGAGACCGTGTCGAATGCCTTAGAGAGATCCAAAAAAATAGATAGGCACTAATTACCTTGATCTAAGTTTGAAGTTACGTAGTTAATAAGATTAGAAACAGCATCATCTGTTGTTCTACCTCGGCGAAAGCCGTACTGATGATCGGATAGTATGTGATTGTCTTCCAGATATCTAACTAATCTGTCATTTATATTTTTTTCCAAAACCTTTGATAAAGCTGGAAGAATGGATATCGGCCTGTAATTGATGACCCGGTCTCTGTCCCCAGCCTTATGAATGGGGATAATTAGAGATCTCTTTAAGTATTTTGGAAAAATACCATCTGACAGACATTTATTAAAAATGAGGGTAAGAGGTACCACCAAAAAACGTACACCAGAGATGTCAATTTCTTAATATGATAAGATAAGAAATTGTACACCAGATTCTTTATTGTACACCAGAGTACAAGACATAAAAAAGTACATATACTGAGCACAATTTGTGGGCTTATTCCTGAAAGGACTCTGATCTGATGGAAAAGTGAAAGTTGTTGGAGGAAAAGAGAGACGAGACTGAATGAAACGAAACCTCAGATTAATTAAACAATGGATGAAGTATAAATTAGCAGAAACCGACGACCTAAATGTTGTCCTATTCCCTAAAAGACTCTTCCAGAAAAAGTTTATTTTTATACTACTCTCATTTTAAGTCAGTTGCAACAAACTTCTTCCTAAATATCGACCTAAATGTTGTCCTATTCCCTAAAAGACTCTTCCAGAAAAAGTTTATTTTTATACTACAAGAATTCGGATTTTTCAAATTCATTAATTGCAAACTTAAAAAATGTCTAAATGGATTAATTAATCTGAATGGATTGAAAGTTGAATGACTCGAGTGAACCATTCCCAATGATATCACTATATAGTTAAGTATATATTAAACGGGTGTGATCGCGATTATTTACGAGGTAATAATCGCGATTAGACCCGTTTAATATAATTAAGATTAGCACGGGACCGTGAGGAATGGCGCAATAAAAAGGATGCCTATGCCCAGCAGTGGGTTGATGTGGGATGACCATAGATAGATAGATAGATAGATAGATAGATAGATAGATAGATAGATAGATAGATAGATAGTATGAATATCGCACTGTATCACTGTTTAAAGTGTCATATGTCAGCGTAATTTGGAAACTTCTAGAGGATGAAGAGAAGATGTCAAAACCATTACCTTACGTTTTGGGTGGTAAGGTTTGAGGTTTGAGTGGTAAGGTAAGGCAACACGAGTCGCAATCAATAAGGTATTATCTAGAAACTCGTAAAAACAAATAACGGTTGACAGTTTTTGTTATCCGTATCTAAGGAAGCTCGACGCCATTTACGTAAGTGAAGAAAAAACCATGCCTAGATTTTCCGACAAGTGGTCGGGTTTTCCGCTCCGTTGTAGGTTTTTTCTGCGATAAAGCTAAAAATATCGATAAAAATTCCAGTTTTATCAAGCAGGTAAGTTCAAGTACTGTACTATCGAGATTATAGTTTAGTGCGGGGTTTTTTTGTTATAGATACCAAAGGCATTGTTAGGTACATACTTCTAAGATCATAATTTAATTATTATACAATACAATGTACGATAGCATTAATTTCTCTCTGTGTCGTACCTATGTATGATATATAGGGTGTAACAAAATATCCATATACATTCGAATATCAGGGGTTACACTTGCCAACACGAATAACTTTCAATATGTATGGGAAAAACTTTGATATCGCGGAAAATTACTTCAGCTATTCCATGGTAAAGTTGTTACCTGCAACAGGCTATAACATACACGTGTATGTTACACTTGTAATCTGATATTTTTTTCGCCCCTTCAAACTTGATTTACTTAAGACCATAAGTAGACTACAATTGAGCTAGTTCACAAGTCAGTAGCTCAGGAAGTCAAGATTAAATAAAGTAATTGATCATTCCCTGAACTGTTACTTTATGCACCTCTGACATTCGGCCACTAATACTGACCAATCGCCTGACCAATAATTCTTGGTTGCCTTTAAACCATAAAAAAGTAGACCCATCAAGACATCATCAATCTAGTAGGCTTGATTAGCAAGTAGGACCCCACATTTACAGAAGTATAAAGGGGTTTTGTTACACCCCTCTTCTTGGTGTGCCGATGGCAAGCTATCGTGGTGAAAGGATTTGCCAATCAGCGTTAGGCCGGCTGTAACCACTCGCCCGAGAGTCAGCGAATCCATCTTACATTGCGAGCTTCACAGGACGACACCATAATGTCTATTGTGTAAAAACCGCAACGAACGCCAAACTCTCGGGCTCCAGGGCGAGGGAGTACCTACTGCTGCCATTAGGGACTCGGACGCTTTACACCTGTGTAAGGAAAGTGAAGTTGATACACCACTTTCACGCACAGATGTACCTACGCGTTCAAAGGTACAAATTAAAGCGCAGATGCCATCTGCGTGCTGCTTTCTCAGTATTATATATTGTACTCAAAGTGTAAAATGGAATTCTCTACTGTGTGGGAAAATTATTTTGTTAATTGAGAGTGAAACATGGACGCCGTAAACGCTACGAGTATACTGCGTGACTGTTGGTTTGGGAATAAAGTAGCCAAATACTTACGTGATATACATAAACTCACGCCTAAATCCCATAGGAGCAGGCAGAGACCGGAGTGTGCCACATGCCTCTTTGTCTTTATCAACATTCATTAATTGCTAGTTTCGGGTAATTTTTAGTTTGCTCTCCGCTTTACATTGCGGATTTGGTGACCATCAATCAATCAAATCAATCTATCTGTTAGTAGGTCACCCTATAGCTCAAGAAGAACTTAATTCTATTGAATAACTCTTTATTGTACACACCATAAAATGAAATACATTAAATCTATGTAAGTTTTGCAGACTAAAATTGGCGATCTTATCGCTAAAAGCGGTCACTTGCAGAAAACCATCTATCAGATGAACAGATAGACGAAGAGGGTGTATACGTATACCCATCTTCATCTGATAGATGAAGATGATTAGGTGTACCTAATGGAATATATGGGAACAGTCTGTACATAAACCAACTGACTTACAAATAATATTTATACATATACATGTTCTGTTTGTGCCTTCGTACATAATTAAACACACCCATTGATTTTGCTAATTTGTAATCGTGCGCAAATTCATTAATAAACATTTACTCATCATAAAACTGCTCTTCGACTCTTGAAAGAGTTGCAGAACAGCTTTATGTCGTTTTTCCTATATTAACATGTCTCATAAAATATTACTTATGCTAAGCACTGTGAACATTTAAATCTAATATACTGCTTTAGTCATTACGTATTTATTACCGTTCCAAATTCAACAGACGGAATTTATTTGTTTTCTCTTAACCAAATACTCGTAACTAAACGTTGGTGTTACTATGAAAACGCCTAGATACACTTAAATATTTACTTACACTCAACTCCTAGAAAAATCGGGGAAAAGACTCAATAAAGGGAATGTTCATTCAACGTGCCAAGAATACTTAGAACCACCTACTCGACTCGCTTCATCGGAAAATCCAGATTTACGGAATGTTGGTTGTTATTTCGCAGGTGTTAAGATCTCTATTGGAATAGAAAAAATCGATGTCTTTCTTAGAAACCTCTAGGTATTAGTATTGAAAAATATATTTATCTTCTCTGCGTTCTTGTCTTTAAACTTATCTTTCCTATAAGCGTCCTTATAATCTAGGCTCGATAGCGGCAGACTGTGAATTAATAGGTATCACCCGTATCACTATGACTGTGTAGTATGATTATATTTCAATGAATTACGACTCTAAGAAAGTAATCAACCATCCTTTTTGAAATTGAGATAGATAGAGAACACTTTATAGTACATAAAAAAACACACACATGTTTCTTAACCTAGGAGTACGGAGGGCAGACTTATCACTAAAAGTGATCTCTTCCAGACAACCTTCAGATATACTGGATCAATACATTGAAAAAGGAAGTAGATGTACAAATAAATGAAATTATACATGCAATATCCATTCAATTATACATGCTTAATTGAAAAAGTTGTTGTATACTAACTGTTTATTAAAATTTAGTTATGCGTTGACATATTGTAATGTTATTAGGTATGATATTGTAAAAAAAAAGGAAAGCTTGCCAAGCCGTTCCTAAAGTCTCCGAAACGTTCAAGTCATTGTTTCGAAAAGAAAATTTGATATTTACTGAACAATGCTGCACATGGTATTGAATTTATAGATACAGCAGATTTTGTGTGATTTCAAAACTAATCATCAGTGCGTAATATTCTTAATCAATATTCAGTGTTTTTTATTTTCTCAATCTCAACTTGATATTAAGATGTTGATGCTATTCAACACGCACGGTTTATGTATCCTTTGACGTCATTGAGCTAAACAAAACACCAATCATTCAATTCAATACATCATAATCAGCCTATACACCGTGAAATTGTGGTCAGTTTTTCGCAGTGATTTTATAGAAACATAATTCCTAAAACAGTAAATGCCGTCTTTACCAAAGTTACACTTTGTCTGAATTTTAGAAATAGATTTTTTTTATAAAAACTAGTAAGAAAAAAAATAAGTCTGTATAACAGCTGGGGCTAAAAAAAAACATTTTTGTTTTTGTTTGTTTATATTGTTTACATTTTTACACTAGGATACCCACGATACTGGGTATCCCAGTGAGGGGCCATAAGCGATGTATGTGCCTGTAAGTAAATTTTTCGTTATGTAAGACGATACTCCGTGCAAAATGGTGAATTTTCATTGGTTTTTCACGCCTCTTTTGACGGTTATTAATACTGAAAGCGATGAGCTTGATTGGGTTTTCCGATGTTTACCCCTACAGCAAATACGTAAGTTAAACATACTTAGTTCACGTCCATGAAATTGAAGGTGTTTCATATAACCTAGCCGATGATTTCAAATAATTATTTTCTTAAAAAGTCGCTCGTTCATGACCCTGCCTTGAACCGTACCTAAATATAATCCTAAAATGGCACCTATACACCTACATCCTGTGGCATTATGTGCTCTATATTTAGATGCCGACTGACTGATATCCCTGACTGATACCTACACGACAGTCCCCAGAATAGAAGAACAACCTCGAATTTCAATCTTTTTGACGATTTTGACCTACTCTACGCAAGGTTGTCTTAGAAAAAAATAGCATAGTGTCTCATAGTGATAGAGTCAGCGTTCATTTTTATTTTTTTGAGGATAATCAACTAAAAATCACAAGCACTTACACATACCTATATTTTTAGAATTCATTTGACTGCTACGAATTGGCATACTTACCGGAACAGGATGTATTCGTGAAGAAATACATACTGATCGAAAAGTAATCGAAACTAATGAGAGTGACCAGCAGCTACCAATGACTGTCAATTAACTTTTATCAGAATTGCGGCAAGTGGCAAATCTACGCGACTGGAATACAGATGTGATTTTATGTATGTATATTGATCAGTAAACTAAATTTTCTTAGGTCTATCTGAATGCACTGTGGTTAAATTTACCTACAGATGCCGGTAAAAATCTTTACCTTTAGTCCGCCAAAGTTAAAAATTTACTAGACCACATATAAGTACGAGTACATCAAGATATTGCAAAAATATATAAAACTAGTTGTCGTAAAGGCGTTTGAATGTCGTCGTTATAGATGTGGCATGACCGGTGGTAGCCTTCGGTTAAATCCAGTCGGTTTGAATCCCGGCATGTGCTGAAAACTTTATTTTCTATGATTCGTAGGTATATTCTTAAAATGATTGTGAAGGATATACTTGTAAAAAATCCATTATTTAGTGTCCAAGTTATTTTATACCTCAGCGATCGAAACCGAGAATCCGCAGCCTGTCTTCTACAAAGGTACGTATATGTAAAAACTGCTTTTGTTTTCGAATTCCAAATGCCGATTTACCAAGCAACAGAGTAAGTTTTCTGTTTTTAATTTTTGTGCGTCAAACTGACTGATAGAGCTTGATAACCGAGCCCGGATGTGGGTTATAAAACATCTATAATACGTAGCTGTATTACGTGGGTGAAGCGTAGAGTGACGCAGGCGATAAAGCACAATGAAACTGGTGATACGAGTAGGGTTTTCAGGTAAATCTATCGATCTACCTATCACTGATGAAGTTCTTCAAATCCCTTACAGTAATACTTCAAAAGGGGTAGGGGGAAGAGCGTGTGCGAGTCTCGCCCTGCTGCACAGTAGGGATGATGGACTGATGGAGAGATGGTTTTGCTTCGTTATTGACCCTTGAATGCCCTCACTTCTGCGGCACGTGTTTCTTTCTGCATCGCAGGAAGGTTAGGCCATACTCCACCACGGGGGCCAAGTCCAGGTTGGTGGTGGATTGTAAGGCATTTTTCCGAGCGCTTCCGAGCTTCGCAAGGCACGTTAAGCCGTTGGTGCCGGCTGTCATGTAATGGCAGTCGTTAAGCCATGTCAGGGGCCTTATGGGCGGCTTGATAAATTCGGACAGTAAGGCCACCACTGTCTTACAATCCTCCACCAACCCGGCCTTGGTCCCCGTAGTGGAGTATCGCCTAACCTTCCTGCGATGCAGGAAGAGACCTGAGCCCCAACAGTAGGGACATACAATGGTTGATATCGATTGAAATAGTGGCGCCCGCGCGTCATCGTCACTTTGTAATGTGGACAGTACTTTCTTGTGGCATTACTATGCAAATTTCAAATGAACATAAATGCGCCATCAGTCAACGGCGGCACAGGCGGTTTTTTATTTTGTTATTCTTTCTTCTATGGAGCTATTGTCTTACTGATTGGAAAAAATAATGTTTGAAACAGTACCTACTTTAACATTAAATTATGTTTCCTATTATTATAGTTATAATAAATGTTTTAGTCTTTTGTATTTCTTAATTATTCGCGATACTCATGCATAGTTATATATTAAACGGGTCAAATCGCGATTATTTATTAGTCTTGCTCGATATGCGATATAAGTGAAAGAACAATTAACTTGGCGTACGCGGCGACAACATTCAAGGCAGCGCAGCGTTGTCACAAGTTTTTTTCTCTTTTTATCACTTATCTTCTTAATTTTTTTGTTCTAATATTATTTGAGAAACGAATTCGATGTCACCCGCAATTGTTTTGTTGAGTGAGGGTTGTAACGCCAAAAAAGTCGTGCGGCGATCCAAAGCCTATCGGCTTTGGCTTCAAATAAACGGAGCTCTTCTTCAAATAAGTTTGCAACATTGTACCCGCATATGGTGTAAGACAGGCAAGAATACAGGAGACGATCGCTGTAAACAAAGAGACGTGCAAACAGAGAAAGCATTATTTACCCGGTCAATGCCAGAAAATGCGGATTCCTGAAAGGTACTTATTACAAGCGGAGTGCCTGCGTATTGCAGAAAACATCACAAGGTTTGTATTGTGTCCGCGGTGTTCCTGAGTGATTCGTCTTGACAGATTTTTGGCACTGTCTCTTTATAAAATAAAAACGACAAAAGCACAGATTGGACAAAAGTCTGGATACGCTCGTGAATCTGGAAATGAAAAATTTAATAATCTCAATGTTATGTTATATGTAGTCTATGTCACGTTTCTTACTTTAAGTTACTGTTTGCTCGATTAAATTGTTTCCATAATCGATTCGATTGGATTATTCAATCAACACGCAGCGTGAGCGCTTTGGAATCAGTAGGCGGGGTTTAATAATTTTTCCTATGACTGAAGTGCAGTCTCGACGTCACAGTGGGACAAATATGGTACGCCCGTTTTCCATAGGTAGGTACTTTGAGCACTTAACAGTGTTTATCTTGGACTGGCTATCATCAATATAAATAAATCTACGACCTCTGTGGCGCAGCGTATCTGCCTACCACGCTAGAGGTCCCGGGTTCGAACCCCGGCTGGGGACAAAACAAAACTCCAGTTCTTGGATGTTTATGTGTTTGTGATGTCGCTATTTCTGGTTCCCTGACATAGGGTATCCTAGTTTGGGCCAGAAGCAGTGTAAATGTAAATGTAATGTTAAATTAATGAACGAATGGATGATCAGACGGAGGGGCGGATGGACAAACGAATCCAAGGGTGTCAAGCGCCATCCTGGCCTGTCTGACTGTCGTACTAATTTTAAAAACATATTTAGAGGCTAAAATTCCACCCATGTTTTTTGGGTGGAATTTTTAGCTTCTAAATATGTCCTTAGCACGGGTTAGTGCATTAAAAAGAAAATAATCATGTCGTACATAATACTCGATTGAACAACCTCGTCTTCCATAAGTCCGTCAAATTTGAATAAACATTTAACTTTGAAACTGACCTTTTGCGTTTGCATTCTAAACACTCGGACTAACTGCAGTACACAGTACACGTGATCTGTCTGGCAGACACGTAACAGCTAATTAAACAAAAACATTTTTTACAGTTCTACTACGCATTTTAATGACGAGCGTACCGTAGATACACTATTCTTGAAGCTGGCGCTTCACTTAACTATTTGCCAACTTTTTTTTTTGTTCACTTTTCTTTGTTAAAGATTCGTCAGAAAATCCAACAGTCGATTAATAATATTTATCAAATGTTATTCATTGATCATCGATTGTACTCGCCACTTCAGTCTAGCCGTGAACACGGCAACTGCAACGCTGCCAAAACATCGCGATTATTACGTTTTAACTAATAATTCATCGCGATTTGACCCGTTTAATATGTAACTGCTTCGTAATTTATTTTGACTATTTGAGGTACATTGCGTGTAACAGAGGAGGTACATTGCGTATAACAGAGTCTACTTGTTAACCAGTGGGTTAATCGACTTTGCTATGTACACGTGCATTGAATTGTAAACCATAAATTCTATGAAACGCCCCTAGTGGTTGTATTTAATACTCTTACTTTAAAATAAATTTTACGATTTTGCTAATTTCTCAGTTATTGGTAAAAATCCCTTTCAAAACAAAACGTCGACTGTATATTCTTCTCTCTTCATGACACCAGGTACTAAATAAACCTAATTAATATTTAGCGACTTATAAAAAGAGTAGCGACGGACGACACAAGACTGAAAAAGACAAAATTTATCGAATAGAATAGGCATGACGAAAGGAATCCTCTTTCAAAAAAATCCTATGTTTCAGTAATAAACTAATGCCATTGGTAAAGCCATTAATCTGAAATTATTTTAAATCTGTGGGGACACAGCCCGCAGTGTCATAGCGTCTAATCTGATGTTACGCCTAGGTAAACAAACATCGAAGGTTAAATGTGTCAACATGCAGCCAAAGAAGGTAATAATTGTTTACCTAAGCGTGACATCACGCGGTGTTACTGTTGTTTCAGTCAAAATAAAGATAAATCATATTTGTAACAGTGAATATTTATTAACTTGTGCTGTGGGTTTTGTAAATAAAATAATAAAAAAAATGGCTGAAAGCACGATTATAATATTTTATTCGACACTCATTTTTTTTTATAAAACTCAATTGGTAGAGCGCTGGTACGGATAGCCAGAGGTTGCGGGTTCGAATCCCGGCATGGGTGAAATTTTTAGCCTCTAAATAGGTTTTTAAAACTAAATCAGTTTAAAAACCTATTTAGAGGCTAAAAATTTCACCCATGCCGGACGCACGGGTTAGTGCATTAAAAATAAAAATAGTGTAACTAAATCAGTGTTTTAAATCGTTTTGATATGTACTTTCCCCTAATATCGTTAAATCTTTGATTGTTTGATACTGCCGTCACGCCTATTGTACTCACGGAATTCGAACGCCCCAGGTGGTCTTCGGGAATCCACACCCGCGGGGCGTGCTGCCGGATTGACAAATTCTCCAATGATTCATTTCATACGCACATTTTGTTGTTTACATGACGAGTGTGACATTTCATCAATAAGTCATGGGAAACCAACTGTTATACTTGTATTTTGCAAGTCAATGGGTAAAAGCGGGGTCCAATATATCTCATAAAACACATCACGTAAACTCTATCTGTGAACTTTATTTTGTGTATGGTACCTAATTTTATAAATAAGGTAGTATTCTTTTTATCTATAATCAGCCCACATCAACCCACTGCTCCTTTTTACTGCGCCATTCCTCACGGTCCTGTGCGAATCTGATCCATTTCTAACCCGCCACCAACACGATGTCGTCTGACCATCGTGTCGGTGGTCTGCCTACCAACCTCCTTCCCTCCCTTGGCCACCACTCCGATACTGTCCTGGTCCACCGGCCGGCTTTTTTTATATGAATGAAAATTTCCAAAATATTGGAAAATCACTAATTGGGAGCGCGCAAATTGTGAAAAAAGGTATCAATCAACATCACAAACATGGAAATACACCTATTTGTATAAATGTACGGCTCCCCACGTCTCAGGGAATTGGGGGAATTGAACCC
The DNA here is from genome assembly GCA_934045075.1 of Yponomeuta sedellus. NCBI lineage: Eukaryota > Metazoa > Arthropoda > Insecta > Lepidoptera > Yponomeutidae > Yponomeuta > Yponomeuta sedellus. Next base: position 11,726,679 of record OW203736.1, on the reverse strand, counting down.
ACGACTTCCGGCATGATACCGGTAGATCAACAAGGCAGTACCTATTAGAATCGGTAAAGTCTTCACTTCACTTTCGTTGGTTTAGTATTTGGAATAATGTATCAGTTTTGTCATCTAAAAAGTAGGTGTATATAACACATTCATTTTCATCGTCTGTTAAGATAAATTATAGCAAATTGGACGATAGCAGAGTTCAACAAATATGGATGCTCCTATTTATATCTCAAAATACGTTGTAGTAAAGCCGGTTGTTGTTCTTTTTTCAAGAAATTTCTACCTGCGAACACAAATCTTTATCTTTTTTTATGATCAAAAAGGTTCTCTATTGTGAAGAAAGGGTTCTTGAATATAAAATATCAAATGTCAATGAATTTTCAGGGTGAATGCGCGGTTACAACCTTTACAAGTCTCGAGGCATGAAGATGAATACTTTTTTTATAAAGAAAACCCCTTTTACTTATAAGCGTACCTAATCACATGAGTCATCACGTTATACACCCGTGATTATTATCGTCTTGGATATAGACACACTATCAACGCCAACTCTATCTTATAATGACAGATCTGCATCACCAAACAAATTCAGGTCTCTAGAACGTTCATCGTTATATTCGTGGAATTTATATTCTAATATTCTACATATTAGCGGGTTGTCAACTTTTAGGTAATATGCAGAAAGGTTGATTAAGAGCAAGTCGGACGCGCCCACAGAGAGTTCCATATAGTGGACACTAGATAGACTGCACATTTTTGTTGCAAATTCGCCCGTATCATTATGGAGTAAAGTGCATGGATGTGAAGGTTGCTCTGTTGTCAAGTTCGAAAAATTCACCTTACATCAACCGAAAACTATCTAGGTACTAGGTACTTTGGTACTTGCTGGAATGTATGAAACATCCGATGTGTTTTTCGCAATTTCGGAGATGGTGCCTTAGTAAAAAGTTAAGATATGATACCATAAAAATATTCCGAATAGTCATTCTAGAAAGTTATTTACGAGTATATAGTGATTTTAGTGGTTTGCATTGATGTGTTAAAGAGGACCACCGGCATTTCATCTACTGCCACCACGATTCAGGCTCGACCGTGGGTGCTGGCTACTGCTAAAGTCCTAATAAAAAAAAAATCAGTGAAACTTAAGGGGGCTGTTTTAACAACTTTTACTGTTAAGAGTATAAGTCGGCATATGAGCAAGATTACTTGAAGATAGCAAATGAAATCCAAAAAAGCTATGGAAGGAAATAAAAAGTATATGCCATATAAAAGCCTCTCAGAATGATGCGTCGCACTTACTGGATCCATCAGTACCAGTTTCAGAGTGCCTAAACCAAACAAATAAATATTTTTCTACTGTAGGGAAAAATTTTGCTGAAAGCATTATAACCAAGCTCGCTACCACAGAGGAAAACCTAGCAGCCTCGGTCAGTTTGAACGCAAAAGCAGTCCCCTCATGCAACTCCTTCTTCTTTAATCCAACGGATTATGTAGAAGTTAGGGAATTAATCATGCAGCTGAGGGCTGATAGTGCTCCAGGGTTGGATAACATAAGATCCCCACTTCTTAAGTACTGTGCTGACTCTGTGGCGGAGCCTTTGACACATATCGTGAACATCAGTTTCTCGAGCGGTGTATTTCCCTCTTCATGGAAGCTTGCCTCTGTGTCTCCTATATACAAGACAGGTCCTAAGAATATTCCTACTAACTATAGGCCCATTTCCTTGCTGAGCGCTGTCTCAAAACTGCTCGAGAAGATTGCGAATAATCGTCTCGTGGGTTTCCTTGAGAAGAATAATCTTCTAACTCAACGACAATTTGGCTTTCGTCGCGGCAGGTCGGTGGAGGATGCGAGTGGTTTGGATCTAGGACAAAAGTGTGTAGGAGTCTTCTTAGATTTGGCCAAGGCTTTTAACACTGTCTCCGTCCCCATACCGATCAGAAAACTAGAGTTACTTGGCATACGAAGGATAGCCTTAAACTGGTTCTATAGCTACCTTAGTGGACGGAGACAGTGTGTAAAAATAAATAAATCCCTTAGCGACCCCCTCTTCTTGAATGTAGGTGTACCACAGGTAAGCATACTCGGGCCAAGCCTGTTTTTAGTCTATTTAAATGATATTGTGAATATTCCGTCACTGGACGCAGAGTTGGTGTGCTACGCTGATGATACTGCAGTTATATTTCACGGGGTATCCTGGAATGAAGTTCATAATAAGGCAGTCGCTGGAATGAACAAGATAGCTAGTTAGCTTAATAACAATCTGTTAACCCTTAATACAGAGAAGACTAAATATCTAGCTTTCCATATTACTAAAGCTTCTGCCCCCGCTAATCTGCCAGGCATTCCGATACATCAATGCAGTGATCCCGACAGCCAATCTTGCTCTTGCCCGGGTGTACAACGCATCAGTAGTATACGCTACCTGGGAGTTCAACTAGATGAACGTCTAACTTTTGGGCCACATGTTGAAGCAGTGTCTGCCAGAGTTCGAAGGGTGGTTGGCATAATGAAGTGCTTGAGACAAAGTGCTGATAAGAAATTACTCCATAACATCTATCTCACTCTCTGCCAATCATTAATCACCTATTGTATCTCGGTTTTGGGAGCTTCTGCTAAAACGCTCATGATCAGGGTTGAGAGGGCGCAGCGCTCCGTTCTGAAGGTAATGTGTAGTAGACCTCGCCTATATTCAACTGATAGTTTATACCAAGACTGTTCCGTTCTCCGAGTCCGACAACTATATATCCTTGGAGCTGTTTTGGGTGTACACAAGAGGATCCTAAACTCTCCTGAATACACCCAACTTACCAAAAAAAGAGTTTTTAGAATTCCAGTTCCTAAAACGAGAACTTCTTTTGCACAACGCTTTCCTAATTTCTCTTCACCTTTCCTTTATAACAGAATACTAAAATACTGTGATGTACAGAATTCTACACTGAGAGAATGTAAGGTGGTAGTCACCAACTATCTAAAAACTTTGAACTACGCAACTTCTGAGACCCTGTTGACAATACAAAAATAACCTCTGCAGTCCTCTATATCATTCTGTACACAATTTGTCACGTATTATGAGTAGCAATATATTTAATTTATTTCAAAATTTTCATTCTAGGGAAAATTTTAATGGCTTGAATGGGTCAGCCAAACAAGTTGATTTTGCATATTTTTTTTTTTATAATTAATTTGTTTTTTTATTTCCACATTATAAATATTTGTGCATGAAATTGTATGAATTCAATAATTACCTATAATAATTATTAAATGAGATTAATGTAATTAATAGAAATATACTGCCTGCTTAGATTGCCCTATTGTAATTGTAAATAAATAATGGCTAATCATGTCCTGACGCCCACGATACAGGCTATGCCTAGTGTGGGGTCACCATTACTCTTGTTGTTTACACAAAATTTTACTTTTTAATATCTAAGCACCATTGTTATCTGGCATTGTGTATTATTCCTTATATAAATAAACATTATTTGATTATTTCATTTATTTGAGAGCAACTGCGAAAGGTCGAAAAAAGACAGAGTCTTCTTTCGTAGGACTACAATTCACTTACTTTGACAATTCTATGTAAATTCCAAAGGCGATTAACTCACAATAACAAGAAAATACGCGACGCGTTTCGCCTCTAACACGAGGCATTCTCATCCATGCTAAATCTTGATATTTGCTCTAGCGAATTTGGCTGCTTCGTTGATCCAGCGGCGACACGTCTAATTACCATTCCGGAGGTCATGGATTCGAAAGTCACAGGAAGCCGTCGTACAAATGACTTCAGTCTGGGTGTTTTTCTGTTTGTTATGTCCTTACCCGGTTACCACAGCGCAGTGTATCCTAGTTTGGGACCAGGTAAAGTGAATGTGCTGTGTGAAAGTTTTTTATTTCTTACTGGGTGAACCTGCAAACGTTTTTTTGCCGTATTAATTAGCCTACTAACTTCTCAGACCTATGAAATATACACCAAAAAAATCATAACAATGGTGAAGCCGTTCGGAGTTTGCTAACAAACACAGTAAATTTTTATGTCTTATATAATGTATAAATCAGCTGATATTTTTGTCGATATTTCAAATTGGTATCATCATAGAAGTTGCTCAATTCGAGCAACTTCTATGAGCAGTCAAGCAGAATTTAAAAACACCTTTAAGTTTTACCGTAACTTTCTGCAACACCCAGTACAAGGTGTTTACTTGTACAATATTAGTAATAGTTTAAGATAATGTCTTTGATGATGTCGAATCTGCAACGACTTTTGTGATTATTGTTGTTTACATTGTACGTAGATGCATTAAAAATAGATTTGGTCCGTGACCACACAAGCCTAAAACTCCAATTTGCAGTCATTTTGTCATCCACCGCGACCGGTGAAGTCATAATGATGTTTTGCGGCTATTGTATCAATTCATCTGTTGGGAATCATTATGAAATCATCTGCGTTTATTTTGTATTGTGTCAGCACCGCAGTGCTTCAATGCCCTTGAGTTGGCTATGTAACCACATTACTTCATGAATAATATGCCTGCCTTCTCGTACAAGCTAATCACTTTAGCAATGTTTGGTGCATCTTGTCCTAATAGCCTAGAGCAATTTTTTAGTGACTTTGGTAAAGACTGAGAGCTATGTTTTTTTGTTTCGTAAAAAATGCGTGGTGCCTTCATTGGGGGGGGTAATGCCCATAATCTCCTTAATCGGCATTGGGGATCGCAGTTTGGTGGATATGTATTTCAGGGGGCGCTACTACCTACTCCCCGTTTTGTGACCCTTAGCGCCATAGCGCGCTGAAGACAGGGCGCTATGGCGCTCATTAGGGGAGGGTTATTTCCAGCAGTGGACTAATAAAGCCTGAAGAAGAAGAAGAAGACCAATTGCGTCAATATAATTATCCGCGGTAGGCACGTGTGGTCATTAAGCCCATACTCTCTCTCCGAGAGACCTTTGCCTTCCAGTGGGACGTACCTATACAGGCTGCATTATTTATTATTTTCATTAATCTGAAATTCTCTATGTATACATAAACTCACGCATGGATCCCAGAGGGGTAGGCAGAGACCAGGAACTGCCACTTGCCACGATCCTGACAGATCACCTTCGCTTCATCAACGTTCACAAGTCGTTGCATGCACGCACGGCCGTTCCGGGTACTTTTATGTAGAATATTGTTCTCTTATCTTTTCTGTTTAAATGTTTCTTTCCGACGCACTGTGGTGTCAGTGTCACTCTATCGAATTGAATATGAAAACGAGCTGCCTGTCGATGTAGGTCACAAGTGATAAGTATTTCTAGTAAAACTGCAATACAAAAGTTATTGGTAGGTACTGTGTTTTTTTAACCATTATTATTATGCGGTGTTTGGTTTTTTATGAAGTACATTAGTTTTCAATAATTACATAGGTGTTTATTTACAATCCTGAATGATGAAAAGTATATCATCATAAAAAGAATAAAAAAAAACATAAAAAAACTTAACTTGTTTGGTTGTAATCGACACTAGAAAATTGCTTATCAATCGGATCAAACCTAGTTTTTTATTCAAAACCACACTGGAACTGTGATTTAAGGAAAGTTACAAGTTAAACTAGACAGGTAGGTATTCCTTATAATTTTGAAGAAAAAGTTGACAAAATATTCCAATAGTGTTTTCATAAAAAGGCATAACTAGCGAGAGTTTAAATATAAAGCATGTAGTTCAATCTAACCGAATGACGTATTTGAACCATACACACGTGTAACTGTGTTTTCACAATATGTTGATAACAAACACATAAAATATTCGAACAATGGATTGCTAATCACGGCCACAAATGAGAGCTGGAGTAAACGTATTCCAATAAGTATTATACTATTTAATACCTACTTACTCATACGTTCATTTGCAAAGCTTGATAAACACAACGGCACCTGTGACAACGGTATGTTTAACAAATGGACAAGTAGGTAAGACAAGTACCTACCTGGGTCCCGGCATGGGTGAAATTTTTAGCCTCTAAATAGGGTTTTAAGTACCTACCTACCTACAAAAATTAAGAATCTAGTTAGTAATTCATGTGAAGTCAATTTATGGAAAGACCTGCCCGTGGAAGTGAGAAAAGCTAAGTCCTTGGCTTGTTTTAAGGCACTGGTGAAAACTGTAGCTTATACAATATAAGCAACAGTTTTCCAGTTTAAGCATTTAATTGTTTAAGTATTTATTTTGTATGTATCTGTGTATATTATTATTTAAATATATGTACTCTATATCGTAAGTAATTATATTCTCGCACTCTTTTGCTATTTGGTATCAATATAATATATATTTCGATTTAATTATTTATGTATATGCACGTACTGAGTGTATTCATCATGCAATCCACTCAACCCAAAGGTTGTCTGGAAGAGATCGCTCTTAGCGATAAGACCGCCAACTGTATAACATTTTATAGATTTAAGAAATCATGGTTGTATTCTTATGTCTAGTTGTGCAATAAAGTGTTCTCTATATATATATATATATATATATATATATATATATATATATATATATATATATATATATATATATATATATATATATATATATATATATATATATATATATATATATATATCTATCTAATTCATGCAACAGGTATTTTTAATAAATTTGTACAGCATCAAGTAGCAACTCCTAGGATCAATGATTTAGGACAATTGAAAAATACATTCCTTAAATTATATCTTTCCATATCAAGATAGTATAATATACCTGGCTGCAAGACGACCTGTTTAAATTAGCTTTAAGGTTTGAGCAATTGGCACCTGCGGTGTGCTAGGTTTTGAAGTAATTCTGTATGTGTAAATGTTTTTTTTTTCATGTGAAACAGGTCACACTTGTGATGCCTGATGGTAAGCGAAGACGAGGTCTACGATGTTACGTGCTTACCTGTTAAATGCCGGTTAACTCTACTTTTAAAGACACCCCAGTAATATGTCTCCGGAAAGACTGACGATGGCAGCGTGGTCTTCAATTTTGCCGTTATTATTATAAAAGAATCCTTCATACATGCAGCCCGTTTTCAATACCTAGTATTTCTGTTTGTAAACATTTTGAAACGGTCCATGTTTCAGTTGAAAGCGTTCAGAAATATCAGTCAATGTTTTATTTATGTCCGACGATTCTCGTCTCGCAGACTGACGATCGATTCCCAAACAAACCAATGCTCTGTTGGCACGATGACCTGTTTTACATGAGTTCTAACACATGGGAATAAGACCTAGATTCACTTAGCTATCGTTTCAGTTCGAACTGGCTGAAAATAAAATTATGTTCTATTTTTGAAATAACGGGTGTGTCCTCAGTCTTGTGATCTCGTCACATGCAGATTATTCCCGTTTTTTACAGATTCCGCACCAATATCGCAATGACCTGAATAAACAGCCTTATTGTGCCAACGGATTGCATTTCGAAGAAACGGCACAGTTTATTTTATCACCACGCGTGTTTTACACGAGAAAATCGTTCGTCTCTTACTTTTATGACTGGTAGAATGACAGAATTGGAACAGAGGACGAAGAAAATCCTCTAGAAAGTGTTGTTTAAATAACAACTTAATACCCTCATATTATTCACAATTAATTTTTTTCTGGATACTTGACGTCTATTTGTAGTATTTTTTTTTCTTATCGTTACTGAAAAAAACAATTTTCAGGTATTTTGTTATTTAATTAACAGTTTGTGTAAGTAGGTATAGTGATTAGATAGATAGACAACATTTGATTGTCCATAAAAATGGAAATTACACAGATATTTCTTAACCTATTAAGAGTACAGACGGCGGCCCAAAAGTGATCTCCTCTAGACAACATTTGAATGGACTGACTGTATTAATGGTTTTATCGGACCTTTCTGCAACATAGGACAATTCAAATCAATTCTTTAAGCTTTCGGTCGTAGTGTAGTAGAGAAAAAGGCATCGGAAAAAACTCCGCTCCGACCATCTCAAGTCGATAATTATACGATAATTATAACCCTGTTATACATTTAACGGATCTTTATGGCATACTTATAATAGATATAGTGCAAATAGGCATCGCCAAAAATATTTACTTACCCTCTTACATTCTTTATTCTAAGTATTTCTAAACAATGCACTATTTGTATATATTTTTTTAAAACTTCTTTGTATGAGCAATCTACAGCTGTTCAACTCTTACATTTCAGTTGCAAAGTCGCCCGTGACGTAATTGAGTAAATGTTCAAGGGTAAAGATTGTTGTGCTGTCGAGCTATACTACAGAGAGGCCATGTCGCCACGCAGTCTCCAGATTTTCCCGTTATTTCCGTCATATATAAATCCAGCGAGAATCGTATAAACATTGATATAAATAAGGCACTTAAAGTTCTTTGATGTTTTTAGGTGACACGGGTTATTGAATATTTCATTTCATATACTAACTTTTAGCCTGTGTTTTGCTCGTTCGAATATTATTTGACGTTCACTGACAGCACAGTAACATAGGTACAAATAATAGATTATAGAAATTCTGATAAGAAAGGGCGACATGCATCAGAAAATGGATTAAAATTCCATAAAAATATTTTGACGTGGTTTTAGTCTCAAGAAACTACTCAAATTATCAAAAACGTATAGCATAGTTACTCAAATCATCAAAAACGTTTTGGATACATAGAGAACACTATATTGCACAACCAGAGAAAATAATACAGACATGATTGTATTAATATCTCGGCTAGCACAAATCAATGAATGTTTTTTTTATAAATTATTATAAGGCGTTGTGTTTGCGCTGGATTTGTACGCATCGTTTTTGTACCGCGTGACTAGAATTACAGGTTATTTTATGATAGGTTTGACCGCCTAGGAAAACTGGTTGAGATCGCGATTATCGATAATCGCGAATCATTAAGAAATACTATTTTTGTCACAGTTATAAATATAATTTTATATGACCTCTCTAATGAGACTTGGCTGCCGTGCTTCTACGGAATGAGATGTTTTATACTCACACTAAGAGACCCTGGGATATTGTTTTTTAGATGCCCAGGCTTGCCCAGCACCTATACCTACAATCTTAACAGTGGCGGCCCAGCTTACAGTAAGGACAAGTCCATACGTTTATATTCTGTTTTAATGCACTAACCCGTGCTAAGGACAAATTTAAAAACCTATTTAGATGCTAAAAATTCCGTGCCAGAGGTCGCGTGTCCTTAAAAAAGTTTGTAAAAAAGTCCATACGTGCGGAGGCAACTGGGCTGCGGGTTCATCACGGGGGGTGCCTTCGCAGTTAGCGTGTGCTATTTGTACTACAAATTCGCAGGTACGTAACTTTGAACAAAGTCAAAGGTAGGTACATCCCCGCACTGGGAGTCGAACCTGGCTTACTCTTGCCTGAACCGCAGAAAACTGTAATCTAAAATGTATTTTTAAAAACCTATTAGGAGGCAAAAATTCCGCCAATGCCAATGTAAAATGTAATCTAATTTAATGAATGTATGCTCTACCTGCCGTCGACGCTGTATAATAAAAAGTATTATAGATTGATATTTTTATTATATCTGTTTCCTATTCAATTTGTTATAACTATAGTACCTAAGTACTAGTTTAGTACACGGAAGCAGCATAGCTACCCATAGCACAGGGAATCCTAGTTTGGGAGCCAGAATACAACTTGTAACAATTAATTTGCAATAAAATTTCCTTATTCTTATCCTTTATGGACATTTTGTTTCAACAAGAATATTTCGACCAAAAATTTTAACTACTCATACTTCTTCTTCTTCTCTTTCAGGTTATATTAGTCCACTGCTGGACAAAGCCCTACCCTAATGAGCGCTATAGCGCCCTGTCTTGAGCTTGCCGCATCCAGCATCTGCCGGCAGTTTTTCGTAGATCGACATCATTGATCATATGCGGGTTGCAGCAGTATCCTCAAACGTACAATCAAACAAACAAACGTTGCATGAGTTTGAAAGCATTGGCAGTTTGCCTACATTGTGGTTATCATCACGGCTTCAACTGCCGATGTATTCTCAGCCCTATTGAATCGCGGTCCTTTGCGGAAAGTTTAACGCTCGTAATCCGGCGCGCAGACTGCGCGTCTGTTACTTTTATTACTAAGTCGCAGATTATTTGGTACTTTTGGGTGATTTTACGGTCATCACCTGCGCACAACATGGCATGATTATTACTGTGGAAAATGCCGCTAAGCCAAATGGGCGGCCAGACGTGAAGTTTCCCTAAAATATTTATGGTTCTTATCTGATTTGAAAGTTTTGCCCAGCGGTGTTATCCGCGGTTTATCGATTTTCCCATAGGAATAAGATATTTTCCCGCAGTAAAACGTAGCCTGTGTGTTAATCCAGGTTCTCAACTAAGTCCATACCAAATTTTAAATCGCTCCAGCCGTTTAGACATGAAGAAGTAACAAACATAAACACTCACAAACTTTCGCCTTTATAAATTAATAACAAAATAAACCAGATACACACACACACATAATACAAACAAAATAAAGTCAGTTAATCAAATCCCCTAATAGAAGCTTAACTGGTGTTAGTAAACATAAAATAAATCAGACTTAAAATTGTAATATGTTTGAGACATCCATTTTTAGCCTAAGCCTAAGGATAGGACAGTTAAGCTTATCCAATATGGTATTAAATGGCTGTATCATGGTTTAGATGCGAAAATTGAAAAGCGACGTATTGCAGGATGTTGCCGCGCATTTAGTCATTTTGTTTTCATAGGTAGGTTTAGTCCGAGTATCAAACAACAGGAAACCTTCTGGTGTCACTGACCTAATATTTGTGGAAAGGCCCGAGTCATAATAAAATCATTATAGTATCCCAAAACACAGACAAACACACGCATGCCCCATGAATGACTCATGGCTGTACTCATACCTCCAGCACAGTCAACGGCTAATAACACTTTAAATTTTAGCTGCAAAATCGCCCGCAATGTATCCGAGTAAAGTGCAAGAATCTAACGTTGATGTGAGGTCGGCTGTACCTACTCGTATGAAGGATGTGAAAGTCTATCACACAATCATAACAAGGCGTTATTCTGTCTCACAGAAGGATTCTAATAAACGATTTTCGCCACGCACACCGCTCCTTATGACTCCTCATTGTCTGACCGGAATATTGTGAGAACTGTGGTACGTGGGAAAGAACACAGAAGGATAACAAAACGTGTTAGTGAAATAACGCAAAATAGTTTAAACATAAATATAACCTCACGCCTGTATCCCAGAGGGGTAGGCAGAAACCAGGGATTGCCTCTAGCTATGACCCTGACATATTACCCTCGCTTAATCAACGTTCGTTAGTCGAAAGGAAAATAGATTCTCAATTATGATTGCCAACTGTCAAATTACAAAATAATACCTATCATTCAATATCAATCAATCAGCCCGAATTCGTCCACTGCTGGCCAAATGGACAGAAAGAAGTAGAGTATTTCTTAATGATTCGCGATACTCTTACATAGTTATATATTACACGGGTCTAATCGCGATTAGACTCGTTTAATACATTATAACTAAGAAGTAGAGTGCCTTTGGGGAGGCAAAGGTACTCTACTTCTTTCTGTCCTCGGCTATCCTCAGCCAGCGACGGACAGCAATCTGCCTCAGATCGTCGATCCAGCGGGATGTTCTGAAGAACCGATGGTCAATGGTGCAGACAAACGCAGCGTAGGACCCAAAATTTATCTTTTACGAAGCCCTTTTTTGTCCCACTACAAGGCATAGTCATTCTCTCAGAGAGTGAGAGAGAGAGTATGGACTTAATTACCACTCGAACCCACCGCGGATTGACAATTTCTAGGGCTGAGGCAAAAAAATCTACGAATAATAGAAAAAAAGAGTTTTCCGGGAAGTTACCCCATAGCTCAAGATAATATGGAGGAATTTTCTTCCATTTATGCTTAGCCCCATATAGGTACCCAGTTCACAGCGCAATAGGACCACACATACATAAATTACTTCCGCCTGCACTCCAGATGGGTAGGAAAAGTTCAGGATTTGTCACTTGCCACTAAATTAACGATTTCATCTGTTATTGACCAAATGAACGTCGAGAATCTGTAAGTAACCTCGGCCTTCTGTCGCTGGCTATCTAATGTGTGATGAGGATGACTGGTATTCGGATGATTCATCCAACTCGCCAAATACAGTTACACAAACGTGTTTCGCAAATAATTAGGCGGGGCGGCAAAAAATTGCAACATGTTTTGTAGGTGGGAGAAACGCCTTGTTATTGATCGTCACTATCCATAACATGTTGTTGGACTGCGTGATGGAGAATCTTGTTTTGTAGACTGGTTAGGTAGGGATAGATTCACGTTTTGCGCTGTTAAGTCTGAATACAAGCAGAAGTCTAATCTGAGAACATCTTCCAGCCGACCGGTGCCTGCTCTCGACACCTACCCCCTGTTTCTCATACAGTAACAACTACTGTTAACATTTTTCTGCCGAGCTCGAACCACAATTTATACTGAAAAAAAGGTAAATCTGAGTTTTATTAGACCGCTGATCTATCTTTGACATATCTTTTAGAAAAGTCGCTAAATAAGTACATAACATATAAACACGTGCAAATGTTTTACTGACACGGTACACAGCGTTAGTAATTTGAAAGGAAACAGGGCTTTTACAATATTTATTATTTGGTAAACCCTAAGCGGTTTTGTATATTTTTCGTAAAAATTAACCGTAATGTATATAGTTACATAATCAAGGCGAAGGCAATGACATCACTAACATGGAAATACACCCAGACTGCATCGCCTTGTACAAATTTACGCAGGCCCTCAGTGGGAATCGAACCTACGAACTGCGACATGGTGAACAATCGTGATACCGCTAGACCAACGTGGCCTGGACGACCGTGACTGCATCGTGTTTGGTAATTAAAACGTGTGTTTTCGAAAACAAATCACATTTTCCCTCAACAACGTGCCGCGCCGCGACACCTCAATAAAGAGAAAAAAACATTATTTCTTATTCTTGGAAAACAAGGAAAAACCAGCATTTTGGTTGCGAAGAGGTGACCTCGAAAGTATAGTCGGTGCCACGTACAGTTGACAACACATTGATCTTCACTTAGCTACTCGTATATTTGCGTGTCTGACAAATATAAACCATCCATTACCGGGTTCTGTGACGAATCAGTAGCACTGTCTTTGTAACACCTGCATTGTTCTTGCCAGAAAAAACATGCCTTACCCATGTAGGTAGGACGAGATATGCTATATAATATCAAGTGATGCTAAAATAACTGGCTTTGGACATCCGAGAAATTAGAAGAAACTGCCGTCGACATCCGCAATCAACGCAGAGAGGTTGAGCAGCGAGCCTTTGCTGTAGAATTCTTTCAAAATTCCAACAAAAATAAAAGTATAATTATGAGATCGTCGGCGCGACACCATTGTGAAAGCGGCTGGGAAACACTATACGAGTCTGGCAAAGGACGGAATGTATTAGCAGGAGAGAAAATAGGCCTACGAGTATACCCAACCGTGGGCTTTGCTCATGGGTTGATTACATAGATATAAATACAATTTTAAAACAGTATTTACAACAGTATTTACTTTAAAAAACCTATTTAGAGGCTAAAAATTCCACCCATGCCGGGAGTCGAACCCGCGACCTCTGGCTAACCGTGCCAGCGGAGCTGAGATAATGGGAGACTCACAGGCATCAGTGAAATTTCGAACCTCTTTACAATACTCTCTGTATTACGTACAGGCTGTTTTTATATATTTTGATAAATGTATAGTTTGCATTTTCTTTTCTATATTTTAGTTTATGTAGTTTATTTATTTCTTCCTTCCATAGTTAGGTAGAGGTTAATCAATATTTATATAGGATATTTTGTACACGTAGGTATATAGACCCGCTTTTTACTGCTTCTCCGACTCTTTAAGGTTCGCTGGAAGAAATCTACATGTTATTTCTTATGTATGTCCTGTTAAATGTTTCGTGTGCAATAAAGTATGATTAATTAATTAATGTTGATTATTTATATTCTTAAAAAAGGTATTTCATTAATTATCAAGAATAATAGTTCTTAGTGATGTAACGCGTCGTGACGCGCTAAAAAGTACCTACGTAAAAGCCTTGCTGAAACTCTGGAGCCATTCAAAAACATTTTTGTACCAAGGAAAAAACATTGCGATTTCCGCCTTTGTCACGCTCGCAATAAGGTCTCCTGCTTGGGCCACTTACATTCGGTCGCCGCCGGTACTCAGATAAACAAGGAAATTGCCCTACTGACGCAAACCATACGCAAGCGATGTTCTGAACAATATGAAATTACCTTTTTAATTTGCCTTCGGAGAGAAACAACACGCAATTACTGAATCGTGTCTTGCGTACTTAAACTGGTTTAAATTAGTTTTAATTACCTACTTACTGAATTTATTGACTGTCATATGGAACAATACCTTTGATAATAATGCTGTTGATCTCGACTACGACTTGTGTCAAGTTACGTCTGTAGGTGGGTGACTCGGATCCAGCAGTTGGATCGAAATAAGAGTCGTGCCTTAAGACCTAAATATGCGCATTAAATACTAAAATTATTATTATTACTATAGGCATTTATTTTCCCAAGTTAAATTAGTTAAAAACGGCTGCAATTAAATTAAAAAATATAATATAAATTAATTGATAAAAAAAATTATAAATAACTTAGGTAGCATATTTGATTGTATCTGAACTTAATTAATTATAGATTTTGAATTTATTTTTATATAGCTTGGGACACCCTTAGATAAGTGTAGGCCTCCTCCATCCCGTTAGGTTAGATTAGGCCCAAACATTAGGGCAGTCCTGGGGCATTATTACGTAAGTCTCCACTGAGTTGCGTGACGTTGATTTTTAATTTTTTTAAGCTACTACGGCTGTCAAATGCATACTTTTTTTGACACTTAGGAGGCGTCTAAATGCTTCACTCGATAGAGTGGAGTGCTACGTAATAGGAGGGCTGGTCTCTGTTTAGGGAATACTAACGTATGCATTAGATATTAATAGCAATTAGTATGGAATTTGTCAACTACGCGTCGGATCAACGATTTTGCCGTAATAAAATGCACATTTACGGACCTCGCCTAATGATGCCCCTACTGCGCAAAGTTAGGGTAACACCGATGTAGGGCCGTGATCACGTGGCTGAGGTCGCACCAAGAGACGAGACATCCTTTGATTTTTTTAATAGTATTTATGTGAATTGGTTTTGTTTTCTTTGTATGTGTTAATTTGTTCCAATAAATGTCTTCATTTCTTTTTTTTCTCCTTTTTCATTTCATATAACAGATCACTGATCGGGGCTGATCTGTGTTTTTCTGTGGGTGATCTGCATGTGTTTCATACTAATTCATTTTCATATTAAATGTATTGAAGCGACGGGACATAGCACAGCCCACACAGATAAGACGGTGCAGGGACGCAGGGACGCGAACTGTGGGAAACGTCTTCGCCCCGTCCCCACCTGTATGAGACGAGATGGTTTTATAAATGGTCCATAAATCCTTTACTCAGCTTGCCCAGCACTTATACCATCCTGACGGCTTAGTCGGCCTGGCCCACAGGAAAGACTAATCAAGTCCCACCTACTGTAATCAAACCCAAACTATTTATTAATCCAGAACCATACACAGTGGCTTTGACACTCACACTAAAGTGGTATATACCTAGATATGAGTCATTCCCTTTGTTTCGGTAGAACGAACTTGTTGTTTGTTAGGAAAAGCTAAAACCCCTTGAATGCGGGGTGAATACCTGTCAACTTGGTAACATAGTTCATAGAAAACAAAAAAGAAATAAGTGCTTTTTTGTCAACTTTATTTGACAAAGGGCGACGACCGCAAATAATCTCCCGCGAGATAAATCCGACGTAGCGGTGTGAAGTGATATATCCTTAGCTATTAAAAATATTAACTATTAAAAACAGCAAAGAACAGTAGGGACTTATTTCATAGAACTAAAAGCATGGTTTACAATGAAAATTTGATTTACATTGCAAAGTCGATTAACTTACAAATTAACAAGTAGACTGCAACGCAATGTACCTGCAATTGTCAAAGTAAACAATGAATTGCAGTTTCATGAAACTCGGCCCAGTCGAAGTCTGTCAATATCAATTCAGTATCAGTTATCAATTCAGTGTCAATATCAATTCAGTTTGGTTACAGGTTGGAACAATATAGGGTCATAGGGTTATATTTTTTTTAATTGGTGTTAAAATCAGTGTAAAAATAATAAGTACCTATACAATAATAATAATAAAAACAATTGTTACATTCTACAGCCTAGATAAAATTTATAAAATTTAGAGTAGTGCTAGGAATACAGGACATTATAAAGTAATGAAATCAATTTTCCCAAATGATCAGATTCTTTTATGACGGCGCTAGCGGGCCTAGGCTCGGCTCCATTTAACTTACGTTTACGCCTTAAATGTTGACTACCAATATTAATACTCCTCTCGATAAACGGCCTAAGTACCGATCGATCACGAAATCCGTTAAGCTGATCTTCCCCTCTTAATTAGTGGGATTTAGCGCTAAAACTGACGATAACAACCCACGTTTTCCTCGAACCTTTTTTGCTCCACTGCGAAAGCAAAGGTGGTTTTTTTTTAGCGCGTATGTATGTATTTTTATAAAGCCTATAAACGACCCACTGGAGGGCGCAGGCCTTCTCTCAGAGAAAGAGTGTGAGCTTAGGCCACGCGTGCGCGGATTGGCAATTTCAATGTATGTATAATGTTTCTTTATTTATCAGTGGCCAAACGGAAAGTATCGATTTCGTATAAAACTGGCTAGGTGCGGGCCGCACCAGGGTTACATAGAATGTTGTGAGTATTGTGATTGGGTTTAGGATGTTTTTAACTTATAAATACTAACTAAATACTACCTGCTTTATGCAACTAAAACGTCATTAAAGTAATTCATAATTTCTACGAAGTATTCCTTTTATAAATTGGTCAACTATACCTCCTAAACGTGTAAATACAAATTTTTTTCTAAAGCAGTTTTTCTACTACACTATTTTTATTTTTAATGCACCAACTATTTTTATTTTTAATGCGCTAAGGAACAAATTTAAAAACCTATTTAGAGGCGAAAAATTTCACCCATGCCGGGATTCGAACCCGCAACCTCTGGCTATCCGTACCTGCGCTCTACCAATTGAGCCAATGGGCGACTCACGGCATCAGTGAAATTTCGAACCTCTTTACAACATTCTCTGTATTACGTACAGGCAGCGACATCTGACTTAAGCAAATTGCATTACTTACAGCCCCGACTACCTACTTTGCAGTTAGGTTTAACATCGGAACGATATCACTTTATCCACATGATTACACTATTTTTATTTTTAATGCACTAACCCGTGCTAAATCTTACATTCGTACAGGCAGCGACATCTGCTTAAGTCAGATGTCGCTGCCTGTACGTAATACAGAGAATGTTGTAAAGAGGTTCGAAATTTCACTGATGCCGTGAGTCGCCCATTGGCTCAATTGGTAGAGCGCTGGTACGGATAGCCAGAGGTTGCGGGTTCGAATCCCGGCATGGGTGAAATTTTTAGCCTCTAAATAGGTTTTTAAGTTTTTCTACTGTTTTTTGGCTTGATTGAATTGTGCTCTACTACGCCAAATTTTGGTTTTCTAGTATCAATCGTCTCTGAGCTTATCCACGGAAAGACGGACAGGAGGTATACGCTAATTCAACTCCAAAACTATAAGGGTTAATTTCTTGTCGACTGCCATAGCCCAATACGTAGATGGACTCTGACCGAGACCCCAGGTTCGATTCCCAGTGCGAGCGTTTATCTATGACATTTTACTATACTATACTTTTATTTGATTTGATTGATTTGATTTCTTTATTGATCCATCAACAGAGGTTACATTAACTTACAGATTATTAATTAGCTATGTATTATTATAATCATTGCTTAATGTGCCTCCAGTTACAGATGGATACCACATGCATAAATAGTAATTTTCTAAAAGAGAACAATATCATGCATTTTGAGTTTTCGGATTCACATGCAAAACAAAAATATTAATTTAGTAAAACTAAAAATTTATACAAATATAAAATTTAAAATCTTATTTCATTACAATTTCATTTCATTAAACCATTAAACATAGTTTTAAAACTATAGATATTTGACATTTAAATTTGTACAGTGGATCTGTCAAGCATATGTTGCTTTGCTTAGCTACCCGGTTGTAACCGCGGCACATCCGCGAAACGGGGGAGTTCTGGCCAAGATTAGTTTTTGATCTTCTTACGCGCAAAAGCTCAAAAGTTTTAGGTCTTGGTAACCTCCTTGGAATATTTATGTTTATTTTTGAGAGAAGTTGAGGGCAATCCAAGGAGCCATTCACAATTTTGTGTAAAAATATTGCATCTAACACCTCCCTTCTGGAAGACATGCTTTTGGAAGAATACTTTTATGTATGATACACTGTTGTTGCAATATTTATGCAAATAAATATTTAAAAATGAATTGTTATTGTTATTCGAGCTTTATGACTTTGTGTATTTTTAAAACTACTTACATCTGCAGCTACATATTTTACAGTAGCAACACCATACGCTGACTTCGTGAAGGAAAATATCGTGAGGAAACCCACGGCTTGGTTGGCAACGCACGTATTGACTTATCTTTCCGATCAGCTAGGTCGACTTAGCTGTCAGGATCGTATCGGTGCTGGGCTAGCCTACCTACACAAAACAATGTCCCGGGCACTACAGCGTCTGAGTGGTCTCTTTAGCCATTTAGTGTGAGTAAAGGTGCCACAGGACGCTGTATAAGCAGATGCAAGAAGTCAGAGGCATTATAGTATAAAATAAAATTGCATTAATTATTCATCTTTTGCAAGACTTTTCGGCAGACGGTTTTTTTTGTTTTACAATGAGGTTTTTTTTCCTAGAATCGTTATCGATTCCACTTGAAACTTCACTCTTGGGAAGCTACTAATTATGTTTTTCATGGAAATCGCGATGATATCACTGGGCCAAGGCGAGCGGATTACTAAACCGTCCTATAAACTGAAGGACGACCTTATGCCACGAAAACAACACGTTTACCTTTAAAAGTCAGGTAGGTTAAAAATATGCAGAGTAAATAAGACTATACAGAGTAAATACAGCTGTTAGTGAATAGCATCTACTATAGGTAGGTATTTGTATCAGGACTCGTAGTCTGCTAGAAGCTACCATTGGTAAATACGCGTGACGACAGCATGAAATAATCAAGGATTTAACGATGTTAGGGGAAAGTACATATATTAAAAGGATTTAAAACACTGATTTAGTTTTATAAAAAAAGAGATTACGATTACGGCGATTTATTTTTATATCTTTAATATAAAAATGAATCGCCGAATGTGTTGGTAAGCGCAAATCTCGAGAGTGACTGAACCAATTTCGCTAATTCTTTTTTTAGAATATTCCTTGAAGTACGAGGATGGTTCTTAAGATAAGCTAAGATAAGAATATTCTTTATTGTACATCAGGAAAAACAAACAAAAAATAATTACCAAGATACAGTACAATTGTTTCTTACGGAGAGGAAAATGAAAAAAAAAATAGAGAATCGACTGTAGGCGGTACGAAGTTCGCTGGGTCAGCTAGTTTTTAATAAAATAAAAGATTATAATTCTGCTTTCAGTCATTTTGACTGAAACAATGATCACACCGCGTGTCGTCACGCTTACTTGTTGTGGTTTGTTGTGACTACTACTGATTATGATGTTTGTTTAGCTGGGCGTGGCGTCAATGGCTTTATCCTTCGATAAACTTTAGTTTATTACTGAAATAAAGATTTTTTGTAAACAATAAATGTTTATATTATTTTTAATGCACTAACCCGTGCTAAGGACAATTAAAAAAACCTATTTAGAGGCTAAAAATTCCACAAATTTAATTGTACGTAATACAGAGAATATTGTAAAGAGGTTCGAAATTTCACTGATGCCGGTGAGTAGCCCATTTGCACAGTTGGAAAGAGCGCTGCCAGAGGTCGCGGGTTCGAATCCCGGCATGGGTGAAATTTTTAGCTTCTAAATAGGTTTTTAAAACAATAAATGTGTCATCATGGCCCTGAAAAGCTAGGTCTTGCCATGCAACCTATACATATACCATTGTGCGACAGCGGAAGGTTTACTTAGCTCTGCGTTAGGACCACACATAGTAATTACACCGTTTCAGTTTATATATGACACGTGACAATGATTGTACGGTCTACACCGCACACTTTGTATTTTCCTGCGTTAGCGCTTTACACCATAATACGTATTTTACATGTATAGAGTCAGTAACGAAATAACCGTAGAGTAGCTAACACGCGAAAGTGACAATAAATAAATAACTACGTTACTCATCTTTAACTAAAACTCCAAACTGCAACTAACAAACTACAACTTCTCCTGAAGGGACCTAAAACCCCATTCATGGTGGTCCTTCGAGCCTAACAAGTGTCATTTGTGCTGTTTGTATTTCTCAACTACTGTAGCGAATCGGACTAACTGGCCTCTCACAAGCGGGAATCACCAGTTAGTTTGAGAAGGCGCACATAGAGTAGGCGAGAGTATAGACACTGCGAGTGACGGGAACACACCGGCCTGGAACGACGGTCAACTTAAACAATACTGCGGCCTACTTAACTGGAATTACGGCCTGCATAACTTAACTGAAAACTTCAACGACTCCTTTATCAGCTAACTTCAACTTCGAGGATCAGATCAGGTCTGGTCGCTCATCGACTTCGGCATCGGTCCGGCAACATCAACTACTGAAGATACGTTCAACCTACGTGCTTCGGACAACTTTAACTGCTACTCTTCAACTGAAAACGTAACTATCACTAACTTTAATCTGCTATGGCGTCAGACGATGAACTGATTGCGCGCCAGCAAGAAAGCTTTGAAAACATCAAGAAAATTTGTATTAACTTCAAGAAAGACTCTTTGAAGAGAAAAAATCTTCAGTATCTAGAGTTGCGCATTAAGTCGCTGACAGCTCACTGGGAGGAGTTTCAACGCAATCACGATGAACTCCAAAACATTGAAACCAAAGACATCCCCTACTTTGCGAACAGTGTTTATATGAAAACTAAAACCATGTACGAGGAAACAATCCAAGCAATGCTGGAACTCAAGGAAAACTTTTTGAACGAAACTGAACCAACTCCCGAAAAATCAAGCGGCACTATCGGTAGAACTGCTGAACCGACATTTTCGCAAAATTTAACGGAGGTCGATGAGAAAACCTCTGACAGAAGAGACGTATTGTTACGTCAGCAACAAGCCAACTTTAGGTCATTTGGCCGAGCTGTAGCCAAAATTAACCTGGAAACTATGAAAGAAAAGTGGGACTTAGAGGACAACCTCAGTATCCTAAAAACTAAATGGGAGGTCATAGATAAGACCCACTGGGAGCTCGACAACATACTGCGAGGAAGCAACTCACTTTACGACAAGGAGTATGAAAAATGGGAAACTACTTACGACCGGTTAAGAAGAGACATTAATAAAAGGATTTATGAAAACATTCACTACGAAAAATCCACCCCAACTATGGATATTCCCACCTTCGACGGAGACTACAACAAATGGGTTTCGTTTAAAGACCTGTTCTCCGAAGCTATCCATTCCAATCCGCTGATATCTAAATCCCAAAAGATGCAGCATTTAAAGGGTAAATTAAAAGGCGAGGCTGAAAACGTGGTCCAGCATCTCAGCGTCATCGCAGAAAACTACGAATCGTGCTGGGAACTTCTTAATCATCGATACAATAACATCCGAATGCTGTTTACGACCTGTGTCAACACTTTACTCAACCAGCCAATTATCCAACAAGCAAACGCCCAAAACATCAAAAAACTGCATGATACTACTCTCGAATGTCTAAACGCGCTGCAATATCTCAACATTGAAATATCAACCTGGGATCCATTGATCGTCCATATTCTGGTAAAAAAACTTGACTCACAAACCTACAACGAATATATTCAAAATTTGGCAGATCCACGGAGCCTACCGGACTTCGACAGCTTCATCAAATTCCTGGAATCAAAATTCATGGCGTTTGAAACTCTCAACGATCGTCAAACTATTCAAAAACCGGCGGTACAACAAAACAATCCGAAAAGTAATTACGCCCAGAGGGCAACAAACTTTAAGAAGTATGAAAAGGCGACAAAAACCTATCATACTGGTATAAAAAATTGCCCGATGTGCAAAACTACTGAACACGTTTTGATGAATTGCGATAAATTCCGAGGAATGAATTTCAACACTAGAAAGGAAACTGTTGCAAAGCTGCAATTATGTCGCAACTGTTTGTTCAGCCATGGCGACAAAAAATGTAATTCATGGAAGAAATGCAAAGAGTGTGGGAACGCACATCACACTTTACTACATGATCCAAACTATCAACTAAATTGGGGAAACCAACCCTCAACCTCACGGGTTGCATCCCTTGTGAATGACAAAACTCAAGAAGTCTTACTTGCTACAGCTCAACTACGTGTGAAAAATCAGCACGGAACTTACATAACTTTACGGGCACTGCTGGATCAGGGATCGCAGGTTTCCCTTATAACTGAAAACGCAGCTCAGCGATTAAAACTTCCCAGAAACAAATTTAACGCTGTTGTTTCTGGAGTTGGATCTACAATGGGGAGCTGCAGGGGTCTGCTACAACTTGACTGCAGATCTATTAACAACGAATTTGCGTTTAAACTAGAAGCGCTGATTATGAAAAGCTTGATAAGCAATCTCCCAAACTCCTCTTTCGATAAATCGAACTGGGATCATCTAGACAACGTGAAACTGGCGGATCCCAACTTTAATACCTCTGGGCTCATCGACATCCTACTGGGAGCGGATGTTTACTCAGAAGTCATACTCGTCGGGGTCTTGAGAAACGGAAACAACGGTCCAATAGCCCAACAAACTAAACTAGGGTGGATACTGTGCGGAAATATCCGCACATTTAACTGTATGGTCATGGTAAACGAACTGAATGACTTAACAAAATTTTGGGAAACTGAAGAAATCGCCTATAAAAGCGAACAAACTCTAGAACATGAACGATGCGAGAACTATTACTTGGAGGCAACTAAACGATTGGACGACGGTCGATATGTCGTAAAAATGCCCTTGAAACCAGATTTCGAGGAAAACTTAGGAAAATCGAGACCACAAGCCGTCTCACAGTTTTTCCAACTTGAGAAAAAGATGCTCAAAAATGAAGAGTATGCAACTCAGTACAAAAACCTCATTCAAGAATACACTGAACTCGGTCACATGAAACCTGCCTTGCCATCAAAAATTAACAATGAACTAGAGGTCTACATTCCACACCATGGAGTCCTCAGAGAAGATTCGGAAACCACTAAACTAAGGGTGGTGTTTAACGCATCCATGAAAACAACCTCCAAACGCAGCCTCAACGATCTAATGGACAAAGGTCCTAACCTACAAAAGGACATTCAGTCTTTGATAATAAAATGGCGAACCTACCGCTATGTGCTCACGGCAGATATTGAGAAGATGTTCAGACAAACTCTCTTAGCAGAAGCCCAACAATGCCTACAAAAATTAATTTGGAGAGCGTCGACTCAAAATAAACTTGAAGAAAGACAACTCTGCACTGTTACCTACGGAACCAAGGCTGCGCCGTTTTTAGCCATGCGAACTCTAAAACAGCTGGCATTAGACGACGGACACCTCTACCCGAACGCCACAAACGTGTTGATTAATGATTTTAACATGGACGACCTTATCAGCGGTGAAAACTCAATCGAAGCTGCGAAAACTCTAAGGCAAGAACTATCCGAACTACTTCGAAGGGGATGGTTCAACCTAAGAAAGTGGTCAAGCAACGAAAAGGCCATTCTCGATAACTTAACTACGGAACAAACATGTCAAAAGTCTATCTTTAACTTTAAACTAGAGGAGACTACTAAAACTCTGGGCCTCAGCTACAACACAACTCAAGACAAGTTCGTGTTTCAATGGGATCTTCCAGAGTCAAAGGAAGCAAACTACACAAAACGAACGCTGCTCTCAGAGATCAGCAAACTGTATGACCCCCTGGGATGGCTAGCCCCAATAACTATCAAAGCAAAACTGCTTTTTCAAAAGGTGTGGGTCAGCGAGATCAACTGGGACGATGTGCTACCGAAAGAAATAGAAGCCGAATGGGTGAAACTGCGAAAAGATCTACCAAATGTCAAGCAGTTATCTCTCACAAGATGGCTGGGATGCACAGAAAACACAATAGAAGTTCACGGTTTTTGCGATGCGAGCGAGAAGGCTTACGTTTGCGTAATTTACAGCCGACACAAAAATGACACTGGGGACTATATAACTACTATGATTACATCAAAAACAAGAGTCGCGCCACTTAAGAAGAAAACTACGCTTCCAAGATTGGAACTTTGTGGTGCTCAACTTCTGACGAATCTCATGGAGAAGGTCAAAACCACACTATGGGAACATCAACTACAAATGTTCTGCTGGACCGACTCTACAGTCGTTCTTGCTTGGCTACTGGGAAACGCCTCGAGGTGGGAGCCATACATCGCGAGTAGAGCCTCGAAAATAACTAAAGTTGTGCCTGCATCACAGTGGCACCATGTCAGAACGGAGGAAAACCCGGCAGACTGTACTACACGAGGTCTATCGCCAACTCAACTTGCAAACTTCGACTTATGGTGGGAAGGACCTCAGTGGCTGAGAAAACCCGACTTTGTTGCTACGAGTCAAGAAACAAAACAATTCGATACAGATAACGGAGTTCGCAGAAAATGCCTCGCAACTCTAAGAACTACCGAAGGTGCGATTATAAAGGCCTTACTCGACAAATGCAGCTCAATGACCCGAGTGACGCGCATACTTGCCTGGGTTCTACGTTTTATATCGGGATTGCGTAACAGAGAACGCAAACTAAACTACCTAACTTCGATGGAGCTGAAAGATGCAACAGCGCTACTAAACAAGCGCAACGAAACTACTTCCGAGAAGAGATTGAGGACCTTGAGAAGAAGGGATCAGTCAAGACTAGCTCCATACTTAACTTGAATCCATTGCTAGATAGAAATGGAATTCTTCGCGTCGGAGGGCGACTCCAAAACTCCGCCCTACCGATGGAAACTAAACATCCAGCGATACTGCCCCACTCCAGTAGGCTGACTGAACTGTCCATCAATCAAGCCCACAAAGAGACCTTGCATGGAAGGGTCAAACTAACTTTGGCGCAAACTAGACAAAAATACTGGATTGTTGGTGGCAACCGCGCAGTGAAGAAAGAACTCCGAAAGTGTGTGATCTGTGACAAATACAATCCACACAAGAACGCTCAGCTTATGGGAGACCTTCCAAAAGCCAGGGTCACCCCATCCAGACCTTTCACGCACACTGGTATCGATTTCACCGGCCACGTCGATGTCAAGACCAACAAAGGACGTGGCGTCCGAACTTCAAAGGGATACATTGCCATTTTCATCTGCATGGCAACAAAAGCAGTGCACATTGAGTTGGTCTCAGATCTCACAACTCAAACATTTATAGCCGCACTAAAACGAATGTGTGCGCGGAGAGGTACGCCAGAACATATCTACACCGACAATGGTACAAACTTCCGTGGAGCGTCAAGACTACTCTACAAGGAATTTCAAGAATTCAAGGCTCTACTTTCACCTGAATTCTTCGACGAGATAAGTCAAATGCCGATACAATGGCACTTCAACGCACCAATATGGCCAACTGCCGGTGGACTGTGGGAGGCAGCCGTAAAATCAATGAAATTCCATCTTAAAAGAGTGCTGGGACAACAACTTCTAACTTACGAAAGTTTCACAACTTTACTATCTCAAATAGAGGTTTGCTTAAACTCAAGGCCTTTAAGTCCTTTGTCCGAGAACGTGGATGATCTGGACTACATAACGCCGGGCCATTTCCTTGTCGGAGGCCCTGTTTTATCATTGCCACAATCCGAAACTGACAACGATCGAAAAATAAACCTAAGAGACCGCTGGGCACTTACTGAACTCTTACATCAGCATTTTTGGAAAAGGTGGTCTGTGGAATACCTTCACCAACTCCAAACCCGCAGCAAGTGGTTACGACCAAAGAAAAACTTAGAAGAAGGGCAGCTTGTCTTGATTATAGACAACAACTTACCACCGGAGAAATGGGCTCTGGGCAGAGTGCTACAACTTCATCCCGGGGATGACGGTTACGTTAGAGTCGTCACACTCAAAACAAGAGGAGCAACGTTGAAACGTCCTATAACCAAAGTCACTCCTCTGCCTATACCATTAGAAGATAACAAGGAACAACAAAGCCTGGTAACAAACCAAGAAACTTTGACACAAGAAACGGAAAGCCAAGTCGAACCACAACTAACTACTCAACAGAAAAAACGCACTCGAACTCGAACAAAACGATCATTTTACAGTACTTATCACTGTTTATGATGACGTTTATGGCGCTAACTACAAGTGGCAACAGAAACTACGAAAAACTATAACATAACTACAATCGACAGTCAACACCCAATATACTTCGATGAGATTGGAAAAATACAACAAGTGCACGACGAGTGGCTTCTGTTGGTTTACTATAACCTGTCGACGTACTGGAAGGGATCAGATAACTTACAACTTTACATTGGCGAAATAAACAAGCAATGTAACAGAATGGAGAAACAACTCTGCGAGCCTATGGTACTGCAACTTCAACATGAACTTCAACAACTACAAGACTACAATACACTGCTGTTATCGCAACACCTGGATAGAAAAAAGCGAGGATACTTCAACGGCATTGGAAGCATCGCTCGGAGTCTTTTTGGCGTACTTGACGAAGACTTCGCGGTGAAATACCAACAAGATATTGAGAATATCCAAACTAACGAGAACTACTTGCTAGAGCTACTGAAAAATCAAACAATGATTGTGGAAGCTGAGAACAATATTATAAAGAAGAACGAGCGATTTATGAATGAACAGTTACAGCTGATTCACGACTTTGTAAACGCAACTGAGACGGAGATGTCAAAAATGAAGAGCAGAGTGGAAACTCTCATTACTATGAACGATCTTACCGCCGCCTCTATAACTGCAATCCTATTTAATCCTAATAAACTTGAGAAGAACACAGGAAATGCTACTAAACTCTTTGACTAACATCTACCAAGGACATCTAGACAAGCATCTATTTACACCAAAGGAACTGATTCAGCAATTAAACGTGATCTCTGGCAGAGTGCCTCGAAGATTGTCTCTACCTATGGGAGATATACAGAAAAATATAAAGGAAATGTACAAACTACTGTATGTGAAAGCACGGATTACAAAAAAAATCATGCTGTTTAAGTTGCACATACCGCTAACTAGCGACGACGGTTATACAGCATACCGAGTAATTCCTTTACCGATTCAACTACCAACCGAGACGAGGATCCTGCGAACGGGCGCGGAAGTCATCGCTATTAACTTCAAAAAGGAAACTTATGTATCATACTCAGAATCACACCTCCAACAATGCCTGTTATCAAACGAAGAAAACTATATCTGCAACGCCGATCGTCCTGTATACAACTTGAATAACCGAAACGCGCCGTGCGAGGCAAAAATATTCAGTCAACTATCGACCTTGCCCTGCGATACAATAAGAACAAAATGCACTGATAGCTGGATAAAGCTACACAAGCCGAACAGGTGGATCTACGTTTGCTGCGCGAAATGCCAACTACGCATTATTTGCGAGGAGCGCGTATCTATCACAACAATAAGCGGTATCAGTGAGATTGTCGTAGGTCAGTATTGTATACTACAGAAACAAAATGCAACCGTTTTCTCATACAACTATTACGCTAACAAGATGACGATGGAAAGTGATACACAAGTACCGGCTCTTAATACTCAAATCAACTATCTAATGAATGAAAACCTGGGAAGAATTCAATTCCACATGGAAAACAACACCTCAACATACGACACGGAAAACGTTCAACGTCTACTGAAAATCATGAAGGAACGTGAAACTTTGCCGAAACATCTCTCGAGTCACGATATTCACCATTACACAGTTATTTGGTGTTTGTTGGGAGGAGGACTCGCGACGGTGATATACTTCAAGATACGAAAAGGGTGCTTTAAGAAGCAGAGCGACCCCCCGCAACCTGGCCGCCAGCCCGAGCGTAACGAACACATCGAGCTTCGGGTCATCGACGCAGTCAGCGATAAAACTCCAAGAAGAAACACAAGAAAAGCCTTCGATTTCGAATGAAGTTCGCGTGTTTACTTTATACTTATACATAATTGTTTAAATATATTTTATACTTATAATGATTTAACTATTACCATTTACGTGTTACTTAAGTCATTTAATTTTCTTTAACTTTAGCTTTAACTCATCTTTGTTCTTTGGCAGCATGTACGGTCTACACCGCACACTTTGTATTTTGCTGCGTTAGCGCTTTACACCATAATACGTATTTTATATGTATAGAGTCAGTAACGAAATAACCGTAGAGTAGCTAACACGTAAAAGTGACAATAAATAAATAACTACGTTACTCATCTTTAACTAAAACTCCAAACTGCAACTAACAAACTACAACTTCTCCTGGAGGGGCCTACAACCCCATTCAATGATATGCCTGTAGATAATTTGTTTTTGCACACAGATAAAGTCACATAATCAAGGCGTTAGGGTGGGCATGACCCATCACTCCGGCCCCAAGATGCCATTCGAGATACCTACCTTGACAAGTGCAATAAGTAAAATAGAAAGAAAGAAGAAGAAAGAAAGACATTTATTGGAACAAATTAACCCATCACACGAAAGAAAAGGCACGCCACTCATAGGTACATAGGTAGAAAACACGAGCAATTCACATAAATACAAGATAGGACAGGGTAAACTCAGAGCGTACATCCTCAATTGCCACAAAGGGCATCTGACTCAGCGTTGTGCTGAGAGTGTGAGCCCTCAGCGCTGGTTTTCAGTCAGTGCCCGTGTTGTATATTACGAGGTGGTGCGTAACAATTCAAAATAAGAACAATATGTAAATAATACTAGCTGACCCAGCGAACATCGTACCGCCTAACAGTCGATACATTATTTTTTTTATGTTCGCTCCGTAAGAACCAATCTCGTACTTCAAGGAATATTATAAAAAAAGAATTAGCGAAAACGGTTCAGCTGCTCTCGAGATTTGCGCTTACCAACCTTACCTTACAACCTTACCTTACAACCTTACCTTACAACCTTACCTTGCGCTTACCTTACATTCAGCGATTCATTTTTATATTATAGAATATTTATAAAGAGGTATTAAGAAAGTGGTTAAGTCAATAATCTCTAAAATATATATACTAAAATAAAAATTATATGATGACAGGCAAGGAACCGTGACCATTTTCTGCTAGAGGAAAAAAGAGCTGGCACTTCACGGACGTAACCACCCAAACAAGATACCCATATTTGATACGATTGGTAATAGTAAGTCAGCGGCTAAAGACTGGATGTGACAGACTCTGCTTTTTAAGCAAATATAGCTTGAGCTTACGCCGAAAAGTGTATCTCCTGGAAGCGTCACGGACTGGGGGAGAGATATCATTCCAGCACTTGGACGCCGCAAACCTGAAACTTCCACGAAATGCCATTATTCGATGCATACCACAAAATACCGCATGCAAAATAACAATTTTGCAGCAAATTTACGTTTCTGTGTATGACCAAACCAGTCGATAACAAAAATAAGGTCATTCAAATACGTTGACGGACGTATGGATTTGCGTATGATATTGTACTGCGTCTTCTATTTCAATTTAAATTTGACTGAAGATATTTTTTATGCTACTTGCATGTTAACCAATGTTAACTTATTAAATTGATGGTAATTATTTAATTCATTTGTCTCACAGTATATTTGTTTTGCCTGTTTCAATGTATTGCAGTTTTCGGATCCTTTGTAGACGAGTGTGGAATACGGAAGGCGGATGTCAGCAGTTTTTACAAGTCAACAGCAGGTGACCTTGAGGGCCATTGCCTACGACTTTTGTACGCGCCTATTAGCGCGTTTTGTGACATGTTTGAGAAACGAAGCAGACGCGCTGCATCATAGCATTCGAATCGCTTCATAGGTTTCCGTGGGCAAAGAGTTTTCTTAAAAGGCTTGTAAAAAGTAAGACAAGGACAGACTCTACCCTTCGTAAAGTTTGTTTGTCTGAACTTTAAGAGAAAAGCACTTTAAATAGATAGTTAGTTAGAAACACGTCGTAGCCATAGATATAGAGTCCCGTCGGCACCCTCCGGGTACAGAATCCTAAATTTCTACCACCTATATTGCATACAGTTTATTTTATGCAGATAGGTATACCTATTGGCAGGCACAGTCTTCTCTCAGAGGCGGGCCTATTTACCACGCTGTCCAGCGCAGATTTGTAATTTCAAGAACTGAGCTGTGTGAACACCCCAGCCACTCAGGTTTCCTCGCGATATGTTTCTTAACGATTAGAGCGTGATATTGTACCACAACTTCACAAATATAGGTGCCTAAATTAGAAAACAAAGTCATTGGTACGTGCCGGGATTTGAACTCACGACCTCCTGAATGTGAGCGGTTATAGCCTAGCGGTAGAACGCCGGTCTCATCGTATACGGTATGCAAAATTAAATCCATTTCATTCTGTCTTTATGTGGCGTAATAATGTTCACTAAAATGCAATGTACCCTATGTTGCACACATATGACGCCTCAATGTAATTTCGGACACAGGGAAGTGGATATTTGCATACAATCGGTAAGTATGCGATACCTAGTGGTATAGTTTCTCATGTGACTAAGCTTGGTATAGTTTCTCATGTGACTAAGCTTGGCGCATATCAGATTGTTTTAAATAGATTGTGATTAGAACTTTTATCTAGGTTATTTATGACACCTTTATCAGATAACTATAAATGTAATATGCTATTTTTGTCCCCTAGTCTCATACAAAGCCCACATTGGCTTTCTTTTTCTATGTATCTTCGCATTTGCTGACTTTGTCGTATGATGTTGACTGTAGAATTTCGATGTGTACGTAATTACGTTTTGTTTCCGTTGGATTAAAAGTGGGTTTTATAATTGGTGTACCTACCTTTTAGTAATATTTTATCGTTGAAAGGATATATACTACTAAAATATTTATTTCTTAAAAATATTTCTTTGATCTGCAATCAGTCCATAATTTTAAAATGTCACCGAAAAGTATTACAATAAAATTATAACTGTTAGTATTAGACGAAGGAACGTCAAGTCAGTAAAAAAAATCTTTTTCGACAATAAATCCGTTCGTAAATAAATCCGTCGTCTGTGTCTGCCGCAGACGGTGATTTCTGAATGCTAATAAATTATTACAAATAAATATGAATATTTAGTCATTTCTATGCCAAAGGCTGACTGTACTCGTATGCACCGGTAGCTACATCGTTGACCACAAGCCACAGGGATTTAACAAATGGGGCAAACATCATCACTACATAGAGTCATCATAATTTTATACGCTACGTCTATGTTGGCTGGAAAACTCTAATTCCAATCTAAACTTTGATAAAAAGGTAATTGGAACTTTTCTTCACCAAATTCTGTAGAGAGTTAGGTTAGGTTAGGATGAATAGTTGCGGGTCTTTTGATTTCACAAGCCATGATACAATCCCGAATAATAGGTGAGTATCGACCGGCAGAAGACACGATAGTTCTTTACTGGAGGTGTGTCATACAGCGGCTATAGTAATCAGACAAAGACAGACACGGCCGAAGATGAACACCATCTTAGGCTATGTAATAAAGTAAATTGTATCAAGTAATGAGAAAATACGCTATTATAACCTTTTTGAATAGGACTTTTTTAAAGTTGTTTATCTATTAGTAGTAGCCAGTGTTTCAGATGAAATATTAAAAAACACCACAATGCACAACTGACAACAGCCTTCCATTTTACTATATGTGTGACGTCACGATCATGGTGAATATTCTTTTCTTAATAGATAAAAATCGAGACTTAAAATAATTTCTACATGCACCTTCTATGTTAATCTATTCTAATTCATAATATTGAGTTGTTAGGCTAAAAATATAAGAAATAAACAAACATGAATCAAATAGCATATTCAATAAGAAACAAACCAAAGTCTCTGTGTAGGCTAGATATATGAAGGTATATAAATTTTAGCTGTAAAGCCTCCTCAGGGAAGGTACTTACTCGTACTAACATACGAGGTACTGAAGGTGATTACCCTCCGTCTCCCGTGGGATAGGCTCGAAGTTCTTTACCCTCGTAAAAGGCAGGGGTGAACCTTATAGACAGTCGTAATGAGCTATTCGCTCGGGTGGCATATAACCGTAATAAAGTTACTAGAAGCCTAGAAGGTACCTCGTGCCTTTCATTCGACCTAAGGGGTTGATAGCCGTGCAAATGGCAAAAGTTGATATCATATCAATCATCTACCGATACTCTTCAACCGATAGATAGAATTGATGTCACATTAACCTATAAATGCAAGGGCAAACTCAGTAATATTACTGCACCTATTATTTATGTAATGTCTGATCTTAGTTCCGGTTTCTGAATAGAGAATTTCACTAAGTATTTAAATCACTCAAGTAACTTTCTGCCACGCTCTTTTTTCTGAGATATTCGAATATTTGATACCTACAATAAATTGATTGCATTATTTTAGGGCGTCATTCATTTATCTAATAATTTTTCAGACGACTTCACTCAAAAATTTTGCAAAATTTCGACAGCCTCGTGGCGCAGCGGTTTGGCACGTTGACTGTAAAACCGAAGGTCTCGGGTTCGATCCCCGGCCAGGTCAAACTGGGAAACGAACTTATCGGTGTGTCTCGGGTTTTGGATGTTATCTATGTAGGTATTTATTGTATTAAATCTTTCGTCGAGTTAGCACCTGTAACACAAGTCATTTGGTTCTTCTTAGTATAGGGCTAACGAGATCTGGGTAATATGTCCATGAATATTTATTTATATTTATTTATTTATTATTATTATTATTAAATTAATATAAGACGTAGAATAAATAATTGGTTTCGAATATTCGTGTTCGATTGTAGAAACCGAAACCCTGCGTGCAAGCGACCATCAGCGACTAAATGATGTTTATAAAACGAATGATGTTTTCCTGAATGGTGGCAAGTGGCAAACCCAAACCTACAACTTCGCGTAAGAGGCGTGAGTTTAATGAAATGAAATGGAAACAAACCATAGCTTGACAACAAATGAATTCATAATGCCCCTCATCAATAAAAGCTTAAGAACTACTGCTCTAATAACATATTTTAAACTTTCGCGACTTGTACACATATTGAACGGGTGCCAGTCATCAGTCTTCTCGTGACCACGATGACTGTAACGTCGTCGAAACGTCGAGGTAAAATAGCAATAAATTACTACGCGATTAAGCCCCGAAAATATTGTAACTACTGCTGTAATGTGAAGTTTTATTTGTTCATCATAACTTTTTGCTCTCTCCATAGTCTCCACGTCGCTATTCTCGGCAAAATATTGGCAACATAGGTATGTAATATAGCCGAGCTGAAATACTGAAAAGTAAACCAGGTTACGTGCGTTATTATGAGATATATGGGCGCTTGACGTAATAAACTGCAAAGCAGATGTTTTTTTGTTTTCAGGCAAGGCGTTGATGAGGCGCAGTTCGAAACTCAGTGGTAACCCTCGATAAAAAGATACCAAGATCGATATTCACACTTTTTTTTGCAAAAGCCTTGTATTGTAGTTTACCTACATATTTATAAAATCGCGATTCCCTAAAATACTCTTCTAATTCAGTTTCTGGTAAAAGGAGACCCTTTACTATTATACTATTTAAACTGGATTTGGGGAGCGTCTTAAAGAAGCCATATTTTTACAAATAATGGTTTTCGAGCAATACGTTTATGTAAGCTAAGAAGAGTTATAGTGACAGCTCTCCTTTAACCTCACGCCAATATGATATTTCGGTAAAATGTCAGTAAAAACCACTACTATTTCTTAATGATTCGCGATACTCATACATTGTTATATATTAAACGGGTCAAATCGCGATTATTTATAAGGTAAAGCGTAATTACCTTATAACCCGACGTTTCGGCATCGTTACACTTGCCGTGGTCTGGGGTAGACTAATAAATAATCGCGATTAGACCCGTTTAATATTTAACTAAAACCTACTAGGTAGTAATTACTCGTTTAATGCTCGGTAACGACTGCCGACAATCGGAAGGCACATTCAAAATGTCGACCTACCCCGTCCAAACTACACTCACAGAGATAAAACAGGAGTTGCCACTTGCCACGATCCTGGCAAACCTTTTTCGTTTCATCAACATTCATAAGTCGCTGCACGCACACCCGGCCTCGGGCGCCTGTACATAAGAAAGGTCGATATGCCATCTCATTCACATGTCAAAAATTCTGTGTATAGTCTGAAATGTAATTATACATTCAAGATAAATATACCTAGCGTCATACGCAATTCAACAGTCAATAGGTTAACTAAAGAATGATATTTCATTAACACGCTATTGATGAAAAAGTGGAACTGTTCAACTGTTTGTCGGCAGCAAGAGACAATGACGTGTTGGCTAAATATAGATATACCTCTTCCTAAGTATGCATGGTCGTTTACCTTTATGACAGCACAAATAACAACGTTAAAGTGAAAAGATGCGCAAAAGGCTACAACTAAAACTAACGCTTGCATCCATGTGAAAATGATATAATATTTACTTTTGTGGTTGTACATAGAATCCTTTCTTCCAATCCAATTCTACAATACAATCCTTGCCTAGTGAAATGTTCAGACACTTATTGAATTTCAATACATATATTTTGTAGAGAAAGAAACAAATAAAATAAATAAATGAATAAAATTAAAAACCTATTTAGAGGCTAAAAATTTCACCCATGCCGGGATTCGAACCCGCAACCTCTGGCTATCCGTACCAGCGCTCTACCAATTGAGCCAATGGGCGACTCACGGCATCAGTGAAATTTCGAACCTCTTTACAATATTCTCTGTATTACGTACAGGCAGCGACATCTGACAGGTTTAGCCTCTAAATAGGTTTTTAAATTTGTTCCTTAGCACGGGTTAGTGCATTAAAAATAAAAAGTGTAATCATGTGGGTACAGTGTTATCGTTCCGATGTTAAACCTAACTGCAAAGTAGGTAGTCGGGGCTGTAAGTAATGCAATTTGCTTAAGTCAGATGTCGCTGCCTGTACGTAATACAGAGAATATTGTAGAGGTTCGAAATTTCACTGATGCCGTGAGTCGCCCATTGGCTCAATTGGTAGAGCGCTGGTACGGATAGCCAGAGGTTGCGGGTTCGAATCCCGGCATGGGTGAAATTTTTAGCCTCTAAATAGGTTTTTAAATTTGTTCCTTAGCACGGGTTAGTGCATTAAAAATAAAAAGTGAATAAAATTAATTAATAAAAAAAAACAATAAATAATTTAACGTCCACACACAATTATAGTTACGAGTACCATAATTATGCTGGCCTGGCAAACTTCGTACCCCCACAGAATCTATTTTTACTATTCTTGTTACCATGCCAACGCAATAAATAAATATCTTAGAGTTTGGCTAGAAAAGGTTACAGTAACAATAAATGATTCCATAGGAATGTAATACCGGGATACGTATCCTATGTCTCAATTGAGACTTTGTCTATCTGTATGCTCAGTTTCATAATTCATGATTCCTTTCAGTCGTTATCGATCGCATGATTGCGTGAGCGCATTTTTTTCAGATCTGCACCAAAAAGTTATATAACTGTATAAAATCCGATGTATCTATGTACTTTATTAATTTTCCAGACAGAAACTTAAATTACTTAGGTACTCACTGTGTGAGCATGATGTAGGTACGTAACGCCACCAAAATTAAGTAATCACTTAGGTAAACATTTCAATGCTAGAGTAAACAATATGAAAGAACCTGCCATGATTACGTATGTAACTCGAACTTTGCATGTCATTTCGACGTCATTGAGTCTAAGCAAATATGGTTTATTTTAGACGAAATGATTATCACCTTATCAAAACATAGTTATTTTCCAGGCAGGATACTTCACTTACAATCTTAATCCCCCTCTAGAAGACCAAAACTTGGGGGGACCTGTAGACCATTAAATTCTGGAGTGAGAGTAGGCACAGCCCGCTCAACTTCTTCATCACCCACCCATAGCTAGTCCAATGTGTCATAAATTTCATTTAGGTGGGTACTTCAGTCAATATTTAAAGCAAAATGGCCCACATAAGCAACAACTTAAATAAAATACGCGTTAATGCAAATATTACAAAACAAAATAGGTTTTTAAAACAAAAGAGTTTGAATGACTAAAGATTAAAAAGCAGATTTACAATAATAATTGAAAAACGTTTCTAAGAAGTTCGAAGACCTCTTTCCAAAGGATCTATCGTTATCAAGATACAATAAACCGTCACTGTCAAGATCACTAACACAGGTACAAAAGTCCTTCTGTCTGCGTAATTAATAAATTTAGTTGATATAATAGTTAATTAGGACATTTTAAGCACTGTTACACGACTTGAAAGCTTACGCAAACTAAATACCAAAACTACTTTATCCATAAAAAAATACAATTTATATTTTTCGGTTCTTAAAAATTATTAAAAGTGCTAGCGCGCAATTGATTCGTGACTAAGCATTTAATAAACCAGTGAATTAATTATTTTCTTAAAATTCTAAAGCAAGATGCTTTGCTCTCCTATGTTTTTTTATATCCCGATGGCACTATTACATTGTGCGATAAAAATCAAATTAATGCTTATATAACAATTTTCAACATTTCCATACACTTTAGTAAAAATTTTGGATAAAATGTTTGGTAAATGAGTATGACACTAATTGCAATTCTGCAAAAAAAAAAACTTTGAAACTAAATATCTCTAAGTCGCCCATTTCTCAGGCACCACTCCTTTCAAAACACAGTATAATTATCTGAGGACGCAAAGAAGCCATGGGTTCAGGAAGGGCGTTAGTAAAACAACACTCGGACCGGTATGTAGTAGTGGAACTGAAAGAGAGTAATATTATACCATTCTTGCGTCAGATGTTCTTGTTCTCGCTAAATGAGTGGTATGCACAAACTCATTGCTTGCTATTATCCCTAAACTCGCGTATCGGCGCTGTACAAAGCCTACTGGCCGTCTAGACGTTGAGTTTCAGTTACGCTGTTGATAGCGCTCGGCTGCTCTACGTCTACCAATAGTTGCGGACCAATTGAGGCATGATTTGGAGTACTTTTCTTTGTTGGTTAGCCCTAGATAGAATTTATATATGAGGGGCATCGTTACTAATAATTTGTGGTGTGTATCAGTGCCCGAAATAGACTATCTGTGGTAGGTAAGGGCTATCTCTGTCTGAGAGAAGACCGTGTCCTGCATTGGGGCGTAGAGCTCTACAAAGGAAATTTGTGTCCGAGAGACAGAGTATGAGGGTTCTGTTTACCAACTGCTCCATAGATACATTTTGATTCGGATTATTGGGAAGTAGCGCCTGGATTGTCGGATGTCCTCGGATCGGTCGGTACCGACACACACAGGCGAAAAATCAAGAAAAGTCGGACAAAACCTAAAATCTTTAAACTAATAACTAATCTTTCTACAACCTCATATTTTTCGCATAATTTTAATTTCACAAAGAGATAAAGTATAACTTCCTGATAGATCCGGCTTAGATATTAGCCATTTTGAAAACTACAGAGTTTGCTTTTTCACATACAATCATTATTTGATGCGACCGTACGCGACCGTTCAAAAAAATTTTCTTTTTAAATTGATGTCGTGATTTTCTTTTTAAATCAAACGTGGTCGGTTTATCACAAAACGCTATATTTTATTGAATTGGATATTTTATTGGTTCTAAATATTAATTTATATTATTTTAGGGTCAACCGACGAGGAAGAGAGCTTTAGCAGATTTACTTTAGTCGGTTTCTATAGGGCGGAATCATCTCGGAAAGGGCAAGATAAAATGTTATATCTGCTAAACAAAGTACAAAGCGCTCTGAAAGTGAATAAACTTAGCGATGAAATAAAACTTTCTCTTCAAAAACTAGTGAGTGAATATAAGACGAAACTTATCCAAGCACATCGTAATTTTTCTCAATGTGTCAGCGGAAACAAAGACTGGTTTGAAACTAAGATTACATTTCCTATTGCGACTCGTACCCAAAAGATAGGTGGTGGCCTTGGCGGCCGACCCAGCAAGAGCTTTGAAAGACGGAGGATGTTCGAAAACAATTTGAACCAAACGAACTGGCTTTTGCAGCCCAGGTGGAATATCGTGCACGTGGTGATGTCCACCGATTGCATGTCACTCAGCGAGCTATGGAAAGGTGTATGCTCGGAATCTCGTTAAGGGACAAAGTCCGGAACGAGATCATCCGACAAAAAACCAAAGTCACTGACGTAGTTCAGAAGTGTAGCAGGCTGAAGTGGCAGTGGGCTGGTCACATCTGTCGCAGAACCGATGATCGTTGGAGCAGACGGGTTCTCGAATGGAGACCACGACTCGGCAAGCGTAGTGTAGGACGCCCTCCGGCCAGATGGACCGACGACCTGAAAAAGGTGGCTGGTGGTGACTGGATGGCGAAAACGGGAGATCGGGTCTTGTGGCGCACCCTGGTGGAGGCTTATGTCCAGCAGTGGACTGCAATAGGCTGAAATGGATGGATGGATGGTGATGTCCATACGTCAAACATAATAAAACAAGTTGCTCTTGCTGGTCCCAGTAGCAAATTCAATGTCCCCGAAACACATGGAAGCCTTTCGTCTGACAAAGCTTTGTCATTGGTGGTTGAAGGGCAATTGACTAAATTTCAATACAATACCTTGCGGACCTCAGCATTGGAGATGAAATGCAATCTGTACCCAAATTATGTAAGTGTACATGAAGCAAAGAAAAGGTGCTACCCAGAAACTATTATTTGTACGGAAACGAGTGCCGAAATTCCTCTTCAGTGTTTAATGGACCACACTACACAAAGATTGTGCTTGTCCCTAAATGAAGTCCTGCAATCGCTTACAACAGACAGGTTAAAATATCTTCGCCTGATATCATAATGGGGGTGTGACGGATCGGGTTGCCATTCCCAATACAAACAGACATTCAAAAATGTCGACCAGAGTGACACGCATATGGTAATAACTTCAATAGTTCCAATTCAACTGTTATCTGACCATGAAAAACCTGTGCTCATCTGGCAAAATCCTCGTCCCTCGTCCCCGAGATATTGCCGTCCGTTGAGGTTAGAAATGGGTCAAGAAACTCCAGGAACTCTCAAGATCCATAGCACAAAATGTTCAAGCTCAAATTGAAAATTTAACATCAACAATTATAGTTGCAACTGAAGAAGAACTTGTAGTAAGGCACAAGTTAGTGATGACCATGTTTGATGGGAAGATGGTTAACGCCTTAACTGACACAAAGTCTGCCATGCGTTGCTTTATTTGTCAAGCCACATCGAAGGACTTCAACAGGATAAAATTTTGCATGTCAAAATCCGCTCTCTGAAGAAGTCCTTATTTATGGTGTTTCGTCATTACATGCCTGGATAAGGTTTGCGGAATTCATTTTGCATCTAGGCTACAAATTAAAGATTACAAAATGGCAAGTAAGAGATGCACACGGCAAAAATTTGGTAGCAGCTGAAAAATTACGTATACAGACGGAATTTTGGCAAAAACTAGGTTTGCATGTCGACAAACCAAGACAGGGTGGAGGTACGTCCACTGATGGCAATACTACGCGCGCTATCTTTCAGCATGCAGAAGAAGTTGCTGAAATAACAGGTGTCAGTCTTCAGCTTATAAATAGACTTCACACCATTTTGAAAGTTATGTCCTGTGGGCATAAAATCAATCTCGCGAAATTTCAAACATTTTGCAACAACACAGCAGCTGTTTTTGTATGGAATTACCCATGGTACTACATGCCAACCACGTTGCACAAAATACTTATCCATGGGTCAAGTTTAATAGAAAAATGCGAAATGGCCATAGGATTAATGAGTGAAGATGCGCAAGAAAGCAGGAATAAGGACTTAAGAACCTACAGGGAGCGTTTTTCTAGGAAATTTTCTAGGCAATTGGCTATGGAAGACACCTTCAAACGACTTTTAGTGTCTTCCGATCCTTACATAACAGGACTAAGAAAATTTGTTAGTAAAAAGTCGGTACCTATGTGTCAAAATGTTTTAAATCTGTTGGAAGAACCAGATATTACAATGTAACTATAATAAAAACGTCATAAAATAATTAATATGTTGTTTTCGTTACTTAGCAAATCTTTATTTACACAATTCCTTTGATAATCATGAATATTCAGGTTTTGTCCGACTTTTCTTGATATTTCGCCTGTGCGACATGCAATTAAATTAGAAATAGACGCACGTCAAAAATATAAAATCTACCCGACCTTATAATTTTTATGGTGGCCAATGGCAAGCCTTAGTCTCTGCCTACCCCTCCGGGATTCCGGGTTGAATTTATGCATATGTGTACTATTTTTATCCGAACGAATTCGCTAGTAAAGTAGTGATAAATTAATAAGCATGAATCTATCGCTTCAGCGCCTAAATTGCCCGACCACTCATTTAGTTGAGACGAGACGCTCAAGTCGTTTGAATCACCCGAAAGCCGGCGGGATCCAGTTCTTGATGGCTTAAAGAGGTTTCAGGAGGAACTTACGTAAAGAATTCAGATGAAACCGGAACTCCATGGCTTGACGGAGCGCGTGCTTAGTCATCCGCAAATTGATCCAATAATCATTTTGTGGGTCGTTAGATGCCTATTATGCCATAAGTGCCTATTATGTAAAGGCATCTGACGACCCACAATACCTAAGGCCGCCAATATTTTTATATAATTTCAGTTACCATAATTTCTGTATACAATAAAGAATATTCTATCTATCTACATCTGTTAAATATTGAACTCAAACGCAATAAAGTGAGGTGTACATTTCTTTGTCAAATAATATTTACTATCGACAGCACATGCTGACAATCAGTAAATTTCGATCATATTTTCATTCGCCAACTTTACAAAAGCCGGGATAGAACCGGGTATTGAATAGGCTCTACGTCGTCGGTACAGGAGATGCCTGACAAGAGTAGCGTCACTTAAAGACAGTCGAAAGAAAGAGCGACAAAGGATTACTTGGAAAGTAACCAAAGTTTCAGGCACGAAGAAAAGTTATTTAAAAGTCTTAAAAATATCTAGGCACCTCGCAGCATGGCGGTCTAATGGCGTCAGATGCCTAGATAGGGTTAGTGTTGTCAGCTCGCCCGCTTCTAAAACTGGGGTGCGGTCGACTTTCCACTTTTCAAAATTGTTATTGGTCATCTCGACCCTTACCTGCTTTATGTAAGGAACAGGGCCCAATAGAGTGATCTGGTTTCGAATCCCGGCTGGGGACCAAAAAGAACCCCCAGGTCTTGGATGTTTACATGTTTGTGATGTCGCTGTTTCTGGTTCCCACGACACAGGGTATCCTAGTGTGGGGCCAAAACCAATGTATGTGCCTGTATGTAAATGTTATGCTATAGAACATTTAAAATGTGCAATTCCTGAAACACGACAATAAGAGGTTATATATTACGACCGGGAGGTAACAAAACGATGAAAACTATTAAGGTAGTTCGGGGAGCTAACTAGCGCCACCAATGAAATAAAAATCATAAATCATTAAAGTAAATAAATTCATACGCGTTACACACGTGATCAATGTTTCAGGTGGGTAGATCATGTTAAGATTTATACCCAGTGCTGCGGAGCTATTAGCTGATGGCATTGATATTTTACCTCGTCTGGTGCATTATTTAAGGCCTATTTAATTATCATCGTTAAAAATAATCACTATAACACAGCTCGTACGTATTTGCAGACAAGGTCTCAAATCGTCTTCATCCTACACCAAACGAAATAAAAGTGTGTTAAACAAACACAGGTAGCCGTGAGGCTGGTTCAATCATAATATTTACACGAAATCCTACGTGTAACAGGAAACAAATCGCAGTATTACCGAGTACCATAATATTCTAGAACTACCATAGTATCTATCACTCTTATACAATACAAGTGAATATGAAAATAGAGTCATTTTTTTTACGTAGCCTCGTTTGTGTCACACTGCTGGGCAAAGGCCTCCCCCAACTCAGACCAGATGTTTCTGTCTTGTGCCACCTCAGACCACTCCGGCATGTGTCGGTCGAGATCGTCTCGCCAACGTTTTCTTAGCCTACCTCTCCTGCGACGACCGCCTTGTGGCACCCACTCGGTGGCAAGTCTCGCCCACCTATCCGGGTGCATTCTGCTGATATGCCCTGCCCAGCTCCACTTCAACCTTGCAGTCTGGACACCCACATCAGCTATGCGTGTTTTTGAGCGTAGCGTAGTGTTGGGGATATGGTCAATCCTTCTGACGCTCAATATGCTACGCTCCTTAGCTCGCTGGCAAACCTTGAGCTTGGACTTCTGTTCTTCGGTGAATGACCAAGTCTGGGAGCCGTAAGTGAGGACGGGCAGGATGCACATGTCGACGAGTCTCCGTTTCAAGGAAAGCGGAAGGCTTCCTTTCAACAAATCCTTCATGGACCAGTAGCACTTCCAGGCTTTTTCGATATTGATTTCCTTGCCTTGCCTGTTTTCGAAGCTTACTATCTGGCCCAAGTAGATGTACTCATCGACATAGTGTATCTCCTGCCCGTCGACCTCAACTTTGCTTTGTCGACCGTTGGTCATGACTTTGGTTTAAGACCTGTTCATAGAAAGTCCAACCTCAAGGCTTGCAGCACTAAGCTCTTCCAGCATGATTTCGAGCTCGGATGCATTCGAAGCGAACAGGACAATATCGTCGGTGAAGCGAAGGTTTGTTAGTTTTCTGCCGCCAACTTCAATGCCTCTATTTAACCACGTGTCTGGTAACGTTCTAAAAACCTCTTCTAGGGTTGAAGTGAATAATTTTGGCGAGAGAGGGTCGCCTTGTTTGACGCCCCTTTCTGTTACAAATGATGGTCCTGTTGAATTTAATTTTATATTTGCTGTGCTGTTGCTGTATATTAACCGAAGTAAATCTATGTATGTGCTATCAATATTTTGGTTGTTTAAAGAATTAAATATAGCGGAGTGTGATAGGCTGTCGAAAACTTTAGAGTAGTCGACAAATGCCAGATACAACGGTACATTATACTCGTGGCTCTTCTCAATCATCTGATTAACGGCTTGTAAATGGTCCATTGTAGAAAAGCCAGGACGGAAACCTGCTTGTTCTGGTGGCTTAGTGAGTCTAATTTTGCTGTAATACGGCTTATAAGGCTTATAGGTCTGTAATTTCCGACGTCAGTCTTATCCCCCTTTTTGTGCAGTAGGATGATATTGGCGTGGCAGATCTTGTCGTAAGGTTGTCTGGAAGAAATTACTTTTAGCAATAAGGCCGCCAATTGTACTTTGTATCTTCACATGTTTTATAATATGTGCTCTGGTGTACAATAAAGAATCTTATCTTAGAGACCATGGTTTGCCACTTGCCAGGATCCTGACCTCTTTCGCTTCATCGACATTCTTTAGCCGTTGCACGCACGACGGTTTCGGAAAGACAACAACGACTTGTACAATGTACCTACCTGCAACTGAAGTAACGCTAAGCTTAACAACACCACACTACAAACAACTTGGACTTAATTGATGGGCAACACTGAGGGAAGGAGGTTTGTTGGAAGAAGAAAAGTAGTTTATTACGCATATGTCCGAAGTGTACTAGAATATGCTAGTCCCGTGTGGAACCCTCATTATGCCAAGTATACTAAACAAATAGAGCGCATACAAAAAAAGTTTATAGAGCATCTTAATTACAAATTTAAAAAAACTGCAAACACTTACATAGAAAGCTGTCGTTGTTTCAGATTACTTACCCTGGAGGAAATACGTGTTATGCTTGATATGGGTTTTCTCTATGACAACGTAAGGGGAGGCTTGGACTGTCCTGCACTACTTAATCAAATTGGTATACAGGTCAGAATATCATTAAATTGGTATACCAGTCAGAATATCCAGACACAAACAGTCGCTGTTTCACGTACCTTTCCATTCCACAAATTATGGTCAAAACGCAGTTCTCACTCGTTTGCCACGCACATTTAACAGTAAGTTTAATGATTCAGACCCATTTGTTCAAACAAAGCATACATTTAAAAATTACATTCGCCTGAAATTATCTGACGCCAATAGCTAACTTCAATGATGACCATGTCCACTAAACTCAATGACCTACATTTTTTTTTTTTCTGTTATCGCTAATCACACCCAATATATAACTTATGCTTAGTGGTTCTCCGACCCCAAGACTTAGTAGTCGTAGGGCTAAGACGTTTGTTCTTATGTACCTATATTATTCAGTTACATATATAAATATCCGCAAGTAATATATAAGATCAAAATAAGGTCCGCTTTTGGTATTAATAGTGCTTAGTGGTTTTCCGATCCCAAGATTTATAATCGTAGGGC
This sequence comes from Yponomeuta sedellus, assembly GCA_934045075.1. Classification (NCBI taxonomy): domain Eukaryota; kingdom Metazoa; phylum Arthropoda; class Insecta; order Lepidoptera; family Yponomeutidae; genus Yponomeuta; species Yponomeuta sedellus. The sequence goes on along the minus strand of OW203736.1, from coordinate 11,682,053 downwards.
TAAGCACCCACCTGTTATGTACAATTATATTCTAAACATATAATAATTGTACTATTTATTTATTTATTTATATATTTGTATATATTACATATTTTATTTATGTAACGTAATATCATATTAAATATATATAAACTTATATATGTTTGCCATTTAATTAGCACGTTAAAACTGCATTTTCAGACTCACCTGTTTCATGTTTATTTTTGTTTCTTTTTTTTCACGTCTCAGCAACTGTGTTAAGTAAAACAATCGAGGAAAACTATTATTGGCTATACTGTATGTAAAAAACGATTGTATAATAATACTATAAGAAGCTGTTGTTTTCCCTAATAAAAATAAATAAATAAATAAATAAATAAATAAATAAATAGATAGATAGATAGATAGATAGATAGATAGATAGATAGATAGATAGATAGATAGATAGATAGATAGATAGATAGATAGATAGATAGATAGATAGATAGATAGATAGATAGATAGATAGATAGATAGATAGATAGATAGATAGATAGATAGATAGATAGATAGATAGATAGATAGATAGATAGATAGATAGATAGATAGATAGATAGATAGATAGATAGATAGATAGATAGATAGATAGATAGATAGATAGATAGATAGATAGATAGATAGATAGATAGATAGATAGATAGATAGATAGATAGATAGATAGATAGATAGATAGATAGATAGATAGATAGATAGATAGATAGATAGATAGATAGATAGATAGATAGATAGATAGATAGATAGATAGATAGATAGATAGATAGATAGATAGATAGATAGATAGATAGATAGATAGATAGATAGATAGATAGATAGATAGATAGATAGATAGATAGATAGATAGATAGATAGATAGATAGATAGATAGATAGATAGATAGATAGATAGATAGATAGATAGATAGATAGATAGATAGATAGATAGATAGATAGATAGATAGATAGATAGATAGATAGATAGATAGATAGATAGATAGATAGATAGATAGATAGATAGATAGATAGATAGATAGATAGATAGATAGATAGATAGATAGATAGATAGATAGATAGATAGATAGATAGATAGATAGATAGATAGATAGATAGATAGATAGATAGATAGATAGATAGATAGATAGATAGATAGATAGATAGATAGATAGATAGATAGATAGATAGATAGATAGATAGATAGATAGATAGATAGATAGATATATAGATAGATAGATAGATAGATAGATAGATAGATAGATAGATAGATAGATAGATAGATAGATAGATAGATAGATAGATAGATAGATAGATAGATAGATAGATAGATAAATAAATAAATAAATAAATAAATAAATAAATAAATAAATAAATAAATAAATAAATAAATAAAAGAAGGAAGTCGTGACTCCGAAACATCAGGGAATGGAGGACATCCATCAGGGAATGGCTACATAGCCAGCGTGGAAGATCTGTTTCACTTGGCAAGAAACAAAGAAGAATATGCGGAGCTGACGGCCGACATCCATTAGATAGATAGATAGAGAACACTTTATTGTACATCAAAAAAGAACTTACATAGATATTTCTTAACCTAAGAGTACAGACATACAGAGTACAGATTAGTGAAGAGGTACAGAAATAACAGGAAGAAGAAACATAAACAATATAACGCACAATGTAAAGCATACCTACGGTTGTAAAGCCGGGTTTTCTCGAACTAAAATGGCAAAGCGAATGCTATTCTCGCACCGCGCTATGTAGGTATGCACACCGCGATGCTACGTACACCGGCGACATTGTGCCTTAGTAGTAGTAGTGTAGAGTGCATTTACGTAAGGAGATATTTTATACAGCGTCCAGTGGCACCTCCACTCACACTAGATGCGCGAAAGGACCACAAAGGGCGGCAGTACCAGGGACTGTAAGCTTTGTGTGACCTGCATAGGTAGTACGATGATGTCAGAAAAGTCACCACTTTTGACGTTAAAAGGCGCGACTCGCGTAGTCCTGGACCCAGACAGAGTCGACCATTTTTAATATTTTTTTCTGTGGATTCGGATCACAAGGTCATATTGTCTTTTTATCCTTTTTTCCACGGTCAAATTGATATCGAGATCAGAAAACATTGCGGGTATCAGTTTCAACCCACAATGACCGCGTGGACAGTTTTTACGAACCCCTTTAGAGGAATCGTATTTCTATAAATAGGACCGTTTATGTATAAGAGTCTGCCCTCCGTAACAGTTGAGCTGGCCGGCGACGACCATAACACGCTCGACCCGATTTTCTCCTTTTTTCCATTTTATAATTTTTCGTTCCGATATTGTTTGTTTAAGCTTGAGTGAAGTAATGTTGAGGAACTAAAAAACATTCGTCAAAACGCGTTCATTTTTTTTTCAAAATTATTCTTTTTATTTATTTAAAATCTATAACAATCGCCATATCATTATGTTTCTCAAATCATGGTCCAAATCATGTTCAAATGTCCCCTTTAAGTTTATGGCTCCTCCATTCAAATCTCGATACCAAGAAATCCTTGCTCGGTCTGATGATCGTTTATAGTGTTACCGATATCTATCGGATCTAATCAAAATAGCAACTTACTGTTGGTACTGTGTGGTAGTGGGCAACTACTACCCACTAGTAAAGTACGCAATATATGACGTAGCATCAAGGCAACTCTACAAACCAAATGTTGTTTACAAACATCTGTTTAGTGTTACCTTACCGCGTATCTAGTAATAATATGTTACCAATGTAATTAACAACAGTGTCCATTGTAATAACATGTACCTACGCAAACAGACGGCCACAGCAAACAAATACTACGTTTGTGGAAAATTCTTATCGTTGCCAGATGTTTGTTTCACTTTATCTCTACTATACTTAGGACCCATAGATGGCTATTTATTCAACCACGTTATTATTCGATACTAACCGTGGGTTGTTTTATGTAATTCTAGCCAGAAATCGATTGAGGTCATCCTTGCACGTTTGAATAGGCAAACACAGGATGGCATTGATGCCACAAAATAGTAAATCTTGGTCTATCGTCAATCTTGGTCTATTCTTAATATTTGTCAACACTTGATTTACTTTGGGAAAACCCATCTCTGCCCAAAGTAAACTAAGTGTTGAGCTCAAGCGGACAAAACGTTGACCAACCAAGGATATTAAATAAGCTAACGGCAAGGTAAAAGGTACCCGAAGCCGACGAGCGCGAGAGTTAGTGGCAAACTCTGGTCTCTGCCAATGCCAATACCTCTAGAAGACAGGCCTCGGCTTATGTGTGTTTTTGGGTCAATACTCCAACTATTTTTGCACTTCACCCTAATCACATAGGAGGAGTTTGAAGAGCGAGATAAGAAATGTTTTGCCTATATCCCAGCTTATTTTCGACCTAGCTAAACTCAAAAGAGGCTGATGCATAAAAGCAGCCGCATCGGTATACGCTTTCTAATCTTCTTCAGGTATTGTTGGTCGGGTTGGGATCTTAACCATAAACGAGCACTTAATGATAAGTAATTGAAGTTACATTCCAATTTGCCTAGAGTTCATAAACCGAACGACCAGGCCCACCCCATTTTGTCCAACGTCCAATAAAGTCTAGTGTAGAATAACCTTCAGTGATCTCCACCACAGACAGTGTATGCATCAAATAAAGGGTCTCCACGACTGCATGCCCGAAATTGAGATTATAAGCGATCGGATCACTGAACGGGCACGCCACGCGGTAACAGCGTGGTTACTTTATGGAGCATTGTTCATCATGATTCATTATTATTATGATCCATTCGTGTCGCCAACAGTGTTATGTTCAAATCCAGAATAGGCGCGGTTACAGAAGCTCGAAACTAGCAGATGTTCAGATCGACTCTACAATTATGTTGGCTATTTTCATAATTTTAATTAATGATTGATATCAACAATCTGTGTGGCTGTGGGCTCTGTCGAGATCACAAATAGACACATTAGGATAGTCATTAGTTGACTTCGTATCACCTACGTGTATCTATATTTCTCACCATTTAAACTTTCACTAGATATTCACAAAAATAAACAGACAGTGTCCTATAGTTATGTTAAAAATAAGAATATGTACCTACTAACACTAGAATAAGATTACTAAGATTATGAATTTTGATATTTAGTATTTATTTATTTACAGAGTTCTTGTAACATAACAGTGAACACCAAATCGTTACAGAACTAAAGACAACCTCTCACAACGATTTCTCTAGCATTATCTTACATTCATCCATCAAAACTTTTATCCCATCCACAAACAAATCACAGTGAAGGGCTGCTTCTAGCAGGGAGCTTAGCAGCCGCAGCGCGCGCGCTACGGGCGAGAGATATTTGAAATAAATAAATTGAATTGAATAAAACATAAAATATTCAAATCGGTTCAACCATTCTCGAGTTTCAGCGAGACTAACGAACAGCAATTCATTTTTATGTGTCTTTTTATACTTCTTCTTCTAATCATAAAAATCTCGTATGAAAATTATTATTATTATTATATATATTTGGTAGATCTGATAATAGGTCGTAGGCTAATTAATATGGCAAAACAATATTTGCTGGTTCAGCTAAACATATATAGAATACCGTTAACAGGTAAAATCTATCTCCCTTCAATGGTTTGTATTTTCCTTCATATCACTTTTACGACAGCATAGTTTTTCTCGTCTGCCAAAACAAAAAAATAGTACTATAAAAAACTTTTCATATGTCTGCCTCATTACAGGATCACTGTTTTGCAACGGGTGTTTTGGCAGAAATCGATACGAGTTTCGTATTTATTACTAAATCACTCTGTATTTTTCAATCCTCTTACTGTTGCCAAGATCCAATGGGAAATGCATGACCCTCATCATCATCATCGTCAGGCTATACTAGTCCACTGCTGGACATAGCCCTCCCCTAAAGAGCGCCACGTTGTGCTATCATAGGGGGTAATGCCCATAATCCCCACGCTTGGCATGCGGCTTGGGGATCGCAGTTCGGTGGAATTGTACTGCAGGGGGCGCTGCTGTCCACCCCCCAGCTTATGTCCCTTAGTCGCCTTTTACGACACCCGCTGGCAGAATTGGGTTGGTGCTATTCTCTAGGCCGACACCACACGACACATATGCCTCTCATATGCGAAACATAGGCAATTCGTCAAAATACTTAAGCCGGCGTTAGCATGCAAATAACAAAGTTAACAATAGCAATTTAAGGGTGTTTTCTCGTCAGATGGGCAGGCCATGTAGCGAGGCAGCTGGCGGCAGGAAAGACCGAGGTTGGCCGATGATGGACGAGGTTGGTTAGTTGATGGTGGCCGAGGTTAGGTAAATGATCAGTATGTAGACCAAATCTTGTTCTTAATAAGAAGAAACACATAATCAATCAAATCAATTCAAAAAGTTTTTTATCCTTAAATTCTACTTTATTGCACACCAAACATTTAACAAGACATTACATATTATAAGAAAGGTTTCATTCAAAAAAGCACAGAAACTGCGGCTTAATGAACGTTACTAGTTAAACTAGTTGTCCATTTCAAAATGTAGATCATTATGGAGAAAAAATTAACAAAATAACTCCATAATTAAAGCGATGGACGAGAATGGCAAGTAACCGAGAAGTTCATCCAGTATTTATGGGTTTACGCAAAAGAACTAAAATGCCAACCTTATCTGCACCGGTGCAGTATTACCAAGCTGATAACTACGAAAATATTTAGATGGGCGTGGAATCAGTTACATAAATGAATGGTTGACCCTGAAGAGCAGAAAAACACGACAAATTCACTGTAGCAGAAAAGTTTCGATCATTCACTAGTTTCACTACTGTCTCTGTGAATCTAAGATGGGGACGAATGTGTGAACTGTTATTTTGGGCCGTGTTAATCTGTTATTTGTAGGTACAGTACGAAGTATTAGAAGGTAGGTAACTTTGTCGTGGAAACAATGTGCAAATAAAAGTCGACAAATAACCTCTGTCATATCAGATTAATCCCACAATCTTGTCGCGTTATCAAATACCTTAATCCTCATATTTTCATGTACTTATATTTTACACCTGTCAGGCAGTAAGTATTTTATGCATTATGTGCATCAAATCAATCAATCTGACTAAATATGACAGAAGAGACGACAGCATAGGTACGATAGCGAGAGTCACGCGTTTTGTGGCGATAAAATGTCAGAATTTGACGATTAATAATAATAACATCCTCACAACACAATCTTGACCTCGTCCCAAACTAGGATACAATGGTAACCAGGCAGGGATGTCGTCGTCGTCGTCGTCGTCAGGCTATACTAGTCCACTGCTGGACATAGCCCTCCCCTAAAGAGCGCCACGTTGTGCTATCATGGGGTTAATGTAATGCCCATAATCCCCACGCTGGGCATGCGGGTTGGGGATCGCAGTTCGGTGAAATTGTACTGCAGGGGGCGCCCCCAGGTTTGTGTCCCTTAGTCGCCTTTTACGACACCCGCGGGAAGAATTGGGTTGGTACTTTTCTCTAGGCCGACACCACACAGCAAGGCAGGGATGTCACGAACATGAAAATACACCCGGACTGAGACCACACGAACCCACGACCTCTGTCTTGGTATGTAAGTGCCTTAACGGCTAGACCAACAAGGTAGTCAGAACACGACACAGGGTGTGGGGCCAGAAGCATTGCATGTATCGATCGATCGATTTCAACCCTTGTAAGCCTTCCTGCATCGCAGGAAGGTTAGGCCATAGTCCACCACGGGGGCCAAGTCCGGGTTGGTGGAGGATTGTAAGACAGTGGCAGGCCTTACTGTCAGAAGAAGTTATCAAGCCGCCCATAAGGCCTCTGGCAACAACACATTCCGTGCCTTGTGTGAAGCACGGAAGCGATCGGAAAAATGCCACTAGCGGTAGTCACGGAACGGTCACCCAGCTAGCCTGCACCTGACCCCGTCTGTTGTTGCTTAACTCAAGTGTTTGACGAGCGCTTCTATATAATAAGTGAGTGAATTTCAACAACTATGATTTATTACCTAATTTTGGTGGAAAAGTTTGTTTCTGTTTTTTTTAATATAATACTTTATTGGTAAGCAAGAGATACGCATTCAGGTTCATAAAATAATAGAGAAATTTATTTATTCCTGAAAACTTTTAATATAATGTCGACACCAGAATTGGTACGACACCAAAATTGATATCTAACACCAAAATTAGAAATATTAACACCAGAATTTATTTCTGTTACCGAAATTAGAAAGTCTTGACACCAAACTTTTTTTACTGAACCAAATCAAAAGAAAATAACGATAAAAATCTTATTTAAATTGAATAAATGTGTTAATAAAAAAATAACACAATGAGATCAATAAAAAAATAACAATCAACAAATACAACTTTCTTATTTTTCCATGTCTTGTTAATTCTACAGTTTTTAATTTACATGAATTGCAATCATCTCCTCTATCCTCCATCATCAACATTTTTATTTTTATAAAGTGAGTATTTTTTTTCATAAAAGAACACCATAATGAGCATAACCACCACGGATAGCCAGAGGTTGCGGGTTCGAATCCCGGCATGGGTGAAATTTTTAGCCTCTAAATAGGTTTTTAAACCATAATGAGTTCAATAAAAAAACATCACTCAACAAATATAGCTTTCTTATTTTTCTGTCTTGTTCTATAGTTCTAAATTCTACAGTTTTTAATTTAAATGAATTGCACTAACCTCCTCTAACCTTCATCATCATGATAATTTTTATTACTAATTTCCTAACATGCTAAAACAAGCTGTTTCATTTTCTTCTAAACTCTTCCTTGCATTCATAATGTAATAGTATTTCACTATTGATATTATCAAAAAAGAAACATTTTGAGTTGGGATTCGGTCACAGTCTACCATACTAATCAATACATGCGAAGGCCTTAATTTTGTTTGCGTTTTTCAAAATAAATTGTTTAGAAGCTGGAAATCTGTATATTTGTGGTGGGTGAACATCGGAACGGGCATGTGTTATTGACGATGAATGTCTCGAACTTGTAAGTGACACAAAATCCCTTATTGTTTCGAATTATTCCTGAACATTTGTCTCAGTTGGCAATTCATAACAGCCCATATGCTTCCCATGGCAGCATCGAATTGTGTCATAAAGACAGACTGGCTCAACTGGTCCAAACAAATTGGTGAACTTTCATTGATCCAGGGAAAGGCTTAAGATTTTCTGGTAGAAGCTCATCTTTCTGAATGACTTCATGTTTTTGAACAATTTCAACTTTAACCTCTGTGACGACTGTTCTCAATCTTTGGACACGGCTGTCGATATCTGTAATATCTTCTCCAAAGGCAACTAGCCGATCTGCTGATCTTTTGAGCACTCCGCCGATACCATCAGGTGCACCTTTTCTGTGCCCACATTTGCAGTAGTGCCATAAAAGACATGTCAAGCTAGGTAGATCGATTTTTAATTGAGGTATTAGATAGAAAACTTTTTTGTTACTGTATTGTGCTGACGGAGCATCCTTAGTGCAGAATCACATATCATCACTCTCAAGCTACTCGTATGTATAAACCTTGGTATTCCACGGGTAATAAACTTAATATACTGTACTTCCAAATCGAGTCATCTTATTATAATTCTGTTTTCGTTTGTCTTTGAGGTAAACAACTCTAAAAACTAATTTTGGTGTAAGTGCTTACTTACATTAATTTTGGTGATTGGTAAAGTACCACCAAAACCACCAAAATTGCACCACCAAAATTAGAATCTTGTTGAATATGTTTATTTAAAAAAAAACTTCTAAGAATACACTATTTATATTTGTATAATTTTGAAAGCATACCAAACCTTTTTCCTATAAATTTAAATTACATCACCGACTTCGTCTTAAAACGTTTTTAAAATATTACACCAAAATTGCAGGTTTTTTGTCCGATTACTACGAAAAGACTTACTTACGTTTTTGGCGAGAAATCACAACGGGATGGCACATGTTTATCAATGCTGCGCGTGGGTGCCTGACTAAACGAAGTGAACGTTGGTAGCTTCGTCCATCTAGGTTTATTTTATACGAGCCACATAATGATTACATAATTCCCACCAAAATTTTAAATTTCGCGCGGACAGTCCTTTTCGATTTTCTCTAGAATAAAGTATTGCCCTAAATATAAAAGTAAAACTGTCATTAGATAGAAAAACTAATTCAGAATATAAATAAAATTAGTAATTTCCAGTAAACTTGTGTAGTTTCGTTTAAGCGGTGGTCATCCCCAGAAAAACAGATTGTGGACGCGCCACCAAACTTAGAATTATGCTAAATGACAATTTTTTTTTTCACTAACATAATGTTATCTTCTAAAATATTGACGGCTTGATGAAGATAAGTACGGCTTCTGTCTTAAAAAAAAAATAACTTTACTGCACGTTTAGTTAAAGATATGATTTTCAGCCGCGCCGCCTAAATATCATGCTTGAGAAAATCACTCAAGTAATTAAGCTCACTTATAGGCATTTGTGTTTTTTCTTGGCAGATTTTGTTACTTTGATGGGTTCCTAATTCACAATCTTTTTAGAATCGTTAAGTACTCGTATGACTCGGTCTTATCAATACTTATATTTCATAGTCTTAAATTATATTTCCAGGTTTAAATGATAGCGACAATTTCGCAGAAAACTACAAATCCGAAACTACCTACTACTAAGTATTAACGGATTATGGTAGATTTCCACACATTGACACATACCTACATTGTTTTTAATATAAAGACGTCCTAAAGTTTCTTCGAAGTTCGTACATGCTTGTGCAATTCAAGACAATTTAGCTATGATTAGTGAACCTTCCTCTGTAAAACTACGTACTCAGATGATTTATGCAGCGTCCAGTGGTCCTTTCAATCACACTAGATGGGTGAAGGGACCACTCAGACGCTGCAGTGCCTGAGTTATTGTGTTTGAGATGGAATAGGTTTCCCCAGGACCTACACCACCCTGAAAGCCACCCTGAAAGAAAGACGGCCTAGCCCACAGGAAAGGCGGAGCGCCCACGTGCGGAGCAAACCAAGACGCGGGTTTCCTCACGATGTTTTCCTTTACAATAAGGTGTGGTATTGCTACTAGAACTTCGCGGATCTACGTAACTTTGAAAATAAACAAATAAACATGAATCTTGCACTTAAGCACCTACTCGTACAACATGCATTAATAGACACGTTTTTATGGATTTAAGTATCTTGTACATGAAGTTTACCTTCGCATGGCAAAGAACTGACGATAGTCAATGGGGTAGAAAGTTTCTAGTGTGGAGACCACGAACTTACGACGACCTCTGTGGCGCAGCGGTAGCGCATTTTTCCTATCATGCGAGAGGTCCCGGGTTCGACCCCCGGCTGAGGACGAAAAAAAAACCGCAGGTCTTGGATGTTTACATGTTTGTGATGTTGCTGTTTCTAGTACCCACGACTCAGGGTATTTTAGTGTGGGGCCAGAAGCAATGTATGTGCCAGTATGTAAATGTTATGTTCATTAACTGTCATACGCGGAAGAACTCGCTATACCGACGATTTAAGACAGAACGCTTTCAGCAGCTGGACGACGATGGCCGAGGACAGGTAGGTGTAGCGTGCCTTGGGGAAGGCCTATGTCTACAGTTCAAGCGGCCGCCATGTACGAGTACAAATATGCCAAATGTCGCTGCCTGTACGTAATACAGAGAGTATTGTAAAGAGGTTCGAAATTTCACCGATGCCGGTGGTCGTCCATTGGCTGTTGGGAGAGCGCTGACACGGTTATCCAGAGGTCGCGGGTTCGAGTCCCGGCATGGGCGGAATTTTTAGCCTCTAAATAGGTTTTTAAAAATGTCCTTAGCACGGGTTAGTGCAATAAAATGAATATAACGAGTACAAAGTTTTTCTACTGCTGTAAATCGATTCAATCGGACTTTATTTCCTAACCTATTCCATGCTGAAACCAGAGCAATCTTGGGGGTCGTTGTGAACATTTAGGTTCGAAACCTAAACATCATTCATAAGGTACAACCACGTGTGAAAATACACTGGCTTAACACGGGTTCATGACGTTGCATGACGCCATTCGCCACGTGACGTCCGCGATATTCCGAGAAGCCGCTTCTCGCAGTGTTTTTGGGTTAAAAGCGTTTATTTTAGCCCAGCCATCGACGGGCAATAAAACTTCGTATATTCGTACGCATCGATTCGTATAGGTACCTACCCTTCTACGTGATACAATCGACTGCATAATATGATCTACGAGTACGTCCGTGCATTCTGTTTAGTTTCGTTACGATCGACTGCAACTAAAGGTTCCCGTAGTATCGACTGTACCAATTGGCCACTGATGATAAGCCTAAAAGAGTGCAGATGTGCACTCTGTATTTTATACTTACTATAAGTTTCATTAAATTATAACGCAAAACCTGAAAACCGTTTTTTATGAGGGGAGGTCCAAAAGTTCGTGGAATGGAGGGGAAGGAGTGGGGATAGGGGCGCTCGCTTAGTGTCATACGGTTAAGGGACTCATTATTAGTATATAAATAAAGTTTCAGACCTATCGGGTCATTCGTTTAAGAACACTCGCCTGCTTAACAAGTCAATCCGGAAGAAAACTGAAACAATGGAGAAAATTGAACACCGCGCTGTCATAAAGTTCCTTACGAAGCAAGGAAAGGACGCTCAAACCATTTTGAATGAAATGGGAACCATTTATGGAGAGCAGTGCCCCAGTAAATCCATGATTTACAAGTGGCATGGTCTGTTTAAACATGGTCGGGAGTCGATTGAAGACGACCCCCGCTCAGGAAGGCCAGTTGAGGCCACCACATCAGACATCATCGAAAAAGTGGAAAAAATTGTACTCGAAGACAGTCGTTTGAAGAAAAAACAGTTATCTGCATTCGTTGGAGTATCAGATACCACCATTTTGCGAATCCTACATGATCACCTGGGTATGACAAAAGTCAGTGCAAGATGGGTACCTACCGAGAATGCTCACGCCGCTTCAGAAACAGCAGCGCGTCGATGCGTCGAAACAGTTTTTGGAGTTGTGTGGAGACGAACCTGCACAGATTTTGGAGCGGATTGTTACTGGAGATGAAACATGGGTTCATCACTTTGAACCTGAGTCCAAACAAGAGTATATGCAATGGCATAAAAAGGGGACACCACCGCCGAAGAAATTCAAAGTGTCGGAGTCGGCTGGAAAGTTGATGGCAACTGTTTTTTGGGATTGTGAGGGGATACTAATTGATTACAAAGAAAAGGGAAGAACCATAACCGGAGAATACTACGCATCAATATTAGAAAATTTGAAGGAGGCCATCAAGGAAAAACGTCGAGGAAAATTGACCAAGGGTGTGTTGCTCTTGCAAGACAACGCGCCGGTTCACAAGAGCAGAGTTGCAATGGCTGCTCTGCACACGCATGGCTTCGAATCACTAGTCCACCTACCCTACAGTCCAGACCTGGCTCCAAGTGATTTTTATTTGTTCCCAAATTTAAAAAAGGACTTAAGGGGAAGGAATTTTTCCGACGATAATGAGGTAAAGGAGGCAATTTTGGGTCATTTTGAGGCAAAAGACAAAAAATATTTTTATTCAGGTTTAGAAAAATTAATTAATAGATCTACTAAATTTATTATGCTTAAGGGTGATTATATTGAAAAGGAAAAATAGATTTATTGTTTTATTTTATTTATAACCCCTTCATTTCACGAACTTTTGGACCTCCCCTCGTAAGAAAATAAGTTGAGTATTTCGTTAAGTCAATATTTATAAAAAGTTTATTCCGTTAAAGTACTCTTACGACCGAGTTGAAGCCGGCTCATTAGAGGTATTCCTATTATACCGGCTTTATCTCCGTCTAAAGAGTCTTAGTGGAATTTGCTTTTTGGACCGAAGTTAAAAAAGGAAGAGGTTGTTTCGTTATCAACCCTTGTATGTCCCCACTGCTGGGGCACGGGTCTCTTCCTGCATCGCAGGAAGGTTAGGCCATACTCCACCACGGGGGCCAAGTCCGGGTTGGTGGAGGATTGTAAGACAGTGGCGGGCCTTACTGTCAGAAGTTATCAAGCCGCCCATAAGGCCTCTGACATGGCTTAACGACTGCCATTATATGACAGCCGGCACCAACGGCTTAACGTGCCTTGCGAAGCACGGAAGAGGTTGTTTGTCTGATCATTTTTATATTATGTCCCCGATTACTGAAAGACACGTAGAGAGGAAATATTCGGAAAAATCTTTTTTTGGTCGAAAGGGCAGTCTTCACAGGTGGTCCCATTGCCACCAAGGGAGTATCTGATGATAGGATCCTGGAAAAATCGAAGGAACGCTTTTTAATTTATCTTAGGCCCCCCTAAAACGATTTGAGTGTTTTTATAGTGATTCGTGCAGTTGCTTTCGGAAAACACAATTTATCAGAGTCAGTGATATTTTAAATCAAAAATAAGATAAAAAAAACTACAGCACTAACAACAGAAATAACATAAGCGAATATTAACCTTTAAATTAAATTTTTAATGTTGGATTAGTTTACATTATTCCTCTGGTTTTTAGTGTCGGTTTTTTTCTTTTTTATAAATACTACTGACTGTCTTAGAAATGTATATCGATTCCCCGAAAACATTCCTCGAAGGAGTCTGAATCATTAGTGGTTACGTCTTTTCCTTGTAAGGCTTAGCATTACACCTTACGATTTGTCATCGCCTGATTTATTCCGAAAAAAATTGTGAGAAATGTTGTATGTATTAAGGTGCATGCACTTGCGAAAAATAAAATCGCGCAAAAATTGTTTCCCAACTAAATCAGTACCTACGCGATTTAAAATCCGTCAGAAAAAAATCGATATTGTTCGCAATGTGTGCTAAGGCTAAGTTTACTTCAGACTGTTTTATGTGGCTTTTATGGAGTGTTTTAAGGAATCATTCTTTTATAATTAAAACCGTTAAAAGCTTATTAGTATTAGAAGTGGCATAACTGACGGCCTCGGTGGCGCAGCGGTTTGGCACGCTGACTGTAAAACCGAAGGTCTCGGGTTCGATCCCCGGCCGGGTCAAACTAGGACACGAACTTTTCTAGTTTGTCTCGGGTCTTGGATGTTATTTATGTATTTATTGTATTAAATCTATCGTCGAGTTAGCACCTATAACAGAAGTAATTTAGTTTTACTTAGTCTAGGGCTAACAAGATCTGTGTAATATGTCCATGAATATTTATTTAACTATCGATACGTACTAAATCAGGATGGTATCAGTTTTCAGGATGCGAGGTGACTAATTATTTCAGCGTTATTTCAGCCGCTTACTTACTAGTGTCCATAATATTTATAGTGGATACATTACAGAGATATTTAAAATCGATGAAGATAGCAATATACATTTTCAGGTTAGATACTGTAAGTAAAAAAATATTACATAGAGAAATATAAAACAACAAAATACAAAGTTTAGCCATTTATTACAAAATAATGATTAGATAATAGCACAATAGGTACATTCGGCAGCTGCTCGTTTAGGAACTTTTTTGTTGCATAGTGAGTGGCTAACTGCGTAGCGTTGCTTCGAGTGTGTACAACCGTAAGGTGTGCCATCAATAGTACAAAAAGGTATTAATTACCTTTAAAGTTACTTATTTCAACTTCATGTACTTGTAGACATACTTACATGCTAGTAATATCACAGATCACTACATAAAATTAATTACTTAATAGGTAGATATTAAACTGACAATAATCATACATAAGTTGACAAACTAGGCAATCTATAAATTATAATGACACGTTATATTGACGACGACAGATAATCAAATAAAAATACAGATAACCTTATTCTCTTTTAAGTCTATTTATCCTTACTTGGCCAATTTAGTAAACAAGATTCTACCCGTAAAGTATGGATTTTAGTCGCAAAGCGCCATATTCCCGTAAATGACGTAATCGGGGAGACTATTTTAGATAACACGCTGGCAATTTTATAAACAAAGTACATTAAGTTGCGAGAAAATATGTCGTTTTGGCATGAAATATCAATTTTGAGGTTAGAATCTTGTTTACTAAATTGGTCAAGTAAGGATAAATAGACTGTACGTAAATACATAGTAAACAATACAAAAACTATCGACTCACCTAGATACATACTGTATCTTATTATTAGATACCTACGTTGCTTTAACACACAAAGAATTTATTTTTATACTTCTACTACCTATATTTCTACTATTATGTTAATATTAACATATCTAACTAACTATTTACAGGAAACAAATACTTAGGTACTAAATATTCACATGAAACACTGACACAAATCTTTCTTTTTGATTCTGCATGCTAGCACTCTTCTTCAATGTCAAAATTGACAACATTGAAAATATTCTATTTGAAACTGCGCCAAATAGGATCTATTTCGCGAAAAAAAAAAACACTGTCCCATTATGGCGGGAACCGTTATGAATGCGTTCCAGCTCCAAAAAAAGCTGAAAATATTGTGTGCTCAATTTTCATCTGACTCTGGCAATGATGGGAGTCTTGGCCTCCTGTGCCTCCGTTTCATCTGGGCAATCTTGCTGCATCTTCTTAGTTCGATATTGCTGCACTCTTTCTCCTCAGGCAGAGGGGGTAAACTGCGCCGCGGCCGTCTCGGTGGAATGCACTCCGTAGCGAAGCTCATGAACTCTTTGCTCCTCAACATATCCACGTCAGCGTGGATCTCACTCAGCGAAAAGCCCAATTTCGTCATTATTGTTGTTTGTTCAAATCATACAACCAAACACGCGTCCGTATCAAACGAATCCTGTTAACGAACTGATTGTTTACTGTGCGTTCATTTTATGCAGCCGCCTCGCCGGCCAGGCTCACTCACCTATTTATAGATTAGCGCTTTCAGCACGTTGTTTGCTTCTGAAAACGACCGATGTTCCCGATAAATTGCTCTAGTTCATTGTAAATGAGGTAATCGTTTAATAGCACTAACATCACGTTTTAGTACCCCTAAGTACATAACAATTTTGATTCGCAGGTTTCTTTCTGTTATTAGGGAAGAATGTTCTTGTGACCTTATTATTAAATTGCCAATTATTTTTTAAAAACCTATTTAGAGGCTAAAAATTTCACCCATGCCGGGATTCGAACCCGCAACCTCTGGCTATCCGTACCAGCGCTCAATTGGTAGAGCGCTGGTACGGCAATCCCGGCATGGGTGAAATTTTTAGCCTCTAAATAGGTTTTTAAATTTGTTCCTTAGCACGGGTTAGTGCATTAAAAATAAAAATAGTGTAATTATTTTTTAGATCAATTAATTTCGCTGAGTAAATTTTAATTTCTCGCCATGCGAGAACATTCATCCCCGTCCGTGACAGGAGTGATGGTGATGGTGATAGGTGAGTGAAAGAGGGTTAAATAATACCTTGGTACCTACTTATGTAGTCTTAATAGGCGGTACCATCTCCATAGTTAGATAAAGCTGAGACTTTCGTCAGACTTGTAGTGAGGCCATTGTACTGCCAACAGCACAGCGACCTTTACACGCGTACACTTTATTGTGTTATGGTGACTTTGCAACTAAAATGTAAACGTTGCTATGATGTCGAATGTCGATTGGCTTGCTAGGTGCTGCTGATACGCTGAGCTATGTTAAAACCTCAGACCTCGTGTTTCGTTAGGTACTATGTTTTCATGCACCTAGGTACGTCAGCGAGTGGAAATTCTACTTCTTCTTCTTCTTCTTTAGGCTATATTAGTCCACTGCTGGTTACAGCCCTCCCCTAAAGAGCGCCATTAGCGCCTTGTCCTGAAATTCTACGACAAATTCACAAATGCTTTCACTCTGTGCCTATTGTATTCTAATATTTTTATATTGTAAAGTGTAGAAAACGCTGCTGGTTATACATGTAATTAACCTTAATACTAACTTTAAGTTAAGCAAATGTTTGCTGTAGGTATAACTGTTTTCTCTAATAAAGTAAAATAAAATAAATGATTGCATTACATACTATGTAACTATATTTCCTTGTCTGGTCTATAAAAGTAAAGTATATAATTATGTTGTTAAAATGGGTTGACATTACTTGAATAAATGATGTGATGAATGATATGTGGATGAGAATGACCCAGAATCAAGAGTCAACGAGCAAACAAGTTGATAAAAATTATTGCTTCCTAACGGAGTAGTAGGTACACCAAAGCAGAATAGAATGACATGGAATGCAACCAAACTTTTCCCAGTCTAGTTTATAAAGACCCCGATTCCCCCAAAACACCCCTCAGGGGTAATTTATGTGGTTACCTACGTCTTTTCCTTGTAAATTTCCAACACGCCCTATTTTAATCATCTTTTATCGAATGTTGTAAAGATTCGTGTTTTTATAACTAACTCTTTGTTCTAGCCGTATCACGTCTGGATCGCATGATTACCAAGCGGGAGGTCCCGGGTTCGATTCCCAGTGATGGCGCCGTACATTTGTACAAATGGCCACGGTATGAGCCTGGATGTATTTCCATGGACGTATTTCGACGTCCTTGCCTGGTTACCATAGACCAGGGTATCCTAGCAAGAGACAAGTACCTAATTATAATGTGTGGAAGTTGAACCCGACCTCAAATGTGACGCAAGTCAAGTTCTATCGATAGCATCGCACATCGCACAAAAGGGTGCGGTTGCAATGCATCATGCATGACCTAGGTACTTAATCCAGTATTTTTTCTGCCTCGCGATTATACATATTACACGGGTCCAATTATAAGGTAAAGGGTAAAACGTACCTAATTACCTTAATAGACGTGACGACAGAATCAGGTAATCAAAGATTTAAAGAAATAAGGGGAAAGTACATGTGAAAAGGATTTAAAACACTGATATAGTTTTATAAAAGAAAAGAGTTTACCAATATTTTTTATAAAATAAAACATTATAATACTGCTTTACGCCATTTTGACTGAAACACCAACAATACCGCGTGACGTCACGCTTAGGTTAACTTTAGTAAACTTCACCCGGGCTTTGCTGTGACCACTAGTGATTACGATGTTTGTTTACAACATCGTAATCACTAGTTGTCGTGACGTCAGATTCGACGCCATGACGCTGCGACCAGCGAGCTGTTTTCCCATAGATTTAGAATAATTTTAGGAAAATTGCTTTAATCTTCGTTGAACTTTACTTTATTACTGAAATAAAGTTTTTCTTTAATAATAAGTGTGCCCCCACATTATGGAAGAGCATTTAAAAATCTTTCGTCGTGCCTAATTTAGTATAATTACCTTAAGTCCCTTCAGTCACCTTCAGTCTACCCGTGAGGACGTCAACTGCAACGTTGCCGAAACGTCGGGAATTAAGGTAATTAGGTCCGATTTACCTAATAAATAGGTGATCGCAATTAAAACCGTTATTAATTAGGTAACCTGTTTAATTTATTTATAGGTTGTGGCCTGTGGCAAAAGTATTGGCAACTCTGTTGCTGATTCGAGAAAGGTGGGTGATCTATTGCACAAAAATTAAATACCACGTACTAGTTTTGCGGTAGCCAGAAACTAATGCCAACTTCCGTGTTCTAATTCGCCAAGTACCTTCTGCTCTGAGTGCATGTAGTAGAATCTAGGCCTTATGTGGCATATGCAGATGCATATGCATATAATGCATATTGTAAAGAGGTTCGAAATTTCACTGATGCCGTGAGTCGCCCATTGGCTCAATTGGTAGAGCGCTGGTACGGATAGCCAGAGGTTGCGGGTTCGAATCCCGGCATGGGTGAAATTTTTAGCCTCTAAATAGGTTTTTAAATTTGTTCCTTAGCACGGGTTAGTGCATTAAAAATAAAAATAGTGTAATCATGTGGGTACAGTGATATCGTTCCGATGTTAAAACCTAACTGCAAAGTAGGTAGTCGGGGCTGTAAGTAATGCAATTTGCTTAAGTCAGATGTCGCTGCCTGTACGTAATACAGAGAATATTGTAAAGAGGTTCGAAATTCACTGATGCCGTGAGTCGCCCATTGGCTCAATTGGTAGAGCGCTGGTACGGATAGCCAGAGGTTGCGGGTTCGAATCCCGGCATGGGTGAAATTTTTAGCCTCTAAATAGGTTTTTAAAGGATGATGGGCGTTTTGGTCCTTATGTCCAATCAAGATGAGTCATATGTCGTTGGATAGCTCTTTTCAAGTGAAAAAATAAATTCTATGAAGACGAATCCGTATGAATTGTCCATTTTGAAATATGCTCGTCGGAAAGTACCATTTTTTGCTCTAAATAGAAATTAGAAAAATTCATATCTCTGGTTTAACTCAACCGATGCTCATGATTTTTACGAAAATCACATCTATGCATACTCTGTCATAAATCATTAGAGCGAGACAGCGACATTGCGCTCTCTCTCCCACTCACGGTCACGGGTAACGCTGGAATTCGGTTTTGACCCCTCTCGCGCTCCGGGACACGGCGCGGGGGCAGGTATGTTAGGGTGAGGAACGCTTGGCCGCTTGCGCAGGTAGTCAGTCGTTTGCTGATATTGTGTTAAGTGCTACGTTATTACGCTCCTCATTGTTCACATCGACTTTGACCTTGGCATCATTTTGGACTCTGTTACCCGTTTTATTTGTTGACCGTGGCTTTATATTGGACTTGGGTGCTTAACGATTGGATTGTTTCGTTGCAATGGAACGTTACCGTAACTGTGTAATGTGCCGAAGAGGGCTATACCGAGGCAGATATCAAGTACGCGTTCTGTCGGAAGCCTTGACAAGAACACACGTGGAGCTAGTAACATTTATACGAGAAAACGCTGCTCTGGAGGTTTGTACCTATTGCACTTTTTTTTTCCACTCGATCCTCACTGAACCTTCGATATAAAAGGAAACCAATTGAAATCATGTGCAACTGCATCCCAGATTTATTCTAGTAGTAAATGAGGTAACGAAGACGTAAAAGTGAAAACCGATTGATAAGTGATTCTGGTCGCTTAAAGAACATTCAAGTGATTCCTTTTTCACTTTTACGTCTTCCACGATGTATTTACCACCAAAACAAGGCCTACACAAAACCACAACCAATTACTGTGGTTGCGGTTTTGTGTGGTTGTGTGTATGCCTTGTTTTCGTACACACAACTACAGAAAACCGCAACCAGATCTCTGAGAAATCTGTGAATCTGTGGCATATATTTGACGATTCGCACACCTTTTGACAGAAAAACAAATCCCTCCCACAAATGACCCCCAATGCGTTATTTTGTTAGGTATTTTTCGGAAACCAAAGTTGTTTTTCTTTTCCTTACATTTTCATATATCATTTTCAGGTCGTGTTTGACAACACCCGAAGAGTATGTTACCGATGCTGGCAAAGAGCCGAAAATGCGACTAGAGGTCATGCAAACCCTCAACCCGAGCCGGAGCCGCAAGAACAAGCAGAACCGCAAGAACAACTACAACCGCAAGAACAACTACAACCGCAATTAGAAGAAATGCTTCATATTCCTGAATATATGAGAGCACCTAATACCGCGACGCATTGTATCTTTCATGGCTGCGCTAATGAAACCCGCCATCGAATTCCAAATGTTGTTAAAATCCACGTATTTTCTCAACATAAATTGTATATCCCCGACAGTGCCAGAGTATGTCACGATCACCTTAATGGGAATGATTGGGATGATTTGCCCCAACATTGCAACATTTCCCATGACTTTACGGCTGCCCACTTCAGGGATGTTTGTGACCTAATGCGAAATGCCTTAAACTCACCCAGATTACGTTTTAGCGACCGAGGCATGAATGAAGAAGAAATGCACTTTTGGACTGGACGTACTAATGATGAATTTAATGCCATCTTAGAGCAAAATCCATTATTAGGAAATAGAAGTGCAGATCCCAGAACCACTTTGGGCATTTTACTAACGAAACTACGCACAGGAGAACCCAACGCGAGACTTGCGACGTTGTTTAACATGTCTCGGAGAAAACTCGAACGCCAGTTGGCCATCGCACGAGAGTGTCTTAGCACTGACTACGTTGTGCGACACTTGGGAGTGGATCACATGAATAGAGAAGATATATTGGAGAGAAACTTGAGGATTCCAAAAGCACTGTATGGAAATGAAGACAACAATAAAGCCATTATTATTTGCGATGGTACGTATATTTATATATACAAGAGTTCAAACTTTTTGTTTCAGAGGCAATCCTACAGTTTACACAAGTTCCAAAACTTGTTGAAACCATTTTTAATCGTAACCACTGACGGATACATTATAGATGTTAAAGGACCATACGCTGCAACAAAAACTGATGCGCAGATAATGAGCGACTTAATGACTGACGAGGAAAATCCCCTTCATATATTGCTTCAGCCGAATGACGTATTTATTTTGGACCGCGGGTTCAGGGATAGTCTGCAGCATATAGAAGCATGTGGCTACGAATTTCACGTCCCCCCGACGAAGAACCGGGAAGAGTCGCAGCTCACGACTTCTCAAGCAAATGATTCCCGGCTGGTGACAATGTGCCGATGGGTAGTGGAAGTGGTTAACGGGCGTTTCAAAAGAGATTTCAAGCTGTTGCGCCAAAAATATTTTAATAACACAATGCCTAATATGTTCGGGGATTTTATGATTGCAGCAGCAATTACAAATCACTTCCACAGGCCTATTGTCGATAGCCAACACGCAGAAGCTTTTTTCAAAAAATTGTTGAAAGAAGGCAAACCCCAAACGTGTTATATGATTATGTAGAAGCAAAAAGATTAAACAACAGAAGAGCCAATTTCCAGAGATTGGAAGCAAATGACATTCAAGACTTTCCACGATTGAGGGAACAGGACGTGATTTTGCTGTCATTGGGGACATATCAGTTAAAACTGGCAAAATCATATTGCAGCGAGCACCTCAACAACGGCTTATATCTTATAGAAACTTATAGAGAAGCTGCTTTGGAGGATATCCATGAATATGGGATCCACGAAGATGCGTGGCTGTTGCGTGCACGCATACAGTCCCGACATGTACGATCAAAACAATATTTTTGCTATATATTATTAGACAGAAATAGTAGAAACATATTACAACATTATTGCACATGTTTGACAGGACGCCGCACGATAGGTTCCTGTGCGCATATTATATCTATTGTGTGGTATTTAGGATATGCTAGACATGAAGGCTTTACTGAACCAGCACTATTTTTAAATAACATTATCATGGATGAAACACATTAAACGATAAAACTTACTCTGAACTTGTTTTATTTACTTCGATAATAAACAAACAATGATAATATAATAATCAATGCTGATCATTTGTAATTAAAATCGATATACAATGTCGAAAAAATATCAAAAAGAATTAAAACAACAGAAAAAAAATTAAATAAAAAAAAACTTTTAACGTATGATTACTCAAATTGGACAGAAAATCGGGACTAGCGCTTCGATTATTCTTATTCTACAAAAAAATACCTTTCCAACGACGTATTACTCATTCCGATTGGTGCCAGGACCAGGTTCCATACATTTGTGCCCATCATCCTTTGTTCCTTAGCACGGGTAAGGGTCACCGCACACGGGCCACCCGGCCACAACCACAAAACGCCGCCACTGGCATATTTCCTGTAATTTTCATACATTTTATATGGACTCGCCGCACACGGTTGGCGCCGGTGGCGGCCACACGCTACAAATCGTCGCAGCTTGCTTCTTGTGTTTCGCACCGGCCACTAAACGTCGACACAAAAAGCCGCCACACGCCATCGCCACTCGCGCGATTTCGCGCCCCTCTCTCCTTTGCCTCAGATAACCTGTGCTGTAAAGTCGACAGTAACGCACGGTCGTCTGTAGTTCATATAGGTAGCTAAATATGGATATAGAATTTTATATCAAGGATACAATCCCGTCCTGAGATTTGGGATTCAAAAAGTGATAGTTATAGTAATAGAGGAGAAAAAGTGAAGGCCTGGGAAGAAATCTGCGAATTGTTTATTGAAATTGTTGTGAAACTTACCTTAGTGTGATAGCTAGTCTTTCCGCAGGTGCGATGCTTTTCCGCATGTTGGTGTCGTGGTGCTTTAATCCAGCATATCATAGAGCATGTAGTTCCCAAAACGTAACTATACTTAAACGAAAATGTGTGAAACACTTTTTAGAATGGTTTAGAAGATTATCGAAATGTTCGTTGCATTTGTGTACATTCGTTAAAACTGGATGTATCCAATAACTACGGTTTCGTCTTCTACGACGACGTCTTTTTATCAAAAGTAGCGCAATTAAACCTTCTTCGTCAGAGTCCATTATGATACTGCAAGCCACGCAAGGGTTAAAAAAAGTAGCAGCCACCGACCGCAGGTGTCGACCACCGGCCACAAGTGTCTATCGCGCGCTTCAGCTACCTTTGTAGCCGCTTCTAGCTTCTCGTGGCGGCGTTTGTGGCTGTCGCGTGTGGCCCGTGTGCGGCGACACTTAGTGCATTAAAAATAAAAATAGTGTATTCATTTATATCATTACGTAGATACGTAATGAGATGAATGAAGCGCTTGTGGCCTAGTCGAACTGAGTGATTGGAAGCAATCACTTGAGTTAAGCAACAACAGGCGCGGTCAGGTGCAGGATGGGTGACCGTACTGTGTCTACCGCTAGTGGCATTTTTCCGAGCGCGTCCGTGCTTCGCAAGGCACGTTAAGCCGTTGGTGCCGGTTGTCATGTAATATGTCAGAGGCCTTGTGGGCGGCCTACTTCTGACAGTAAGGCCCGCCACTGTCTTACAATCATCCACCAACCTTGGCCTCCGTGGTGGAGTATGACCTAACCTTCCTGCGATGAAGGAAGAGACCCGTGCCCCAACGTGGGGACATACAAAGGTTGATATCGAATGAGATGATTTATACAGCGTCCAGTCCAGTAGCATCTTCACACACGCTAGATGGGTGAAGGGACCACTCGGATGCTGCGATGCCTGGGACATGGTTTTAGATGGCGTAGGCTTGCCCAGCACACCATCCTGACAGCTTAGTCGGCCAAACCCACAGAAAAGACTAATCAATACGTGCGGAGTCAACCAACCAACCTCGGATTTCCTCACGATGTTTTCCTCACGTGGTATTGCTGCTACAAATTCGCAAATGTATGTAACTTTGAAATTAAACTAAGTCATTGGGTACATACTATTATGTCCGCTCTGAGGATCAAAACTGAGTCTCTCGCTTGCGAGTCTATTATTCTACCCACTGAGCTACCACCCCTGTGTCTAGGATCTAGGATGGATGAGGATTTTCGACTAAACGCACAGACTAAGGGCGAGATAAATAGTCGTTGCTTAGCCCAAGTCCGTACTCAAGCTTCCCTAAGCATTACTTCAGGTTAACTTAGCTAAGTATCAAAGTAGACATTTGCTTAGCTAAGCATGTTCTTAGGCCAATGCTAAGAATTAGTCCGGGTTTCGCGACTTAGAGAGTGCCAAAGTACTGTCTATGATAGACAAATCGATTCTTAAGCAAGTGCTTTCGCTAAGACTCGTTCTTAGAAGCGACTATTTATCTCGCCCTAAGTAATCATAGTAGCTCTGCTGATCGTTTCCTTAGCCTTGTTGCGGTAAACGGTGTAGAAAAGTAACAAATTATAGCAGGCAAACTTATAAAATCAAAACCGGGGGTAACACCGTATTAATTATTGTTATAGGGAAAATTTGAATTATTTAGGTACAGTCACAGAACATTTTATGTTCTGAGGGTACAGTCGACAGCACATCATCCTTTAGTTGCGTGAGTTACGAGTGACCGCAAATAAAGTGATGTCGTGTGTATTTTTTAGATAACCTTTATTTAATTTTAGGTAGAGCCTACTTAAAATTCGATGGCACCGTAATTTCTTGTATATAATAGAAGTACATAGATTCGAGTTTTATTTAAAAAATAAATTAACAGGTAAAGACAAAACAAATCTACTGTTTTTTGCCAAGCCCTTTTACGAAGACAGCTTTTGGAAAGACGACTAATACATCGATTCGACGTATTACATTACCTTCTTCTTCAGGCTATATTATGTAGTCCACTGCTGGACATACCTACATTATGACACGAGCAACCGACGACGCGAGCTCAGTCTCTGCTCACCATGATTAAGCTCTGCGAATCGGAGCGAAACCTGGTCGGACTTTTCCGATATAACAACACTCGTAAGTAAATCCGGACTAAAAGTCTACAATACCTACATTACCTTAAAGTGTCGTAATAAACTAAAAATTGTATTTTTATTATACTATTTTATTTTTAATGCACTAACCCGTGCCAAGGACAATTTTAAAAACCTATTTAGAGGCTAAATATTCCACCCATGCCGGGACTCGAACCCGCGACCTCTGGCTATCCGTGCCAGCGCTCTATCCAACTGAGCAAATGGGCGACTCACCGGCATCAGTGAAATTTCGAACCTCTACACTATTAACTGTATTACGTACAGGCAGCGACATCTGGCTGAAGTAGATTGCATCACTTACAGCCCCGACTACCTACTTTGCAGTTAGGTTTTTTCATCGGAATGATATCGCTGTACCCACATGATTATACTATTTTATTTTTAATGCACTAACCCGTGCCAAGGACAATTTTAAAAACCTAACTGCAAAGTAGGTAGTCGGGGCTGTAAGTGATGCAATCTACTTCAGCCAGATGTCGCTGCCTGTACGTAATACAGAGAATAGTGTAAAGAGGTTCGAAATTTCACTGATGCCGGTGAGTCGCCCATTAGCTCAGTTGGATAGAGCGCTGGCACGGATAGCCAGAGGTTGCGGGTTCGAGTCCCGGCATGGGTGGAATTTTTAGCCTATAAATATGGTTTTAAAATTGTATTTTTATGATTTACTCGTATGATACTGTACCTAACTATGCCTAACTATGCATAGCTATACCTAACTATGTATCTACTGTACCTCTTGTACTTTTCCACTGCCTTCTTTAGTCAGCCTCTGGGTACCTGGACTGTGCCTAGACCATGTTTTCATTAGTTTGGGTTCGGAGCGAGTCAGTTTTTTGTCAAGTCCCGCCCATGCCGGGACTCGAACCCGCGACCTCTGGCTATCCGTATCAGCGCTCTCCCAACTGAGCTAATGGTTAGCACGGGTTAGTGCAACAAAAATATTATAATCAGCCTTTTCTCTCTATCTCTCTCTGGGAGAAGGTCTGTCTGTGCCCTGCAGTGGGACGTTTATAGGCTACATAAAAAAATATAATGACAAAGGTAATAAATAGGTGTGTAGATTTTTTTTATTGCATTTGCAATTGCAACACCAATTTTTGTAACTACCAGCCATTACGTTAGTAGATAGAAGCATTCCACTCTATCGCGTGAAGCATTTAGAAGACTCCTAAGTTTCAAAAAATGTATGCATTTGACAGCCGGAGTAGCAAAAAGCGTAAAAGTAAAAATCAACGTCCCTCAACTCAGTGGACACTTACTTAATAATGCCCCAGTCGTAGAGGGAGTAAATCTATCTACGGCCCCAGTGCTAACTACTCGTAACTACACTACACTATACCACAGTGGTTATATACTCTTTGATACCACCAACAGAATGTTCTGTGAAAGAACAGAAAAGTATTGTTCTGTGAGAAAAGTCTTCTATCTCTATCGGAGAATGAGAATCTGAAAGCAATATGGTGCAACTACTGGAATGAGATCAGTAAAGAGAAAGGAAGCTGGTATAGAGACATCCAAGGAAGCCCGCCCGCCCAACCTTGGTACCATCGGAAAAAAGACATAAACTGCCGGAAATACATAACCACCCTAAACAGAATGAGATTCGGCCACTGCCAAACCCAAGCTCACCTTTATAGACTCAGCCTAGCCCAAGATTCGAACTGCATTTACTGTGGAACTGAAAACGCCGACCTAAACCATCTCGTGCTCAACTGTCAAGAATTTAAATTGCACAGATTAATACTTATCACGGAACTTGACACAATCAGCTGCGAAACGGGTGTCCCTACACCAACTCTTCTTCCAAATCTACTTAGCAATCCTACCTTTTTCGCCCCCTTATATAAATTCATTATGAACAGTGGAATAAAAATTTAAAGTGACTGGAAAAACTGAACATTATAGTGAAGTGATACGGAAGTGATAAGTGCTCTTATCTGAAAACTAATACTATAAAAAACTAATACAATACTCAAGGCTCAAAAGGACACGGATCCAGGGCCGTAAAACCCTTTATTAAAAAAAAAAAATCTATCTCTATCTATTTAGCCTGTGGTATGGTAACTGTCAAAATGGCGTCCTGCGAGATGTGACGTATATTTTATTTTTCAGTTCTTATAAATGTACCTAATTACATCCATTACAGAGGAATTTTTGGGTGACTGAGGAAGATTTTGAATTGTTCAATAACCTGGTGAAACTTCAGGTAATTCCGACAGCTGATTTCTTATAAATTTTAATGATAATGCCGGTTATCGCGTCTACAACCTTCAGCATATTTGATTCAAACAGCGTCACATGCTCAGAGTATAGTGTAGTCGCTAGAGCCTGTAACTACAATATCTACACTTCTCTCTGATTGCTGATTTGGGATGGGAATTAACGCGTAATGCTCGTATTGTATGTGGCCACCTTTGGATGCTAATGTAGCGTCATAAGAAGTAGGTCGGACTGCTATAGTGGTAGGCACTTGTACAACTTGTACTAGGAGGAGAAGGTCCCCATGTCAACCCGCGATCTACGATTTCTGTTGGGTTTAGATATCATCTACATGTACTTGGAGTAGATATTGTTGCATTCAGGACAAGGTACAATTATTTACTTTACACTGGAACATTTTAAATTGGGTGTTTGCTCTGAAGATTGCTGAAAAAACTGTGGTACTTTGTCACTCTGTTTAGTAAAATGCTTTTTCATGTCTTTTAAAAAGCAGTAGCAAAAGAACACATGCATTGTTTGGCATTGTAATTACTTACATGGAATCAAACAGTTGTAATTTTGTAAATAAATATGAATTATATGTATATTGTATTGAAATTGTTTGGTTTTTGCTTTTTCCCGCTCGCGCAGATAAATATTTGTCCTAGATATGGAGCTACTTGTGTTGAAATTTGAGAACTTATCCAGGCTTAGATATTTTTAAATCAATAGTGTCTAAGCCAGATGTAAGCATTATATTACAATTTCGCAGGTCCCAGGTGTTATGGCGACACCAAACAGCTACAAACCAAGTGCAGCGATGTCCATGCCAAGTCCACAGACCAATCCGCGTTTGTATTTTATGTTTTGATAATATCTGAACTGTAATCACAGAAATTTGTTATTTAACCCTTTGCTGCGTTGCAGCATAATAGTTGCCATTTTATTATTTCCTTAAGAATGTCTAAAGCCAAAGGAATAATCTTAGCAGATAGATAGATAGAGATAGAGAACACTTTATTGTACATAAAAATGGAAATTACACAGATATTTCTTAACCGAAGAGTACAGACGGCGGCCTTATCACTAAAAGTGATCTCATCTAGTAGTCTTTTAAAGGGTTAAATATACATAAAATTGTGCTGAAAGTGTTGGTAAAGAAGGCATTGCGATGCTTGGAGCATTGAAATGAAAAGCCACTTGTAAAATTGAAAAATATATTTTATCAGAAATCAATCATTATGTTAAATGTCAGTGTACAGAAGCTGGATACCAGTTCATCTCCACTGATTCATTGAACAGGTCATTTGAGCAATTATACCTGCCTACTTCTTTAAGTACTGTTACAAAGATATTAATTATTGAACTGTTGTACTTCAAAGCTATAAACAAATAGCCTAGATTCCTAAACATACCTACTAACTGGATTAACCATCTCAAGCAATCTAAGTTGGTCCGTATAATGCTTAGCCCTGACTACCAGAGCTAGTTCTTGGTATGCCGTCTGCTGAATGCCCTTAGCATGAACCAAACTGCTTCCCTCAAACTTTATTTTCTCAAGGCATTTTCTACTTAATTATGTTATGTTACCATTTTCGACGAATTTTTAAATTAGTAGCAGTTTTGTTATTTTGTTTTTATTTCATGTTTTGTTATGTTGAAACAGACTACATGATTGCGGGGCCCCCAATGAGTTTCGGTATGATGAAAGGTAATTAATTATTATTTATTACATGTGTTTTCAAAATTTTTTGTCTCATCACCACCATTTGGATCTTTAGGTACTATTGGGGTATAATCAAAATTTTAATCTCACGAATTTCCAATTTTCACATCACCAACAGAAAGCATTTGTCATTAGATCACTACTTTTTCTTATGTTTCTAAACTTCTTTTATCACCTTTTTTATGATTTGTTAATGTATTGTAAGCTTTACCTCTAACCTGAGTTATTCTCTGCTATTACTGTACTGCCAATAACTAATTTAACAACCAAATTAACCATTAACTTTTCCAACTTCCTAGTATTGACTGATGTTATGTTACCGTTTAGAAACCCATAGAATTTTCTATTATTTGCCCCTCTCTCCCCCTGTCCTGTCCCCTTACGCTTTTTTGTTTTTTTTTTCTTTCATTGTATTGCCGCCCCGCTGCTTGGCTTGAAGGCGGTATGAATGCACCGCCGCCGCACCATAACCAATACCAGTACCACCAGCAATACGCTGGTGGGCCTCCGATGGGGCACGGCCAGTTCGGGGGTGGGTCGTGGGGCCACCAACAACAGCCGTTGGCGCGTTTCGGTGCAGAGAGGGCGCGCGCGGCGGCTGGCGGCGCCGCTGCTGCGCAGACGCCGAGCAAGGATGACAAGACCAGTCCGTTCGTCACCACCCCGCACTCGCACCCGGCCTTCCAGCCGCAGAAGATCGGCAAGGGGCCTGGGGGGGTGAGTTCTTTGTGTTTTAATAAGATAAGAATGTTCTTTTTAATACAGTTGCTCAAAAAGTGGCGTATTACAGGGACGTATAGCGTGCGGGATGTGGGCTATTACACACTCCTGCTTTTTTTTTACCTTTCCCGCACTCGTGCGTTTTCTTTCCCAACTGTCAAACAAAATAATGTCTATTAAAAAGAAAAACCAACCATGAAGTTTTTACTAAAAAAAAATACTAGATGTTTTTATGAGCTACATAATTTGTTTCAACATCAGATTTAATGATTTGATTGAATGAGTTAAGTTAGGTTTCATTTCATTTCATCTCATGAAATTTCATTTTCATTTCATGTCAATAAAAAAAATTCTATTGAAGACTTGGCTGTATGGGCATAGTTCCCTTTGTCTACTAGAATGGGTGAAGAAAAAAAATCTGCTTATATTTTTTTACGGTTGGCGCCATTTGCCAAATAATTTTTCTTTATTAAATTGCATATTTTTATCGCAATTGTATTAAAAATAGTCGTTCAGTACACGTGCGGAACCGTCATTGCAACTTGTTCCGACTGTCAACCCTCGCCTTCGGCTGCGCCTCGGAGCGGGACCTCGGGTTAGTATTGGGCCTGCTCGGACATCTTAAAAATCGCTCCGTACTGTTACATTTGAGACACTGTACTAGTACGGTATATTAGTACTATTAAGACCTCACAATAGAACCAGCTCAACGTTCACGTTTTGACCTTTCAGCCATAAAATATTTTTTAATATCTGTATTTTTACAGTACCATTAATTTATGATTAATATTTTTAATGTTGCCGTGCCACCATTATATTATAAGTACTATGATAAAAATCATTCAAAAAATATTTTTAGTTCGAGTAGTAGATTTTCGTAAGTTACTTTTCTTATTTGCAAAGAACAAAAGTAGCTCGCAAAACAAGATTACTACCACAGAAATAAGCGTCCCAAAGCGCACGAAACAGAAAAATCTCCTTCACCAATAATTCACTATAATAACACAGTGAAAATATTATCTTATATTCGTTAGAGAAACTAACATCAAGAAAACAACACGGTATTACTTTTACAAAAGTACCTACTTGGATTAGCGCGCGAACCAGCCGAATTGACACAATGAATGAAACAAAACAAGTAAAAACAATCTTTATTGCTACGACATACGACCTACTTCTAAAGTTCGAAAAAGACCGACCGGCTGAAGTGAGACCGATCGAAACAATTACGCTCCGTTCAGTTCAATCACCACACTCTCATGCAGCGTTCGTTCGCTCTCGGCCATATTCGGTCACCCGGTCCGGTTCATTTATTCATTCAGCCAATCCGTGATCGCGAGAGCAATGAACGAATAGACCGAATGTCCGATTATCACAGGGAAACGTTTCCTTTCGGTCATTGCATGGTAACGTATCTTAATCGTACTTCGTACATGACCGACACAATACTACCTCGGGTAGACATTTGTCGGAACTCTTTGCAATGACAGCCTTTCCGCACTTGTAATGAAATATAATATTATTGTACACCAGGAAAAAAATATTAAAAAAATACATTACAATTGGCGGCCTTATTTAATTTGATCGGTAACCAGCCCTAGAACAGATGAGCAGGTGTGAATTCTTGAAAAATTGGTTCTAGTCGTTTGTTACACTTTATTCATCAAAATACAAAATAAAGCTCTTTAAAAACAGGATTTACTTATACTATTGAATGACAATTGAATCCTTGGCCTAGTTGGTGGGTTCAATTCTCACTGGAGGCCTCCAGTTGAATTGTAAAAATGGCTAGAGTCTGGGATTTTTTCGTTGTTATGTCCAGGCCTGGTTACCATAGCATACTAGCACAGGGCATTCTAGTTCTTAACTAGAGTAAGTGATTCTGTTGTGTGGAAGTTATTAACGGTGTGCTATTGGCAATGCGGAACTCTTTCGAGCCGCTACACCACTGAACAAAGCAGCCACAAAGATAGCCTACCTCTAGTAGGAGATGGCACTAAAAGAAGTGAAGTAGTTTTGGTTCCTAAGACTTATGGGCTTATTAACCTTTGTACTAACATCCGATTGTCTCCACATTCCCCAGGGCGCGGGCTTGCCAAAGCCGCCGAAGCCGCCAGAAAAGCCCCTGATGCCCTACATGCGGTACTCGCGCCGCGTCTGGGACAGCGTGAAGGCGGCGAACCCCGAGCTGAAGCTGTGGGAGATAGGCCGCGTCATCGGCGGCATGTGGCGCGAGCTGCCAGAGAGTGAAAAGGCGGTGTTCGTCGACGAGTATGAAGCGGAGAAGGTATGGGCTTAGCTTGAAAGTACTTCCTACGTAAATGTGTACCTACCTAAAGACAAATGGTGTTATTACTAAATATCCGATTCCTTTAAATCAGACCGATTTCAGCTGTTTGAACTCTCCTCCGGGATTGTTTAAGGAATATTTTTTTTCTAAATTAAACTTGTTAAGAAATAAAAAAGGTTTTGCGGTGTTATTTATAAAAAAATGATTCTGTAAAATACTCCACAAACGCCATATTATTAGTCGATGGTAGAGAAAGATATTACCACAGACTATATACAGGGCGTCCCACGGCCATGCCACATGAAGGGAAAGTACCTTTAATATTGTAGATGGAACATTTTACTGAAAGAAGACATTATTTTAATTTTGAAAACAATCTAATCTGCATTCATAGATTTTTAAATTATATAAAAATGTTAAAAATTTATGGTTTTCCTTTTATTTCTAATAGTATGTTATTTAGCAAAAAATAATCCTTATGATGAATCCTTCCGATTCGGTGTGATAAAGCTACATGGGAATTTTTCTTTTCGTGTATCGGGTTCGATTCCCGGTTCAACCGTGTAATTATTTAAAAATCTATGAATGTAGTTTAGATTGTTTTTCAAATTTAAATAATGTCTTCTTTCAGTAAAATGTTCCATCTACAATATTAAAGGTACTTTCCCTCCATGTGGCATAGCCGTGGGACGCCCTGTATAATGCGTTTGTGGTGTGTTTTAAGGAAGTGTAAAGAAGGTTAGAAGATAGTGTTTTCGATGTGTTTTTTTAGCAATACACGATTCCTCGAAAACACTTCAGTAGTCTGTGTAAAGGCTTTCCCTTTAGCACAGACTAATAATGACTTAAAAACTCTTGAAAACTTATTTAGAGGCTAAAAATTCCACCAATGCCGGGATCGAACCCGCGACCTCTGGCTATCCGTGCCAGCGACTTCCAACTGAGCTAATGGGCGACTCACCGGCATCAGTGAAATTTCGAACCTCTTTGAAATCGAATACTCTCTGTATTACGTACCGAGGTTTTCTGCTTTTTACTTTATTATTAGAATAATCCAAACCCTGGGAACTGTATTTTTCAGCATTGCTAAATAACTTCCAATACATAAGTAAAAGTTTAAATACTCAATTTTTTTCTGTATTTAAACAGTCGTAGCTAACTAAAAAAAAATTGTATTTTATCGCTTTCAATATGTTCGAAACATAAATAAATTACATCAGTAATTTTGGACTCCATTATTGAAAACAGGGAAAGCAGAAGGAAAGTTCGTTGCTTAGCAGTGGAACATAAAAGAGGTTTAAGAAAAAAAAAGGGAAGTGGTTCCATTATCGATACTTAAGACGATTTTCCGTTTTTGCATTTTTGCACACAATATTTTTACCTCCAATGTTATTGTTACCTAGTATTACATGCGATAATCCCATTATAATACTTTACTTTTAGGTACGTCTGCTATCAGTAATATGTTTTTTCTGTGTACAAGCTTAGTTAGTGTAATTGAAATAATACTACTTATTTCAAATCCAGGCGCAGTACACAGAACTGTTGAAAACATACCAATCGTCCCCAGCCTATGTTCAGTGGCTCGCATACAAATCCAAAGGTATCCAACCTTTATCATTGACACGGTCGCAAATGTTGCCAAATGTGTATAATACCACTTCACTTGTTACATACCACTAGCTTGATAACACGGATTGCTAAGGGACGTAGAGCTGTTGGGAAACACCGTCATCCTATGTTTTAGTCACCCACCATCGAATGCATCGTGAAAGACGAGACAGTTAGTCTTGTTGCACTGAAAAAATATTGGGACCTCCATCTTGTCATATTGTATTGTAAAACTATTGTTTGCGAACTAGGGTGGGGGCATTTTCTAAGAGACTATCTAAACCATTACCCTGTGACATTCGCATTTTATATTAAAATCTCTTGGAAATTTGAATAAGAACTACTAAAAAAGTGTCTTCAAGAAAAAGAAACAAAAGGGTTTGACTATTTTCTCTTGGATCTCATCATTAGATCTTTTCCAAATTTATATGAGACCGTTAATTTTTTTTTTGTTTGATGATCATGCCTCTAACAAAAAAATGAATTGAATCACACAATGTTTTAAACACTTGTCACTGAACAATTGAACATACATAATAGACCTTTTTTTCTGAACCCACTTTTTTGAAGTTCAAAGTTAATATTTTAACAGAGTGTCTTAAAAATGCCATAGCCCTACCTGTGACTAACACCACACTAGCACCAGTCTAATGCTAAAACGTTTGTCCTCCCCACATGCACCATCACCCATGTACATTGTACGACACTATGCACACACTCGGGCCATCAGTCGGAATACGAAAAGAGCATGAAGACCTACCACAAC
The DNA here is from genome assembly GCA_934045075.1 of Yponomeuta sedellus. NCBI lineage: Eukaryota > Metazoa > Arthropoda > Insecta > Lepidoptera > Yponomeutidae > Yponomeuta > Yponomeuta sedellus. The sequence goes on along the minus strand of OW203736.1, from coordinate 11,647,591 downwards.
TCCCCAGCCTACTTGGCTTACGTGGCCGCGAAAAACAAAGCTGTCGGTAAGATTCTAGGTGCAACCTCTTATTTTCAAGCCATGCTATAAAGATACACCATCTAGCACAGATAAGGTACTTTCAGAAGTATTGCAGTCCTAGTGGCTGTGATAACTCTTTGTGACCGAACAGAGTTATTGCATATATTTTGGGTCAGCCCTTCTGAGAGTACTCATCGCAGGCTTTGTCAGAGTGTTTGATTGTAGATTGTTTTGAAATTTTTAGCTTGCATCTATATGTGACGCAATTAAATATTTTATGAAGAATACTGAGATCCAAAACAGTTGCAAATCCATTATCTTAACTCTTCAAATTATCTATTATATAATAATTATATTGTTAGCGTCGGCTGGATAAATTTTAATAATAAATGTCAATGCTTTGTTTTACTTTATAGTGTGGATTGTGAATAAAGAAGACTATGTGTCAGAGCATGCTATAGCATGATCTGCCCTAAAACTTGTGTGTTAATAGAGTTACATGTGTTGGCAAAACTAATGGTTGCATGTTTCTCTGCTTCCTCATTTTTAATCAATATATTAAAATCTAGCAATGATTTTGATTTTTTCACACTACATGATATACTATATTAGATACCTTTGCCATCCTACAATATTCTTCTACCGCAACTAGTGCCCAAAAAAACCCCCTTTCATTTCATATAGCAAAACTTTGTTGCCAAGGAGCTATAAAGGCAAATACATACCACCCGATATATCCAGATTTCCTGCATGTCAAAGCCATAACAATCTGTGTTTCATGTTAATGAATGTTAGATGTGTCGCTATAACTAACTGCTTGGTACACCTTCTAATGTCAATGTTGGTAGTAACTGATATTTCTGGTGTGCAGTTGGCAACCTTGAGGAGGAGACCTCGAGCAAGAAGGGAACCTCACAGAAGGAGCAACAACAGGATAGAAGGATAGACATACAGCCTGCTGAGGATGAAGAAGGTATGTTGTCTATTGTTTGTCCTCGAATGATACAAAAAAGGCACCATGCATGTTAAAGGCGGTTATGGAAAAATAAATTACACCGTGGAGGTTATTATTATTCATACTTTTATTGCAATAAAACAAATTTATAATACGGCGGACTTAAAGCCTTGAGCGTTTCTACCACTCAACCGCAGGAGGCGCTTGATGCTTACGGAGTAACAGTAAAACCATTCTGTTTCCGCACTGCATAACCATTTCGAGATTGACCGTTTTGGTAGTCTAGTGACAAATCACACTCCAATAGTATACATGGAGCCTCGTGCGTTTCGATCTTCGCGAGAGATGCCTATTAAATTTACTCGAGTTATACGATTGGAATGGCAATTTAGGTACTGCTATTGCTTAGTAGACTACCTTATATTAAAAAAGTATGGGTAGACTCATTGTGGTGGAAGAAAAGATACTTTTAGCCAGCGCATTTTAGAACGTCAACCTTTTTGCAAATGTCCACAGATCAAGACGATGGCATGTCAGTAAAACATATCGCGTACGCGCGCTATCTTCGCAATCACAGACTAATCAACGAAATATTCAGCGATACCGTGGTACCAGACGTCCGCTCCGTTGTCACCACGGCGCGTATGCATGTGAGTTTGCTGAGAATCACGGTATTTTTTATAAAAACATGATGCCGTAAGACTCCTCGCTTGCATAAGATATGTTATAGTTGTGTTAAGGGAAAAGGACATAAGTAACATGCAATATAATTTGTAAAATATACTATATTTAAGCTGAGTGTCGGAGGTGTTCACAGCACTTGAAATTGCGCGGTGGGCTCGCGTGGTAATTGAGCCATACTCTCTCTGAGAGAAGTTTATGCTACGTAACTATATATATGTTTAAGCTACGGCAAAGTTATCTTTACAAGATATATCAAGCTACATTACCCAGATAACTTTCCAGACTCATTTAGTAAAGCTGGGCGCACGCTGAGACGCAGGCGACGCAGCACAGCGGAGCGCAGATTTTGTAAAGCATAGACATGAACGTCATTGAGTTACGTACGCTGCTGCGCAGGCACATACGACGCAGACATGTTTCTGCCCTGCTCTGCGTCTCGTTGTAGTGCCGGCACAGATTTCTGCGCGACGCGTGCACGTCGAGGCGTGTTTAGTAACAATTTTGTTGCAATGACAGAACATTTAATTGAATTAGTTCGCTGTGAACCTTGTTTGTATGATACAAATCATCCAGACTATTCAAAAAAGACATTGAAAGAGTTATTATGGGTGAGAATTGCCAAGGAATGGAGCGAATAGTTGCGTCGCAGCAGCGGTGGGGCCATATGTCTGCCTTTGTCGCCTGCGTCTCAGCATGCCCCCCAGCCTTAAGAATTTCCTATGTAACGCTCTATCTAACAACGTCTATTTTTCCTTAACAGATCCTGAAGAAGCAGGTCCAATCACTTACGATGCACCAGAAAAAGCTTGAAGATGAGCTGCAACAGATTGAGGAGAAATTCGAGGCCAAGAAGCGCAAGTTTGTTGAGAGCAGCGACGCCTTCCAGGAGGAACTGAAGCGGGTGAGAACAGCGCCTCTATTATATTTTTTTTCCATTTTTATGTATAATAAATTGTTCCCTACTTATCTATTAAGCCTCCACTGCGTTCTGTGACGTCAGTTGTTACTTTTTATTAAGGCACTCCGGCCTACCCCACCGCAAATTGCCGATCTCACGCGCACCAACGGCTTAGCGTGCCTTTCAAAGCACGGAAGCGGTTGGAAAAAATGCCACTCGCGGTAGTCTCGGTTTGGTCATCCATGCAGCAACTGACCTACCTGTTGTTGCCTAGTGATTGATTACAATTGGTTCTAGTCTGTCTTTTAGAATATACCTCGGGCTCTAGAGTAGACTTCGGTTTTCCCCATTTTCGTACTGATAATCGAGTTCTAATTTCGAAATTAAGTGTCACATTAGTTCCGATATTTCTATTACACGAATATATCCAATTCTATCCGATAGTAGCCGAGTTATATTCTAAAAGCTAACAGACTATACTAGGCCACGAGCGCTTCATACACCACGCCGACATTTATGCCACTATAGTGAGTGACGTTTGCATGGACCGGCATGTCATCCTTTGAGCTGATACAATGTTGATGGCGTCCCACAGCACTGCAAGCCGGCCGTGGACGATGAGTCGTTCGCCCGCATGGTGGAGCGCGCGCTAGAGCAGATGCGTCGCGGCCCCACCGCCCCGGCCGCCCCTCTGGCCGCCACCGCCGAGCGACGCGATGAGGTAGTTTGTTAGACCTGAGATAGACGCACTTAAACTCATAGTTGCCTGAAAATCGGCAACTAAACTCAAATCCACCAACTTAGTAAATTGACATTTGTGATGTGACCAGTTTATGACAGAAAAATAATAGGGATGTACACAATCGACATAAAATATTGACTTAGCTTATCGATCGACTAAAGACCATCACTATTTTGGCTGGCAACTCTTTTTCACTAACATAAAATTTCTAACTGTCAATTTACTAAGTTGGTGGATTTGAGATTAGTTGCACACTGGTGTACATGAGTTATAAGCTGAGGCACAGAACTTTTTGTCTTCATTTGTAATTTATATGCTGTTAAATAAATGTCTCTTTAAATTGTCATTACTGCGTCTAGTATGAGTGCTTGTTGTGCCTCATTTTGGTTGAAAACAAATATATATTTTCTATTCTAGTTGGGCCATTGTATGTAGCAAGCGCTGTGGTATAATATAACATTTACATACAAGCACATACATTGCTTCTGGCCCCACACTAGGATACCCTGTGTCGTGGGAACCAGAAACAACAATCACAAACATGTAAACATCCAAGTCCTGGGCTTTTTTTTTGTTCCCAGCTGGGATTCGCACCCGGGACCTCTTGCATGGTAGGCAGACGCGGTACCGCTACGCCACAGAGGTCGTATGTGCAGACTCTGGGGTTTCCTGAGGTTTCTTCACGATGTTTTCCATCAGTACAGCCGAGTATTGCAACTATAACTTCACAAATGTAACTTACAAAACTAAATAACCTGCCGGAATTCGATCCTACGACCTCCCGATTAAGAAGCTAGCGTTCTACCGCACCAATACCACCGGGATGAGTTATAGACGGCTATATTGTATGATTAATTGATGGTATCCATCAATACGAAAGGGAGGCCCAATGCATACCTTACGCAAAAACGAAATACAAGTGCCATTTTTCGCATAAATCTATATCCATGATCCTAGGTGATCTATAATCAAGATATTGCTCTGACACTTTTTGCAATGACAATATGTAAAAATTAATGATTTCCATTGGTGGCTTTAGTTTTACTACATAGAGCACTTCAAGTTGCACGGGTTATACCATTGGAATGCGATTGGTTGCTAGATTGTCAATAAAACCGGACTAATATGACTCTATTGAACATCTATGCACTAAGACTCGCCCCTAGTAAACATAGTGGCCTTGTTACTAACCTAACTAGCTAGACCTATGCCAATATGGCAGTCAAAACATAACCACGGTATTGCCATTCTAGCCAATGGAGCAAGACCAGGCCAAGTCGGAGACCAACGGGCCTAACCCGCCCACCCAAGTAGATAAGGTCTCCACCAGCGAGGTTAACAAGCCCGACGGACACGTGACCACCGAACTGGCCGACGCCAAGAAGGGAAGCGAAGCGTCACAGCCGCCACAACATCCCCAGGACGCTGAAGGTGAGTGAATGACATCCTCACATCACAATGACCTGATGGCTTAGAGATTGGACCAATCTGTGGCGTGTCTGCCATCCATGCCACGGATAGCGAGCTCGTGCAACGGATGCAGCGCATACTCTATGTGCGCAGGGAGTCATGGCAACGATATAAACAATTAGACGCATGTGAAAGAATCCTCTCGGTTTTGCTAAAAAGTTTTCTCTTATGTAAATATATTAAGCTCCCACGGGTGCAGTTCGACAATATAATAATTCCGTTCAGTGAGAAGGTAAAGAACTTGGGGATCATTATCGACAGGTGCTGGTCTTGGTCTCCGCAGCTGGCGGAGGTGAGTCGGAAAATATTCGCTTCAGCGGCCTCTCTGAGAAGGTTACGGAATTTCCTGCCCACTGCGACCAAAATTGCACTTGCGCAATCTCTGTTGCTCCCTATCCTCGACTATGCTGATGCCAGCTATCTTGATTTGACTGAAGAGCAACTTAATAAACTTGAGCGCCTCCAAAACTTCGCTATAAGGTTCATATTTGGCTTGCGCAAATATGACCACGTGTCCGAATACCGCACTAAGCTCAAGTGGCTCTCCATTCGTTCTCGTAGGAATGCTCACATCCTCTCACTTCTTTATTCAGTACTGTTCAATCCAGCCTCTCCGACTTATCTCAAAGAGCGCTTTGTTTACCTCAGCGATTCCCATAGCCGGGCACTGCGGTCTGACCTGACTCTGATGCTGAAGACGCCAAATCACTCTACGAGGTTCTTGGGCAACTCATTTGCGGTAAGGGCCGCCCGACTGTGGAATAATCTGCCGGTCTCAATAAGGCGCTCTCCTTCCCCAGCTGTCTTCAAAAGCAGAGTTCGTGATCTTTATTTATCAGTATAGTCATAAAAAAATTGTCCTCTTGTGTGTAGGTTAGTACTTTCCTTGTCTTATGTAGAACTTTATTATAAGATATATATATGTATGTTTATAATAAATAATAAGTTTATATAAGTAACGGTATGTAAGTGTATTATTATTAACTTTAAGTATGTATCAATATTCAAATTTGCACTGGCTACCCGTCTTTCTAATTTCCTTCAGCAACTTTCCATCGTAAGGTTGTCTGGAAGAAATTGCTTTTAGCAATAAGGCCGCCAATTGTACTATGTATATTTGCAATTGTTTTGTATTTGTTGTTTTTCCAGTATACAATAAAGAATATTCTTATCTTATCTTAATCTCTATCATCTTTGTCTTTACGCCGGCACCAACCAACACACCTACAAATCCAATCCCACATCCATCAGCCATATAGTCCACTGTTGGATATAGATCACTCAAACTTTTGTGCTAATCTTCAAGGGTGTCCTAGCCCTTAGATATGGTAACCAGACAAGCATACCACAAACATGGAAAATCCAGACTATCTGTTACCGACGGGTGCAGGCTCTAAGGCAGTCGCGTGCAGGCGCGTCCGCTGTTTGGATGACAGTAGGCCGTTGTCTAGAAAAACTTAAGCGACGTACGAAATTTGTACTTCAATGGTAATAAATGTTCCAGGCGATCGCAAAGAAACTGACAAACCACACGAACCGCAGCGTCCCGAGGGCCCCCCACCTAGCCAGGGTCCCCCGCCAGGCGCTCACGGCCACCCAGGGCCCCCCATGCAGGGCCCGCCCGGTCCGGGCTTGCCGCCGGGGCCCCTCCAGGGCCCCCCCGGCCCGGGGACGCAGGGGCCTCCGCACCCCGGCGCCGATCCTCATCATCGTGAGTTGAAATAAATAACATCCACATAATACAATCATTGGTCTTGTACCCAAACTAGGGTATCCTGTGCTGTGGTTTCGAGAAGCCATTGTGGACATGAGAATTACTCAGATAAGTCATTTGTACAAATCAAAACATGGAAGTCACCAGTGTAAATTGAACCCTTTTACGAATGCGCGGATACTGGCCTTAGAATAATTTAAACCTCTCAAGACAAGTTAATATGAGATCTTTTGTTTAGGTTTAGAATCTGTAGGAGCAATACCATTTGCTTTAATAAAAGGTTGATTATTCGAACCATATACAGACGCACAAACGTCACCAAAACAAATGTTGAAGTAGTCGCCGTGACCGATATCGGCCGGTACCATTATCATCCCATTGCCTAAGTGTGAAGGAAAATGTCAGGATGAAATCTCAGGTTAAATCTCAACTCTTAGTAACAGCCTCAACCTCTTGAGAACCGACCTGTATATTTATACTTTTACTTCTATGATATACATCCAAATGTGGCATTGTAATAGCCAAAGAAGAACCATTTAAATTTGTCACAAGTTTTTATGCCACCTGCGCCTTCTTGGAGCCCCATCCCGAGTTGTTAGGAAACTTGCGTCTTCTTAGACTCCCTACTCTCCACTCCACTCTCCTACAAAATGTTCTCATGACACTTGCGCCTTCTTAAACCCCTTATCACAAGTTGTTACGACATATGTGCCTTGAACCCTTTATCACAAGTTTATTAATTTATTTATACAGATTGAAGAGTCATCAGCTTACAAAATTATGCTAGTAGAATAAAAATTACTAAGAGCTAATAACAGATTTACGCCTATAGATACAACGCAATCAAAAAATGTATGGACTGAAGTCCCATGTTTCATGTTTCGAACACATAACTTACACTAAATACGCTCGCTCTATAATAGAATAATAAAAAAAACCATAGTTGATACACACAAAATCACACACATACACACACACACACATACACACACAGACAGACACACTTTAATTAATTAGAATTATATAAAATAATAATAATAGTAAATTAATTAACTAATGAATTTATTTCCGAAATTACTAAATTATTATGAATTGGAAAGTGGATGAATATGTCTTGAAATTCTTCATTAGGTTTACCTAATAATTTCAAATTAAATTATATTAATTGCATGTATTTAACTCATAGTTAAAAACAAATTTATTAATAATTGATAGTATAGGCATGTTTGTACCGAACTTAACTGTTTTCATCTAGTATAGGAAGAGCGGGGCTTCCTGGCACAGGTGTCTATACACTTAATAGGACGTCCCCACCACTGTGTAAAATTAATGTTAAGTTGATAAAGAAATAAATATTTTTGTATTTGTACTAAAGACAATAAAATAGTAAAGATGATATGATACTTGAGCCTTACTTCTACCTTATCCACAATAAGCCTTATTAGATCCCCTATCAAAAGTTGTTATGACACTCTTTTCAAACCTAACATATTTTTTATGACACTTGTCGTTTCCAGCGATGATGATGCCGCCCAACGGACCGCCCGGCGCGCCGCCGACTCACGGACCCCCGCACGGGGGTCCACCGCCCCCCGGGCCAGGTATGGTGCCCCACATATGTTCAGTACTTCTGGGTTCCCTGTCAATAACGTCCATTGCTTGGGTTCCTTAGCATGATATGAATAAGGCCAATGCCCAGCAGTGGGCTCTAGTTGTGGACTGGATAGAAAAATATAAAGATGAATAAAATGTTATATAAAGTTAAATGAAATGTAGAATAAGGCAAGTGGTACTACCTGGGCACCCCTTCCCAATATTTTAACGATTTCAATGTAACATTAGCGAAAGTTTAGATCTATGGATATTTGTTACTCCATTCTTTTCCCTTTTAACTTTCAATTTCAAATTTAATTATGCCAAAACGACCGACCGTGTTGTTGATGAAATTTGGCACAGAGATAGATTTTAGTCTGAACTAGCACACACACTACATTTTATTGTATTTTTGCTGGTTGTGCAATAAACTCTTTTTTAACTATCTATTTCTGAAAAATACACATCAAAATTTCCGCGCGAAAGAATTCGCTGGCAACGGTATTTAAAGGTAAATGAAATGTAATACAATTGCGCGTGCGGTTCCAGGCGGCTACGGAGCGCCGTACGGTGGACGCTACTACCCGGGCTACGGCGGCGGCTTCGCCCCCGGGTACGGGTATTACCCCCCGCCTCCCGACCACTACCAGCCACCCGCGCAGCCTCAACCGCAGCACCACGAACCCAAGCGTAAGTCTCATAGTGCCATTGAGCCAATCAAGGGGGCATGTCTCTTGTATGAATAGTAAAGTTTTTCAATAGAGATATGACTACGGCAATGGATGGGATTCGATCCCATCGCAATCAGATTCCGATGGGATGCGATGTTCTTCGTAAAACGCCTATTTTATTAGAGAGGGTAATACCCTTGGATTTACATTGTACTGCTATTGGTTAGGCAGTGTACTACCAAATAGAAATATATTACAGCTATTGTCGTATTACTATTGAAAAACTGTGTGCATTCTCTTCTCTCTAGGCACAGAGGAATAAAGCTCTAGGGGCTGCTCTTTTGTTGCTATGCTAGGGCAGAAGACAAGGAGATTGTAGAAATAAGAATGCATCCAGTGGTGAATTAATGGAGAAGTGGTGGTGGCCAGGATCGTAGTGAAGTATTTTTTTATAACCTGAGGCATGTTTTTTATCGTTTCAATAATGGTTTAATTTTTACAGCTGAATGCCGTAAGTTCTTACCAGTTTGAGTATTGTACTTTATTTTCTAGTGGCAGTATTTTCACCAATGATCCAGTACATGTTACATAATTTCGAAATAATCTTCCTTTTCCTTTGTATCAAGCACCTAAAAATATACTATCTTTTCTCTTTATAGCGGAGGAGCCCCAAGCGAAAAAGGAGGCCGAATGATTGTCACCAAAACGCGTCGTCAAACGACGGCGCAAGTCATCATCCAAGGACGCGCAATAAGCAACCAAACCAACTTCTCATCGACAGTCAAGTTGTACAAAAGCTTAGCTATGATTCGAAAACAACATATTGCAGTTTTTACCTGACAAAAGACGCGCTCCACCATTCTCGCCCGGCAAATTTTGAGCTAAGCTACATCAAAGTCGCTAGCAGAATTTTAAAGGGACATTCTAACCATGATTTCGAAACATGGCTAGTTCTAGAATGGCGAATTGGAAGAGAAAATATGTGCCCGAAATTTACTTACCCATATAGCCATTACAAATAGTGGGATAAGAATGTGGTAAATTTTTGTTCACATTGTTTTCAGGCGTTCTCGAAGACTGATTTGTTGTACAATTTGGTAGTAAAAGTCACAGCTTTAGTTCGGTGATTAGTTATGGAATTAAAGTGCTAAATTGGTTGGTGAATGGACATTGTGGTAAGGAATAAGTGTGATTGAAGATTTTTTTTTTTATTGTTTAATTAGAGTGAGAACAATGTTACGAACTCTTACAATTATTTTAGCTTTATTAATAATAGTATTTCAATACACTTTATGTGGGAATAGGTTAATTGGTAAGTAATTTAAGTTCAATTAGAATTATATCACTTATTCTTGGATTCACTAATTTAAGTAATTTGGATTGACAATAGTTGCTAAAAAAGACTATGTTACAACTATAGGTACCTCACCCATATAAAGAATGCCGATGCTTAATTCTAATAAAATGTCTATAGCCGCGTACCCATCTAGCGCACAGGCTCGCGCGGCAGCCTCGCGAGCCAAATGCCTCGGCTGGTGTGGACATGCCTCGGGCGCGCTTTTGCTTGACTGAGCACGGCTCAGCCCCGAGCTATCTGTTGTCGGTAAACTTGACGCGCTCAAAGGTGGCTCAGTGAGCGCTGTGTGTTAGGTGGGAACGGTTATGTTTTGGCTCGCGCGCGAAGCTACTTCAAGTTTTGTCTATTACCGTGTTTGTCTCTATCTATAATATTGTATCATGGACAGTCAGGAGGAGTCCAAAGCCTCTAGGTTTTTTCTTGATACGTGACTGTTTTCGTTTCTTTAAACAATAAGCAGCTAGGAAAATAGCTGCAGCTGAATATACACGACAGTCCATTTCGAATATTCGCGGACTTATGATGGCTCAGCCTGCCTCGCGAGGCGGCCTCGTGTAGTTGAACAAAACTACTGAGGCTGCCTCGGGAGCCATCGCTCGCGATCTGGACACCGAGGCTGCCGCGCGAGCCTGTGCGCTAGGTGGGTACGCGGCTATTGGCAATCTTATATTTTTACCACCTGCAACTGTAAGTAATCTTTTGTATTTTGTACAATATTTACATGTTTAGTTTGTATAAACCTTACAGTAGTGTCTAAATAGGACCCAAAGGGGAGTTTACTAAAACATAGTTAATAAACCTTTTTTTCCGAGTCGTAAACTGTTACAGGTATCACTGACCAATCAGAGGCGACTATCTGTCGCCCTCTACCTGTATTCGATTGCTCTGTCTCCCAAACTGCACTATGATTGGTCGGCCTCCTACAATGGTTCCGTTTACTTCCTCTAGTGCGCGTATTGCAATCTCTTCATCTGGAAATAAAAAATGCTTGTATGATATCCCTGCCTTTCATTTCTTTGTTATTATTATTTGTAATTCAGGCAATCAGTTATAGAATTGGTGAAGCCTGTATCCAGATATACATTTGTGTTTAACTCCTTGTCTGTTTTGTTTCCTTTAGATATTTATCCAGTTTGTTTTTAAACATATTAATGTGTGGGTTATTATTTGATGAGGTTGTTTGTTCAATTTGATATTGACATATTTTACATTTGTATGTATCTAAAATTGGTTACATTTTTTTTATAATTACAATAACTGGACAAGAGAAGTTGTCACTAATTTCATGAGTTCTACCAGTAAAATATAAAATGTGGTTACACTCAACAGCAGATCAATATTTACATTTTCATTGCAGTCACTGATAAGTAACATTTAAACTGAGTAAACTTATAAAGGCTGATGTGGCATGTTGAAGTTCTTCTCTCTTCAGTTCTTCTTCTTCTTCAGGCTATATATTAGTCCACTGCTGGACATAGCCCTCCCCTAATGAACGCCATAGCGCCGTGTCATCAGCTCTTTCATGTTATGCATACTAGTTACAAGCAATATTGCAAAGTACTATAAAGAATAAGGCTCGAAAGCACCATTAATTAATTGCTGAAAAGAGCATAGTATTCTTCATACAATGCCAAATTAAATGAAAACTTCAGTGACATGTAAAAACTGGTGCAGATGTGCACATCTGTGTGATTATGCCTGGTTTTTTTACACAACGAAACCAGGCATAATCACTGAATAAAAACATTATCTATTGGGATAAACTCAATTGAGACTAGGCCCCTGTGTCACAATGTTCAAATAAAGTTCCAGATAAGCTATCCGCGACTAGGGCTGCCGTTTGTTCTAAATTTAAATAAATTTACCTATATTGCGCATGTTAGTTTATGGCTTCAAATTTAGAACGGCAGCCCTGGTTGCGGATAGCTTATCCGGAACTTTATCTGCAGATTGTGAAACAGACCTTTGTGGTAATCTCATGTCTAACGAGATACTCTGTAACTGAATATAATTATGTCTTTAAGAATCTTTCATAATATGACTCATTCAAAAGCATTATAGCTAAGGTCAGTAGGTATGAACTCACTTTGAAAAGCAACAAATGCCTGCCCTCTCATGCAACCAGTCATCAGCCGCACATCAATGGGACTTCCATTGTCCTGAACAAATTGTAGAAACAGCAGTTGCAGTTGCTCCTGACTTACACTGGGTGCTATGTTCTTTAGATATAGAACCTGAAATGGGGAAGGAATTGATATTTCATTAATGAGTTTTTTACTGACAGGATCAGTTTATACTAGTGCGGAATTGAAGTATCCATCTATCAAATTAAACCTCATCTCCACAAAGTATTGCACAAAAAATGCAATTCTGCATTGGTTCAAACTGTAGCACCCTTGTTTGTTATCATTTTCAACCCTTGTAGGTCCCCACTGCTGGGGCACGGGTCTCTTCCTGCATCACAAGAAGGTTAGGCCATACTCCACCACGGGGTCCCGGTTGATGGAGGGTTGTAAGACAGTGGCAGGCCTTACTGTCAGTATTATCAAGTGGGTCAATTGGGTGGGTGGGCTTGTTACATGCTCAAGTGTACAACAAAGAAATTCTTAACTTAGAATAATATACCTTAGAAGGATACCCTGGCTCATAGTCCTTAAAGCGTTCTATCTTCTTTATATCGTCAACACACATTTTTGTCCCTTCCAGTATTTGTTCCTCAGCCGCATTTACTGGTATTACAATATCTACTGCTTGGTAATTATCACAGTTGTCATTGTCTTTAGCTAGAGGTTCTAGACGCACAATTTTGTTGTCCTTCACAGTATACATGGTTGGCTTCTTAGGACCTACAATTTTTCTTGTTTTTCCTGTGCGTTGTTTCTCTTTATTTTCTAAAGTAACTGTCTTTTGTGGCATTTCTTTGACATCCCACAGGCTGCCAGGTTTGCTCCCTTCAGTGTTCAGTTTTGTGGGATAGGGTTCATGCTTTTCACCAGCCAGCAGTCTTTCTTCCTTTCTCTGAAGACGTCTGAGTAATTTGCGCCTTTTGTTGATTGATGGCACCTGTTCCTCTGGATTAAAATGACTGAATAGTTTTTGTTCAAGATCTTTGATGTCATTCATAGGATGTCCTTCTGGATATGTGTTCATTGGCACTGAATGTGTTTTGTCTAGAAAACTTGTTGATGTACTTGGTTGCTCTTCTTGGCTAGTGCTAGAAAGGGAAAGACATGTTTATCTTACAGTAGGTATAAGCCATTTCCTGCCGGCGCATGTCCTGCAGTGGGCGTTGAAATAGGTGATGATGAAAAGTCGAAGAAGATAGATAGTTATATAGGTACTTAAACTAATCTTGTCTGACATTCCTGGCTCCCTCGTGAAATATACTTACCTAACAGCTGTCCCATCGCTAATCTTTTGATAAATGTTCTGTAGCTTAGTCTTCAATACACTTGACTCGATATGTCGCCGATCCACATGCCCTGCCTCGTTTACGTTGTACAATTCTATTTCATCCTCAGAGAGACCTATACTCTTCAGCCACACCACATGCTTCAGGCTGTCCTCAACCTTTTTGAACTCATAAAAGGTGGACACCCCATGCTTGGTCAAGGGCAAGACCACCGAAGAGCCTTCAAATTGCACTGGAAGTGGCTCGGTAGACGACGAGTCGGGATCCATGTTTTTCTAACGTCCAGCGTTCACACACGTACATTCATTTGGCTAAGTAAAGAGGGCAGAAATCGAAAAGATTTTACAAAAATATAACAAAACAACACCACATTAAGCATCACAGAACACCTGTCTAACAGTGTCCAGCCTAGCGCAATTAGGAACTTTGAAATTTTTGTTCGCATTTAGCCCCGTTTTAATGGCGGACATATTTTTGTCTCACTCTTTAATACTACTTACTCTTTCTTTGCTGTCAATGTCAAACTGAAAACATAACAAATATGGCGGAACGCGGCACATATTAGAACGTTTTCTAGTTAAAATTTTTGTGTTTTAAGTTTGTTCAATATCTAGCTGTGTGTATCTTGTTGTACAGTGTTTAGTGATTTTCTTTTAATATTGGCATTGATCGGATGGTGTCGAACTTGTGCCATTTGTAAAATAAGATGCAGCCGGTCAAAGGGTACCAAAAGAAAGTTTATGGGTAAATTTCCTAGGGATGAAGACCGGTAAGTATTTCTGGCTACAGTTTTTGTCATCTTGCACAAGAGCAAGATCATAAATTATGTTAAATAACGTAATTAATATACTATGAGAAAAATACTCATGTCATAGTGATGTGCCATACACATATTCAATATCGATAAAAAAATATCTGATAAGTACCTTGGTCAGAATTACTACTCAGTGTATGACGGGTGAATTGCTGTAAGCCATAACAATGTTTCAACGATGCACTATTAGTGGCTGCATTGAATGTTGTTTTTTTTTTTAGATGCAGACAATGGGTGAAAATTGTGGAAGATCTTATATCGTATATCCCCATCGAAAAACTCCACCAACATAAATATGTTTGTAGAGATCATTTCCGGCCGAAAGATTTTTACAACTATTTTAAAAGGAAGCCGATTAAAGAAATGGTGAGTTGTGTTATAAACTTATAATGTAACACTTACTACATTTCATGAATAACTATGTAATAAAACACAAAATACGCCTTGCTTTACGTCGAACATTTGAATATATTTTGCTCCGTCATTTAGAACGCAATATTATTATTACGTCTTAATACGTAAATGACATACTTTGATAAACATTTTTTTACAGGGCTGTATCTTCTCTACTTATAAATGCGCCTCCTCTTCCTGATTACTTACTAGCTGAGTTTCCTTACCACGTAGCCACGTCGCATCACTTGAAACTGGTTAGTGATTGGAATTACTAATATATTTTTTTTACTAATTTTTAACTTAAAATATTTTTTTATAAAAATGTATTTGATAGTTACATAGTCAATTATGCAGTTATGTGGTAAACAGGAACAAACTATTTTTTTTTCGGACTATTCTTGCAATTGTTTATTTTCAGATTCAGCTATACAAAAACCTATTAGTTGTCGAGCTTCACAAAACAACTCTGGTACGTAGACTTTTCATGTATCGCTGAAGTTTTTTGTAACTAGAGTTTGTTTACTTTGATAAATTACAAAGTGTTATCATTTTCAGCACCTTGTACAGCAGCCAAAATATCAGCTGTTGCTATTGGTCCAGTAGGGTTTGACCACAATTATTGTGGCCTGGAATCTCAGCATATTTATCAGAACTATCCCGGTAAGTAGCATAGTTTACCAACAAATTAATAATCAATAACGACTCAACTTAACTTTTTTTGACGATTTCAGCACCTGAATCCAAACCACCGATTGATGAAGTTCGCTCAGATTGGACACCTCTAAGGAAAAACCAAATAGCTGCTGAAATAAATTCAATAGACCTTGACCACAATTATTGTGATTTGATAATCAATAATAAAATACTAATTTCATTTGTCGTTTTATTGAAAACATTGATTTTTATTAATTTTATTAGGCTAACTGCGGAGCCCCGGATGAAAATTTATCGATATCGATAAATGTAGTACCAATGTAAGTGGACGTCCCTAATGCACAGACAAGTTGTTATGTTGGTAGCACTTTTGACATTGCATTTTTGCTCTATTGGTTGGTATTGCTAACGGGGCTAAACTCATTACAAAAGCATTTAGGGAGGTCCCGTCTATGCTCTGTGTTTATGGCGTGATTTTGATTTTAGCTGGTTTAGTTTAACAATTCTGCTCCGAAAAGGAAGTTTTGCGTTTAAAATTAACCATAATTAGTGCATCTTTCTACACGGTAAATTCAACGATAAAGTATTAAATGATAATAAACATTCGGCCACTGTTAACGCCAGTGCTATAAAGCCTTTCTTTCTTTCTTTTTGTAGATGAATCAGAACCAATGGCCCAACGATATAAGCTTATTGGGGCCCGGCCCGATGATGGGCCCTCCTTTTTTTATGGAGGGTCCCTTGGGAGGTGGACTTATGCCCGGACCGCAAATGCATGGGCCGCCGATGCTGGGTCCACAAATACCTGGACCACAAATACCGGGGCCACAGATACCAGGCCCACAAATGCCGGGACCACCAATGCCTGGTCCAAACATACCTGTGCTAAACATGCCTGGACCAAACATGCCCGGCCCAAACATGCCTGGCCTAAACATGCCTGGCCCAAACATGCCTGGGCCGCCAATGTCTGGAGACAAGGAAATAGATGAAGTGATAATGGAAGACCAAGATGAACCTAACAATGATGGGCCCAGACCGAACTGGCCCATGGATGGACAGGGAAACAACAGAAATGATCGGTTCAATAATGACCAGGGTAATTTCAGAGCCAACAGAAAGCAAGGGTTATCAGGAGATAGACATGATTTGCGCCAGGGTATAAACAGCAGAGATAGTAGAGGTATGTATTGTTAGTGACACTAGAATGTGTACCTTTCATTAAACTTTGATAGCCTTTCAGTGTCATAAAATAATAGGGAACTTGCACAAAAAAATTTTAATGTCATTGGAGAGCCCTGGCCAATTGTAGTTAATTATAACTGATATTTCCGCACTAGGCCTCATAATTTGGCCAGTGTTCGTAGCAAGGGATTGTGTTTACACTTCAGATACTAGGGTTTGCTCACAATGTTTTCCTTCACAGCAAGTGGTATTGCTGTCATTGGATAGGATTCGACCACATAACCCTTATGAATGAGAGGCAGGCATCTACCACTCCGCTACCATTGCTCTTCTGTTGAATAGTAATTCCAATCTGGTCTTCGTCCTGGGCACAGCTACTGCACTTGATGACATTAGACTGGCTATGGAAGATGGCCTGGCCCTAGATTCTGTTAATCCATTGTAGTACCATGGATGTGGCGATTTCATTTCATGGGTGCTTAAGCCTGCACACATATCAAGCCTTCGAAGCACCAATGGTATAAAAAACACATCATATTTATCTGTCATTGAAGTGTAATTAAGAACAATTATGGGTCACTGTGCTCAAGTTGCTGACTAAAGGAGGTTGGTAGGCAGACCACCGCACCAACATGATGATCAGACGACATCGTGAGGGTTGCGGGCCAGAGATGGACCAGGTTAGCACAGGACCGTGAGGTTTTTTTTTTTTTTTCTATTCTATTTAGATCTGCAATCAGTCCTCGGACTATGATCAGATTTGTTGTCTGTATCTGTTTTGTCGAGCGTGTTCTCCACTGAGAGCATCTCCTCATATATAAGCTGCTGTCAATATCTGCAGTCTAGATCTTGTATGCTGTATCGCTTTAGCCTTCTCTGGTAATCCAATGATATTAGTTGTTGCGCCAGTATATTTGGATGGCACATCAAACGGCTCTTGTACTTTTCTGCTGTAATTCGGATCTCCTCTTTTACAGTGTTTATTCCAAGTTGTTCGTGTATTTCTTTATTGGTTATGTACCATGGTACATTCGCAATGTCTCGCAAGATTTTGTTTTGTAGGCGTTGCAATGTATTGATGTGGGACTCGCTCGCACTGCCCCACAGTTCTATACCATACATCCAGGTTGGTTTCAGTGCAACTTTATAGAGGAGAAGTTTGTTGTCGATTGACAGACGTGAATTTCGTCCTAGCATCCAACATAATTTTTTATATTTTATGCATAGCTCATCCCTTTTTGCTTTGATGTGATTTTTCCAGGTTAGACGTCGATCAAGGTGTAGGCCAAGATACCTCACGTGCTCACTATGCGGTAGTGTATTGTCACCAAGTTTTACAGGCGGGCAATCGCCACGTTTGAGAGTGAAGGTCACATGCACTGACTTGGTAGCACTCGCCTTTATCCTCCATTTTTCCAGCCAACCATTCATTTCACATAGCCCTTGCTGTAGTATCTCTGATGCAGTTGTCGGGTCTTGGCTAGAAGCAAGAACAGCAGTGTCATCTGCGAAAGTAGCTGTCGTAGTTCCTCTTGTCTCTGGTAAGTCATAGGTGTATAATGTGTAGAGGATGGGTCCCAGAACAGATCCCTGTGGCACTCCAGCCTTAATTTTGTAAAATTTGGAGGTGCAATTATCCTCTTTTACTTGGAACAATCTCTCCGATAGGTATGTTTTTAAAACGAGGAAGATACTGTGGGGAAGCGTTTGTTTTATTTTGTACAGTAATCCGTTGTGCCACACTTTGTCGAAGGCCTGCTGGATGTCAAGAAATGCTGATGAGCAATATTCTTTCTCTTCAATACTCTTTCGCACACGTTCGTATACTCTGTGAGCTTGTTCTACAGTACCATGTTTCTCTCGAAAGCCGAACTGGTGGGCAGGTATGATGTTGTGTTTTTCTAAGATTGGTTTCATTCTACAAAGTAAGACTTTCTCGAAGAGTTTCGACATTGTTGGCAGCAAGCTTATCGGCCTTTATGATGTAACTTCATGGGGAGGTTTTCCAAATTTATGCGTCATTACAATTTGTGATACTTTCCATAGGGATGGATAGTATTGTATTCTGAGTATAGCATTGAACAGAATAGTGATAAACATTATCCCTTTGCGTGGAAGTTCCTTGAGTACTTCTTTAGTGATACCGTCAAACCCTGGTGCTTTTCTGTTCTCAAGAAGCCTAACGAGTCGCTGAAGTTCTTGTGGAGATACTGGCTTCAGCGGCAACTCAAGTTGCAGGTCCTGGTTCAGATTTGATTCAACAAACTTTTCAAACGTTGTATCGCCACTGTCGTTTGGGGCGAACACTTTCGAAAGATGATCGGCAAAGATGTCAACTTTCTCTTGGTTTGTTCGGGCCCACCCATTTCCAGGGAGCCTGATTGGCGGCTTTGTATTTTGCGGTCTATTAACATCACTGGTGAATTTCCACAAGGAGTAGTTTGTGGATTTAGTAGCAGTGAGGGATTGTAGTTTATGTTCCATAGTCGCCTCATTAGCTTTCTTTATTAGGTCTTTTAACTCTACAATTGCCTTGTTAAGGGCTGCCTTATCTACGGGATGTCGACTCAGGTGCCATACTCGCCGCAGTCTGCGTTTCTCTTGGATTTTATAACGTATTTCCAGGGGTTGGTTAGCAAATTGCTTTTTCGTTTTCATATCGGGGGTAGTCTTCCAACAGGCTTCTTGTATCAAGTTAGTTATTTGTTTCACTGCCATATCAACATCTTCACCCGATTTAAGTTTAAGATTTAGTGTGACTTTTTGCTCGAGCACATCTCGGAATGAGTTCCAGTCGGTGAAACGATTATATAGTGTTTGGGGCTTTTCGATTTCAATAATGTATGTGCTTACTGTACGTATAACTGGAGTATGGTCTGTACAGCTATCCAGACAAGATTCCGGCTTGAAGTAGTGTCTCGATAGGCCCTTAACAACATAGAAGTCCAGCAAATCGGGAATCTTTTTGGGATCTGATGGCCAGTGCGTAGGCTCAGAGGTAGATATGGTTAATAGGTGGTTACAGTCTATACTGGATTTGAGCTGTCTTCCTCGGGTTGTTATAAGTCTAGATCCCCAGTGCGTGTGTTTCGCATTCCAATCTCCGCCCGCAATGAATCGACCTCCAAGCTTAAGAAAAAAATGGGAGAATGTTTCGGAATCAATTTTATGCTTCGGCGGACAGTAGACAGCTGATAAGCTGAAGTATCCACATTTATCTTCCACGGCAATGGATGTCGCTTGTATTTGCTCTGTCTTGTAGGACCGTGAGGGATGGCGCAATAAAAAGGAGGCCTATGCCCAGCAGTGGGTTGATGTGGGCTGATTATAGATATATATATGATCACATTTCCGAATATCGCACTAAGCTCAAGAGGCTCCCCATCTGCCTCCATAGAAATACTCACATTCTTACCATGCTAAACTCAGAGCTGTTCAACTCAGCTACTCCCCTTATCTTAGCGCTTTATTAACCTCAAGGAGTCCCACAGCCGGATACTACCGTCCGAACAGAATCTCGCGCTGAATGCACCTCATCATACTACAAGTTTGGCAGCTCATTTACCGTAAGGGTGGTCCAGATTTTAAATGAACTGCCAGTATCTAATAAAGCACTCTCCGTCTCCTCCTATATTTAAGTCTAGAACCTACTATATTTAATTTTCCGAGATTTTTACGGTTGAAGAAAAGTTATGTAAATCGACAAAATGACAAAAACTCAAAACAGGTCCCTCTCCGAAATGTCCAACGTTCGCATAATCCAGTAAGTGTCACGGTTTGGTCGGGGGTTTCGTATGAAGGTGCAAGTAATTAAACCACTTACGCCAACACTTCGCTCTAGTCGATGATGTGGTATTAAACCTACAACCAACAACAAAAACGACCCCTGTATCCCAGAAGGGTAGGCAGATACCGGGACTGTCAATTGCCACGATCCTGACAGATGAACCCGGCACCCGCATCACTCTGATAAAACTTTGAGGCGTATGTTCGCATTATTCGTCCTTTGTAGACCGCAACGCCGACCGGCCACGCCGCCGATCGCGCGACCGCACTGACCGTGCGGACCGCCCAGACCGTGCGGACCGCAGAGGTGGCGACCGCAGCCGCCCGCGGAGCAGCGAACGCCGCGAACGGCGCACCAAGTGGGACGACAACGACAAGCCTGCGCCGAATCTGCCCGCCATGTTGCCCCAGAATAATATGGTGCCAGGGCAGCCTGGTTAGTTTTTAATTTTTTTAAGTACCCATTTATGGTGGGCAATTAGTTATCATGAAAGAGGTGTGTTGGGAGAAGAAGGCAAAATCAAAAAATGCATGGATGTAGCTAGCGTTGAAGACTTGAAGACCTTTTTCCCTAGGCAAGAATTTCGAAGAATATAGCTGACGGCCAATTCCCATTAGTAGAAAGGCACAGGAATAAAAAACAGCCAGCTCTGTGGATAAAGGCCCCAATGAGCCTTCCACTCCTTTCTGTCTCCAGCCACAGTGCCGTCGCGGCAGAAAGATCGTGAAGTAGTCCCGTCGTTTCCGCTTTGGTCATTCACGATTGCTTGTACTAATATTACCTATATCTTCAATTCAGTATTAAACTGGCCTCCAGCTGGACTTTAACTGTTTTGGTAGACGAGGAAGCAGAGGACAAGTGGCTCGCATTGAGTAGCCACTTCTGCTATATGGTGTATATATATACAGCAGTTACCAATTGGACCCTGTATAAATAATCTAGTAGTTAATATACATGGGCGTCTGAGATTTTTGATTCTATACGCTAATAGAAGATTAATCTTGAAATGTTTGTCTTACCACCCCGCTGTGTCGACCTCAATACGGTAGATAGCGCCATTTTGCTTTCGGTGGCGAGTAAGAGCGAGATGGCACGACTACGTTTAATCGCGCATTGGGGCTCAATGAAGTGGTCATACGCTTTCATAGAAGCTTGTCAATTAAATTATTGACAACGTTCTCTATAACTAACACAAGTCTTCAATAACTCCACAGGTGGCATGATGCAGTTCCAAAATATGTTCAACATGCAACAACAGCAAATAGACATGCATAACGCTCCAAACATGATTAACATGGGAATGCCAAACATGCAGGAGGGCATGATTGGTATGCATGGCAACATGCCAGGTATGCCTGGCAATAACATGATGATGGACCAGAATATGGGAATGATGCATAACATGCATGGAGGCATAATGAATCCAATGATGAGCAACATGACCATGAACGTGCCAATGATGCCACCGAATCAACCAGTTTTCCTAAAGAACGCTGTTCTGTTGCCACCGGCGCCCAACACACAAACGCCCAATAGACGGGAACGTCCAAAAGGCTGTCGGACCATTTTCATTGGTGGTCTCCCTGAGAACATGGGGGAGGAAACTGTCTGGGAGATTTTCCAGCGGTTCGGCAAGATTTCCAATGTCAAGCTGAACAGAAAAGGTTTCTGCCACTTGCGGTTTGAGTCAATGGAAAGCGTTGAGCCAACATTCTGTCTGTCCGGCTGCCGATTCAAGTTTCATGATCAGTCCGACACTGAGGCTTTGACCATCTTCATTGACTATGCTTTGGTGAGTGTTTTTCTGCTCTGAGCTTTTCGTTTTTTTTTCTAGGCATATAACAAAGAGTCCTATGTTGTTTTGAGGCGGTTTAATGTTATAAGTTTTTTTTATAGACATTTCTGTAGCTTTTTCATAGGCATTGAGCCTATTCGCTATTTATGTCTGTTTTTGCTTATAGGTTCTTTATTAGATGCTAAATTTTCAGCCAAAAACAGTTTCTAGTCACACAACTTGCTATATATATTAATATATTAATAAACCATTCATCAATTATTACACTAATAATTTGTTCGCCCCTTCAGAACCGTGATGACCAGCAAGACTTTGAGAGGCAGCAGAAGGCTCGGGACCCGACTCCACCGCCCGTCGAGCCGTTCACGCCGGCCAACTTGAACTCCGTCAGTGAAAGGATCAAAAGTGAAGACAAGTTTGCTGAGGCAGCGCCGGTGGGTAGTTTCTCTCCCCTTAAATATATTATACCAAGCCGGCCCGCTCAAAGAGCAATTTCCATAATAACTTAGTTTGATTTTATTTACAAACGACATGGCGGATCGCAATGAAACTGTGCCAACAATTAAAGAAAAATCTAAGCGAGGAAATAAACTTGCTTAGAAATAAACTTATCAAAAAGAAATTACAGCCTTGATTGAAAGTACTTATGAGGCTATAATCAGATTTTTGTGTTTGTGTGGGAATTGCTCCCCGAGGAGCTGCCTCAAATAATATAATCAATTGATCATCAGCTCGTTCTCGTCAACTGCACGGCATAAGCCTCAACCAAGGTTTTTTTATGTCCTTGGCCATCCTTATCCTGCCGCTGCCAGCAATCTGCCTCAGATAGTTGGTTCAGCTTCAGCGTGCCGGTTGGCGTACTACACTGCGTTTGCCACTTTGCCAATAAAACAATTACATAGATTGATTCCAATCACTCGGTTCGACTAGACTTCTACGGGCGCATGAACATTAAGATGAAGTTTTTCGAAGTTTTTTGTGAAACTTAAGAACAATAATGCCGTTGAAATCTTCATGTGGTGCCTCGCCGACTAGCGAAGGTTGGCAAAGTTAGCTGTGCATATTTATAGCAGTCTCTCGCAGAATGTCACAGGTTAAAACAGTGCTTTGCTTAATAACACAACCCACATGTATCTCCTCAGAGCCTGGTCTACTGGCTGGAACGGGGCGAGTGCAACAAGAGAAACGCGAACGTGTTCTACTCGCTGATCCAGGCCTCCAACAACCAGATCCGGCGACTTTTTAACGAAAAGGTGGCCGTCGACGAAGAAATGAACAACCTAAAGGCGTCACTCCGCGAAAAGTTCCTGCATATTATCGCGCAATGTAAGTGTCTCTCTTAATGTTTAAGTGCTGGGCTATTACCCTGTTTGCTTTTTCCTTAGGACACCGAAACAGCCTGCTGCAGTCGCTTCAAAGTCTAAGACGACTTCATGTGAAAAGCGTAAAGTTTGTTTTATCTAATCTTACTGTATTGTATATCTTTCTAGCCTAAATCATAGTAGTCTTAGTAGTAAGTAGACAAAAGCTGAGTCTACGACTCAGTAGATAAGAGCTGAGTCGACGAATCTTAGCCGCACAGGAATAGTCGAGCTGAAAGCGGTTACTTTTGATAGGAAAATTACTTTCAACTGAGCTCGAAGAATTGCTCGGTTGAAGTTGGCAGAGGCGGGGTACATAGTTCGGAGGACTGTTGGCTGTTGGGGTTAGAAAAGTTCTAAACTGGCTCAGATGGTCTGATGACTTGGTTGCGGTGCCAGAGCGGTTGCGGTGCGGTCTCTACGGCGGCACAAGATCGGGAAGCTAGGAAAACCTCGAATAAAGGAGGCATATGTCCTGTAGTGGGCGCCAATTGGTTGATGTTGGTG
This sequence comes from Yponomeuta sedellus, assembly GCA_934045075.1. Taxonomy (NCBI): domain Eukaryota; kingdom Metazoa; phylum Arthropoda; class Insecta; order Lepidoptera; family Yponomeutidae; genus Yponomeuta; species Yponomeuta sedellus. The sequence continues at coordinate 11,623,575 of OW203736.1, read as the reverse complement.
CCTAAAGGTGCTTATGACAGCCTCAGTTCTTTGAAATATAAACTTAAGTATTTAATTTTATACTTCAACCAAAGGTGGTATAATCTGGTGTTTTTTTTCTCTCGACGACTTTCGTCCCGATTTTGGAAAGGTATGGAAGGAAAAGTAGCTGTGGTTATAGATCTACAAGGGACGTGTGCACACGAGAACTTTCCGAATCACCGCCTTCCGTCGAACAGCGTCGAAGATAGTTTTTAAGAACTTAGTTGTAAAGTAATATACTTCAAACAGGTGATAATAAAGCTTACGCACCTTCGAGCAGGGTCGGAAATGCTTTTGCATGTTTATATGAAGGAATACACTATGACGGGGGTCGCGAGATCTTATAGAATCTATGTGGAGCTGTGAGTAACTAATGAACTTGGATAGCTAATATAGAGCAGGATCTCAAAAGTTTATACAGCATAGCAACGCACTCAATTCATCTCTAAAGAAGGCGAGGCGGTGGGAGTGAATTCTTCAGTTGCAGTCGCCAAGCATCGAAGAAACTTTTGTGAGTATCTTATTAGATATTGTGAAGGAAAACAGCGTGACTGAAATCATGACATTCAGGATTTCAGGTTGATGCAATTGACAACATTTCAAAATTGTATGGAGCTCTAATTCGAAAACCATTTCGAGATTTGGCTTTGTAAAGCACGTAAAAATTTATTTCAGTTTTTTCTGTGGTTTCATTTCCGAGAAAATGGTAAAAACACAAAAATACGCTGATGACGTCACACCATGGCTCCCAGTAAACATGCCTGTGCCACGATAAAAAAAAAGTCAATTTCAAGATCTAACCTAAAATATTCAGTGTTGCCAATTTTTAGCGACTTAGTCGCTAGAAATGACGACGAGAGCGAGAAGAAAAAAGTTTTGAGGACAAAAATAATTTAGCGACTTAGCTGACGACCAGTGTTATTATCGTCAAAATCTGGGTTGCCGTATCTAAACCTTCAAATTGCCGTAATTATAAAAAAAAATCGCTGATCTGCCGTATTATCTTTTAATTGAATAATTAGTGATTGAAACACAAAAATAATAAGTATATTTTCAACTTTCTATCATTTCTTCATCCTCGTTTATAATAAATACACTGCTTGCGCAATGAATATTTTTCTTTGCTTTTCATTTTGATAAGCATAATTATCTCCTGACACCTTTTTTGGTTTAACATCGGAACGATATCACTGTACCCACATGATTACACTATTTTTATTTTTAATGCACTAATAGTGTAATCATGTGGGTACAGTGATATCGTTCCGATGTTAAACCTAACTGCAAAGTAGTCGGGGCTGTAAGTAATGCAATTTGCTTAAGTCAGATGTCGCGGCCTGTACGTAATACAGAGAATATTGTAAAGAGGTTCGAAATTTCACTGATGCCGTGAGTCGCCCATTGGCTCAATTGGTAGAGCGCTGGTAAGGATAGCCAGAGGTTGCGGGTTCGAATCCCGGCATGGGTGAAATTTTTAGCCTCTTAATAGGTTTTTAAATTTGTTCCTTAGCACGGGTTTTAGCACTATTTTTATTTTTAATGCACTAGCATTAAAAATAAAAATAGTGTAATATTTGCATATGTTAAAAAAATTCAGAAACTGTTTTTTAACATGGCCCTGGCAATACTAAAATGACATTTGTAATTATATTTTTTTTTTAGGATATTAGGCAAAAGAAAACATATTGTGAGCCTCGTTGTTTCGTCACTTCCGGTAAAAATATTTTAAACTTTAAAATGTTAAAAACATAAGAAAACGTGCGTGTTTCATAAAATAAAAAAATATGGTTCGTTTTATTTTGTATCTAGTTTCCTTTAGGACAATAAAATCCGTATGCTAAAAAAATGAAATGTTGTCAATTGAAGGCAATGCAAATCGAGGTTTGGTAAAACCTCCGGTTCTACAGCTGATGAAGACAATATCAAACCGCATAGATATTGTCGCGGTCCTATCCCGAACCATCTAGAATAGTCGCCGCATGCTGCGTTTTAGTAAACAATAAACGCTGCAAGCAATAATGACTCGTATGTCCACTAGCGTAAGGTGCAAAACTCTTTAAATGAGTAACTGTTCGAGCGACCTTGCCGCGTGTACCGAGTGTAGGTACGTAGTTACGGGAATGTTCTAGAACCCTTGCCGGCGGATATAAATAGCGGTCGCCGCGGCGCGCTGTCAGTTCCGTTTGGAAGAGCGAAGAGAGAACTTCAAGCGAAGATACCTGCGATACGAGCGATAACCTACGACCTCAGCGATACTATTGGACTTCCATTGGACCTGCGATTGGAATCTACGTGTGGACTTCGTGTCGTGAAGACCTGCAGACCAGACCCTGCGTGAATAAATCCTAAGAAGTTGTCATTGGCGTTTTACATCTAAATCCAGAACCCTAGCCCGTAACATTTGGTGTCAGAATTGGGGATTTGGAAATGCCACTAACTCCGAGAGAGGATACTTCTGGAGTGAGGACCAGGTCCAGAGGTGTTGCGGAGGCCACGCCCACTGCCCCTCAGGCCACGCCCACCGGCCATAGGGACACGCCCACTGGCCCCGCCCCCCAGGCCACGCCCACTGACCAAGCCACGCCCACTGCCCCTCAGGCCACGCCCACCGGCCATAAGGACACGCCCCCTGGCCCCGCCCACCAGGCCACGCGCGTAGTGGAGACACAGCATACCTGCCCAGCGGCTCCGCCTACTGGCCACGCCCACCAGGCCACGCCCACCGCCCCCGTGCACCAGGCTCTGCCCACCGGCCTTGACCACCAGGTTTCACCAACCGACCAACGGGCTCCGCCTCATAGCCACGCCCACCGAAGACATTAAACCTCAGTCACGTACAATGGAGGTTTTGGATTATGTCGTGCCTGATGGCAATGTTGAAGGGCATGCGAGAAGAATAGAGCAAGCAGATGCAGTGCCTGCAAGAACAACAGAGCAAGCAGATGCAGTGCCTGCAAGAAGAACAGAGAGGCCTGCAAGAAGAACAAAGAGGCCTGCGAGAAGAACAAAGAGGCCTGCGAGAAGAACAGAAGGCAGATCAACAGGTGATCCTTTCTGCCGTTACAAAGTTCAGTGATACGGTCGCTAAGCTACATGAAGATGTAGAGGTAGTGAACGAACGGGTTTCCGAATTAGAGGATGACCTAAAAAATGTGAAAACCGGCCTCACTGGACTAGAGCAGGAAGTTCGGCGTATTAAAGCTGCTGGAGTTACATCGAGCGGAGTTGTCAGCATAAACCACGGGCCTAAAGTGAAGGTGCCTCCGTACGATGGTACTACGTCTTGGGTCGCCTACCGCCAGCAGTTCCAGACTGTAGCTGCTTCAAACGGGTGGACGGACGAGCAGAGCCTGACAGCCCTCACCGTCGCGCTCAGAGGTTCGGCTTTATCTGTCCTGGAGGCACTGCCCACCTCAGGCAGCGAGTTCAAAGACCTGCTGGAGGCACTTGAGGCTAGATATGGTGAACGACACCTGAAACACGTTTTTCGTGCTCAGCTGCGCGACAGGACTCAGCGCCTGGATGAAGGACTTCAACAATGGGCGTTGGAAATTGAGAAGCTGGTTCGAAAGGCGTACCCTTCTGCTGATAGTAAGATGGTGGACACGAATATTTTACAAGCCTTCGTCGACGGGATCAAGGATCTTGAAATTAGGGCTGCAGTAAAGCTTCGCCACCATTCTTCATTAAAAGAAGCTCTGGCACACGCCCTGGAAGTAGAAGCTGTGCGTCATGATATCCGGCAAGGGTATAAACTTCGAGAAGTTACGGAGGAGGTTAAAGAGATCAAGACACCTCCCAAGAGAAACTCCGGGCGCATGTGTTACAAGTGTGGGGAAAGAGGGCATCTGCAGTTCACGTGTCCTAAGAAGGAAAGGCAACCGACCAAAACAGATGACAGACTGGATGCGTGTCTCAACAAAATAGAGCAGCGTTTTGAAGAGTTTGTGAAGAAGCATAACGCTGCGCCCTCCGCCGTGAATCAGGAAATAAGTATTTCATGGTAGTTATGGATTACTTCACTAAATGGCCAGAGGTATTCGCCATACCCAATCAAGAAGCCACGACTGTTGCCTCCAAGTTGTTTGAGGAAGTAGTTTGCCGGTTTGGTGTGCCCTTGGAAATACACTCCGACCAAGGCAGGAACTTTGAGTCTCAAGTATTTCAAGAACTGTAAAATATTGGGAATGCATAAGACTAGGACCACCCCATATCATCCTCAATCTGACGGCATGGTAGAAAGATTTAACCAAACACTTGAGAGACATTTAGCAAAAGTCGTTGACAGGCACCAGAGAGACTGGGACAAATACATACCGCCATTTCTTCTGGCCTACCGAACGGCAGAACATGAAAGCACGAAGGTAACCCCGGCGCGTGTAAATTTTGGCCGAGAACTGAGAATACCAGTAGATCTGCTGACTGGAGGCCCTCCTGACGACTCACGTTCTCTACATGACTACATTTCCGAGTTACGTGAGAAAATGCGAGAGATTCATGCCATAGTACGGGAAAACGGATTGGAGTCGAGTGAAAAGATGAAGACTAGGTATGACCGCCGAGCAAATACAAGCGGCTTCGAAGAAAGAGCACTGGTCTGGCTTCACAATGTAACTCGACGAAAAGGAAAATCTCCGAAATTGCAGACAAGATGGGAGGGACCGTACAAAGTGGTAACTCGGTTAAATGACGTGACGTACCGAATTCAACGGCAGCCAAGAGGTGCACAAAAAGTGGTTCACATCGACCGCTTAGCTTCTTATCACGGCAGTAATGAAGATGCTCGGGACGAGCATCTCTAAGAGGGGAGCAGTGTCGCGGTCCTATCCCGAACCATCTAGAATAGTCGCCGCATGCTGCGTTTTAGTAAACAATAAACGCTGCAAGCAATAATGACTCGTATGTCCACTAGCGTAAGGTGCAAAACTCTTTAAATGAGTAACTGTTCGAGCGACCTTGCCGCGTGTACCGAGTGTAGGTACGTAGTTACGGGAATGTTCTAGAACCCTTGCCGGCGGATATAAATAGCGGTCGCCGCGGCGCGCTGTCAGTTCCGTTTGGAAGAGCGAAGAGAGAACTTCAAGCGAAGATACCTGCGATACGAGCGATAACCTACGACCTCAGCGATACTATTGGACTTCCATTGGACCTGCGATTGGAATCTACGTGTGGACTTCGTGTCGTGAAGACCTGCAGACCAGACCCTGCGTGAATAAATCCTAAGAAGTTGTCATTGGCGTTTTACATCTAAATCCAGAACCCTAGCCCGTAACAATATTTTTCCATGTGTTGGTCACCGTGCCATTCTATTTACTACGTGCATGTTACATTACTATAAAACTGATATTTGTACAGAAGTCTGAGAAGAGAAGGTTATTGATGAATGAAAAATCTCCTGGAAATCTGAAATCGTTTGGGCAATCAGGCTGCTGGGGTACATATAACGCAGGTAATTTTAAAGAAGTGTTTTATCATCGTACTTTTGAATCATTTATATTCTTTTAATATGTAATCTCATAGATATCTATTATGAACACTGTACGGAGCCAAAAAACATCAGAGAAGCCTCTGGTAACAGTTGATTAACAAATGTGTCTCTAATCTCGTGCCTGCCTAAACGTTTATTTAGATAAATCAGCAGTCAAGTTCAGTCGGACAGCGACCAAACTTGTCTTGGCAGGAATTTGCCGGTTTCGATTCCAGAATACGCTTACTCAATTATCCAGAGTCCGTATCCAGCGATGCAAAGTCTTCACGCATGGTCTTTCCACGTTTTATGGCATTCTAGCTAGAATAAGTATCTGCTCGGGAGATCCGCCCGTGGATAGGCCGCAATCTGAACAAACTTAAAGACAGGTTGAAGCTTTAAGCGCTCAAGTGTGTAAAGTTTTCTTCTGGCTTCAGCAATAAAAGCTCTAAATACTTCGATTTTATATCACAGGTAATGTAATAGTCAATGTGGGGCGGAGCCAATTAGGCCGCGGGTTCCTCACAATGTTTTCTTTTACAGTTAATGAGGTAAGCTTAGAGGATGGTATAGGTGCTGGGCAAGTTATTCTTGCTGAAAATATTTCCCTGAGACAACAGCGTCTGATGGTAACTTGCAACTTGCAAGGCCTTTAGACCATTGTCAACTAAGACTGATGGTAATGAGCGAACCTTGAACATTTTACGTCCATATTTAAGATGGGCTAGGCTTGTCAAGTGCCTGGGCCTCCCAGGTCTATTAGTTTGTGCCTTTGTACGTTTTTGACGTGTATAGGTATTATCCAATAGATGTAAAGGCGACGAGCAGAGCTGATCATAATGGGACTGAGATGAGTCTCTCAAATCATCTGACCTGCGTGACCTCTACACTTTTCTATTGCACAAGGATACCACAGTTTCGGGCGCTAGCCGCATGACACCGGCTGCTTCCAGTTCAGCCCCTATATTATGGGCACCAAATCTTCCAATTCAAATCGTCTAAATGTCAAATTACATACTAGTGCTGTCTATCGCAAACGTCGGGATTCCGATGGCTGTTACCAATAGAGTCTACACGTTGAAAACCCCGAGACAAGTAAACCGTTGTGCAATATGAAATTTATCTTGCGTCTCGTCAGGAAGTGAAACGAGGGTAGGGTTAACTATAAAGTGTGTTTGAACCCCAGTCGAGCAGGTGTCGAAGATCCTGGAGGCGGCGAAACACCAGCGCGTCTGGGACCATTTTTCCAAGCAACAGCGACGCAACATCGAGATGTGGCAAAAGATGACTCTGGTACGTAGTACGCCCTTGGCAAGGAGATCTGTGTCGAGGTCGATACTTCGTTCTAAGAGCACGGCTAACACACAAGGTCACCACATCAAAAATTGTGTAACTTCCTCTCAACAGGAACGGAAGTCATTATTACTCGGTTTTATTAAACCCCATCGATTTCTCCTATTGTAGTTCGAAGAAGTAATAAAGTCATCGATAAAACAGTTGTCGGTCTGTGTTGGTGGACTGTTCTTGATCAACCTAGTGCCAGGTATTGAACACATGGTATTGAACTTGATACAAATCTCCATGTCACGGAAGCTAGGATAAACGGGACTACTGGCATCGTAAAGTATACATTGAATTCTTCTCTCGTTAAAATCTCGAGGCAACTCCGTTTCCCATCAACTGCTTTAAGAGAGCGCGATACGGCTCTTGGGTATACTTTACTAATGTGGAAGTCCGTATGTTGCTGGGCAGATATATTGACCGAATAGAAACAGGCCGTATTTTAAATGCAATGGATTCATTAAGGACAGCCCCAACAAGTAAGCGGGTTTACCCGTAGGACAACTGAACATCGCATATCTGGAGGGGTACAATTACTTAAATTTCCTCGACACAGCCGCGCTACATTTGATATGTTACCAGCCTCGACGACGATCAAAAGCTAAGACGACCATCTATAGCCATTTGTCAGCTACATCAGGAACTACCCGTTTGGTACGTATACGTAAGCGTTCGTGAATGTGCCGCCTTCGCGTTGACATCAGTGTCCAAATGGTTTCTTGATGTGCCATGCTGGAAGTTCCATGGCTGTCAGATTCCTTTTAATAGTCAGGCCTGTCGGCCTTTCCAATTCGGATGTTTTGGAGCCACGACATCTGTGTTGAAATTCATTCACCAAAGTCAAGAAAACGACGTCGCAGTGTGTTGCCTGCCTTTACGTTGAAAGCGAAATAGCTATCTATGTTTTCTGGTGTAAGTAACTTTACCTCTTTTTTTCAATGCTCACTCTTAGGCTGTGCACGATAAAATGTATCGTGTGGAAATACCGCAAGCTGTGAACAGGTTGGATGACCCGTGCATGTCTTTAATGAATCCATAGACTAACCCACAGAACATTTTATGTTCTGTGGACTAACCAGCCGATATTCCTGCCCTTGCAGAGTTATTTGGGACTCTGCTTCTATACTGCACGTGCAAAAATATGCTAGTTAATTTAAATCAATATAGAGATTTAAAAATGAAGCAGCGTGAGTACCGAGAACCTATGCAGGTATATGAACATCCTGCATTAGACCATGGAGCTGTTTGGATGGGGTCAACGATGTTGAATGTGTCCACTTTCATTGTGCAACGCTAAGTTTCTTCTCACTGGCCTTAAACGATATCGCCTCAATAAACTCGTTGGTCTGGCATTCCCACCAACAATGGTGTACCATCGACAGCATTCTAGCTAACGAGTTCACAGTCTGAAGTAAGCTCTAACCAAAATATTTTTTTCGTAACGTGTATGGTAAGTGCAAGCGATAGCTACATAAACCTACTACCTGAGTTCCTGAAACATCAAGAGCGCAGCGAAGAAACGTTAGACCCCAGTGAAACTCCACTCAACGCCTGAAAATATAGAACAATGTGTGATGATGAGGTACATAAGATTTAGAGAAACTTCTAACTTAGAACGATCTAAGCACCACGGAATGACAGAACGGGTACGGATGAGCGTTATAGTGTGACTTCCACCGTATTTCTATTGAAAATTACGTCTATCACAGTCACAATGCAGGAGGTACAACATTTTACTTCATGAATACTTCATTATTAGTAATGGTTGTTTGCGCTTTCAGGAACTGGACAATATGCGAGACGAGTTCAACACACTCTTCGATGAAGAGGATGATAACAAACCGAATAAGAAGTCGGTCTCCGTGGAAAAATATGAAGAGCTAAAGGTAAGTGCCAGGGGTCTTTTGCTCATGCAAAAATATAACTATGGTAAGTCGCAAGCACCAACATTCATGCACCAGGATTTGACACTGCCACGTCCTGACTAACCTCAACCACGATCAGTCACAAAGTGCTAGTACCTACACCGTCTTAGTTTTATCACCCCTTATCAGATTCTACCCAGGTCTGAAATTTCGGCCAGTGGGATTCCCAAAACAGCTAGTCTGCTGTTTTGGGAATCCCACTGGCACGGTGTGGCAACGTTCTTTTGGCTAACGCAAGGCAATACTAAGATAGGGTTCTATGAACGAACTGGCCTTTAAGGCTCCTTAAGGAACAATTCCCATACAACGTCGTTTGGTTTTATTTATAAACAACGTGCCGGATCGCGGTGAAACTTTGCCAATACGTTTAAAAGATACAAATCGGGGTTTGATCGATCGCTGAGAATTGGAAATAAATTGATTAAAATGAAATTATAGCCTTGAGAACAGTTTGTATGAGAAGTCTAATGAGGCTATCATCATAATCATTAACCCATTATGTCTTTTTTTTTTTATTTGTTACTCTCCTTAAATTCCCCTGATTTATTCATTCAGGGACCTTGATTAAATGGTACCATTACACACAATAAATTATACAGTACATTAAGTAAGAAACAAACAGTTTCACAATTATTAAGAATTTGCATAAGAATAATTAACAACTAAAAACATAATAATAATACCGAAGTTATGAGCTACTTCTCTACCAACATATGCATATATACATTCACATGCATAAACTCTCGTACTCACACAACACACACAACTCACACTTATACACTAATACACATTATATACCCTTTTCTCCTTCTCACATTTTTCTTTTTAAGTATTATATAAATGCTCACGCCCTCTCCTTGTTATGTTTTATTTATTAGTTTGCGCTACCGCCTTCATGATCCTAACACAGTAATCGGTAAATTTATGACCGGAGTTGTTAGCGTTCTGGAGCGAATTCCAGTTCGAGGTCTCGACATTGCTGTCAAGTTCGAGTTCGAGCTGCAGTCTGATGCCGCCAAACATTGGACACTCATTTAGTACATGTGCTATTGTCTGTTCGGCGTCAGGGGAGCAAGAACATTTGGGGCTGTCGCAACACTTAAAACGGTGAAGATAATACGCGTTTCCACCGTGGCCGGTCCACGCTTGAGTCCCCCAGTAGGAAACGCTAATTTTGCCGATGGTTCGAAACGCCTGGCGGATATCGGGGAAAAACATTTTGGTTATGCTACCCTGCTGGCGCTCAGAATACTCTGTCTGCCAGGCATCCAAAGTATGTTGACGTATTACATGTCTGGCAAATGACAGCGGGAACAAGTCATAATCGGCGGCCGTTCTTTTGTATAAAGCCGCCTGCTTGGCAAGTTCGTCCGCACGCTCATTTCCAACAGTACCGATATGCGCGCGCACCCACCACAGCTTGATCCTACTGCCCTTCTGAGCCGCCCGCGCCAGCTCGGCTCTAATGTCGCTCGCCAGCGGATGCGTAGAACTTGGATTCACTATGGCGTCCAGTGAAGATCGCGAGTCGCTCAGAATATCGCATTCTCTGAACCCATCCTTATTGGCTACTAATCTGATCGCTTGCCAAATCGCGAACAGTTCGGACTGATAAACTGTGCAGAAAAATTCCAGTTTGAATTTCTTGCTTAGCACCTCGACACCGTTCTCCCAACAAGTGAATGCGCATCCAACCTTGCCTTTAATCTTGCTGCCGTCAGTATATATACTAACGGGGGCTGTCGGTCGTTCCCCTGGGGTTTGCTCGTCCAGTCGCTCGAGTGCAGTGTAATCTATCTCCAGCCGGTTCCCCGGATGTGGTAAGCGATAAAAAGGAGTCCTAGTCTCTGCGCCACATCCTAATGCCTCCGGCAAGGGTTTGCCGCGTTTTACGGCGTACAGTTGGGCCACCTCATGTGCCCGCAGATCAATGGGGATTAGCCGCGCTATAGTTACAGCTGAGACAAAGGAGACGGTGCGATAGGCTTTGGCGATTTTAATTGCTATCAAACGTTGCGTCGATCTCAGTTTTTTTACTAAAAACTGTTTCAGCTTACTGTCAGCCCATACATTTGCTGCATATAGGAGTATAGGCTCAACGGCTCCTATGTATAACTCCCTGACAATATCGGGGTTTAAGCCCCAAGTAGCTTTAGCGGCTCTTGACAGGCCCTTGTATACAATAGCGGCTTTAGAGCAGACCGCTTGGATGTGGTCCCTGAATGTTAAGTCTTTGTCAATAGTGAGCCCCAAAACTTTAACTTTATCTACTGGAGTTAGCTGTACATCCGCCATAGAAACTTGAGGCACGGGAGAATTTCGCTTTCTGGTCAAAATCATATACGCTGTTTTGTGAGGTGAAAACTTAAGTTTATGTTCTGTTCCCCAGCGTGCAATTATGTCTAGTAACGGGTTGACCATACGCTCAATTTCTTCAGCTGTATGAGCTGAAGCCACAAGGACCACATCGTCAGCGAATGCCTGCACGTGCACCCCACAGCCCTCCAGCTGTTCTAGAAGCGAGTCGATGACAACGTTCCACATTAGCGGTCCGCTGTTACTCCCCTGCACACAGCCTCGGCTAGTAGTTTTTGAGACCATGGCGCCGGCGTAGCTTAGATTGATGGTCCTATCCATCAAGTAGCTGTCCACTACCCCGTAGATGTCGACAGGACAGTTTTTCAACTGGAGTTGTGCTTTTATAAAAGGCCACCATGCATGATCAAAAGCGCCCTCTATGTCTAGTGACACGAGAGCAACAATCTTTTTCTTTTCGTTTCTTTCATATTTTAGTAGGTCCACAAGATCATAAAGTGCGTCTTCAGTACCCCTTTGTGGCATAAACCCGTACTGTCTAGTATTCAAATGCGCCTTTGCCTCCAGGTGCCAAAGAAGTCTATTGTTTACCAGTTTTTCAAATATTTTCCCCATAACCGGCAGCAGGCCGATAGGTCTATAGGCTTTGGGATTTGTATAATCTTCTTTATTGGGCTTAGGGATCACGCAGATTTTAGCTGATTTCCAAATCGTGGGAAAAAGACCCACCTCCAAGCACCTATTAAAAACAGCAAGGTACAACTGACTGTCAGCGGCAATCACTGCCCTGCAGATGTCCACCCCCAGCCCGTCAGCCCCCGGTGACTTTTTTGGGTCCATAGTAGACAACACATCACAGAGTTCAAAATTCTTTATAGGTGGACCAGCCGGTGAGAGGCATTCGGGGGCCGGTGATATTCGAACAAGCCTACGCAACTCTGCCTGCTCGAGAGTGTCCTCTGAAGGCTGATCATCAGGGAAAAGCGTATCTGCAATCAGCTTGGCAGAGTCAGCGGATGATAAGATGTCGCCATTTTGGTGTCTCAGTGCGACGTCAAGTTTTGTGGATCTTCTGGTTCTTCTGATCACCTTCCACGCTCCGCTCCATACTTTATCTCGCGTCATCTCAGGGCAATACCTTTTCCAACCAGCCGTTCGTGCTGCATCCATGTCTCGAGCGTATTCATCACGGGCATTTAAGTACTCCTCTACGACGTGTTCTTTTCGGGCGGGGTTGGCACCCGCTATACGCCGTCTTAGTCTAGTAACTTCATTCTTCTTCCTCTTCAGATCCGCGGTCCACCATGGATTTTTCGCTTTAGCTCGTGGCCGGCAGCTGGGAAGGACCTCTTGGGATGCCTCTTCCACCTGCTCCATGAGTTGGCGGACATAATCGTCCAATTGATTCTTATTTAGGACGGCTATGTCTTCAGCCGTTTGCCCAAGGCGCGCTATTTTGACTTGAAGCAATTCTCGATAGCGCGTCCAATCGGCTTTTCGTGTGTCGTATTTTCTGGTAGCAGACACGGGTCTGGGATCCCCAGCAACGTCAAAATCTAGGTGGAAAGTAATTGGGTTATGATCTGACAGAAGTACCAGTGAACGGTCCACCCTCCACCCCGATATGACGTTCAACAAGGTATCCGTTACAAGAGTGACATCCACATAACTTGTGCAAAGTCTGCCGCCACGGTATGTTTCAAAGGTGGGAATTGATCCCTCATTTATGACATGTAGTCCCATAGATGATGCAAAGGCTAGGATCTCCTCACCTCGTTGGTCATCCACCGAGCCGCCCCACCAGGTGCTTTTTGCATTGACGTCACCCCCTAAAATAACCTTGTTTACGCAAGAGTTTCCAAGCGCCCCGCGTAATTGCTCCAAATAGTGATCCAAGGGTTCTGTACCTTCAAAATACACCGACACAATGGTCAGAGTTTGGCCATCTGGACAAAGCACTTTAATAGCAACTATATTTTCTGTAACAAACGCTTGATCCACCCCAACCGCGAGTCCCTGGTTTAGTATTATAATCGCCGCTTTCACATTTTTATCCCTGGGGCCAGTTTTTTGAACAGTGATGGTGCCGTGCCGGTGTGCCATTTCTCCTAAACCACCGACATATGGCTCCTGCACAAGAAGAATGTCAGATTTGCGGTGCATAGCAGCTATGAATATTTCCTCTGTGGCGTTACGGCATCGTCTTAGATTACCTTGTATGAATGAGATGGAGGGCGGTTTATCTGCAGGAGGACCGGTGTGAACCCCTAAGGCCACAGTGGAAACTTTAGCAATAAGAGACCGAGGCCTTTGCAATTGCCTCCCATCTGGATCTCACAGGACACATTTCACTAAAGGCTGTGTGTTCGATATTTTCCAATCTCGAAGCCTTACAGTTGGCACAAACAGGAGGCAGCGGTGGTGTTGCAACCCGATCGGGACAGTCTCGCGATTCATGTCCAGGCTTCGAGCAGTAGGCACACAACACAGTGTCTGGCACCATCCTGCAGGTTCCACGCCCATGCGCGAAACCCAAGCATCGGCTGCATTGAATCAGTGGCGAACGTTCCTCCACTCGACACCGCTGCCACCCGATGAACAGCTTGCCCGCACCAATCAGTCGTCGCCACAAGGTAGGTGTAGCTTCCACAATTACGTGGCATTGCAGGGAGCTGCGAGCGCGAAGCCTTAATTTGACCTTCACACTCTCTTGTTCTCCTAGCCCATCAAACAATCTTACGTTTTGTCTTTTCAATGACTCTAGTATTTGAACATCGGTCGTATCCACCATCACGTCCCTTATTATTGCCAGTGGCAATCTTTTCACAGCCTCTTCGACGATTAGATCTTCTGTTGACTCCTTTATAGCCATTTCGACTACTTCAGATTCGTGTTTGGTGGAACAGCTGAGAACCACTTTTTGGTTTTTTGCTTTTCTAAGTCGTTGTACTCCAACGCCGAGTGTACGGGCGTCCACTTTACTTGTAACCTGATCTATGACCTGTTGACTTGTCTTTGTCTTATCTTTAGAGCATATGATAAGTGTGTGATTTGGACTTGCTATCTCGCTGCTGTTTTTATGGTATGAGCTGGCCACTTTAGCATAGGTTGCGTTTCCCGATCCCACTACGTCTTGGAGCTGCGTAATCTGAGTGGACAAATCTCTGATTGCCGCAGACGTTTCTATGACGGGTTTTGCCAATTTAGATGTCTCTCGTATTTCATTGATCGCCGGCATTACCTCGCCCTTGAACGTATCAGCCAACTCTCTGATTTTCTTCAGGGCCTCGGGACCATCGCTTTGTGATTTTGGTTGTTCAGACATCTCGTATCCCAGCCAGTCTCTGATAGATTTAACACTCTTTAGTATATCCTCGTTTTGGGATTGGAGTCGTTCAAGCACCTCCATTTTGGCCTCGAGGACAGAGGTGTGTTTACTCTCTATGTATGCCACCTCACGGGCTCGGTCCGCTTTCTGGCGTTCCGCGGCAGTCTCATGTCGTGTCCTCGAGTCCGCCAGCCGAAGCAACATGCAATGCATTTGGTGCAGACTCGAGATCACAACCTCTCTGATTTCGCGTTTGACATTTCGGCTGCTTTCCATGGCGCGTTTTGCTGCTAAATGTAATCGGTTGGCATGCACTGGAATCTCCCATTATGTCACCATCGAGGGACACCGGTCTCTTCCCTAAGGAAGGTATAGACCATACTCCACCACGCGGGCCAAGTCCGGATTGGTGGAGACTTGCAGGATTAGTGTTTTCAAGCCGCCGTTTTAAGGCTCTGACGTGGCTTAACGACTGCCATCTATCGACGGCAGCCGGCACCAACGGCTACTTAACGTGCCTTGCGAAGCACGGAGCCGCTCGGAAAAATGTTAGTCATTGACGTCACCCATCCATGCACTGAACGCGCACTGTGTTGCTTTACTTTCGTAATCGTTTAAGATCATTCAGGTTATTCTCAGTAGTAAGGTCGATCAAACCTCTAAACATATTGGCAAACTTTCATTGCGATCAGGCACGATATCAACACTTGTATGTCCCCACTGCTGAGGCACGTGTCTCTTCACGCATCGCAGAAGGGTTAGGCCATCGTCCACCACGGGGGCCAAGTCCGGGTTGGTGGCGGATTGTAAGACAGTGGCAGGCCCTACTGTCAGAAGTTATTAAGCCGCCCATAAGGCCTCTGACACGGCTTAACGACTGCCATTACATGGCAGCCGGCACCAACGGCTTAGCGTGCCTTGCGAAGCACGGGAGCGCTCGGAAAAATGCCACTAGCTGTTGTCACGGGACGGTCACCCATCCTGTACCTGACCGAGCCTGTTGTTGCTTACTCAAGTGATTGATGCCAGTCACTCGGTTCGACTAGCCCACGAGCGCTTCGTTTGTAATTAAAAATAAAACTACGTATGTTTGAGAATGGCTCCATGAGGGGTGACTCTTTAGAAGTTTATTTTATTTTCTGTTTCCATGCAGCGCGAGAACGACCAGCTGACGTACGAGCTGGAGGGCTACAAGAACGAGGCCTACGTCGCCAAAGACGAGGCCGAGCGCAAGTTTGAGAAGTTCAAGGCCCATTTCATCGCCCAACAGGCACTGCAAAATAAACAGGTGATTTTAGCTCAGTTGGAAAGAACGCTGGCACGGATAGCCATAGGTCGCGGGTTCGAATCCCGGCATGGGTGGAATTTTTAGCCTCTAAGTAGGTTTTTACAAAGGTGATTTTATTTTGCAATGGAGAACTTGGTTTTTTTCTCGACGACTAATACTTTTTGTGACCTCCAATACATTATGTGACCTCTTGTCGTCGTTAATCTGGTCACGCGGTATAAAAATACGCCATACAAATCTCAAGGTATGACGTCACAATTTGAACATAACACCCTAATCGAGGTATCTCGTAAAATACGATGTTTATAATGTACACTCTTGACAACGTTACAATTCAATTAGGACCCCCAAAAGCCCGAACAAATATTCATCATCATCAGCCCGGTAAACCCCACCGCTGGGTATAGGCCTCTTCATTTCCACGCCAGCCAGCACGGTCTCGCGCTAGTCTCATCCACTGTTTGCCGGCCACTTTACTTCTAGGTCATCTGACCATCTGGCTGCTGGTCTGCCCACCGACCGACCGAACAAATATTACTAAAGTTTTTTTTAAGTTGTGTGTTTTGCTTCACAAAGTCAATACCACTCCAATCTAAGTTTGACGAAATATGCCTTGCTGCTTAAATAGGAACTGAGTGCGATAAATAGTTTAAGCAAAGGAACGAAAGTAGTTTTAAGAATCGTGTTTTTATAAATAACCCTATTGGATTTTAGTTGTTTTTTTAATATGTTCGTAATTTAAAAAAACCTATTTAGAGGCTAAAAATTTCACCTAACCTAAAAAACCTAACTGCAAAGTAGGTACTCGGGGCTGCAAGTGATGCAAATTACTTCAGCCAGATGTCGCTGCCTGTACGTAATACAGAGAATATTGTAAAGAGGTTCGAAATTTCACTGATGCCGGTGAGTCGCCCATTATCTCAGTTGGAAAGAGCGCTGGCACGGATAGCCAGAGGTCGCGGGTTCGAATCCCGGCATGGGTGGAATTTTTAGCCTCTAAATAGTTTTTTTTTAATTGTCCTTAGCACGGGTTAGTGCATTAAAAATAATATAATGTTCGTAATTGTACTCGCCAATTTTCTTCAACAAAATCTCGTAAAGAACAGGATAATACAAATGTCCCTGATTTCACGTTGAACAAAGTTCAACAGTCAATGTAATCGTTCATATCATACCCTGTTTCCAGCCGTACCACCCGCTCCCGCCTCCGCCTCCCATGCCGTCCGTGGAAAGCTTCAAAGTAAAAATCCAAGCGCCCGCACCGCCTCCAGACGATGGCAAAGTTGTCGCCTTCACCGGGGCAGCTGTGTCAGTCGGCGAGGGCCGTCTCATCAGCCTTATCACCGCTTTCTTACTGGTCCACCCTCTGGGTGCAAATCTGGACTACATACACAGTTACGTACGCTCAATGTTGCCGTCAGTCAACCAGGCTACAGTGCACTCTGTGCTGCAGAAATACGGTGACGTCTTCACGCGAAAATCTAGCGGCGTTGGCGCGAGATTAGATCATAAATGGCTGTTTTGTACGTTCGACGATTGTAAGGCACAGGCGAGTTAATTAATTAGGTTAGAGGTTTTATTATGTGATTTTAAGAATACGTGGTTATTTGTACTTTGGAATTAAATACAAGTGTAACTAGAAAAAAATACTTTCATTTCGCTTCTACATATTTTAAATAAACATTTTTATGTCCCCGTACACCCGACGGCACCCATCAGCAAACAACAAACAACCACCCATAAACAAACAAACCAAGAATTATAAACATTTAAGAATTGCTTTGGCGTCTTATGGCTGGCGACGGCCAACTCTATTTTCTTAATTATTTACGCATATCGGAGGACAGACTCTTATACAGTTAACGTGATAAGAAAACATTTATCAACGTCATGGTATTTTACCACTTTGAATTTGGAAAACATGTATGTAACATTGCCCATAAATCATTAATAATAGGTAGTTACTGTTTATCGCAATGGAAAGGATATTATCTCAAAATATAGCCAATGATGTCAAAATCACCCTGCATATATGTACATAATAATACCAGATACCAACTACATTTCTTTTGTAGTAAGAAATGTCTAACGGTGTTTCTTGGACAATGGAAACTGTTCTGTCTGTGGTCCCGATACTTATATGGCCGATCCTCCAACGCCTCTGCGCAAGCGCCGCGGCCCTTCCTTCTGCAGATGCACGTGCAATAAGTGCTGGCGACCG
The DNA here is from genome assembly GCA_934045075.1 of Yponomeuta sedellus. Classification (NCBI taxonomy): domain Eukaryota; kingdom Metazoa; phylum Arthropoda; class Insecta; order Lepidoptera; family Yponomeutidae; genus Yponomeuta; species Yponomeuta sedellus. Next base: position 11,605,668 of record OW203736.1, on the reverse strand, counting down.
ATGCAAGGCTTTCTCGCGGTCTAATTTGTGCTCGCGATTACCGCCATCTTGAAATCAGCCATTTTGAAAAAGTCTGTTGTGCTATTAGACGGTTGTTGGCATTCCTTCCGGTCAAAATTAAGAAAATAATCGTTATCGTTATAAACCCTTGTACCTATGTCCACACTGCATGGGCACGAGTCTCTTTCTGCATCGCAGGAAGGTTAGGCCATACTCCACCGCGGGGGCCTCACTGTCAGAAGTAGAATGGTAGCATTACCATTCGCTAAGTGTGAAGTAAAACATCGAGAGGAAATCTGAGGGTCTGAGGTGTCGAACAGTGACGTGTCGAAATACCTCAGCGTTTGGAATTGCCAATCCGCGGCGGGCATGCGTGGTTATTAAACCCACCCTATCTCTCTGAGAGAAGGCCTGTGCCCTGCAATGGGACGTTTATAGGCTACATAAAAAAAGCCAACCTTAGCCAACTTACAGTCTTCTCGTGTCTCTGTTCGCCGCAGCGTTGAAGACTGCTGCACAGCGGAAACTTACAGCAGGCGTCCGTCACTCGCTCAAGGTCACGCGTTATATACCTGCCGCCCGGCGTATCAATAATGTACTCTATGGGCGTATCGTCCACGATACAAACGACAAAGGGCAGACACGCCCCGCCTGAGCGCTGCTCGCACCGCACGTTTCCCGCGTTTACTACTCGAAATGCCGAAACCTTGCCGAAACCACGTAATTATTGTGCAGTGGATGGGTGTAAAATTAAGTAAAAAAACAAATGAAGAATATCATTTTTGTCACTGCCGAGAGACGAAGAAATGTAAGTGGTATTTTAAATCTTATATTTATTTCTTTAAACATTTAGGTAGGTAGGTACTATAAAAGTAAAATAAATACATAAAGGTAACTGCTTTTTTTCGTGGACTGTTAATTTTGATTCTAAATAACCAAATCCGTTCTAACATTATTATGCGTAAGTGTCTCTGTCTATCACGTTTTCACGGCTGTACTGTGGCTATACCGAAAAATTTTAAAAATGCACAACAATCAATGTAGGTAATTGATGGAAAATGCCAAAAATAACAATTTTATAATAGTTCGCTCCACGACTTTAAGCAGTTGCTAAAAGTCGTGGAGTCGTGAAAAACAAATACATGCACGACAAAGATGGGTAGGTACCTAGTTACCATCGATAAAATATTACTAAAGTAGTAATATTTTATCGATGGTAGTTAACTATTTTTGTCGTGCGTGTGTTTGTTTTTAATGTTAATTTAATTTAGGATCAACTAAATTGGCTCTTTAGTGTTTCGTAGTAAACATTAGAAACCAAATAGTACAACATACATGGATGTCAAATATTTACGTATTTCTCGAATTCAAACCAATATAATGTGGTCGACTCTGACCGCCACGCCCAATCCAAAAACTAAGATCAGTTTTTTCTGTCCCCTTCTTTTTAGATATTTGTCTAGGAATAGTGAGGGGCAAATAGAACCCATTCCAATTTCAGGATTAAACATGGCGGTCAAAATCGCCCACAATGACGAAAAATTGAGTTTGAAGTTTGCTTTTCAGACGCCGCAATTAGCTTGAGATAATAGGGAGGCCTGATCTAATAACAACTCAAACAAAGTCAGCTTGTCATTTTATATTACATATTTTTGACAAATAAATATGGTTATTTCACAACATTCGTTTTATTACAGTAATAATCATCATAGGTACAACCCTAGCGCATTCGTGCGATGACGCGCTTGCACGTTAGTCGCACGGTGGGCAACACAATCTCGACTATTTGAGCGGGTACTTATGGTATATTTCTCCTCGCTGTGAACAGTAGTTATTATTATTAAGATTTTGTAGGCTATTATAGCGTAGGTATTTTCGCTTTAGTATGGGAGTGATGTATCTGTTACGTAGTAACTATTATCTAATCTGTGCTTACAGCGCTTGAAGTGAAACCTAACCTCCAATAGGCTATTTGACAGGTTTCTGAAAACAAACTCAGATTTTTCGTTATGTTTAATAAATGATAGGCATGATCATTTTTAAATATTGCTTATTATTCCTAAAAAGAAGGAAATTAAAAAAAACATTTTTAAAATAACCAAGCCGCCAAACCCACAGAACAAATAAACCAACACTCTTGAGCAATACGCGGCGTCGCACAGGAATTTGTGACGTCACTCTGTGCTAGAAGCAAACAAGAAAACGAAGAAACAAACTTCAACTCTTTCAACTCGGGTTCTTGGATCGCCATATTTGCTGACCTGTGACTTCACTATAGCTTCGACCAATCCTAACTGTTTTCTATAAAATTGGTATCGATGCAAAATTATAAGTTTCATCCAGTTTTTTGCAGAAATGTTCCATTTTTTTTTATTCCTTAATTTGTTATGACTTTTAAACCCGATTTAACACATTTTAACTATAATTTCTGCAAAAAACAGAATAAATCTGTAGCAATTTATCGAAAACGGCCAGGTTCGATCGAATTTATAAAGCCGTCGCACAGGTCAGTAAATAGGTACCTACAGTGATCCGTGAACCCGAGAGTTCACTTGACGTTTATTTGTTTACTGACCATTCACTGAAAGATTGTAAAATTGGCGGGCTTAATTTACAAAAATTTAATTGAATGGGTATTTTTCCTTAAGTCAAATATCGTAGAGGGTACTCTATCTACGTCAAATATAGTTGGAACCACTGTCAAACTCCATGCACTGCTCTATGGTTTATAAGGAAACCACAGATAATAGACCGAATTTGACAGTTATTGCTACAGAATTTATCTGTGAGGAAAAACGCCCATTGAAATAATAATTTAAAATAAATTAACTACTAGGGCGTTTTGGCGGCTTATTTTAAAAGTGATTTTTATTTGCTTTTTTTAGAACACAACAAAAGATTTATACATTATCAGTATCACTTTCTGAGCACTTACACACACCAATGAAAAATCTGAGTTGATTTTCAGAAACCTGTCAAACAGCCTATTGTAATAAATAACAGATTAATCGAATAATTAGTCAGTGGATTGACAAACAGAATCAGTGTTGCCCTACCAAACTTAAAAGCAGCAAATCAGCTCAACAACTCTACACCTAACCATTGGTTACATTTATGATTTCAAAACCACAACAAAAACTACTTTCTACCGGATTAATATTATTGTAGGATTTTATGAAGTCTAAATACGTGCCTCTGCAGCAGAGCTCACGGGCCTTTTCATAGAAAGAGAGAAAGAGCGTGTGAGCTTAATTAGCTGAGGTTTGTGTACAAGTTGGACACTAAAGAAACATACTGTGTTTGTTATAAATGTAACGTTAAAGTCATTATTTTGCTACAAAAAGTTAGATCAGCTATCGACTGTACATACAATACAATCTGAATAAGTGAAAGACTCCTTAAGCTACCTCTAGCAACCTCCGACCCAGAGGTCGGAGTGCCTCCGATTCAAAAGTGGGAGGGCTCGGCTCTAACAAGGCCATGGGTGGTGATTAGATTGTTTTAGGGGACGAACTGCTGAAATGAGTCTGCATCAATGAAACAGATTGCTAGTCGGTTCCCTCGACAATCTTCGGTAAGGGAAGCTGCTATTCCATGTATGTAAGATACTGCATAATGTAATTGGAATAAATTGCATTATTTATTAACATAATAGCCCGAAAGGTTAAATATTTTGACTAGGTCTGACATAAAATCAATAAAGTTCTTTATCCCAATGTCGCGTCTGAGAACATTGCTCAATAAAGTGGGTAATATGGTTTTTTTTGTGCTAGGTCCTGCCACTATTGATAATGTGGCAACCTTTTAGTCAACTAAAGTTATAAAATTCATAAAATGAAAATAAAAGTAGTCTATCAATAATAAAAAAAATATATAAAAAACTTGATATTAAAGATAAAACATTAGACAGTCAAATTATAATAATAAAATTCCTAAGCCTAATGGGTTTAAGTCTTTCACTTTCATTCACATATATATAAATATATACATACATATATATATATATATATATATATATATATATATATATATATATATATATATATATATACGAGGGGCGGCTGATAAGGTTTGAGCCTAAGGTATTAAAAATGCTGATAGAAATGTATAAAAAATTTATTTTTCAATGTAATCTCCCTCTATTTCAATACACTTCTTACATTTGTTTAAAAGAGCTTTTAACCCGGTAAAAAAATATTCGCCGTCTTTGCCTTCAAAATGCTCGTTTACGGCCGCCTTCATTTCTTCGTCACTGGAAAATCTTCGTCCTCGGAGGTCCTTTTTCAAATTTGAAAAAAGGAAATAATCACTAGGAGCCAGGTCTGGACTGTAGGGTGGGTGGTTGATTTCTTCAAATCCTGTTTCGGCGAGGGCACGTCTCGCAACTCGGGCAGTGTGCACGGGCGCATTGTCCTGCAAAAACAGGACTCCTTTCGCCAGTTTGCCTCTCCTTTTCTCGACAACCACTTGACGGACTTTTGTCAACAATACGGCGTAATAGTCTCCGTTCATTGTAGTATTTTTGGGAAGGTAGTCGATGAACAAAATTCCTTCGCAATCCCAAAAAACAGTGGCCATGAGCTTGGAAGCCGATCTTTTCACTTTGAATTTCCGTGGCGGCTTTTCTCCCTTTGCTATCCATTGCATTGACTCTTGATTTGACTCCGGATCGTACTGCCGTATCCATGTTTCATCGACAGTGACGAGGCGAGAAAAAACATCGTCAGGATTATCGCCACAGATGTCCAAAAACTCCTTCGAAGTTGTGACTCGACGCTGCCTGTCCAGTGGCGTGAGCATTTTTGGCACCCATCGCGCGCACACCTTTTTCATGTGCAAATGATTGTGCAAAATGTCACCAATTCGCTCCTTGCTGATGCCTATGGATTCAGCTATCTGCCACATCTTGATTCGCCGATCTTCGAGAACAAGGTTTTTCACTTTTTCAATATTTTCTTCGGTAACGGCGGTGTTTGGACGTCCTGACCTGGGATCATCTTCGAGCGACTCCCTGCCGTGTTTGAATTCACGTGTCCAACGTTTTATGGTGGCAAATGAAGGTGCAGAATCCCCATAAACTGCAGACATTTCCACTATTTTTATTTTTAATGCACTAACCCGTGCTAAGGAACAAATTTAAAAACGATTTCGAATTTCACATCAGTGAAATTCGAAATTTCACTGATGCCGTGAGTCGCCCATTGGCTCAATTGGTAGAGCGCTGGTACGGATAGCCAGAAGTTGCGGGTTCGAATCCCGGCATGGGTGAAATTTTTAGCCTCTAAATAGGTTTTTAAATTTGCAGACATTTCTTCAAATATTTTTGTCGGCGTTTTGTTCTTCTTGGTGAGGAATTTTATGACAGCTCTGTACTCCAATTTCGTGCAAAGCGCGGATGACTCAGACATGGTGTTGTTTAATGTTCAATTACTAGAAGCGTAATGATGATAATGACATGAAACTTGGTATTTATACTACTTAGAATACGCGCAATTAGTGATGCACATTGCGAGTCATTAAGTGTATAATAAAAGCAACGTAAAAACAAAGTAAAATCAAATTCAATATTAATGTTAATTTTTTTTTTTTTACAGTAGTACCAAAGTTATTTAAAATGGCAAGTAAAATTCAATGTTGTATTTTCCCCGGTGCCTTATCTCTGTCTACTCCGACGAGTAGTCACAAGCAAGGCGCCGGGGTACAAAATAAAAATAGTTGAAATTAAAATTATTATAAAAATATTTAAAATGACTCTCACTCGGACCGACCCAAATAAAAAACATTTATATAAATTGTTAAAAAGTTAAGGGCATTTGGCACGCCCGGGCTAAGACCGGCCCCCATTCGCCCTCGCGGCCGCGCGCGTCAACCCCAGGGCGAAGGCAAGGAAGGTCTCTCGACTCTTGGAGTCTGCCATAAAGGCGGCGAACACCTCGCACCTCACCGCTCTTCCCAGGCGTATCTCGCAATCGGCCCTAGCAGCTCCAAAACGGGGACACTCCTCCAGCAGGTGCTCCAGCGTTTCGGGAGTCTCGTCATCACTGATGCAGGACGGACTCCCCGCGAGCTTGAACCTGTGGAGGTACGCTCGAAAGCCGCCGTGCCCCGTAAGGAGCTGCGCCTTGGCATTGCACATTGTGAGTTTGCCAAGGACTTTGTGGGCCGATGCGACGTCCGGGAAGAACAGCGAGGTGACGCGGCCTGTGGCAGACTCGCTGTAGCGGGTCTCCCACTTTGCCACTGTCTCCCGTCTCAACTGCAGTTTTGCGTGTGAGACGGGATACAGGTCGTAGGCTGCCGCGTCTTTGCGAGACAACGCCGCCCTCTTGGCGAACTCATCCGCACGTTCGTTGCCGGGGATCCCGACGTGGGCCTTGATCCAGTAGAACCGAATCAAGGTAATATGGTTACTGCTGACTGTGATAAAGCTTACATTTTCCTTCAAAAATCCAAAACCGGAAATTTTGGTATCGTGTTTATCCTACCTCGGTTAACAACTTAGTACATAATTATAAGTATAGGAGTATTTATTAGATGCACTATTCCTGAAATGCAAGAAATTTATTGATTTATGTCAGACTAGTGTGGTAAGATGGTTTAATTATTCTGAGGTGGTAATAATATAACTTAACCCTGTTACTTAAGTGCTTTACTTTGTATATTTTGTGCAATAAAGTGTAACAAACAAACAACGTAAATCATAATTGGATTTTATGTTTTAAAAAAAAAAATGATAATTTTAGATCCCCTGCTTCGGCGACTTTAGCCGGTCAGGCTCTGGCAGCACTGTTGTTCAGTCAGGCAGGTCAGTTTGCCGGTGTGTTTGGTAGTGGGTGGACGTAAATTACCTATTTTCTTAAAATTTATTTTCGTGTTACAAAAACGAATAAAATGCAAAAGTGGTGTAACTGGCTAATAGCAATAGCTTTAATATGTCTACTATTCGTAGCAATACCTATTAGCTACTCCGGCGGCAAGCAGAAGGAAAAACTAATGCAACCATTATTTGACGAATATATCAAACAGTTCAATAAAACTTATAAAGACGACCCAGCTGAGTATCAGACTAGATTCACTCACTTCATGGTAAGTCCGCCTGTTAATTCCACCGCCAATAACTTACAAAAGCCTTAGAAATTCCTAAAACGGACGTTTTCACATTGAACTATAACTGTGCACTACATCTTTATAGTATTCATACAAAGTTCGCAGGACGGCCTTCGTACTCGAATGAAACTGCCAATCCGATGATGTCGTGGTTACTGTTATCGTTGAATGTAAAACCGTTTAACTGACCTCTGTACATTTATTAGGCTTCAATGGATGAAATAGAGCAACTGAATGCGGCGTCGCGCGGTCCCGAAGGCCAACGAGCCCGCTTTGGCCTCACGAGGCTGTCGGACATGTCGAAGTCAGAGTACAAGGAGGTCCACCTATCTGATGAGAAGATGACCAAGCCGCCACATCACTACGGCAGGAGTTGGAGGCACCACCGGGACCATAATGCTGGTGGTAGCAGTCACAATGTCGTTAGCAGGGCAAAGAGGGCTGCACTACCGCTACAGGTTGACTGGTAGGTTAAGACATTCACCTTTGTGATAAGAAAGTTGGTTTAGTAGCCAAACTTATCAGTTTTGCATGAGTGACAATATTATTATTATTATTTTTGTTAGTACAAATTAGGTGGAGTTTTCTATAAGTTTGTAGGTAGGTATATAAAGTTCGATTCAGTCAGTCTATCAGCATGAACACTGAAGTGTCAAATCCAATAAAATGTTGTGGATTACATGCAACTTTGTCACGACATGGAGAATTGAAAAACTATTTGCCTCTCACTTCTCAGTTGGTAGTATTGTATGAATAAGAGTCAAATGGCAGTATTCTAATACTTACTTAATAAACTGTGTACAATTTAGGAACCAAGAGAAACTGTTTCCTTCGCCATGGTGATGAGTGATCACTGCCTGCTGTGATAATAATTATAAGAACAAAAGAAAGCAGTGAGGGATGTGTTTCAATTAATGTACCTACTTACTGCTGAAAAAGATGATGTGATGACAAATTGACAAAAGATGACAAATTCCTTATCAAGTTGTTTAAAAACATCTCAAGTAATAGATTCATCCAACATACCTACTTTGATGTATTTAACACAAAAACAAGTTTGGAGTGCCACACAGTGTCATTGAACCAGATGGTCCACTTGAGCCTGCATTATTTCTTGCGTTACACATGCAACAAATAAAACTTTGCAACAGTGCTGCAAAGAACAATATCGTTTGGTATATTGTTATTAAAAGTGATGGTTTATTGTCTTAACAACTCTTGTACTAGGGTAATCGTTCATTTATACAACATTAATACTTAACAGGATTTACATATTTACAAAAAAAAAAAGACTTAATTGACTCAAGACACAACTCTTTGTATACTATTGCTTTAGGCTTTCACACCCCTTAGACTCCGGCTCTAGACACCCCCTGCTACCATCAATTCCAATCGCACTGTATGAATTTTTAGTTGCCTAATTCATGAAAACACTCATTACACTATACTGCGACATACAATATTTAATTATTTAGGAGTTTATGCAGTTGACGGCAGGTCAACCTTTACATTTTTGTTGCAAAGTCGCCCTTAACATAACTCGTTACAGTAAACATATCTATTTATTTACTTTACCATAAGCACATACAGTGGTTGAAATGGTGTTGACTGCACCTACTACTGTTAGTTGGCTGCTAACGCATATTCTACGCTGCTTATAGTTATGTATTGCGGCATTATAACGAGTTTAAAATGTATGCTGGTGTGTGAGACATTCATGTCGTTAAAGTCTGCTTAAAATACTTCCATAACATTAACGATATAAAAACCCGTTTCTGTAGATTAGGAATAAATAAAGTCTTACATTGTTTTTTTATTATTTGTACAGATAACTTGAACAATGATTTTGTTCATAGTGACACATAGTGAATAGTTGTTTTCTTGACGCTTTTATGCTTGAACAGTTTTTTCCATAAAAGCTCAAGCTTGGATACTTTATTCACGATTATGTCAACGCAACATCATTGTTGTTTACCGATAGACCATAGAAATTCATCATTCGGCATAACCGTGGGTTCGATTCCCACTGATGTCCTTGCCTGGTTACGATAGCACGGTATATCCTAGTTTGGGACCAGGACAAATGATTGTGTTGTGTGGAAGTTATTATTATTATTTGGAGGTCGATTGAGTAAACTTGACACATTATCCACGAGATGCAACGAGGCGTGGTCGCGAGTGCGACAGTGGGTATCGCGCGAGTAAAATTTTTCGTTCGTCCATTCTAGTCTCGTGCTGGCGCTCACTTAGCAACTCACATTTGCATATTTGGTAAAAAAATAACCATCTATTTCTAGTTTTCTAACGAATATTGAGCACTGATTATGTAAAAGCCGCAATGTACGTAAATACCCGAACACGAATAGCCAAGTGCATCAGCAGTAAGGCCTCGCTGTCTTTTTCTCCTCTACAACTCGACCTTACATCAGCCATAAATTTTACACTCACATTCAACAAATAGAATGTGATTCTTTACGTTGAAATAAATTTCCGATTTTTGATAGCATCAAAATCCCGCCAGTGCACATCTCAGCAAGGATAGGATAGCGAATGCTGGGAGGTGTGCGTGCGGAGTTACGGGAACGATCCCATTCAAAATTCAAATTCAAAATTCAAATAATTTTATTTCAACGTAAAGAATTTACATTTGTTTGCTGAATGTCAATGTACAATGTAAAATGTAAGCCGCAGCCTTCGGGCCGTATTGTAGTGGAGAAAAAGGCAGCGGAAAAAAAAACTCCACTCTGACCATCTTTTCTCAAATCTTCTTAAAACCAAATACATCAGTTGCCATTATGTAAACCTAATAAGATTTCATGATTGCCATTAACAACCCTAAATGCCAAAGCATTAGTCAAATGTCTCACAATAATAGGGGAAAACATAAGTGCTGCGGCCAGACACACGAACAGCACTGGTTCACGAGCATAACGCAGTGCTCAGCCATCACCAGTCTCAACCATTTTGGAGGGAGATAGATGACCCGAACACCACGCTACCATTCGAATGACCTTTAGCAAACTTGCAGTGAAGTTTTTGTCAGTTATATAATGTATCATATAGTTATTAATATGCAATCACGTCGTCTGTACACACTTGTATGATAAAATATGTTATACTTAACAATAAAATCGCGGTGGAATTGGTTTACTACCACGGACTAGGATCGTTTATATAGTCGTCTATTCTATAATATGCCTTTTTACATAGCGATTTTTTAATGAAAGTTTTAAATTTATTTTCAGACAAGAATAGAACACGTTCTGGAATTTTGTTGTAAAAACGAACGCAGTAACCTACTAATGATGTGCCTACCTTGGCTAATCGGGATTTAGTACCTTGTTTCTATTCCTTGTGTTTACGTTATGAACGTCCCTATTTAATTTAAACATAGTTATATTTTTTCGGACATACATTATATTATAGAATATATATTGGCAAACCAGTGTAAGAATGTCTATTTCTTTAAAACGCTCCCTTAGCGACTCTCTACTGTTTAAGTTGTAAATAGCGTCTTTTTTAATTTTAACTCTTTAAATGCTTTGACAATAGTTAAGGTAGTTATATGGGAGAATTGGAAGTCAACTTTACATGGATTTATACTTTCCAAAAGTAAGGTTTCGGCTAATTGGGAGGAAGAATTTTGCAAGCCATTGCAATGAATTTGTAACTCTTCATCCATTACACACATCCGCCTGCCTCACTAGTTGGGGTCAACACTATAGGGAAGAGCGGGTGATCGTGCTCTTCCACTATGAAGGGAAATTTCCCGCCAGGCAGATCGTATACCTGGGGACGGCCGGTCCAACTATGGCGAGTCGGACGTTATATTTATGGTATGTCCTTGAAACACTGATTGCGCGATGCAAGAATGTTGGTTGTAGTGCGCGTGACATGTCGTCGTCGACGTCGTCAGGCTATACTAGTCCACTGCTGGACATAGCCCTCCCCTAAAGAGCGCCACGTTGTACTATAGGGGGTAATGCCCATAATCCCCACGCTGGGCATGCGGGTTGGGGATCGCAGTTCGGTGGAATTGTACTGCAGGGGGCGCTGATGCCCACCCCCGGTTTGTGTCCCTTAGTCGCCTTTTACGACACCCGCGGGAAGAATTGGGTTGGTACTATTCTCTAGGCCGACACCACACAGCAGAGTTGACATGTGCTCGTCACGAATTTTAAAATCCGGACAAAATATTGTTTCGGAGAATGTTGATCGGGCAACCCTTTACCGCATGATATTTTATTTTTTGCCAAAAAAAATGAATGTTATAGGGCAACCCTTTACCGCATGATATTTTATTTTTTGCCAAAAAAAATGAATGTTATAGGGCATAAAAATAAAAAAACCCGTTTTTTTTGTTTTTCCATATTTATCATTATATTCGAAAAAAAATACAAAAAACCACTTTGGTCCAAATTGTGCACACTATGCAGAAAGGACAGATGTCATATTTGTACCATTATGCAATAAAGGAATAAAAAAAATATTAACTTAGGTGAAACGCGGAGTAACAATTGCGATGGTTATTTAAACACAAATTCACGTCGCATTTGCTGCATAAGACGTGTGAGCGTCCATTGCAACTCGGCATTTTGCATCTTTGGCGGATGCCCCATTGTGGTACATGGTCATATCTGTCCAGTCGCACATCTTGTTGAGGCATTATACAGACTGCACCTCTCTTTCTCTTCTAGTCTATCTGTTCTTCTACATCTGCCGTTGGACGCCCACGTTTCCTTGAGCCTTTACCCTGTTTGTTCGTCCAACAAAGAACATCCGCCACAGCTACTTTAAAATCTGCCAAAGGCAAATATGGTTCTTGATCTCCATTTTTACGTCTGAATAATAACCATGCATTTACGGTAACCATGTCGAGCATGTGAAAAAAAATTCGATGGCAATTTTTTTTGGACCGAAGTTGTATTCTATAATACCCGAGCATGGCGTCTAGTAACACCGCCCATGTGTTTGTTGTAGACGCTGACAGCATTCGGGCATTGTATGTTAAAATAAATCTTTTTCTTTTTGTCATATCTGCTCACTTCTGTCATTGGTTGGCTTCCAACGTACGTCGATAGGAGGTTTACCAAACCTACAAAAATTATATAGGCAATTCAAATTCAGACAGACGGGGTAGGCATAGTAATGTATAGTGTATCTTTGGGCACCATATTACTTACGGAACCCTAAAAAGAAGTAAGAAGAAAATGTGTGTGCAACCCAAGGTACCGAATAAAAATATTCATTCGCTAGTAAGACTACAGTTTATGCATTTTGGATCATAAATAGACCACACCCGTAAATGCATACTCTGCATGCCGTGTCAGATTAAGACCAGACCGACGCAAGTATGTTCTGCATTTTTGCATGCTGTTCCAAATGAGGTAGGTATACACCGAAAAATCAAATTTGTGATGAAATTTACTAGTAAAAAGTTGAAAACTTACCTGAACGTAGTTGTTTACGTATTCATCTGACGAATCAACTACAATATTTGCAAGGAAACGCTGTAAAACTATTTTATTTTTATTTTCCAAGTACGGCAATCGTCACTGGTACAAATTTCGCTCCAAAGTACCTAAACTTTGAGGTTACATAAGTTCCAAACGTTTGACAACAGATGTCGTTGGTAGTATCAAAATGAAGGGGAGTACGGTACGAATTCGGACAAGTATGCTCTGGGGTCACAATATTTAACTTTTTTAAGAGTTTTTGAGCAAAAACCGGTTTGGCTCACATTAAGACCACGATGCGGTAAAGGGTTAAGGAACTAGTTCTGTACATATCTTGCAAATGGTTTGCACTGTGCGGCACAGCATTCTGGTCGATTAGATGAATGACATTTCACAGTTCACAATACCGACCTAACATAGATAGATAGAGAACACTTTATTGCACAACCAGAAAAATATTACAACCATGATTCCTAAATCTAAGTAATCATAGGTAGATTCAGGTTCATATCTTGTGTGATAAACAGTAGTGTTGACCGTGTTTTCAGCTCTCCTTGTTTTACTGATCTAATAGCTATTCTGGCGTTTCATTTGGGCCGTTCGTGTTCGCAGTTTTGCAGGTTTTAGGCTTAGCACGCGACTTTTCACCGCGCGGCTTTGTCCGATAAAATCTCTGAGATATGGAAAACGTATTAAGGTGCGCGCATTTGCGAAAGGAAATCGCGTGAAATGAAAATAGTTCCCCAACGAATCAGTAGGTGATTTGTAGTCTTTTAAACTTATATGAGACTCTCTCATTGAGATCCAGAATGTCGTTTCTGAATTAAAACCAAATTACGATTGTGTGAGAATTGCTCTAAATCGGAGGAGCCTTTTTCACAGGAGAACGAAGGGAGTGATCGGACCGGTGAAGAGCCAAGGTCTTTGTGGTGCATGCTGGGCCTTCAGCACCGTCGGCGCTATCGAGACCATGAAAGCCATCAAGACCGGCAAGCTGGAGACGCTCAGCGTGCAGGTTAGATCATCATCATCGCTGAAATTTGCTCAGCAACCATGGACAAGCAATCCCAGAGAACCTTTCTTGCCGAACCGTGTAGTGAATACGTGGAATAAATAAATAAGGTTGTCTGGGAGAAATTGCTTTTAGCAATATGGCCGCCAATTGTACTTTGTATCTTTACATGTTTTAAAATATGTGCTCTGGTGTACAATAAAGAATATTCTTATCTTATCTTATCTCACGCCAGTATCCCAGAGGGGTAGGCAGAGACCAGGGACTGCCGCTTGCCACACCTCCTTCAGTGAACTCATTTAAAAACAGACTAGACAAACATTTAATAAGTGCACGGTAGTGATATATATACACGCATCAAGCTGCTATGATCTGAGGTAGTAACTAATAATAATAATCGACTTCCCGCTGCTCAGTCTCTTTCAATCAATCAATCTAGAAAATGAGGTACATTTTTGTATCCAAAAATAATCCAAATTCTTATCAAAGTTACTGATTGCACAGAAAGATACGTAACTCAAAATACTACTAAATAAACTACAATTTATATTCGTGGTGTACCTACCGCTATTTATCTTAAAGTAAAGCTTTTATATTAACCCACAGCTAATAATTACAAACGCACATTACACCTAGTAAGTATTTTTTTTAAATAAAGCTTCTATTTTTATATGACCCATGCCGGGACTCGAACCCGCGACCTCTGGCTAACCGTGCCAGCGCTCTCCCAACTGAGCTAACAATGTCGAGTTGATTTTCGGTTTTCCATGTTCAACCTAACACGCTCCTTCGCGCTCCGCTACGCTAAGCGCTTCGTCGCACCTATATTTTTGTTATGAGAATGAGTATTATCAACGCACGCTCTGGGTAATTTACTGCGCAATCAGTATTTATGATGAGATTGTCGTATTTTTGTACCTTCAGGAATTTATTTGTTTCGCATTAGAGAAAAAAAGTAATGTGCTGATGTATATTTTCGAATTACCAGCCGTAGCTTTGTTCAACATTTATTTTATTTGTAGTGAAATAATTTATTTGATTTAAGAAAGTAGGTATATAAATGATAGAAAGAAATTGATAGGTGGATATTTATCTGATGTGCAATTAATAATATCCCTTAAATAAGTACCAAACAGGCACGATGAAAGATTTTTAAATCCTCTTCCTTAACGTGGGGACACATTTTTTATTTATATTTCAGTAATAAACTAAAGTTTAATGAGAGTTTAAGCCATTTTTTTTAATTATTTTAAATCCGTGGGACAACAGCTCGGAGTGTCATGGCGTCGAATCTGATGTTACGCCCCCAGGTAAAAAAACATCGTAATCACAACAAAGCACGGGTGAAGTTTACTAAGATTGTTGTCACGCGGTGTGATTGGTGTTTCCACGGTGTTTCAGTGAAAAGGGCTGAAAGCTGTATTATAATCTTTTATTTTATGGAAAATAAGTTGGTAATCCGTTTTTTTTATAAAACTAAATCGGTGTTCTGAATCCTTTTAATATGTACTTTCTCGTAATATCGTTGAATCTTTGATAATTTGATATTGTCGTCACGCCTTTTCAAGCACTATCTAGCTACTAAAGTGCTAACTATTCCGCAGGAAGTGGTCGACTGCGCCGGCCTAGGCAACAGCGGCTGCTTGGGCGGCGACATATGTCTCCTTCTCGAGTGGCTAGTTTCGACGGACACCGCGATAGAAAAGGACAGCGAATACCCGTTGCGTTTGACCGACGGCGTCTGCAGGCTGAAGAAAAACGCCACCGGAGTCCACGTGTCCACTTTCACTTGTGACGAGTGAGTCTCAGTCTTTAGGAACTTTTTTGTGCCGCGTAAAAGACTCCGCTTTCTCTCTCCCCATGACTTAATGATGACGGACGCGGAGACATTTAGGTAGCACGTTTTACCGGCACCGCAACGGGACGGTTCCAATCCGACAGTTAACTTTATATTCAAGTTTGAGCATTAAGTTGTCCGCGGGCGGGGTACATAGCTTGGAGAACTGATGACCGTTGGGGCGAAAAAGTTCTGTCCTGGCAACCGTGGACCGGACGAACACAACGTGGGCAGGCCTCCCAACAGATGGTCAGACGACCTGGCTACGGTGGCGGAGAGTCACTGGATGCGGACGGCACAAGACCGTGAAGCATGGGAAACCATGAGGGAGGCCTATGTACTGCAGTGGGCGTCGAATGGGTGATGATGATGATGGCAGTCAGCGCACTTGCCCCTAACATACAACTGAACTAGCAGCCGGCGGACTTCAAGCGAAGGACCGCATGCTTTCAGTTGCGAGCTGCCAGTTAGTCCTAGTCCTAGGCGCGATGCAACTCAAATGCCATAAAATATGCGATCGCGGTGGCAGCAAGCTTGCACCCTGCAGTCGGCGCGCATACGACGAGCTTGCACCCCACTGAGGCGCCTGCAGGCTGAAGAAATATGCCATCGGAGACCCGGTAACCACTTTCACCCCTCCTTCACAATTTCCTCCGTCTAAGCAGTGGATTGTAGAAACTCGAAGAAATTCGAAGGACGGTAGCACATGAATGAATTTAAATGGAAATCTATCACGGCCAAGTAGGCTTCACAAGTTTACTAGTAATAGGCGACAAACATAAAAAATGGAACTTCGTGAAAATTCCTTTCAAAATTACAATGTTATAAGTTCTTTAAAACAGTTTAACCCTCCTTCGGAACGCTAAAATGCCCGTTTTTGTAAAGGTAAGAGTTTGCGTATTAAGTCTGCGTGAAACTAATGTTACAAAAACTCTATTTCAAGCTTCGTCGGCGCTGAAGACAAGATCCTGCAGGCGATCGCGACCCACGGCCCGGTGGCGGTGGCGGTCAACGCGCTCATGTGGCAGAACTACCTCGGCGGCGTCATACAGTTCCATTGCAGGTGAGAGAGTTCTATCTATCTTAAGCGCTAACTTGATGACATATCGGTGAAATTTTGGAAGGCACTCAATGACTTCGGACCGTCAATTTGTTCTGTTCTGTTTTCGGTATCTTTCAAATGATTAATCAGCGGTTAAGCGGCGGCAATTAAAATCATAACTTGTTTATAATACGTTTTTTTTTAAATATCAGAATTCTGAAACATCTACTTTTTGGAACCTACAGTTTAGAAACTAGGGTGAACAACCTATACTTTAATCGATTTCCGCCCAAAACTTCCTTAACGTTGTAGATTCTTGGACCGAGGTTCTTGTCGGTAGGTTCTAAAAGACCTCCTATATTTATTAAGATTAATGATGTTCATTTTCTCCAAAGACGCCTTATAAAATTTAAACAGCGTTTAAACAACCGATGGCAAAGACAAAGGCCAGCTTCTGAATTGAGAATTTCGCTAAGTAAATAATTAACTTAAAAACCTATTTAGAGGCTAAAAATTTGACAAATTAAGTTTTTTTTTTAAATTTGTTCCTTATCACGGGTTAGTGCATTAAAAATAAAAATAGTATAAATAATTAACTGTAGTGGTGTCTCATCGAATTTCCCAGAAAAGAGCGTGACAGAACGTAACTTAAGTGGTCACTTAAATTTCTAACGTGGAATTCCTTATTTCAATATTTCTAAGTTGCACCGACTACCCGTCTCTAATTTCTTTCTTGTCTCCGTATATGGTTCATCATCATCATCAACTATTTGACGACCACTGCTGGACGTAGGCCTCCTCATGGTTTATGTGATATATGGTTGTCTGGATGAAGTTGCCTTTAGTAATAAGGCAGCCAATTGTACTATATTTTTATATAATTTTAATTACTGTAATTTCTGTGTACAATGAAGAATATTCTATCTATCTATCTCACTTAGTGAAATTCTCAATTCAGTAATCGGCCCATAGTGAACTTCGCCGTCGCGCGAATCTGGTCCGTCTTATGGTAATCACGTCTATTGTCTTCTTGGTTTTTACGGTTATCGACCCACCGAAAGACGGCCATATCTCGGCCACCACTCTGCGAGTGCCTTCGTCCACCGTCCATCTAACCAGATATTCCGCGATGTTGTAAAAAAGTTGAGGCTTGTAGAGCTAGAGGCTTGGCCCTTTATGGGATCCAATAAAATATTTTTAATACAGTTGCTCAAAAAGTGGCGTATTGCAGGGACGTATAGCGTGCGGGATGTGGGCTATTACATTACACACTCGTGCTTTAGTATTGTGTCGGTCATGTACGAAGTACGATTAAGATACGTTACCATGCAATGACCGAAAGGAAACGTTTCCCAGTAATAATCGGACATTCGGTCTATTCGTTCATTGCTCTCGCGATCACGGATTGGCTGAATGAATAAATGAACCGGACCGGGTGACGAATATGGCCGAGAGCGAACGAACGCTGCATGAGAGAGAGTGTGGTGATTGAACTGAACGGAGCGAAATTGTTTCGATCGGTCTCCCTTCAGCCGGTCGATCTTTTCCGAACTTTAGAAGTAGGTCGTATGTCGTAGCAATAAAGATTGTTTTTACTTGTTTTGTTTTTTGTTTCATTCATTGTGTCAATTCTGCGCTGCTGGTTCGCGTGCTAATCCAAGTAGGTACTTTTGTAAAAGTAATACCGTGTTGTTTTCTTGATGTTAGTTTCTCTAACGAATATAACATAATATTTTCACTATGTTATTATAGTGAATTATTGGTGAAGGAGATTTTTCTGAATCGTGCGCTTTGGGACGCTTATTTCTGTGGTAGTAATCTTGTTCTGCGAGCTACTTTTGTTCTTTGCAAATAACAAAAGTAGCTTACGATAATCTAGATGGTAATAATTATTTCATTGTACGTAGGAAAAAAAACTACTCGAACTAAAAATATTTTTTGATTGATTTTTACCATAGTACTTCTAATATAATGGTGGCACGGCAACATTTAAAATATTAATCATAAATTAATGGTCCTGTAAAAATACAGATATTAAAAAAAAGCATATTTTATGGCTGAAAGGTCAAAACGTGAACGTTGAGATGGTTCTACTATGAGGTCCTAATAGTACTAATATACAGTACTAGTACATTGTCTCAAATGCGATCTTTAAGATGTCCGAGCAGGCCCAATACTATCGTGCTTTTTTTACCTTTCCCGCACTAGTGCGTTCTCTTTCCCAACTGTCAAAATAATGTCTATTAAAAAAAAAACCAACCATGTAGTGTTTACAAAAAAAAAATTATAGAAGTTTTTATGATTCATGCAAATACTTATATTTCTAAAAAGAAGCTACTAATTGGTTTCAATATCAGATTTAATGATTTGATTGAATTAGTTAGGTTAGGTTTGATTTCATTTCATCGCATTAAATTTCATTTTCATTTCATATCAATAAAAAAATTCTACTGAAGACTTGGCTGTATGGGCATAGTTCCCTTTGCCTATCAGAATGGGTGAAGAAAAAAAAATGTTTCAGCTGCGACTCGGCTCGGGTCGACATTTGTCAGAACTCTTTGGAATGACAGCCTTTCCGCACTTGTAATGAAATATACTATTATCAGCAAAAGCGTTAAGCTATGGGCCGATTTCTGAATTGAGAATTTCACTAAGTCAATACTAGTAACGTTCTGTCACGCGCTTTGCTGGGCAATTCGAAGAGACAGCACTACAGATAAATATTTACGTATTTAAAGTATTCAATATTCAAATTGTCACAGAAACACAAAATAAGGTGAACACGTAGGTGAACAAACTAAAACAAAAATTGTCGTGAAGAGAACATGCGAGTAAGGCGGGATTTTCACGCATTATATTCACGCAAATCTTTATAAGGAGGGCAATCCGTTTTTGTTACTCAAAAAGGTATATATTATAAAAAGGCTATTTAAGTACAGTTTGCAGCGGGTCACTTTATCGATTGACTGTTCCGAAGATTCTTTCTGTAGTTATAGTGCGGATACAACCAATTGACTTTGACAATCAACGAATTTGAGGCGTGTAATAAAGATCAACAAAGATGTACTAACTCGAGCACACATGTAAACACATAGGAACCTTATCACATTAACGTCTTCTAGCCTGATGTCTGAGAAATTGACTATTTTGACTTTGACAAGGTATTAAAGTGCATACATGTTAGTGCACGTGACCCGTACTACATCAGATTAAGAATAGAGTCCCTATCCAGAACTTCCTCCAATGCAACGTAAGCTACTGGCTGATTTTTGCCTAAATCGTAATCGAAAGATCGCCAGACTTAAAAGCTCAGTACGCCGTTTGCCTTAGTTGCAACTATTCAATTAATTTCAACGTAAATAACTTACATTCTGTTTGCTGTTAAAGCACAATGTAACATGAGTACAAGTGAAAGCCGCTGCCTTCGGGCCGTAATGTAGTAACCTATCTAGAACTCTATAAGTACAATTCACTAACGTGTTAGTGAAATATTTCAAAACCTAACAAACGAATGATTAAATAAATCTCTTCTAATAACCAAAAGTTGAGAATTCTAGAAAAAAATCGAACTATATTAATCTATAAGCACGATCTCTCCAATGAGGGAATGATAAAACTGTTATTTTTGTGGAAGTTCCCTATTTCATAATCACGTGTTCTCTTCCCCAGCGGCGCTGCAACAGACCTCAACCACGCCGTGGAACTCGTTGGCTACGATCTAACCGGCGAGGTGCCCTACTACATAGCCAAGAACTCTTGGGGAACCCTTTTTGGAAACTCTGGCTACCTTCACCTTGCCGTAGGCGGCAATATGTGCGGACTGGCCAACGAGGTCGCTACTGTCGACGTGAAGTAACATTTAAGACTTAATCATTACACTTTAAAGGTTAGCAACAGCAGATTGACCTAGATAGGGCTTTTAAAGCCCACTCCAGGATTTTGGGTTTCTGCATACGTCTGGGATTCGGTGTGACAGACCTTTGATTTACACCCGTATTCTAAGACGTTCCTTGAAGTTTTCCTCCACTCCACTCTTGCTCAACCGAGGAAGACAGTATTTTAAAACGTATTGAATTTCCTCCAATAGTTTCTCACACGAGTCGAGGAATCAACTGGCAAAGCTAGGGTACCTCGGGATCTACCTTAAAGCCTCCTCGAGAAAAACTTCTGCCTGTCAAAACATAGCAACGACATTGCCAACATAAAAAACCAAATTCTCACTCGAGTTAAACCACAGATTATATTGACTGTACTCACTCGAGTTCACTCCAAATACAGACTGGTGATACTAACTCAAGGAAATGTCTCCACCTCTCCTCGACTCCACCTCCATTGAGTACTGAGTCGAGGAGACATTGAGGAACGTCTTGGAATACGAGTGTTAGTCCAGCTACCCACACTAGATATGGCCATGCGATACCTGCACCTACCTCGATAGTAATAATTGCTTCCACACAACACAATTACTTGTCCTGTCCTTGTATCACGTACCTAACTTTACCATCCTATAGGGTTAGGCATTTAGACGAGTCAAAATATTTAACAGTTTGGAGTAAGCTTGAATTCAGCACGAATTCTCAAAGAAATTCATAGATGGTGCTTACAGGCGTGGCCATAGAAGAACCGGAATACGGCTGTCATAATACGGATACGGATGTCCCTGTTCTTGTATAAGCACGCCTAGAAGCGGCATCTATGAAATGCTTTGTGAATTTGTGCTGAAAGTGGCTCATTCAGGCAACTCCGCCTTACGTGGTTGCATCCCTGGTTCCAAACTAAACCCTGTGCTATAGTAACCAAGTATCACACGCATTTAAATACACCCAGATTGAGGCCATTTATATGGGTGTCGTTCTGTGATATCGTTATTCTTTCCAAGCCACTTTTTGGGCTTGACGCGTTATTTTAACCCTTTGTTTGCCGCCACTGCTGGGGCACGGGTGTCTTCCTGCATCGCAGGAAGATTAGGCCATACTCCACCGCGGGGGCCAAGTCCGGGTTGGTGGAGGATTGTAAGACAAGGGCGGGCCTGACTATCAGAAGTTATCGAGCCGTCCAAAAGGCCTCTGACATGGCTTAACGACTGCCTTTATTAGACAGCCGGCACCAACGGCTTAACGTGCCTTGCGAAGCACGGAAGCTTCCGTGGTTTCATGCTTGTTGCGTTTGCCTCTGTTCACATAAGTCTATAATTTTTTGTCTTGTACAAGTACATACATTTACGTATACTTACGCCTGTAGGTATATCGAAGAGATAGGCAGAGACCAGGGTATGCAGCGCTCCCCAGTTTTCTCGAATTATTCATTAGGGCCTTATTTCTGCTAATGCATGAACATGGCGATTTGATTTCGTTGCTGCTTCAAGACTACGCGCGCACATACACCGAATCTTCTAGGCGTCAATGCTATGAAAACGTGACCCGTCCATGTATCTCTCATGGCACTATAATGCACTAACAGAATCGAAGCCCAGGTGTTTTCTTCTTGCACGTTCGCATTAGGCGTCCAAAGAAAATGTTCCGATGTAAAAACCTAACTGAGTAGGTACTCGGGGCTGCAAGTGATGCAAATTACTTGAGCCAGATGTCGCTGCCTGTACGTAATACAGAGAAAAATTGTAGAGGTTCGAAATTTCACTGATGCCGGTGAGTCGCCCATTAGCTCAGTTGGAAAGAGCGCTGGCACGGATAGCGAGAGGTCGCGGGTTCGAATCCGGCATGGGTGGAATTTTTAGCCTCTAAATAGGTTTTAAAAAATGTTCTGTGCAATTAATAATGTTGGCATGTTGGCATTATTTAAAAGCAATAATAATATACTAAGTTGGTATATTTGAAGCAATACTCTGAAATGCAGTCTTGCCAAGTGATAAATACTTTTAGATGTCTCTACATTCTCTTAATATTAGAAAAAGCCTTATTAGGTAATTGAAAACACTATTTTTGAAAACACGCCTCAGATGCAAGGCAAGCTATTTTAACTGCATTTGAGGAGTGTTTAATCAAGAACTGTAAAATGTATATGCCTTACGATTTACCGAAACCTTGTTCTTATACATAATACCCTTAGTTCATAGCACGTAGTCTAACTCTAGTCTAGATATACTAATTTTATAATACAAGCTTCAACTAATACTGTAAAGACTTAATGGATTGTCCGTGAACAGTTTTTATACATTCAAAGTCGGTTTTAATGGTTCGCGATATTCGTAGGTATATGAAATGAAAAGGTTTTATTCAAAGTAGCGCGAAACTGCGGCTTAATGAACGTTACAATTCAAACTAGGTGTCCATTTCAAAAGCTTGATCATGTTGGAAAAAAAATGGACAAAAAAACTCCAGGGTACTCCCTATACAGGGTGTAATCGTGACAGGGTATATAAAGGAAGCTTATATCCACGTAAATGTACATTTATTTATAAAAACCTATTTAGAGGCTAAAAATTCCACCCATGCCGGGATAGCTAATGGGCGACTCGCCTATTAGCTCAGTTGGAAAGAGCGCTGGCACGGATAGCCAGAGGTCGCGGGTTCGAATCCCACCATGGGTGGATTTTTTAGCCTCTAAATAGGTTTTTAAAATTGTTCTTAGCACGGGTACTAACCCGTGCTAAGAAATGCACTAATAATTTTTAATGCACTAGCATTAAAAAGAATATAAACATTTATTTATGTTATCATCTTTAAGGCGCTTTTGGTTGGTAACTAGCGCCACAAATGGAATAAAAATAATGACTTGTTTTGTAACACGTTTTTTTCACGTGAAAATATCTTAATATCTGTGATTATTGGTTTTAGAACATACAGCCTAGAATGTGCTATCAACATCCTAGGACGTTCATAGATTTCCGGGAAAACGGCCGTTTTCGGCGGAAATCGATTAAAGTCCTAATCGATTAAGGTGGTTGATCTTAGGTTCTAGACTGTAGGACCTAAAAATATCTGTCATAGTGGTTAAGATTTAATATTTTTGAACTAAAACTTTCGTAAGCACATAGTAGACTTTTAGTCCGGATCTACTTACGGGTGTTGTTATATCGGAAGAGTCCGACCAGGTTTCGCTCCGATTCGCAGAGCTTAATCATGGTGAGCAGAGACGGAGCTTGCGTCCTCGGTTGCTCGTCTCACACAGTGTGAGAGTGCGACCAACAACAACAACGAGCAACCTCGGTTGCTCGTTGTTGTTGTTGGTCGCACTCTTCCGATATAACAACACCCGTAAGTAGATCCGGACTAAAAGTCTAAGATTTAATATGTTTACTTTTCAAAAAAAAACTTATTATAAAACAATTCATGACTTTTATTCCACTGGTGCCGCTAGTTAGCACCCCAAAGCGCCTTAAACCTAGAACATTACGGCGCTATGCGGTGCCAACTAAGGCCACCAAAGCAAAATAAAACATATTAGTACCGCATAGCGAAATAATAGATTTTTTAAAGAACTGCAAAATACTCTGAAAGAACACTTATAGTGGGAATAGATCAAGGTGTAATTGTGATGTTGCCGTGCCGGACGACCTCTGTGGCGGAGCGGTAGCGCATCTGCCTACTATCTGAGAGGTCCCGGGTTCGAACCCCGGCTGGGGACAAAAAAAAACCCTAGGTCTGGATGTTTACATGTTTGTGACGTCGTTGTTTCTGGTACCCACAACACAGGGTATCCTAGTGTGGGGCCAGAAGCAATGTACGTATGTGCCTGTATGTAAATGTTATGTTATGACTGAATGTACAATATTTTTATGAGATTTCTTAATTTTCTTTTTGTTAAGGTTTTTTTTTGGCCTTTTTGCATCTACGTAATGAGATGATATATATAGCGACCAGTGACATCTTTCACTCTTGCTAGATGGGTGAAGGGACCACTCGGATGGTGTTGTGCCTAGGACATGGTTTTATAGATGGTGTAGGCTTGCCCAGCACCTATACCATCCTGACAGCCTAGTCCATAGGAAAGACGTCAATACGTGCGGAGCCGCGTGTTTCCTCACGATGTTTTCCTTTACAGTTAGCGTGTGGTATTGCGACTGCAATTTCGCAAATGTACGTAACGGGTTCTAAAACCTTACTAAAAATGAAATTAAAAAAAGTTTATTTATAAGGTTTTTAATTTTCAAGTTGTTCTCCTAAGAGTGTTTGTTAATTTTCAAGTTGTTCCTAAAAAGATATTCAAAAACACCTAGGAAAGAGCGATAAGTCGTCGCTATCGCTGTAGTTAAATTTGGTGTTGGTCATTATTTTTATTTTCATAGACATTCCGCGTAATTAGTTGTTTAAGTTTGAGTGCAAATTAGATTAGTCATAAGTAATCTTTATTACGTATGGTAGTGTGTTGTGTTTTGTTGTCATGTCCACTAAGTTTATTTTATTGAAGGAGTTTAACACTGTGCCATAAGAAAAGTGCCTTAAGAGGCGTCCTCATCGTCAAAATTTATTTAGAAAACCAAACGGTGTGGAAAGAAAAAAGAGAAGTAAAATGTATTCAGAAATAAATGAATAAAATATTATATTATAAAATAAAACCGTGTTGCAATTTTCACAGTGCCCAAGACTTTTATTTGGTTGCGACAGTACGGAAATAGTTAGCCAGATAAGAAAATTATAGATAGATAGAATATTCTTTATTTTACACAGAAATTACAGTCAAAATTAAAATTAAAAAGACATTATGTTTGTATTTTTTTACAGTTTAAGCTTTCCTAACGAATCCTAAGGGACTGCCAAACTTTTGACACAATGTTGTCTGCGATAAAATTCATAAGTTCATAACTAAAAAAAGCGGACGTCTGAACAAAATGTTGACTAATATTTCACTGTCTGAAGTTGTGTGAAAAAGACCACTTGCAACGATAAAATGGCATTAATGGAAAATGTCAATAACATTACAATGTCGAGAAATACTACTTACACTTTCTGAAAGTGATTGTATTTTTTTGAAGGTTTCTTTGTACTAATTTGTTATTACCTATTTACATGGGCTGAATAGTCCTGAGGCTGGACTCTCGGCGCTGATTTTCTGTCAGTGTCGATAGCTCTCTATAGTGCAGTGTCGTATGTTGCTAACTGATTAACTTATTGATATAACAATAGGCTCTTGTTCGATCGTTACCGATAAAAGTGTATAGGTTGAACATAATTAAACAAATTAAATAAGTTAGTCATGCATGAGCAATAGGTATATCCATTTACACAAATAAACAGAGATCAAAATATTTCTACACAAAATTATAAATACACATGCACATTTGAACAACCGAAAAAGGGATGTACCTATTAGAAAAGTACCTAAAACTGGCGTGCGTGTGCGACGACTAATGAAGCGTAGGTGATTTGTCAGGGGCTATGTCGTTCCAGCACTTAGAGACGACACACTTACAGCTGACACGGAATATATTCATGTAACGCGCGGGATTACGAGTTGTCTTTGTGCATTTGCTGCTCCCGAGGTGACAGTTCTAGTTTCTTGAACTAGAAGTTTTATTGGCACCTGCCATGCCAAACAGTGTGGCCAGGTGCATGCGTCGTAGACACTCAATGTTCAGGAGCTTTGCGGCATTCAAGTACGGAGTTACATGGATGGGATCTAGATGGGATGGGACGCTTTGCACTCGCTGTTTTAGTCTGGCCATGTTCACATCCACCATAGACCATTTCACCTAAGTTTATTCTTGCTAGTAGGTAGATATCAATTATTACCTTAGCGTAAAACGCTAATCAGTGCTGAAGTAATCGCGTCTATTATACATTATAACATTATCAGGTGATAAGAGCAGTTCCGGCAACATTTTTAACATGATCATGACATGGTGAAATGTCATAGGCGATAACTTTTTGAGGTTCTTCGCCACAGCAAGGCTCGGAAGATGTTCTGAAGGTTCTTTTTACTGTTGTCATTTTCTCTTCCGCTCCACTTGGTGATGGCGGTCTCCTGCAGCACTGCAGCACCCTGGATTAACACTCAGGCTACGTTTTATTGCGGGAAAATATCTTATTCCCATGGGAAAATCGATAAACCGCGGGTAACACCGCTGGACGCAGCTAGCTGGGAAATAATACCACACCTAACCTACTGTAGGTATTTTGTGTTAATAACATTAATCAAGTTGATGATCCATGTTGTCATGCAATCAGATACAATCGGTTGAATGAGTTATATAATGTTTCACACACAAAAACACCAGGATTTATAGATTTTATCTAATTTGTTTTAACAGAATAACAAAGTTAGTAACTACATGCTAAGAATATTATTGTTTGTTAAAGTAGGTCCTACTCTTGATTCGGGGGTTACAGATAAAGCACCTTTTCTTTTTTTTGGAGCTGGTTATTGATATATAACACGAATATAAAGAACAACACATTAATTATGAATCACAAATTTATTTATTTTCTAATATAATACTAATACATATCTACATCATACAATCACAGTTTTACAATACAATAATTTATAAAATCACACGTGTTTACATATTCTCCTAACCTAAATAGAACATGAGGTTTACCTACGTAAGTAAACCACAGATTCTAATTACCTAGGTATTACAATACAATAACATTTTCACAGTCATTAATAACATCACAGATTTCTTATAGTTATTACCTAAATAAAATCGCAGTTTTACAAACATTGATCATATCAAAAATTTATACATTTTTTAATTATATAAACGAAATCAGTTTGTAAGATAATTTCTGATGAAAAATTCCTGAAATAAAATTCTCAACTTCAATCATGTTAAGTTTTCCATGCTATTGGTCAACCGTAATTTCGTCACTAATTAGCTCCATTTGGACCTCCTGTATAAAAACATCCACTCTTATATGTCTTTTATTTCCTTCAGCAACTTTCCGCCATAAGGTTATCTGGAAGCAATTGCTTTTATCAATAAGCCCGCCAATTGTACTCTGTATCTTAACGTGTTTTATAATATGTGCTCTGGTGTACAATAAAGAATATTCTTACCTTATTCTTATCTTATCTTATCCCTACTGCTGGGGCACCGGTCCTGCACCGCAGGAAAGTTACGCCATACTCCACCGCGACAGCCGGCAGAACTTCGCGTGCCCTTGCGAAGCACGGAAGTGCTCGGAAAAATGCCACTAGCGGTAGTACAGGGTGGTCTATCGCACTTGACCGCGCCTATTGTTGCTTTAATTCAAGTGATTGATGCCAACCACTCGGTTCGGCTAGGCCACGGGCGCTTCGTTCGAATAGGCCACGGACGCTTCGACATCGCGATTAATACCTTGGATTGATTGGCCACTGCTTAGTATTACAAATAAATACTTTGTGATTCATAATTATTGTGCTGCAGTTTATATTTGTTTCTATATACCAATGGGGGTTTATGAACATTATTGTACTTTATTATTATTATACTCTATACCTCACAAATCCCCATTAACGATATTAAGACACGCCAATGGGGATTTATGAACAAAAAGTTACCAATCCCCATCAATGGAGATTAGTGAAATAACCCTCAAGCCAACAAACAAAAAAAGAATGGGTGCTCTCTTCGGAGTATAGTGAACTTTCTACTTGACACTTTTGCTATAGCTTTAGCATGATTTAACATAACGTTATAGTTTCTGTATCAAGTTAGATAGATAGAACACTTTATTGCACAACCAGAAAAAGAATACAACCATGATTGTAGACTTTTAGTCCGGATTTACTTACGGGTGTTGTTGTATCGGACTTTTCCGATATAACAACACCCGTAAGTAAATCCGGACTAAAAGTCTACAATGTGTTGTGCTTACGAAAGTTTTAGTTCAAAAACAACCATGATTTTTTTAATCTAAGTAATTTTATACAATTGGCGGTCGTATCGCTAAGAGCGATCTCTTCCAGACAATAATATTAATAAGACAATAATATATAAAGGCAAATCATGTGGAAACTAGACTCGTATGACAAGTATGAACAGAAAAAAAAATATTTTGCCGTGCCTGTCTTATTTAGACGTCGCACGTTGTATTGAATTGTTGAATGTACTCACAATAAAACAATTGTACAGTTTGATACTTCAACATTTTATTATCAGACTATCAGCGAAAATAACAACGGGTGTAATCGGTGCGCCTTGTCCGCCCATCTCATTACGTTCGACTTATAGTTTGCTTTGATCCGAAAGATGCTTTGACCATAACTGCTCATACATAGGCTGCTACTTATGTATGCGGAATCTGGGATTCCAATAATTTTAAACGCAATGTCTTACCTCCATGGTCAAATTCGTTCTTTTTATAAATACTGGCCACTAATATTTTTCTCTTATATACGTTAGTGTTTTGTTTTTGTTGGGTTTAAAATGCCATATCGCTGAAAAAATGGAACTCACTCGTGAAAATATTCGTGCTATGATTTATTATTACGATTTTCGACGTGGTTTAACGCAACGAAGTTAATTGATCTACGCAACGCACTGTGCGTAGATCAATTAACTTCGAATTTTGGTGGTGAAGCTCCATCAAAAACGATTGTGTATCACTGGCTTAGTGAGTTTAATCACGGGCGCAGTAAGCTCGCGGACGAAGTTAAAGAAGGTCGCCCGAAATCGGTGGTTGTGCCACAAAATATTGAAGCTGTGCGAAAACTAATAATGCAAGACCGCCATGTTACGTATCGCGAGATAGAGGCTATTCTGTGCATATGTATGACGAGCATTCGTAGGATATTACATGAACATTTGTCTGTTATAAAAAATTGTTCGCGTTGGATCCCGCACAACTTAACTCAGGATCAAAAAGATGCTCGCGTCGAATGGTGCAAGAAAACTTAAAAAAAAATCAACGGAGGCGACTCAAAATCTGTTTATAATATCTACACAGGTGACGAATCCTGGATCTACGCGTACGATCCCGAAACTAAACAACAATCAACAGTTTGGGTGTTTCAAAATGAGCCGAACCCTACAAAAGGGGCTCGTGCAAAAAGCACTGTAAAGCAAATGGTGGCCTGCTTTTTTGGTATTAATGGCCATGTGGCTACAATACCACTGGAGAATCGCAGAACGGTTAATTCGGAGTGGTACACGACCATTTGTTGGTCGGAAGTATTTGAAGAAATACGCCAAAACAACCAGCGACGCAGAATCATACTTCACCATGACAATGCCAGCTGTCATACATCTCAGGAAACAACTACATTTTTGGATGGTCAAAAAATAGAATTGATGGGTCATCCACCGTACAGCCCTGATTTTGCTCCCAATGATTTCTATTTATTCCCAAATGTAAAGAATAAATTACGTGGTCAACGATTTTCGACCCGTGAAGATGCCGTAGATGAGTTCAAACAGCACGTTTTGGAGATACCTCAATCAGAGTGGAAAAAGTGTTTTACAAATTGGTTTCATCGAATGCATAAGTGCATCGATCATAGTGGAGAATACTTTGAAAAACAAAAAAAAGCATATTTAGCCATATACATTTGTTTATTTTTTCTATTCCGCATACATAAGTAGCAGCCCTCGTAATGCACGTGTATCACGTACAAGACATCCGAAAGCGGGTGGATCAAGTCGTCAATACTAACAACTTTTATAACGAGGAAAACTTTCAGATGTACTTACTACAAATTTTTATGCGGCTGATGGTGACTTGAATGGAACAGCTTTTTATGTGATTTCGAAATTTCGCTCATAAGAATATTCTTTCTTGTACAAAATTAACCAAAAACATAACTAAATAAAAGTAACAATGAAAAAAAGTACAACGGGCAATCTGGAAAAGAAAATAAAAGTATTAGCTAAAAAAATTAAATGTATTCCTATTGAAGCGTAGAACTCTCTATTTTCGGTTAAATATGGATACTTATTACATTGTTGACTTTTTGTCTGGATCTACTTACGGTTAGATCGCTTGCCCGCAGTGTGAGACGAGCAACTGACGACGCGAGCTCCGTCTCTGCTCACCATGATTAAGCTCTGCGAATCGGAGCGAAACCTGGTTGGACTCTTCCGATATAACAACACCCGTAAGTAGATCCGGACAAAAAGTCTACAATGTGTTGTGCTTACGAAAATTTTAGTTCAAAAAAAGATACTTATTACGTTACTCTGTTGGTCGTATTTGCTTTGCGATATTAATGGCCATTGGCTGATCAACCGGTGATGAAAGATAAACTGTGTAAGTGTCACTTTCTAAAGTGAGTCACGGTTTTTCCCACCCCTCCGGAAGATTATGTCCCGCTCACTTCATGCCTCTCTGGTCTGTTATCGTTTCGAAACACACGTCTTGGTGGTTTTAAATTCGTGAATAACAGCCGGGCGCGAGTAGTCACTCGCCGGTATCCCAAGAGGAAAGAGTTTTTCAGGGAAGAGACGTTTTTGTTGGTTTTATAGTATGCGGGAAACTGTGATACCGGTGTCGGAAACGTGAAATCATGAGTGTGACAGTGGGTGTGTTTAGATAGTTTATGTTGGTACCAAACAAGATACCTACTAGCTGCACTTATATGCATAACTAATTAGTTGCATCTTTAGAAACTGCTCCATGTTGAGGGAGCTTATCGCACCTTCACCGACATGGTTTATGATACAGTGATACCAAGTTGTTGTAATTTATTTGACGGCCTCGGTGGCGCAGCGGTTTGGCACGCTGTTTGTGCCACCGAAGGTGGCACAAACAGCGTGCCAAACTGTTTGTGCCACCTTCGGTTTGTGCCACCTTCGGTTTCACCTGTTTTTGGTGAAAACAGTTTCACCAAAAACAGGTGAAACTGTTTGTGCCACCTGTTTGTGCCAAATCGGGTTCGATCCCCGGCCGGGTCAAACTAGGAAACGAACTTTTCTAGTTTGTCTTGGGTCTTTGATGTTATCTATGTATTTATTATATTAAATATATCGTCGAGTTAGCACCTATAACAGAAGTCATTTAGTTGTAACACAAGTCATTTAGTCTGTGTAATGATGATTGGCCTTTTACATCTACGTAATGAGATGATTTATACAGCGTCCAGTGGTATCCTCACTCACACTAGATGGGTGAAGGGACCACTCCGACGAATTATTATTATTATTATTATCAGCATCATCATCGTCATCGTCATCGTCATCGTCATCGTCATCGTCATCGTCATCTTCATCGTCATCGTCATCATCATCATCATCACCATCATCACCATCACCATCACCATCATCATCATCATCACTTTATGCCTTCTTACACTAATAGGTACTTAGCTGCTTTTAAAATTTAACGTATCAACAGAAATGTTGACCTGTTTTAAATGAGTTTCACAAGCTAGTTAGGTAAATACGTATTATCTTTACATAATCGTACCATTTAATCCATTTGATCGTTTAATAATCCTGTCAATATTGTTGGGTAAAGGACCCACTTAAATACTAATACTTAAAACTAATAAAACAAATAACTCACAAATTGTCTGCGTCGACGCCTCTCTACTTGGCAGCCGGCGCCGCCCGGGGTGGGTGCACTGAGGTTTGGGGATCCCTAGACTTCCCCGTCTATCCCCAAGAGATAAGATAAGATAATTGTTTATTTGAACTCAAAAAGATAAAATTTGTTACAATATGATTGTGCCCTAACTCCTGAACTAGGCGGGAACCTGTATCTCAGGAGTCAGTGCTGTCCCAAAAGGTATTCATGATACAATGCTATTCTGTGGAAAATTATGAATATAAAACAATCAAATGTTATGTACACTTTCTTAGGAAAGTGTACATAACATTTGTACATAACTTTCTGGGGAAAGAGCAGAGCTCTTTCCCCAGAAAGCTACGTATCTGCAGTGCACTTTCACGACACCGCGTTTCACCAATTGTATTTGTCCACTATTTTGGGCGATCCGTCGCCCACAACCAAAAGTATTCAGTTCCAGGCTTCTGAGTAACCATGGTGCATCTGAAGGAGGAACCTTTTGGGTCGGCGAAGAAGTTCACGTGGCTCACTGACTCGGGATTCTCGGTTTCTGTAATATCCTACGGTGTTACCATCACTTCTATCATCGTAAGTTGAGTACATTATTCTTCAGGTACAATTTGTATAGGTATACATAGTCCTGTAAATAGATATATCTTATTAATAACTAGCTGTGCGCGCGACTACGTTCGCGTTTCATTACTATAAGTATGTATATCAATATTCATGTTTGCACCAACTACCTGTCTCACATTTACTTCAGCAACTCTTCATCGTAGGTTGTCTGGAAGAAATTGCTCTAAGCAATAAGGCCGCCAATTGTATTGTATCTTTGTAATTATTTTTTGTTTGTGTTTTCCTGGTGTACATTAAAGAATATTCTTATCTTATACCCCTCACCCTTTAATCAAGGCCATGGTCTATCTCCGTTCACAATTATGTCTCCACTGCTGGGACACGGGTCTCTTCCTGCATTGCAAGAAGGTTAGGCCGTACTCTACCACGGGGGCCAAGTCCGGGTTGGTCCGGTCCGGGGGCCAGGGCACAGCGGCTAGACGGGGACGGTCGAGAAGAGAAAGAAGGTGGGGTGTATTGCTCAAGCTTATGCTCAACATAAATATTCATGCTGGAATGATAAATTAGATTGAAGTGAGTCACCCAAACATACTTAATTTAGATATTCTTATAATCATAGCACTTATGCAGTCTAACAAGGAATATAATTTGTCCGTACATAGATAGTTTTGCATAAAAGAATGGTCCAATATTTTCGATTGTTTGTAGGTTACATAGATAGTTTTGCATAAAAGAATGGTCCAATACTATCGGTTGTTTTTTTGTATTAGCCATAGAATAAAAAAAACATTATATTTATTTATTGCATGCATACTATTATCACATAAGCAACAATAAAAAAATCATTCACAAAAATTTCGGTCACATAGTCTAAGAAAATTAATACAAAATATATATAAAAATACGTCGATCAAATAACCCGCCCCGAGACATGTCCGACCCAAAGGTACCCATGACACTGGCAGCATTACCGTGCTGCACAGCGAGGAATATCCTTTGCATCAAAAATGCCCCAGAGCGGTAGTCAAAGCCACGGTTCCTGAGACGACGCCCTATCTCCTTAACAAAAACTCTGACCTGGGTACCTAAACTCCATTATTTTCCAGGGCGAGTGGCACAAAAATGTAGCTAAAAAAGCATTGATATTATTATGTTGTTTATCTTGACTTTGACTGCCGACACTTATAAAAAAAGTTTACATGTAATAAAAGTCGTACGTCGTTGCTTTAGTAACCTTGTAACCTTGCCTAACCTTTTTTTTTTCACCCAGGAGGAACCCCAATTACGGGTACCACCGGCTCGGGGGAGCACAGTGGTTATGTCGGACTCCCCGCCCTGAAAAGGGCGGTATACCGTCTAAAACTCCTGGGGTGTTCCTCCGCACCGCAAAGGCCGTTCTTTGCGGCCACGGGGACGCTTACGCACACTTCCGCGACCCCGTCTGCGGGCGCCCTTTCGGGCACTCCTTCGCATCGCATCGGACCGAACGACGGGCGAGGGAACGCCGCATCTCTTCGTTGGAGCGCATATTGGCCAAGTGCGAACCCCTTGGCCACCACACGCCCCAACGCGCCGCCCCCTCCATCCCATTGTTGTGTGGTCCAATGGGATTAGAGGAGGAAGGCGCACCTCCTCGTTGGGGCCAATGTCCTGTCGGCCCCCACACGCCCCACACGCGAGGCCCTTCACTTCGCCCACCAGCACTTCTCTGAAAGCAGAGAAGGCGGTGAGCGACCGCGCGGGCCCCCTCCGTGCCAGAAGGCACCCTCGGACCACGCAAGGGCGCCTTCCGGCCCGCCGTGATGGAGGCGGAGGGTCCCCCGACCCTCGGCGTCCCGGCGGCCACTCTGGTCCGACTGGTACGAGGCGCGCGCGCTTCCGCGCAGCGGCGCCCCCCAGTCGGTCCTTCATTCGGTTGGTCGCCTGGGTCCCGCTCCACAAAGTGAAACAGGGCCCACGCGACCCCTCCCGCCAGATTTTTCGCCGCTGGCCAGCAAGATCCCATAAAGAGAAGTTACTGACCAGCGCCCAGTGTGCACCGGCCCTTGCCACTTACCCTTCCCACTGGTTCAAGATGAATCAGTAGGAACGGAAGCGGAAGGGCACACGGGAAGGTAATCTGGCATCGCACCCTAACCTTGTTTTTTTTTTTTTCACTCAGAAGAAACACCAATTACGGGTACCACTGGCTCGGGGGAGCACAGTGGTTATGTCGGACTCCCCGCCCTGAAAAGGGCGGTATACCGACTAAAACTCCTGGGGTGTTCCTCCGCACCGCAAAGGACGGGGCCACGGGGACGCTTGCGCACACTTCCGCGACCCCGTCTGCGGGCGCCCTTTCGGGCACTCCTTCGGCGGCGCCCCCTGCCCCGTCGGTGCATGGGGGCCAATGTACTGTTGGCCCCCGCACGCCCCACACGCGAGGCCCGTCGCGTCACTCACCAGCGCTTCTCTGAAAGCAGAGAAGGCGGAGAGCGACCGCGCGGGCCCGCGGGAAGTTTAAAATACTCTCAAATAATTCTATCTCTTTTCTACACCAAACCATTCCAGGTGCCAGACAAGGATGGCGTGACAGGGACGGCTACGTCAAACGTAATTTATTTAGATGACAATGAGGTCTGGAATGAAAGCCAGTACAATGTATGAGTTCTATGTTTATAATAATTATGTAAACTATGTTAATTAAGGACTTTTGAAAAGACTATGTTAGGAGTTTTTTTGTCCATTTTTTCTCCTAAATGATCTAGATTTTGAAATGGACACCTAGTTTGAATTGTAACATTCATTAAGCCGCAGTTTCTGTGCTACTTTGAATAAAACCTTTTCATTTCATTTCATTTCATTGGCCGTATCTAGGTGCCACCGTTGGGCGCTGTGACAACCGCATCGGCCGTGGCAAGTTCGCGATAGATGGCGTCAAATACGTGGAGAGAACCATATACACGGGGGTTGAAAGCATTTCACAAGGTAAGTGCTACCTAGGTGAACAAGAAACTGTCATCTTATCTCCAGAAGACAGCTACATTGGAAAAAAGGCTTCCGAATATCGCCCTATTTCCATTCTCCCATTCCTGTCAAAGGTATTTGAACATCTGGTACATCAACAGCTCTCCAATTTCCTAACCAAAAATCACCTCCTTAATCCTCTCCATCAGGTTTCCGTCCCAGGAATAGCACAGTTACTGCATTCAGCAACGTCATCTAAGCCTTCGAACCATTTTCTTGTATATTGTTGCGGGAATCGGTCGATGATGAACCTTTACGTCTTAGGATTTCGGTGTTATTGCAAAGGCTTAAATGTCGACTTAAATCCATAAGGCAGCGACATTGGAATAAAGTTTTATCTGAGACTTATCCAGCGTCCACACAGAGTACATTTTGTATGAAAAGTCTTTTGCGCGTCTTTTCTGCGCTCCTTCTGTGAGTACGCTGACGTAGAATAATTTTTCTTCTATCGTTGCGGAAGTCGACACTTTTGGGCGTTCGGACTTATTGTAAAGGTTTCAAGTATTTTTCAAGTTCAAAATTCTCCGTATTTACGTCCAAACATACCTATAGGTTGGTAGGTACTGACAGTCCTGTTGTTAAATTTAGATCATAGTGTTTAGAGTATCCACCCGGCTCCGATTCCGTGTACCTGGTACCCTCCCATTCCCCAAAACAAAACCAGAACTGGGCCTCGATTCCGTTAGTGCATTACAATACCATGACAGATAGATACATAGTCGGGTCACGTGGGGTGTTTTTTTCATACCACTGATGCCTAGCCTCCTAAGCCCAGGCCTCCTAGAAATAGGACATCACAAATAACTTTCTTAATTCCCACCCAATGATTTAGTAGGAAGTCCGAAAAACTTACTGTTCCAGGTCCAATATTTTCCTCATCATTTTTTTGGACAACAAGAAGAAAGAGTTCTTCAAAATCTACGAAGTATTAGAAAACTTGAAGAAACAGTTACCTCCAGGGCTTAGGAGGCTAGAAGGTTCGAAGTATATGCGCTCGTAGACTTGAAGCAGCAACGAAATTAAATGGCCAAGTTCCTGCTATTGTCATTGCACCACAATGGATTTGCAGAATCTAGGTCTATGTTTGAGTTATTACTCTAAGATTGGGAGTAGCTTTGTTGTTTGTCTTACTATAAAGGTTTTAGATTCGCCAACGTATCTAATTCGCCTCAACTTTTTAGGTGAACTGGGAGTCTACAGTTGACTGAACTAAAGTGGTTTTCACCTACTTCTCCAAGGACGGAGAGGAGGGCTACCCAGGTGACGTGGTGACCAGCATCACCTATGACGTCACAGACGATCAGACCATAGGGGTTGACAACAAAAGTTTTACCACCAAGAAAACCTTGGTGAATTTGTCGATAGTGATTGATTTCACAGTGGTCGTTTTCCTCAAATATTTGCTTCACGAGTACTCATGTCCAAAGTACCTACAATTTTCACTGAATTTTATCAGGAGCTGATAGGTACCATGGATACTATCTATGGAGATTTTGTATCATTTTCGCTCCAAAATCAAGATTTTGAAATGGGCACCTATAGTTTGGATTGTATCGTTAATTAAGTCGCAGTTTCTGCTCTACTTTGAATAAAATCTTTTCATTTCATATATAGATAGTTTTAGGACCACCCTCGACTACCCTAACACCTGACTTTCCATCAGACTACCTGGTTGACGTCAAAACTTGTCTACAGGATAACAGCAACCGATGAGACTTCCATAGCAACGGGCAAGTTTATCAAAGTTAGGAATACAACGTACGACTTCCGCAGCCCAAAGAAACTCGGAGCGCCAAACGCCATGGACAAAGGAGCTGCTGAATACGATGAAAACTACTGCATTTCGACTTATGGCTACAAGGTAAGGGTTTCTTGTGTATCTTTAATAAAATAACATAAACTCACGCCTGGATTATATTCTTTTTAATGCACTAACCCGTGCTAAGGACGATTTTAAAAACCTATTTAGAGGCTGAAAATTCTGTACGTAATACAGAGAGTATTGTAAAGAGGTTTTATACTCTATTATCCTCTAAATAGGTTTTTAAAATCACGCCTGGATCCCAGGGGGGTAGGCAGAGACCAGGGACTGCCTCTTGCCACGATCCTGACGGATCACGTTCATTAGTTTTGGCATTTAATTTTAATTTTGGGTACCCTTTGCTAATACATTTCTTCTTCTTCTTATCTTCGTTGGTCTTAGCCG
The DNA here is from genome assembly GCA_934045075.1 of Yponomeuta sedellus. Classification (NCBI taxonomy): domain Eukaryota; kingdom Metazoa; phylum Arthropoda; class Insecta; order Lepidoptera; family Yponomeutidae; genus Yponomeuta; species Yponomeuta sedellus. The sequence goes on along the minus strand of OW203736.1, from coordinate 11,568,037 downwards.
TTCAGGGGCTTGAGTACCAAGACAGGTCGTAGGTTCGATTCCCACTGAGGGCCGCAGTACTTTTGTATAAGTGGCCTCAGTCTGGGTGTATTTTCATTTCGACGTTGCCTATTGCAGTATAGGTTATGGTACAGGGTATCCTAGTTTGGGACCAGGTCAAGTGATTTTGACTTGTGTGGAAGTTATCATTATTATTTATTTATCTGGAGTAGACTTTTAGTCCGGATCTACTTACGGGTGTTGTTATATCGGAAAAGTCCGACCAGGTTTCGCTCCGATTCGTCGGTTGCTCGTCTCTCACGTCAGTGTGAGACGAGCAAAAGGGTTAAGGTAAAACTTTAATGGTTCCTATCGCCGTTATATCCTTCCGACTCCGTACACAGAAGAGTTACGAAATGTACAGTTGCCCTGACGATTCCCTTTGTGTTAGGGGTGATTGGGTATTAACCAAAAAACTTTCTTGGTATTTACCCATCAGATTGGAATTTACCGAGAGTTTAATATATCGGTAAGGATTTGGTTATCAATGGTGTGTTGAACAGATTTATAGCGCTGGTCCGATCACGCTGATGCCAATGGTAGGTACTAATAAACCCTCATAACGTCTAAAGAAGAACAAAATCTACAGCAAGTTTTTCATCTTTTCAGGGCCTCAACTTCGTCGCCCGCACATTTCACCCAACTTCAGGTCGTTACTTAGAAATCTACAGCGACCAACCAGGCGTCATGTTCTATACCTCCAACTACCTACCTCCTCCCAACGAACCGGAGTGCTTAGTGCGAGTTTTTTAACTACTCGATCGCGTTAACGTAAACTCATATTTCTATGGCATCGAGGAAGCGCCACCTAGCGACAAGTATGGAAATTAAAATCGCTGAGTGCGAGTTGTAACGGTTTACGTTGAGAAGTGAACACGTTTACCAGCCAAAACACGAATAAACGCGAGTGCGAGTTGTACTGTGACAGCGTTTTGCCAGTTCGAACGGTTAACTTACTCATACTTACTACTCAATGCTCGATTAACGCGGTAGTAAAGTTATTCGATTCGATCTGTCAAACTCACACTAAGCACTCGGCTCTGATTGGGAAATCAGGTGTCGAATACAGGAAACACGGGGCAATCTGCTTCGAGACTTAGAATTATCCAGATGCGGTCAACCACACAAACTTCCCGTCGCCTGTGTTGAAGCCTGGAGAGGTCTACACCCATACGGCGACGTTCAGTTTTGGCGCTGAAAAGGATCTGTAGCCATTTGTCGTTTCAAATTAAAAGATGTTTGTGGTTTTAGTTGGCAGTTTTATTTCCACACATTTGCTTAGAGTTAGAAAAATTTAAATAAAATAATACGAAGCAACGAAATGAAATTGATTGAGATCATGAAAATAATCACATCACACTAATTTTATACTCGTTGATCCAAGAATCTTCCTCATGATCCTTCTCTCCACCACCAGTAACTTATTCTCCATCTTGAGTGTAAGTATCAAGCCTCGCAACTGTACATCAAGATCTGCCTGATCACGGAAACCGAAGACCAGATTTCCGAGCCCAACATCTTCGGAGAAACCAAATCCCACCGATTGCGCTGGCTCGGTCACTTAGAAAGGATGGGAAAGGATCGTGCGGTGAAGAAGGCATACCTGGGGCGTCCAAGCGGCCAAAGACAGGTTGGCCGCCCCAGATATCGCTGGAAGGACGAAGCAGCCAAGGACCTGCGTGAGCTGCAGGCGGGTGACTGGCAAGAGACCGCACAGGACAGAGACAAGTGGGGACTTCTGGTGTCGGAGGTTAAGACCCACTTCGGGTCGTTGAGCCATCGGAGTAAGTGAGTAAGATAAAGAACCTTTTCTTTTTTGGAGGTGGTTAAAATGTACGAGCATTCAAAAGTTTTCACTATCAACAGCACTGAGTGGTTTACCACTGTTGACCGTTTATCTTATCAAGGCAATAAACAATAAAGAGAGGGTGGTCTCTTCGGAGCTTAGTCAATTTTCTACTTGACGCTTCTGCTATAATTTCTGTATGATTTAACATACTCTTATAGTCGTATTACACTATATGCCAAATCATGCGGAAACTAGCCTCGTATAAGAAGTGTCTACAGAATAATTTTGGCGTGCCTGTTTTATTTAAAAGTACATACTCACATTATAACAATTATTGCACAGTTACTTCAACATTTTATTATCAGACTATCGGGAAAAACAAGAACAGAACAGCTACAGTCGGTGCGCGTTGAGCGCACACCTAATTTCTTTCGACTTATTGAGTATGATTTGACGCGAACAACTTCGACGTTAATTCAGTAAACAGTTTGTTTTCATAGTAAATGATTTTTTTTAATTTGATTTGATACTTTTTTAGATTTAGATCTAATTATTTAAGATAAGAATATTATTTGTTGCACAACGTACAACGTAAAGTTACAACGAAACAAGGACAACGGAAATCTAGAAGAGAAAGTAAAAACAATAGTGAAAAATGTAGGTAAAAAATAATTCGTATTGAAGCATAGAACTTTCCGTTTTTGGTTAAATATGGAAATTATGTTACTCTGTTGATCATCACGCAAAATAGGCTCTTTTTGGAGTCGAGTTGCGGTAACCCTAACCGTCACCAATACTACCACTACCAATACTCTGTTGATCGTACCCTTCGAATCTAGGTATAGCCCATGGAAGAAATTATCTTGCTTTGTGACATTATTGGCAATTGCCAGACCAACCGATGATGAAAGATAAACTGTGTAAGTGTCAGCTTCTAAAGAGAGTCACGGTCTTCTCCCACCGCTACGAAAGATAGTGTGCCGCTCACTTCATGCCTCGTTCTGTTATCGTATCGGGACACACTTCATGGTGGTTTTAAATACGTAAACAATAGTGGGACTCGAGTAGTCAGTGGCCGGTATCGAAAGAGAAAACAGTCGCAACTTACAGATTTTTGGAAAAAGTTGAGGTAAGAGACGTTTCTGTTGGTTTAAATAGTATTCAGCAGCGAGGTAATATAATGCCGCTAACGCAAGTGTGAAATCATGAGTGTGACAGTATTTTACCATATGGTACTAGATAGCGTATGCTGGTACCGAACAAGTGGCTACTTTAAATCGAGGCATTGTTTTCAGTTTCAGGCTACTGCGTAACAATGGTGCATCTGAAGGAGGAACCTTTTGGGTCAGCGAAGAAGTTCACATGGCTCACTGACTCGGGATTCTCGGTTTCTGTCATATCCTACGGCGCTACTATCACTTCTATCAACGTAAGTTTAATACCCCCTTATGCTCTGAACAATTTGTACCTACCTATATACTGGGCGTGTATATAATAAATAAAAAGCCTTTATTTTTCCTAAAATCCAACACTGAATATAACAAAAAAATATGTATTAAAAGATCCTAAATTAAAGAATTTTAGGACCCCGTAAGAGGATAGGCCTCCTCCAGTCTCTTCCAACCGTCTCTATCTTGCGCGAAGTTTTGCCAGCCTTTTGTATTGGTTGTCTTGTCCACATTATCTGCACAGCGATTGCACGGTCTACCTTGTCTTCTTTTTCCTGGCGGTCCTTTCCACAATGTTGTGTAAATACATATCTTATAAATAATAACATTAAAGCAAGTTTCGTAGAAGATGGTCTCCGAATACCTAATATCGTGAACAGAAGAAATTAATAATTTCAAGGTCTTCGTATTGTCACAGAATTTTGCTTGCGAGCAAATCGTACGGCCTTATTTCTAAAACCACAATTCCATAACACTCCAAGAGCGAAAACGCTCACTAAAACAGTCTGTAGTAAAGATTTTACAAGGAAAATACGTAGGTAACGCAGATTAAACAAAACGCCTCTAGGAGTTTTATAAGTCCGTTAGTCTTTAATACTTGAGATTAGGTATTGTTTGTACTAAAGGAAAGTTACAAAAGATGTACACCTACTTGTTAGACTATTGTGTGTAGGGCATTCAACATCCGCCGGTTTCGTTCACTACTGGACATAAGTCTCCCTCGGGACACGCTGCAAAGACGCCCTATCCATAGGAGTTTTTACCTGTCGAGAGCATAGCACATCTCAACCCACGACCAGTACTCAAGTGTGGGAAAATACTAGTCCTTCCTCTGAAATCAACCCCAGATACTCTAAGAAAATTCTATCTCTATTTCATACCAAAACATTCCAGGTACCAGACAAGGACGGCGTGACAGCAGATGTAGTCCTAGGCTTTGACGACCTGGAGGGCTACGTAAAAAGAAACATGCCGTATCTAGGTGCCACTGTTGGGCGCTGTGCCAACCGAATCGGCGGCGGAAAGTTTGCCATAGATGGCGTCAATTACCAGGTCGCAAAGAATATTGGCGAGAACCATCTGCATGGGGGGTTGAAAGGATTTGACAAGGTAACTGCTACTTAGGTAATCAAGAAACTGTCAATTTGTCTCCATAAGACAGCGACATTAAAAAAAAACGCTTATCTGAGACTTTCATCTTGTTAGGGGAATCGCTCGATGATGAACCTTTACGTCTGAGAATTTGGGCCTTACTGCAAAGACTGAAGGAGCCACTGGTCGCTGTATCATCTCATTACGTAGATGTCAAGGCCAAATTTTATTAAAATTCTCAGAACTTTTTAAAATACATAGGTCGGTACTAACAGACCGGCTGTTTAAATTTTAATAATGGTTAGTGCTTAGGCTATCCACCCGGTTCTGATTTCATATAGGGAATCTAGCACTCGGGCACTAGCTCGTTTCCCAAAACAAAACCAGAACTGGTTGCATGTTTGGCGCCATTACACTAAGATTGAGAGGCAAGCTTTATTGCAGGTGTTATCAGAAACGTTTCCTCTTTCCCCAACGTAACTAATTCATCTCAACTTTTTAGGTGAACTGGGAGTCCACAGTTGACGGAACTAAAGTGGTTTTCACCTACCTCTCTAAGGATGGAGAGGAGGGCTACCCAGGAGACCTGGTGACCAGCGTTACCTATGACGTCACAGAAGATCAGACCTTACAGGTTGAGTTCAAAAGTTTTACGACCAAGAAAACCGTGGTGAATCTGACGAACCACTCATATTTCAACTTGGCAGGGCATGATGGTGGGGCCGAGGAGTTGTATGAACATTGGGTCACTATTAATGCTGATAAGTAAGTTTAATTTTCTATATGTATAGGTAACTGTCGGTCGTCTTGGTAAGGCCTAGGTCCAGGACTGGACGAATGTCATCGGATTGATTGATTTGACAGTGGTCTCAAATATTTACTTTGCGTACCTATAGAGTCACCTGCACTAACATTTAAACACGTTAGAACCTTGTCACATTAACCTCTTCTAGGCATTAACCGTATGAGAAATTGACTATTTCGACATTGCCAAGGCACGTAACTGTACTCTCATGATATGAAAAAATATTGTTATATTCTCACTTAATTTTATCTGGAGCTTATGTCCTATTGAAGACAGCTTTATCACGACTAGCCTTTACAACTCATTCCAATAGACTAGCTGGTTGACGTCAAAACTTGCCTACAGGATAACAGCAACCGACGCGAACTCCATACCAACGGGCGAGTTTATCAAAGTTAAGACTTCGTACGACTTCCGCAGTCCAAAGAAGCTTGGAGCGCCAAACGCCATGGCCATGGGAACTGCTGACTACGATGATAATTTCTGCATCTTGACCTATGGGAACAAGGTGAGGGAGGATACTTCAGTGGATCTTGAACATAAACTCACGTTTGTATCCTAGAGGGCTAGTTAGTTCACTAGTTTTGGATACCTTTCATTTTACCAGGACGAATACTTAATCTTCTGATTTTAGATCTTGAATACTTGAGAAAAGGAGAAAGTTTTAAAATGTTCTAGGTTTGTAGAAACAGCTCTGCTTAATTCAAATTTCATACCGAGTCTTTTCTGCTTGCGATTGGCCTTAGTCAATGTCATAGGTGTTGGCTATCGGTCGATAATGCAGAATTGAAGGATATTCGCTGAATGTGTTGGTAAGCGCAAATCTTGGAAGCAGCTGAACCGATTTCACTAATATTTTTTTTTTAGAATATTTCTTGAAGTACGAGGTTCTTACGGAGAGAAAAATTTATAAAATTAAAGAATCGACTGTTAGGTGATACGAATTTCGATTGGCTGGATGAGCCGATGCCGAGCCGAATTCTCTAAATCTGTCTTCAGTTAGGTTAAAAAATGGATGTTAAGGGTTAAATCTTTAATAGCGACCTACCGCCTTTAGATCCTTCAGTGTAGAACCTTCTTGAATACTTGAGAAAAGGAGAAAAGTTTTAAAATGTTCTTGGTTTATACAAACAGCTCTGCTTCATTCAAATTTCATACAGAGTCTTTTCTGCTTGCGATTGGCCTTAGTCAATATCATAGGTGTTGGCTATCGGTCGATAATGCAGAATTGAAGGATATTCGCTGAATGTGTTGGTAAGCGCAAATCTTGGGAGCAGCTGAACCGATTTCAATAATATTATTTTTTTAGAATATTTCTTGAAGTACGAGGTTCTTACTTAATCAACTGTTAGGTGGTACTAAGTTCGATTGGCCGGATGAGCCGATGCCGAGCCGAATTCTCTAAATCTGTCTTCAGTTAGGTTACAACAGGGATGTTTAAGGGTTAAACCTTTAATAGCAACCTACCGCCGCTACCCTTCAGTGTAGAACCTTCTAAAATACGAAATGTATGCTTGACCATCCCACAAGCATCCCCTTTGTATCGTGGGTATTCACCAAAAAACGTTCTTGGTTTCCACCTATCATATTGCAATTTATCGAGAGCTCGCTGAACGCTGATTCCATTGGTACTAATAAATAACGTCTCTGAGTATCTCAAAACGACGTGCTCACTGATATCGTACGTCTGGCGCAACCTGAGCAACAATCAGCAAGTCCCTTAGGCTGATTGGCAAATACTTTCACCACGATGGCTTACCATCGCCGCGCTAAGAAGAATAACAAAGTATACAGCAAGTTTTACAACTTTCCAGGGTCTTAACTTCGTCGCCCGGGCATCTCATCCAACTTCAGGTCGCTACTTAAACATCTACAGCGACCAACCAGGCGTCCAGTTTTATACCTCCAACTCACTACCTTCCCCTAACGTACCAGCTCTGATTGGGAAATCAGGTGTCGGATACAGAAAACACGGGGCATTCTGCTTCGAGACTCAGAACTATCCCGATGCGGTCAACCACACTAATTTCCCTTCGGCTTTGTTGAAGCCTGGCCAAGTATACACCCATAAGGTATTGTACAGTTTTGGCGCCGAAAAGACTTTGCAGCCATTTGTTATTTCAAATTAAAATTTTCGTTTTTAGCTGGCTGTTTTATTTCTACATATTTGCTGCGTAGAATGATAAAAATTAAAATAAAATAATACAATGCCACGAAACGAAATTCATCGAACACGTAAACAATACGATAATAACTTCAAAAAATTCCCAAAAATAAGCCCCGAAAATATTCCAACTATAAATTACCAAAAATTGCGACACTATTTTAACAATGAATCTAGGACGCGTCACAGAGCGATTTTCATACAAAACACAATGTCGAATACAAATCGAAGTTTTCATAATGTTTAGCAACAATGATCAAAAGGAAATCTTTAGGAGGCTCTAATGCATTGGGACCTCGATTATTGTTCTCTAAACATATTGCCACACTTTCATTAGTAAATGAGTGTATGAGAATCGCCTCGTGTCGGATCACATTTTAAACTCTAAGGCACAAAGTCCTATAACGAGGCAGCGACGCCGTTTTCTCCATTGGCTGTACCGTTCTCCTTGCCGCCGTCACCCCAGGCGAGGTTGAGGCTCTTCTTCATATCGTCATCCAGAGGGGGGATTAGGGAGCGAGGCAGCAGGAACGTCGACAAGTTGAACAGATCCAGGAATATCTTGTAGCGGTCACTGAGAAAAATAGTAACATAAATATTGGGAACATCTGAGCCAGTGTCCAGACAGAAGGGACGTGGGATGGGGATGCGGCAAAGACACGACCAGTTGTATAGACCTCGCGCCCTCGGCTTCTCTTCTGAGTAGGCTTTGTCCCGACTCTTCGGTACATTTGTAAGAAAAGCCTTTAGCGCGTCTTTGCCGCGCCACCTCTTTGTGGCCGCTGGCTGTTTACTGCTAAGTTATTTTTTTTTATTTTGATTAGGCAAAGTCCCAGTTCAAACTCGGAAATTGGAAAATTAATCCTGGAAGTTTCTAGACAAAGAGGGGTATCAAAATTGTGATTTTGTTGCTGTAAACCTTCTTCAATCCATCCTCCAGCCCGTATTGGTTTTCTACTAGACATAGGTCTCCCAACCCAATCCTTTCTTTCTACTATTTACGCTAAGCTATGCCACCGTAGACCTACGGTGGTATGCAGTTTGGTTTTGCAGTGACAATTAAATAATATACAATGTTCTCTGCATACGTCCCATTATAGGACACAGGCCTTCTCTGAGAAAGAGAGATCATGCCGCGTGCCCACCGCGGATTGGCAATTTTAAGCGATTTGTGATTTTTTAGTAGGAAATTCGCTAACGGAAAAGCACAACGAGTCGTAAGGAAGCCTGAGTGTCAGCGATTGTAATTTTCATTGGCAATTACTTATACAACTTTTTGAAAAAAATATTACCTGAGCGTAGAGCGAAGGTATTGGTATCCGGAGGAGCCGCCGGTACCGAGCTGCTGTGACCCTATCATACGCTGCACCATGATAACGTGGTTGTCTGAAAACGTTTCGACATCAATGTAAGTTATAAGATTTAATTGCATCCTCACCTTTAGAGTAGGCACGAGGATAGTCTACTCAATACTGAGGAAGGGCTTGGGGAAAAGATAATTCAAATTATACTATCACCCGTCTATCATCCCATTCTCGTCGCCAATGGTGTGTCGAGAGATAATGCTAGACGGGTGATACGTAATAGTGCGTATAATCGACTGACGTTGGAAGGCGAGGGACGCCGCTCGCAGAGCTAAACATGAATATAACAACTAGGTATCAATTGATTATAAGTATAAGAAAAAAAACATTAAGGGTACCTAGATTCTAATCGTTGTGTCCTTGTTTCATTGTGAATCTAATTATTAGATATTCAAATATTGTATATAATACCCATTCTATTGGATGGATTTCTAAGTGCTAAAAAACATGAAATTGTTAAAAAAATTATCATTAACCTGCATCCGGATCCACTACGTAAAACATAAATAAGTAATACAGTAATATTAATAATAATAACCTGTACGTAATACAGAGAGTATTGTAAAAAGGTTCGAAATTTCACTGATGCCGGTAAGTCGCCCATTAGCTCAGTTGGGAGAGCGCTGGTACGGTTAGCCGGAGGTCGCGGGTTCGAGTCCCGGCATGGGTGGAATTTTTAGCCTCTAAATAGGTTTTTATGAATAAATAAGTTAATCCGGATTTAGATCCAAAACGTATAGTTCTTACGAAAGTTTTAATTCAAAAATATGTTTTTTTATTTAGGTAGATACCTACTGCGAAATTCGTCGCCCCCCAAAAGTGCTGCCCTCCCCGCCCCCACTACGCTACGCCACTGATCTAATGAACACTAGGCGAACCTGCATAGTCTCAGTAGACGTTGCCATGAAGACTTTTTAGGAAATTCTCTTCCTACACAGGATATTTACAGTATCCCAACTCTGCAGAACTTACAGCGCCACTTGGTAATAAGGCTGTCAATGTCCATGAGCAAAGTGAGGATCTGGTGCGGTTGAGAGAAGCGCGGCTCGTCCCGGTAGAACGTGATCATGATGGCACCTTGCAGGGCCCGGTGGGATAACCTGCAGGGAAAAACGCTATGGTTATAGAAGCAGGCAGTAATATTTTAGGCGTGTCAGCATTTACCAGACATGGCTTAACGACTGCCTTACAAGACAGCCGGCACCAACGACTTAACGTGCCTTGCGAAGCACGGAAGCGCTCGGAAAAAATGCCACTAGCGGTGTCACGAGATGGTCACCCATCCAGTACCTGACCGCGCCTGTTGTTGCTTAACCCAAGTGATTGATTCCAATCGCTCGGTTCTGCTAGGCCACGAGCGCTTCCGGCTTTCCGGCTTCCGGGCGGCTTGATAACTTCTGACAGTAAGGCCCGATCTCCACCAACCCGGACTTGGCCCCCGTGGTGGAGAATGGCCTACCCTTTTGCGATACAGGAAGAGACCCGTGCCCCTACAGTGGGGACGGGGACATATAAAGGGTTGATATCGAGCATTTACCAGTAAGTAAGTGCCTAAGGTTTCCGTACTGTTTTCAACTTTGTATTCGATTTTTGGTAAAGAAAACGCAGTCACACTTTCATTGCCTTGATAGTGTACTTATACAGATTCAATACCTACATGCGCGCGACAATAGCTAATTTCGCAGTGTGTAACAGACCTGATTTATTGATTAAGACATACTTATAGGCATTGAATTCAATGATAAAGGTATGTTAGCTGTTGTAATAGCTCCTTTTATCCATAATAAAACAAAAAGGATATATAGGTACTAACGCTCAGATAAATGCATCGCATTACACTAATACTTATTATAAAGGCGAGAGTTAGTGTGTATGTTTGTTACATACATGAAGTTCTAAACGATTGGAGCGACTTTAATAACATTTGATATGGATTTAGCTGATACCCCTGGATTAACACATAGGGTACCTACGTTTAACTGCGGAAAAATATCTTTTACTGTTAAATACACAAATTACATTAAATAATAAACCGCGAGTAACACCGCGGGGCACAGCTGTTTGAATATAAAACACAAAGATATAAAAATCCAATCAATCAATCGACCTATATGTGGCGCTGCTGTCACCGGTGTACCTTTTGAGAGTGCGCTGCCCCTACACACGTATGCACTCTATACAGTATACCGGGCCTACACTAGACCATTCATGGGTGGACATGGCCAATCTGGCTCCCCCCATCTTAGCCAATGACTGCTGGACATACGCCTTCCCAAGGCACGCCGCTTCTTACTCTCCTCCGCCATCCTCATATAGGGGAGACCGGGTACAAAAGTAACACTTTGTAGTTTTACCTTGATTTCTGGGTAGGTTTTAATATTATCAATAAATTAATATAACCATATATAAATTCAGTTTATGTTCTTTACACTAGTAGCTTGATTCATTTCATTAGGATGCGTTTTATATGAATAACAGAGACTTAAAAAAAAATTGTCAATTGTTACTTTTGAACACGTAGGCAGGTCGAAAGTAACACGGTGTGGGTCGAAAGTAACAAGACAATGAGGTTGGTAATTAATACAGTATTATTATGTTATTGCTAAATCAACAATTATTTATTTCTAGACTTTGTTTAATAGAAATTAACAAGTAAACATCTTCATTTAAATGCCCAAAAAGTAAATAAAAAACAAATCAATAGAAATTATTCTTAGTTTAAGTAACGAGATCAATTGTTAAGTTAATCATTCGTTTATAATCAGACTATTGAGTATAATTCTTCTATTCAGGTTTGTAATTACGGCACGAGGACAATCATAAGAGCTATCTCTTATCATTGTCCACGCACACATATTTTAATTTTACTTTTTTAGTTTCTTTTCTTTTGACCTTTTTCTTTTATTTTGAGTTCTCAGACTTGTGGTAAAGGTCTGAGATCTTTATGTGTAAAAAAATTAAACGGCTGAATAGAATTTGCTCTTTGAAGTCCAACAGATTCTGGCACTAGTGATTTGGATCTTTGGTCTAAAACTGAGACAGCTAACAGAGAATCAATCTTAGCAGAGATCACAGAGAATCAATCTTAGCAGAGATCAAATCCAATAAATTTTGAACAGCCGGTGGTTGATCATCAATGCTACGCTGATCAGTATTGTCAATTGATGTTGGAAGATCACCAACTGAAGAATCTGGATTAACTTGAATGTAGGACACTGCATCACAACAGGTCAACAGATCATTTGGTGTAATTTAACTGTTAAGTTGTAATGGCCGGTGAGGTCCAGATGATGGTGCGTAATCAGCAGCAGTAAATACATTCCTATTAAATGGGCCTCTCCCGGTACAGGAAAATCCAGCGATCCATCCATCTATTTTTGTCATGTCTCTAATTTTTGCACCATTTTTGAAAAGCTCTTCAGCCGCTTTTCTATACACTTTTGTGTCAGTAGTTCCTCGTGCAGTAGTTCTTATGCGTTGTCGCGGCATTCTGTTGAAGTATAAACAAATTAAACAAACATAAAAATTATTTAGTTAAACCACTACGGGGACAAAAGTAACATTTGTTACTTGTGTACCACAGGATTATGTTACTTTTGTACCATCCCTCATTTTTGTTGAAACGTGAAATATAACTTGGAAACGGAACGTGCTATATAAAAACAAATTGAAACAATGTAAAATTAATCTAAGTAATCAAAAGTGCATATGCAAATATTTAGGTTGCGACCATTCTTTTATGGCTACGTAAACATTAAATAAGAAAATATCGAAAAACTTACTTTTGGTTTGAATAAACACGTAACAACCTCTCACACAACATAACAACGCGTGGCGCACGCGGCGACTTGTGGCGGCGACTAAATGCAAGTGAGGGGAGCGCTTCCGGCTATCAGCTGACGGCGGCGAAGAGCTTTTCGCCCATTGGATAAATCTAAAGATCAATAGTTGCTTTCGACCCGCCGTTACTTTTGTATTACTTAGCTGTTTCCAGCAATCCGCCTCATACCGTCGATCCAGCTAGCCGATCGAACAATCGACGCTGACGCAGATGACCACGAGATTCTGGCTGAGTTTCCTGACATCATGAGGCCAACATCAATAAGAGAGAGACCAAAACACAATGTGAAGCATAGGTATCATCGAAACAACTGGCAAACACCTGTACGCTAGAGCCCGCCCACTACCACCACATCGCTACAATAGCGTCAAGAACCAATCCCTACAGCTTCATAGTCTCCAATCGAGCACCGTAACCAGACTCGGCCAGTATTTTTTGGGCAATTCACCGATGTAACTTAGGTACCGTCTTTCGCCCCTCGACCGTAGCGCGTCGTGCACGGCTGGGTCGAAGATAGAGCGGTAGATCTCGCGACGATTCTCTGCGTCCAGTTTTCGGTGGCGGCGCACCGACTCGCTTTGCTCGCGCTGAAACGGAGATCGTCAGGGAATTCAGTTGTTGATCGTTCTTGATAGTTGAATAAATTAGGGTAAGCGTAGATGGGTCCTTGGCAAACACGGTAGCTGCCGCGAACCACCGTCAGAAGTTGAAATCTGTGTTTGAGGCTCTATGCTCCCCTAGGAGTTAAAGGACCGAAGAAGAAGTTTAGGCGAACACCATCGACAATGAGATGTACAAACTATCTTACATATACAATATACTATACAATATTTATTTAAAACACTTTACACAGAGTTACAAAAGTGTGAGAATGTTACATATTAATTGGTTTATTTTAGGAATGAAAATTACAATGTTTACCGGCGACCCCCACACTATCTGTATAGTGGGGGACTGGTCAAGTAGGTTGAGTATTTCAAGATAAGGCGACAGGTTAGGAAACAGTCTCAAATTTGACCAAGGTTTTAGTGATTCAGAAAGAGTACAATTAAAGTTACAATATAGTATATTTCATTCGTATTTCATTACAAGTGCGGAAAGGCTGTCATTGCAAAGAGTTCCGACACGGTTCCGACAAATGTCTACCCGAGCCGAGGCGCAGCCGAAGTCGGAACAAGTTGCAATGACGGTTCCGCACGTGTACTGAACGACTATTTTTAATACAGTTGCGAAAAAATGAAGCAATTTATTAAAATAAAATTATTTGGAAAATGGCGCCAACCGTATAAAATATATAAGCAGAGATTTTTTTTTCTTCATCCATTCACCAGGGATTCGCAAAGGGAACTATGCCCATAGAGCCAAGTCTTCAGTAGAATTTTTTTATTGATAAGAAATGAAAATGAAATTTAATGAGATGAAATGAAAAAAAAAAAACCTATTAATAAAGTAATGAAACAAATTAGTAGCTTCTTTTTAGAAATATACGTACTTGCATGAATCATAATTTTAAAAACCTATTTAAGGGCTAAAAATTCCACCCATGCCGGGATTCAAACCCGCGACTTCTGGCTATCCGTGCCAGCGCTCTATCCAACTGAGCTAATGGGCGACTCACCGGCATCAGTTAAATTTCGAAGCTCTTTACACTCATCATCAATAAAAAAAAAATTCAAATCCTAAATGTGAATCATAACAATGGGCGTTTTTCCTCACAGATAAATTCTGTAGGTAGCAATAACTGTCAAATTCGGTCTATTATCTGTGGCTTCCTTATAAACCATAGAGCAGTGCACGGAGTTTTCCGTTCCATAGACAGTGGTTCCAACTATATTTGACATGGAAAAATACCCATTCTATGATTTTTTTTTAGTAAAAACTTCATGGTTGGTTTTTTTGACAGTTGGGAAAGAAAACGTAGATAGAGTGCGGGAAAGATAAAAAAAAGCACGAGTGTGTATTAACCCACATCCCACACGCTATACGTCCCTGCAATACGCCACTTTTTGAGCAACTGTATTAAAAAACAGTGTTGCCAACGTGGGCGATTTTTCGCCGTTTAGGCTACTCGGATAGAAAATCGGCGACGAAAAAATGTCAACGGCGACCGGTCGCCTTTTAGGCTATCTCGAGGGCAACTCTGAGATAGCCTAAAAAAAGAAAAAAGTAGTGTCGAAACGACGAAATTATTAATGCGGCCAGTACACAATGGCCCATGCTGGTCCACTGCTCGCCATTGCCATCGTGTACATGGGGGAATGGTGTGTAGTGGCGGACAATTGCCTATCGTGGCGCGCAATCGGACAGTTGTCGGTTTTTTGGGCACACTTCAAAGGAATCGTGGCGTAGCATGACCCATCCCTGTTTACACAGTGGCCCATCGTTTAGTCAATAATATTATTGATTTTCAAGTTTTTTGATTTAAATCAATATATAACGTAATTTTGCGCCTTTTGCGCCATTTTTTTTAATAACTTTGTTGTTGTACATACTTCTGTAATATGTCTTCTGTCTACAGTCTCTAAGACTAGTATATTTCTAAAGCAAATTACTATGTTTTAAATTGTACATTACAATAACAACTTTTTTTTAAAAGTAAATAGCAAATAATTTTTCAAAACTACCTTTTTATTTTATTTTTAACGTTTTGTGTTTAGGCTACTTATTTAGGCTACCTTAGCAAAAATTGGGCTACTTTAGGCTACTTAAGCTTTGAAAAACGGCGATATCATGCTGTGAGTCGTTGGCAACACTGTTAAAAAATAGGTACTATAAAACATTAAATTAAATGAGTGCGTGTGTGTGCTTGTGTGTGTGTGTGTGTGTGTGTGTACACAACAACAAGATCTATTTCATAATTCTTAAAATTCATATATTGTCATCAACTACGACTTAGAAGTCACAGATTTAGAACATTAGAACCTAACCTCAGCGAGGGCCAAGTCATCCTTAATCATCGTGTCGACGGTCGTCTGGAATTTGCCCCAGAAGTTGAACCCGTGGGCCTCTAATCCAGGCGTGCGCTCCAGCCACCGTTCCACTAGCGCTAGGAGAGCTGGCTCCTTCTCTGACCTGCGATGGATTGAAATAGATAAACGTTAGGTATGAACCACAACAGTTAAGTATATGGTTAATTCATCTTTACCAGTGATAATTAAATATCAGTATTTTTTTTTATTCGTAGACCTTCATGCGTGGCGCTATGTGCACTTGCTACTAGGACACAATACGAGTATGTATACATATGTTCTAGTTAGATGGATATATTTATTAAATCTTTTCTCCTCCACGAGGCTCGGTACAAAGTTTCCTGAGTCTGAACCAGTTTTCAAATCACTTTTACACTTCGCCACAGTCCCCTTAGTTACAGCCTGCTAAATATAAAACTTCTTTGAGCCTGCTCGAACGTTAGCGCATCTTCTCTGCGAAAAAAATTGTCTTTTGAGCGGTTTTTATTTTATTTTCGGAAATAAAAAGAAGCCATACGGTGCGAGGCTGACCAAGGCCTCCTTACGGCCTAAAGGAGGGTAAGAAGGGCGACCCAGGTGTTTGATCGGGAGCAGGAAGTCATCAGATTGATGGTGGTATAGGGAAGAGGGGGTGTCTTCCAGAATATGTCCACTATAAAGGGAAATTTCCCGCCAGGCAGATCGTATTCCTGTTTTTGTCGACTGTTGTTTGTTGGACGTTACAGGCATTTATAAGATAAGAGAAACGCTTTGCGCGATGCAGTAATGTTGGAGTTTGTAGTTGCAGAGTTGACATGTGCTCGCCACAGTGGTATGGCTCGAGACCATTCTGGTTAGGTAGACGACCTTATCTTCCCTGCTTCATATCGAATTTTTACTTTTCCCCGAGCCGGCTGCAGTATCATTAATTTGTTTTATAGTGAAACGGGATGTTAGGAGACTTTGGGAGGGGTAACACGATTTAATTGGCGTGGATAGTTCAGCAAGTACCTAGAGCAGTTTTGTGATATCTATCACGAAATTCCTTAGCTTCGGATGGCATTGGCCGAAATCGTTCGCCTGCTAAGTATCAGATGTCACAAGGTCAAGTCAACCTAGAAACAAAATTGGGTTACTGCTGATTATGTGCTTCTGTTATGTATGACAGCGTTTTGTTGATGTCAAGTTCCTAGCGAAAACATCTTTTGGCTCGATAAATTAAATCGAATGTATAAACACCGAAGTCAAATCCACTGATAAGCTATAGATTAAAGATTTATCTGTGGAGGCAAATTAACATAAATCAATCGGCTTGTATTTGTTCAGTGCTGGACGTAAGACTCCCCGAAGGCATACCTTTCCTTTTGTCCTCGGCCATCCTTAGATTAGATTAGAACTCTTTATTGAACACACCAGAAAACAAAATACATAAAAAGGCTTACAGCCAAACGCTTCTGCGATCTGCCTCATACCGTCACGACGATCGACCGAGGCTTCGGTCCAACGAGCTAGTGGATGTCTTACGCTACATTTTACCAAGACGTAGAGTCTAATGCTTACAAAGTTTTTTGATAGAATGAAATAAGCACGACAATGGTCGTTATTTACCTCAATTTGGTAGTCTACAAAGTAATAGCAGTACAATAGTACAATGTAATTCCAGGGTATGACCAGCGAAAATGATATGGGCATCTCTCGCGAAGAAGATTGAATCGCACGAAGCGTCGCCTATTTAAGTAGTTCGGGTACCTACCATTGCAATGAGATTGGTTACTAGACTACCGGTAGTGTGTATGAAACGACCATTACCGACCTAATGTGATCATATTGAACAACTATGCATTTTAAAGACTCGCCCTTCTCTGTACGTGGTCTCGACTCGTGAACATTGACATCTGATATCGGTCCTTAGGTTGATGGGACCAGCTCCTGCCACAACTTGCTAATGTTATAGGATATGTCAATACATACCCACTTTAGTTCCCCTTTATTCATAATGGTCCGCTAACTTAAAACAGCTGCTAAAGAGTGTTATTTTTCATTCTGACTTAGGTCAATAGAAGAAGACAGAGTGAGAATTAGCAATGCTTAAAGTTAGCAGACTATTATGAATAAGGGGGGAAGTGTCTTATTACTAGCTTTTGCCCACGACTTCGTCCGCGTGGACTTAGTAGATAAGAGTGGTAAGATGCTTTTATTGCATGTCATTCAAAAAATATTGTGTAAATTCAAATTGTTCTTGGTTTCATATTCACTCTATGTTCAGTCATTTTCAACCTCTTTATTAGAGGACCAAGTTTCATAAAACTACGATTCGTAGTTCTGTGGTGATAATTCTAGGTAGGTACCTACATTGCGTAGAATCGAATTTGCAATGTAAGTATGTAGGTATATGAAATTTTCATAGTAGGTACAGGTAGTTTTATGAAATAGGCTCTACGCTTGGCGAGCTTAGGTAACGTAACTGGTTTTCTATGAAACAGCCCCCAAGCAGGCTTGACATGCGTAAAATGAAGCTTCTCTCGCATCGGTCATCAGTGACGTTGACGCACTTACTTTTGCAAGGCATCCATGGCGTCAGCATCATCTTTGAAGACAGTCTGGTAGCTCTGGTTGTACTTTACTCGGAGATGTGGCTTCAAGCCCAACTGGAAGGAAAAGAGAGATCAGCTTAGTAGTTACTAAGCTGATCTCAGGGGAAACCGAAACTGGCGAGTTATTGTTCGATGGGTTATCATAACGTATTAAACTGGTGATCTTTTTATTAGTTAATATTAAACGTATTAAACTGGTGATCTTTTTATTAGTTAATAAAAAGATCACCAGTTTAATACGTTATGATAACCCATCGAACAATAACTCGCCAGTTTCGGTTTCCCCGACTGCTACCAACCCTTTGTATGTCCTCACTACCGGGGCACGGGTCTCTTCCCGCATCGCAGGACGATTAGGCCATACTCCACCACGGGGGCCAAGTCCGGGTAGGTGAAGGATTGTAAGACAGTGGCGGGCCTTACTGTCAGAAATCAGAGGCCGATAATAAGGCCTTTGACAAGGCTTAACGACTGCCATTACTTGACAGCCGGCATCAACGCCTTCACGTGCCTTGCGAATCACGAAAGCGCTTGGAAAAAATGCCACTAGCGGTAGTCACAGGATGGTCACCCATCCAGCACCTGACTGTTGCTTGTCGCTGTTGCTTAAGCCAAGCGATTGATTCCAATCACTCGGTTGCACTAGGCCACGCCCGAACGGTGCGCTTATGTACAACGCTCCTGTAGAACGCTCGTTCCTACATGTTTCAATTGCTCGGCATTTTTTGACGAAACTCTCTTGGGCCATCCTTTATCTTCTCTTTATAAACATGATGAATTAGGTTTTCTAAAAATGGCACCTCCTTACCTTGTTCTCAAGCAGTCTGAACTGTAGACTCTGAAAGCCCGAGGCAGGTTTCAGGTAGTGGCGAAAGTCCATGAAGTCCAGTGGGGTCATCGTTTCCAGGATCATGACTTGGTCGACAAGCAACTGGAAAATTTATAGTTAGGGTTAATTTAATAGTATATTCTGTGTGAAGCCATACGTTCGTATCTATGAGGAAAATATCTGATATCTACCTAGGTACATACATTAAATAACTAGACCGATTAAATCTATACTGCCTGCTATGAGATTGTTTGAGGCAATTGCACAATAAAAACAGGTAGGAGACAGGTTGTACCATACGGTACACATTCCGTCCACTCATCTTTCAAGACTCTATTCAAAGTGGCGTGGCGCGGGTATCCGACCTAAACAGAAGGTTCATTATTTGTCTATAATTCTGAAAATAATCAAAATGGCGAGTGGGCTACTCATGTATTATGAGAATAACGCTTTGTAACAGAACAGAATAACTTTGATAACAGAATTAAATGCTTACATGTTATTCTCCGAATACGTCACAGCTTACGACACCGGTGCGGGTCAAACGTCACGGGGAGATATCTAGGGGTTTTATCAACAGCCTGATTGTGATGATGGAAAGACGTACGTAACCTACGTAATATCCATCGACACATGTTGTGTTTGGACCGTTATCAGCCGAGAGTCGAATTCAGATTGACTCTGTAAAGGTTCACAACTACGCCTATTTTATGTAGCTTTGAATGCGGTATCCCACTGCTGGGCCTCTCTACTCCGACCACGTTTTATTTATGGTCCTTAGAAGCCTCCATCAAACACAGCAATATTACTTGTTGGATAGATCTCGTTTTCTCCCTATTCACGTCCAGTTGCATGCGGCGGACGTGGCTGGCCCAATTACAATTTAGTTTTTGCATCCTGACTAAACTTGAATTTAACATTTAAATCATCTGCAGTGTATCTTGACACTCATCAGCGTCTTGACTAATTAAGGAAAAAACATCTACTGCTTTAAAGCCGGTAATGTATAGTTTTTTGTGCTTTTCCCACCTTCAATATGAGCACGACTCGGTTAAGCCTCTTCAGTATTTCCATGGTATGGCCCTCGTCCAGACCCTTGACGTCCAATAGGTCCCGCACCGAGTCCACCTCAAAGATGATCTGCTTGAACCAGAGCTCGTATGCTGGGGGCAAAGGTTGAGGTAGCCATAATGAGCAGGAACTTGTTTCAGAAGTTACTCTAATTAGGTTTCTGAAAACATACTAAAACGATAACACATCAAGCGCATAACTTTTGACCCGAGACTAAAAGTTATCACCACGTTTCCAGTTTAAATCAGTTTCTCTAACAGTTCTTGCTCTGAAGAATTAATCTACTTTGTTGGGCTACGTTGAGGATTCGTTGAGGAGCTTCTGGAAGTCACTGTTCCTTATGACTAAATATATATTTTTCCATCAGCCCACGGTCATCCACCGCCGTTTGACCTCCGCCATACACTACACGCTACTTCTTTCTGTCCTCGGCCTCAAATATCTCGCCGCCATCTTCTGCAAATCTTTACGAGGTTCAGTAAGCTGGTGGGTGAGGCACTCTGGCTCGTTCTACACTTGAAAATCTTTTTACTCCAAGGGTTCTAAATAAGTTTTTAAGATATGACTAGCCGTCTGCCACTTTATTTAATTTAAGAGGACAATTCAATAACTTATACAAATAAATAGCTCATAATGGGTAGGTTATTCAGCGCTAAACACGCGCTGTATGCTGAGTTTATACAGGTTACGATATTCATTTTCCAAAGACAAATTATCTCCACCTCCGAAACGTCGAAAAATGGCAGCAGTACACTTAGACATTTAAACAGGTCAAATCGCGATTATTTATTAGGTAAAACGTAATTACCTTATTTCCCGACGTTTCGGCAGCATTACAGTTGCCGTGGTCTCGGGTAGATTTGACCCGTTTTATATATAACTATGTATGAGTATCGCGAATCATTAAGAAATACTATTAAATAGGCATATAGTTTTTCACTCACTATCTTTGTATATGTTCTTTCCTTGTCGTGTGTGTAAAACTTAACAACATTTTAGTTAACAGACACGTGTGCTTGAAAAAGTGGGAGGGAGGGCGGTGCATTAGCTAACCGCATGGTGCTTGTGGGATTTTTGGCGGAATTTAGCAAAGTAATTTTAACTTTTTAATGCTTTTAAGACACGTGTGCCTCCTGCTGAGCTTCTGAAACTCGTAAGCATCAAGCTGCTTACTCTACAGGTTAGTTTCCGTGTATTTACCCTGATGTGTGATGATGAAGAGGTGTTCGTCATGGACGGGCTTGGAGGACTCGGCGCTGAGCATGCGCTGTGCTGACAGCAGCTTGTCTAGGCGCAGGTATTCACCGTAGAGCATGCCTGCCTCATGACCCTGAGGGTCGCCCGGCGGTCCACCTTCGTCCATCACTGATCTGCGGGGACAGGGAAATTTATTAAGCAACTGGTAGGCTGGTAGGTACAGAACATGACAGCCTATTTGTTGTTTGCCACATTTAAGCATAATGTGGAATACACTTTATTGTGCGTCTTTGCGGTAAGCACGGTTGACAGTCCCAAATGTAAATGGTATCCCACCAAGAACATTATGTAAAAACTAGCCAAGTCTCGATAGAGCTGCTCGTTTATCTCTAAAAAGTAATGAAATCCACACAAACTCGTGCCAAGTCTAAGGTTCATTGCACCAATCTATCGCCAGAACCACCCAATGACGATGGAAAATTGCCAATTGGAAAACGTTGATTGAATTGACTATTCAATCAACGTTTTCCAAGTGGCAATATTCCATCGTTAATGTTGTGTGAATTGGCCGTTGAAGTCACACAACATTAACTATCATTCATTGCACCAATCTATCGCCAGAACAGCTCATTGACGATGGAAAATTGCCACTTGGAAAACGTTGATTGAATTGATTATTCAATCAACGTTTTGAAATGAATAATCAATTCAATCAACGTTTTCCAAGTGGCAATTTGAAAAACGTTGAATTTGAATTGATTATTCAATCAACGTTTTCCAAGTGGCAATTTTCCATCGTTAATGTTGTGTGAATTGGCCGTTGAAGTCACACAACATTAACTATCATTCATTGCACCAATCTATCGCCAGAACAGCTCATTGACGATGGAAAATTGCCACTTGGAAAACGTTGATTGAATTGATTATTCAATCAACGTTTTGAAATGAATAATCAATTCAATCAACGTTTTCCAAGTGGCAATTTGAAAAACGTTGAATTTGAATTGATTATTCAATCAACGTTTTCCAAGTGGCAATTTTCCATCGTTAATGTTGTGTGAATTGGCCGTTGAAGTCACACAACATTAACTAACATTCATTGCACCAATCTATCGCCAGAACCGCTCATTGACGATAGAAAATTGCCACTTGGAAAACGTTGATTGAATTGTTTTTTCATTTGAAAAGGTTGATTGAATAATCAATTCCAAATGGCAATTTTCCATCGGTAATGGGCGGTTCTGGCGATACATTGGTGCAATGAATGGTAGTTAATGTTGTGTGACTTCAACGGCCAAGTCACACAACATTAACTATATTAATAAAGAAATCGCAGTAAGGAACCCTAGACTTGGCACGAGTTTGTGTGGATTTCATTACTTTTTAGAGATAAACGAGCAGCTCGAAACGTGGGCATACTCATTTATTAGATTTTGTTATAAAATAAATAAATCCTCGCCCCCCCAGCCCAATCAAGGTTAGTAGAAGAATGTCGTAAACGACTGTAACGCGGCTTTTTCTTTTAGCCCTATAAAGATATAAGGTTATCGGAAAAACAAAACGTAAGCGCGTTTTAAAATACAGTCAGTGCCATCTAGCGACGTGTGCGGGTATCACCGCCACTCTTAGTCCAATGCATTATATTATTTTGACCAAATTTTGAGCGAAATTAATATTTTAGTGTAATTTGTTTATTGATTTTGTGTAATGTTCGAGTAGAATAAAGTTAATCGTTAACTTGGAAGTATAAGTGTAAAAGCCAGTCTAGTCTTATCCAGAGTTTTCCTTTAATTTTATTTATATGCGTATTAAAATTATAAGGGGAGGTATTCTCCCAGCAGTGGGACGCTATAGCACACTGGTTCCACGCCCTAAGAGTAGCGGTCATAGGGTTTCGCGATAATAATGACTGTCGTTGTCATAGCTGATTATTATTATTATGGTGTTTTGTAATACTTTAAGCCATAACACAATAAAAAAAAAACAAAATAATCTTAAAAAGCTTATTTTATTTACAAAATTATGCATTTTTATTACACTTAAAAGAAGGTTTGCAACTTAATAACTATTAAACCTTACTATTTACATTTTATATTACAAATAAAGTAAATACTTAACTAACATCTAAGTACAAACACACAATTGGACAAAAAATATTATATTTACATAATAGGAGTTATGTAAAAAATAACATAAATACCTATCTTATTTTTTACATTTTTTCCTAAACCGACAACAAATTTAATACTTCTTTTGATAGAATAGACTTCTTCTTCTGTGGTAACCTTCTTAAACTAGAAATATAAGGATCCGAATTAAGGAGAAGTCTATGTATCAAGTCGGTGTTTGTGACAACCCGAGACATTTTCCTCGTGTTGTCACGCCTGAAGAGTTTGATTAATTTATTGCAAGATTCGGCGGCCTCTTCCGAAAGCTCACCTATTGACAATAATGCGTGTTCAATTACTTCCGACCCATGAATGAGGACCTTATGTACAGACGATGGCAAGTTGTACCATGGATAGGTAGCAACAAGTTTACGTGCTGTTTCTAGAGAATACTCTTTAAAAGTGGCGTTATTAATTTTGTATCCCGACGAAAGACACTGCAGCAGATTATGACATCTGTCAATAAGGATTTTATCTAATCCAGTAATTTCCGCTGAAACCGCTGAGTTAGAAAAAAACTTTCTGGCAGTGTTTCCGTCGTTAGATGTGCCACTTCCTCCACTTCGCGGTTTGTCGACTATTAGACCAAGTTTCTGCCTAAACTGTTGCTGCACATGTTGTTTTTTTTGTGCAAGAAGAGCTTTTTCGTCTGAAGAACGTACCTGCCATTTCTTTATGTCTAATCTATAAGAAACGTGAATTAAATATTCGAAGAATCGGATATACGAGTGAAGAGGAGATAGTCCAAATTGATAGGTACCACTATCTGCAGTTTTGCTCAGCGATTTATCAATGTCATTCATCTCTTTTGGAGTTGAACCACAAATATAACATCTACTACAAGATGTATCGCTCAGAGCACTGCACACTTTACCATCAACCATGGTTAATTGTAAAGAATGCTGCACTTTTATTTCATATTCACCGTGAGTGAAAGAAGTCGGTTGTAAACTATCAATTTTAGTCTTGAAATAAGCTTCTTCTTGCACAGAAAGGTCTTTGGATTCTTTGGCAAATTGGAATCGAATAGGCCTACAATACCTGGTGGAAGAAGGGCGCGGATTTTTCCAAACTATTTGATCTGGGTCGGAGGTATTGGACTTACAAACCAATTGAAGAGGACAATATGAAGTAACAAACATACTGCCATCATCATCGATACCAGAATCTCCAAAAATCTGTTTATATTCGCTGTGCCCCGTACTCCCATCGAAACCCCATTTTCCAATCAAAACAAATTCTTTATTAGGGTCAATATTATTCAAAACGGGTTTTTGGGATTCTAGTATCCGGCAAGCAGTATGATCTAACAATGATTGTAATTCTACTTCAGCAGATGATTCCGTGATAAACTCTTGCGATGGATAGCACCGCTTCTTAGCTTCTAACACTTTTTGATAAGATGGTAATGCATTAGGTGATTTTGCATTAACGAAGTCTTTCACCAAAAGATACTGATGTTTAGTCAGTTTTGTCTCATTTATAAGAGACAAGACTTCGTCAGTGCTGAAATTTAAAGATGCAGCGGCGTTAGATAGACTAGAATCGTCCAACAAAGAATTTATCGCAGAACTGTCTACTTTACTTAACTCTGCAAGCCTGCGGCGTTTTGATCTCTTGCTACATTCCTCAAAGTCCTTCCTGTGCTGGTGCTGTTGGGTGCTTGTCGAAGCTTCTGCTGCTGGCCGTTGGGTGTTGTGGCTCCCTACTGTTGCACAAGTTGGCAGAACGCAAACTTCAATTTCGTTCAGCCAGTCTCCGTACTTAGAGACCATGCGAGAATGGTTGCGCGTGACTTGCTTCCAAATTGCTACCAATCTTGTACAAACTTTAGTAACTCTTTTTTCCAAGTCATCAGCAATGTAATTCTCAACATCAGGCAGCAATTGTATTAGGTCTCGAAAAACTCGATGCCAACGCTCCAGTTCAGATTTGCTGTCTTTAATAGACAGCCAAGTATCTAGTACAAGCATTCTTTTGAAAGAACACTTAATACTAGTACCTAAAACAAAATAAAAATACGTTAAAAGCGGATCAAAATAGATACATGTTTCGTAGCAAGTGCTACGCGCCTGCTACGCGTTCAGGCGCGCGGCGTAGCACCTGGCTGCACCTTACAGACGCAGCATGACGCAGCTAAATTTGGAGAGGCCTAGTAGTAGACATTGTAACCCATATTTCTATACCAAATTGAATGGTACAAGTAGGTACAAACATAAGTAAAAGCTTCAACGTAAAAAATATACAGACATAAATACATAAAAAATGCCACGTTGGCGTAGCACTCTATTTAAAAAAAAAATGTAGAAGGAAAAGGCAAAATAGTAAAGTAAATTAATAATACATACCTGTGACTTCAAATTCCATTGTAAAATAGCAGGTCACAGACAAGTTGGAACTTAAACACACGCGTCGCGTCTTGGGCTAATTAAAGCACTTGGTGATAACAGGTTGATGACTAATTACTTGTGTTCACTTCGGATGCCGAAAAAGGAATGTTGGGAACAATAGATTGCGAAACCTTTTATACCCTCAGGTAGTATGACAATTAGTGGGTAACTGAGCCAGATATCATGGCTTAGCTCAGTCATTGCCATCCGAGTCCTATGACCTACTACGGTACCACCGTGTATAGGCTAGATTAAATTAGAAGATGTATCCCACTACGCTGGATTTTTGCAATGACAGTCGATTTTTTTATGTACCAATAGTAGAAGGGGGCATTAAGGTAAAGCCCCCAGTTATGAACAGTTTAAGGGCTGAAAACATGCATTTTGAAAATATTTTGCCTGTGACTCAACCCCTGGAATGTTCCAGGGGTTGAGTCACTTTTTGGAGTAGTTTAATATTTATATTATTGTTTTCTTGATTGATATTACCTATAAACGCGAAAAATTAAGAAATAGGGAATAAATTAAAAAGCCTATTTTTGACCCAATAATGGACAACCAAATTCCATTAATGGACACCCAATTATGGACATGATCCAGTGATAAACCCCTAGTCTTAAAAATGATCCAGTTATTCTTGTTCTCTAATTCATGGGCACCTTGGATGGGGGTAAATGCGAATTACCTGGCTACATGGAATTTATTACTTAAAATAAAGACAGTATTGTAAAGACGTTATATCTATTTATTTGCTATTCTCAATACTTAACATAATCCAATCTCAAATATTATATTATTATTAAGGTTTTTTTCAGTCGGTACTCCTCATAAAGCACAGTTTTTGGTTGGGTGAATCATTACCTGCATTCACTTTTGGATCTAGTATTTGAGCAGGCTCAGATGCTTCATTGTCCTCAAATGCTTGTTTGTTGCTTGCCCAAAGCACGTACAATGACGTGTTTTCTTCGGGCAAGCAAGCATCCAATTTGTCTCTGCCTGTATAAGAGTTCTTTGAACATTTTCAGCTTTTCAGCTCTGAATTTGGAAACTATTTCAGTTTCTAGGCAGCGTAGAAAATGCTTTTGAGCAGTTTGATCTACTGTTGATGTTTGTCGAGATTTTATTTTGGAAAAATCCACATAGCTCGGGCCAAAAGGATGTAATCATCCACCTCGAAAACCATTCTTTATGCAATCTTCAGAAATAGACTGCAGAGCAGTCTTAAGAACTGGGGCAAAATGGTCTTTTTTCAAATTCTGACCGAGATGCTCCAACTTCCATTTATTGACAGCTTTTTTCTAGGATGCTTTTAATGGTTTAAAGATGGCGAGGTCCATGGGCTGCAAAATATGGGTACTGTTTGGATCCAGTGCTACAATCTCTATACCATTAGCACAGCAAAAATCTGATAAATGCAGATTCAAATGGGACCGATGTCAATCCACAAAAATAAGACGGGTTTTTTGATGTTTTGCTCAAGCTCGGCTTTTGGTGAAAGAAAAAACGCGCTCTCATCGGTGTTGAAGATCCTCTCCGGCTCTTTTGTTACTTCCATAAGATCTTTCTCCAACATATAACTTTCTACCTCTCGGAAACACCTAATTATATCATGCTCGGTGACGTTGTTACGAGCTGTGTTAAATTCTGTGCAGTTCTTTCAACAATAATTGGGTACCTTCTTAAAAACAGACCGTACCATTTCTTACCCGGTCTGTTCTCCGAAAAAGGATTTGGTCTACCCTTATCGGTGATGATGATACGTTGCACGCTGTCGAGCAACTCCTCTTTTGTTACTGGGATATGCTTATTTTGCATATCTAGAATCCAGTGCTCTATTATGTTTTCTTCTTCGGCGGAAATATACGTAGTGGGACCCATAGAGCACTCCTCTGGACTTTTTCCGGTGACTTTGTTGTGCAATGTGACCCGCGGCACACCGAACCTCTTCGCCGCCGTCGCTATTTTTTCACCTTTACTTACAGCGTGAATTGCATTACCGATTTGCAGGGGCGTGTAATCTTTTTTCGGTGCCATACCTAAGAAAATTATATTATTTTAGTTCAACTATGTCCATGACTGGATTCTATGAACTCCCTAATCATGGACGCCTGTGTCCATTATTGGAACGAATCATTGAACATTTAAGCGGGTAACACATTTAAAAACGGCATAAAACAATGCAACTGGGTACTGAAAACTGGAATACACCCTAAAAAAAAGTAATTTTCGACAATTGTCCATAATTGGTATCATGCACAAAAAAATATCCACTAATGAACAAATGCAATTGAAAGAAAAATAAACAACCTGGCTGCATATAATTACCACAAATTACTAGTTAATTTGCTACCCAAACCATAAAACTACACGTAATTCCTCGTAATTTATACCGGCTCGTGGTGATGTGCACTTCAGGCCATTTTGAAGAAAATGGGCGAATCAGTGGAAACGTCCAACTAATGTCAAGTGGATGATTAGAAACATATGTTTTAATATTGCCAGCACACCAAAATTTATTTCTACTCTTATTAAGTATTTATAGTTGTATTTTTTTGTGTCCATTACTAGGGGCTTGTCCAAGACAGGGGTCTTTACCTTACCATATCTCTAATACAGCTGAGACCAGCTGAGGTTTCTTCATCAGATACTTCAGACCCTCGATTTTTGATATCAAATGAAGCGGCCCACCAAGTTGAATATTTTTTGTAAAGGCAGTACATAATATATCGATCTCTTCTAATAGTTTGGTTAGGCTCTTGTGTTTTCTAGCCTCTCTAGCAAGCCTGGCATCCATTTATGCAGAGTCGAGCCGTTCTACGCCGAATCACATCCAATTTGTTCCATGTGTTCCATGGAATCAGTATCATAGTCATGGTTAATTAGGCGAATTTTTTCGAGGCCGAGGCCAATTTGGTAATGGATGCCAGGTTTTAGATAAGGCTTCAGAAAGCCGTCGAAACGGAATGCAATAGATGCGAGTACGATTGAGTAGACCGTGCGGTTGACGTGACAGGGAGGACTATAAAAGAGCAGACTATTCGTGAACTGGGTATTTAAATAGATAGCTAGCTATAACTATATAAGCGCCTTGCTGCGTCCTGCATAGGACCTAAGGTCAATGGCATCGCCGTCCGAATGGACACCCTTGTTGTGTAAGTCACACATCAAACAAGCTTTGCTGTTTGGCCTATTCGTCATTCATAAACGCTTATCGGCTTACGTAATGCCACACGATGTCCAAAATGGCAGTTGATTTGAGTTTCCCCGCAATGTATCCCAGAACGATCCATTTCAGACCAAGGCTTAAGATCACGAATGTGGGGTTAAGGTGTTGGGCGGTGCTGACTAGCGTCTCTTTCAAAAAATGAAGATAAAAATTTTGAATACCTGTGATAAGTATTTTTAGAACATAGGGCCTGTTTCTGAATTGAGAATTTCTTAACTATAGAAATGTATTTTCAAATCTCAATGAGCATTTGCATTAAGGGTCTTATTATTTTGTGTAGGTAAGCTACTTTGTATGTAATTTCTAAATAATTCCTTCTTTTTTGCTGTAATGGGCCGATAAATTATATCTTGCTCCTTTTTTTTAAAATCTGCTTCAAAGTGGACAATTTGACCATTGTGGTCTGACTTTAAGCAAGTTACTGTAGAACAATGCGAAAATTCATAGTCGCAGAATACATTGTCAAGACAGGTGGCTGTGTTTTCGGTAATCCTAGAAGGCTCTAAGAAAATATTAACTAAATTAAAAGATTTGAAAATAAGTTTTAACTTCTTATTTAAAACGAAGTCTACCAGCAAGTCTATATTAAAATCTCCACAGACTATAACGCTTACTATAATATGCTTAGCCAGTTCAACACATGATAGTTCTACAACTTTTTCAACAGAAAGTCTGCTAATATCTTTTCGTTCTTTATACTTCAAACTACTATTTACTATTATTAAAGATCCACCATGAAATGCAGACTTTCTATTAAAGCAACTGGCTATTTCATAATTATTTATTTACAGATAAATTCATTTTGGACTCTAGTAGCCAGTGCCCAGTGACACAGAGTACATTACTCTATGTTGTTCTAAAAATAACTCTAATTCTAGTAATTTACCAGAAAAACCGCCCTGTAAATTTTGATTAGCTAAGATAAGTTTTTTTAAGGGGGGGCTTTTCTGTTGTCTGCGCTGATAGTTTAAATCAGCAGTCAAGCTTAACCTACTTATACTAGGTTTTTTTAAAACCTCAGAATACAGAGGTTTGAGTGTAGAACTTCTACAGTTAGCAACTTTAGTTGGTCCCTGTTTTATTCTCTTAACAATAATGGGGTCATAAATATTGAATGCCAATAATTTGGCAATCTGTCGTTTCGAAGAAAGAGGCACATGCATTGCGTCCCTAGTCAATATAAAGTTTCGAATAAATTTATTCGTATCAAAATATAATACTTTGTCTCAATAGCCGATTTAACTTATCTAACCGGGCATTTTGTGTCTCTGATAGAGTTTTAGAATAAGGGAAAGCGCAAATTACAATTTTTCTTGCTTGAAGAGCAACTATAGAATCATAATAATTGGTCAAAAATCTTGTTGACCAATTACGACAGTAGTATTATTATCATACTCCTTACTAAGCATGCAGTTAACTATTTGCATGTAAGATGCATAGAGAATGAGAATGAGCGTGACAGAACGTTACTTAAGTATTTGCTTAGTTCAATTCTTAATTCAGAAACCGTCCCACAGCCGAGAACGTAGCATCAACGTCGTAGGACATCGATTAATCGAAGTGGGCCGTTGTCGGCGGAAATCGATTAAAGTTCTGTATGTTCAAAAAATAGGTATCTCAATATATCATAAAGAAGCGCTCGTGACCTAGGCGAACCGAGTGATTGAATTCAATCACTTGGTTAAGCAACAACAGTCACGGTCAGGTACAGGATGGGTGAGCGTCCCGTGACTACCGCTAGTGGCATTTTTCCGAGCTCTTCCGTGCTTCGCAAGGCACGTTAAGCCGTTGGTGCCGGCTGTCATATAATGGCAGTCGTTAAGCCATGTCAGAGGCCTTATGGGCGGCTTGATAACTTCTGACAGTAAGGCCCGCCACTGTCTTACAATCCTCCACCAACCCGGACTTTGCCCCTGTGGTGGAGTATGGCCTAACTAACCTTCCTGCGATGCAGGAAGAGACCCGTGCCCCAGCAGTGGGGACAAACAAGGGTTGACAACGTATATATATTAAGATTTGTGATGTTTACTTTTTGAAAAAAACATGTTATGATTTTTATTCCACCGGTGGCGGTAGTTACTCGTAGCACCGCTCAGCGCCTTAAGGGGGGCCGGCAAAGGACTTAGATGCGACGACCATGGACCAACGTCGACCAAATTTCGGATGAATTCCGAAATCGGAGTGCTTGCATGCAGCGACTGATGTATGTTGATGAAGCGAAAGAGGTTGGGCCAGTGGCATGGTTTGCTAGAGACGCAGGTTCGTATTTCTCTTTCTATGTGAAGTTTGTTAACGGAGAGCTTAATTCAATGCTTGTACGGACAACTGTGATATTATAATTTTATAAATTTAATTATAAAATTAAAAATCGAAATTGAAGTTTGAAACTGAATTATGAAATTGTAGAATTGAAATCGAAACTAAAATTTGAAATAGAAATTTGAAATTTAAATGTAATACTTGAAATTTTAATTTATAAGTAGAATATTTGAAATAGAACTATAAAATTTAAATTTGAAAGCGAAATTTGAATTTTACATTGGAATATGGTTTAATCATCGCAAATAAATACAAAAACAACTTAAAATAGAGCAAGTTACGATGTTGAGTGTAATTAATTAATTATTCTAAGATTACTGGACATAAATCTTAAGATAGTTGTGTATTTTTGCCCGAGTCGACTATGACAGGAAAATACGATTTTGTTATTGTAAATATGTTTCTCTTCTTTAAAAAACTTGCGCAGAGGCTTAATGGCTGGACTGATTTTTATTATTATTGAGGTGCCAAATAAGAAGTATCCACAACACGTTAAATAAAAATAATACAAAACGGTGAACATAATTATAAGAAGAAGAAGAAAGACATTGGAACAAATTAACTCATCATACGTTAGAAAAGGCATAGCACAGATCATTACTTATAAGGAAAAATAAATGCCAGTCCGGGCAAAGTCATAATATGTGTAGGTACATCATATCTTAAAAACCTATTTAGAGGCTAAAAATTCCACCCATGCCGGGATTCGAACCCGCGACCTCTGGTTTTCCGTGCCAGCGCTCTTTCCAACTGAACTAATGCGCGACTGTATTACGTACAGGCAGCGACATCTGGCTTAAGTCGTTGCCTGTACGTAATACAGAGAATAGTCTAAAGAGGTTCGAAATTTCACTGATGCCGGTGAGTCGCCCATTGGTTCAATTGGTAGAGCGCTGGCACGGATAGCCAGAGGTTGCGGGTTCGAATCCCGGCATGGGTGAAATTTTTAGCATCTAAATAGGTTTTTAAATTTGTCTTTAGCACGGGTTAGTGCATTAAAAATAAAAATAGTATAATCAGTATCAATATAAGCGGTTTGATATCAAACCGCTTTCAATAAATTTAAAATACAAATTTTTAGTTTTACATACAATCTTTAAACATTATTATAAGTGTACAGACATTGTACATGTACAGACAACCTATTCTAAATAGGTTTTTAAATTGATACTGATTTTCACGTTATGCATTTTTTATAACACGTTACACTTACTATATAAGGAGGTATATTCTACCAATACTTATTAAGGGTGGATTCAAGGCGGATATCTCAATGAGCATAATAATATGTAAGCCGATCGTTTACATCTTGTCTTGTCACGCGGCTGACGAGTTATGGTAAAATTATAGGTTATCGCTGGTCATGAGGATTTTTTGTCTACTGCATATGCGCCGGCGGCTACACAGGCATTCGTTGAAAAAATAACAAGCGGGAGCGTAAGATTACTGGTTTGTTTCATCAGCCATGAACCGCTGCTCGGAAGCGATTTTTTTACATACATACAGAAGATGTTTGGAGTTCGCTGAATCGCTAGCTAGGTAGGTACAGTCGACATCAAATTTACCATTATATTTTTGTTGCCGTCATTGATATCATAACGAGTGCACCACGTACAGTTGACAGCACACCAACCTTTACATCTTTTAACTAAGAAGAGTGCGTGGATGTAAACGGTTGATGTATTTACGTCTTACCTACGCGTAAAGGTTTGATAACTGATGGGTGTGGTGGTTGATTGTAAATATGGACTCATATCTAATTTAAATGTACCTAATCTTTACATTTTTGTGGCGACAGCAGACAGCAGCAGCAGAGCAGTGTAGGTCGAATCATAACTATTTCATAGTTAATAAAAAAGTAAAATCTGTTAATAAAAACAAAAAATAGACTGGTAGAGGGAAGCAGTGGTAAAAGGGGAGTGGTAAAATTTATAAAAAAACGCAAGTCCCCTTAAACACTCTTCACAGTCATCCCCAAAAGATTATTTATACCTACTGCATCTGAGGATTGTTTTAAGGAATCGTGTTTTTGAGGAATACGTAACACCGAAAGACTTTACAAGTAGTAAACCTAGGTAAGGTTTTTCATTACTGCTATTGATTGACCGTGGTGGATTTAAACGAACCTTCATTGTTGAAACTACTTATGTAATTCGATTTTCAAACAATGGCCTTAATTTCCCACAAGTTGACATTAAAAACTGCGGCCATGCTTGTAAAATAGTAAAAACGCACTATTGAATTTTAGCCGTCACTTATATATAAATGCATCGAAACTTTACTCTTTGACTAATTGTAGAGTTTCCATTATGTACGGTAGATAAAAAAAAAATACACAGTTCTTTGACCTACGTTCGGGATTTGTCGATCGTACTATTTTTAAGCAGTCATTAACTTTTTACGACAGGAAGACACGGGCTTAAAATTCTTAAAACTCACCTCATAGGACAGGCCATCGAGAAAAATCCAAAGACGGAACAACGAATAAAAAATAAATAAAAATCGAAATTCGATCGTGGAAATCGTAACGTTTTGCGCGCGCTTTCTGGTCGCGCGTTTATTCGATACTGAACCACACTGAACCACAGAACACTTATACCCCAGTACTGAACAGTGGTTCGTCGCCCGGTTTTTAGGGTTGCGCACACAGAGTTTGCCCGTCCGGACAGTATAGTGTCTACTACAAGTATACTGTCTGTCTGACTTACCTTTGTTATTGCATTACACCTTGTTATTGCATTATACAAAAGGTAAACATTACAACCCAACATTACAAGTTAAATAATAAAAAAGGCTCTATTTACTCTATCTGGCTCTATCCATAAAATGGACATTACCAAAGTGTTTTTTTTTATAAATACTTAAGTGTGTATATATATATATATATATATATATATATACAGGGTGTCTCATTCAAATCGGTCAGTATGGGAAAGTCTGAAACTATAAGACATACGAAGATCTGTTCTGAGGAACCATGTCATCGATTTTAATAACAAGAAAAACTGCATTCATACATTTTAAAAACATCTGTACTCCGTTTGGGAATCGAACCCGGTTGTTTTGAAAATTAAAAACTTCTATTAATCAAACACTAACAATCAATTGAAAAGCTCACTTAAAATAAGTATGTAGATACAGAGACGTGATAAAACCTAAATAGAAAAAGTGTAGGTTTTTTTTTCAAAACAACCGGGTTCGATTCCCGAACGGAGTACAGATTTTTTTAAAATGTATGAATGCAGTTTTTCTTGTTATTAAAATCGATGACATGGTTCGTTGGAACAGATCTTCGTTTGTCTTATAGTTTCAGACTTTCCCATACTGACCGATTTGAATGAGACACCCTGTATATAACAGTTATAAATTAAGTGTGCCTTACTGTTTTACGGTAAGTATTTCCATAAAACATGGTAAAGTAAGTAATTATGTGGTGCCTACGGATCCCTCGTTGTGCTAGTCTGACAGGCACTTAGCTGTTTTTTTTCCACACGGTGTTGGTTTTCATCAAAGTCGCTAATAACTGTAACTTAAAACTATGCTATTGATTCTCCACTGCCCGCTGGATTTGCGGAAGCTAACGTAAGATATCAAATTAATTTCTAATGCGGCGAAGCGTTTGTATTTTGCGTTTGACGTAGATAGGCTTGGTACAATCGAGAGCACCACATCCTTTATATACCTGAACTGTAATCGTTTACGTGGAGGAAGTCTTATCAACAAAAATATAAGAATAAGATTTTTTTTTATTGCAAATTAAGTTACAAGCGCTGGTGTCCTGGTCGAATCGAATGGTTGGAATGGAATCAATTACTTGAGTTAAGCAACAACAGGGCAGGGCAAGACAGGGCGCTATGGCGCTCATTAGGGGAGGGTTATGTCCAGCAGTGGACTACATAATATAGCCTGAAGAAGAAGAAGCAGCAACAACAAACGCGGCGCGGTCAGGTGCAGGACGGGTGACCGTCCCGTGACATATTAAGCCATTGGTGCCGGCTGTAATGTAATTGCAGTCGTCAAGTCATGTCAGAGGCCTTGTGGGCGGCTTGATATCATCTGACAGTAAGGCCCGCCGCTGTCTTACCATCATCCACCAACCCGGACTTGGCCCCCGTGGTGGAGTATGGCATCCATCCATTAAATCGTTACTTTTTATTTAGGTGTAAGTCGATCGATAAAAACGATGGATATTATTATAATTAGGATGTTTCCATACGTAGAACATAAATTCACCTATTCGAAATACTTTGCTTAAATGATGTATACTGTCCCACCCGTCCCGCTCCTTCTAGTTTGAGAGTTCCGTTAATCTCTTATCTTATCAGAGCCATTTCCTATCCCAAAAAAATGTTAACGTAAGTATTTACAAACTCAATATCAGTGGATAAAGTTGTACAGGCTGTATTAAAATTGTATTAAAAAGTCAAGGCCATTTAATGAGGGCTTTCTTCCCCCTTCATGTTTACCTAACATAATCGAAGAATAAGTGATTCTAGTAATAATGAATTCTAAACATTACAATCTAAACAATTTTGGAAATGAAAATCCAGGTGTAAAAGGAAATATTCTGGGGGGAGAGCTTGAAGACCTCGAAGAGTTGTTGTAGGGCTCCAGAAAAACCGGAACTATAACATAACATTTACATAGAGGCACGTACATTGCTTCTGGCCCCACACTAGGATACCCTGTGTCATGGGAACCAGAAACAACGACATCACAAACATGTCAACATCCAAGACCTGGGGTTTTTTTTTGTCTCCAGCCGGGGATCGAACCCGGGACCTCTAGCATGGTAGGCAGGTGCGTTACCGCTGCGCGACAGAGGCTGTCAATATGTTGTCCGTCCGTCCGTCTTACGTCTGTGAAGATTTATCTCGGAAACCCGTGGAGGTATCGTGTTCAAAACCATATTCTCAGCGATTCCTTGAAGCTGTGAAACAAATGAAACTTCAAAGTAATATACTCAAAAACAAACTTTTTCAGCCGCAAAAAAAACGTATATTTTGACATTCAAAGAAATCAAAATTCATAAGAATAAGAACCATAATTATTAGTCTTAAAATTTATATATTCAAAATTCCCATTGATCTAGAACTATGAAATTTAGCAAGTAGTAACATCCTGTACTACAAATAGAGGTAAAAATTGAATATTAGTAATTAAATCATAGAAAAAAGTCTTCGAAGTTCGGGAAAAACCCAGACGAAACATTATCTAATCTGTGACGAAACTGCGAGATTTCATTCCTAAACAATTTATTTGTCAGTACATGACTACAAAATTTTACGAAACCGTTCGTGCGTGAGTCCGACACACAGAACATAAAAAAGAGAATATAACATCTTTTTTATGTTCTGTGGTCCGACACCTTGGTTGCCTTCATTCACTTGCTCGCGCTGGAAAGCAGTTCACGCAGTTCTTCTTCTTCTTCAGGCTATATTAGTCCACTGCTGGACATAGCCCTTCCCTAATGAGCGCATGGTTGTGCCATCATAAGGGGGTAATGCCCATAATCCCCACGTTGGGCATGCGGGTTGGGGATCGCAGTTTGGTAGAATTGTACTGCAGGGGGCGCTGCTACCCACCCTCCGGTTCACGCAGTAGGGGGACTATATTCGGAAAATAGGTTTTTTCATGTAGCCTATACGCCCCACGGCAGGGTATAAGCATTCTTCTTTCAGAGAGAGTTAGAGAGAGAGAGAGAGAGAAAGAGTAGGGGCTTAATTACCGCTGATTGGCATTTTCGATATTCTCTCGATGTTTTCCTTCACAGTTAACGAGTGGTAGGTATTGCTACTAGAAGTAAAGTTCATAAACGTACCTACCTAACTTAGACAACAAAGTCATTGGTAAATGCCGGGATTCGAACCCACGACCTCTCAGATGAGAAGATGGCGTTTTACCAAAAATCTAGAGATTGACAAGAGTCCTTATGCCTAGCCATTTTTCATCATATTGGTTGATGATTACAAGGGGATCATGATACACCCCGTATATCGTGAACGATATTGTTTACCGAAGGTAGGATGCGGTGATACCCGAGGCTGTTTTTTGTCGGCGTTAAAATTATCGAACGAGCCGAAACAAAAAAAACTATAGGCAACACACTGTACGAGCAGAAGAGACCTCGTGCAGCCCTCGCTATGTCGCGCAGCAGATGTTGTACGTTGGATGGTGGTGGAAAAAGAAGACGTAGATTGTCTCTTCGTATCAGTCTACTAACCTTTGCCCGCGACTCCGTCCGCGTGGACATTAGTTATTCAGCAAAATTTTGCAACCCCGTTCACTCCCTTAAGGGTTAAATTTGGAAAAACGGCGAAACACGTGTTCAATCAATTGTGTTGAAGAGTATC
The DNA here is from genome assembly GCA_934045075.1 of Yponomeuta sedellus. Taxonomy (NCBI): domain Eukaryota; kingdom Metazoa; phylum Arthropoda; class Insecta; order Lepidoptera; family Yponomeutidae; genus Yponomeuta; species Yponomeuta sedellus. The sequence continues at coordinate 11,530,400 of OW203736.1, read as the reverse complement.
TATTTTAAGTTTCAAGAAAATTAGACAACATTCTATAAAACTCCCATACAAATTTTGGCAACCCTTTTCGCCCGCTTAGGGGTTGAATTTCAAAAAATCCGGTCTCATTCCTTGCCTACATTATAATTATTAGGCCCTCTGTGCAAAATTTTAGCTTCCTAGGTCAAACGGCTTGGGCTGGGCGTTGATGAGTGAGTCAGTGAGTCAGGACTTTGAATTTTATTTATATAGAAGATTGCTGCAGTGAATTACATCGTTTTAGTAGTCGTACGTGTATGTGTCTGGCGAGCGGCTAGAGTCGACTGCCGATTCCGGGCGGTAGCAGTGTGCAACACAATGTAATATCAAATCACCACGTAGAGTCGCCCATAAGCTCAGTTGAAAAGAGCGCTGGCACGAATAGCTAGAGGTCGTGGGTTCAAATCCCGGCATGGGTGGAATTTTTAGCCTCTAAAAGGTTTTACAATTGTCTTTAGCACGAGTCTTTAGCATTAAAAAGAATACAACAATGTAATATCACCACACGCAGCGGTACACGGTGCTTAGCCCGTACACACATAAATTCAACAAGTTATGTATTTACAGTCGTCAGTATATTAAACTTTATAATTATGTTAGTCGCAGCGTAGGCCGAAACGTAAGTTCTGAGTTGGCGGTTGAAGGTGTAAAGGTTAATGTGCTGTTTACTGTACTGTACACGTAGGTTTTCAACATTTTTTACCTCTTGCTGGCCGGTTTATTTGGCGTTGTACAGAAAAAATATATCACATGTCACGTTATGTCAGCGTCACGTCACGTAGTTTTAGGAAGCAACAAAAATTCTACAGGTCAATTTTATATCCCGTTGGGAGTGTGTTATTTTGTCACAAAGCATTTCCCCGCAAATTTCTATGTTTACTTCACGTTTCCTGTGTAACAAAGTACTAAAAATATTTCAGGATGTTTAGTGCAGCATCTAAATTAATAAGGTCAGTATCCTAAAAATGTCAGCCAAGTGTGTTACGCTTGGTGTCCGCCTAAGGTACCAAAACCCTACATAGATAGATCCAATAGCCTTTACTTTTAAACAATTTTCCAGTTGTCTAAGCAGAGTTTCTAAGTAGTTAACACCATCGTCATGTATTATGAAGGGAAAGTACCTTAATATCTACGATATTTAAGGTACTTTCCCTTCATAATAAATTTACCCAACATAATTTTAGCACATTAAGCCATGAGCCTGTTTCATAAAACTACTCTACATCGTTTACTAGGACAATTCGATTTCCATTATATCTACTATATTATAGTTAATATCTACGAAAGTACCTTAATATCTACGATATTTAAGGTACTTTCCCCTCATACATAATACATTTACCCAACATAATTTTAGCAGATTAAGCCATGGGCCTGTTTCATAAAACTACACTACATCGTTTATTATAGTATTTTCTAAGGTTAACACGAGCTGTAGACATAATTAAAACTGTTTTTATACGGATTTATGCTCGTTTATTACATTTTTACAATTTTCCAACGTTTCGGCACTTTTTCAGGTGCCGTGGTCCCGGATGATAGTCATCCGGGACCACGGCACCTGAAAAAGTGCCGAAACGTTGGAAAATTGTAAAAATGTAATAAACGAGCATAAATCCGTATAAAAACAGTTTTAATTATCGTTTATTATGACAATTCGATTTACATTATATCTAGGTACGATATTATAGTTAATATCTACGAAATTACCTTAATATCTATGATATTTAAGGTACTTTCCCTTCATAATACATTTACCCAACATAATTTTAGCAGATTAAGCCATGGGCCTGTTTCATAAAACTACTCTACATGGTTTATTATGACAATTCGATTTACATTAGATCCACGATAATATAGTTAATATCTACGAAAGTAGGTAGCTTAATATCTACGATATGGTACTTTCCCTTCATATCCCATACTTTCGGACGCCCTGTAGGTATAATGTAAATCGAATTGTAATAATTATGAAACAGGCCCATGGCTTAATCTGCTAAAATTATGTTTGTGTTCTACCAGTAGGTTCTGTTATGTGAGCTACACCCGCGTCAGAACTAATCCCACGGAAACGCATTTCCGGGATATCTATGTCTCGATTCAGATCTTTGTTTATCTGTACGCCAAGTTTCATATAAAGATAAGCCTACCCACCTAGAAACACGCTGCATACTATAAGCCTACACATGAGCCTACCCACCTAGAGACACGCTGCATACTATGGCAAACCTAGTTACTGTAACTATTTTTTGTTTTATTGGGTCCCCAATGTTCTCTTCTTAGGTACCTATTTACTGCCTCAGTTAGCCCTTTCGGCGCAAGTACAGTGTCCTAATGTCCTAGCAGTAGCCTCGAGGCAGTGTGGGCGTAGTTAACTACTTTTTTGTAATCAGATTACTAACTGCGATTAAAAGTAATTAACAACATGTAACATGTATGGTTACTGTAGTTAACTACATGTAACCATAACTACATTAAGTAGTTGTTAATTTGATTGATGTAATTGCTGTAATCATAACTACTTATGATTACTGATTAGCTGAGTTGTAAAAACTTATATTTCCGTTCGTTGGCACAATAGTAGCGAACGGATGTGCACACTGTCATACACAATTAAATACACTACCCTGCATGTGTCGCACAAAAAAAAAACACAGTATGTACCCGACATGCAGGGAGTAGATAGTGCGCTCTATCTACCTACGTAGCAAACGACAAATCGATACATGAACGACACGCGCGCCACGCCTTTGTTTTTTTATACGCAAGTTTATTTAAAACTGTAGTTATAAAAAGTAATCTTGTAATCGTGGTTGCAACTACAATTTGCAGTTAGTGATCAATAGTACATTATGACACTAGTGAGCTAAGTTGGTCATTACAGACGAGGTGGGTTTACTGCTCGAGCCGAAGGCTAGAGCAGTTATGGAACCGAGTCTAATGACCAATGCTCACGAGTGTCATACGACGTTTTTCAACACACTTGTGAGGAAAATAAAAAACAAGCACAGGTAAATAAAAATAAAAAGTACGCTAAAAATTTCAAAAGTACGCTAAGAGTTCGCGTTCTTTTCCGTTTTCCATGTTAGGAAATTTTCTTACGCTGCGACATATTTTTCCCTAGATTTCTCGGGTATCAAACTTTCATTGGCATTTTGCGCCTCATTAAGTATGTCTTGCGGAGTTAAAACCATATCCTCTTCAGTATCAGTACTCGAACTCGACATTTTGACAATAAACAATGAAAAGTTTTATTTCTTGAGAACTGAGATTGAAAATGGCGCGCGCTTACTTTTTTAATTTGCGCGCTGTCAAATGTAGGCAAATGTAACAACTTCCATACAGCCTATAAATCGATATTTCTGAATTACAAGTTGGCTTTTAGATATGTCTATCTTTTTCTTATTTTGATTGCAATTTGATGAAAATAACAGCCTTACCTCAAAACATTTAGACACGTGTTCAACAGTAGTTTAACGTTTTTTTTCTATGAAGTTTTGAGGTTAAACACCCGTTGAACAAGTGTCTAAATGTTTTGTGGTAAGGCCGTAAATGTTTAGTTATCGTATTTTGATACTACTTGCATAAAATATAAATTAAATTATTATTTTTAGATATGAAAACTCTTTGCTGTCATTATTTGTCTGTAGTTGATAAAATTAAAACTATATTCATTACAGCACTTGTGCTGCACAGAGCATATAACTGTAATATTATTACGCACGCGTGTATAATGGACAGCATTATGGTTCTTAAACCGGTGTTATAAGAGTCACTTTACGAGCAAGTGTGTTGAAAATTTTTTAACTATTTATTCCGATTACTTCATGTGGTTTGTAATCGTGATTATCAACTACTTTATGTAATCGTAGATAATAGTTAGATTACATTTTGCCCACTGCCTCGAGGCCATGCTGACACGGCATTATCCTGCACGTTTTTTGCAGTATACCTACGTCTTAATGAATATATAGTGTTGAACGGTACTACAGTCTATTTATTCTTACTTGTCCAATTTAGTAAACAAGATTCTAACCTTAAAATTGAGATTAGATGCCTAAACTAGACGTTTTCTCGCAAATTCATGAACTATCATGAGCTATGTTTATAAAATTGGCAGCGTGTTATCTAAAAGAGTGTTCCAAGTTACTTCATTTATTGAAATATGGCAGTTTTGGACTAAAAAGTTACAGTTTACGGGTAGAATCTTGTTTACTAAATTGGACAAGTAAGAATAGACTGTATACATTTTATGGCAGTACAAACGAAGTGTGAATGGTTCATGAAATGGTACTATTTATTCGTTAATTAAGACGTATACTACCTACTGCATTAAAACCTGCAGGGAACATGCCGTGTGAACCTGCCTTAGACTATAAAGAGTTGCGCGCGTCTGTAGGATAAGTATTAGTTGTGACCGGTTAGAGACTGCTAGTTACTGAGCCACGCGTGTCGGTAAGCGTTTCAGGCTGGCAAAAAATAATCCTAAGGTGTATGGACGTACCTAAATAGTCCTAAAGTCCTGACCCCGCAAACGCTGTTTAGCCATATTAATGGTCTACGAATTATCTCAGACCTACCAAATATACGTACAAAAAAAATTCAAAAATTCTTTAAACCCATTTCGGTGGCTTTCTCCAAATCCGATATGAAGAGAGAGAGAGAGAGAGAGAGACCTTTACCCACAGTACACACGCGACAATAACAAAACAAACTTAAAACACATTACTATATACTATTAAAAAAAAAGAAAAGAAGATAAAGGTCACGGCGTGTCACTGCCGATGCCGCTATAAACGGCAACTGACTCAGCATATGGTGCTGATGGGCAAGCCTTCAGCGCTGATTTTCAGCCAGTGCCAGGTGCTCCGCAAGCGTATTATAGACTGCGGTGTGGTGCAAGCATGGGAAATACCATACTGAATGGAATACTTATATGTAATATAGAGTAGGTAATAGTTATATAAAATAAAATACGTAATGCATACAGAATGAAACATATACTTAAATAGTTTTCACTAACTGACAAAATACACTACGGTATACACAAACAAAAAACTTACTTATTGATTCAATTAATCACTCCTCTGATGCAGTTTAAATAATCTAAGTTAAAGGGAAGCACGTAGCCACGTTTAACTGTGATGATGATGAGTGTTTTAGACGAAGCAGGGGCACGGCAGTGCCTACGCCAAGTCGAGCGCGAAGCAAACACTGCCTAACTATATTTACAGGAACCTTTTCGCCGCATTTTCAGGCCCCTGTTTGAGAACCTCTGAATAAGACCAGAACGCATAAATTTTCGTCAACCAGTAAGCTATAGTTACATACTTAAAATCCAAAATTTAAAGTCTGTAGGTCATTTAGTTCCGAAGTTAAGCGACAGCAAAGTTTCGCATTTATGACACTCACTCACTGATGATCATCAAAACTGAACTAGTACTTCCCATAAACTCAGAGAGCTGAAATTTGGTACAGAGTTAGGGTTTAACAGCCACATACAGGGAAAACTATAAAAACTAGGAAAATCGAAGATCTTGAGTACCTGGTGACCCTGACAGAACACACAACACAAGAGCCCAACCAAACTATTAGAATATTATTATTTATTTTATTGGGGACGGATTGATTTATTTTATAAGGAAATTTAAGAACATAAATCAAAATGCCCACGTTTCTACAAAAAGAAGTGAAATCCCACCAAAAACATTCTGTAAAAACTAGCCAAGTCTCGATGGAGGTGCTCGTTTAACTCTAAAAAGTAATGAAATCTACACAAAGTCGTGCCAAGTCTAAGGTTCCTTACTGCGATCTGTTTATTATTATACTTAAATTTAATTGTGTTTTTCTTATGAATAAGTCCTAGAGTCTAATGCGCTTGCCTGTGCGTGTAGAAACAAGACAAAGTTGCATCTGCGTCCTAAACTCTTAATAACGAACGCCACGCAACTCGCAATATCATGCATGAGGTCGAGGTCGATAAACAATGGAACCAAATGCGCGCATTTAATTTTGTGCAAAGTGTGTGGCAAAGTGTTTGTGGTGTGAATAGACCCTAGAAAAGTACCAAACCAGTAGTTTACACGAAACTATATTACAGTTTCAGAACGCACCCATAGGGAATTTGACGTTTCTATGACATTGACGTCTCTTGGTTGCTTGACAAGTTGACAGTTTTGACATTTCGTTCGTCGCACTTTCTCACTGAAGTTATTTTTGTAACGCAAATAGATCTCGATTGCTTAGTGTTTTGCTAGTGTAATCTGTGCTGAATGTGAAACTGGTTTTCGAGCCGTAACATTGCATTTAACGCCCTGAAAAAACCTAACAATCGACACATAGTTATTTACAAGTGCTGCAATATAAGACCATCTACATAGCAGCCAATCAACCGTAAGTAAATACAGCTACAAAATCTATTTAGAGTATGAAAACAAAGCCTATCAAAAATATACCGAGAAAAACCATCCGTGAAAATCATTGTTTGTGGAAATCGCGATCTGTATCGCGAGCAGAAACCAGTGCATATTTGCCTTATAACGTAAGAATCCTCTTTGCCTCACAATTTCATGAATGACATCAGTTCTTAGTCATTGAATAGCCATTACATTTGTTTGCAAACGACGGAATTCCTGAAAACAAGAAAAACTCTCTTACAGTTAGCTTCTCACATACTTAGTTTATTATAAACAGTTTATGCATTTCAAAAACATTGTTTAAAACATTGTTTGTAAGAACACAACCATATTTACTAACTTTATGTCAATCAGTGGGACAGTGACGGCTTTTATCGCATGGTTGACTTAAAAACAACTGGCAATCTCAAAGATTTGTTATTGTTAGAGTTCATGTGAAAGCCACATAATTGAAGAATTGATTGATTGACTGGGTATTTACTGTACCGGAATAGGTGCTCAACTCTTGTATGTTTTGTGATGGACTTTTAGGTAGGAAAAGAATTCAAAAAGATGGAGAAAACCTATTGAAATTAGCAACCTAGTACATACTCACTATTTATAAAAATTGCCAATGGCCTTAAAAATAATTGTAAGTTAAACACACATTATAAATATTTTGCCTGAATGTTGTTAGAATAAGTCTGACTAACAACACAAAAGTTAGTCAGTACAATCAGCAGCTCATTATACTCTTTTTTGCCTTACTAAAAGTATGGGTGACTTTGCAAAAAAAAAGGTTTACCGACTGTCCACTGCACTCTATCGTAATTTTATAACAAATGCGAAAGTCGTAATAATGATAATAAAAAAAATCTTAATTAATATTATGCTTATATACAATAATTAGTATTGTAAGTTATTTGCAATATTTAAAAAGAAAATGTTTTTGCTGTATTAAAAAAACTACAATAAAATATATTTAAATGTATATAAATATCCTTTCTTATAATATTATAACAATATTTATAATTTAAAAAATGTTTACAGAAAACTAATTTAAAAAGAATTATAATAATAATAATTATGGTAAGCATAGTATTATTTTTCATTGTTCATGTGGCAAATAAGGTCACATGTTAGGTCATCATAAGTAAAGTAAACCTTTATTCCCTGCAAGTGAAAGCCAGGAAGCAGTGACATTCACTGTCGTCAGATGCAACTAGAAATAACTTACTTTATTATGCCCACCCTATTGACCTTTATTTTATACACATTTATAATTTTAATGGTACTAATGTGACATATGATAATTAAGTCACATTTGTTCTCAGTTTATCTGCTATAAATTCACCATATACAAAAGCATCTAGAAAGCCATTTTTTTTGACTAAACTATCTGTTACAGAGTCATGGGGCAGACACTATCCGAGCCCATAACTGAGAAGCAGTCGTCCACATGCCAAGACTCCCGTTACTTAGTCGGCTCGTCCTGCATGCAAGGCTGGAGAGTCTCCATGGACGACTCGCACACACATATCCTGTCGCTGCCTGATGACCCAGGCACTGCCTTCTTTGCAGTCTACGACGGTCATGGTGGTGAGTTTTTCTGTAATCATACAATCTTGTACCCCTGAAAAGGTAGGCAGAGGCTAGGATGTCGTTTCAGTATCATTCATGCACGCGTGCCGATTATGGGGACTTATTTTTTGTTGTATTTTCCACTCTAAGACCCTACTCTACTTGGTGGTTTCGTGTTAAAAATTGCGCAACAATTAAAGGTGTTAAGACAGTATTAATGAGTTAGGAAATGTTTCAGTTTTAAGAAATATATTTACTAAACCTTTTGAAACTGTAGAATGTATATTTTAAAGAACTGAACAATAACTAATGTTTTATTGTGTTGAGCAGTTCTAGGCTCAAATAGGCTGATTTGTTTTGCCAAACAAACAGTACGGTAATATGGTTGCCTGTAAGGTATTTCTAAAATTTTTCTTTCTATGTCTATAAAGTATATGTTATGTTTACTGGTGCGAAGTAGTTAGATACATTTAAAATTATTTCATGACAATAAAGTAAACCTACTTACAGAAGCATTATCAGTGCGCCTTCTCTGTAATGTTATCACTCTCATAATAATATACTACATTTGTTTTGCTTGGGAAAGTAAACAATAAGATTAGAGGCAATTGGCTCAGTGCTTGATATGAAATTGTAGTCTGTTGAGGCACGATTTCACCAACTTCATTCGAAGTGAAGTACTCTCTAGCTTTCGACCAAAATTACGAAATAAAATTTGTTAAAATTGCTAAATTTAGACTGGTTACTCGAATATCGAAACCATTTTCTGGATAGCGAGGGACTTGACAGTGTAGATTAACATGATAGAAACTCTGTATTAGCGGTATGGTGTATTGGGTTAAATGTAAAAATAAAGGTGTAATTATGCAATTCATAAAACATATTTTTTAATAACAAGTTTTTCTAGGACCTATTTTTGTATTGTTTAAACTTGACCTATGTTCCGGCCGTGTCCACTGCTGGTTATAGACATCCTCCTTCCTACATCAAATCCTCAATCCTTCGCCAATCTGTGATTCTGTGGAACTCACTAAGAATTGCAGCCCTAGCTTAAAGTAGTAGTTGGGAGAAGTGGGTATGTACATTTTGTGCTATTAAACCATACTTAAATTTTAAATATTAAATCGTACAATCGTGGGTTCGAATCCGGGCATGAACCAATCACTTTGTTTTCCTAGTTACAAACACTTGAAATGTTTTAGTACCAATACCACTGAATATCGTGAGCTAACCCTAGTTTCTGCGGTATTTACACACCTCAGCGCTTGGTACGTAGGTAAAATGGCTCCAACTATGGGCTGAGTGCGGAAATCTCTAATCGAACTAGAATACTCGCTATGAGTCGTATTTATTTAAAACTAGTGTAGTAAAACTCAGTCAGGCCGTCACGTTACAGTTCGATAATCATTCTTTATTCGTAACGTTACATCTTTTAACTATACAATTAAAATAATGATAGAAACAGCAGATACAGTGCTACAAAATTATCTGACCCGGTGGAGGTGTCAAATGTTATATGGAAACGTCAAGTTTACTATGAGAAAAGTGACGCTGTCACCGGGTCAGATAAGTTTGTCGCACTATACGTCCGATCTCCACGGCTGTTTAGCACCGAATGCCTTCCCCCGCCGTTCCATCCATTCGAGTCCCGTATATTTTTGATGAACCGGTATCGTTCTACCGCACAAAGTAGTATTCGAATCGAAAAACTTTACACTATAGTGTGGCCATTAGTGCTGTGCACTCCCTGAGGTATGCGCGCGGCAAAACGGGGGGGAGAATGAGCTGCTGCGCTCTGTCAGTGCGCCGCCAAATGTGAACTCATGCACTTTTTTCTTCGCCTCCCACCTCGCCGCGCATACCTCAGGGAGTGCACAGCACTAATGGCCACACTATAGTAAATTGTAGCCTATTTGTTAATCAAGGGTGTCATCTAACTCCATACCGTGAAGAAGTAACAAATATACACATTCACAAACTTTCGCCTTTATAATATTAAATATAATGTGATTTGATGTTACTGCAAGCTTATAAAATGGGTCTAAGGTAGCCGTGATGGTAAGAACTACCACAACTTAGAACTACTAGATCGCAAACCACTGTTTCAACCTATCTTTTTTTATTTATAAGAAAGATACACATAGCAGTGTTACGGATATAAATTACAAAGATTAAACGACATAAAAACGCTCCAATCAAACCATAATACTAAGACATGTGCATACAGCATGATACGTTACATCAATATTAGATTTTTACATGTATCGTAAATACGACACGAATCTGGAATTCGTAGCAGTTGTAGAAAAGTTCATAAAGATAGTTTACGAAAGTTAAAGGTATTTAAATGTGGTTTAAGGTTTCAGGTATTAAAGTCTAGATGATTATTTTGACTTAATAATCTAAATTGTCCTTAAACTTTGTGTTAAGACAAAGAGACAATTTCTATTCATACTTTGACCTTCTTCCTTGTGTAGTTTTATTTAAACGCATCATTGTAACATGAAACTTCTAATCAACATACTAACAAACAATAGCACACATGGTTTAATTATCACACATTATAATGGCGAAAGTTTGTGACTATGTGAGTGTGGATGTTTGTTATTCTTCACGTCAAAACGGCTGGGGCGATTTCAATAAGATTGGGTATTGAGCTAGCCTGTATTAACACAATTATGCTACGTTTTACTGCGGGAAAATATCTTATTCACATTGGAAAATCGATGAACCGCGGGTAACACCGCGGGGCACAGCTAGTTTATAATAACTCACAGTATTTAAAGACAACCATTTCTTGTTGCAGGCGCGAACATAGCAGAGTACGCCGGCAAGCACCTGCACAAATTCATCACAGCACGACCCGAGTACCATCTGGGGAACATTGAGGAGGCTCTAAAACAGGTAATTACATTATCATCATCATTATCAGGAATTTGACGGCGACATAGTCCTTCTTTAGGGTTATCCTACCCGGGTTATCCCGGTCTGGTCCCGTCCGCATCCAGCGACTCCCCGTAACCGTAACCAAGTCGTCAGACCATCTGGTCGTGAGCTTGCCTACACTACGTCGTCCGGTCCGCGGTCACCAGGTCAGAACTTTTTTACCCCAACGACCATCAATTGAGCAATTCATCGAGCTATATGAGCAACTCGGGACCTCCTTCTGCGGACCTCCTCGTTCCTGTTTTTATCTCGCAGTGAAACTTGTAATATAGCAGTGGACCAGGACAGCAACGGAGCGGAGGCCGAGTACCGGACGGTGGTCAGTGGGTAGACTGATACGATGATCGGACGATGGTGTTAAGTTGGAAAAGGGGCCGTGGATGCGAATGGCGAGAGTCCGCGAAAGATGGTATGATGGGGAAAACGCCTATACTCTACAGTGCCCAGAGGTGGGCTGATGATGATGACCATTATTTTGTATCCAGCGTTTAGTACACTTAGGTTTATTAAGTTTAATATAAGTAGGGTTCCGTGCTTCGCAAGGCACGCTAGGCAGTTGGTGCCGGCCGCCCTCGATTAAGGCAGGTAGTCGTCAAGCCAAGTCAGAGGCCTTAGACCGGCCGGCCGGCCTGAAAACTTCTGACAGTAAGACCAGCCACTAGTCTTGCAAGCCTCCTTCAATCAGGACTTGGCCTCCGTGGTGGAGTATGGCCTATACCGTCCTCAGGGAAGAGACCCGCGCCCCTTGGTGGGGAAAAATGGGTTGATGATGATGAAGTATTTTGAGCAGTAGTCAGTAATTAAAATGAAACACGTGACTTATTCTTTTGACACTACCGTTAAGTGCCGCGTAAACAAACCATTATGTAGAGTAAAGCCGTACATTAATGATGATTTGTATAATCTTGTTGCTGTCTTAATATTCTTGATAAGCTTGATACGTCACGTCATCCATCTTCTCTTTAATCCGGTTCAAATGTCTTCTCCTCGGTCTGCCTCTACGTCTCTTTCCTTCCATCTTTCTTCTTCTTCTACTTGGCAATAAATTTGAATTTTGAATTCTTAACCAAAGAGAAGATATTTCAGATCAGTGGCCAGTACGACGAAACAATTTTCAACACGAAGCCAATTTCACTATGTAAGGACCTATAATATTATAAAACGAGTTATATTTTTTCCCATAGGTGGCGTAGTTAGCACCGCGTAGCGCTCTAAATGAATGTTTACTGCCAATAAGTACTTGCTAAAGTGCGCCACTGTTTAGATTCATTTATAATTTCAAGAATATAAATTTGAGGGTTTGTAATTTGGTATCTCTTCAGAACTCTTCAGCTGTGTCCAGATAATATTAAAAATAGCATAATCATCGTGACAGCGTTGTTAGTTGATGAATTAGTGTGTAATGTGTGACACTTTCGTATCATTAACAATGTTCGAGTGCTTGTTATCTTTGCCCCACACTTGTGCCGTCCTACTAATCTTGTGCTCTCGACCCAGTCTCGAGACCGCCTTTGTTAAGCAAACAAGAAAGCTGTTCGATATCAACCCTTGTTTGTCCCCACTGCTGGGGCAGGGGTCTCTTCCTGCATCGCAGAAAGGTTAGGCCACACTCCACCGGGGGCCAAGTCCGGGTTGGTGGAGGATTGTAAGACAGTGGCGGGCCTTACTGACAGAAGTTATCAACTTTGCTTCAGCTATCAGCTTCACTTACAGTCTATTTATTCTTACTTGTCCAATTTAGTAAACAAGCTTCTACCCTTAAACTGTAACTTTTTAGTCCAAAACTGCCATATTTCTATAAATGAAGTAACTTGGAACACTCGTTTAGATAACACGCTGCCAATTTTATAAACATAGTTCATGAATTTGCGAGAAAATGTCTAGTTTAGGCATCTTATCTCAATTTTAAGGTTAGAATCTTGATTAATAAATTGGACAAGTAAAAATAAATAGACTGTAGAGGTCGCTGCCTGTACGTAATACAGAGAATATTGTAAAGAGGTTCGAAATTTCACTGATGCCGGTGAGTCGCCCATTAGCTCAGTTGGAAAGAGCGTTGGCACGGATAGCCAGAGGTCGCGGGTTCGAATTCCGGCATGGGTGGAATTTTTAGCCTCTAAATAAGTTTTTAAAGAAGTTATCAAACCGCCCATAAGGCCTCTGACATGGCTTAACAACTGCCATTACATGACAGCAGGCACCAACGGCTTAACATGCCTTGCGAAGCACGGTTATAAACTTTACAGAACAATGTTTGTCTGTTACTCTTAGGTAATTTATGTACTTGCATTCTGATAGCGCGTTCTAAGCATTATTAGCTGATAGCCAACGGCGTTCTAAGCATGATAGATACGAGTAGGTTAGACTGTTCGAATGTAACCCGCTGCTGCATTGCCTCCCATGAGATTAGGCAGCAGTGATAACCTTATACTTATACTTTATTGTACACGAAAAACACAAAAAAAGAAAGACAATTAAAGAAAATACATGTACAAAGGCGAGCTTATCTCTGTAAGAGATTTCTTCCAGCAAACCTTGGGGAGTCGGTGTGGGGATGTGAAACGGGTCTATGCACGTGCACAACATACACTACATACTAATACACTTACACAGATAACAAAATCATGCCAAAATAGATATCGACCCAAATACATAAAAGCTAATAATGAAAAGAATAAACTGCATAAACCATCAAAGAAATCTACCTACATACATTCATACATACATACATAAACAATACATAATAATACGTAAACAATACAGAATAAGAACTTACTTACATAAATACCTATCAAGGAGCTAAGATATAGACAGATAATGCTCTTTCAACCGTTTCCTGAAAGTACTGAATGACGGGCTAGTACGAATACTCTGCGGCAGTGCATTCCACAGCCTGACCGAATGGACCGAAAACGAATCCCGGTAGGCTCCAGTGTTGTGGACAGGAATCTGAAGGAGATGGGATGGAATCTGAAGGATAACCATTTGTTGTATTGAAAGCTTTACTAACACTAAAATGTAAATATACTATGCAATTATTTGCATACTAACACAATGCGGATGCCATGCATGTGGTGCATGTATGAATACTAGCTGTGCCCCGCGGTGTTACCCGCGGCTTATCGATTTTCCCATGGGAATAACGTATTTTCCCGCAGTAAAACGAAGCCTATGTGTTAGTCCAGGGTGTCAGGTAACTCCATGCCTTTAATTAAAATCAGGGCGCTATGGCGCTCATTAGGGGAGGGCTATGTCCAGCAGTGGACTACATAATACATAATGCCTGAAGAATAAGAAGAATCGCTCCAGCCGTTTAGACGTGAAGAAGTAACAAACTAACACACTAACTTTCGCCTTTATAAAATTAGTGCGTTAGCACTATACGCTCAAGAAACGGACCGCAAATTCGGCAGCTCTGGGAGTGTAGTAGGTGATAATCTTCCTGTAAGTGCTCTTTTCTATACAACTCTTCTCAGATTGTTTTTTATGTATGTTTGTCGTGATACTGGAATTCGTCTCGAAGTCTTTTTTCGGAGGCTTTAAAGATGGCATCATACCTGCAACTGTATACAAGAATGGTCTTCTCTTAAAGAAAGAAAGATAGAGAGGTAAAGTATGGACTTTAAACCATCGTATGTGCTAAGTGACATGACTGCTCGTTGGCCTGGCGGTGTCTCGTCTGATTACCATGCCGGAGGTCGGAGGTTCGATTCCTACCGGCTATGAAACTCACGCAAACACTACGAATCGATTGAGATCTAATTTATAAAAATCTCACCATTGGTTAAAGAGTTATGAGGGAACATAGAATAGGCCAGACTTACATACATACGTACGTGCCATTGGTAATTAAAAAAACTTTTGACTCAACTGCAGTGGCGTTTACAATTTAATTATTATAGTTCTATATTGCATGCGAAGGTTGCATGTCGCACACTTGACCTTGTTCGTGAAAATGTGTACTTATCCAAGACTTTTCTTTTGCATAATGAATAACATTATAATGTTTAAATGCCAGCAGTGGCGCACAGTCCTTTTATTACACCTGAACACTTTTTCGCGTGATCTAATACTCTAGTTTCCGCCTTCTGCTTTTTATAATTGGTTACGAATTTACAATAAAACATTTCTTTGCCTCGCCGTGTCGCGGCAGAGAAATGACGTAGACCTTTGCCTAAACCCGTATGGACGCGAATAAATTATTCAAGCATAACAATACAAATTAGGAGTAACTATTTATGCGAAGTATTTCAGGGTTTCGATGCCCAAAATAGCCCTTAGTGGCCAAGAATAAATCGACACGCAACGCATATGTAGATTTCTCGATGAGATTGTGCCTCACCACACCACACAGTCGTGAAAGTAACTCTAACAATGAATTTTAACGTTATTAGGCAGTAAACTAGTTATTTAAAGCTATGTTATTTGTGTTTTTATTGTATGCATTAATTATATTCTTTTTAATGCGCTAACCCGTGCTAAGGACAATTTGAAAAACCCGCGACTTCTGGCTATCCGGGCCGTGCCTGGCTTCCACCACGTGACTTCTCTCAGAGACAGAAAGAGAGAGCATGTGAACACCTCAGACACTCAGTCAAAGGTGTTAATTTACCTCAGAACTCAGTTTACTATTCGATGTTTTCCTGAACAGTTAGCGACTGGTAGTACCTGTGAAAATTTCTGATTACTGTTTGTCCAGAAGCTCCAGGAGTTAGGTATATGAGTTGTCAATTCTGAGCATGATTGAACCTCCATTTGTGTCTTTTTAACATAACATAATATTTACATACAGGCGCATACATTGCTTCTGACCCCACACTAGAATACCCTGTGTCGTGGGAACCAGAAACAACGACATCACAAACATGTAAACATCCAAGACCTGGGGTTTTTTTTGTCTCCAGCCGGGGTTCGAACCCGGGACCTCTCGCATGGTAGGCAGCTGCCGCTACGCCAGAGGTCGTCGCCTTTTATGTTGATAAAGTTTCTGACGCTAATCAGCTCGCTGGACTTGAGGCAGATAGATGGCAGCGGCTGGATGAAGGTGGCCAAGCACAGAAAGAAGTGGCGTTCCTTGGAAGGCCTATGTCCAGTAATGTAAGAGAACGGGCTGATTGATAATTTGAAACCAACCGGAAACCATTCCGTCTCAAGGTTGTCTGGGAGAAATTGCTGTTAGCAATTAGAATTTTGTGAATCAATCTGATGTATTAGTTTGTATTTTAATTACCTACGTAAATGTATATGGATTTCGGTCTGAACTAAAAACATTTCATATCATTTCAATAAGCCCGCCCATTGTACTTTTTTTCATTGTAACTTTTATGTTTGTTTCTAGTGTACAATAAAGAAAATTCTTATCGAAAGTTTCATTGCGCAACGGCATGTCGTTTGTAAATTAAAACCGGACTAATCAAAATAAAAAGTAACCTGGGATTTGCCCCGTGAGCCGCTTTGATTCTACGTACCTCATATTATTATCTAATTGGTTCGCTTTTTTGTTGTGTTTTTTCTGATGTTTTCCTTGTATGCCAACATTTAGTAAAAATTAAAACAAAATATATATAAAAAAAGTCAATCAAATAAACCGCCCCGAGACCATATCCGACCCAAAGCTACCCATCCCATGACAATGCACACTGGTTCCACGCCCTAAGAGTAGCGGTCATAGGGTTTCGCGATAATAATGACTGTCGTTGTCATAGCTGATTATTATTATTATGGTGTTTTGTAATACTTTAAGCCATAACACAATAAAAAAAAAACAAAATAATCTTAAAAAGCTTATTTTATTTACAAAATTATGCATTTTTATTACACTTAAAAGAAGGTTTGCAACTTAATAACTATTAAACCTTACTATTTACATTTTATATTACAAATAAAGTAAATACTTAACTAACATCTAAGTACAAACACACAATTGGACAAAAAATATTATATTTACATAATAGGAGTTATGTAAAAAATAACATAAATACCTATCTTATTTTTTACATTTTTTCCTAAACCGACAACAAATTTAATACTTCTTTTGATAGAATAGACTTCTTCTTCTGTGGTAACCTTCTTAAACTAGAAATATAAGGATCCGAATTAAGGAGAAGTCTATGTATCAAGTCGGTGTTTGTGACAACCCGAGACATTTTCCTCGTGTTGTCACGCCTGAAGAGTTTGATTAATTTATTGCAAGATTCGGCGGCCTCTTCCGAAAGCTCACCTATTGACAATAATGCGTGTTCAATTACTTCCGACCCATGAATGAGGACCTTATGTACAGACGATGGCAAGTTGTACCATGGATAGGTAGCAACAAGTTTACGTGCTGTTTCTAGAGAATACTCTTTAAAAGTGGCGTTATTAATTTTGTATCCCGACGAAAGACACTGCAGCAGATTATGACATCTGTCAATAAGGATTTTATCTAATCCAGTAATTTCCGCTGAAACCGCTGAGTTAGAAAAAAACTTTCTGGCAGTGTTTCCGTCGTTAGATGTGCCACTTCCTCCACTTCGCGGTTTGTCGACTATTAGACCAAGTTTCTGCCTAAACTGTTGCTGCACATGTTGTTTTTTTTGTGCAAGAAGAGCTTTTTCGTCTGAAGAACGTACCTGCCATTTCTTTATGTCTAATCTATAAGAAACGTGAATTAAATATTCGAAGAATCGGATATACGAGTGAAGAGGAGATAGTCCAAATTGATAGGTACCACTATCTGCAGTTTTGCTCAGCGATTTATCAATGTCATTCATCTCTTTTGGAGTTGAACCACAAATATAACATCTACTACAAGATGTATCGCTCAGAGCACTGCACACTTTACCATCAACCATGGTTAATTGTAAAGAATGCTGCACTTTTATTTCATATTCACCGTGAGTGAAAGAAGTCGGTTGTAAACTATCAATTTTAGTCTTGAAATAAGCTTCTTCTTGCACAGAAAGGTCTTTGGATTCTTTGGCAAATTGGAATCGAATAGGCCTACAATACCTGGTGGAAGAAGGGCGCGGATTTTTCCAAACTATTTGATCTGGGTCGGAGGTATTGGACTTACAAACCAATTGAAGAGGACAATATGAAGTAACAAACATACTGCCATCATCATCGATACCAGAATCTCCAAAAATCTGTTTATATTCGCTGTGCCCCGTACTCCCATCGAAACCCCATTTTCCAATCAAAACAAATTCTTTATTAGGGTCAATATTATTCAAAACGGGTTTTTGGGATTCTAGTATCCGGCAAGCAGTATGATCTAACAATGATTGTAATTCTACTTCAGCAGATGATTCCGTGATAAACTCTTGCGATGGATAGCACCGCTTCTTAGCTTCTAACACTTTTTGATAAGATGGTAATGCATTAGGTGATTTTGCATTAACGAAGTCTTTCACCAAAAGATACTGATGTTTAGTCAGTTTTGTCTCATTTATAAGAGACAAGACTTCGTCAGTGCTGAAATTTAAAGATGCAGCGGCGTTAGATAGACTAGAATCGTCCAACAAAGAATTTATCGCAGAACTGTCTACTTTACTTAACTCTGCAAGCCTGCGGCGTTTTGATCTCTTGCTACATTCCTCAAAGTCCTTCCTGTGCTGGTGCTGTTGGGTGCTTGTCGAAGCTTCTGCTGCTGGCCGTTGGGTGTTGTGGCTCCCTACTGTTGCACAAGTTGGCAGAACGCAAACTTCAATTTCGTTCAGCCAGTCTCCGTACTTAGAGACCATGCGAGAATGGTTGCGCGTGACTTGCTTCCAAATTGCTACCAATCTTGTACAAACTTTAGTAACTCTTTTTTCCAAGTCATCAGCAATGTAATTCTCAACATCAGGCAGCAATTGTATTAGGTCTCGAAAAACTCGATGCCAACGCTCCAGTTCAGATTTGCTGTCTTTAATAGACAGCCAAGTATCTAGTACAAGCATTCTTTTGAAAGAACACTTAATACTAGTACCTAAAACAAAATAAAAATACGTTAAAAGCGGATCAAAATAGATACATGTTTCGTAGCAAGTGCTACGCGCCTGCTACGCGTTCAGGCGCGCGGCGTAGCACCTGGCTGCACCTTACAGACGCAGCATGACGCAGCTAAATTTGGAGAGGCCTAGTAGTAGACATTGTAACCCATATTTCTATACCAAATTGAATGGTACAAGTAGGTACAAACATAAGTAAAAGCTTCAACGTAAAAAATATACAGACATAAATACATAAAAAATGCCACGTTGGCGTAGCACTCTATTTAAAAAAAAAATGTAGAAGGAAAAGGCAAAATAGTAAAGTAAATTAATAATACATACCTGTGACTTCAAATTCCATTGTAAAATAGCAGGTCACAGACAAGTTGGAACTTAAACACACGCGTCGCGTCTTGGGCTAATTAAAGCACTTGGTGATAACAGGTTGATGACTAATTACTTGTGTTCACTTCGGATGCCGAAAAAGGAATGTTGGGAACAATAGATTGCGAAACCTTTTATACCCTCAGGTAGTATGACAATTAGTGGGTAACTGAGCCAGATATCATGGCTTAGCTCAGTCATTGCCATCCGAGTCCTATGACCTACTACGGTACCACCGTGCAATGGCAGCATTATCGCGCTGCACAGCGAGGGATATCCTTTGCATCAAAATACCCCTGAGCGGTAGTCAAAGCCACGGTTCCTGAGACGACGCCCTACCTCCTTAACAAAAGCTCTTCCCTGGGCACCCCAAACTCCAGTAGTTTCCAGGGCGAGTGGCACAAAAAGGTAGCTGTGCATCAGCTGGCTGTATTCCGCACACTTAAGTCTAGCTGCAGCTTTAGCAGCTCACCCAGGGACAGCAACCGTCGACATTTAGTTTATTTCTATGTTCACTCTGCTTGTCAATTTTTCTTATTCTTTGTATTGAAGTCGATTTTTAGCAATAAATATTTTATCGCTCGATGAACCTGTCCCAAATGACTCCGCTTCGGCACGTAAATTTTATCACAAACCTATTATCGAAGTTTTATTTATATCAATGTTTTTTTTAGGGACGACTTCTGTGGCGTAGCGGTAGCGCATCTGCCTCAAGAGGTTCCAGGTTCGAACCCCGGCTGGGGACGAAAAAAAACCCCAGGTCTTGGATGTTTACATGTTTGTGATGTCGTTGTTTCTGGTTCCCACGACACAGGGTATCCTAGTGTGGGGCCAGAAGCAATGTGTGTGCCTGTATGTAAATGTTATGTTATTGTTTAATGAAGTGTAACAAATAGACAACCCTTTGCTCCCCAGGGGTTCCTGGACCTGGACCAGGCCATGCTCGAGGAAGACATGCTCCAGGAGAAGGTGGCGGGTAGCACAGCCGTCGTGGTCCTCATAAAGGACAACACCCTGTACTGCGCCAACGTCGGAGACTCTCGCGCTATTGCCAGCGTTCGGGGGACGGTAAGCGCTTATGGATGCCTTCCTTGCTAGCAGTCCAGATAGATAGTGTAATCGGATGATTTCTTGTTTGGCTACTGTTATCTCTGCCAACTGTGTGGATGAATCAGTGGAGTCAAAATGCATAGTTGTTCAATATTGGTCGGCTTCACCCTATCGGTAGTCTAGTAACCAATCGCATTGCAATGGTGTAAACCGTGCTACTTAAATAGGCGGCGCCTCGTGCGATTCGATATTCGTCGCGAGAGATGCCTATGTAATTTTCGCGGATCATACCCCTGGACTGACATTGCACTGCTGTTACTTCGTAGATTACCAAATTGAGGCTAATAACGACCATTGTCGTGCCTATATAATTCCATTGAAAAACGATGACGGCCTCGGTGGCGCAGCGGTTTGGCACGCTGACTGTAAAACCGAAGGTCTCGGGTTCGATCCCCGGCCGGGTCAAACTAGGAAACGAACTTTTCTAGTTTGTCTCGGGTCTTGGATGCTATCTATGTATTTATTGTATTAAATCTATCGTCGAGTTAGCACCTATAACACTAGTCATTTAGTTGTTCTTAGTATAGGGCTAACGAGATCTGTGTAATATGTCCATGAACATTTATTTATGTAAAACGTAGCTTAAGATGCTACTTTACTCGGCGCCTCGCGCGGTTCGATCTTCTTCTCCAGAGATGCCTATTTAATTTGCGCGGGTTATACTCCTGGAATGACATTGTACTGTTATTGTCTTGTAGATTACCGAATTGAGACAAATAACCACCATTGTCGTGCTTATATCATTCTATTGAAAAACTATTTAAGTAATAGAGTCTAGGGCCAGCGGTTCCCTAACTATTTTCACCGTGGCGCCTTTGTTGTGCTGGAAAAATTCCCGGTACAACTAGGTACTCTTAAAGTGGCTTGACTGCTTAAAATAAAACGAGAAAACACAATGCCGTTTAATTCTCATTTACCTTTAATAAAACTGTTTTAGTGATATTTTCATTATTTCCTTTATGTTTATTGCAATTTTTGCCTAGTGTCTAGGCTGTATTCTGTGCAGTCTACAGCTTCCACGAGCCGATGTTTTGTCTGGTCTTTGTGTGTGGCATTCGTTACCTTTGAATTTTAAATTCAATGCATTTACTATTAGATTGAATATGTAGAATATTTTTGAACCAAAAACTTTCGTAAGCACAACACATTGTAGACTTTTAGTCGGGATTTACTTACGGGTGTTGTTATATCGGAAAAGTCCGACCAGGTTTCGCTCCGATTCGCAGAGCTTAATCATGGTGAGCAGAGACGGAGCTCGCGGAGTGTGAGACGGGCAACCGACGACGCGAGCTCCGTCTCTGCTCACCATGATTAAGCTCTGCGAATCGGTGCGAAACCTGGTCGGACTTTTCCGATATAACAACACCCGTAAGTAAATCCGGACTAAAAGTCTACAATGTAGAATATTCTTTATTGTATATAGAAATGATAGTACCAGAAATTTTATACATTGAAATAAAGAACAAATCTTCTTCTTCTTCAGGCTATATTATGTAGTCTACTGCTGGACATAGCCCTCCCCGAATGAGCGCCATAGCGCCCTAAAAGAACAATTAGCGGCCTACAATTTGACCTACTGAAATAAAATTCTTCCTATTACTCATAGAGAGAGACAACAAAGAAATTAATCATTTAACAAATGTTATCTCATGATTTTATAATCCAAGTAGTGCAGTAACTCCGACTTAATGAACTTTATAAGTCCATAGACAAAAACTCCAAACTTAGTCCTTTCGTCCTTAATTCCTCTTCATATGACTAGTGAAGGTTGGCAATCAGCTCTGTCTCTCGCAAAGCGGCAGAGCTCGCCAGCAACTACAGTCTACTTCCGTAGGTTTCTCAACCAGGATTTTTTTCTCAGGCCTCCAGTGATTTTCCCCATCATTAAGAGTTGTCATGTATGCAATCGAGTAACCTTCATTATCTTAATTCCGGATGATTCGGCAACGCTTCTGTTACTGTAGTCACGGGCAGACTGACTGAGAGCCATTACCTATGACAGAAGTTGTTTCTTGCATTGCCGCTTCAAATTTGCGCGTACACCGAAATATATCTAAAACATCTGACAAATTTTATCTAAAGAGTTAGCCCTTGGTCCGAAATTAGGATATTCTGTGCTATGGTAACCAGGCAACACGGAAAAACACCGGACCCCAGCAGGATCCAGCGGGAATCGAACCCGTAACCTCTCTCTGTTGGTAGTCAAGCGTGTTAAAGCTAGACCGACGAGGCAGTCAAGTTAAAATATACCGGGTCTTTTTAGGAAAATCAGAATTTTCATAGCCCTTTTGGTCATTCGGTATTTACAGTCTATTAATTTATTCTTACTTGTCCAATTTAGTAAACAAGATTCTAACCTTAAAATTCAGATTAGATGCCTAAACTAGACATTTTCACGCAAATTCATGAACTATGTTTATAAATTGGCAGCGTGTTATTTAAAAGAGTGTTCCAAGTTACTTCATTTATGGAAATATGGCAGTATTGGACTAAAAGTTACAGTTTACGGGTAGAATCTTGTTTACTAAATTGGACAAGTAAGAATAAATAGACTGTAAATCAGCTGTTTTGATATGTGGTGATACAATTCCAGGTGGAAGCTCTATCGTATGACCACAAGCCCAATAATGAAGAGGAGCTACGTCGGATCACGGCTGGCGGTGGGTGGGTTCAGCTCAATAGAGTAAACGGCAACTTGGCTCTGTCCCGGGCTTTGGGCGATTACGTTTTCAAGCGCAACTACAGAGTATCGCCACAGGAGCAGATTGTCACTGGTAAGTGGATTTTTAATCTTATTCCTAACTATTAAGGTCGATGTGGCTTGGATGTAACTCAAGGGCAATTTGGTTATGCCCTTTAATTTAATGAGTTCGCACTCTATAAATGAAATGACACGAAGGGCGCTCGCGCTCTGGTTGAAAGTGTTTTCAAACGCAAGAGTTTCATAGAGTCTACAGTCACACCACAGGAGCAGACTCACTCGTCAGTGGAGTTAAAACCTTTACTCGCTACTAAGGTGCAAAGCAGGGCCGTTGATGTGTTGTGAGAGTTGCTAAAAAAAGTAAACGACAATTTTTATCTCTTTCCGGCTCTGGTATTACGTTTTCATCGCAACAGCAAAGTGTCACCTCAGGAGCAGTTTGTCACAAAATGTTATTGGATGTTCTATCTTATTTGATAGGTGTTAAGGGTACAGTCACGAGCACTAACATGTATGCACTTCAGTACCTTGTCAAAGTCAAAATAGTCAATTTCTTAACATCAGCGTATAAGAGGTTAATGGTTACAAGGTTCTAAGGTGTTTACATGGTAGTGCACGCGACTATTCATCCACGTGAGTTTCTTATCAGCCAGTGTGAACTTAGCGCAAACTTCTTTGAGCGGCATAAGCCCCAACAATTACGCGGTGAGTTCCATATTTAAAATTTAAAAAGTCGACATAAATTGGCGGGCACTAATCTGTTATAGTATCTGTGACGGAATTCAAATAATTTCCTCATATTCGAAATGAAAAGTACAGTGTTTAACACGGGTAAAAGAATCAATTCCTACTCGGACTATAGCCTCGGGAATTGATTCTTTCTACCCTCGTTTAACAATTTACTATTTTGTGCCTACTGCACTTATATGGATGCACAGTGTAATCGATTTCATCGCATCTCGGAACGCAGGGTTAAACGGCTTAAAATACTCTCTTACATATGCAGCCTTGACGGCTTGAAGATTATTAAGCCTTTTTGCTTGACATACGTCTCCCGCGCGCCCCCCGCGCGCTGCGTTGGCGAGTTACTCTGCTGGACATTTTGTTTGTCATTTAGAATAGAATAGAATAGAAACTGTTAATTTATTACAAACATACAATTTTAAACACAAAATAGAATCACAAAATACAAAATAATCCAGGTTAGCTGGAAGAAAATACTATCTAGTATTAAGCTCGCCTTTGTACAAATTTGTTTTTAGTGCAATAAAGAATTTTTCATTTTCATTTTCAAAATAACAACAAAGGAGTACAATATATAAAATTAAAAGTTTACTAATTTACCCGGATGCGATACTTTGTGACGTGGCAATAAATGGGTATCAGACGCAGCATGAGTTACGGGTTATCCCTTAACGCTGAAACGAGAATCAACACAGCAAAATTTTGGAAAGAAAGGGAAATAAAAATTATTAAAGCAAATAGACAATCATTTTATTGTGTATGGAACAAAACAAATTACAAAGTAATTTAATATACCTACCATACCTGATGCAAAGGATCTCCCTGGCGTGGCGGTGCAATAGGTAATGCTGCTAGCGTCATGGGAACTTTTGGGTCGGGTGTGTACCCGACCTAAAAGCCTTAAATTAACCGCCCCGCGGTATTTTTGATTAATTTAGTTTATGATGAAACTTTCTGAGCGAATTTTTAGAATGTGGAATGCCTCTTTCTATGCTCTTAATAAAATGAATGTTTGTTTCGATATTTATTTAATACATTATTTATGTGGAACCCATAGAAGAATTCCCATTCATGTCAGCGTATACATACAGTCTCCTCCCAAAAGCAGATTGTGGTTGGTTAGTGAAGTACTGAAGTTCCAACTCTATTTAATGGGTAATACGTTGCGTTACTATGTGCCATCAAGGTTCATTTTGTTGTTTGCTTTTTACAGCATACCCAGATGTACAAGTGAGACAACTAAACGAAGATTGGGAGTTCATTGTTATCGCCTGCGACGGCATCTGGGAAGTTCTGACCAATGAGGTGAGACATTTAAGATGGGATAAGAGTATTCTTTATTGTACACCAGGAAAAAACAAACATTTATAAAGATACAGTACAATTGGTGGCCTTATTGCTTAGAGCAATTTAATTGATTTGTATGGACAATTCCAGGTGAATAGTGAGGCAAATCACGTGACGTAGTGCCTAGCCAATCGACAAGAAATAGACGTTTGTTGTGTTACCGCATTTGTAGTGTTTTTTTTTTCATTTAAACCATTATCGCTACACATATTCAATCATAAAAATAAAATAGACAGCCTGAGAAGACGTTAAGTGTCTTCTCAGGCTGTCTATTTTATTTTTATGATACATAATTTTATGACTTAACATATAACAATAATTACACAAAATAAAAACACTATTTGAACCTTAAGGTGACCTGTTTGGTTATGTGTGATAACAGAAAAGATTCCTGACTCAGCAATAACTGGATACATGCAAATAATACTGAGACAATTAGCAGAAATATCTATTTCAATGTCTTGGCCAACCTGAAGTAAGAGGCTTAGCGTAAATAGTAGTAAGAAGCAGACCACGTCAACAAACCAGTCCACGGAATTTATCGGAAAAGTTTACAGGCTGATTCATTGTTAATCTTACATCATCAACATATGTTTTGAGGGAGCGTTGCGAGAAATACTCTTGTAGAATTAAGTTCATCGCCGGGTACTCTGATAATGTTTTGTTACCCCAGGAAGTGATATCATTCTGCCGCGTCCGGCTACTAAGCGGGTGGGAGCCCGCGGCAGTCTGTGAGGCGCTGATGCAACGCTGCCTGGCGCCCAATTGCGCCACGGGCGGCCTCGGCTGTGACAATATGACGGTGCTGCTGATCTGCCTGGCGCCCTTCCAGCGCGCTGACGCTGCGGTAAGACCCACGTCCTTCTAAAGGACACTGCAGACGACCCTGGTCATTTAATGTCGCCTTGAGCTTGCGGCGGTCTCTCTTGCGAGGCGCTGATGAAACTATACCGGGCGCCAGTGGCGGCCTTGGTTGTGACAGTATGACAGTACTGCTGATCTGCCTGGCGCCCTTCCAGCGCGCCGACGCTGCGGTAAGACCCACGCCCATCAAAAGAACTGGGTTGACGACCCTGATCATTTAAGATCGCTGGGAGCTCGCGGCGGTCTGATTGCGAACAGCTGATGCAACGCTTGGCGCCCAACTGCACCACAGAACTGCTGGTGTGAGTGGCGCCCTGCGCGCCGACGCTGCAGTAAGTTCCCCGCCCTGGTATATAGTCTTGCAGATCTTTCCGGTCATTTAGGACAGTCGGGAGCCCGCAGAGGTCTGCGAGGCGCTGATGAAACGCTGCCTAATTACCAACTGCGCTACAGCAGGCTTGGCACACAGCATAACGGTGATGCTGGTCTGGATAGTGCTCTTCCAGCGCGCAGACATAGCGGTGAGTTCCACGTCGTTATACAGATCTCTGCAGAAGGCCCCAGAAATTTAAGACTCCTGGGAACTCGTGACGGTCTGTGCACCTGGCACCCAACTGCGCCACATAAGGGATCGGCTGCAGCAATATTACTGTACTGCTCTGATGATCTGCCTGGCGCCCTCAGACGTCGCGGTAAGTCCGTCGCCCTCGTAAAGGGCCCTGCAGACGCCTCTAGTCATTATTCCACGTAACATCCTGTTGCGAGTTCAGATCTATTCCCTAGGATAAAATTGGTTTGTAGTTTTCATAACTTTGTGAAGACGAAATTTAAATGTTTTATTTGTTCCGTTGCAAAGCATGTTTGTTGCATGTGTTATGTGTACGTGAATGTTGTTGCATGCCATTACATGTCTGCATTTTGTAACCAAAAGCTTGACGGACCAATCAGAGACTATTAAGGGGGGACGCTTTCACATGTATCCTTACTAAATCCTTAATGCATGCCAGCTAGGTTTAAAAGCGGTGATTGAGGCAAGCAAAACAGTTCCTCTAACATTCTTTTTGGCTCAACTTTGATAAGCAGTTGCTAGTCTTAATTTCTCATGTAATTGGGTTCAAAAAACACAAAACTATCGGCTTATAGTCTCAGAACTACTCGTTATTAAAAGAAAAGCAGAATACCATTACTTCAGTGTGACACCACTTTCAAAACAGAAAGCTCGATTTTAAATGACTGCGTCATGATTATTATTTACTTTATACTTTAATGCACACATCAAAATCATACGGAAAACACAAAGTTATAAAATAAAAATCACATATGATTTATGCTCAAAATCACAAAGCACAAAGTTATAAAATAAAAATCATATTTATTTTTTATATTAAGAAAAATAAAAAAAAAAGCTAAGTGTCGGGCCACGCGAAGTATAGAATTCTGTTCAAGGCGGTTTTTACCGGCATTACAGAACTGGTAACACCGTCAAAGTTATTTTCAACGGAACTTGTACGAAGTTTTCCTTTTAATGTATCACATTATTACTTTTATAAGTTGGTCGCCCACTTCTCGTTAACTTGTAAAGCCTACTTAGCCGTGATATCACTTTTTCTTTGTGGAGTTGTCTAATACAAGTGCAGACAAGTCTCCACCTGGAACTTTAGTGATTCGTCGCAGTGTCCCGTACGCAAGACCTCCGCGTGCCTCTTTCGCAAAATGTCCCATCCTCGAAACGCGACTGATGAAGTGAAATCAAACTGATACGACAGCCGTTAGACGCGTCCCACGATAGGAAGTCCCTGATTGGTCCGTCGGCTGACGCATGCGTTTGCTCCGCAGTCTCCGTTCAAATGCTTCGACTCGGCGCGCCCCGGCCGCTACTGGACCATGACGCCATCTAGGCGGTTTTCTTAATCACTGACCACCGACACTCGAGCGACTTAGGACCTGGGTCTGGCTTAGGGGAGGGGTGATGTGGTTTCCTGGACTACGGGCCGGTTTTCGAATTGAGAATTTCACTAAGTAAATACTTAAGTAACGTTCTGTCACCCTCTTTTCTGAGGAATTCGAAGAGACAACACTAAGGTGAAGTATTTACTTAGCGGAATTCTCTATTCAGAAACTGGCCCTATAGATTTTCATTTATTATAGTTTATCTCTGGTATGGTGCGCTTTGGCGCCCGCTTACAGTACAAGCCTTCGAAATTCCGGCTGTTCCCTCTATTGCATGTAGTCAACGCACGAAAACTTATGATGCCTAGGCGATGCCCTGTATTTGGGCT
Source organism: Yponomeuta sedellus (assembly GCA_934045075.1). Classification (NCBI taxonomy): domain Eukaryota; kingdom Metazoa; phylum Arthropoda; class Insecta; order Lepidoptera; family Yponomeutidae; genus Yponomeuta; species Yponomeuta sedellus. The sequence continues at coordinate 11,502,076 of OW203736.1, read as the reverse complement.
TAAGGAACTCACAAACCAAAGTGGTTGCGATCGCGGGGGCGGTTGGCGGTTTTTCGTGCAATAGTATTCGTATGAACGTATTCAAATCAGCGCGTTATGACCGCGAACGCAGCAATCATTTGCTTAGAGGTCAATCAATCGCGGCCAGGTGCCGTTGGCTGGATTTGGTCCAGAGACATTCTTATCAGGCATTCTTCAAGGCATCAGGTAACGTGGCGGTCATTACTGCAGTAAATGACCGCCACGTTACCAGATGCCTTGGTTTGTAAGTTCCTTTAGCCTGACTTTCTTTTCGAGTTTTTTTAGAGTTCCGGGCCTCGTGGCAGCTTCAGACGCTTTTAGTCCGAGCCTCAAAATCGCAATTCGGATTGCCATGAAACGCAATTTTTCCCTTAAATCTTGGCACACAGCATAACGGTGATGCTGGTCTGGATAGTGCTGTTTCCCTTAAATCCCGGCTATGTGACTAACGCGAGCAAAGTCAATGCCAGAGGGCCCCCCCTCGTACTCTGACCTGAATGATCTATCTACCGAAAGGCAATTAGGACCTATCAGCTGTCGTTTGTTGTTGGTTAAAAAAAAAAACATTTCAGTTTATTGCTTCAAAATCACATCACCCTCCAAATGGTTGGACTCCAGTCTGTGTGTTGTAACTAGTTGCATAGTCTAAGCAGGATCCAAAATTCAGGTGAAAGTAATCTATTGATGGTAGTCATAGATAAGCTACTCATGGTAGAGTTTTATTTGGAAATATATTTTGTAACAACTAAATACAAACATGAATGTTTGCATTTTGTTTGTTGTCTCCATTTTTAACGACGCAATGTAACTTTTAATATAATGTTCAGTTTATAAAATCATGAATAGTTGCATGTCGCTCTTGTGGTCCGTTGAAATTGTTTTAGTAGATCTACTCTGCTTTAATGAAATCAAAAGGTTGTGAACGAAACGCTATTGTTAGCGAGCGTAATCAAATTTTAAATGAAAATAATAGCTGGTGTTAACACAGACACATGTGTGTACCAGTAATCTCTTCAAACTGTGATCCCATATGTCCAAAGTGTATGTGTTTTTTTTACTTGTCTATGTATGGTTTTGTATATTTTTTAACGAAAATGTAAAAAATATATAGCATAAATGTGTGATCAAAAATTAAAACAAAAAAAAATAACACATTAAAACAAATAAAATCTCTTAATCATGGAAATTTCAATTATTCTCATCTTTTTTTTCCATTAATGTGATTGATCAATTGAAATAGTTTTAGTCACATAAATGAAAAAAAGACGATTCACTGTTTGTGTTGTGTTATTTATTCCTATAAATCGGAAAAATACATTAACTTAATTAAAACTGTTTTTATACGGATTTATGCTCGTTTATTTTCCAACGTTTCGGCACCTGTAAAAGTGCCGAAACGTTGGAAAATTGTAGTAATGTAATAAACGAGCATAAATCCGTATAAAAACAGTTTTAATTATGTCTAGTGCTCGTGTTAACCTTAGTAAATACTATACATTAACTTACCAGTTTAAATACTTACACAATACGATGGTGATGCTGATGTTTTAGTGAAATTTAATGTTGTTTGCTTTTATTGGGTTTCTGGACCCAGTAAGATTGATGGAGTCTCAATCTGGCTATAGAAATCACACTATACTTTGTATTAAAATTACTTTAATCTACGTCTGCTAGTAGATCCACTTATACTTCTTTTTCCATTCATAAATAATAATTGGAAAAAATCAAATAATTGTTAATAATCGTGGAAGTTTTAATTTGATATTTAACTTGAGGTTACTTCTAAAATGCCTAATTCCTGAAACATAAATTTCTAACTTAACATACATATTAAAATAAATTTCTTCTTAAAACTTTTAAACAATCCCAAGACAAACATTTTAATAGTTGAAATTGGAATGTTTATTTACAGAAATAAATTAAATGTATTGTAAAATTCATACTGGCATTAAAATAATAAATCACCCTAGGCACCGTCAAGAGATTAAATGGATAACATTTTAAAAGTCAAAACTAAGTGAAAGCATAAAGATATTTAAAAACCTATTTAGAGGCTAAAAATTTCACCCATGCCGGGATTCGAACCCGCAACCTCTGGCTATCCGTGCCAGAGGTTGCGGGTTCGAATCCCGGCATGGGTGAAATTTTTAGCCTCTAAATAGGTTTTTAAATTTGTTCCTTAGCACGGGTTAGTGCATTAAAAATAAAAATAGTGTAAGCATAAAGATAATAAAGCAAAATTTTAGTCACTCCGGGCCAAATCTAATGCACATGTCCATGTTGAACGGCCAGGGTGATGCGTTGCATGAGATATGCCCCAGAGAGACAGAAGTTGTAGAAGTTTTAAAACATAAACTCTTATTGAGTTCTCATAAAAATTGCGCATTTTATGAATAATCCAGCATATTATACATTTGCTCTCATTTATCCCGACCTATAATCGTTGTACTAGAATAAATGTGATGAGCTTTGGTATGATCTAAAACTTATAGAATGTCTTTGCAAGAGCGTTTGTGCAATCGACTCATTGCTTTGAATTTGATCTATAAAATAACGTAAGACTGAAATGTGCCATTGTGTCTTGTTAAGTACCAGAGGTCTGTTGTGACTTGAAGAATTGAATTAAGTACTTGTGGTCTACTCTGGAGAGTATTAAATAAATAGAGAATGTTCCCAAGAAAATATCGAATACAGAGAATACGAGTAATATTCAAAAAAAATTTAGAAATTCGACTCATTTTATTTGAACCAGAATGTTAAATTTAAAGAGAAAGATGTTGGTGGATGATTCAAAAACATTGAATATTTTTAGATGTATTGATTAATTTACCGCAACCATTATAAGCTATGAAGTAGGGGAGTTCTGTTGATGTTTATTCGCATTGTTGGTTAGTAGAGTCGACAGCAGGGGCCAGTGTGATAGACCTACAATTAATGGTTTACTATGACAGTTCGACGTACATTGCAAAGTCGATTAACCCACAGATTACTATTAAGACGCTGCTGCGCAATGTACCTCGAATTTTCATAAAAATCTACTATTGTAGTTTTATGAAACTCTGCCTTGGTCGCCGTTACTGAATCGCCCTTTTCACAACTGATTAGTACGTTATGCATGTATGTAAATTCATGCACTCTTATCAGTTGGATGAATGTCATCTGTAACAATGATTGTTTAGAGACAAAGGTTTTACTATATTATTCCCAACTAGTTATATATTAAACGGGTCAAATCGCGATTATTTATTAGGTAAAACGTAATTACCTTATTTCCCGACGTTTCGGCAGCGTTACAGTTGCCGTGGTCTCGGGTAGACTGAAGTGGCGAGTACAGTCAATTATTGTGGGTAGTCACTATTTTTTTTAGTTAAAAAAAAGTCACTATTAATTTTAAATTATAAATAATCGCGATTTGACCTGTTTAATATATAACTATGTATGTATATGTATATATGTATGTATGTGTATCGCGAATCATTAAGAAATATTATTCCCACCTGTCTTAACCTCCTGAGTCCTAGACCAATTAATTTCAAAAATGTCAAAACATACTACTATTTTCTGAAAGGTTATAAAAGTGTGATGCCCGGAAAAATAATTTTAAAATTCCCCCCTCTCCCCCTCTATTTATCTAATGTCCTCATATGAGTACGCTAGGCGTCAGTTCTCGTATGAGGAAGTAAAGAGTTCATACAAAGTTATTCGAAATTAGGGTGCGAGTAGAATAAAACACTTTATATAATTATTGAAATCAACATCCAAAACTTTAGTTTTCAAGTCTTTTATTTCCTTACAGCTATAATCATTAAAATCAGATTTTTTTAGTATGATTACTTACTTCTAATAGAAAATCACATTGAGATCAACAAATTATCTAAGCAATTCTACATTCTAGTACCTAATTGGTTCTAAAAAACTCTTGCTCTGCCTTTTTTGCTGGAAGATCTGTGTTTCTTGAATTGTTTCAGTATCGGTTTAATTTTTTTCGTCATCCGAACTGGAATTTCTATTAGAATGAGTAGGTAGAACCAGTTCATTTTCGCTGTCTGATAAAGTTTCACCATCAGATTCATTCAGGCAATGGAAAATATCATCTTGCAAACCTAAAAACAACACCAATCTTTAGAACGAGTGTCATCTGTGAGCGCGTATAAGCATCCCAAGAGTTGTGTTGAGAACGAAAGTGATCATATGAGGACATAAAAAAGAAAAGCTACCCCACAAAGCCAAAATTGATGATTTGTATGAAATATTGGTTTCCAAATATACCTACATATTACCTCTAACGGTTTTGTACAAAAAAACAACAAAAAAAAAGTAAAATTTTATCGAAATATTTGGATAAAAAATATAGAAACACACCGCGCGGCATGATGGCTCCTTCATCTATAGTTTTGCCGTCGCCATGACAGAATTGCATAAAGAAACCACAAAAAATAATATTGATTCAGGTGTGGCAACATCTCGTCCATGCCCCAAACACCGCGAAATTCAAATATGTGTTTATGAGTTCGTTTATGATTTTTTAGAAGTCTATGTCATCGTGTGAGGTCTCAGGGTCTCAGGAGGTTAATTAAACCATGTGGCATTTTACTGATATTACTAAATTGAATGTTGTAACGTGACAATTCGATAACGTTTTGACACTTTTAATTGATTGCAGTCGCATGTTACGTTTGGTTTTTCTCAGTACCGTTCTTATGTCGCTACAGGCTGCTAACTAGCGCGACCAATCGTATCACCTTTTAAAAGGCGTCTTTGAAAAAGTTCTAGCTTTATTTTAGAAGCGACTGACAAGAAACTATGTCCATTTTTTGACAAAAACGGCCGTTTTCGTGAAAAATCGATTAGTCTTTGGTTCGCCCTAGTATTTGGACTGTAGGTTCTAAAAATAGTTGGCACAGTTTTTTAAGATTTGTGACTCAGGTTTTTTGAAAAAACTTGTTGCAAAACTGTAGATTTTTGTTCCATTGGTGGCGCTAGGCGCAAGGGCGGTGGTAGCGGAACGGTGTAGAACGCCGGCCTCTCAATCGGGAGGTCGTGGGTTCAAACCCCGGCATGTACTAATGACTTAGTTTTCTAAGTTATGTACATTTGTGAAATTATAATAGCAATACCACTCGCCGACGGTGACGGAAAACATCGTAAGGAAACCCTAGTGTCTGAAGTGTTAACGTACCTCAGCGCTTGCTACGTACAATGGCCCAACTATGAGGCTAAGTGCGGAAATCTCAGGTCTAACTAACTGGTAGCGCTAGTAACTACCTTGCAGCGGCTGAAAGTGTAAGAATTGTTTTGATTACTTTACCATTTGATGTACTTCATGAATTATTGGGATTATTACCATATTACCACAGTGTAATCGCGATAATGAGGCTAAAGTCATGTTAAGTGTTCTAATATAGCCGTGCTAAAGCTCCCCCTGTACTGAATGTTTGCTACTAGAGTGATTTTTGTGAAATTTATACCATTTCCCCCCTAAGAACAAAGCTTTAATTTCATTCAAGGGTTTCACTCAGGTTTTTGTGTCTATATCATAAAATTATGAATGGTTTTAAACTAAGTATAATTGTTTTAGTAAATGTATTCTGTTTCTTTTTTTGTTTTGAAATTTCAGCCGGTTCGTTGATTTCTTCCTTTTTTACAGACAAAAATTTATCTGCATAAAGGCAAAAAACAACTTTCCGTTAAGAAAGAAAACTTTAATGTTGCATGTTTTTTTGTGTCGTTGCATGTTGTAAGACTATGATGTTATATTTTATTAAATGGTTTAAAATGTTTTTGAGACAGAAATTAACACTGCTTTTGTGGTTTTGTGTAACGCACCTCACACTTGTTTGCTTGCAATAAATACTTCGAAAAATACTCGCATGTTTCATTTGTATTGTCTGCTTTTAACCTAAGTTTCTGTGAATTTCAATCGTTATCGTTATCAACCCTTGTATGTCCCCACTGCTGGGGCACGGGTCTCTTCCTGCCTCGCAGGAAGGTTAGGCTATACTCCACCACGGAGGCCAAGTCCGGGTTGGTGGAGGATTGTAAAACAGTGGCGGGCCTTACTATCACAAGTTATCAAGCCGCCCATAAGGCCTCTGACATGGCTTAACGACTGCCATTATATGACAGCCGGCACCAACGGTTTAACGTGCCTTGCGAAGCACGGAAGCGCTCCAAAAATGCCACTAGCGGTAGTCACAGGACGCTCACCCTTCCCGTACCTGACCGCGCCTGTTGTTGCTTAACCAAGTGATTGATTCCAATCACTCGGTTCGCCTAGGCCACGAGCGCTTCAATTTAAATACTAGTTCAAAACTGGTTTGTTATAGTTGCAATGGATAAAATCATAAAGAATATTAATGGGGAAAATATTTAATTGCACGTCAAAAAAGTAACGCTCGTCTATAAATGGCTTCCATCGTTTATGCTGCTGCAGCATAATCTTTATGAAAAATAAACTCATTCAAAGACGTATCAAATATTGTACAGAAAAAAAAACGCACAAGACAACAAGGTGTTATTTATTTTCCCGGTAAAAAAATTATATAACAGTTACATAAAATTAGCCGCGGAGTTTCATGTGCAATTAGAATTTTTCTTTGAAAAATAATTTTGATGTGCAGTTAAATACTATCCAATAAAATGTCCTACTATGTCTGGACAAGGACATCTTAAACTTGATAAGAATGGTAACTGATACACCAATAAATAAAAAAGATGGCGTACGTTTTTCTAAATGGTAAGCATATTAAACTCAACTTGTGCATACGAATTTGAACCGAATTCCCAGTATGCTAAAGGTGTTTCTTGATTTTCAGGAGCAGGCGCAGACACCGGAACTTGAAGAGCTGAACAGTAAGTTTAAAACGAAAATGGAGGATCTACTTTACGTCGAAGATGACGAGGAGGATCTAAAATAAACCTTGAGTCCTCCGGCTTAGAGACGTTACTGGATTGTAAATATAATAGGTATATTGATCTAGGTAGGCGATATATTTTAGGCTCCATTTCATCATCGAAATTGATTTCTGAAAATCCCTTGCTTGGTTTAAAACTCAAAGAGCGTCTCCACATCCGAACTTAGGCGCTGAACCCCTTAAGTTATTTGTCAAGAATAACCCATCCAAGTGACAAAAATGGTTGAGGTGACAATACTTTTGTTGCTTATCAAATGGTACAGGGGGCGAGCATGTAAGTCCTCCACTCTATGGAGTTGCCTGATTTAGTCTACTCCGGACTGTCCAGTACATAGATATTTTGACACTTTGGAGTCTAAATGGTTAAAGCGATAGAGTGGAAAGATACGTGATACAAGGGCAGGTCTATCGCGATATATCGGTCGTCGGTCGTTTAGACACAGATCGGGTAATAGTCACCGCCCCAAAGTGAACTTTATCACACGGAAATAAAGTCGGAAACCGATGAAGAACTCATACTAAGCAGGACTTATTATGGGTTCAACAAAAGAAAGAAAAGCCAACTTTTTTTCTATACTCTGTACAAGACTAAAGTTTATCTACATTACAATAGGTGGGCGACTTGCGGGCGTAACGATATAGGTAGGCACGACAATAGACAGACTAAGTACAGTCTGTTAGCTTTTAGAATATACCTCGGGCTCTAGAGTAAGCTACTGTTTTCGCCCAAACACATGAGTGTAATACTACTTCCTGCCCTGTATAAAACTTTTCTTATTAAGTTTATTTAATTAAGTGTCATATTAGTTCCGATATTTCTATTACACGAGTATATCCGATTCTATTCGACAGTAGCCGAGGCATATTCTAAAATCTAACAGACTGTACAATATTAGCGCGCAAAAAGCCCGGCCACGTGCGCCCGCAGTTTTATTTGCACTCTTATTGCTTTCTCTAACCACGTAATTACTTATTTAAAGTTTATTTTACATTGAAATCGTGCCGCCTGCACGTCGTTGTGGATATCGTGGATAGGCCTTTAAAGTGTGACCGTTATGACCGTTATTGACATTTATGACGTTGTTGGCGTTACTCCTAAGTAACGCCAACAACGTCATAAATGTCAATAACTTTATTAGCTACTTTAAGAACATAGGTACTGTCAATAACCTACAACTTTAAACGATCTCGGCTAAAACGGCCGTTTTTTGCCCAAAATTGTAGACTGTGAGTTATTTATTAGGTATACCTAATAGCTGTCAACATTATTGAGATTTATAATGTTTACCTTTCGTAAAAACGTATTACAAAAGAAAATATTCTTTTTTTTCGAATTTGTTGCCCTTAAAATCGAATTGTCATTTATTGATAAAACTTGAAGGAATACGTAAATAAACAAGTTACCCTTAATCTACGTGTACAAAGGATATTAAAGTTGAATTCTTTTCACTTTTCTATACTTTCCGAATAAATTTAGCTCTGCGGTCAGTTTCACCCAGATTATATACCTACGTACTGTAGGTAGTTAAGATATTTTTTGTAAATAGCTACGTAGATAATAAAATATTATACTAGAAAATTAAGGGACATTGATAGTCTAAGGAACAACTACACATTTATAGTCTTATTTTAAAAAAAGTCTGTTCCACAAAAACACTCATAATAAGACTTAGCTAAAGCCGGTTTATAACAGGAAGTCCTGCCACAAACCGTAAAGTCGGTTTGTGGCAGGACTTCCTGTTATAAACCGGCTTTAGCCTGCCTTAGTCCTGTAGTGACCTTAAAAATAATTATAGAAATTTAATTGCTTTTTCAAAGTCTGGAGTTTAATTATTGAACACATTATTATTATTATAATAGTCTAAGGAACAACTACACATTTATGCTCTTATTTAAAAAAAAGTCTGTTCCACTAAAACACTCGTAAGACTTAGCTAAAGCCGGTTTATAACAGGAAGTCCTGCCACAAACCGACTTTAACTCTGCCTTAGTCCTGTAGTGGCCTTAAAAATAATTATAGAAATTTAATTGCTTTTTCAAAGTCTGGAGTTTAATTATTGAACACATTATTATTATTTTGTCTTTAACATTTAACACATTTTGGACTCGTCAATTGGTTTAGGACTGCTACTTTTTTCCCGTGGGCTTAAGTGTTGTTACTATAGAATTTGACTTTGGGGATCTATCTGTTGAGTTTTTCAGAACTATGCTGAAAATTTAGTGTTGTTACTAAATCTAGCCATGAATTTGTAACACATTATGTTAATGAGAAAATGTCTGTTATTACCAGGATTGCGATAAAAAGTCGGTTATATTATTTTACGAATTCTAATTTTAATGCTCTAACCCGTGCTAAGGACAATTTTCAAAACCTATTTAGAGGCTAAACCCATGCCGGGATTCGAACCCGCGACATCTGGCTATTCGTGCCTGCGCTTTTCCAACTAATGGGCGACTCACCGGCATTAGTGAAATTTCGGACCTCTTTACAATACTCTCTGTATTATGTACAGGCAGCCACATTAGCCCATAGCTCAGTTGGAAGAGCGCTGGCACGGCACAGAGGTCGCAGGTTCGAATCCCGGCATGGGTGGAATTTTTAGCCTCTAAATAGGTTTTTTATTCTAAGTTGTTTTTTTCGATGAGAAACAAAATGCCTTAAATCATACCATACCCTTCTCCAGCCGGTTAGCTAAGTTGGTATTCTGTACCATATACAATCCCATATCTGTATAGCAAAATAGAAAGGCTAGTTGTTGTTTCTTTTGCCATTACGCGTTTTTGTCATCAATACTAGCTTTGGTTTATTTAACCAGTGTACGTTAGCTGTTGTTTTCCCAGAAAATATACATAAAATGAGTACTTACTAAAATTGTAGGTAAAACAGTTGGAAGACCACCATGGCTTTATTAGATAGAACTACAATACCAACTCGATATACATTGCAAAGTTGATAAACCCACAGACACAAGTAGGAAGACTCTGCTGTGCAACGTACCTACATCGAGTTGTCATAATATACTATGCATTGTAGTTTTATGAAACGCGGACCAGACAGATGGTCTAACGATGTACCTAGTCTGTGTACCCGGCAAATAGTGGTTACGTATGTACCATACGTACACAACCCGTGGGTGTCGACGGGTTGATAACAATGATGACTAAGATATTTGTTAATTTCTCGAGTCCGCACCCGTGCAACTTTGGTGAACCAAAGTTCTCCACCTGGCTGAAGCACGGGGACTTCGTCCCGTGCTCCAACTGATGACGTTATTGCCCCTAAGTACAGTCAAGTAAATAAAAAAAACATAATTTAAGAAATATTTAATCAATACAATTTCTTCTTCTTCAGGCTATATTAGTCCACTGCTGCACATAGCACCAACCCAAATGCTTCCCGCGGGTGTCGTAAAAGGCGACTAAGGGACACAAACCGGGGGGTGGGCAGCGCCCCCTGCAGTACAATTCCAACTGCGATCCCCAACCCGCATGGGGATTATAGGCATTACCCCCCCCCCCTGAATGCAACAACCTTGCGCTATGGCGCTCATTAGGGGAGGGCTATGTGCAGCAGTGGACTAATATAGCCTGAAGAAGAAGAAATCGTATTGAATAAATATTTGTTAAATTATGTATTTTTTATTTACTTGACTGTACTAAGGGACAATAACGTCATGAGTTGGAGCACGGGACCTTAGAAGTCCCCGTGCTTCACCCAGGTGGAGAACTTTGGTGAAGCACGGGTCCGGATTGAATTTCTCGTAATATTACCATTTGTGCAATTGTTTTTTGTAACTGAATTAAATTTGTAGAGTCCGTCCAAAAATACCTGCACCTTGTATTTAGGATAGAGTAATGAGTTTTATGTGCATTTAAATATTTTGTATTTTGCAATTCCTATTATGTTTATTGATGTTGTAATATGATTATTGTAATAAGTCAAGTGGGGTAACACATTGGGATAAAGAAATTGCTATCAGCAATAAGGCCGCCAATTGTACCTCTTCTTTTGTAACTGTTGTCTCTGTAATTATTTTCTGGTGTGTACAATAAAGAATATTCTTATCTTATCTTATTACCTACTCTTGAGTTAGAGTAATATTAATGGCTACCAACTTCCGACTTCCGAATTGAGAATTTTAATAAATAAGTACTTATGTACCTATCTGTCCGTCTCGTGTTTTTTTTTGAGAAAACTGATACAACTAAGGTTTTACTGAGGAAGTGAAATTCTTAAATCAGAAATCGGCAGTGAAGCTTCTCTAGTGTAAATTATCTCATGTGTCTTCAATTTGTTTTTATTACAATTTTTTTCCTAAAACTGTGTAAAAAAATATCTCGTGTATGATTTCATAGTCATTAGGTTGGCTGAGTTGATTATTCACATTAACACGTTGAAGTTTGAAACTGTAGCTTATTATATGTAGCGTGTGGTAGAGTTGGTTTGTTATGTACAAAAATATACTTAACTGTGAATTGCACTAGTCATGTTCAAATCAAAAGTACATTAACACTATAGTCTTCACGCCAAACGAGTGTTTATAAGCCGCGTACAATAGCTTTGATACATATGGTATACAATGAAAATGTCAATATTATAAAATGTTTAGTGGCGTTTTAGCAGTTCCGTAGTAATATAATGATCGAATTGAAAAAAGGAGAAGACTTATTATAAGTGACTACCACTGTCGTTTGGCGATATGACTAAATAATCTTAGAGTTTTCAGTCGGCCATGCGTCGTCGTCGGGAATTTTAAAGATTTTTATAAGGCCGACTGAATTTTTAATTATTGTAAAATGTACGTAATATATTAATCATGATGAGTTTGTGACGTTATTGTAATACAATTTTACATTTTTTATGACGCATTTTGATTTTGTCTACGTGGTGGTCTAGTTGGCAAGGCCATAAAGCCGAACCTTATTTTTAAAACCTTTTCAAATGTGTTTCTGACGGCTCACTAACTCGTTTTATTGTGCTTTATATGACCCATACACAGCAGTTTGCTGTGGATATATGCCCGCCCGGGGGCCTATTACATACTTAGAAATACACATCATGGTTTTCTATCACAATACCTATCTTTCAAAGTCGATTAACCCACGGATTAATAAGTAGGAAGACTCGGAAACGCGATGTACAACTATTTATGAATTTTATAAACGACCAGAGTGACGCAGCCAACCAATAAAATTTTGTGGTCCCGTTACAAAAGGCCGCACAAGGGATCCTGTTCCGAAGCCAACAAAGACGTCTGTCTGTCTGACCTAAAAAGGCTTTTCTCTCAAACCGGCGGTTCTATTTTTATTGGCGGTCACTTCCAATGTATTACCGGATTACCCAAAAATAATAAAAATCCAATGTAAGAAATAAGGGGGTACGTGTATGTACAATGGCGTTCATTAGAGGAGGGCTATGTCCAGCAGTGGACTAATATAGCCTGAAGAAGATGTATGTACAATAAACGTGACGTTTTTGTTAAATCATACTGCAACCGCAATAGCTACTTCTAGAGATGCACCGAAACGTTACCTACTTTTCATTTGGGCTTCCTGGGGTAATCCCCTGCTCCTCAGCAGTAAAACTTTAAGCCATGATGTAAGTACATACAAGTCTCTAACAGTGATAACAGTAAGTCTTTTTTGGGTACCTAATTTATGTACGAATACCTACAATTTATGAACAATAATATTTGTTGGGCATGCGGGTTGGGGATCGCAGTTCGGTGGAATTGTACTGCATGTGGGGATTATGGGCATTACCCCCTATGATAGCACAACGTGGCGCTCTTTAGGGGAGGGCTATGTCCAGCAGTGGACTAGTAAAGCCTGACGATGACGATGAATATTTGTTGAAAATATTTACGATTGAATTAAGTTGGTCTGCCAGGGAGTAGAACATATTTTTTTAAATTAAATAAACTGCTATCGAAGAAACTGATTAGGTGGACCACTTCATAACAACACATACTGCTGAGTGAAGATTACTTTTTTGGGATCGCATAAGTTCGTTTGCATAAGTTCTCTTGTTATATATGGTTTCGCAATGTTCTGACCAGAGCATTACCATCGTACGCATTTACATAACATAAAACTCGATTGACATAGATATTCAGCTTATCTGTTACCAGTTTCAACAGGTATAAAGGGTGGTGGTTACCCCCGCCCTGGAAACCAACCAGTTATTGCTAAGGACTCTTCTCTGTACTGTAATAAGGTTTACATTTTCCGTGCAAACTCTTATATATAACATAATGTATCTACGCAATAGAGACTAAAGACCAGAGATCAAGGAACTGAAATGACAACTATATTTTATGACCTAGGCTGAGTACTCTGAGCTTACTATTGAAAGTACACAATAACTAACATACTTTATAGTCGGCGAGGGCGCCACTGTCGACGTGAACGTTTTAATTTTCCACTGGATACACTTTAGTTCCTCTATTGACAACTCGTTACGTCTACAGCCTCAACAAAGACCAGGGGTCACGTATGACGGTTATTGGTACCGACAGGTGACCTAGGCGGTTCAGCGAGGGGCGACAAGAGGGTGGAGGTACTAATTGGATCCGTGGGGGTAGTATATAAGGGCGGGTGGGAAATGGAGCGCGCAGGAGTGGCGTCGCCGCCAGCCTCGGTGCGATCTTGTGAGTAAATTACTTAATACTTTTTTGTTGCATGTTCTAATATCTAGGTAGGACGTCAATAAGTGGTGTGATTCTGCCAAGCTGCGTAGAATGCTTTGGCGTACTTATTAGCAGTTGGACTTCTTAGGACTGTAAACATTAATTAACGCTTGCATGCTTAAATTCTGTCCACTCTGTAGGAGAAGAAGCAAAATAAATTTATTTAGTGTATCTTCTTCTCTTCTTCTTCAGGCTATATTATGTATTCCACTGCGGACATGGCCCTCCCCTAATGAGCGCCATAGCGCCCTGTCTTCAGCTTGCCGCATCCAGCATCTGCCGGCAGTTTTTCGCTGATCGTCATCCCACCTGTTCGGAAGGCGTCCTACACTACCTACGTTTGCCGAGTAGCGGTCTCCACTCAAGGACACGTTGACTCCAACGGTTGTCGGTTCTTCGCGAGATATGGCCAGCCCACTGCGACTTCAGCTCGCTAATTCTCTGAGCTATGTCGATAACTTTGGTTCTCTGTCGGATGCATTCGTTTAGTGTATAGTGTGTTGAATAACACTTGCTCTCCTGGATCGGCCCAGCATGCCTGGCCAGAGACCCGGGAAGAATTTTGGCTTAAACGACCCGCCGCCATTGACTTTTTAATAATGACATCTATTTAATAGAGGGTTTCTTGCGGCTTGGTTCAAGACCAAGTTGCATAATGAATTAGTTACATCTTAATTTATATTTTGCTTACTGTTACTTTACGGCAAAAATATTGCTCCGGATGTCCCGCACAAGCTCGATGGGGCCCGGGTGGTAAATGTCACCCAGACTATAGCCCGTCCGACCCTGGAAAGGCCGCCTCCTGCAGACCCTCCCGCACTCTTTCTGCACACCCTAGGGAGCATTGATACTATGAACACCGGCTTCTCAATCAGGAGGTCGTAGATTCGAATCTCGGCATGTACCATTGTTTTCTAAGTTATGTACATTTGTGAAGTTATACCTCGTATCAATACCACTCATCACTCACCACTCGCCAATACCACTTGAAGAAAAATATTCTTAGGAAACCTGAGTGTCTCAGGTGGTCAACTACGTCAGCGCTTGAAATTGCCAATCCGCGATAGGCACGCGTGGTAATTACCCACATATTCTCTCTTTCTGAGAGAAAGCCTGTGCACTGCAATAGGTATATAGGCTACATAGAAAATATGTGATAAAACGGTCTTGGGTACAAGCACCCTTGTTTTTATTCCTCGGCTATGCTCGACGCTACAGTTGTGTAGAGAGTTTATTGTTGCTGGGACTATGATCTAAACATTTGATAACTTTCAAATCGGCCCTCTTAAACAAGTGAACCACTAGCCATATTGGTTCACTTGTTGTACAGTAATTTTTCGCCCCAGCTTACCATGCTATGAAAGTTTTTCGCGACAGTGTTTATCGCTCCGGTCTCATTCGACCTCGTGGTCATTCGATTTCGCTTCAATAATTCTTCGTCCCAGTGTACCACGCTGAAAATCACAACGTTTTTCGCTACAGCGTCATTCGAAATTACGTACCGGACCCGTAAAAAATACTTATCGCATAAAATCTACTCGCCTGTATTCAGCATGGGCGACGACGCCAGTCGCGCCTTTTAAAATTCAAAAGTCGCAACTTTCCAGTACAATAATTGTCACATTGTACTAGAAAGCGTTACTGGTTTTAGCGGCCAAAATGCGTTACACGCGCTATCGTACTATCCAGGCTGTAGGGGTAGGCAGACACCAAGTGTTACCTAATCCTACTAATATTTCAAATGTTAGTCTGTTAAAGTTTGATTGTGTCCTACTCAGTCACGCCATACCGGCTGAACTGATTAACATAAAACTTGGCGTACAGATAGACAAAGATCTGAATTGAGACATAGGATGATGTTTGCGGGGCCAAGTAGTAAGTAAATAAACATTAGCGCGATTGGCTTCTGCATCTATATAATGCGATGATTTATACAGCGTCCAGTGGCATCTTCACTCACACTTGATGGATGAAGGGATCACTCGGATGATGCAGTGTCTGGGACATGGTACTAGATGGTATAGGCTAGCCCATCTATACCATCCTGACAACTTAGTCGGCCTAGCCCACAGGAAAGACTAGTCAATACGCGCGGAGCGATCGGATTTCCTCACGATGTTTTCCTTTACGTCAGTGTGTGTTATTGCGACTACGAATTCTCAAATGTACGTTACTTTGAAATTAAACAGTCATTGGTACATGCCCGCACCGGGGATCGAACCTGGGTCTATCGCTCCATCGTTCTACTCACTGAGCTACCACCGCTGTGTAGCGCCATTAGAGTGCACACATAACAGTAACCGGTATCGGTCTGTGTCACTGTCATTACGGATTAGAACTCATCTCCCTCTGTATGGCTTCAAGCCACGCGCAGCTTAGTGGGGCTTACATAGGTGCTGAGTACTGAGTAGTTCGCAAGCCTAGACCCAGATACTAATTAGAGCGACTCCAGCAGGTTGCTTACGCTATCAAACCATTGTAGCACGGGTAAATCGGACACTCCTGACACCTAACATAATACTGCCAACGAAACTTTTTATCACTGGAAACCTATGAAGGAGCAACTTGAAGCAAGACGAGTTTATTGCAGAGACGATAGTCTGCCGGAGGGAGCGGGCGCTGCCTCACACCCGTAAGGTTCCGAAGCCGGTAACCCGCCGCCATGTCGGAGAAGAAGGACTTGGAGAGCGTAAGTATCTACAGTGTATTTGTCCTTACTTGTCAATTTTAGTAAACAACATTCTACCCGTCTCTTCCTGCATCGCAGCAAGGTTAGGCCATACTCCACCACAGGGGCTAAGTCCGGGTTGGTGGAGGATTGTAAAACAGTGGCGGGCCTTACTGTCAGAAGTTATCAAGCCGCCCTTAAGGCCTCTGACATGGCTTAACGACTGCCATTACATGACAGCCGGCACCAACGGCTTCACGTGCTGTAACACTAACCTCTTGAGGTGCTCTGCCTGAGGGGCTAGGTTTATACGCGACCCGGTGAAATACTACCCGGTTTGGCGTTTTCAAGGATGCCTATGGGGAATACTCACAAATGACTACGCTTGGATTCCAAAAACCGACACCATTTAATATATACAGGCCTAATATTTACATAATTAACCCTACACACTCAAATTGTCTCTCACTTAACCTACCACTGGTTTTAACCATTGTCCCTGTATTATCACTGTCTTTGTTACACCACCGACACTCACACGACTTAACTACTGATGGACACTAGGGGCGACTTGCTCACTATTATCAACTGCTGTACTTATTCCTGGTGAGAGGTACCTACGACTCTCAATGATCCTGGAGTGGCCGATATCGGGATCCCCAACATACCGCTCTCAGGATTCCCTATTACCTGGGTGTGGCCACCATCGGGAACCCCAACGTGCCAGCGCCCAGAGGCTAAGGCGGGCACACGAGATGTCCTAGGCCGGCTACTATCGGAAAACCAACATGCCACGCCCTAGGACATTTCGTGAGTGGCATCGGCTAACCTCGGATGGGCCCACAGAGGCGGACCACTGTACCGCTTCCGGCGATCAGCCGATGTGCCCTCACCTGTTCCTCAACCCTCTACAGATCGGGATCCCCTCCGACTGTCCTGAAGCCCTACCGGGACTCCCACAGCGAACCAGAAACCCCTTAAATTGACACCGGGACCGGACCTACGGTGAACGTCTTTACTGGTAGTGGGAGCCGCTCGATTGAGCCAGCGCTGCGCCTTTTATATTCGCGTCGCCGCCGTGCCGCGCCTCCCGCCAGTCCTTGCTGGCGTCACTGCATGCGGCGCCCCGCGCCGCGGGCCGCGCTCCGCTGGCGTCTTGTCACGCCGTGCCTGCGTGGTGCTCGTGGTGTGGCTGGTGACGTGGTTAACTACGTCACAGTGCCTTGCGAAGCACGAAAGCGCTCGGAAAAATGCCTCTAGCGGTAGTCACGGGACGGTCACCCATTCTGCACCTGACCGCGCCTATTGTTACTTAACTCGAGTGATTGATTCCAATCATTCGGTTCGATTAGGCCACGAGCGCTTCATAATTTCAATGTAACATAATAATTAGAGATCGATCGATAGGTATCGATTCTACCCGCAAAGTAATGCTGTTAGTTGAAAACTGCCATATTCCCTATGAAGTAATCGGGGAGACCATTTTCGATAACATGCTGCCAATTTTATAAAAAAAAGTTCATGAACTTGCGAGAAAATGTTTAGTTTTGGCATGGAATATCAATGTTGAGGTTAGAATCTTGTTTACTAAATTGGACAAGTAAGAATATGTAGATTGTACTTCGTGAAGAGCTTGTAAGTATTGATTGGCTGCTGGAAAGTAATTAGATACATACTGCACCTAAGTACTGTAGAAGATGAAGTTCATTTTGCAAGGGACTACTACTGTCAGGACAGCCTTTGCTGATCTGCGCCAGGATTACCTATGTAACTTTCCACGTATACATCTGTGTGCAAAAACTAATTGTCGTACAATTGTGTGACACAATATCACTGTCACTTGTCAGATATCCACTGAAATGCGGCATCCACTGTGTGATAGGTACATATTATATCTACGCTTCATATACGGCAGATCTAAGTAAATATTCCGCTTTCGCACACAGATGTATACGTAAAAACTTACACAATCGACCCGCTTGACCATTTTTCATAGAACTACAATGATTTCATGGTCTTTTATTATGAAAATTTGATGTAGATACATTGCACAGCTGATAAATTTAGAGATTAGCAAGTAGGAATTGAATTGTCATACCTTATACTAATATTAACTGCGACGCAATACAATCACTTCTCTTAGTCGCAAACTAGGATACCCTGTGCTATGGTAACCAGGCAAGGACTTAACAAACATGGAAATACACACTAAGGCAATGAGGTCCGGTTCTATAAACTAGGAGTATATACATTGTGGAATGCGGCTCTATCCAAAGCGACGGTGTCAAGGTAGATAGATAGGTAGGTAGATAAAAAAGTGCTTAACCTAAGAGCACAAATGACGGCCTTATCACTAAAGGTGATTTCTTTCCGGCAACCTATGTATAAGTTGGGTAGGTGCTCGGTACCTTCAGTCACAGGTAGGCTTGCTGAAGAAATTGTATTGAAAGCCCGAATCACGCAAAGTAATTAATGTGTCCAATGTGGAATATGAAATTGATGGACACATCCATTTACAAGCAATGTCAAAATAATGCGTCGTTAACTCATGGGGATGAACTATATTTTACGTAGGTTCTCGTATGTCGAACTTTCAAAGGGATGCTTTCGTACCTAGGTAAATTTCTGCGGTGATCTGTAAATTTTTGATGAAATCGTGTAGAGAATAGATAAAGGACGTAGACCTTTTTGTAAGTAACTGGAATTACTTATTTAATCTTTTTTTGGATGAGTGGGACCCTGCCTGATTAGTACAAGATTAACATAAAAGTTTTATTTCCACTATCGGGTAGCGGCATCTCGCTTTTCGCGATGAAATAAAGCAAGATGGCGCAAGACGATAGTGGGATAAAACTTTTATCACTTAAGTACTTACTTTTTTAGGACGTAGTGTTCCCTTAACAGTTAGGGCAACGTCCTAAAAAAATAAGTTATCCTAGAATTAACTTATAAATGATGTAATTTGCGTGTTCCAAATCTACGTACTCTTCATCTCAGTTATGAGGTAAATGCCACAGTTTAGCATCGTAAAAATACAAGCTGTTATTAAAATAACAAAATCATAAAAATCTTTCTTTAGTAAGTATCGATAAAATCAACAACGACTTGAAATAAATAAAAGTTTAAAATTGTCAATTTTTTATTTTGAGTTTTGTACAGATTGACTGCGTAAATTTTAAAAATAGTAAGAACATATTCATGATTGGGAATTTACACTGCTATCGGAGTGAATACAAATACCTTCCTTGATAATTAAGAAACGGTTATCAGATTATTAGTTATTTGAATAATATACACATACCTAACGGTATACATTTGGGATCCCACTTCTGATTCTTACCCCCAATAGTCCTAAGGCAAACATTTTGACTCCGTAGGTAGTAGTAGGCGAAAAATTCTCACCCCATCTGTGCCCCCAGGGCAACCCCGACCTGGAGTTCGTGCAGAAACCGATGGAGCTGCCCACGCTGCCAAAGCCGCTCAACTATGAGGAGAAGAAGTACCTACTCGCCGTCGAGCGAGGCGACATGTCTAACGTCAAGAGGTAATCCATTTAGATCATAATCAACCAATACAAATGGGCCTGGATTTGTTGTACAGTGACGTGTTGGATTGGGTACAAATTACTTTATGCTATTCAAGTCCTACTACCTAGCTAGTTCGAATCCCGAAACTCACTTACTTAAAATATATATATATATATATATATATATATATATATATTTGCATATGCATATTTTTATTATATTATTTTGATGCAAGAATACAATACAATAGCGACGGCGGCGCCGCGACTTAGCCGGGCTTCAGCCGCTGTAATCTCAAGGGATTCGCTGTGCAGCGCTTCAGCCGCACGACAAAAACGCCTATAATACGAGTATGTGAAAGCGCTCTAAGTAGTAACTTTGCAAAAAGCTATGCTTAGCTATGTAGGTACGCGTGAATGGAACAAGTGCAAAAAAATTGCAGTAGTTTAATTATGGAACTAGGCAATGGAACTAATGCGAACAAATAATGCCAGTAAGCATTATAATGCAAACGAGACAACATGCTTGACGTAACAGCAGCCTTGTGTAAGTATTTCTCACACATTTTCTATAATAATATACCCACAGGATCCTCCAGAAGGCCCACCGCCAAAAGCACATCGAGGTGAACTGCGTAGACTCGCTCGGCCGCGGCGCCCTGACGCTGGCCATAGAGGGCGAGAATATGGAGATGGTGGAGCTGCTCATCATCCTGGGCGTGGAGACCAAGGACGCGCTGCTCCAGGCCATCAACGCCGAGTTCGTTGAGGCAGTGGAGCTTCTGCTCGAGCACGAAGAGATTATCCACAAGGAGGGTCAGCCCTACGTGAGTTTGTGTGCTTGATTTTTTATTGATTTGAAAAAAGGAGGTTCTCATCGGTTGTGTTTGCTTTTAACTGGACTGCAGTGGCCAAAAGATCAAAAGGAGGCTAACGTGTTTGGCTCGTATATATGTAGGTATATAAGTGGCCGCCCCTGGTCTCTGTCTACCCCTCTGGTATGTAAAGCAACACAAATCTTACAAACAATAAGAAATACTCAGAAGTCGGGTTATTGGTTATTTTTTAATTCGATTTTTTATTTTAGTCCAAAGACTAAAATAAAAAATCGAATAAAAAAATAACCAATAACCCGACTTCTGAGCATTACCTAACTACTAATCAGGCGGGACCCAAGTTCAACGATTTCTGACTCCCGGTCCCACCCAGTCTGTCCCACCGTACTCGCTGTCCCACCAGTTTAAGACTCGTGGTCCAATCACTTATTCCCACTGATAGCTACAACTGTATCATGGGGTCGTGGTCGCACTAAATAGATCTCTAAGGTAGAATTATTATATTAATTAAATATTTCATAGATTTTTTTACAGATATCAACCGTGCGCCCTGGGACCACGAGCAATACTTTATAGCTACTCGTATGTATGACTGGTGGTCCCACCAAGCAGTGGGACCACGAGTCAATGTTTTCAGGATTAGTGGGACCACGAGCAATAGTGGGACAAAGACAGTGGGACCACCAGTCATGAATCAGTTCAACTGTACCTAATTCGTTGCGAGTTGCGAGGTAGGATAGGTTGGTCTCGCTTGCTTTAGTAAATAATGCTCGGCAGTCGGGTTTTTGGTTATTTTTTAGTTCAGTTTTTAGCTCTTTCTACGTATTTGTGAGACGGGACTTGACGATTCTTTTTCAAGAATATTCTTAAATAGGAATTTAGCGTCAGACTATGAATTAAATTTCGCGTAATCTTTTTATATTTTGCTCTATACCTCCCCTAGAGCTGGCAAAAGGTGGATCCCAACACGGCTCAGTTCACGCCAGACATTACGCCGCTGATGTTGGCAGCACACCGAAACAACTATGAGATCATCAAGATCCTTCTGGATCGCGGAGCGACGCTGCCAAACCCTCATGATGTCAAGTAAGTCTACTTGTTCTTCTACTTGTACAAAATTCCATGATTTTTGTCAATAAATTTCAGTGCCATTGAAGTATTAGTTAAGTTTCATACAAAAGTAGGAAAAACATTAATCTGCGGCCAGTCACACATATCATCAGTACAAACTACTTTACAATGACCGCAAGTTGAAAGTTAGCAAGAAGTATCAGCTATTCCCCCTCTGAGCCACCAGTTCTACCAAGGAGTGCACCTGGTAGCCATCGCAAGCGCGCGCTTCACCTGGGCACTGTATTTACGTAGGTATTTGGTAAATATAAACCACGGATAGCCAGAGGTTGCGGGTTCGAATACCGGCATGGGTGAAATTTTTAGCCTCTAAATAGGTTTTTAAATTTGTCCTTAGCACGGGTTAGTGCATTAAAAATAAAAATAGTATAAATATAAACCACACATTGCTGGGTTTTTAAGAAGAATCATTAGCACTGATTTTTAGAACCTGCAATCTATTATAAATGCTGAGTAAATTTTTGAACTAAAACCTTCGTAAGCACACCACATTGTAGACTTTTAGTCCGGATCTACTTACGGGTGTTGTTATATCGGAAGAGTCCGACCAGATAGATAGATAGAGGTCGGACTCTTCCGATAACAACACCCGTAAGTAGATCCGGACTAAAAGTCTACAAGCTGAGTAAATTCCCCACACGAATAGCCAAGTATGACATTTCGATGCAGTTTTATAAAAACGCGGCCCAGTAGGCAACGTACCCATCGAAATATTCTATTATCATCCAGATGCGGCTGCGACGAGTGCATCCGCATGTCCACGGAAGATTCTCTGCGGCACTCGTTAGCTCGCCTCAACGAGTACAGAGCCCTGGCCTCCCCATCACTCATCGCGCTGTCTTCCAACGACCCTATACTCACCGCCTTCCAATTGTCTTGGGAGCTGAGGAACTTGGCCTTTGCTGAACAGGCAGGTTTCAACACAAGCACGTGACAGCAACTCTATCTAGCATATCGTATAGTTAAAGGTAAAGCTCGTGGTTGAGCGCCAATGCGGCGCACCGAACAATTAAATGACACTCTAGGCAGGTCAGAAACCTGATTACGCCTACAAAATCTTGAGTGCAATCCAAAATGATACCCGAATCAAGAAGACCCTACTGTTCTGTCAGGAGCGTACCGCATGAGTATTTTTTTGCACTCGCGGCATGTTGGCAACATATTGCATCATCCTAACATTGTTGACATGGTAGTAGTTGTAGTATGCTGATTTTCATCTATTACATAGACTAGTGTTATAATACACAGCTGCTGGAATAATACAGTTAGCCTACGAGCAACTTATCTTGCCCATCAATTCCATGATCATCCAGGTCGGCCAAGGAAGGTCGGCTGGTCGCAGGTAGGTTATTCTATGAAGATGGTCAGCACCAATCTTTGCAGAAATACGTATCAACGTTTCAAACCACTTACTCGTCCCCAGGAAAGCAAAGCGGACTATTTGGAGCTCCGTCGTCAGGCGCAGCAGTTCGCGGTGGACTTGCTAGACCAGTCCCGCAGCTCGCAAGAGCTGGCCATCATACTCAACCACGACCCTGACGCACCGCCATTTGAGCAAGGCGAGCATATGCAACTGGCGCGGCTTGAACAGGCCATTAACTTTAAGCAGAAGAAGGTATGAGGTTTTATTTTTTCAGAGTCATGAAAACCGTTAGAACAGGTAAATTTTAACTTTTAACGGATAGTTAAGGTAACGAAACAATCTTATGAGTCAAGTGGGTAGATAGTTTAGCACCTACTTAGCAAGTTTCTTTTGGAAGGAATGCAGACGATTAACGTGGGCTTATGATGTTATGAGATATTCCTTTATTTGATAACGTTTTCTCCTCTATCATTGGTAGGTGTACTGGTCAACTTACTTTCTCTTCAGTTTCATAATTATTAAGCACGTTTGGTGGGTGTTAGTTAGTTATATATTAGCGACACGGTGCTTAAAGTTTCTAACCAACAGGTTCTATCCTGTTTCTTTGTTAGTTATGAAGTCCAACGCTAGGTTTCTAACAGTCAAGATAACCTTCCGACCCGATTGTGGCAATCCGACCGAAGCACAGCGTTGTGTATGGTTTTGTGTGCAGTCTTTTGATTTGATTGGCAGCACGACTATGTCATGGCGACCGTGTCGCGGTGCCTATCTACGACATCCCAATAAAACGGTGCGGCGCTTGGTTTCCACTATCGGTTCGGGTGTCGCAAGTATGGAGGGCTATCTTCTTCTTTTTGTTCTCAAAGTGGTTTCTATCTACATATATTTATTCCACAGTTCGTAGCCCACCCGAACATCCAGCAGCTCCTTGCATCCCTCTGGTACGAGGGAGTGCCGGGGTTTCGCCGGAAGACCGCAATGGAGAAGATCATGATTATTGTCCGAGTGGCATTGCTGTTCCCTCTCTATTGCTCGCTGTACATGGTGGCTCCAAATTGTAGTACTGGAAAGCTGATGAGGAAGCCCTTCATGAAGTTCTTGATTCACGCCTCGAGTTATTTGTTCTTTCTTTGTGAGTATCAATAGCTTTGATATAAGGTAATATCAGTCAAATATGTGATAACAAAAATCTACCTATTTTTACTTTTTGAGAACCGACCACTTTTGTCAAAAGTATAACTAATTAATTTACAATCATTAAAAATCACCCAGACAAGTACGTTCAGCTAGGGTAAATTAGACCAAACCTCGCCGGCCCTAGCGAGAGGCCTGTCATATCCTCAAATGGGCATAGCATGCCATAAGATTATAAAAATATTTCAGTCTCGTAGAGTGAAGGATAATATTAAATTTGTTGTCTAGTATTGCATGTATTTTATCGATAATTATAATTCTTTCTAAGTAATAAGTAAAAAATAGAATTATGCTCACTGAAAGTTTGGTCTCATCGCTGCTCAACTTTGGTGACGTAGTGAATAGTCCCCGTATTTTCACAAAAACTGAACGTGCTATCCAGCGCGTTCAGAATGCATGCGCTAGATTTTGCTTCGACGTGCCAAGGCGCGCTCATGTCACGTCATTCTTGAATGAGGCTTAATAAAAATAAATTTAATGGTCATCCCAAGGCACAGATCTACTGGGTACAGGGGTAGTTTTAAATTTGCGGCAGCCAAGATTTGGAACGATCTCCCGCCAGCTTTAGGCAATTTATGACAACTGTTAGTTTTAAAATTAAATTAAAAACATTACCTTTTGACAAACAAAAAAAACTCTCCTGATTGCCACTTAGCCTAATTCTTTGGGCAACCACTGACCTGAACCAGTCCTGTCAAGTGAAACCTAGGAAATACAGGTGTGACTTAATTTAATTTGAGAGTTCTTGTCATATTTGAGTGGTTATCTTTAATTTATGAAATCTACCATACCATTCAGTGTAATAATTTACATGTTGTACCTACACTTCATATCCATTCACCTTGTGCCTTTCGTTGGGTGGAAGCTAAATAATGCTTAACAGATTTTTGGTTGATTACAACTGCGGTGTTCTCTTTTTAAAATCCGCTAACTTTTATTACATATAATTCAGTGAGAACAAGGACGGGCTGAAAATCAGCGCTGTGATGATGCATGCACTCACAGCACTTAGCTGAGCCCTATCCTTTTTATCACATATTGTCTCTATTTTTTCATAGTATTCATGTGTTCTCTAATCTGTGTGTGATAAATAAACATTTTTCAATTTCAATTTAATAAATAAAAAAATGTAATAAAATTACTTTTACAAATTATGTTAATTTATGCTGTATATTCGCTAACAAATAAACGTTTTATTAATATTTTTATTAAAAATGTTAGCATGACAGAGCGAGAAGGAATGCCGATGTAACAGCGTATTATTGCAGTGATCCTGATACTGGTGTCTCAAAGAGCCGAAGTACAGGCAATACAGCTGTTTGGGCCGGAATGGATGGTCAAGGAACTCGAGGAAGAGCTCAAGAAGCAGAGAGGCAACGGACCTACCTACCTGGAGCTGGTGGTCGTTATCTATGTTATTGGTAAGAGTCGATGAGTTGGTGACTTTGCATATCGTGATTGTTCTTCGGGTAGCGTGAAGTAAATTCCATGATACAACTGAAAACGTATTCTTGAATATTTACTACGTGACGTTAGGGCCCGCGGGCCGCATGGTGCTGTGCGTCTCTAACCTAAATTTAGTAGTATTTAAAATTTATTTTAGCCTGCATGGCACATCGCTGTCCGTTGGAATGCGTGTGGAAAGTCCCATGTGGCCCGTTATTTAACCTAAATAGTAAAATCCATAATCGGGTGCATGTTGAAATTATTAAGGAACACTCACTTGATTTCTGTTAAAATAGAATTTAACAACGGGCATTTAATAGTCCATACGTCCTGGACATTGTATTACGTGAATTTTGTATTTATATCACCTTTCCAGGCTTCGTATGGGAGGAGACGCAAGAGATATACATCGAGGGCATTCAGTCCTACCTACGGAACATGTGGAACTTCATAGACTTCACCAGGAACTCGCTGTACACGGCCGTGGCCTTGCTCCGGTTCGCCGCTTACATCCAGCAGAACTCGCAGATCAGCCGCGATCCCCAGACCAAGTTCATACCGCGGGAGCAGTGGGACGCTTTCGACCCCCAGTTGATAGCAGAAGGGTTGTTTGCGGCTGCTAATGTTTTTAGGTGAGACAACTTGGTTGTTTCTGGTATTTGCTCATGTCGGAATACTGTAAAAAGAACCATTTCTTACAGGAGCAACGTCACAAAAATGCCTTTGTTACTTTAAATAGATGACGTTGCTAGAAAGAGGTTTTTGGTGGGAAGTACCTAGATCGCAATTAGGTTGGTACGAGATTTTGTACAGCAAATTGTAAATTTATATTAATAAAAGAGTTGCTGTGTGGTGTCGGCCTAGAGAATAGCACCAACCCAAATTCTTCCCGCGGGTGTCGTAAAAGGCGACTAAGGGACACAAACCGGGGGGTGGGCAGCAGCGCCCCGTGCAGTACAATTCCACCAAACTGCGATGCCCAACCCGCATGCCCAGCGTGGGGATTAAGGGCACTACCCCCCAATGATGGCACAACCTTACGCTAGTGCGCTCATTAGGGGAAGGCTATGTCCATAGGTGGACTAATATAGCCTGAAGAAAAAGAAGAAAAGAGTTTCGCCTAATTTTGGTGCTTACACATAAGCAAGCATCAAGAAGTTAGCCTCTATTTTTACGATTCCTTTTACATTTTTGCCACACACAAGATAGCCAGTAATACAACAAACTGTCGTCGAACACATATGGCGTTGTTTGGAAAATATATCTTGTTCGAACCATCAGCCTAGACTAAGAAGCGTGAGCCAATTAGGCTGAAAGTACTGTGTAAGCCTCCTAAATAAAATATAAGCCTATAAAAATATGAATCAAGCTCAAGCGGCCAATATTATGTAGGTAGGAGTTGCTAACTTAAGTTAACTACCTACTAATAATCTTTTTTGATAAAAAATGTGTTCATGGTTGGAATCCTCCCATAAAATGTTTCTAAGGAATTCGATGTAGTGAAGGATCCTTTATCATACTAAATTGTTTCCTCCCAGTGCCTTGAAGCTGGTCCACCTGTTCTCCATTAACCCTCACCTGGGGCCGCTGCAGATCTCGCTCGGTCGTATGGTCATCGACATCGTCAAGTTCTTCTTCATCTACAGCTTGGTCCTCTTCGCCTTTGCTTGTGGTGAGTACAATACGCTTTTCTAGTCCGAAAAGTCAATAAAACACCATAACACGGTTTGAGCGTGGTGATCACAGTGAACTATTCATTTGCTTGTAATCATTTATATCTAATAAAGAACTACTTTTTTTAATAAAGTACCTAATTCTATTAGATAAAAATGGTTTTGTACTTTTTTGCACTACTTGACCTTCTAATAAGGTGTAGGATAATTAAAATATGGCAAAACCACTTTACGGGGCCAGCTACTAAATTTGCTTTCTTGTTGTATAGAAGTTCAGGTTCTGTTATAGTCGCTACTTTTCATAATAATACTGGTGTTATCGTCCATTCTAGGGGCCTAAGATCATCATCATCACCATTTTCCCAATGCAAGGCTTAGATCTTCCATGTAATTTTAATGTAGGAAGGTAGTAGCGGCGTCAATTTAGTTAGACTTGAATTTCAGCATTTACCTCATAGTTGGTCCATTGTAAGTATTAAACCTGTGAGGAATTTCGTAAAAACCGGCCAAGTGCGAGTCAGACTCGCGCACCGAGGGTTCCGTACAAACCTGTATTATAGACCTGAGTATTTGGTATGAATTTCAATTTAATACCTCTACGCGTTTATGAGGAAATGGGTAGTAAGTTTAAAATTATTAAAAAAATATATATTATGTGATGTAACTAAAAATGTATGGGTTTCGTAATTTTTCCTTTATCTATGCTATAAGACGTTGCTTCGTACCAAATTTCAAGATTCTGAGTTCACGGGAAGCACCCTGTAGGTTTTGATTCCCTTGCAAGTGTCGAAAATTTGCGGCATAAACGGCTGTATCTTTTGATTGCGTTGGCTTAGAAGTTTGATTTTTTCACAGCTTCAAGGGACAGTAGACTTGAGTAATTGATATAAATTTCAGCTTCATACCTCCACGCGTTCCTGAGAAAAAGGGTCTTGACAGACGGACGGACGGACAGACGGACAACAAAGTGATCCTATAAGGGTTCCGTTTTTTCCTTTTGAGGTACGGAACCCTAAAAATAAAATCCGTTGATGACATAATTATCCTACCTTACGAGCAGTGTTCAGTGTTGTACATTAATAATAATTTGTCTATGATCAGTTGGCCGACAGTGATATAAGAATGACCTCAAGAGCAACAGAACTCATTCTTAAACAAACTAAGGCGGCAGCAGTGCCAAAAATAGTCGTCCAGCACGCTAACTGATTGTAGATGAAGTGTTGCAATACTCTTCACAAGATGATAAACGTCTAATGAACGATGCAGGTCTAAACCAACTGCTTTGGTACTTTGCTGACTTGGAGAAGCGCAAATGCTACGTATTACCAGGAGGACTTCCTGACTGGGACAATGCGGGAGACTCTTGTATGAAGTGGCGGAGCTTTGGGAAGTGAGTGTGGTGTGGACCTTAGCTGCTAGTTCATCCTTTTTGATACGAACTTAGCACCTCCTCCTTTTCTTGTAGAACTTCAAACAATGTCAAATTCTGTCGTCAACATTTAAAAAACGACTGCCTTTCTCCAAAGAGTATATAACCACTACGTTTTCTTTCTCCAGAATATGTTAGAATCATTAGAATTATAATCCCACAGATTTTTTTCCAATTGTTCCTACTGACACAATCGTAGGAAATAGTAAATGTGTTGTGTGGTAGGAAAGGCTTTATTTTTTTTGGTGTTGGTAGGTGTATAGGTAGTTGTAACAAAAAGTCAAAATGGGTGAGGTACAATTTGGAGTGTTTAACAAGATTGGGTTGCCCCCAAACACGACTCGCTATTCGGAGCAGTCTTTGGTGGGGATGCCCCCGAGGGCCGCCAAGTTTTCCATTCACGAGTGGAAGCTCAGTAATGACCAGCGCACCAGGAATACGGAAGACCAACAACAGTTGGCCGAGCGTGTCACTCAGGAGTGTGAACGCATCATCGGCGAGGCAGGTGAGCGATCCAGCATGCTCAAAGACACAGTGGACCGACGCCTAGAAGAGCGTATAGAGGAAGTAGCCTTCATCAAAAACGAATTAGAGTTACAACGAAAAGAGATCAACATAGAGTTGGAAGCTCTGAGCGTTTACAAGACTCGTTTTCAGGACTGCCTTGCCTCTTTGTCGCAAAATGCTATCAACATATGCCGCAGGTGCCTCATGATGAGGGATGGTAGACTCGGAATCGATCTAGTAGTGGACCCCGTAGAGGACGCCTTACAAAGGGAGATCACAACTATCATCGGTGCACAGAGTCTGCTGAAGCGGGCTTTGGAGCAGCTAAATGAGCAAATGCGTCGTCTTCGCGCTGCTAGATACATGCTGGACAGAGATCTCCAATACAAGCAAGATGCTATAGATAAGGACAAATCTGCCCTTGGCTTACTACACACTAATCTGTGCCTCTCCATCTACGAGGGTTACGAATCTATGGACCCTGCTAAAATTTCATCTGAAGAGTATAGAGCTTATTCAGCGAAGAACCTACAAACTGCCGCGAGAGAAGTGACTAGTGCTCGCCCAATCAGGGTCTACATGGACACCATGATTAAACAAGTCATCGAAGATCTATGGATCTCATACAGGAAGTGCAACCACGAATTCACCGAGAGGATTAAGGAGACCAGAATTGCTAAAGAGAAGCTCGAAGAAATGCACAAAAAAACGACTGAGAAAATTTGCGATATGCAGAATACTATAACTAAACTGCAAGCTGCTTTGGCTGACAAGGAGGGCCACATAGGGTTGACGCATACTCGGCTTGGCAAACGTGCTCAAAGGATAGGCGGTGAGCTGGTCAAGGACCCGACTGGCCAAGTTCTGTACTACGAGACTGAATTACTGCGCAAGAGCGTGGAACAAATCCAGCAGAGTTTGTTCGATGCAAACTCTGCACTTCGTTACCTGCTGCAGACTCAGATTCAGCTAGAGGAGGATATTAACGTTAAGATGAACACACTGAAAATAGATGAAGTGGATTGTATGACGCTGCGTGCAGGCATGGACTACCATGCGTATTAATGTATTGATACGTCTTTATCGTTTACATTTCTTATTTTAATGTTTTTTTTAATTTTACTTTTTAATGACTTTTTAAGTTTAGTAGGTAATGTAGTTTAAATTGTCATTAAGTTTTAATGTGAATCCAATTGGATTTAAGAGGACATGGAGTTTTTTGGTTTCAATGTTTAAACTGAGCTTGAACAGAGTTTGTTTAGTTTTGTAACTATTGCGATTTTAAGAAATATTATTCTATTTAAACTTGGAAGTTTTTTGTCCTGGCGACAAGATAAATTTTATTTATACGCCGGTGGCTTATGGCTGGTGTATATCGTAATAGAACTTTTGTGCTTATGGTTGATTATCTACTTAATATTAAGAAGTTCAGTTAGAATCCATTTTAAGCTTTTACGTGACTTTTAGTTTTCTACGAGACGTGTTTAGTTAGTGAATTAGTATACCTAAGAATATTTTTATTTAGTTTCGTGTTGCATGAGTGATACAACCTCGTTTTAATTTAAGTTGTTCGACTTTCGTTTTGTAGTTCTACGAGACGTGTTCAGTTACTGAGTTAGTTTAAGTATGTTTTCATTTAAGTTTCGTGTTTCATGAGTTAATTTAACCTCGTTTTAATTTAACTTTTTCGATTTTCGTTTCGTTTTTCTAGCTAAAATGAATTTGATGTTATAAGTAAAATATTTACGGCGGAATCCCTATTTTTGAGTTATTTCGAGTTTTATTTAATAATAAGTTTATTTTTAACAATCTTCAACAATAAAACGAATAGAAGGTTTTACCTTCTGTTCATTTATGTGAAAGCACTCATAAGGAGGAAAAACGTCCCCCTCACAAACACTTAAGTTTAAATATGGACACATCAAAATAAATTCAGTTAACTAGTTAAATTTATCGGTGTTTTCTTGTGGTATGTGTGTGTGTGTCTATCTTTAACCTTGTAGGTTTCTATTTTATATCAGTTTTAAATGGAATTGTTATTTAAATGACGAAAGCTACCGACATGATCTGAGCTACCGACAAACGCTTGTTCCCAGTCATCACCACTGGCAACGTACCCACCGGGGACAAATGAGAAAAAAAAATACCGTCCGTTGCCAGTGGTGACAAATGAAACATGAAAATCTCCATTGTTGCTAGTGGTGAGGTATAGGTCATCCAAATCCCAATTCTTCTCAGTGGCAACTGATAGGAAAATGAAAATCCCATTTGTTGCCAGTGGTTACTCGTGGTACTTTTTCACATAGCCTATAAACGTACCACTGCAAGGCACAGACCTTCTCTCAGCAGCGTATGGGCTTAATTACCACGCGTGCCCACCGCGATTTGGCTATTTCAAGCGCTGAACACTTCGACAGTCAGGTTTCCTAACGACATTTTCCTTCACTGTCATTTTCATTTGTTCGAGAAGAAAAAACATGGCTACAAACCAAGGTATAATTATGTAAATAAATCTAACTAACCTACCGACCTGGGCATAAAGTTAGTACTAGCATTGAATTAATTCAATGGTACCAACTAGTCAGACCTACACATAAGGCCTTGCTAATCCTGTGAGACTTTCATCCGACTTATCTCTTTTCAAAAAGCCGCCAATTTCAGCAAATTAGTATAATCCAAACTCATCCAATAGGTTTCTGAAAAACAACTCAAATTTTTCGTCGATGTACAAGTGCTCAGAAAGGGGTAATATTTAAATCTTTCGTGCATATTTTCTGAAAAAAAAAGCAAATACGGGCTAT
The DNA here is from genome assembly GCA_934045075.1 of Yponomeuta sedellus. Taxonomy (NCBI): domain Eukaryota; kingdom Metazoa; phylum Arthropoda; class Insecta; order Lepidoptera; family Yponomeutidae; genus Yponomeuta; species Yponomeuta sedellus. The sequence continues at coordinate 11,469,878 of OW203736.1, read as the reverse complement.
ACGTGGCCGACAACTTTTGGTGTGTTTCTCTAACATGTGAGTAGAAGAGGGACATCAATAGTTGCCGGCCACATATTGCACTGAAAATATGGCCCGTTTAGACGTCCTTTAACTCGAATAATGGCAGAAGTGGCTGAGCAGTAGTAGTAGGTATTAAGAGAGAAAACCCTTTTTGCACATAAATGTAATTAAATTAATATTGCACGTTTTATAATTCTATGACTAAAATATAACAAACTTATACTGCGAAATTATGTAAGACTAATAACAAAAATTTATGTAAAATAATCTAGGTACCTATGTACTTAAGAAAAATAATACTAAAATAACAAAAATGTTAATAGATAGATGACTAAAATTAATTTAAATATTGGATTAATAGGTAATTAATAATTTTATAACTAACTAAATAAAATAAGTAAATAGACTAAGGTGAAATTTATAATAAATTATGCTAACATAGAATATTTTCGGGGATTAATCGCGTAGTAATTTATTGCTATTTTACCTCAACGACGATTAAGCCCCTAAAATATGTTATGCTAACATAATGAACATATAACCAAAATTGATTCAGAAATTATAATAAAATATCTATATTTAACTTAAAAATACGTAGTCTGATTGATTAAAATAAAATAAACACTAAACTAATTATAAACAAACGGTCTTATTTATAAAAAGTCGATTCCACTGTATCAGTCTTAAGAACGACTCATAACCAGTTCATTCCTGACATAAACCGGCTTTACCTGCGTCTAAAGAGTGTTTTAGTGAAGTCGACCTTTTAGAAATAAGACTGTCTTAAAAATAATGTACAACTAACAATTAAATTTTTAGATGCTTAGAAAAATAATGCATAAACTTATCGAAATACTAATACTCGTGGTAGGCCATAGACGTACGTAGCGTCATGCAATCCACTTCATCTATTTTTAGTGTGTTCATCTTGACGTTGATATCCTCCTCCAGCTGGATCTGCGATTGCAGCAGATAGCGGAGCGTAGAGTTGGCATCAAATAAACTATTCTGCAGTTGAGCTACACTTTTGCGTAGTGTCTCAGCCTCATAGTACAGAACTTGCCCTGTCGGATCTTTGACCAGCTCGCCTGCAATCCTCTGAGCACGTTTACCAAGTCGAGTATGTGTCAACCCTATATGACCTTCCTTTTCTGCCAAAGATATCTTTAATTTTGTAATAGTATTCTGAACTGCTTCTATTTTTTCGGTTGTTGATTTATGCATCGCCTCCAGATTCTCTTTAGCATCTCTTGTTTCTTTGACCCTCATGCTGAATGCATGGTTGCATATATTAAACACCGTCCAGAGATCAGCAATAACTTGCTTCAGCAACGTATCAATGTAAATCTGAATAGGGCGAGCGCTTGTTACTTCTTTGGCACCGTTTTCAATGATCTTTGCAGAGTAAGAATTGTACTCTTCTGCTGATATGTTGGATGGATCAAGGTTTCCATATCCTTCGTAAACAGACAGACAAAGACTATTATGTGTGAGGTTCAGAGACTCTTTATCTTTGTCTATAGCCGCCTGTTTGTATTGAAGATTCCTGTCTAACATGTATTTGGTAGCACGCAACCGTCGCATTTGCTCGTTCAACTGCTCCAAAGCACGATTCAATACGCTCTGCCCGCCGACGAGAGTTGAGATTTCTTGCTGCAACGCGGTTTCCACCGAATCTAAGACCAAATCTATTCCAATTCTTCCATCTCTTAGTATTAGACATTTTCGGCACATATTCATGGCGTCCTTCTCCAACGATAATAGACAGTCTTGCAGACGAGTTTTGTACATGCCAAGAGCTTCCAGCTCCAAGCAAATCTCCTTGCGCACGATCTCCAGTTCACTTTTGATAAAAGCGACGTCACCCATGCGTTCTTCGAGACGTCGTTCCACAGTGCTTTGGAAAATTTTGGATCGTTCGTCGGCCTCGCAGATGATGCGATCGCTGTCTGCGAGCACAAGGTCTGCCAGCTGCTGCTGATCTTTGGCGTTGCGGTCGCGCTGATCATTGCTGAGCTTCCACTCGTGAAAAGTGAACTTGGGGCCCGGTGGCGGTATACCAATAGTGCTTTGCTCAGCTAGACGGGTCGTGGTCACAAATTGGCCAATCCTATTGCAGAGTCCGAATTGCGTTTCGCCCATTATAATATAATTGATTAAATCTTACGTAAAATAACTTATACGAATATATACAATAATAAGAACAATTTAAGAAGCGCAAATAATGCTGATTTCATACAATTTTTCTTCTCAACTGTTTAATCTGTGAAAATGACATATTATGCTATTTCCGAAATAAATTATTGTCAGAATTTTCACAGTGACCAGTAGCAGCAAAGGGGTCAAAGTGGGGCTAAGATAATTATTATAAAAATCTCTCGGTTTTTCTGTTTAGTCATCTTCACTATTCTAATCATCATTGCCAATCCACTATCGCAGCCAGATGTTGTATCTTTTGTACGGGCCAAGGCCGCGGTTGCCACTTTGTCCCCACTGGTTATTGGCAGGTTTTACATTGCCCTTTAGCCAGTGAGCATAAATTAAGACACCCCACAAGCCCTCTTTTGAAACACACACAATAAACCTCCCTTCGTATCACAGAAAAAAAACTTGGTGTAACCATAGCAACGGCTATTTGTTTTGTCAATGTCAACAATTCCGCGTAAAATCCGCGTTTCCAGTTTATTGTCATCACAACTATTTCACTATATTTTTTTACTACCATAAAAAAGCAAGATCACGATAAGCTAGGATGAGTGAGGTGCAATTCGGTATCACCCAAAAGATTGGTCATCCAGTGGTGACGACTCGTCTCTCGGAGCAAAATATGCTGGTCATACCACCGCCAAGTGCCAAGTTTACTCTGCAAGAATGGCGTTTTAATAATGATCAGCGTGATAAGAATAGTAAAGATCAACAGCAGCTGGCAGACTTAGTGATCACAGAGAGCGAGCGGGTCATCCACGAGTCCAGTGAGCGCTCCACTTTGCTTAAGGAAACCGTAGACTATCGTCTTAAGGAGCGCGTGGCAGATGTTGCTTACTACAAGGAAGAATTAGAGATACAGCGCACTGAAATCTGCCTTGAGCTAGAGGCCCATAGTGTTTACAAAGTTCGTCTGCAAGATTGCTTGGCATCTTTGGAACAGAATTCCTTGAACATAGTCCGTAAATGTCTGATGCTCCGAGATGGGCGGATTGGCATTGATATGGTGGTAGATTCGGTTCAGTCTGCTCTGGAAACAGAGATCACGACGATACTCGGCGCGCAGAGTCTGCTTATTCGTGCTTTAGAGCAGATCAACGAGCAAATGCGACGTCTTCGCGCTACCAGATACATGTTGGACAGAGATCTTCAGTACAAGCACGGGGCTATAGATTTAGATCGAGGGTCGCTTAACCTATCGCATAACAGTTCTTGTTTGTCCATCTACGAGGGATATGCTAACCTCGATCCGTCCACTATATCTGCGGAGGAGTACAACGCTTATTCATTGAAGAACATCCAACAAGCCGCCAGGGAAGTATCAAGCGCCCGTCCTTTGAGGATCTACATTGATACGTTGTTGAAACAAGTCATTGATGATCTTTGGACCGCATACATGAAGTGTAACTTCGAGTTCACGAAGAGAATCAAGGAGACCAGAGATGCGAAAATGAGACTGGAAGCACTGCACAAAGAAACTACTGAAAAAATTGCGGCCATGCAGAATAATATCGTAAGATTGCAAACAGCTTTAGCTGATAAGGAGGGCCATATAGGCTTGGCACATACTCGGTTAGGAAAACGAGCTCAGAGAATAGGTGCCGAGTTAGTCCGAGACCCGACAGGCCAAGTCCTCTGTTATGAGACTGAACTGCTGCGCAAGAGTGTAGAGCAACTACAGCAAGCACTATTTGAATCGAATTCCTCGCTCCGCTATCTGCTGCAATCGCAGATCCAGTTGGAAGAGGATATCAACGTTAAGATGAATTCACTGAAAATAGACGAAGTAGATTGCATGACGCTGCGTACTACAATGGATTATCACGCTTACTAGTTTCGTTGTATTTTTAAAACTGTACTTCGTATTTTTAGATGTGTGTATTTTGTAAGTCTAGTCTATATTTATTATTACAAGGATGTGTTTTGTATATGTAACTGTACCTATTTATGATGTCTTCATTGTTAGTCAATTTTATTTCTTAAGTTAGTGTATGTTATTATTTAGGAAGCTATTGATACAATCTTGGTTAGACGTGTAATGATCAAACTATAAAATACATAGTATAATTATTTGTTGTAACTAACCCTCCAGTCCTGGCTTGGTTAGAGGTTATTTAAGTCTAAATAAGAAGGTAGTAATGAAATAAGTTAATTACTTATTTAACTTTCCGTTTTATCTTACATTGCCCGAAAAACATAATCTGTAATTTTTATTTAGCTATACCTAAGTTTTAGTACATAGTTTTGTTTACTTGCTCGTTGTTTTTTTGTAATATAACATTATCAATTAAAAGTAAGTTTTATTTGCTAATATAATCATCACGTCATTATTTCATAATGTAAAATGACTATCCTCATTGCATTTTATATAACCTCTAATTCCCTCTTATACCTCTTAATTCTAAAACTTCATCCTACATAGCTCTCTATACCTATATTGCATTAAACATTTGTAAACCATATCTTCTAAACATTCTACTCTATAACAACATTGCAGAAAAATTGTAAAACAACAGCATTATTCAACTTCGATACTCCGTATTATTATTTTGGAACTACGGCGTGTCTTAAATTTGCAGCGTGTTCGAGGCATCACAGTCTCTTTTCTGGGCGTCGTTTGGCATGGTGGGACTGGAAAACTTCGAGCTGGCCGGCATCAAGAGCTACACGCGGTTCTGGGGGCTTCTTATGTTCGGCTCATACTCCGTGATCAACGTCATTGTGCTCCTCAACCTGCTCATCGCTATGATGTCCAACTCCTACGCCATGATCGATGTGGGTATTTCAGCTAGAGGTCAGAAATGCAAATGATAGAAGTAGAATAGCTTTCCCTGTCGGGAGCCCTACTGCAACGCTTTGAAGTTTGCTCTCTTGACTACGCAAAACGATCGACCAAACCATTTCCAGATTTATAATCATGTAAGACAAGTGCATAGGACCAATACAAAACAGATTTTGATGACTGTCTCGGATTCTAAACTAATTAAATTTTCGTACATAATAAAAATCAATCCACTATCCCACCCGTCTTTATTAAGGGTTAGTAAATCAAACTAATTTACGGTGGTGGTGCATGCAATTGCATATTCGGTCACGGCGAAAGGCCAGTTTCACATCGGACTAAAACCGTTACTGAACGTCATTGTCATACGAAATGCATCATACATTTACTTATGTCGTTGGTGCGAACGTTGTATGAATACTAGACCAACAATGTCAAGCATTTATGGTTAAAGTCCAATATGAAACAGGAACTGTATCAGTGATTGTACTCCCACTTGTCGTACATTCCATGATTTTTACACAGGAACACTCAGACACCGAGTGGAAGTTCGCCCGGACCCGTCTGTGGATGAGTTACTTCGAGGAGAGCGCTACACTGCCGCCGCCTTTTAACATCTTCCCCACGCCCAAGCTGCTGCTCAAGATGTTGGGCCTTCGGAAGAAGGACAAAGTCAGGAAGATGAAGGAGCAGGTGGGGGAAACTAGGCTGAGGAACTCCTAACACTTACTGATTCTTCAGTTAAAAAAGTATTTAATTTTATCTTGTATAAAAATGAATCGCTGAATGTTTTGGTAAGCGCAAATCTCGAGAGCAGCTGGACCGATTTCGCTAATACTTTTTTTAGACTATTCCCTGAAGTACGAGGATGGTTCTTACGGAGAGAAAATTAAAAAAATCAGAATCGACTGCTAGGCGGTATGAAGTTCGCGGGGTTCGCCACATACGTTTATTCGTTGGTATCGTCGTAACCTAGTATGTTTAATATGTTCGTAATATCCTTGCCTTGTTTCCATAGCACCCACGTGGATACCCATCCATGTTTGGGTCCCGGAGGGTGAGATTCTTAAATGCATAGATGGTAAAGAATGGACATTACTCTATGCAGGACAATGATTGACTAGATGCTGTGACATTGACAGAGAGGGTAAAGCGAATTTATTAAAATTAAAATTATGGAAAATATCAAACTTGGAAAAAACCCATAAGTTGCAAAACAAAAGTTGTGCTAAAACATAATCAATCTCTAATAGGGGTGTTTCACGAGTTGCGTATAGGAATTGCACTGAATTTAATGAATCATCTCACATATTGTGTGTACCTGCGTAAGAGTTGACGCTAGTAAATCACTTGAATAGGCACTGTCTTAGCTTTCGGTCAGTAGGTTATTTGTGTTAAACCACGCTCTAACGTAAGGAGGATCGTAGTTTTGACAGTTCAGTTTACTTAAAATTATATGAATCCTTCACCTTTACAGCCTTACTAATAAACTTGGTGTATGTATTGTATAACTATGCAGTGTTTTGTCTCTTTTCTTCCAACTGAAAATTACATTCAAATGACGTGAACAAAACACTGTCTATACCAGGCTTCGTTATCAACCCTTGTACGTCCCCACTGATGGGGCACGGGTCTCTTCCTGCATCGCAGGAAGGTTAGGCCATACTCCACCACGGGGGCCAAGTCCGGGTTGATACCAGGCTTATACGATGTTTATTAGTAAGAGCCTTTGAAGTTAGATAATGAGCACAATGGTAGTCACTTCAGCATTGTGGTTTCACTTCATAGAAAAAGTCAAACATAATAAATGCTGCATTTTGATGAGCGGCCAGTTCCGGTTGTCGCCCGTACCTGTCGTACAGTCGTCTGCTGATCAACATTTATATTTCTGTTGCAAACTCGCCCTTAATGTAGCTGAAGAAAGTGCACGCGCGTAAAGGCCGATGTGCCGTCGACTGTACGTCCAACACAAGCTACTTTACGCAGGAAGGATTTTAATCAACAAATTCAATTTCGACACAACATGACGCCCTCTTTAAATTTACATTTTGTCGGCATAATTTTTGTGCCCTCACGCTGAGTAATTTAATAACTGCGATGTGTTCAAATATGTAGCTTATAGAGCGTAATAGGTAGTGATCAGTTTATATTACCTAAGTACTCCGTGTCATTCTTACGCACTCAAATACTAGCGCTGAGTCGAAGCACATCGATCGAAACGTCTATCTCATTTTGGCTCAAGGGTGGCTCGTTTCAAATTGAAGGATAACCCAAACTGCTGGATACCGTTGGAGATCGTTCACGCATACAACAATCATGCAACGTTCGGACAACGGCCATAGTTTGAAACTACTAGTCCGTCGATGTCGTGCAATTACGGTTATCCATGTCCATTGTAAAACAGGCTATTCTACGGAGAGCGCGTCTCTTTTATCTCGACAGAAAAGTTCGATGTTCTTTCTCTATCTATCTCCCTAATCCATTAAACCACGCTTTAATAGTAAACAAAAGAAGGGCACCGACAAGATGGTCGGGCGTCATAAAAGCGGCAGCCGGTGGTAGCAAGTACACGGTGGAAAACCGTTCGTTGTGGAAATGAGCCGCCATGATCCCGATCCTCAGTCATGAGAGAACAACAAAGAAGAAGAATAGTAACCATAGATCTACATCGTGCACGAGGGCACGACTGATGTCTCGAGTGCGGTAACCTAATTAGATTAGTCGCGCTTACAAGATGGGCATTATCATATTACCCTCTATCGGTCTCGGGCTCGCAACTTGTGCTGCAGGGGCTGGGTCCTGTGAAAGTAATTCAAATTATAACTATCTGTGGAAGTCCAAGCAAGATGGAACTGTTTATGAAAAGTTTTAAGTCTCAGTCAAGATAACGCGACAGATAATTTTTCCATGTCAGTTCGATTGATACGCTTGAATAAAATATTCGCTTCTCTACGAATTTTATTGTGAAAAATTTGTTTTCGTTCATCTGTAAATCACATCACATGACACTCTGTAAGTGGATTAAATAAATAATAATAATAATAATCTTACCCCTTTTATCTTCCTGGCTAGGGAATTCTGTAACTCTTCATCCATCACACACATCCACCTGTCTGGCTGGGTTTTTCTTTAGCCAACAAGATATGACGCAATTCTACTTTTCTTTCTTTCAAAGCGTAGCCGTAGTCAGATGACTTACCAACACTTAATTATCTTTCTCTATCCCAGGCAATGAAAGACAAGAAAGAGACAGAGGGACACGACGTTCGGTACACGGCCGTGATGCGCGCGCTCGTGTGGCGGTACGTGTCCTGCATGCATCGCCGCATGGACGACGAGCCTGTGACGGAAGACGATGTAAACGAACTCAAGGTAGGTCGTACAATACAACTCTTATATTAAAGCCCAGTGACTGCGTCAGTAGAACGAAGTTATGACTTTCGGCAGAGTCCAGTTAGAGGGCGAGATGGAAAGTATGCTCACCAACTGAAAATTACAGAAAGGTAATAGATTCCTGTAGTGTGCATTAAGCGGACGAGACAGTTATTATGACACAAAACAGCTTTTGTCTCGCCCTGCCCTGGTCGCGGTACTCACTCTCAAATCTCTTTCCTTAATTCTGCTCCGGGTTCGTGTCTCTGTCACGAACCCGGAATATAAAACCACATCATATCACACTAATATTATAAAGGCGAAAGTTTGTGAGTGTGTATGTTTGTTACTTCTTCACGTTTAGACGGCTGGAGCGATTTAAATAAAATTTGGTATAGAGTTAGCTGACACTCTGGACACATAGGCTATCTCTTACTGCGGGAAAATGTCTTATTCCCTTGGGAATATCGATAAACCGGGGGTAACACCGTGGGGCACAGCTAGTGCTACATAATCTTAACATAAATCTATTAACCCGATTTGTCCAGTGCTGGACTAAGGTTCGCCACTTCTTTCTTTTCTCGGTTATCTTCACCTAGACGCTGCCAGCTATCTGCATCAGATAAGACAAAGCACGAGCTGGTGAACCAACTGCGCTGTAATTTCCAGTTCGTGGATTCCACTCGTGAATTAGAAACTTATTACCCGAGAACCTGATAACTCATCGGTTATTGGTTCTTTAATAAATATACTATAATTTTGTTCAACTCCTAAATCGACTCTTAATTATTATTATTATTATTGTTGAATTAAACAAGTACATCGTCAGTTAAGATATCCGGAAAAAAATCAACTTCATGTTACTTGAGACTACCACGCTCGCAGTTTGCCCTGTATTAAATTAATGGCTCTGTGTTATGTGTCGAATTGTTTCACGGACTTTAGTTATGTTTGTATACGGACAGGGTGACGTGTCAGCGCTGCGGTATGAGCTTCTGGAAGTGTTCGAGAAGAACGGAATGGATGTTTCCTTCACCGACCGGAAGGAGAAAGGTTAGCTGACTCTTGCAATTTATTTTCATTTAACCCTTCAAATAACACTAAATAAGTTTAACACTCAACAACCGCCTTAATATTCTCTTCATGTTTTAAAAATCCTATCTCATTGGCATTCACGACAACACTGTTATATAATAAGACCAAAGAGGCCTTATTTTTCTTAGCGATATATTAAAGGCGTTTGTGCCTGTATCAAATAAAATGGCCAAAACACATCCATACGGTCATAACTCCCTAGATAGTTACGATTTTTCCCATTGTTTTGAAACTGTCCACTATGGAGCCACGAAAGTTAGCAGACCAACAAATTCCCTTATAGCGGTCCTCGGCAAACGCATGAAGGTGTGGGAGCGCCGCCTGATGAAGGACTTCCACGTGGCGCCGGTGGCGGTGGACGAGGAGCGGCCGGAAGATGAGGACGGCTTGGCCAAGTTCCGGCGCATCGCCAAATTGGCCGTGGCCTCCACTACTAGTGCTAAATGGGACCAGACATTAGCCAGCGCTGGCGTATCGTGAGTAATAATTTTCACTGTCACGGGTTGATTGTCACCATGACTGTCATTAATAACAAACAGAAGCAGACAGTGGTAGTGGTGGAGAAGCGGTCAAGCTTAAGGAAATCTCCAAGTTGGCCGTAGCTTCTACTACTTTAAATAGCACAAACCATTCAATCACGCAACTGTGCACTATCGCGTTAACATTTTGGACGATTCCAAAATGTGACAATGTGAATGTCTTTGATAGCTCGGAATAGGTTAAATCGGGCAACTGTATATAGTGAAGGGCTTACGTAGTAGCGTCCCCTACATTAGTGCCGTGACTGATGAGTAATCACTAAGAAAATGCCAGATGATGATGATGGATCGCCAAGTTGGCCCTTGCTTATTCCAGAAACACCAAATGTGACCCACACTGGCCACGGCTCGCGAGAAGTCATAATTATGAGCAAGTTTACTATCACAGTGCTGAAGACCGGATGGTTCTCCCAAGTAAAGCTTGAAGGTTAAAGAGGTTAAGAACCTACATAAAATCTAGGTTAACAAGTAGCCGGAGACCCTGCTGAATAGAGACAACTGAGGACATCTTAACTGATAAGTCAAGGCCCACTTCCTGTAACGATCATCCAGAAACGAGGATGTGTCGTGCAAGGTTGGCATTCTTTTCAGTCACTTTTCTTGAAAAAAACCGGCCAAGTGCGAGTCAGACTCGCGCACCGAGGGTTCCGTACAAACCTGTATTATAGACCTGAGTATTTGGTATGAATTTCAATTTAATACCTCTACGCGTTTATGAGGAAATGGGTAGTAAGTTTAAAATTATTAAAAAAAAAAAATATTATGTGATGTAACTAAAAATTTATGGTTTTCGTAATTTTTCCTTTATCTATGCTATAAGACGTTGCTTCGTACCAAATTTCAAGATTCTGAGTTCACGGGAAGCACCCTGTAGGTTTTGATTCCCTTGCAAGTGTCGAAAATTTGCGGCATAAACGGCTGTATCTTTTGATTGCGTTGGCTTAGAAGTTTGATTTTTTCACAGCTTCAAGGGACAGTAGACCTGAGTAATTGATATAAATTTCAGCTTCATACCTCCACGCGTTCCTGAGAAAAAGGGTCTTGACAGACGGACGGACGGACGGACAGACGGACAACAAAGTGATCCTATAAGGGTTCCGTTTTTTCCTTTTGAGGTACGGAACCCTAAAAACGCCGTATTTGAGAAAAAAATCGTTCTCTCGAATACGGTTCTGCCTGAAATGTTAATGTTGGTCGTCTATATTATTGTATTCATTTATTACTTTGCAGGTCCCAGATCGGCCGCTGCCGCAGTCGCGAGTCGTTTAAGAACCAGCAGAACTTGCAGCGAGCTATGGATGAGGCAAGAAAACTGGTCATGCGCTCTCCATTGCCAGGTGAAATATTACAAAGGAACAAATATATACATATCGATAAAGTCACACTGTCAATGCCTTGAATTAATCAGCGGTCCGTAAGATCGGCGGTTAGTCAAATATAAAAACTTAGCTTAAATTGACCTTAGACTAATAATTTTAAGAAGCGCTCGTGGCCTAGGCGAACCGAGTGATTAGAATCAATCACTTGGTTAAGCAACAACAGGCGCGGTCAGGTACAGGATGGATGAGCGTCCCGTGACTACCGCTAGTGGCATTTTTCCGAGCGCTTCCGTGCTTCGCAAGGCACGTTAAGCCGTTGGTGCCGGCTGTCATATAATGGCAGTCGTTAAGCCATGTCAGAGGCCTTATGGGCGGCTTGATAACTTCTGACAGTAAGGCCCGCCACTGTCTTACAATCCTCCACCAACCCGGCCTTGGCCCCCGTGGTGGAGTATAGCCTAACCTTCCTGCGATGCAGGAAGAGACCGAGCCCCAGCAGTGGGGACATACAAGGGTTGATAACGTAACGTAATAATTTTAAGGGTGGTAGCGTGGTTGGTTGACCAATAATGCCTCAAGTGCATGTACCATGTGACTTCATTAGTGGTTATGTGATAGCAATACAACTCACCAACGGTGAAGGAAACACATCGTGAGGAAGCTTAAGTGCCTGAGGTGTTCTGTTCACATATCCGCGGTTGGTACGCGCAGTGACTGCTCGCGTCTCTCGTTGAATTAGTTCCATACTCTCTGAGAGACAACTGGTACGTAAATATGCTGTACTATTTTGACGGCCTCTGTGGCGCAGCGGTAGAGCATCTGCCTACCATGCAAGAGGTCCCGGTTTTGAACCCCGGCTGGGGATAAAAAAAAACCCCAGGTCTTGGATGTTTTCATGTTTGTGATGTCGTTGTTGTCGACACAGGGTATCCTAGTGTGGGGCCAGAAGCAATGTACTTGTATGTTAATGTTATGTTATTTTAATGATGACATAAGTTCAGTTCAGCTACCCACGTACCTGCATCTATTAGGTGGATGCTGTCGGTTTAAGAATGGCATCAGCTCTTAAATTTTGAAGCGCATTATTTGAATGCCTCAATTCAACAGAAGCATCCCGTGGCGCATCACCCATTGAGATGCCGGTGACCCCCGGACACACTCTTATGGAGCTGATCAAGGACTTCTCGGCGGAGGTCGGAGAGACCTTCGATCCCAGCACGCCTCAGCCCGGGTCGCCATGGAAACCGCCGGGTGAGTGCGGCACATCGGCACGTCTGACAGTAAGGCCTTCGTATTCTTCTTCTTCAGGCTATATTACTCCACTGCTGGACATAGCCCTCTCCTAATGAGCGCCATAGCGCCCTGTCTTCAGCGTGCCGCATCCAGCATGTGCCTGCAGTTTTTCGCAGATGGTCATCCCACCTACGGAGGGCGTCCTACACTACGTTTGCCGAGTCGCGGTCTCCACTAAAGAACAGTAAGGCCTGCCACTGTCTTACAATCCTTCACCAACCCGGGCTTGGCCCCCGTGGTGGAGTATGGCCTAATCTTCCTGCGATGCAGGAAGAGACCCGTGCCGCAGCAGTGGGGACATACAAGGGTTGATACCGAGTGCGGCATAGAATGAAACTTCTGTAATTCTCTAAGAAATCTCAAGGCCTCTAATCGACACAGACCCAAGCCCCTGAAAGCATGCATGGTCATCTTGCTTTGAGAAAAGGACCGTGGGGCGCAGTGGGACGTAATAGACTATAGACTGCTTATGTATGTCAAGAGCGGTGGTAGCCCAGTGAGTAGAACAATGGACTCACAAACGAGAGACCCAGGTTCGATCCCCAGTGCGGGCATGTACCAATGACCTTGTTTAATTTTAAAGTTTGCAAATTTGTGAAAGAATAACGACCTCGGTGGCGCCGCGGTTTGGCACGCTGTCTGTAAAACAGAAAGTCTCGGGTTCGATCCCCGGCCGGGTCCAACTAGGAAACGAACTTTTCTAGTTTGTCTCGGGTCTTGGATGTTATCTATGTATTTATTATATAAAATCTATGGTCGAGTTAGCACGTGTAGTTAGTTAGTTAGACCTGAGATTTCCGCACTTAGCCTCATAGTTGGGCCATTGTACGTAGCAAGCGCTGAGTTACGCGAACACCTCAGACACTAGGGTTTCCTTACGATGTTTTCCTTCACGGTCAGCGAGTAGTATTGCTACTATAATTTCACAAATGTAGATAACTTAGAAAACAAAGTCATTGGTACATGCCGGGGTTCGAACCCACGACCTCCCGATTGAGAAGCCGGCGTTCTACACCGCTCCGCTACCACCGCTCTGTTAGCACGTTGCTGATATGTCAACGAATATTTATTTATATCTTTGTAATTTAATTTCATCATTAAATAAAAATTCAATTAGTAGGCGATGTTGAATTTTAAGTCTTTTGTAAATGGGATGACTCCATCAATTAATGCTTGTGTTTCGTCGTTAAGGTCCAGGTGGTGATATGGCTAGCATGGCGGCTGGTGCGTTACTCACAGCGGGTGGTCCGATGAGCAGACCTACATCAAGATCTAAATGGGATGACTCCATCAATTAATGCTTGTGTTTCGTCGTTTAGGTCCAGGTGGTGATATGGCTAGCATGGCGGCTGGTGCATTACTCACAGCGGGTGGTCCGATGAGCAGACCTACATCAAGATCTACAAGTCCAGCTACCGTTAAAGTTAGTAAACACCAACAGAACTTTATCGGCACTTCATTCGATCAGTACCCAGAGTTGTAACGGTATTAAAAATCTGTTGCAACATATTAACGTTTAAAAAACCGGGATTCTTTCCACTATTTACACATGAAGTTCTAATTATCCTATACTAGCTGACCCAGCGAACTTCGTACCGCCTAACAGTTTACTTTAATTTTTTACATTTTTCTCTCCGTAAGAAACATCCTCGTACTTCAAGGAATATTCTAAAAAAGGAATTAACGAAATCGGTTTAGCCGCCCCCGATATTTGCGCTTACTAACACATTTAGCCATTCATTTTTATATTATTGATTTCGACACCGCCTTAAGAATCATATTACAGTGTTGTGGTTGAGCGGACTCAGGCTGTTAAAATTTCGAATTCTCTCTCGGTAAGAGGTATGTTAGGAGAAGAAGGATGTCACGGCTCAGAACACCAGGGAATGGACGGAGGTAGTCAGCGTTAAAGACGCTTGGCAAGAAATGCAGAGACAACCAGCCTCCATTATTCGGAAGGCACAGGAAGAATATGATGTCATTGGAGCTAGCGTAAAATGTATTCTTACTTCATAACAGTGTAAATAGTAGGTATTGATATTATATACAGCGTAATAAAGCACTGACATCAAGTTATAGATAGAGAATACTTTATTCTACACACAAAGGAAATTATACAGATATTTCTTAATCTAAGAGTACAGACGGCGGCCTTATAACTTAAAGTGATCTATATATATATATACACGAGTAATGAGCTGTAATCAGTTTAGGACCTAAACTTTTTCTTTGTATACGCAGCCAATATCCAAAGGCGCATCGCCGGCGCCATCCCGTGGATCGAGTCCTGTGAAGTCTAGGCCATTGAGTCCAATAAGTGCAGCAGGTGAAGAGTCCACCGTACCAGGTGAGATTGTACCATCCTGAAAAAAAATTTTGATCTTTGTTAAGTTTTTTGCAACTTTTGGCAAAATTGCTGACTGCTAGTCAAGACGGGGTGTAACAAAATTCCACTTATACTTGCGAAAAGAAGGGGTTCAAAACCATCCAAAATTTTTGAACAAATTTTTGTTTCAATAACCAATTAAAAAAATTGAAACAAAATATCAGCTTTTCCATAGAAAAGACCACCGGCCTTAAAATGTATGGAACTCCAGATATTATTTTTTTGATGCGATTTCAAGATTTTCCCTATAGTAGGTGAAATATGTTGATTTTATTGGCGAGTATAACCCCGCTCCTTCCTTTCAGGAGTAGATTGTAACGCTAAGCAGACTGTGGAGGGCGAAGGATACTAATATTACTTACCTCTATTGGGTTTCCTTTACGTTCAAGTACCGATTTGACGTTTCAAGAAAGGCCCCATATAGCTGCTTTGGCCCTTTTGCCCGAGTCTTTTGGTGTTTCAGAACCAAGCCCGTTGAAAGCCAAGAGAGTCCCCGGAGACACACCACCAAAAGTGATTAAGAGGAAACCGCCTGGACCACCGACACAACCTGGCGAAGATCAAGTAAGCTTAACAACAACATAACGTTAGCAAAGAATATTACACTGTAAGCTCAGAAAGTATATGGTTTAAACGAAAAAGTGGGAGAAAGGGCGGTGCATTAACTAACCGCATGGTGCTTGTGGGATTTTTAGCGGAATTTAGTAAAGTAATTTTCATAAGTCTTACATTATTTAAGTTGTTTTTGATGAGGTACTAAAATTCTTTTTATTCTTTATTCTTATTCTTATTTTAATGCTATTATTGATTTCCGCAAAGTATTCATTCCATACACTATCTTAAACGATTTTTTTTGGAAAGGAGGCACGAGACTATAACCTCAGAAAGTATATAAAAGAAAGAAAGACATTTATTGGAACAAATTAAGAGTTTATAGGAAAGAAAAGGCATACCACTTATAGTTACAAAGAAGAAACACCAAAACAATTCACATAAATACTAGATAGGACAAGGCAAAGTCATAGCGTACATACCTACTATGGTGGGTCGATGTTGGCTAAAAGAGCATCTGACTCAACGTGTTGCTGAGGATGTGTGCCCTCTAGTATAAAGGAACTATTTTTTCTCGAAAGGAGACATGTCTGCATCAATTGTAAGACCAGTGATAGATATTAGTTTATTGCGGTCACTGATATCCACGAGGTATAATTTATAGTCCATTTACGAACAATTAGGTGTAAGTTACAGACTATTATATTAGGAAACTGATTACGACACAAGCAAAAAGAGCTCAAGCTCAAACAGACGAAGGCGACTGTAGAGGCACTAATTTTATAAAGCACGCCTGATGTAGAATTGTAGATGAACCGTGGTTCAGTTTCGATGTTTGATTCTTTGGGCTTATGATCAGTGAAGGTCTGATCACACCCGAAGTTGCCAGTATTTTAAAACCCTGACTACATAATACTTATATTCTTTTTAATGCACTAACCCGTGCTAAGGACAATTTTAAAAACCTATTTAGAGGCTAAAAAATCCACCCATGCCGGGATTCGAACCTGCGACCTCTGGCTATCCGTGCCAGCGCTCTTTCCAACTGAGCTAATGGGCAACTCACCGGTATCAGTGAAATTTCGAACCTCTTTACAACATTCTCTGTATTACGTACAGGCAGCGACATCTGGCTGAAGTAATTTGCATCACTGCAGCCCCGAGTACCTACTTCGCTGTCGATATCGCTGCCTGTACGTAATACAGAGAATGTTGTAAAGAGATTCAAAATTTCACTGATGCCGGTGAGTCGCCCATTAGCTCAGTTGGAAAGAGCGCTGGCACGGATAGCCAGAAGTCGCGGGTTCGAATCCCCGCATGGGTGGATTTTTTAGCCTCTAAATAGGTTTTTTAATACACGATACTTGTTTTTTATAGGCTCAAGATGGCCAGAAGCCGCCGGCGACTGAGAGCAAGGGTCCCCCAGAAGACATTGCCGTGGCGAGACCGGTGGCCCCGGGGATAAAGCCTGCTGAGGGTGCCATCCCACCGCCACCTGCTACTGTCAAGCCTAAGGTAATTGGCGGCTTACCACGAAATTTAGGTTTCCCGGCGCCGTTTGCGCTTTTGTTTGATAGGCTTAAACAGAGTACTGCCCATTTGTTTATCTAGGGACACATACCTTTTATCTTTAGCTTTAACTAAAGATTTATTTTATTCAATATATAATTTTTTTATAATACTATTTTTATTTTTAATGCACTAACCCGTGCTAAGGACAATTTTAAAAACCTATTTAGAGGCTAAAAATTCCACCCATGCCGGGATTCGAACCCGCGAACTCTGGCTATCCGTGCCAGCGCTCTATCCAACTGAGCTAATGGGCGACTCACCGGCATCAGTGAAATTTCGAACCTCTTTACACTATTCTCTGTATTACGTACAGGCAACAGCCGTACGTCGCCCATTAGCTCAGTTGGATAGAGCGCTGGCACGGATAGCCAGAGGTCGCGGGTTCGAATCCCGGCATGGGTGGAGTTTTTAGCCTCTAAATAGGTTTTTATAATTTTTTTTTGTTTTCCTATATACATAATAAAAATTGCAAAATGAAGTACAAAATTTCACATTGCTTTTCACAGACAAATTGTATGACTGATACTTGGTGTATCTCTGGCTGCGTATGACTATCACCAGTCCAGTGATATGACGTAGGGGGAATTTCTACCACCTTAAAAAAACTTTATACTTAGGATGTCGTGTCACACTTTTCTTTATCGAACTCCCCAGAAACAGCTTTACCGATTATTATTAATTCTTTTGTGTATATTTAGTAGGTCTGAGAAAAAAAACGTAAGCTTATTTAAATGGTAAAACAACGTCTGCGGGGTAGCTAGTAAAATAACATTTATTTTCGGGCACTGTATCTGAGTGACTTCAGTAATCTTCTCGTAGCGTTAATAAGAATTGTAATACAACTTATGTCACGTTAACAAGTTTAACTAGCACCCACGTTTCGAGAAATCGTAGACTTGTAATGGATCAGTAACACTTCCAGGCGTTCTTGCCGCGATCGATATCATTGCCTTGCATTGATTTTGCTGATTTATAATACAAAAAATGTTTTTTTACACCCATTCAGGCCCCAATAGCACCTACAATGGAAGTCACACCCAGCACACCGCCTGTACACACTCCGACTGTCCCAAAACCCTCGTCCCCTCCTAGAGCATCCAGCCCTACTCCTTCCAGACCCTCGAGCCCTGTACCGGCAACTAGTGTGCCGCCGAAACCCACATCTCCTTCGCCACCGAAACCTGCGTCGCCCGTGCCGCCAAAACCGGCGTCGCCCGTGCCACCAAAATCTGCATCGCCCGTGCCACCAAAACCTGTGGCGCCGGTTCCACCGAAACCAGCATCCCCTGTGCCACCGAAATCAGAGTCTCCTGTGCCAGCGAAGCCGGCTACCCCAGCGCCGGCTTCTAGATCGGCGTCACCACAGCCCTCGACTTCGGTGCCGCCACCAGTAAGTTTTCGAGGACATTTCTCGAGACCGTGCTCGGTAGTCATCCCAATAGGGCGTATTAGCATTGCTAGGCACGGTAGGTACATGTCACTTTAAAACTGACAATGAGTCCACACAGCTATTGCGCTGTTGTTGATGTTAAACTATGTGCAGGGCACGATACATCAATACTTAGTTGATATTTAGAAGATAAAGTCATTACTTAGGAGATAAATAGTTCTAGTCGACAAATGGTTTAGTTCGAAAAATCCGGCTTAAACCGATCACAAACTTTTTTTGGTTATGATTATGATAGTTATACAGGGTGTCTCATTCAAATCGGTCAGTATGGGAAAGTCTGAAACTATAAGACATACGAGGATCTGTTCTGAGGAACCATGTCATCGATTTTAATAACAAGAAAAACTGCATTCATACATTTAAAAAAACATCTGTACTCCGTTCGGGAATCGAACCCGGTTGTTTTGAAAAAAAAAACCTACACTATTTCTATTTAGATATCGATTGTGTAGGTCTTAAGCAGTAAATGTCTGTATGAAACATGATGTCTAAAATGAATAAAATGCATTGTTTTCATACTTTAATTTATTTTAGTAGGTGCTCGAAGTGACCGCCGCCTTTTTTAATACAATATTCAACACGTTTAGGTAACGATCTTACGATTGCATTTTGTATGAAAACAATGCATTTTATTCTTTTTAGACATCATGTTTCATACAGACATTACTGCTTAAGACCTACACAATCGATATCTAAATATAAATAGTGTAGGTTTTTTTTTCAAAACAACCGGGTTCGATTCCCGAACGGAGTACAGATGTTTTTTAAAATGTATGAATGCAGTTTTCTTTTTATTAAAACATGGTTCCTCAGAACAGATCTTCGTATGTCTTATAGTTTCAGACTTTCCCATACTGACCGATTTGAATGAGACACCCTGTATATTAAACGGTAGACCCGTTTAATATACATCGGTCACATCGCGATGATGATGATCTTGGAAATATGGTACAGTCTGTAAGAAAAATGCATATTTAACATAATTATGATGATGTCAACTCTTTGTATGTCTCCACTGGGGCACGGGTGCGTGCTTTATATTTAACATAATATTTTAGTCAAATGCCGTCTAAAATTATTGCTGTTATTCAGGGCACTAATGGAGCCGAACAACTAGAAAAATCAGAAATCGTAATTAACTTTTCCAGTACATTTCACAGGATTCCATTATTTTATAAATGTCCAATGTCTCCCAACAACAGAGATCGCCCTCACCCACACCGGCTCGCCTGTCATCGACCTCGAGCACAGAACAGCTGATCCCTCCGTCGCCCGAGCCACTCCGTCCAGGCATGAAACTCGATGACATCAAGACCATCAAACGGCAACCGAAGACTGGCTGGTTATAAGTGCCATAGATGGATTACGTTAAATTAAGAATGAAATTATAAGAAATAATGATAGAACCCCAAATTTGGCTGTGCTGGCTGGTTATAAGTGTCAAGTTCGTTTTTTTATGTCGTTAAATTAAGAAAAAAGCTCTTTTCCCTATCAAACCCCAAACTTGGTTATGAAAGCCTACTCGTCTCATTTCAAACTACCCGTCTCACTTTTCCCTTAACAACTCTCCATAGTAGGTTTTCTGGAAGAAATTGTTCTGGGCAATAAGCTGGTTGGTAAGGCTGGCTTTAATTGGTTTGGTTTATTATATTTTCAATTTGATTACACAGTACATTATAAACAGACTTATGATTAAAAAGACTTTAAATTCATGAATTATTTAATCTTAGATATCTACGCTGGGCGAACATACCTGTCTTGTAGGCGTCTAATATAATTTAGACATAATTTGTACTGTATCTTTGTAATTATTTCACCAAACGCGACCAGCTAAAGGCTCGCCCACCTGCTGCCATAACATACAACTATGACAACGGCATTCTCACGTGCCCTCAGTGTGCACGGAGTTTCGCCGCGAAGATAGGCTACATAAGCCATCTTCGAGCGCACCAGCGCCACATATGTGATTAGGTGTCAAAGTGGTCGCCATGGCCGAAATCGGTCGGATCAATCATTCAATTATTTAATGTTTGTTTTTTCCTGGTATACAACGGAGAATATTCCTAACTAATCTTGGCTGCGCCGCCGGCTTTTAATCCGATCTCATTGCTTTTCAGGTTATTGCCTTAAGAACTTTATTTCATATTCACGACAAACTTTTGGTGATACAACTGATCAGCTAAATTAACGCCCGATTTCTCGTACATTATGGCACGGATAGCCAGAGGTTGCGGGTTCGAATCCCGGCATGGGTGAAATTTTTAGTCTCTAAATAGGTTTTTAAGTTAGGTATTTGATAAAATCTTTGTGGACCCTGTAGGGCACGCAACATTTCAAAGTGCTATATCTAACATAACATAACATAACATTTACATACAGGCACATACATTGCTTCTGGCCCCACACTAGGATACCCTGTGTCGTGGGAACCAGAAACAACGACATCACAAACATGTAAACATCCAAGACCTGGGGTTTTTTTTTTTTGTTCCCAGCCGGGATTCGAACCCGGGACCTCCTGCATGGCAGGTAGATGCACTACCGTTACGCCACAGAGGTCGTCAAGTTAAAAGCTTTCACTATTCTGTTCTGTTAAAAGCTTTCACTTGGGAAAAGTCCATACAAAAGAAGCAGCTAAGAACTGTTAACAATAGATTAACAGCCTGTTAATCTACGAGAAACCGGAGGTGAGCGGTACCTATTCCCATTTTGGTGGTTTGCTATCGGGGAAGTTGCCATTTCAAATGGAATGGAATAGGTACCAATTTGGTTTGCAAATGCTTTCAGAACAATCGAGTACCTATGTAAATAACGTTACGTGAAGTTCTAATTGCTCCCTTCCTATCCTTAACGTTACCTACTTGTAACTACGATTTGGAGAGTTTGCTTTCAGAGTCAGGACTTGGTCCCTATCCTGAAGTTCCTAGCCCTTGCAGACTTAGTCTTATTTATAAAGTCACGATTACTTAAATAAAACAGCTCACAAATGCAGTTTAAATAGTATTTTCTAGTTGAAACTAAGCTATTAAAATGAGAATTATTGAGGAGTGTTTTTAGTAATAGTGTTTTTATAAATTTGGTTGTTGCAACGCTCTTACAATGGTCTTTCCCTTTCCCCCAAGGCCATTTTAGCTGCATTCTAGAGAAGACAGGGTTATTTTTAAAGTAAGCATTTCCTGAACACATCGGTATTAGAGTTTGTATCTAATGAATTCGTTCTAGGCTAACTAATTTGACAAAATGACATTTGCGGGGTCAGCTACTAAATTTATGAAATTTTCTACCAATATAGCAGGCTCCAGTAATGCATTGCCGTCCAATAGAACCATAGAACAATGCCCACTTTATTCAACAATATGTTTATCTATCCATGAGATAGCGACACTTCAAAGCTAAAAAACTTAAAATATCGTGAACTAGTTAATGTTTTTTAAGTTTTGTTTTAGTCAGCCGTTTTTGTATCCCACTGCTGGGCTAAGGCCTCCCCCATGTCCCCATTCCACTCCTCCTTGTCTTGAGCAGTCATCTCCCATCCGGGCAGAAGGTTAATAGATGGGCCCGCTATCTCCATATTGGCCGATCGCGTCTGCGATATCCGTCGCGTGGGACCGATTCAGTAGAAATTTTCAGGCAACATTTTTAAATATTGGAAAATGAAACAAAAAATATTCAAAAGTCTACAAACTCTAAGTGACGCGTTTTAGGTTATACGCATTCTAAAAATTGTCCATTAATAAACCTTTAGTGTAAGTATAAAAATTAAGAACATTTTCATGGCACTGCCACCCTTTTGAGGTCTTTGGTTTTGTACTTAGTTATCACGAGGAATCTTTTATACCTGTCTATTATTGCCACCATATCATACAAAATATGTACCTAAATTTAAAATGGCAGTGATTTCCACGTATTTTGGCAAAGAGACCTAGTAGTTTTGGAGCGTCAAATTCATGACTAATATGAATGTCCAATAGACAAGGTATTGTTGCTACCACGAAAGTCGCTACATTTTGATTTCACATAGTTCTGCCTTCTAAGAGCTCTTTTACATTGGGTGATTCGGTCGCGCTGCTGTCGCACAGCATTGCGAGAAATCGTGGCAATATTGCGTGCAAATCGCGCGATCTTATCTCACTGAGATAAGAGATAATCGCTAAAGATAGATTGGCAAGCTTGATTTCATTTTAATACACAAGTGGAGGTTAATTATAATTATACTTTATTGCACACGAAAAATTAAATAGGACGTTACATAAGAAATTATATGATGTACAAAGCCGAGCTTAGCCCTGAAAGAGAGCAAACCTTAGGAAGGTTTTTTATTTAGTACTAGCTGACCCAGCGAACTTCGTCCCGCCTATCAGTCGAATCTTTAATTTTTTTTATTTTTCTCTCCGTAAGAACCATCCTCGTACTTCAAGGAATATTCTAAAAAAATAATAAGCGAAATCGGTTCAGCTGATCTCGAGATTTGCGCTTACCAACACATTGAGAGATTCATTTTTATATTATAGATTTAGTTTGCTATTTTAATACCTATTTGGAACATTGTTTCCTATATTAATTTCAAACAACAGTTTTCGCCCTCCTTATTACTTAAAACGCACGACAGTAGTGTAATTTTGCTTCGTAACTGAATAGATATGGAGTCGCGCTGTAATGTGAAGCAATCTGCGGCTGCAGGGCAAATAAATCGTTTAGTGTAAAAGCACTCTTACTCTCTGTTAAACCTATGTATGAAATAATGGCTTAGTAAAGTTCAGATAGCATCGGAAGTATATGCTATATTTAGCTAAATTCATAAGGCCTTGTTAATGCTGAAAGGGTCTGCCTGCCTATTATGTTCCTAAGATTATTTAAAGTGTCTCATAAAGTAATCGTTATTGTTCAAACCAATAAAATACAATTCGATGAATGGCAAATGTGGTTTTATTTATATCTTTACGTACGATACAATTTGTTTCAATGTCAACACAACTGTGCAACCGTTCTATATAACAGTCTCTTTTGACAACTTAGGTAAACTGTAGGTATATTTAAGTGTAATAATAAAGTAATAGAAAACTCAACACGAAGAAACGCATACTAAGTGCAACTAAGTAGCCTAAATACGTCCCAATGCAGTGCACAGGCCTTATCTCAAGGACAGAGTATACAGGGTGTCTCATTCAAATCGGTCAGTATGGGAAAGTCTGAAACTATAAGACATACGAAGATCTGTTCTGAGGAACCATGTCATCGATTTTAATAACAAGAAAAACTGCATTCATATATTTTAAAAAACATCTGTACTCCGTTCGGGAATCGAACCAGGTTGTTTAAAAAAAAAACTTCTATTAATTAAACACTAACAATCAATTGAAAAGCCCACTTAAAATAAGTATGTAGATACTTATTTAAAGATTAAGATCGGTACCTAAACGTGTTGAATATTGTAGTGAAAAAGGCGGCGGTCACTTCGAGCACCTACTAAAATAAATTGAAGTATGTGAAAACAATGCATTTTATTAATTTTAGACATTTACATCATGTTTCATACAGACATTTACTGCTTAAGACCTACACAATCGATATCTAAATAGAAATAGTGTAGGTTTTTTTTCAAAACCACCGGGTTCGATTCCCGAACGGAGTACCTACAGATGTTTTTTCTAATGTATGAATGCAGTTTTTCATGTTATTAAAATCGATGACATGGTTCCTCAGAACAAATCTTCGTATAGTCTTATAGTTTCAGACTTTCCCATACTGACCGATTTGAATGAGACACCCTGTATAGGGAAAGGCGGGTGATCGTGCTCTTCCACTATAAAGGGAAATTTCCCACCAGGCAGATCGTATGCCTGGGGACGGCCGGTCCATCTATTGTCAAAGTTGACATGTGTTCGCCACAAGTATATGCTTAATTACCTACCTCCTACGCGTCGGCGATATACGAAAAAAACGCGCTATCAAAAAATGTAAAAGGTTCGCGACGCCACAAAGGTAAAGCGACTTAGAGAAAAAGCGGCGCATGAAGAAAGCTACGTAGAATATAAAATGCGGGTGGTTTACATAGTTCACATGTTCCAAAGATTTCTTCGGTGTCCTGCCTTTTCGCAGAAAATTGTTACGCTGATTATCACTTGCCAACCAACGTTTCACCTATTTTTTAAGTTGACAACAAACGATTTACAAATTTTTGTATCGCAATGTTTCATTTGGTAGGATTATTGTTAAGCTGATTATTATAATGACACAAAACGTTTTGGGAATTTATTATTTGTCAAGTCTTTTACTAGGCAAACAACTATTAAATGAATAAAGTTTCGTCAGTGTAAGTTCCCTTTTCATACATTGATTTTATGATAAAAAAAAATTATTTGCATTTTTAATTTAAGAAAAATATTACTGGGAATGGAAATATTACTGGCTAGAGGGGTGGCCGACGAGACTCAATCTGCGACAAAAATATAGGTGCGACGAAGCGCGTAGCGTAGCGGAGCGCGAAGAAGCGTGTTAGGTTGAACATGTAAGACCGAAGGTTCTCTGCCTTTTTGCAGAAAAAAATTTGGCCGACCGAATTAATATTACGCGTAAAATATACGCTACGCTTGTTGGCATTTTGAAAGATTTCATTCTAAAAAGCAAACCAAACAAACAGTTGGCAACTACGAGGTTGGGAAATCAAAAAAATATTTAAGAATAGTTGGCAAATGATTATTCCGCAAAATAATATTATTTCAAACGTTAGTTGCCAAATGATAATCGGCCGAAAATGTTTCTGCAAAAAGGCAGAGAACCGATTACGCCTGATTTCAAAGGATTTTATGTGATTCCAGTCTACCTGAAATCCTTTGTGAACAATACTTTTTGTTAAGACTTTTCTATTAAATTCCTGTGTTAGATTATCTGTGGTTAGATTCTTCTCAATCTCCAAAATCAATCAGTTAAAAAAGATACTATAAATCTGTCAATTTCTGTGGTCAATTTTGTGTTATATATCTGCTAGTGTAATATAGGAAAATCTTCTACTTCAAATATGAATGGTAGGTTCATTCAGTTCGGCGTTCATCACCGGGTCGGGACACCGATAGCCAGCACTAGACTTGCGGAACAATTCCTATTGGGCATGCCGCCTCGCCATGCCCGATTTACCATGGACGAGTGGAAACTCAGTAATGATCAGCTGCTTCGGTCGACAGAAGGTCAGCAACAACTGGCCAACCACGTTATTGACGAGATCCAGCGTGTCATTGACGAAACCTCAGAAAAGGCAAAAATTCAGAAAGATACAGTTGACAGGCGCCTCGAAGAAAGAATTGGAGATGTCCAACACAACAAGGATGAACTTGAAAAACAACTCCAGGAGATCTACTCAGAACTCGAGGCTCTAAACTTGTATAAGGCTCGAATGCTTGATGCTTTGGATTCCATAAAAAATGCTCAAATTATTGTACGCAAATGTATTTTCCTTAGAGATGGGAGGCTCGGCATCGATCTGGTAGCCGATAATGTTGATAAGGCATTGCACCGAGAAATAGAAATCATCAATGGTGGTTTAAATGTGCTTAAGCGGACTTTAGAGCAGTTGCACGAACAAATGCGTCGCATTCGCGCTACAAAATACTTCCTTGACAGGGACCTCAGTTACAAGCAAGGCGCCTTAGATATAGACAAGAAAGCCCTTGAATTGAAACCTAACAGTGGTTGCCTATCTATTTACGAAGGACATACACCCCTCGATCCAGCCAGTATATCCACGCAGGATTACGACGTCTACTCGATGAACAACATAAAAAATGCAGCTAAAGAGGTGAATAGCGCTCGACCAATAAGAGACATTATAAACACAGTCTTGAGGCAAGTGACGGACGATCTCTGGACCGCTTACAGGAAATGTAATCAAGAGTTCAGCGATAGGATCCGTGACACTAAAATTGCTAAAAGTATTCTGGAAGATATGCACAAGGAGACAATGGACAAGATTTGTAGGATAAATGACTCTATTATCAATTTGAAGAAAGCTTTAGTAGAGAGAGAGAATGATATTGGGCTGGCGCACACGAGGCTCGGGAGACGAGCTCAGAGAGGGGACGCGGAGTTGGTGCGAGATGGCGTCGCTCATGCTTTGTACTATGAGTGTGAAACGCTACGTGGGTCTACAGAACAGCTGCAAATGATGCTGCATGAGGCAAACGCATCCCGACGCTACCTTCTACAGACACAGTTACAGTTAGAACAGGACATCAATATCAAGTTAAATACTCTGAAGATAGATGAAGTGGATTGCATGACGCTGCGTCAGACAATTAATTACAATTTCTATTAGTTTGGATGTTTTTATAAGTGTTTCTTAGATGTATATTTCTGTTTAGATATATTTTAACATTCGTTCTTAGATTTTACAATAATTTGTTTATTTACTTAACTAGTTTCTACGTTTAGAAGTAGGTAATAGTTTAATACAGGCATTTTATAATTGGTTTGTAAAAATAGGGAACCTTGGTATCATATTAGTTATTTTTTAGTCGTTTTGCACAATAATTTATACGATTTTTTAAGATAGGCTTTTTTTAACATATCGTTTTGTTGTAATAAAAGTACTTTTAACATTAATAACTTCTTTACTTACAACTTTGCGCTTGCGTCAATGACGTCACTGTCTTCGTTTCTCTGGAGCTATTATCAGCCCCAGTGAGCTCGTTCAGTTTTTTCCGTAGACTTATTATTACCATTATGTCATGACGTCTGATTACCATGCCGGATGTCTTGGGTTCGATTCCCACCGGGACCGCCGTACATTTATACAAATGGCCCCAGTCAGGGTGCATTTTTGCACACTAATAATGTCCCTGCCTAGTTACCACAGCATGGGGTGTTCGGTTTGGTCCATGACTTTTATTTGCCTTGTATGGAAGTTATTTATTATAAGGGCCTGTTTCACAATCTGCAAATAAAGTTCCGGATAAGCTATCCGCAATCAGGGCTGCTGTTCTAAATTTAAATAAATATTCCTAATTGTGTGTTTGTTTATGGCTTCAAATTTAGAACAAACGGCAGCCCTGGTTGCGGATAGCTTATCCGGAACTTTATTTGCAGATTGTGAAACAGGCCCTTAGCCTGCAAAAATTCTTGATCTCTTATTGAAAGAAAAGTCCCAATTCAATGCAGCCACGGATGTCAAAAAAAGATGGATGGAACCTTCTAAAATCACGAGTGAAGCAGACAAAATAAAATGGCCGCCGCTTTTTATGTATGCGTGCCATCGGTGTTGCCAGACTAATATCACTTTGCCCACTTTTTCAAATCAAGAGAATCAAGGTGCTTCAGGGTGCTAACTAGCGCCACCAATGGAAAAAAGTCATAAGTTGTGATAATCATAAGTTAGAAAATAAATAAATAGAAAATACATATAAATAAATACGTTTTATTTTAAAAGTGAACATGAAAAATCTTAACAACTGTGACAACTATTTTAAACATATAGTCTAGAAACTAGAATCAACAACCAAGGACTTCAATCACTTTCCGCCAAAAACAGCCGGTTTAACGGAAATCCATTAAAATTCTAATCTATTGATCATATGTTCTAGACTGTAAGTTTGAAAAATAGTTATCACAGTTGTTAAGATTTCTCATGTTCACTTTTAGATAAAAACGTTCTATAAAAAAGTTGTGATTTTTTCCATTGGTGGCGCTAATTAGCGCTCCGAAACGCCTTAAATCATGTTATCAAAAATTAGTAAACTTACCTAATCTAGTGACGGTTTCACTTATAACAATACTACTGAGTGACTTAAAAGGCTTTTATGAAGGAGGTGGGGCCTCGATTGAGGGATTGGTTACGATTAGAGATCGGATAATCGGATGCATATTTGCATAAAGTTGAGATGTTAGCTAACATTGATAGCACTTTCTTTTAGCTTGTTACTATAGAATCAAATCGGGTGTAACTATATTTACTTACTTTAAGGTGCTAATATGGAGTGAAGTTTTGTATAAAAAAAATTTGGGAGTCTTGGAATCGACAAATTTAGTGCTTTTGTAGCAGATAACTATAACAACTGTCTCTTATTTTTTCTTAAATTTTTAAAACATTGATAAAAACGATTAAGAAACAAGAATTAGAAAGAGAAACTAATTAAATTTACAAATTAACGTGAAACAGCGTCACCAACTCACGCGCTCAATTTACTCACATTATCACATGTGACGAATAAGTGGAAAGTTTAGGATACAAAATATCTAAGTAATATCACTGCCACCTACAACGGTGGCGGGTGTTTGACAACTTAACTAATATCAGCTGGATGTCAGCTGTCAATAATAATTGTAGGTTATGTCTTGTTTTTTTATGTTTGTGGTATAGCCATTGGCACTATAAAAGAAATAGACGGCTCATGCACATGCACAACGTTGTTAGATGTCCACACACAGCACGGCTTGTACAGAAATGAGGCGGCAAATTTCATACAATTAGATATTTGAAGATAATAAAGATATGTTATTTTATAAGGGTTACGGTTGCGTATTTCCATAACTCCAAAACTACTACTATAAAAACACTAATAAATGCAACAAATACATATTTCTCCACTTTTCGAGAATTTTTCCCGAAAAAAAACTGGTATCACTGCGGTATTTGACATCCCATTTTGTAAGTAAATAAAGAAAAGTAAACAAAACCTAATAAGGAAAAATATCACGAATCAGTAACTTAAAACTAATTGCTTAATTGAGACTAATTGCATTTTTTCGAGAAGTGTTTACACCACCGTACCACACAAGACGGCATTTCTTAAAATTTTCTTTTGTGTAAAACAAGACTGGCACTGCTGCCCGGAGCGTAAGGCAGCAGAGTGACCGACTTGGTGTATCAGGGTGAGTTAGCTCGTGTATGCACACGAAAGTGTAGGACTAGGGGTGCTTCACACCCTTTCAATGCGAGATGGCATCCGTCTTTTTTTGACATCCGTGAATTTTGACTTATTTGTACAGATTTAAAAAAAAGTATTTGCACAGATGACGTAAAGTAAAGGTTCATGTTCTGTGTTCATTGTTTGTCCTGTAGGTACCTACCTACCGTAATTTTATTTTGTAGGTACTAAAACTTGCTAAAACCACAAAGGCTAAAATCAGATTTTGTGGTACAATATTGATTAGAAAAGAATTTATCCACCATGGACCTCGGTGACCAGTTTTGTATCCATGACAAGATTGGTGCGCCAATTGTGAGGACGCGGTTTGCGGAACAGAGCATAGTACCGCAGCCAGTTGCGGTAACCAAATTCACACTTGAAGAATGGAAGCTCGTTAACGATGCCCGAGGGAGGAACGCCAATAGTCAGCTGCAGTTAGCAGACCATGTCATCACAGAAATAGGTCGTGTCGTGGACGAGACTAAAGAGATGTCAAACCTTCAAAAAGAAACCGTTGACCGACGCCTCGAGGATCGCATTAATGATGTCAGCTTCAATAGGGACGAGCTGCAGAGGCAAAGGGATGAGATGTGCCTCACGCTTGAAGCTCTCTCCGTGTACAAAGCGCGCTTATCAGATTTCTTAACTGCCACCACGAACGCGTCAGACGTCTGCCGTAAATGTGCCTTGCTTCGAGACAACAGGGTAGGTATTGACTTAGTCGTAGATCCAGTAGACGCAACGCTGCGGCGCGAGATTACAATCATCGATGGTGTCCTAATTATAGCGAAGCGCACTTTGGAGGAATTAGCTGAGCAAATGCGTCGCTTGCGCGCCGCACGATACTTTGTAGATAGAGATCTTCATAACAAGCACGCAGCTATTGATGTTGACCAGAAGGCTCTCATTTTAAAGCCTATTGACCAAGGTCTCGCCATTTACGAAGGTTTCCAAGAGCTGGACCCGGCTACCATATACTCACACGAGTACGACCTGAATTCGATGAAGACCATCCAAAACGCTGCAAAGGAAGTCAACAGTGCCAAACCGATGGCGGAAATCATAAACACACTGCTCAAACAACTGACGGACGATCTCCGCAACGCTTATTTAAAAACCAATCACGAGTTTAGACAACGAATCAGAGAGACGCAAATAGCGAAGGCGGATCTTGAGGATGCGCACCGGAATGTAACGGAAAAAGTGATGGAACTGCAGAAAAATCTAGAGGACTTGCGGAAAGCATTGCGTGAAAAAGAAGGTAACGTGGCTTTGGCTCACACGAGGCTTGGCAGACGAGCTCAGAGAAAGGAGGCAGAGCTGGTTCGTGATCCTCCAGGGCAGGCCTTGTATTATGAGTGCGAATTGCTCCGTCGGTCTACAGAACAACTGCAACTGATGCTTCAAGAGGGCAATGCCAGCCTCCGCTATCTCCTAGCGACGCAGATCCAATTGGAAGAGGATATCAACGTTAAAATGAACTCGTTGAAGATAGATGAAGTGGACTGTATGACGTTGCGGGCTGGAGTTGAGTATCATTATTACTGATACATATTATTTTGAGTAATTTTTTTGTAACGAACGATTTTGTACGGTGTATTTTTCCTTATTTTATATTTGGTTTTCATAGCGTTTTTTAAAACTGTTTACTGTTAAGCTATTTTAGAAGTTTTTTTTTAATACAAATTTAAGTTTTATAGATATTTGAATAAATTATTCATGGTTTCAACGAGCTTTCATTTATTGCTATATACATGAATACGTACTTAGATACTATCCCACAAAAAAATAAGCTTTTGCCCGGTTGTATCGTTTTTGTAAATACTAATTAAGTCAATAATTAATGGGATGAATGACTAAGAACGTGCAAACAGCTTGATAGAGATTCGTTTACATGTTCGTTTATATGAATACAAAAGCTAATATCAGTTTATACCAATGTTTATGACTTCTTAATACTTAATACCAACCTGTATTTTAGTACCTAAAACTTATATCTATATAAAAAATACCCGTTCTTGTTGGGATCTTCAGAAAATGCCCGAGGCGAAGGCATGGAATTATAGCCCTTATTGTCAAAGGTAAGAAAATTAAATTCTTTGGTTCGGGCGGTACTGCTGTCTTGGACACAATAATATTATTTCAATAATTTAAGCAAAGAGTATCTACCGTTTTCAAAAGGTCGACATCAAGATACACTCAAACACGGATGTAAACTTTTACATCCGTGCACTCAAATTGATTGCCAGACATTTTCGGACTTTCCTACTGTAGTCTGCCGTATGTTTCGAAGGACAGTGATTCTGTTCACAAAAATCCTGGGAGAATCATGGAAAATGTGGAAATCCTCCATTTTTGTTGCGATGTTTAAATTTTTACACAGTACAAAGTAGACTTGTTTATGGTAGTGCCATTTTTTTTCTTGAAATTTCTATTGTTTTTGAGGAGCCTTAGCCATCTATTGCATGAATAGATGGATTTATGTTAAAAAGATAATGACACACTGGAAATAATCACAAAATTACCCTTTTAATTAACTTTTATTAGCTCTACATTTAAATAAACTTACACACTATGTCAACAAAACACTCCCGGTACTAGCCAGTCAGCCCAAAAGTATATACGAAAGTATATACGAATAAAAGTATATACAAATTAAGCAAGAACTGCTTATTTGGTCCTTTTTCATAAAAATAAAATTCATGTTTCGACAATGCGATATACACTGTAAAGTCGATCAACCCACTGATTAAGAAGTAGGAAGACTCGGCAACGCAATGAACATCGAATTGTCATAATAAAACATGAATTGCAGTTTTATGAAACGCGATCCTGGTAGCGCCGTTGTCTACGTTTCAGTTAGTCGTTTCCCGAAATTTAAAACGTTGATAGAAATAGTTGAAATACGGATACTTTTGCGAACACCTTGGACACTTTTGTTTCTTCAACGTTTTTCTTTATCTTTTTCGTTACTTGTCATAGGTACGATGTTGGTATATTTTTGATAAAATAATTCTTACTTATATAATCAAACCAAAGGCAGTTTCTCACTAATAATGTCATTACATATAATATTCTTAAATGTAGAGACTAGATTCATATCTAAAAATAGATAAATCTCAAAACATCACCTAGTAAAACAATATTTCATCTAAAACTTTATTTCTAACTTTATAGGTTCGAGTTCAGCTGAATTCCGAGCTAAATTATTTGAGGAACTTACACTCGGTTAGAAAATGAACTGCTTTACATTTTAATGATGATACCTAAAATGACACCATTTACAGAGGTAGGAAAGTTTTCACTTTTCGGAAGTTATCTGTATTTGTGTGTAGATCTCTACACTAGGCTGAGCACTTGTCCCGAGCGAATTATATTTTTCTTTTGCTCAGCTTTGATCTACATTGTGAACAAACCGTTGATAGTAATCGTTAAAAAAGAACAGCAACAATGTATATCAAGTAATTAGCTCGTCTCCTTGGACGAGCTTACTTCTTGAATGACCTATCATGCAGTAATTTTAATTCAAGAAATGTCTACCCAATATCATGATATCAATTCATTTCAGACACGAAAGCTGAATGACGCAAAATATACTAATTTTATGTTGATGTTTTTTACAAAATTTCATTTCAACTCTATGGTTTATAGAATACGGATCCCTAAACAATGAAGGCACACTTGGATACATTCATCAACAGATGGACAATTTTGTAATGTGAAAAATATACGGGGTGCCAAATCCCCTTATATTTAAATAAATAATAATAATTTATATTTCTACTTGTCAAAAAACACAACTTTTTAAATAGGGTTGGGCTTCCATTCGAGAGAATACATTTAGTACCCCAATATCATGGGGTGGGCACTGGGCTGAGCTCTCTCTTAGCTCAGTAAAAATTCTTATTTTTCGTAGTGTTGTCAGAGTAGAAAAATGTCTCCAAATTTCAGGAAGCTTCCAGTTTCCGTTGCAATCCGAACAACTATGTATCTAAGTATAAACTCTTCAAATGCAAAACAAACGCTCCACCTGAGATTGCACTACAACCAGCCTGAGATAGTTTTCCCTGTTACTTTAGACTTGCCACGGTCACTGGTTGTTGACTTAGAGCTCATACTGGGGGATGGAGCGGGGCTGACCCGTGAAGACCTAGATGGACTGCCTAGGGTAGACTTCTTAGGACCTTCTACTTTGACTTTGGGACCTTCTGCTCTGGAACCCTCTTCTTTAGAGCTGGAAGGCTCTGAAGTAGACTCTGACTCAGGGATTGGAGTTTCTTTTGGGCTACTGACATCAGCGCTGTAGGCAGGTTCCGGAGTCTTTGATTCTAGACTTTTAAGCGGTGTCGGTGGCGTCACTATAGATTCTGGGATCATTTGTCTATATTGAGCCTCTAAAGCTGAAGCTGAAAGTATTTGCTGATCTTTTGTTGCTTTTAGGGAGGGACTGGGTGTTATTGGTTTCTGTAGATTAGCATCTTCGTCTTCCGTGATATACAAGGGAGACTTGGAAGGTGAAGATGTTTCAGGAACGTCAGGATCTTCGATTTGAATGACATGGTCCGGTGTGGAATCAAACTGCGGTGGTGGCGTCAGGCGGCGATCGTTGACTGGGTCGAATTGTGGTGTACTGGGTTCTGATGGCTCCTGTGAAGAGGACTTCAGAGGACGGGTCTGCTCTGAGCCTCCTTCGGAACCTATGGAATAAAAAAATATATCTAAATTTAGATATGCTGCACCGATGCACCGATAAGAGTTAAATATACGAAGAGACATTTTTGTGAGTGAATATAAAATAGTTCGACCGATTGAAGACGCTACTTGCGCAAGTTTTTTGCACTGCGGCGGTGGATAGTAGACAGCGCGCGGAAGTAACAACTTCCGTGTGCTATCAACTTACGATGTATTATAAAGAGGTTTAGTTTGTTAGGTTAGATGTAGAAGGAGATCTCTGAAACAACATTTCAAAACTAGTTTCCTTAATATTAACGCTGCATTTCACATGAATTTGTAACATTCATTAAGCCGCAGTTTTTGCACTACTTTGAATAAAACCTTTTCATTTCATAAATATTTAGAAAAAAAATAAGAACATTAGTCAAATTACGTGTCACTTAAAAGCATTGGCCTTTTGCATCTACGCAATGAGATGATTTATAAAGTATCCAGTGGCATCTTCACTCACACTAGATGGGTGAAGGGACCACTCGGCTGCTGTAGTGCCTGGGACATAGTTTTATGGATGGTGTAGGTTTGCCCAGCACCTATACCAACCTGACAGCTTAGTCGGCTTAGACCACAGGAAAGAGTAGTCAATACGTGCGGAGCCAACCAAACTGCCAGCTGAAAGCTTACTACGAGTATCATGTGTGTAGACAGATAGTCAGATAAATATTTGTATACAAATGGTCCCTTTGTGATAAGCGTGTACAAAAATTACCAATTTCCACGTCCACCTCGACCTTTACTTGGTTCTCCTTGAGACCCTCGTCGTCAGACCCGATTTCGGGAATCGGCGTACGGCTGCGGAAGGAGCGGGCGGAGCGACGGACTTGCTCGTCGGAGAAGGTACCTGGAAGCCACCATTGTCATCATCATCAGCCCACTTCTGGCCACTACTGGATAAATATATTTTCCCCATCATGCCACCTTTCGTCGCCTTCCGGTATAAGAGGTAAAAAGTTCACTATATAGACCAGGTGGGATGACGGTCTGCGAAAAACTGCAGGCAGATGCTGGATGCGGCAAGCTGAAGACAGGACGCTATGGCGCTCATTAGGGGAGGGATATGTCCAGCAGTGGACTATTAAGGCCTGATGATGATGAAGCGCTCGTGGCCAAGGCGAACCGAGTGACTGGAATCAATCACTTGAGTTAAGCAACAACAGGCGCGGTCAGGTGCAGGATGGGTGACCGTCCAGTGACTACCACTAGTGGCATTTTTCCGAGCGCTTCCGTGCTTCGCAAGGCACGTAAAGCCGTTGGTGCCGGCTGTCATGTAATGGCAGTCGTTAAGCCATGTCAGAGGCCTTATGGGCGGCTTGATAACTTCTGACAGTAAGGCCCGCCATTGTCTTACAATCCTCCACCAACCCGGACTTGGCCCCCGTGGTGGAGTATGGCATTGTGGCGAGCATATTATGTCAACTCTGCGCGCGCACTACAAACTCCAATATTCCTGCATCGCGCAATCAGTGTTTCAATGACATAGCATAAATATAACGTCCGACTGACAATAGTAGGACCGGCCGCCCCCAGGCATACGATCTGCCTGGCGGAAAATTTCCCTTTATAGTGGAAGAGCACGATCACCCGCTCTTCCCTATAGCATAACCTTCCTACAATGCAGGAAGAGACCCGTGCCCCAGCAGTGGGGACATACAAGGGTTGATAATGAACGATAACGATGATGATTCACTATAATATACAAATTGTTATTATTATAATTACTTTATACACTAGCAGCTAAGCTGACGAGTGTATACCACTTTAGTGTGCTTGTAAAATGTTTATAATTTCAATAAAGGCAATTCAACAATTTTCCAATATTATGTTCAAATGTTATCTTCTTTTCCTCCGTCCATCACTAGTTGATGGTGACCTACGGATTATCAAAATGAAGTAGGTAGAAAATTATTTCGTAGCACCTGCTAAATGAAATAATTTAGATCACGAATTCTGTAGTGAATTCGTAGCACCCGCTGCGCTCCTCTGAAACTTAGGTCTTATCGTCTTATGCAAAAAGGCGTCATTAAATAAATAAATATTCATGGAAATATTACACAGATCTCGTTAGCTAAGTACAACTAAATGACTTGTGTTATAGGTGCTAACTCGACGAAAGATTTAATAGAATAAATACATAGATAACATCCAAGACCCGAGACAAACTAGAAAAGTTCGTTTCCTAGTTTGACCCAGCTGGGGATCGAACCCGAGGTCTTCCGTTTTACAGTCAGCGTGCCAAGCCGCTGCGCCACCGAGACCGTCATTGACAGGAGCGTTGCGAAAAACCGACAGGCACTTATCTTTTATAACTTTTGCAATATCCCGAGGGCTACAAGGCTTGTTAGATTCAACGTAGGAGTCGATTAAATATCTCTTTGAAACTAATAACAATAAAAACAGCAACAGTTTTTCTTTTAGCTCAAACATATTTTAAGAAAATACCAATTCCGTGGAGCATAATAAAGTATTTTGTATTCATACAGAATGTAGCCTCAATTATGTAAATAGACGGGATTCTGAATCTAATTGGATTTATCGTTTCTGGCCTTACCTTAAATGCTATTAAAATTGTTCTTTGCGGTTTTTGTAATAGTATGCTTTGTTTCTTTGCTTTGCCTTGTTTGTTGAATCAAGTAATTAGGATTAAAGCAGTAGAAATGAGGTCCTTGACAAGTGTGCGTAGTGTTACTTTGAATGACAGGGCAATAGTCTGATTAGAGAACGTTGTTGACTGAAAAAGGATAATATAGTGACTAGAATTGAGAAAGGAATGTTGCGTTGGTTCGGAAATATGGAAAGAGTGAAGGAAGAAAGATTTTAGAAAATATGGAAAGAATGGCACGGATAGCCAGAGGTCGCGGGTTCGATTCCCCGCTATGGGTGGAATTTTTAGCCTCTAAATACGTTTTTTAAGAAAGATTTACGAAACAAATTTGATATATATAGCAAATGGAGGTGGAAGCGCCGGTAAGGGACGTCCAAGGCGGACATACTGCGACCATTCAACCAAATAGGGAATGTATTAGCAAAGGGAACGCGCCGGGAAGGGAATGCAACGAATTATGAACTTTGATGAAGAGAAGATGATCTGTCAGGATCGTGGCAAGTGGCAGTCCCCGGTCTCTGCCTACCTCTCTGGGATACAAGCATGAGGCTATGTTATGTTATATTGCTTTGTTTTTTAATATTCATTTTTTATTTTTATCTATGTTAATTATTTGTATGTATCTGTTGATAATTTTATTTATTCAAACTGTTATTTAGGTATGTATTTATATAGGTACCACTGAAATTATCGTTTTCTATGTTTTTTTTGTACATCTACTTCCTTCTCTAATGTATTAGTTCAGTTCATCCAAAGCTTGTCTGGAAAAGATTACTTTTAGTGATAAGGCCGCCGTCTGTACTCTTAGGTTAAGAAATATCTGTGTGATTTCCATTTTTATGTACAATAAAGTGTTCTCTATCTATCTCTATCTATCTTTATCTAAACAGACTCACCACTGCGCCTCCTCACGCTAGTCCTCTTCGGCGATTCAAAGACCTCATCTTCAAGGTTGAAGTTGGTGGCTTCGGATCTTAAGGAGGACCTGTTACCCTTCTCTTTCTCACTGAAGTCGGATTTGATCTTGTTCTTCATGAACTTGGCGTAGGCCACTCGCGTGGTCGGTGTGACGGAGGATAGTTTCGGATTGTATTCTGGAAAGAAGATCGTAATTCTGTGAATTTAGTTACCTTATGGTGTGGTGTCGGCCTACAGATTAACACCAACCCAATTCTTCCCGCGGGTGTCGTAAAAGGCGACTAAGGGACACAAACCGGGGGATGGGCAGCAGCGCCCCCTGCAGTTCAATTCCACCTAACTGCGATCCCCAACCCGCATGCCTAGCGTGGGGATAATGGGCATTACCCCCTATGCTAGCACAACGTGGCGCTCTTTAGGGGAGGGCTACGTCCAGCAGTGGACTAGTATAGCCTGACGACGACGACGATGGTGTAAATAGGTAACAATACAAATATGTGCCTACATACAGGGTAACATCAAATCCCTATAGACATCTGAAAATGTTAGCATGAGATTGAATGCATTGGTGTGTGAGAGTGTTACAATCATGGTACTATATTAATTTATTTTCTTTTTAGTAAAATAGTGTTTGTAGATGTAAGTGTACTATTGTGGATAATTATGTAAAATGATGGTAGTTGATAGACACCATCAATACGTGTCTGGATGGTGTCTGTCAACTACACTGGATATGTAATATTTGGATATGTAAAATGATAATATATGAATAATAAATTATATTTGGATAATTAACGTTACACTTTAAGGCACAGACCTTCGGCCCGGAGAGATAGTGTGGGCTTAATCACCACGCGTGCCCACCGCGGATTGGCCATTTCAAGCGCTGAGGTATGTGGAGACCTCTGATACTTTTCTCACGATGTTTCACTTCAATATTAGCGAGTGGTACAAAAATAAACTAACTTAAATAAGTAATTCATTGGTACATGCCGGGATTCGTACCCACCATGTCCCGAATAAGAAGCTGACATTCTACCGCTCTGCTACTACCGCTACTACAAATATTATTTGTTAACTAGTCTTACCTGAACCAATAATAGAAATGTACAAAAATAGCCCATACTATATATCTATCATAATCTACAACAAGATTCTAGATACCATGAAACAAATTGATAAAGATACAGTTTTCAAAACAAAACTTAAAGAACTACTAATTCAAAAATGCTATTATAGTATACAAGATTTCCTGAAAGACACGTGGAAGACAATTTTTGCCAATTACTTTAACAATGAGGGCTTTTCAATGACAGCTGTAAGTTGATTGCATTAAAAAAAACTAGATGGCGCTGCAAGGAGAACAAATGTCACACATCATACGTTTTATCGCGTTTTATCGTAGATAGAGTTTTTATGTTGTACGCACAGATTATTATTTGTGATAACCTAACATCTCTTTGTAGTCTGTGATCTAAGCTAAACTATGTTTCGAAACTGTTGAAATTTGAAAGTTTCGGAGTATTTTTACTTTGTTCATTACATACGTACGTGAATTGTGTCTTCAATAATGGCTAGCCCGTGCATTGACCATTTTTGTAAAAACATAGGCACTCACCGTTTTCCTAAAGGATTTAAATTTTGACATATTATATGGCTATTATTAGCATATAATATGTCAAAATTATTGGTATATTATACAGCTTACACCATCTATCGGTAACTTGCGGCACTGTTTTTTATTTTTTATGACGCTTTGAAAAGCCCTCATTGTCATTAATGTAAGATAAGCTATATAGATGTGTAAATGAACTGTAAATATTATGCAAAACGTTGCTATGCCCTACAGGGTCCATAATGCTACTTATAACAATATCAACACCTTGTGAACTTATGGTTGCAATAAATGATGATGCTGATAATTATTCATTCATATCTGATAGGACAGCCAAGGTTATTAAATAAATACCATTATAGTCAATCAATGTGAAACAAAAGCTCAACAAATCTCACCAAGCAACTTCTGCGGATCAATAGTCCTGGACTCGACGTTGTCGAGTATGTGTATCCGCAGCGACTGGCGACTGCGCTTGGTCAAGGCCTCGGCGTTCGTGCCGATTGGGTCGCGTTTACTGGTGCCCGTGCGAACCAACGCGTTCCAGTCGCGCTTTTTGCTGCGGAAGAGAGAAAATGTCTAAGAGAAAGCTGCGTCCACTATCTAACTTACTCATACGTCCTAAGTAACGTAAGTTTTAAAAATGGCACGCGCACCCTACCCTAGCAAAAATTAAATAGTTAATGTGCCTCCTAAGTAAATAAACAATAACGTTTGATAAGTTTAATTACCACGTCATAACTTCGACATTAAGTTATTAGCAATTTCTTTTATTGCGGCAATGAGTCTTAAGTATATTCTTAGTTTTTTGCCAATTTTTTCGTCTTTTCAATTTTGTAATGTATACTCTCCATTAGATCTTAGATCATTAAAATTCAACATACTGATCCGATAGAGCGTTACGTCATAAGCTGTTTAATCTCACGCTTACTACAAGAGTCCATCCGTGATTTGTTTCATCTCTTGCTTAGTAAAAACTCAAAACTACACTATGTACTAACCTATCAGTGCTGCCTCTCCTCACAATTGCTTTGGCGATTTGGCTAAAGACGTCTTTGGGTTTGTTCTCCTTAGAAATGACATCCTTGATGATACCTTCGACGATACCGATCTGGAAGTCTTTCAGGATCCTGCGCTCCATCACTTTGCCTTTTTTGCCGGCCACTGCAAGAAAGTATTGTCTATAATAATCATTATCAGCAAATCTTTGCCTGTTGTAGTACCCAGAGCAGACTGCGATGTGCGATGAAGAAAATTAAGAAAAGACGAGAGAGCACCCTGCCTTGTGGGACACCACCAGTAGTATTTAAGAAACCAGTAGTACAAAAACCAACACGTTTGATCGATGGTATCGATAATTATAGATAAAAAATAGTCAAGACTGACAAAACCAGTGTGCGTACATGCAGCTATAATAATGAATGTTGCTAAAGTGAAATATATTTGTCAGGATTGTGGCAAGTGGCAAATCATTTTCTCTACCTATAGCTATCGAAAACAGAATTGAATTTACGTAATATGAATCCAGTCAAAACGCGAAACAAAGGCATGATGGACAAAATAGGAAAAATGACTCTTCTCACCAGTAGCATCCTGCATGTTAATCCTCGGTGTCTTCATCCCGTTGTTATGCAGTATATCAATCAACTCGTATCGTAGCGTGGAAATATCCTGCCTTATCTCCATAACGTCGTCCTCTGTAACGCCGGTCTCGTCACGTGCGCGTTGCTCAGCCGTGACGTAGCGGCGGACCAACACCCGCATCACAGCTTCGTGTTCCTGACGAGCCTTCTCGCGGGACTTGTTCTAGAAGTTGAGGATATGGTCGGATTTGATTTTACCTAATTTGTGAATAGAGTCCCAAAAATCACTTTTACTTCACACCGTCGGGTTTTGTTGATATCAACATATTTGTAAGTAAATAAGGCAGGCCCCTCACCACATGGTCTGACGACCTGGTTGCGGAGGCGGGGAGTCGCTGGATGTGGACGGCACAAGACTGGGAAGCTTGGGAAACTACGACAGAGGCCTATGCTATGCACTGCTGGGCATCGAATAGCTAATGATTAAGATGATGATGAAATAAATAAGGTCAATAAGGTCAAATACACTCTATTTAGAATTTAAGCCGTTTATGCTACAACATTTAAATACGTGGACCTAATTAAATTCATTTATTTCAGACAATTAGTCCACATTTAATCTTTAATGGCATTCATACGAAGTAAGGACGAGACCTGCTATTACAAGCTCCAATACCGATACATCAGCAATGTATACATCAATAATTCCACCTCATCGTAAGTTACAATAACATCACACATGCATAATTACTCACAATTATAGATCCTCTATCCCTAT
Source organism: Yponomeuta sedellus (assembly GCA_934045075.1). Taxonomy (NCBI): domain Eukaryota; kingdom Metazoa; phylum Arthropoda; class Insecta; order Lepidoptera; family Yponomeutidae; genus Yponomeuta; species Yponomeuta sedellus. The sequence continues at coordinate 11,428,167 of OW203736.1, read as the reverse complement.
TGTGGCAACAGCGCTTGATCCAGCCAACCATCTGCTTGGGCGTCGGGATGATATTGAACGGCGGCGGCACAGTGTCACCGTCATCGAAGTAGGACATCCATAAGTTGGAGCGAGCGAACTTCCACTCCATATCTGCTCGTTCCTTGGTGATGGAAAAAAGCATTAAAGCGTGCCAATAAGCTTCAAGAGCTAAGAAAATTAAGCAGTAAAGTCAAAAGTACGTTGATCTTTTTATGTGTGTGCACTACACTGAGTCACGGGCGATTTTCTAACAAAATGTAGAGTATGTAGTACTTTCCTAAACACTGCATATTCTGCATAAACTGCCAAAACACGCTGAAGGTAAACCTAGTTACTTACAGATATGATCTGGTATGAGTTGGACATCATAGCGATAAGCATATTTAGCAACACTATAATATTGATAACAGAGTATGATCCGAAGGTAAGCAGCGCCCAAAACCGTGTGAAGCTCTTGATGCCGGTCAGTTCAAAAGTGGTGAGGTCCACCAGCCCAAAGGAAGCCCAGAAGAGAGACTGGGACGTCTCAAACAAACTGTAAAGTAATGTTTGTAGCGTGAATAAATTTACGTTATAGTAACAATACCACACGCGAAGGGTGAATGAAAACATCGTGAGGAAACTCAGCTCAGCGGTTGAAATTGCCAATCCGCCGTGGGCACGCGTGGTAATTAAGCCTATACTTTCTCTTTCTTAGAAGGCCTGTGCCCTGCAGTGCGACGTAGATGGGCTGTATAATAGTAGGTACATTATTGCAAAGGCAGCGAAATAGGCAATTGCAGGTCGAGTATGAGTTTAAAGGCCGAGCCGCAGGCGAGGACTTCAATGATACGAGACAGGCAATTGTCATTTGGGCCGAGGCATATATAGTGCTTTTCTTAAAAAAATGCAAGGAAATAAAAGAGGGCCTTTTACATACTAAATTTAATTAATATTAAAAGTGATATTGCTCATGTTAGGACAATTATTGAACGAAAATGTTATTGTTTTTCTTTTGATTTCGCTGGAAGCAGGTTTTCCATCGCTAATTTAGCTTTCGATCTTAAATCTGGTGGAGTGCAGTCAATGTCCATTTCATTTTCAGAATCATCGGAACTCATTTTTAACCAAATAACAACGAACTCCGCTTTACCGCCAATTTTTTTTTATTTTACTGTTTGTGCCGAAATGTAAACGCATCTGTGGCTATACAGCCACGAGAACGCAAAGAGTTCTAAATTCAAACAGCACACCGTTTCATACTACATTGCCGGTGCGCTTTTCGTTTCAAATTGAAAGAATGCGCCGGGAAGTGATTTTGGTTTTTCAGTCTACGTAAATATGATAGGTACTTCGCGTGTTCTATATTCAAAAGTAATGATAATATTTCCGCGCATGTGAAAAAAATGTAGTTGTAGCGTTGTGAGTTTTAAAGCAACATATTATTCGTATTTGCTAAGCTGAATGGGCGCTTTATTTTTCGAATTACGTTATGTGTTTTGTTACTTTTTTCTAACTTACTTAGCATATCGTCTCCAGATAGAACAAGCACGTTCTTGATTGTCAAAGTCTGGTACTCCATTCGGGTGATGATAGCACTTATTTTTCTCAAGTTCCGCGTAATACCACATCAGTTGATTTAGCCCTGGAAGAAAAGTAATTGATTTCGAATATTCAATACTTCAGTCCATGGACAAAAGATTCAAATAGGCCCTCTTATTCTATATTATCGAAGAAAAATTAATAGAACATTAGTAATAACTTTAAGACGTCTTTTCGTTTAGAAATAATTATTGGCAGATTACTAAAATATAAAGTAACTTTTCGGGAAGAGATTTATTTAGACATGGTACCTAAAATTAAGAACCAAACTGTCAAAGTACTTAACGTACAATATTGTCATGTCTTAAAATGTTGCTTTACAAAAAGTATTGGAAGATACACGTCACTTTATCAATAAAACAGTGAAAGTTACGATGTAAGATTAGGCATACAGTAACAACTACTAAATCATTGGGTCAATTACCGCAACCAAAAGCGAACAGCACTAGCATGTAGACAAAGAAGAACTTGATGATATCCAAGATCATCCTTCCGAGGGACACCTGCAGCGGCCCCATGTAAGGATTGATTGAGAAGATGTGCACCAGTTTCAAAAACGAGAATATCATGCCGGCAGCGAATGCTCCTTCGGACAGTAACATTGGATCGTAGGAGTCCCAGCGCTCTCTCGGATACCAAGGGTCTAAGCCGTTGCGGTAGTCGCGCTGGGGGTAGAAAAGATGTTACTTTTAGTTTGATAACAAGGCAAGAAAATTTCAAAGGTGGAATGATTGGAGAATTAAGTTTCAGCTACTGTGTATTGGTACTCAAAATATTTTTGGTAGTTGTACCTTCAAATAGTCTTTAAAAAGTACGATTACATAAAATTTATTAATGAGAGTAAATTATAAGACTACTGTACTTGTCATTAGCAGACTCTGTCATCAGTTATGGGTTGAGTAGTTATGGGCGTTCCTATAAAAGCTATATTCAGAAGATTTATAAACTTCAATGCACAATTCTAAAAAATATTGTACCAACCCACATAAGGACCAAATATAGAGATGACGAAGCTGGATTATTCAGTTATTGTAAAATAAGTGATATTTTTGATAAATTTAAAATAGCTATAGTATGTGAAGAAAATAATAATATAAAAAACTTAAAAAAGAGAAGTCGTTCTAAGCAACTACGTCATCTACTGTATTTGCCTACTTTTGTAACACCAAAATACCGCAATGTTTATGGTATGCGTACTACAGACTACCTGCTACCTGTTATCTTAAACGAACTGCCTCATAGTGTAGTAAGTGATTTGGAATCAAAACCCGAAAAGAGTAGATTCATATTGAAAAAGTACCTCTTAAGCTAAAACTAACGTTCGAACTTACCTTCTTAAGCACCACATATTATCAGCTTGATTCCGGATTCACTTACTTAAGCGAGTAAGTGAATCCGGGATTAAGTTAATGAACTTAATGTTTATTACCATATTATATAATATGAACTGTTGTGTATTGTATAGAGTGCACTCCGAAAATCACGCATAAACCTCCCAGGTTTTTGTGATTTTGATTTGTTTAATTTAACTATTTACACTTATGTGCCTTAAATAAATAAATTAAAAAAAAAAAAAAAGTAAAGATAGTGTGACAAGCACCGATTTTTATATCAAATATGTTCTAAATAATATAGTCACCTGAACAATATACCAAGCAGAGATCCGTAAACTGATCCAGGCTATGTAAAACATGTTTGTGATGAAATCGACAATGTTCCAAAGGTCACTTATGTACTCCATTATGCCGTCAGTCCATAACGCTCGTATCTCGGCCCATATAAGACCTGGAAGCGTTTGAGATATTTGTTACTGTAATAAGCATATTGTTTTCTGGATTTTACAACACATAAAAAAGTACCATTGAACAGGAAGGGAAAGATTAAGAAATAAGACCAAAATCGTTAAATCTTACAGAGTTTTCTTCTGCTTTGGGTTTTTCTAGTTAAGAAATAACAATATTGCAGAATTATATTAAACTATTTTATGGAATGAACAGATTTACATAATATCCTCCTAGAAACTGCACCTATCCATAATATCGTAATTACGACTGGATTAACAATTTACCTACAACGGCCAGTCATGATTAAACTTAGCCCTAGGTCATAAACTATGACTAACAGTCAGTAGTTTTACTCAGAGCGAAAGATAAATGTGTGAACTACGTAGAAAATAAAAGTCATTAATTTTATTCAACCTAAAGAATTTGCATTGTGCATTGTATTAGTTCAATGTCAATATATACTGTGAGCAGTCTTCGTGTCGTGTTAAAGGAAATCTAGAATAAGAAAACATGCATGCGGATCGCAAAATTACTCGCTACATAGATGATGACGGTGAACTCGATGAGGCCAGGCAGCGCGCCACGCTCGTGCGCCTTCCAGAATTCCACCAGTTCACGTAGCCATCTCACGCCTGACCATTCTAGTACCAGGAACTCTGCACGTTGGGATGCCAGTGAAAGGAGGGCTGAAAGTAAAATTGTAAAGAATTAATTATTAGCCGGGCACCAACTCGGTTAACATATAAAATATGGTATCAGAGAGTGTTTGCGATCACGATGTAAATAGTGCACAGCGCTTCCATTTTTTTTTATTTATTTGTAAATATGTAAAATAACAAGTGTTTCTTATAATCTAGCCGCTCTCGGAAATCTAGTCGGTTTATCTGTTAGCGGCGGTCGTTCTTACTTTTTAATATTACATGGCTAGTTTTAGTTTTGCTTGAAGTGGCTATAATCTTTTGCTGCCTACGCATGGTGATTGGACCGACTCTTTATGTAAGGAGAACATATCTACTGTGAGTCGATTCTGTTAGTGCATTATAGTACCATGGTAGATACGTGGTCGGGTCACGTGGGGCGTTTTTTCATACCATGACGCTTAGAAGGTTTGATGTATTTGCGTGCGTAGATTTGAAGCAACAACGTAACTAAATTACTTACATTTTCATGCAGATGTCATTGTACCACAACATTAGTAGAATCTAGACTAAGTCAGTAATCAGGAAAAGTTATCACAAACATGAAAATACACCCAAACTTGGACCATTTGCACAAATTCGGCCACATCCAGCGGAAATCGACTGTCTGATCGGTAGCTAGACTGTCTCGCCGCAGTTGACGCAGTTGTCGAAATAGGCAGACAAGCAGTAGGTACTTACTTAGAAACAACATATAGGAGGAGCTGTGGCAGATGAACTTGACGAAAGGTTTCTTCATAAAGCGACCGTATTCAGAGTTGGGAGCGAGCATGTAGATAGTACAGTACACTGGAAACATCACGCCGAGTTTCGCTACCTGTTGACCGTTAGGCAAAATAAGAAATTGACAAAACTGAAATAAATCAAGAGGAAGGAGAGAAAGTAAAATAGTGATGGGAGAGATTTTATGTCTATAGGATATTATGTCTAGGTGATACGAAGTACACCGGGTCATCTTTAAGTAAAAAAAAATTAGGTAACTGTAACTACCTAACGATATTCAATAAGTGCAATGAACAACCTGAAATGCAAAAAAATCCGACACTAATCTCCCAAAACTAGGAAAACAGACAGCACCAGCTCACGAGCATTATATATAAAGCAGGGTCAGTTATTGTGCGACCTACAACACGATCATTTGCAAAGCCTTTGCAAACGTTTGTGATTACGTTTTGCAGTTCTTCTTCTTCAGGCTATTATATGTAGTCCACTGCTGGACATAGCCCTCCCCTAATGAACGCCATAGCGCCCTGTCTTCAGCTTGCCGCATTCAGCATCTGCCGGCAGTTTTTCGCAGATCGTCACCCCACCTGGTCGGAGGGCGTCCTACACTACGTTTGCCGAGTCGCGGTCTCGACTCAAGAACACGTTTACTCCAACGGCTGTCGGTTCTTCGCGAGATATGGCCAGCCCACTGCCACTTCAGCTCGCTAATTCTCTGAGCTATGTCGAGAACTTTGGTTCTCTGTCGTATGCATTCGTTACGAATCCTATCCTTCAGAGAAACTACGAGCATAGCTCTCTCTACGTTTTGCAGTTATTATATCAATAAAGGTAGTATAGTTAGCATAACAAGTGTCATAGCGTCTGTGCGTTGTAAAAAATATGTCATCCAAAACTTAGCACCTTACATAACATAATTACCTAGACAATAGCAACTATTATCTCGTGATGGAAGTACATTTAACCTACATACTCACCTGGACACATTGTCCCACTATGTTTTTTCGTTTGAATCCGGGCAGACCTTCGTACCAGATCGCTCCAAGTAGCTGTTGCACATTTGGGTGGGCAACGAACTGGAACATATTAAACGGTACTAATCGCGACTATTTATTAGGTAAAAGGAATTACCTTAATTCCCGAAGTTTTTGCAGCATTAACTATGCGTTATAACTATGGAAGAGGGTAGTGAGTCATTAAGGAATACTGCTGGAACAGATGTTTTTATTATCGATGAAGGTAAGTTTTGTGTGAGGTAAAAAACGATGTAGAGGGGAAAAAAATAGTTTTACATAAATGCAGTGGAAAGCGCATAATGATTCAACCATTATGTAGATCTAGTGCGGAAAGACGTAAATTTTCAGTACAAAAAAAAAGAAAACGAAGTTATAAATTTATCACGATTTTGTAAAACAAACTTTTTATAAATAAGACCATAAGTGTTTTGATAAATACGAAAAATAATGCGTGTTAAATTGTATTACAATGAAAAATTGCCGAATATGTCTGTAAATTTAAAAGTAATTAAGTTTTTTCCTGTTTTTTTATTGAAACACCATTTTATTATATGGATATACCAAATTGAAGCTTCTGCAAGAACCGACACTGCTTGAAAGCATAACTTTAATCTTAAATGATATTTGCACCTGAGGAATTATTTTACAAATTAAATTTTCTAACGATTACGTGACTAATGTGGTTTGCGGAACCCAGTTTAGATATGGAATGGAATGAACCCACTTTAGAAATCATTGGCTAAGTTGTCTTTTTAAAAAAAAAGGTTTGAACCTTTTTGATTTAGTTATTACATAGATATAGTGACTTTTGGTTCTTATCACTAGCAGAATCGAATGTTATTGTTGCAGACAGTATCAGTTTTCCAAAAACTGAAAACTTGATCGAATTGATCGAAAAGTTAAAAGAAACTAGTCTCCTAAAAACATCATCCAATAAGTATTTACTAATATTCCAGAAATTGATCGGTAATTTCCAATTACCTGCACGCGTCAATATTAGTAGTTTCATTAAAAGCAAGTTGAAACCAAAACGACAATTGTACCCACACAACCCGTAGGCGAGGAAATTTACTAATTTCTTGCTTAGTTGTGTACAGTAGACGAAATCCAGACCTGCCTGTTTGGTTCTATGTAAAAAGCTTCCTATGTTAGCTATGTTCTCAACCTGAGAACAACCATACGGTTGCCACCATGGGCCCTCTGTACTATTTCCAAGACCTATCTAAACACATCTACAAAACAATCCATTTCTGTTGATTGCTATTTTCTGAAACTACATTGTTGTTTAGTCATAATTCCGAGTAGTTGGTACATCCGGAGTGATATATTAAATATATATGTCTATCTTTATTAAACTTTATAACTTTACGATAAGAGCGGTCACAAGACAAAAAAGTAGACAATTTGTCGTGAGTGCCCATCTCATATAGCCCAAGTCCATTCTAAACGGAGATAAGAAACTTTCATAACTTTTTAATGTTAACTAGTGATCTTTTATGACTGTCGGACGCGTTTTCATTTAATTTCCCTTCTTGCACAATAAAGTAAGGGATAAGAAATGATATTTATTGCCACAAAAGGGTACCTTTTGACCTAAAAGCTGACCCCAGTAACTAAACTAAAGTTAAATTGAAAATAAATTATTCTCTAAAATAAAAAATATAGAAAGTACAAAAATACAACCTTCATTTTTAGCATGAAATCTTCACAATTACTAGACCCGAGAACCGAGCCCCAGCAGTGGGGACATACAAGGGTTGATATCGAATCTCCACTCTGTTCTACAGGAAACTCACCATTTTCTGCTTGTACTGTATGGCGAGCTTCAGTCGGCCTAGCGTCTGCCGCTCGCCCACCTCCCAGCTGTCGTTGTCCCACGGGTTGTAATTGAGCATGATCTCCAGCTCATTTGAGGTGCGCGTGTGGTCCAAAAGGGAGGTAGCGAACTCTTGGCATTGTTGCCGGAGGGCCTGAAAAGGAATACCTACGTTTATTGCTAAAAAAAAACACCAGGTCTTGGATGTTTACATGTTTGTGATGTCGCTGTTTCTGGTGTCCACGACACAGGGTATCCTAGTGTGGGGCCAGAAGCAATGTATGTGCCAGTATGTAAATGTAAAATATAACTGTCTTAGTCCGAAATTTTAAAATACCAATGGTTTTCTATTGTTATTTTCATGTTCAGGACTATGGGGATAAAAGAAACGATCATATAATATAAACGATCACTTAAATAGTCTGTGGTTTAGATTTTACAAGGAAGAGAAGTCATTACAGATTGAATAAATATGGCCTTATAAAATCACTATTCCTTTGAAGCAAGCAAAGCTCACAGGAGCAAACGTCTTTTACTCGATTGTGATTTCGGTCTCCATGCGGCTTGCCTAATACGTTCAGCTTAAAAACTAGAAGGCGATGAGCAGTTAGTCCGCAGAAGACAGCACTTCGAGGAATAACGTCGTCAGGACGGTTATAGGTTACACTTCTTACATTTAAGAGTCTCTCTCAAGGAGCAATTCCCATACAAATGTAGTTTGGATTTAATTTACAAACGACTTGCTGTATCGCAACGAAACTTTACCAATACGTTTAGAGAACACACATCGAGGTTTGACGTAAAGTTGGAAATAAAGTCATTAAATAGAAATTATAGTCCTGTGTATATTTTTCTGTGAAACCTCTTGTGAGAGGCTCCAATTTCTTTTTTAATCAAATATTCTCAGTTGTAAGCACGAGAAAAACTTTATTCGTATCTGCTAAATGTATTGATAAAGTTTCATTATGATCCGGCATGTCGTTTGTAAATAAAAACCAAACTACGTTTATATGGCAATTTATGGAATCGCCTTAAGCGGTTTACCCTTACCTTACCTTATACTCGACTCTGAACTCAGTTTCCATTCGGCTCAGTCTATTCAGCTCCCAAGAAAGCTGGAAGGCCGTGAGCAGTGGATCGGCAGAAGACAAAGCGATCAGAGATGGTGACGTCAGAGCCCGGTAAGCGTTGATGCGCGCCTGCGAGTGTCGTAGGGAGTCGTCTTGCACTGACTTCACGCATTCGTCGCAGCCGCATCTATATAGAACGTAATTTTGAAATCGTCAGCCATGTCTTGAGGGTATATTCTATTCACTATTTTTTGAAGCCTATGAACGTCTCACTGTAGAGCACAGCTCTTGTCTCTGAGAGAGATTATGAGCTTCATTACCACGCTTACCCTCTGCGGATTGGCAACTTCAAGCGCTGAGGTATTTGATCACCTCAGTCAGTCAGGATTCCTCACGATGTTTGCCTTCACTCTTAGTGAGTGGTATTGCTATATAACTAACATAAAACAAAGTCATTGGTACATGTCCGCACTGGGAATCGAACCTGGGTCTTCCACTTCGGAGTCAATTGTTCTACCCACTGGGCTACTGCCAGTGCTAATAATAATAATTATAATGATTCATTATAACGTATTTGTAAATATTAACGATGCACGATGTCGAATGAAATTATAAGTCGACTAATCTTACACTAACGTTGGTATTGGGCTTCAATATTAGTTACACAGTAATGCTGATAATCGATATACACCACCAATTAGTAACTACTAATGATAAGCTTCCTTTACCGTGCTGAGAACTGAATCCCGAATCATTTCGAGGCTCTATTATTCAAATTATCGCAACTCTACCTACTTGACATCGTGTGGTATGGGCAGCGTGGCGCCTCTGTCTAGAAGAATCTTCAAGATCTCGTAGTGGTTCCTGTGCGCTGCCAGTATGAGGGGCGTGATGTCCGGAGTGAAGGTCGCCGCTGACGGGTCTACGGATTCCCAGCTCTGTGGGAAATTTAGCCAGTTTAACGGTGAAAGATGCGATTGGGACTTAAACCCTTATGCTGAGTCCATACGATGGACCGTCTCACCACGATAATGTCTGGAGCTGACAATCGGGATAGACCAACGTATTCTATAACGTGACCTAGGATAGCAAAATCGGTGAGATGTAGTGGTCTTACCTTGACTGCAAGGGGTTCTTAACATGTGGATGAAGGCCTATACAAGTGCAGGCCAGGTGACGAATGCTTTTTAATTTTTGTGACTTTCTGGCGACACAGATCTTTGTTAAGGTATGTGTTAGTGAATAAACGAAAATTTTCAAAAACAATTTACGCCCTTTCTTCCCTGAATATACAAACCTCGTACGTCCCCACTGCTGGGGCACGGGTTTCTTCTACATCGCACGAAGGTTAGGCCATACTCCACCACGGGGGTCAAATCCGGGTTGGTGGAGAGTTGTGAGACAGGGCGGGCCTTACTGTCAGAAGTTATCAAGCCACCCAAAGTCATACAATGCGCCTTAATTAACGCGAACAAATGATAGAAAAAAACTGTGGCAAGGTTCAACTCCAATTTAGGTCATTATTGTGGGAAAGGACAATAACATTCGGAAAAAATGTGTCGCTAACAAGCACATAAAGCTAGTTTGTTATTACTTTGATGTTAGTTTGTGAGCTGATTTTAGTGACCTGATAAAAATCGCTCTATTATATTTTCTTTTTGCCGTCTGCAAAATAAAATGTAAGCAGATATAAACATTGTAATTTTATCTTTAGTGTCACAAAGGCTGCCTAGTCTCCGGTTACAGAGTTTACGAGTTTCAACGGTACAGGAATTCTGATTATCATTACAATTCTGCAAAATTATAATGATCCGGATATTCTTGAATTTTATTTACCCTAAGTTATTTTCTTTTTTAAAAAACGAATTTATCGAAATATCTTGACTTTTAATAGTAACAGCCTTAAGTGTCGCTGGAACCATTAAATTGGGTTTCGGGTATTCATGGTTGCTGTCTCAAGTTGATATTTGATTCTTGCATGAAATACAATTCTTTTTACTTAAGAACAAATTCAGAATAAGTCCATAGCGTTCGTAATATAAATATTTCTTGAGGTTAGAACCTTTCTGCGTTTTTGTGATTGCTATTTCAGTCAAAATGGCAGAAAGCCGTATAGTAATCTTGCATTTTATTAAACATATTACTAATAAAAAAATAACACTATATCAGTGTTTTAAATCCTTTAATATGTACTTTCCCATAATATCGTCAAATCTTTGATTATTTGATACTGTCGTCACGCCTATTGATTCATAGGATCATAGTATGATGTTTGCGGGATCAGCTAGGAATACCATAATAGTGGGCATCGTGCTATAGAACCCGTTCTAACCTAAAAAAAACTGTATATTTACTCACGGATATTTACTCGTTTAATTTTACATTTTACAATTTTGCGACGTTTCGGCATTTTTGCAAGCACCGTGGTCCCGGAAAACTTAGGTGACAGGCGTCTTTTTGAAAACATTAAGCTGTTAGTTTACTACCCTCGGCAAAAATTACAAAAGAAAATTATGATGTTACGTTCCAAAATAGGCAAACCAATTATTTTATATACAGTCAACAATATTGATCCCTTCTAACCTCTAGAAGTCTGGCGTACCTTGGAACAATCACCGACCTACTCACGCTGATTGGCAAATCGTTTCTCTACATTTGGGAACCTCGTTTGTAACCCATACGCTAAGGCCGGCGCTTCACTCGACTACTCGTATTTGGCAAATTTTTTTAGGTAGCCTATTTAATGTCCCCCTACAGGGTACTTACCTTCTCAATACGATTTGTCAATATGAATGGAAATGATTCTAAAATAAATTTGCAGTTTTCTCAAGATGTTTTCCTTCACGGTAAGCGAGTAGTATTGCTACTATAACTTCACAAAATATTGGCCCGCGGATTGGAATTTCAGACGCCGAGGTATTTGAACACGTCAAACACTCAGGTTTCCTCACGAAGTTTTTCTTAACAGATGAGTGGTATTTCTACTATAACTTCACAATACAAAGTAATTGGTACATGCTGGGATTTGACCCCACGACCTACCGGTAGAACATCGACAGTTACTTTATTAATTCTTCTTCCTTCTTCAATTCATTATGAATCTTCGACAAATACGTCAATCGATATCAACCTTTGTATGTCGGCACTGATGGGGCACGGGTCTCTTCCTGCATCGCAGAAAGGTTAGGCCATACTTCACCAGGGATGCCAAGTCGTGGTTGGTGGAGGATTGTAAGAAAATGGCGGGCCTTACTGTCAGAAGTTATCTAGACGCCCATAAGGCCTCTGACACGGCTTAACGACTGCCATTACATGATAGCCAGCACCAACGGCTCAACGTGCCTTGCGAAGCAAGGAAGCGCTCGGTAAAATGCCACTAGCGGCAGTCACGGGAAGGTCGCCCATCCTGCACCTGACCGCGCCTGTTGTTGCTTATCTTGTAACGGTGCAAACCTCTTTACACCATTTTTATTTCTTTTTCTATCTATTATTTTCAAATATTTAAATTACGTCACTCATTTTTCGATTTCCCTCATTTTTCAACATTACAACTTTACCCTTCGACCAGATCTGACTGTTTTATCTGCTTATCCGTTTTTATCCAGTTTTTCTGTTTTATTATAAATTAATCCTACCAATCTACAAATAAAGCAACATATTGGAGTCGTTCCAGTTTTTATTATTTACAAAAGATAAACAACATCTCAAACTCAAGTGATTGATTCCAATCATGTGGTTCGGCTAGGCCGCAAGCGCTTTACTGCGTCAATACGAACAGCCAAGTGAATGGGCAGCAATAGAAGAAGAATCCATTTCAACCTTGCCATCAATAAGTACCTCTTCCTTCACCGAGTGTCAATCAAACGGAATGAGATGAAACTCGTTCAACTCTACTTTTACAATGTCTTGGTGGGAAACATTTCGATTGTTAAGGCAGATGAAAACTTGAATTGAAAAATGGGTTACTAGTTTTCAGTCGAATAATATCGCTCTAAGCGTTCAAGTACAATGACGTCAGAAACTAAGAAATGGATTTGGGAATCTTCGGGGCTCTCCCCAACGGCAGCTGTCTAGATATTTTTATATACAACTTCTTTTGTAAATACTGAGTTTAATTTTATGACTTCATAGTTTAGTATATAAAAAATTATAAATTTTTCACTGTTTTGAATAAAAACTTAAATAAATAAAACCCTATAGACTTAGAGCCGTGGTAGTGGATCGGTAAAACACCGGGTGCTCAATCGTGAGGTTTCGAACCCTGGCATGCATCAATGACTTTAGTTATCAGTTAAGTACATTTGTAAAGTTATAGTGCCAATACCACCCGCTGAAGGTGAAGGAAAACATCGCGAGGAAACCTTAATGTCAGAGGTCTTACCTTAACGCTTGAAGTTGCCAATACGCAGTGGGGTGCGTCGTAATTGAGCCCATACTCTATTTCTGAGAGAAGACTAGTGACCTCACAATGGGACGTATATGGGACGGGATTTCAAATTATTGTCTTTACTCCCTTTCAACGTAAATATCCAATTTTATGAAAAACTACCAGTATATTAGACTTTATTGCATACGAAGCAGAACCTAAAAAAAGCTAGAGATAAGAAATAACATGAAGGCGAGCTTATCTCTTCAAGATATGTCGTCCAAGTATGTATGTATGCATTCCGGTAAAAACGAAATGGGACTTGTTAGTGTTGTTTAAATATTTTATGTGAATTTAAAGTTTCAGTAAGTTTCAGCTGTCATAAATAAAAATATGAGCTAGTTTATTAGCTCTATCTACGAGATATATTAACATATTAATTTTTTAACCAAACACCTAAAAGCTAATTTTAATTCATTTAAAACATCAGTCTCATATTGTGGTGGCATATCGGTGTTACGCTGGCTTCATATACGACAAGTCCTGGGTACGAGTCTCGGAATGCATATACATGTTATGATTAATATAAACATTCTTTACTGCATTAAAACAGCGTTTTGCACATTTAATACTATCATTTGAACTTCTAACTACACATTACGGATGGGGGACATCCGCGAGGAAACGAAAAACATAGTGAGGAAACCAGAGGCTTTATAAAGATATTGTGTGAATGGTCCAAAATAGGACGATAAGTGTCAAGTAGGAAAAAATATACCCGATAATCCTGCGCAGACGGAGTTGCGGGCACCAGCTAGTAAATAAATAATATCCTTTTTTATGCACAGTCACGAGCACTAATATAGGTATAACCTCTTCTAGACAGTTGTATATACGAAATTGACTATTTTGACTTTGACAAGGTACTAAAGTGCACACAATGTGTGTTGATTAATGTTCAACATGTCATGTTAATGTTCGTACTATAAAGTATTCTCTATCTATTTATGTTTTAAAAACACTCCTTGGATGCACTTAGCAACAGCACTTAGCAACAGGTAGGTGATCTCTTCCCACGCAATATCACGGCGGAACGACTTGGAATAAAGGTACATAATCTAGTTAACAGACTCACGTAGGGCTCCCCGGAGACATGATTCTGTTCCTCCCACTGCAGGAGCATCTCTACCGCTTCCACGTACTCCTCTTTGATGGCGTGGAGGAGAGCATCCTGTGGAATAAAAAGAAGACTAATTATTTTACAATAAATAATACTACCGAGACTACCGCTAGTGGGTTTTATTTAGAGCGCTTCCGTGCTCCGCACGGCATGAATGGTAGCCATGTCAGAGGCCTTTGGGCGGCTTGATAAATTCTGACAGTAAGGCCCGCCCTGTCCTAGAATCCTCCACTTACCCGCACTTGGCCCCCGTGGTGGACTATGGCCTAATCTTTATACAAAGGGTTGATATCAGAAATTATACTTAATAATTTTGTTAACTTTTAACCCGTCACGCGCTTTTCCGCGCTCGGACCCCGGAAAATTTTAAGTGCCCTATAGCGCGAGGTCATTTCCCATGGCCACATTTTTGCAATTTTTTTGTGGACACAGTTCCGCATTTCTTAAATTAGAGAAAATATTACGTAATTATTCAATAAGTGTTATAAATCACTACAATCTGCATAAAATTCCATATCCGATTATTATACTTGTAATGCTACATAATAAAATTGTGCAAAATCTTACATATTTTTGTCTGCCGCTGTGGGATACAAGCGTGAGTTTATGTGCGTTTCTAATATCTCCTGAAGCCTTCCCCCTGTAGGTCTAAGGTAGTACCTATTTCCCTATATTTATGTGTAAGAAATACACAGCAGTACTTAACTGCTGTCCTATTTGACTATGGAAATAGGAATAGTGCTGCTGCTGTGCCAAAGGTACTCAGTTTCAATTCCAACTCTCTTGTTATTATAAATCTATAATTTGCGGAAGATACCAAACTTTTACTTTACTCTATAAACACGGAAGATACTCGTACCAAACTTTTAATTTACTCTAAGTTGTGCTAAGTTTATTTTGACATGCCTGCATAATATTAGTGTGAAGTGTAATGTGATATGAATGTAAATTGAAGAACACTTGACTTGAAAGAACACATTTCTGCAAAAAATAAAAAAAAATTTACTCTATAAATAATAAATGTCAATCACATCCTTCCCTTCCCACTAAAACGACAAGTCAAGATGGCGCGCTGTCTAATGTCTATATGGTTATTATGGTTGATGGCGCGCGCCTCGTAATTTTTTATGGTGACGTCATCACGTGAAGGTTTCAAACACAGATATTAATCTCTTTGGCTTCATACATTCTCGATGACCAAGCAAATTCCTATTTTTCAGTATTACTACTTTTTAGCTGAAATAATTATGTAACGTTGTAATCATAAAAAAAAATATAGAGTATTAATAGGTTCCAACCTCGAAAATTAAAAAAGCCGATGCGCTTTCGCGCTAATATTCCGTTGCCATGGTAACGGGAAGTAATGGTGATATTTTTAAAGGAATATGAGGTCGCCATGTAAAAAGGTTCACTGGTGAATTATTTTTGTATACGATAATATCAAATTTCTGAAAAAAGAAATTCGCGTCCAAAAATAGGATGTTGTATATTTCAGTCGCGCGCTGCAGATAGGTCCTATCACATGGATCTTCATAGTATGGGAACGGAAATTAGTTGCGAAATTAAGTTAGCAGGTGCTCTTTTAGGCCTGCTCGCTAACGCAATAGTGGCACTTTATCAAAATAAACCTCAGTATTCAAGATGTACCGTTTGCCAAATTTAACTGATCGAAAATAATACTATAACTTTACCGACAAAACAAAAAATCTGGCTGGACCAAATTTTTGACAGAAGTATTTTTTAAGGATTTGTATTTAAGCAGCACTTATTGAACACACATATTGATGATGACATCAACCTTTTGTATGTCCCCACTGCTGGGGCACGGCTTTCTTCCTGAATAGCAGGAAAGTTAGACCATACTCTACCACGGGGGCCAATGCCGGGAAAACACAACATCAACATCAACCCATTATGTCCCCACCAAGGAGCACGGGTCTCATCACTGAGGAAGGTATTGGCCATACTCCACCACGGGGGCCAAGTCCGGATTGGTGGATGCTTCCATGACTAGTGGTTGGTCTTAGTTGACTTGGCTTAACGACTGTCATCTGCCGACGGCAGCCGGCACCAACTACTACGTGCCTTGCGAAGCACGGAATTGCTCGGATAAATGGCACTAGCTTTAGTCATAGACAGTCACCCATACATACACTGAACGCGCCCTATGTTGCTTAACCTTCGTGAGCGTTTATGATCACTCAGGCAGCCGAGACTTCGAGCGGGGCTCACACATAATGAAGTAATAAAATACTGATAGTTTTTAAAATATTTATATACACAAATAAATAGACATTAACAAACACCATGTATGAAAATACTCGTCAGTTTTTTCTTAGTTATTACTCTGTATAATAATACAGAGTGATAGGACAATATGGTTGCCTTGTTGACATTTTAGTCTAGGTACTAACTAATCGCATTATAAATTGCCATTAACATTAAAAAAAAACCTAATCGCATTCCATTGCGTAATGCGTAAGATAGAATAAGGATGTTTTAAAATTTCATTTTTGTAGTTTGTTTATTATGAGCGATGGTAGTGGAGTGGTAGAATGCCAGCTTCTCAATCGTTAGGTTGTGGGTTAGAATCCAGGCATGTTTCAATGACTTTGTTTTCTAAGTTATCTTCATTTGTGAAATTATAGTAGGAATACAACTCGCTAACCGTGAAGGGCATCATGAAAGAACCTGAGTTGTTGAGGTGTTCAATTGCTTGAAATTGCCAAGCCGCGGTGGGCACGCGCTGTAAGTAAGCCCATACTCTCTCTTTGTGCGCGATGGCCCGTGGCCTGCAGTGGGATGTATAAACTACATAAAAAAAATTTGCACGCCTACCAACCCTTTTTTCCCTCCTTCGGTTAATTGGTATGAATAGTAATAAGTAAGCCGCATTTTACGAATTGCTTTACTTAAGTGCAATGAAATTATAAATAAATAAATATTGTCTGTAATTTACCTTAGCCCCATTATTGGCAGGCTATTTCATAGTGATGAAATAAAATAAAAATAAATAAATAAATATTGGCCTTTTTGCATCTACTTAATGAGATGATTGTCCACTGATGAGCGTCCACTCGTCCAGTGGTATCTTCACTCACACACTAGATGGGTGAAGGGACCACTCCGACGCTGTAGTGCCTGGGACATGGTTTTATAGATGGTTTTTAGGCTTGCCAGCACCTATACCATCCTGACAGCTTAGTCGGCCTAGCCCACAGGAAAGACTAGTCAATACGTGCGGAGCCAACCAAGCTGCGGGTTTCCTCACGATGTTTTCCTTCACGGTGGTAGCTCAGTGGGTAGAACCATAGACTGGCAAGCGGAAGCCCCAGGTTCGATCCCGAGTGCGGGCATGTACCAATGACTTTGTTTAATTTCAAAGTTACGTACATTTGCGACTTTGTAGTCGCAATACCACACGCTAACGGTGAAGTGATGAAATAGCTTGCAAATAATTGTTTATTTTTTCCAAATAGGTATTTCTTAATTTTTTATTTGATTTATTGACATACAACATGGTCCTGTGTTTTGTTAGTAACAATAAATATAGCCTATGCTTAGTATTTAATATGGTAATAAACAATGACCAATACGTCAAAATTTAAAAAAATAAAACAGCTAAGTTCTTCTTACCTGTAGCACGTAAATCATAAGATCTTACAGTGATTTTTCCTATGTGGCCGTAAGTAGTTCAACTGTGTGCATTGAGCTATGTTAGATGACGTCAATTGAAGTCACTCCAGCTGGCGAATCCGTATAAAATATGTTTTGACACTTCAGAATGCTAAGATCCAACTCAGTGGAGATTTACCTACCTACCTACCTAATAGGTAGAGGTGCTGGTAGCCGCATCCGACGTGTGGCCATATAATTGCGTTACAGTCGGTTGTCGGTAAACTTAGTTGGTAAGTTCCTATATATTTGTAAGGTAGCTAATGTGCCTTCTTATAGGCGTAAATGGTGATATTTTTGCACAAACTTTACTACTCTTCACTTGTTTAGGAAAGGAATAAAAGAACGTTTATATTGTTGTGATTTTAAAGTTGTCTCCATAGTAAACGAATAACCCCCGTTTATGGATTTTTATTGCGATTTTGTTACATCCAGTACAGGTTACTTATTGATAGTACTTACAGCATATCGACTGCAAGTGAACTGCACAGTTGGTAGTTAGTTTCGATGTAAAATTATGTAAGTATTAAATGAGTCTAATCGCGATTATTTATTAAGTTAAACCACAGAGGAGTAAAACGTAATTACCTTAATTCCCTCGCTTTAAAAATTTAATCGCCAAGTCAATTTACCCGAGACCACGGCAACTGCAAGGTTGCCGAAACTTCGGAAATTAAGCTAATTATGTTTTAGCTAATAAACAATCTCGATTAGACCCACTTAATATAATAACTATAGCTATATGAGCATCGCGAATAAGGACATAGACTGCACAGAAACTGCAGCTCTAAACAATTCAATTGGAGTATAAATGCAGACAGTCTATTTGAGCCCTAAGTGTAAAAAACGGGCAGAGCTCGAAATACACTCTACTTAATTTGTTGCTGCGTTCAGTAATTCAAAACTCGCGTCTCTCTCTTGCCTTTGTTGTTTGCATCGATGCTCCATTACGTAAGTTTTAATTAAAAAACAACACAGCCAAAAATACGCAGGGAGTCGGCAGAAGGGAAATTAAATGAGAGAGGAATGAAGAATTATTGGGCCTCATGTTGTTGCCAAGAAAATAACAATCCACAGAGGTGCAGTTGGTTGTGAATTTATGAGAATGCATTAGGATCATCAAGGAAGAGTGCTTCTCAGACACTTATTGGGTCTGTACGGGTAGCATAATCTTATCGAGCGCGACAAGAAGACGAAGAGACGGGCTATCTCCCTCTTACTTGCTAAGTAAAGCATAATAGTGCTACTACATCGCTCTCTATGAGACTCGATATACCTATACCTAAAGATTATGCTATGGGGCGGGCCATCTTAGACAGTAATATCTGCGGTATATGCACGTCACAACGAGCTGGGGACGTATGCTCACACGTCTCAACGATGCAAACTAAAATAATTCCTAAGTCTTCATAGATATCACAATACGAGATCAAAAAAAGCACGCGATGGGTACGCGTGGTGATTAAGTCCATACTTTCTCTCTCTGAGAGAAGACATGTGCCTTTAAGTTTAACCTATATAGCCAGTACTATATAAAAATCACGGATTTGACACGTCTGACAAGCCTTTAGGCATCGCCGAGCTTCACTAAATAGTCCATAACATTGTTGCTTTAAGGACTTATTTACTTATTTTTTTTACAGAAATCCACAGCAATACAGAAAACAATAGATAATCAAGATTATTCTAGATTAAAATTGGGGCGTTCCCAAGTTGCCAGCATGTTATAGCGAAGATAACCAAAAAAATACGAAGGCAACGAATTTCTTAACAAGATACCTAGGTAAACCGCATTACCATCGTGTTTGGTAGTCAGGATCACAAAACATTTTTATCCACTATCAAATCCTATTTTTATCTTCTCCGACACGTTTTGTGATTCACTGGCTTAACCAATCTCTTGAGCCCAACTTCTTTTAGCAATAGTACGAGTATCTCGTGCCTAGACAAATCACATTATCCCATTTCTGTTTACCTAAATAGATACAAGGGAAATGAAAGTTTGTTTAGAGATTTGGATGTTAGGTTACTCAGTCACACGACTCATAGCTTTCTATTCTTAGAAAATGTTATTCAATCGTGTTTACTTACGCTGAGTAGATATTAAATCTGCGCAAGACAAAAAGAACCCAAGGCAAAAGAATAAGATCATGCGTACCATCGACAGGCACTGATTTCCCAGAGGTGTCAAAAAGTTTTTGCAAGTAACATTTCATGAGAGTATTTCTTACATTGAGCGGGCGGGATCAGGGCCGTATTGAGACAGCACGGGGCCTGTCAAGGGGCCCTTGGTCTGATTTAAGTATAAGTTTAGAAACTATGAACTAAGGTAACTGACACAGCCTATAGGATTAACAACCTGAAGTGGCAGTGGGCTGGTCTTATATGCCGAAAAAGCGATGGTTCGATGAGGATGGCTGAGGAATGCTTATAACCAGCAGTGAACGAGGCCAATTGATTGATAGAAGTTTATAAAATTATAGGGATGACGTAGCGAGGGCAGACCGCCCACGAGATGGTCTAACAATATGGGGGGCGAGTCTCTATTAAAATGCATAGTTGTTCAATAGAGTCTTATTAGTCAGGTAATGGTGGTTGCATTCACACTATCGGCGGTCTAGTAACCAATCACATTGCAATGGTACAACCCGTACTACTTAACTCGGCGCCTCGGGCGATTGAATCTTCTTCGCCGGAGATACCCATTTAATTTGCGCGGGTTGGACCCCTGGAATGACATTGCTATTGCTTTGTAGACTACCAAGTTGAGGCGAGTAACAACTATGGTCGTTTTTATATCATTCTATTAAAAATAGATGAACGTATTAGACTCTAGGGCCTGGCTACTGTGGCGGAGAGTCACTGGATGCGGGCGGCACAAAACCGGGTACATTGAAAAACCCAGAGGAAGTCTTACATCCAGTGGGCAGTGGGCGTCAAATAGCTGATGATGATGATGGTAAAACTATTACGAATGAACTTGTTTCATTTTAATTTATCTAAAATTAGAAATAAAATTATTCATACCTATCGACTTCATTGTGTTCTTTAACTGAGATTTCACAGTGAGAATGATCGTTCACCATTGCAGTTGCTGGTCACGAGAGACAAATAAATACGTAAAGCAAACTGATAGTGTATTGCGGTGAGAAAACGTTGGTACTCGGGGCCCCCAAGTGGGGGCATTTGCTACTCTTGACTCTCCGCTCCTACTCCGGGTGGGACATTGAAAGAATATTTTGATGCTTCAGCAAGACTGCGGAATGTGTCTGAAGTTGAATCTTATCGAGTTATCATCAATTAATTTATATTATGGGGCTGTTTCATGAACTCTCAAATGAGTGTACTTTAGCTTCCATTGAACTTAAGGAGGTATTAATAAATCGCTCTTATTCTTGAAACAACTCGAGGGTGCCCATTTCGAGAAGTTGTTCAAAACATAACAGCACTTTGACAGAGCATTCATGAGTCATCCTGTTTATTAATCTGATCCTTAAGTAGATTAAAGTATGTGTATGGGATTTCAAGCACATAACCTTGCCTAGGATCTTCAGACCGAGCGGACGCTACAGTGCCTGGGACATTGTTATTAGATGGAGTAGGCTTGCAGAGCACCGATACCATCCTGACAGATATCTGTCAGGATGGTATAGGTATGAAAATAATTTCTGATACAAACCTTGACAGTGATCCCAGAGTTCAGCAGTAGTTTGATTAGCTCAATGTTTTCGTTCTCGATGGCCGCGATGAGGGCGGACCGGTTAAGGGGGTCCACACAGTTGATGTCGAACACATCTGGCTGGTCCGTGTACTGCTCGATTAGTCTGCAGAGGAAGAAAGATTTAGATAGGAGGAGTAATAACGTTGACCAGCAGGAAGCTATTATTATTTATTAGCTACTCCAACAGTATTTTCACATTTCATTTAAAAACTACTTATTCTAATGTACAATTCAGTGCAAAACACCTTTACAGGAGTATACAGCTATAACAAACTAGATGCCTAAATAGTGCATCAAATCCTGTCAGATTCCTGACGCTTCTCGATATCAACCCTTGCATGTCTCCTCTGCTGGGGCACGGGTCTCAATGGTGTACCGCAGCTTTTGATGTCTGCGGTACACCATTGTGCCGCGACACAAAGTCTTTGGAACACTGCTTTAATCATTTGGGATTAGTAACGCACTTGATAATTAAAAGTAGATTAACACTTTGCACTTTGTAAGTGTATGAGAAGCGGTCGTGGCCTAGTGGAACCGAGTGATTGGTCGCGGTCAGGTACTGGATGGGTGACCAGCCCGTGACTACCGCTAGCGGAATTTCTTCCGAGCGCTTCCGTGCTTTGTAAGGAACGTTAAGCCATTGGTGCCGGCTGTCACATAATCGCAGTCGTTAAGTCATGTCAGAGGCTTTATGAGCGAAGAGGCCTTAACTTCTGACAGTAATGCCTGCCAATGTCTTAGAATTCTCCACCAACCCGGAATTGGCCCCCGTGGTGGAGTAAAGCCTAACCTTCCTGCAATGGAGCAATGGAGGAAGAGACTGGTGCTCCAGCAGTGGGGACATACAAAGTGTTGATACCAAGTGTATGAGAACCCACGCATCTGGGGGTCGAGCTGACTTATGTCAGCTCGTCCCCCAGATGAATTAACTCGTACAAAGGTCATCTGTTGAACAATCTTCTATCTTCGCAGTCCATTGCACAGCAACAATTAAGGCGGTTGTCAAGCAATACTGCTAAATCGGGGTTAGCCGGTGACACGCATAATTTGCATTCCGTGCAGGCTATGTTTAGGTCATTCAGTGCGACGGGAACTGAGATTTCGACTCAGGTGGGTGATAAGTTTATTACTAGAAAACTGATATGAAAATTTGATAAGAAGCGACGAAAGTTAGTGCGGAGGCTTGTAATGTCTTGCGTTTTACTTTTGTAAATAAAGGTTTTCTATAACTAAATTTTGTAACAAAAAAATACTTAATGGAAAAATCTCTTTAAATTTAAGAGTTTGAAGACTTTCTTATAGACTTAGTAGAGGTATTGTTTTGTATGGAACACGTCAACAGATCTCGATCAAATTTATATGGCGGTCATTTTCTAACAAAAAAAGATTGAATGAAAACAGACTGTTGTCTGTCAATCATTCAATCTTTTGCAAAAATGATTACGAATTGTCCATAATTACAGACTGAGAATTGATAAAATGCTCCTTTTTAGTCGGTTGAAAATAACGCGCTCCGACAATCTATAGATTAATTAATGTAAGAAGAATTAATTTATAGGAGAAATTATAACGTTCCAAGATTGAAAAGTATAATTAAGAATTTTATTTAAAATATTGCTTCTTGTCACTGGTTCATTTATCGTTACTTCAGACGGTTTTCAGTTTTATTTAAATATGGTTTTGTTTATAAATCACTTGTATAATGTCGGCCGCTGTAGCGGCTCGAAGACATTCGGGTCGATTTGTATAGAAAGATAAGGCAGCGTACAAAACTCAAGGTCATCTTTATTATTATTTTAATTCTTTATTGCACTTCTTACATAAGTAAATGTACAATTTAAGCACGTGCTTAGTACAAGAAGCATTATCTTCCAGCAAACCTTTGTAATTTTTTCTTACAAAAGTAGGAAAACCCTTAATGCTACGTCCAGGTCGGCCAGACACACGAGCAGCACAAGTTCAAGAGCGTACAGTACTACACATCATAAAAGTCCCTTCGGGAATCTACGTTCGCGCAGACTAATAAGAAGTGTAACGAAAGTACCCGAAGCTATAAGTACATTCAACAGGATCTTTAACCGGTAAGGTAACGGTGTAACCGCTTAAGGTGCAGAATTGATTGCCGCAGTAGCGCTACCTATTTCGCTCACGCTAATATTGCCAAACTAATAGTCACCTGCATCGATGACGTTGAATCAACCAATAGCAACAAAGGCGCGCGGCCTGCCATAAAATGAAACTATCTGATTGGTCGATCAACTTGCCGCACATCCAAAATTAGGTCATCTGCGCAGGTACATCCGCGAGACTTATTTCTTGTGTAGCATTGTACGCAGGAGTCAGCTATTTTGAGTCTCAACCATTTTAGTGGTAGATCGGTGACCCGAGTACGACGTCCTCATTCCAATGGCCTATGCATGATTAAGTTCTTGCCAGTAAAAAAAGAAATAAAGTAGTTATGCAGAAGCACTTACTCGCTTTCTTTTCAAAAAGGATAGTTATGTTCGTAACCAATTATGTCGTTTCGTGTCTATGTTAAAACGAGTTTTCACTTACATGTTCCTGAAAGTGGCGTGTTACAACCACCCCTATACTTTTCTATTTATTATAACTTGCAAACTTCTGCATTCAAGAACTTTAAATTAGATCCTACTTCACACTCGTTAACTGTTGCAGCAAAATTGTGGCTTGGTTTTCTTGATGATATTTTGACGACCTCTGTGGCGTAGCGGTAGCGCATCTGCCTACCATGCAAGAGGTCCCGGGTTCGTACCCCAGCTGAGGATAAAAAACCCCAGGTCTTGGATGTTTACCTGTTTGTGATGTCGTTGTTTCTGGTTCCCACGACACAGGGTATCTTAGTGTGGGGCCAGAAGTAATGTATGATGCCTGTATGTAAATGTAAATGTTAAATGTTATATGTTTTCTTGATGATATACATATATCTTTGGAAACTAAGAAAAATTGGTGAAAATAATGTCTTAAGTAGTAGCATTGAATTTTAAATTCAATGGTAGTAGGTTGAGTCAATGTAAGTAGTAGTCGTCGGCGTCGTCAGGCTATACTAGTCCACTGCTGGACATAGCCCTCCCCTAAAGAGCGCCACGTTGTGCTATCGTAGGGGATAATGCCCACAATCCCCACGCTAGGCATGCGGGTTGGGGATCGCAGTCCGGTGGAATTGTACTGCAGGGGCCGCTGCTGCCCACCCCCCGGTTTGTGTCCCTTAGTTGCCTTTTACGACACGCGCGGGAAGAATTGGGTTGGTAAGTAGTAGTAGTAGTTACCTACAATCAATTAATAAATTAAAAACTGATTTAAAAACTGATGGGTCAACTGACATTAACATAAACACCCAATTGTAAAGTAATTGAACTAGTTTTTCCTGTAAATACGTATGTACTAAGCAGTTATTCATATCAGTGAAGAGCATACAATTACGCAATAGTTAATCTGTAACGTAATTGCGAATATTGCAAATAAATTAAATAAAGTTAGAACTTTTGTGCACAGACGTCAACATTTGTGATATAACTTTAGTTCCAATAGTTTTAGGTTATCAGCTACCGTTTTACCCTCGGTTGTTATATCCGAGCGAGCGGTTCAAAAAAAAAGTGCACGAGACATGAGCGACAAATTTTGACAGTTGATGTTTTAATCTATGGTAAAAAATTATGATCACACAAATCGATGTCGATGTTATCCAGGAATTCCGAAGTGTGGCTTGAATTTCAGCTTTATTTCGTCGTTTAAAGAGCCGAGTTTCACCACCGCTCTTCAGGAAGAGAACGATGTATGTACATAAAATTTTATTCATTCCTTAATCACAGCTTAACAATTTGAGTCAGAGAAGTAACCTCGGGACTCAGCTGTGACCTTCAATATGCATGAATACGAGTCGAATGAAATCAAATTTTAGAAATAAATGGGCCAGTGTAATAAAACGTTCGCTGGGGCTAGTAGTGTTCCAATAAATAGGATTAAGAGAACGAATCGCACTTGTACAGATTCGGCCGAGTCTACCGGCTTTTTGGCGAGCTAAATTGCTAAATTAGTTTGGACTAGAAACCGCGGTCAAGACTTGTTATCTGTTCCGTTGTTAGTGGCTACGCTGTTGCTAGGTCAACCGAAAGTAAATAAATATTCTGATACAAAGCCCCTAACCTCTGTAACTAAAGTTTATGCAGACCGATATTACTAGCGAAATAATCGAAGATTGTTAAAAGTTGTTCAACGATAGATATTTGAGGTACACTTACCCCCGGTTTTACGTACACTAACAGTCTGTAAATCTACTGTTGACAGTTGTCAGTTGTTTTTTTTCCTCCTCCGAGAGCACCTACTCCAGGATTAGGCATAAATAAAATTGTCAAGTAACTAACCTATCTATGACCGGAACTAAAGCCGCGTTTTCACGGTCTTAGTGGACTCGGACCGAGTTTACTAAGATGACTACTAAGATGCAACTCGTATCGTGTACACTGGCCATTTTAGTGCACTCATAAAACGCCAACTAGGACCGCGCTCTACTCATCTTAGTTGACTTTGATGCAACAACAAAAACAAAATGGCGTCTTCGCAAGAAATTCCTTTGCCACGTAGAAGAAATTGGTCAGAAAGAGATAATTTGCAGTGTGTGGAGCTTTACGAAAGTGAAGAAGTATAGTGGAATGTGCGTTTGGCATCATATAAAAATAAAGACTCAAATTGTTCGCTTGTTAACCGCAAATGGTTTTTTAACGTGACTGCATCTTCCGTTTTTACTTCTCGAATAAAATTATTCGAAGCACCTAGTTGGTCACGCCTTAAAATCCATTTACGTGTCTATATCCATATCCACAAAAATGAGTGTAAACTACCATCCGAGTGGCTTACAGTTTTAGTTGACTAAGAAGACGCACTCGGTCCGAGTCAACTAAGACCGTGAAAACGCGGCTTTAGATAAGAATATTCTTTATTGTACAGCAAAGCATATATACAAAACATGTAAAGATAGAGACTGTAATTGGCGTGTAACTAACTAACCTCTTCACTGTTTGGTAGTCGCCGCGGTCAGCGTGCAAGAGGTAGGTCTTTTCCTCCTTCGTGAGGGGCCTCTCCAGGATATGGCGCAAGTCATGCTGACTGTTGCGCATGGCCTCCTGGGAGGAGCCCAGGAGCTCCTCGCGGGAGCCCCGGTTCATTCTTCTCTGGAAAAAAGAGAAGAGGCAGCCCTGTACTTAATTTCTAGAAAATAATTACTAAAAACCTATTTAGAGGCTAAGAATTCCACCCATGCCGGGATTCGAACCCGCGACCTCTGGCTATCCGTGCCAGCCCTCTTAATCAGATAGCCAGAGGTTGCGGGTTCGAATCCCGGCATGGGTGGAGTTTTTAGCCTCTAAATAGGTTTTTAAATTTATCCTTAGCACGGATTAGTGCATTAAAAATAAAAATAATATAGTCATGTGGGTGCAGCGATATCATTCCTATGTAAAACCTAACTGCAAAGTAGGTAGTCGGGGCTGTAAGTGATGCAAATTACTTCAGCCAGATGTCACTGCCTGTACGTAATACAGAGAATGTTGTAAAGAGGTTCAAAATTTCACTGACGCCGGTGAGTCGCCCATTAGCTCAGTTGGTAAGAGATCCCGGCATGGGTGGAATTTTTAGCTTCTAAATAGGTTTTTAAAATTATCCTTAGCACGGATTAGTGCATTAAAAATAAAAATAATATACCTATTTAGAGGCTAAAAATTCCACCCATGCCGGGATTCGAACCCGCGACCTCTGGCTATCCGTGCCAGCGCTCTCCCAACTGAGCTAATGGGCTAATGGGTGAGTCGACAATTAGCTCAGTTGGAAGAGCGCTGGCACGAATAGCCAGAGGTCGCGGGTTAGAATCCCGGCATGGGTGGAATTTTTAGCCTCTAAATAGGTTTTTAAATTTGTTCTCTAAATAGGTTTTTAAAAATTGTCTTTAGCACGGGTTAGTGCAATAAAATCAGAATATAAATAATTACCTACTAATCACAAAGAACGTTGGACACAAATACTAAAAGAGCTATGTGAAATATTTTGTAACACGTTTTGAAATTGTGTAAATTTTACGAAAACAGCGGCGAAATACGAAGAAAGTGTTTAAAATGTACACAGACATTCAGTTCTGTCAGGATCGTGGCAAAGTAGCAAACCCTGGTATCGCCCAACACCTCTGTTATACCGGCGTGAATGGGTATAGATATCAATGGATAACACTTTATTGCACGTAAAGAAGGACAACGTAACCATCCCGCAGCGCATGATTCGGTTGATGACAGTTTTAACTGGTTTGAAAACAAACTCAGTGCTCCCTATTTCCATGCAGTGGTTCTGGTTACCTCCCTAGTGTATATGAAAAGCTGTAGCAGACACCCCCACCTGTTACGCAAGGGCGAAGGGGCTGCACATCCCGGAGCGCCACCGGAGCAGTTGCAGAAGTAAATTGCGGTCATCGTTGCACTTGGCGAGATCACAGATAAACTGTAATGGCAAGTACTGTATCTTGGTCACCCTACCATAGCAGATGCACCGCCGCGCGCCTTCTAGCAATGACTACTTGGCTAGCCACCTTCACCTTCAGGTTATTTAACGTTTTGTTGAATCATACGGCTAAATGACCTTCGGCCCTTTAATTAGATGCCGCCGCCTAAAGGACGTCCTAGGCAGTTAATTCGATGGCTAATTTTACCAGTTGCCGCCGACATGTCTAAACATATTGACCAATATTCCTGCGGTCACCGAACTTGACGACGGAGTTTTTATTTCTGTATGGTTTTCACTACCACTTGGTTTCAGCCACTAAAAGCAAAAAACCCTAGCGGACCGAATTTCAATTAAAACTAAGCCCGCTTTATTAATAAGCGCCAATTTAGAAGCGAGCTTCAAACTCAGTTCCTACTAAAACCCGTTATAAACATTGTTCACAAAATTTGTGAGTAATGCAAGCATTTCTTTGCGCTAACCGCTTTCGACAGTTTTATTGTGAAATCAATCCAACTATGAACCATTTTCATCATACATGAATCCCAAAGACTACACGCGTTGGAGATTTCTACCACGATCTCAATAAGACGGTCAGTTATGCAATAAAAAACTTTGTAATCGTACAGACCACAGCATGTCCGCTTTTACATTTTCGTTGCAAACGTCCGTAACGTAACTGAAGAGAGGGCACAAACGCAAAGGTTGATGGGCCGTCGACTGTACACTCTGTACCAGTTAAAAGATTTTAAAAATACCCAATACAAAAAAGGAATATGATCCTTGGAGGTCGTGAGTTCGAATCCCGACATATACTCGTAGTAATGACATTGTTTTCTAAATCTTCTCTAAAATATAAAAATTAATCGCTGAATGTGTTAATCACGAGCACAAATCTCGAGAGCAGCTGAACCGATTTCACAAATTCTTTTTTAGAATATTCCTTGAAGTACGAGGAGGGTTCTTACGGAGAGAAAAGTAAAAAAAAAAGTTATAGAATCGACTGTTAGGCGGTACAAAGTTTGCTGGGTCGGCTAGTTACTTATATTTTTGAAGTCATAGTAGCTAGAACACTCGCTACCTCCGTAAGAAAACATCTTGAGGAAAGCTGAGTGTCTGAGATGTTCATGTACTTTAGAACTTGAAATTGCTAATCTTCTTCTTCTTCTTCAGTCCACTGCTGGACATAGTCCTCCCCTAAAGAGCGCAACGTTGTGCTATCATAGGGCGTAATGCCCGTAATCCCCACGCTGGGCATGCGGGTTGGGGATCGCAGTTCGGTGGAATTGTACAGCAGGGGGCGCTGCTGCCCACCCCCCCGGTTTGTGTCCCTTAGTCGCCTTTTACAACACTCGCGGGAAGACTTGGGTTGGTGCTATTCTCTAGGCCGACCCCGATCAGTAATTGCTAATACACGGTGGTAACTTAGCCCATATTCTTTCTCGGAGAGAAGACCTGTATTAAGATACCTACACGGCTACGTAGAAAAATACTGTTATTGATTGTTTACTTTAAATGAATATATCCTTTTTAATGCACTAACCCATGCTAAGGACAATTTTAAAAACCTATTTAAAGGCTAAAAATTACACCCATTCTGGAATTCGAACCCGCGACCTCTGGCTATATGAGGTCGTGGGGTTAGATGCACGGTAAGGAAAGAGCGGGTGATCGTGCTCTTCCACTATAAAGGGTGATTTTCCGCCGGGCATATTTATATTTTTTATTTCTTATACTCGGAAAGTAGTGTTGTTTTGATCTGATTATTGGGTGGAAAATGCTGCTTCCCTCCATAGAGAGCGAAAACTCAACTCAAAACTCATTCAAATTACTTCCCACCTAAGGGCCGGAATGAACTTCAAAAATAGAACTACTGTCAGCTGTGAAGAGCTTTATGTAAAAAAACTTATAAAAAAAATGCTGCGGCCATGTGAGTTTCTAAACAGCCAGTGTAAACTTTACACTATTTTTATTTTTAATGCACTAACCCGTGCTAAGGAACAAATTTTAAAAACCTATTTAGAGGCTAAAAATTTCACCCATGCCGGCATTCGAACCCGCAACCTCTGGCTATCCGTACCAGCGCTCTACCAATTAAGCCAATGGGCGACTCACGGCATCAGTGAAATTTCGAACCTCTTTACAATATTCTCTGTATTACGTACAGGCAGCGACATCTGACTTAAGCAAATTGCATTACTTACAGCCGCGACTACCTACTTTGCAGTTAGGTTTTAACATCGGAACGATATCACTGTACCCACATGATTACACTATTTTTATTTTTAATGCACTAA
Organism: Yponomeuta sedellus; assembly: GCA_934045075.1. Lineage (NCBI taxonomy): Eukaryota > Metazoa > Arthropoda > Insecta > Lepidoptera > Yponomeutidae > Yponomeuta > Yponomeuta sedellus. The sequence goes on along the minus strand of OW203736.1, from coordinate 11,397,718 downwards.
CCCGTGCTAAGGAACAAATTTTAAAAACCTATTTAGTGTACAAACAGTGTAAACTTGTTTGAGCGGAATATGCCGCAACAAGGCGGTGAGGTACATATATAAAATTTAAAAAGTCGTCATAAATTGGCGGGATACTAATTTGTTATATGTATCTGTAACGGAATTCAAAAAAATAGGTAATAATCTTTTGTGCTAAGATTTGAATATTAAAAATGAGTTATTTTTCTCATATTCGGTCTAAATACCTCGGGAATTGATTCTTTCGACCCTCGGTTAACAATCTTCTATGTTGTATGTGACACAAGTGAAACACTTTGATTGCGTGGTGCAGGAATGTTATGTGCTCGCCACACACGGGTTTTATAACGTTGGAATGCGATTGGTTACGAGACAATAAATAGTGTCAATGAAATAACCTTTACAGTACTAGACAGTACAGGACTATTTCATTGTATAAAAAAGAATATTCTATAAAGGGTGGATTTTTGAGATGGGTCAGTACTGGCAGGTACCTTAGTCGCTATAGTTACAGGAAAACTTTCCTAGGAGCCCATCCCCAACTTTAAAGATATTATGAACTGCATTCACAGATTTTGGAGAAAATGTAGAGTCAACGAAAAAAAATACTCAAATACAAAAAAAATATGTTTTTATGTCAATCGATCCTATTTCGTGTGGGGACCGACACGACTGACAAGGAGTTTGGTGAAAATAAGAATTCAATTAAGGTTTATTTCATTGCTGTGACATGCGGCTGCTTACCTCTTCGGGGTGCGAATTTAAGTATGTTATGTTCGTTACATATTGAAATAAAATATGGTTTTATTTTCATTCACGGTAACCAGGCAAAGACATGACAAACATAGAACACTTTGGTTTATATGAGTTTGCATAATAGCGTCCGCACGTAGCCGCCCATTGTAATGTGGATAGTCCTTTAACGGGAATCTCGTGGTCGTCGTAATTGAAAATTCCAGGATTCTGCGCTAACTACTAAATTACTTCCAAGAGTTTACTTACTAAAATGCCTATTTCAGGGCTGCTAGAAAGTTGTTCTTGCAATGTGTTGTTCTTTTTTTTTATCATTTTATATAGAAAAAAAATAACCGTGCTCGGTGGGCCAAGCTACACCGAGTAAAATAGACTTGACAAAGTGGCAATTTATCACAGAACATAAAAAAAAGAGTAGAAGTAGTGAAATACATGAACATGACCCATTCATATGAAAACCAGTGTGACCAAACACAACCATATAAACCAAACGCACACTATAAAAAAATAAATATTTACGGACATATTACACAGATCTCGTTAGCCCTATACTAAGTACAAATAAATGACTTGTCTTATAGGTGTCATATAGGTTATAAGTCGTTCCAGAGTTTATTTATCATTATAAAATTATATAAAACGTTCCAAACCGCTGCGCCACCGAGACCGGCAAATAAATGCTAAACTGCCAATGGTAAATAAAAACAATGCCCAAAAGGTCTATATCATAAAATTTCTAGTTAAATATGAACCTTTTAGTTATCTGGGCAAGGATCAAAATCAATGGACAACAATGAAATTAAGTTTGACAATAACTCTTTCTTTTGTGGTATCGCTACTCTACACTAGATAGAACTACCACCGCGTCTGATCTTCGAGAAGTTTTATGTCATAGGCCATAAAATCGAAAATTGAAAAACAAGTCTCTGATATGTTGCTACTCAGCCGGATTGGTTTCCTTGTTTATGTCATTACCTCATTCATTTAAAAATACAATGAAATACTACTCACCGATGAACTGTTTCGGTATGATTGGTAAATTTTAGTCTCCAACTCTTATTTTTACATTCTAACACAGCACGAGAAGGCATTTTAGTAGAGTTTTTACGATTGTTTTCTTTACTAGAAACAAACGACAACTGAGGCAAGAAGAACTGTCAGAGACTGCGCATAGGCAATACATTGCTAATGTGAGGCACGCGGGCACCGCCCACTTACGACTTCTACTCTTATTTTATGTTCTGTGCAATTTATATACACACTACACCAGTTAAATGATCGACTCAAAGTCGCTCAGCGTGTTATTTAATGGGCTATGCTCGGAGTGTCTTTAGTGAACATTTGAGAGAATTCGCCAAAAAACTAAGGTGACTGGCATAGCCTATAACTAACAAGAACTGAATCTGCAGGTTTGCTAAAGGTCATTCGAATGGTGGCGTGGTGGCTGGGTCATCTATCTCTCTCCAAAATGATGATGATGATGATGGCTAACCCCTGCGTTATGTTCGTGAACGAGTGCTATTCGTTTGTCTGACCGCAGTACTTGTTTTCCTTACTATTTTAAGGCAATACTAATGGTTTGGCATTTAAAATTATTAATGGTAATCATGTAATGTAAGATGGTAACGGACGTATTAGATTTAATATGAGTTGAGAAAAGATGGTCAGAGTAGAGTTTTTTTTGACCGCTGCCTTTTTCTCCACTACACTACGGCCCGAAGGCAGCGGCTTACATTTTAAATTGTACATTGAGATTCAGCAAACAGAATGTAAATTCTTTACGTTGAAGTAAAATTTATTTTATTTTATATAAGATTAGCAAGCTGTAGGGGCAGTTGAATCGCTCGTAGCCCCAGCTGCCTGAGTGATCTTAAATAATCACGAAGGTTAAGCAACATAGGGTACGTTCATTGCATGGATGAGTGACCGTCTATGACTAACACTAGTGTTATTTTTCCGAGCGGTTCCGTGCTTCGCAAGACACGTTAAGCAGTTGGTGCCGGCTGTCGTCGATAGATGGCTGTCGTTAAGCCAAGCCTTAAGGCGGCTTGATAACTGCTGACAGTAAGACCAGCCACTAGTCATGCAAGCCTCCACCAAGCCGGACTTGGCCCCCGTGGTGGAGTATGGCCTAACCTTCCTGCGACGCAGGAAGAACCCGTGGCCCAGCAGTGGGGACATACAGAGGTTGATGTCGAGTAAGTCTCATCGACCGTTTAAGGACCCATCAATATAGTGACGTTATGTCAAGTAACCATATTTTAAGCCCCTAGAGGAAGCTATTGCATAACGTTTATTTTGCGATCTCTATCTCCCGACCTAGTTGTTACAAATCAAAGTAAAGCCCCGAGTTTTTTATGCTGTGCCATGTTTATGTTATGTGGAAAGGGATTGCGTGGCGAGGCTGTTGAGTGTAAGGAAACGTTTTTGCTCGTTTAGGCGATTCTTGTTAAAGTCTACTAGCTACCGATTTGATGGTCGTAAAGGGTGGGAAGAAATACGGCGATTTTTTCATGGAGCTTATGTTTTTACAAATGTTTCCACAAACAAAATATTAAGACTTGTAGACTTTTAGTCCGGATCTACTTACGGGTGTTGTACGGACCAGGTTTATATTAAGTCTTGCCCGCAGTTACATTTGCGTGAAGCTTAGAATTGTACAAATGAGGATTATTGTATCAATCTAGATACTGATGTAGTTAGATACCCTTAAATCGTTAAGAACCTGTAGTTTTCGGTCTTATTTAGACACGTGTAGACTATAGTATAGACTTGTATCTTGGAGAGATCTGAGTGCTTAGTGCAAGTTTTTTAACTACTCGATCGCGTTAACGTAAACTCATATTTCTATGGCATCGAGGAAGCGCCACCTAGCGACAAGTATGGAAATTGTAATTGCTGAGTGCGAGTTGTAATGGTTTACGTTGAGAAGTGAACACGTTTACCAGCCAAAACACGGATAAACGCGAGTGCGAGTTGTACTGTGAGAGCGTTTTGCCAGTTCTAACGGTTAACTTACTGATACTCAATGCTCGATTAACGCGGTAGTAAATTTATTCGATTGGATCTGTCAAACTCGCACTAAGCACTCTGCCCACACTATCAAGGTTAACCTATTTAACAGGGTGTCTCAGTTTGGGACTAGGAAAATTACTTGTCCTAGTCCCAAACTAAGACACCCTGTACTATGGTAACCAGGCAAGGACATAAACATAAAATAAGACCAAATTGTAATGTTTTCTGGCGTGTATTTTTGTCAGTTCCTTTATGCTGCCTTAACTTCTAAGTACTTTAACCGAAAATCATTACAGAGAGATTGATTATTTGAATATTACTTCAATCAATAGAAGCTACAAAAAATCGGGACATACCTATCCGAATTCGTCTCATACTTCCTCGTAAGTGCTGTTCATGCGCAAGAGAAACAGAAATACGATTCACAGTAAAGAAATCAGCCCATATTCGGCCACTACTGGACATAGGCATCTTCAAGGCACGCCACTACTTCCTGTCCTCGTTCATTGTTCGCCTGCCAGCTCTAGCATATCTATGTAGAAGCATTTTTGTCGCGAAGTGTAGAAATATAAAATCTTCCGCTTCAAGACATTGCTGTTCGCAAAGTCTTAGATTTAATAATAAAATCCTAGAAGAAAGAACATTACAAGGGGCAGAATAAAATTCTCGTATTGCGTTAGGATGCTTTTAAATCTTGCTTGCGCATTCTAACGTTTAAATGACTATGAAATAATGAGTACCTGTACTTTGCAATAAGTTGGGTCCACGGAGTCATGAATTTGGAACTAGGTACTATTGTTTCCGAGAACTCATTTTGACTCAAATGGCATCATTTTTAAAAACCTATTTAGAGGCTAAAAATTTCACCCATGCCGGGATTCGAACCCGCAACCTCTGGCTATCCATACCAGCGCTCTACCAATTGAGCCAATGGGCGACTCACGGCATCAGTGAAATTTCGAACGTCTTTACAATATTCTCTGTATTACGTACAGGCAGCGACATCTGACTTAAGCAAATTGCATTACTTACAGCCCCGACTACCTACTTTGCAGTTAGGTTTAACATCGGAACGATATCACTGTACTCACATGATTACACTATTTTTATTTTTAATGCACTAACCCGTGCTAAGGAACAAATTTAAAAACCTATTTAGAGGCTAAAAATTTCAATTAAAAATTGTAAAGAGGTTCGAAATTTCACTGATGCCGTGAGTCGCCCATTGGCTCAATTGGTAGAGCGCTGGTACGGATAGCCAGAGGTTGCGGGTTCGAATCCCGGCATGGGTGAAATTTTTAGCCTCTAAATAGGTTTTTAAATTTGTTCCTTAGCACGGGTTAGTGCATTAAAAATAAAAATAGTGTAATCATGTGAGTACAGTGATATCGTTCCGATGTTAAACCTAACTGCAAAGTAGGTAGTCGGGGCTGTAAGTAATGCAATTTGCTTAAGTCAGATGTCGCTGCCTGTACGTAATACAGAGAATATTGTAAAGAGGTTCGAAATTTCACTGATGCCGTGAGTCGCCCATTGGCTCAATTGGTAGAGCGCTGGTACGGATAGCCAGAGGTTGCGGGTTCGAATCCCGGCATGGGTGAAATTTTTAGCCTCTAAATAGGTTTTTAAATTTGTTCCTTAGCACGGGTTAGTGCATTAAAAATAAAAATATTGTAATCAAATGGCATCAGTTTGGGTGTACTCGTATTTCCATGTTTTTGACGTCCTCGCCCGGTTAACGCAGGGTGTACTAGTTTGGGACTAGTGGAAGAGATTGTAATGCGTGCAAGTTATTATAACTATCTTCTTCTTTACCTTCTTTAATATAAAAATGAATCGCTGAATGTGTTGGTAAGCACAAATCTCGAGAGCAGCTGAACCGATTTCGCTAATTATTTTTTTAGAATTTTTACAATATTCCTTGAAGTTCGAGGATGGTTCTTACGGAGAGAAAAATAAAAAAGAATTTAAAGAATTGACAGTTAGGCGGTACGAAGTTCGCTGGGTCAGTTAGTAATAAATAAAGACGAAATAGTGTTATCTAGGGCATGTGCTGATAGGTACTGATTTCTTCAAGTTAATATGATGGGAAGTGGTGTGTTGGGAGAACAATGGATTCGTGGCACCAAAACATCAGGGAATAGACGGATGTAGCCAGCGTTGACGATCAAATTCTCTTGAAAAGACGAATATGTAGATCTGACGGCCAACCTTCGTTAGTGGAGAGACATAGGTATGAAGGAGAAAAAATAAAATTACTAACATTTTAGACAAATTTTAAAAGGTGCGCTTTTAAAAATATGTGATTCATATGCCATGTTTTGTACCGACTCAATGCATGAGGGACAGGAAACTTGTTAATTAACATGTACTTAGATTTTAACATAAGAAAATTGTATAAGAAGTTTGCTGCCAACTCTAAGGTTAACATATTACATATTAAAAAGTAACGATCTTATTTATGAAAATCATGATTTCTTGAAAAACTCCTCAGAGGCAGTTCTATGTATTAAAAGTACAAATTCAATGTAATTCAATAATTTCAATGTAATAGCTATGTTTGTATGAAATTAATTCTGTTGCTCAGTAAAGGTCAAAGTTTTCAAAACCTATTTAGAGGCTAATAATTCCATCCATGCTGGGACTCGAACCCGCGACCTCTGGCTAACCGTGCCAGAGTCCCGGCAGGGGTGGATTTTTTTGCCTCTAAGTAGGTGTTTAAAATTGTCCTTAGCACGGGTTAGTGCATTAAACATATAAATATATAAAAAGGTCAAAGTTCTTTGTATTTCTAAAACTTAATGCTACATGATAATTGCTGTATCTTAAGTGGGTATCATGTATGAGACAAACCCTAAATGTAATATCTAAGCAACTACCTACATGGTAGCAATATAATCATCGGATTAGTAAGAATGTGCCGGCGGAAGCAGTCCTTAAAATTAATATATTTTTTCCGAATCCCACACCAACGATGCCATGGGCTCCATGTGTATGAAAAAATAAAACAAATATTTTGTCTAATTAATGTACTGCAAAACCGCTGTGAGCTATTGGATTAACGTATAAGAAAATATGGTAAAAGAAAATGTGGACGTTTTCCTTATTGGTTGAGAAAATCTTACCATAGCCGTCACGTCAAATCTGACGCGAATTCTGCGGTGTTTTTTTCTTCTCCTCCGTTTGATCTTTTTACAGCACAAAAACACAACCGAGCCACAACCGCACATTTTGGTTTAATATTACACAACCACTTTAGGTAGGTAGCATAATTTAATTTATCAACAGCTTTTCATGATTTTCATTCAAGAAATAAATTTACTGTCTCATATTTGTATCTGTCACAATGCCTAGTCAAAGACGGTCAACAAAAAAAAAACATGTGCAAAACAATTATTATTTATCAACAGATTTTCCTAATTGGTTTTCTTTTATCTGATTTTTTCCCGCAACATTTTATTGTATCTGTCATAATACATATACTATGCACTTGTTTTGTCTCCTTTTGAACTGACTTGTGCTTAAAAAAAACATAGCAACTTTGACGGTTTCCCGAAGTACCTTCAGAGCCACTACTGAGTTTCAGATCACTGAGAGTATCTTGCAACGAACTCGAGTCTATTTTTAATTTTCACTCAACACGATTCAAATCCTCGGTACATACTCGTATAACCGAGCTGAGCGACCGGATATGATAAAAAAAATGATTTGATCGTTCGCTCGATTTGAAATTCGGTCTGGTTGACCGAGTACAGAAAAAGAATAAGAATTTCTTTTTATTGTAAACAGATAACCTGTTTGCAGGAGCCTGTTTCATAGAACTAAAATTGTTGGTTTACTCTAACAATTTCATTACATTGCAAAGTCGATTAAGCTTAAGACTTAAGTTGGTCGACTCTCTTCGCGAGATCTACATTAAATTGTCATAATAAACTACGAATTGTACTTGTATGAAACTCGGCTCTGCACTTTTATATTTACCGATCGAAGAAAAATTCAAAAGTGTATTTACAGCTGAGCCAATGCTAAATTTAGTTTTATTTAAGATATGTTTTATTACATACATACATAACCTCACGCCTGTATCCCAGAGGCGTAGGCAGAGACCAGGGACTGCCACTTGCCACAATCCTGACAGATCGCCTTAGCTTGATCAACGTTCATAAGTCATAAGTGTTTCTTCCTTCATCCTCTCTAAATGTCCAAACCAACGCAACATTATTTTCTCAATTCTAGTCACTACATCTCAAATCAGCGTATCCTGTCATTCAAAGTAACACTAAACATACTTCTCAAGGACCTCATTTCTACTGCATTAATTCTTGCTTCTTTTGCCACACCCAAGTCTTGTTACCATGCATAAGTGTTGGGACCAGCCCACAATTATGAATAGCCAATCTAGCTCTTCTGGAGATGTTTCGGCTGCACACAATGGAGTGCAAGGCACCGTTTACACAATTTTTCCCCTTTTACTCTTCTTTCTATATCACCTTCACACTTTCCATCCCTCGTAAATAGGCCCCCAAATAGACGAATTCTTTTACTTGTTCCACTCTTTCGCCTCTAATAGTTATCTTGCACTCAGTCATTTCATCATCTTTTACACATACCAGTACTTTCGTCTTATATTTTTTATTAGTTTACTTAGTATTTGTCTCCTTTATTTCACTTTCAATTAGGCAATCTGCAGTGTCTCTTTCTGAGAAAAAAACATGTGCTCTGAAGTGGGACGCATTCAGCATTAATCAGGATGCATACATTAACAGTCAGGAATTCAAGATAGTTATATTTCTAACGTCATTTCTAACCATCGTTACCTATTCAACTTCGCTTTTCACGCGGCATACAAGTGATACGTTAGCACAATTTTTGATGTTAAATGTGTCGTATTCGGTTATTTTTTGTCATGTAGATCCTCAAAATAATTGCTTTAAAGAAAATTTAAAACATTCAGTTTTCAAGTTAAATCTTTGACTTTCGGGTGATTCAGTGTTAAATTCTAAACAGAATATAAAGCTTTATTTTTACTATGGGATGTAATATACATGTAGTTTTATCGCTACAATATTATTATAGCACAGTGTGAAGCGGTCTCATACAAAATGTATGACGAGCGATAACTTTTATATCTCAAGATGTAATATATATTATATTACATCCCATAGTCAGAAGCCGGCTTAAAAGTCCACTGTCAGCGTTCTGGGAACTCGTCCCAACGGCAGCGGTCCAGACTTTTTTTTTCGAATATGTAAATACTGCTTAATTAATTACTAATAGTTGAAATCATAATTTCTGGTTGAATATACTCCGGGGTAATACTTAACTCCGGGGTAATTTCTTAATTCCTGGTTGCTAGGAAATATTCGGGTTAATACTTTAAGGGATAATGCTATACTCCGGGATATTTTTTGACAAATAGTTAAAAAACGTAATACCATAATTAAATACTGCACTGGAGCATTAAATATACCTACTGAGGTAGACTTTTTAATACAAATTTACCTCCCATGGCTTTTTCCACACATAAGAAGTGTGCTCAAAGTGTTTACAGTTCAAAAAGCTTTGCACTCGGCTGGCGTCGCCGTCACTCCATCTCGTGATCAGTGCTCGGAGCTAAGCCTAAACAAATCCCGATTGGGATCAAACGATGACTAAATTACGACCGATTTGGATATTTGTAGACGGAACACTTAGAGCGTAGCGTTGACAAGAAAAAAACGTGTTAATAAATGCTTCTCAATCGCGAGGTCGTGGAGTCGAATCCTAGCCCGTACTTACCTACCTAGCCTGGACTTTATTTTCTAAGTTATTTCTTCTTCTTCTTCTTCTTCAGGCTATATTATGTAGTCTACGGCTGGACATAGCCCTCCCCTAATGAGCGCCATAGCGCCCTGTCTTCAGCTGTAAGTTATTAAGTCCTCGCCCTGTTACACATTTTTACATTTGTGAAATTACAATATCGATGCCACTAAGTGAAGGAAAACATCGTGAGGGCACCTGAAGAGGTTCAAAAACATCAATCTAGCTTGAAACTGCTAACCCGTGATGTGCATCTTTGTAGCGTACCAAAAAAAGGTTGTTCGGGATTAAAATATGGCGACATCATTTGTGCCATCGACGCGCGCGCTGAAGTAATCGGAACTTCTTTCTCCAATTCATTCATTCATTCGTTCGTTAATTTTTGACTAAAATAATAGGTTTATGTCTATTTTAAACGTCGCTTAGTAGATAATGATTTATGATTTATTTATTGATACTTTTATTGAATTTAAATTTTAAAAATAAAATCGTACAATGCGGTGGATTTAATAACATAATTCGTAGGTATATATACTCGTACGTGCCTATTTTAAATGAAGCCTAGTCTATAATGCTATTATAATCCATAGTTCTATGGATGTGACATGTCTGTACTGTACTGACTGTACAGTAACAGTCAGGGCTAATCCTCGCACGTTCCATTCGTCAGTCAGACAGTCAATGTCAGTCCTCTTTTTTATGAACTCGTCGTGTTTTATTGCCCTGTGGCTTACGCGGGAGTATGAAAGGAGAACAAATAAACAGCATGTCTTTCATTTCCGGCGGATTTCATTGGGTCAAACTATTGGACGCGATCCAAAACGACGGAAAATATTAGATCATACTTGGCTGATTGAAAGAGTACCGAATGTAAGAGCTGCCGATGACAGATTATTAAAAAAATCGTAGAACGTACATTTCTTTTTAATATTTTGTAAGTGTGTAATTCCGGCCTCGCGTTCAGGAGGTAGTGTGTTCTAGCTCTATATGTACCAATGATTTTGGTTTCTAAGTTAAGTAGGTACGTTTGAGAAGTTGTAGTACCAGTCACCAACTATGGAAAAAGGAAAAAAAGGTGAATTATGAGGCTAAGGGCGGAAATATCAGGTCTAACACCAACTGTAACTAGAAGCTGCATTTGAACGGGCCTCAGATAAAATTAATACAAGTGCTTATCTAATTTTAACCCTTTTCAATTAAAAACTATACTTAAAACGCAAATCTTTTAAATGATCTGCTACCAGATATATGTAATATTTAGATCTTAAGACAACTAATATGTAAAAATATTATTATTATTAAAATTAAATAAAAGATTGTTATACTTAAACTACTGACTTTTGCAAAAATGCCGAAATACATCTAAATTAAATTAAAAGCACTTATTTTAACTACAATATCTCCAGTGCCAGCTCATGTGTTTGATATAAATGAGAAATGTAACTAAAGATGTACCTAACTGCTGTTACAACCGTTGACTGGTACTTACTTAAACCTGCACGTTAAGTTCGCCATTATATTTTGTTTACCTGTACACCAAACGTAATAAAAATAATTATATTGATGCTAAATAGGTAAACACAAGCTCCCTAATTAATTACGCCCATTCATTGACGAATGGGCAAATAGCCATCATAAAGACACGTACTGCGGATGCGGCCGTACGTGCAAAGGTACATTACAGTCACCAAAAGTGTGGACTTTACAAAATTATGAAGAAATCATTCAGAAGGTGATGGCAGTTTCATAAATCATTGACAATTTATTATGACAATTCTATGTAATACTTCTTTATAGTAGTTGGCCGGCGCAGCCATCCAGTCAAATTTGAATTAAAACCTAACTGCAAAATAGGTACTCGGGGCTGCAAGTGATGAAAATTACTTCAGCCAGATATCGCTGCCTGTACGTAATACAGAGAATATTGTAAAGAGGTTCGAAATTTCATTGATGCCGGTGAGTCGCCCATTAGCTCAGTTGGAAAGAGCGCTGGCACGGATAGCCAGAGGTCGTGGGTTCGAATCCCGGCGTGGGTGGATTTTTTAGCCCCTAAATAGGTTTTTAAAATTGTCCTTTGCACGGGTTAGTGCATTAAAAAGAATATAAGCTTGATTTAGTTTTTTGAAGAGTGTCGTTACGTTTTGTTTGGTGGCAGTCGTATCGAGACCCGCAGCTAGGCTAGGGATTCGATAAAAAAAGATAGTATTGTTTCTAATACAGTGTTTTAATAAGAAGATCGCTACAGCACAGCCCTTCTACTACGTAACAGTCAACTTTCGAGTAAAATATTCACAATCGAGTAAAACATTGAGACGACTCCAAAGTGTCAACATATGTATGCATAAAAAAGTTAAAATCTACGTCACTCAACTCAGTGGATACTTACATAATAGAACCCCAGAGTGTGTGTACTACATCATAAGGTAGTTAGGTGAGTGATGGTCTGCGTCTGGTACGGAGTTCCGAATGACGTTGTAGCGACAAATGTGGCAAAAAACTTTCAACGTGGTACGCTGGTCCTGTTACCTCAAGAGGTACAAAACGATCGAGTCTCAAGCCTGTACTTTTATAAGCAAAACGTTTTAACATTATAAAAATATAACAATATATTTAGTCAAAACATTATAACCTCCCACAAATTTGGACATTTCTTCTTCTTCTAAACAGAGATTTGATTCATATTTTACAGTACAGTAAAAATCTGCCTAGGTGGGATGACGATCTGCGAAAAACTGCAGGCAGATGCTGGATGCGGCAAGCTGAAGACAGAACGCTATAGCGCTCATTAGGGGAGGGCTATGTCCAGATGTGGACTAGTATAGCCTGACGACCACTACGACGACAGTAAAAATTAAAATGTAAGATAAAAGTTTCTGTAGAATACAAACTGTAATCGGGATGTTTCAGCAATTTACCATTGGAGAGGTAACCTTGAATGTTAATAATTTTATACGAGTAATACCGTTGGCTGTTACGTATATGTAACCGTTATTAGACGATCGACACAACCGATCACTTCAACCCATCACATCAACCCTTGAACGCCTCCACTGCTGGGGTACGGGTCTCTTCCTGCATCGCAGGAAGGTCAGGCGTCAGGCCAACCTCCACCACGGGGGTCAAGTCCGGGTTGGATAAATGTTGTAAGATGGTGGCGGGCCTTACTGTCACAAGTTATCATAAGGCCTCTGACATGGCTTAACGACTGCCATTACGTGACAGCCGGCACCACAGGCTTAACGTGCGAAGCACCCTTGTATATCCCCACTGCTGGGGCACGGGTCTCTTCCTGCATCGCAGGTGAAGCCATACTCCACCACGGCGGCTAAGTGCGGATTGGTAGAGGATTGTTAGACAGTTGCGAGCCTTACTGTCAGAAGCTATCAAGCTGCCCATGAGGCCTCTGACATGGCTTAACGACTGCCATTACATGACATGCCATAAAATTACAGTTGGCACCAACGGCTTAACGTGCCTTGCGAAGCACGGAAGCGCTCGGAAAAAATGCCACTAGCGGTAGTCTCGTGGCATTTTTTGTTTCATTGTATCTTAGCGCTTGAAATCGCCTAATACGCAGTAGGCACGCCTCATGACTAAGCTCATTCTCTCTCTTGGAGAGAAGTCCTGGCACCTGCAGTGGGATATGTTTAGTCTGTTTATGTAAGGATTTACGAACACTATGATTTATCAGTATATTTTATTGCAGTAGATGAAAATCTAGTACGCAATCTATCACCAGCCAACTTTTGCGGTGAGTTTTTGCCAATGTTACTCATATTTACAGTTGCAGCAGAAACCGTGCGGAAATTTTAACATAGTCAATTTGACGAGAATACCTCGAGTTAGGTATTCTCGTCAAATTGACTATGTTAAAATTTCCGGTATGAACAAACCGGACGAATGCGAACGAATCAATGTATAAGTTACAGAGAAGGCTAGAGAACTTCATCGACCTCAGGACCATACATTAGTACTATAAACATGAATATAACTTCCACATAACACACTTGCTCTGGTCTTAAACTAAGATTCCCTGTGCTGTGGTGACAAGGCAAGAACATCACAAATCAAATAAATTTTAACAACAACTTTTACTTCATACTGCAATGTTGACACTGTCCGTATAAGGCGAATAAGAATTATTAAAATATGTTGCAAATTAAAGTGTGTCCGGCTCCCTAAATAAAGTATTGACATTTTTTCGAAAAATATAAACAATCGTTATAGTTATTTCATCTGGTTTTGAATTAAGTCCTGTCTACCTATCTATTTATCTACTAAAATCGAAAAAAAAAGAATAATTCGGGACGTAACCGTATATGCCCTTCACAGTTTTTTTTTTAAGATTGCAGTTTTCATGTAAACTGTGATTTTTCCAAGTTTCCAAACGCGGATGTGGTTCTTAATTCTTTTTTATGTGCAATAAAGCATTCTATAAATCTGTCTCTATTATTCTTATCTTAAAATCTTTATTTCACAATTTTGCACGTAGGAGAGCTTAATACTACTTAGCTTTATCTACCAGCTAAGCTAAGTTTTTGAGAAAAGATCTTTCTATATGTACTTTGCACAGTTTTATTGTACTTTTACAATGTCGCAGTTTTGGTACGTTAACTGTGAGTTTTCCAAGTTGCCGAAGGCTGACGTGGTCTGCGACGCAACAAAACTTCGTAGTTGTTTTACTAATATAATCAGGTGAAATAAAAGAGACTATTGTTTTATTCGCACGATGGCCACTTATAATACTTACTATTTTGAATTACATCTAAATATTTCACCATCACGATATATGCGCGAAGTTTTGACGAAGCTCTTTGTAAAATGGTTTTTTTTATGTGTTGATATTTTTTATTGATGTAAATAAAAGTTACTGATATTTAATAAAAACATAAACTGAAATAAATAAATATAAACTAAATTAATAAATTAAAATACAAAATTAAATTAAAAACTAAACTAAAAACTAATTAATGTAAACTAATATAAATAAATACCTAAAATAAATAAATGTTGACATTTTTGAATTAAATCATTATTCTCTTTTTATAATTGACTAAGCTTTATGCAAATTATTTTAGCTCTAAGTTTCATATGTGATTTTTAATAAATACGTTGTACACTTCATGGGTCTAATTGTAAATTATTTATTAAACTCAACCAAAAATAAAGGTATTTAAAATTACGTTATAAATTATCACGATTGTATGCGTTAAATGCCTAAAATGATCATCACGAGTCATTAACAAATACTATTCTTTTTTTTTTGATGCACTAACCCGCGCTAAGGACAATTTTAAAAACCTATTTAGGGGCTAAAAATTCCACCCATGCCGGGATTCGAACCCGCGATCACTGGCTATCCGTGCCAGCGCTCTTTCCAACTGAGCTAATGGGCGACTCACCGGCATCAGTGAAATTTCGAACCTCCTTACAATATTCTACCATCAATTCATTACAGTTGTACGAGTAAACAGCACTTAGTTTTTCTTCTTTGCAATAATATAGAGTTGGTTCCGGTACCAAACGGCACCTGAGGGAACTGTTTCAATAACGTCCTAATGCGCCCACCTAATTAAAATTATTATTAACTTTCGAAATCACTAATACACGGCAAGCATGCGTGGTGGGTGACTTCTTTTTTAACCGCAGAAGGATGTAAACGACTTGTTATTGAACCTGAAAACCGATTCTTATGAACTGAGATGATTCATCATCAACCCAAATTCAAAAATTCAAAATTCAAATAATTTTATTTCAACGTAAAGAATTTACATTCTGTTTGCTGAATGTCAATGTACAATGTAAAATGTAAGCCGCCGCCTTCGGGCCGTATTGTAGTGGAGAAAAAGGCAGCAAAAAAAAAACTCCACTCTGACCATCTTTTCTCAAATCATCTTAAAACCAAATACATCAGTTGCCATATGTAAACCTAATAAGATTTCATGATTGCCATTAACAACCCTAAATGCCAAAGCATTAGTCAAACGTCTCACAATAATAGGGGAAAACATAAGTGCTACGGCCAGACACACGAACAGCACTCGTTCACGAGCATAACGCAGTGCTCAGCCATCACCAGTCTCAACCATTTTGGAGGGAGATAGATGACCCGAACACACGCTACCATTCGAATGATCTTTAGCAAACTTGCAGTTAAGTTTTTGTCAGTTGTATAATGTATCATATAGTTATTAATATGCAATCACGTCGTCTGTACACACTTGTATTATAAAATATGTTATACTTAGTTGTACTTAACAATAAAATCGCGGTGGAATTGGTTTACTACCCATTATGTCCCCATCGAGGGGCACGGGTCTCGTTCCTAAGGAAGGTATAGGCCATACTTCCCTACTGCTTAACGTGCCTTGCGATGCACGGAACCACTCGGAAAAATGCGTTAGTCATAGACAGTCCATGCACTGAACGCCCCCTGTGCTCGTTTAACCTTCGTGATCGTTTAAGATCACTCAGGCAGCTGGGGCTACGTGCGATGATTACACCACTTTTATTAAACAATGGTTTGAAATGCTCAATTAGACTTTTTCTTTTTATTATAAAAAAAAAATAAAAAAAAATATTATTATTTTATTTTTTGTACAGGTTTGGAGATTTAAGGCGCTACGCGGTGCCAACTAGCTCCACTACTGGAAAAAATAATTTAATCTTTTAATAACGCGTCTTTGGAAAAAGTGATCATCATAAATCCTAATGCATATAGTAGCTTTTTTTAGAACCTACTGACATAAACCTAGGTCTAAGAAACTAGGACTTTAAAATAGTTTTTAGTTTTTTGCCGGAGATCCATTAATCCCTGTGCTGTTGATCCTACTAGAACAATAGTTCTAAAAACAGTTGTCACTATTGTTAACATTACCTAATGATGTTCACTTTTCAAGAAAACGTGTTATTAAACAAGTTATGATTTTTATTCCATTGGTGGCGCTAGATACCACCGAGTAGCGCCTTAAGCAACATTTTTTCTTACTTTGGCTTTTGGGAAGTGGGAAGTTTAGTTGTCGATATAGGTTTTGCGTCACTTCAAGAACACGTTAGGTATGTTGGGTAAATGAAGTAAGTGAGTTATATTATTTCCAAAATATCCTCTTTGATGTAGCCTTAGAACAATATATCTTTAAGTTAATCATACCATGTCTTCTGACAGTAAGGCGCGCCGCAGTCTTGCAATCCTCCACCAACCCGGACTAGACCCCCGTGGTGGAGTATGGGCTAACCTTCCTGTGATGCAGGAAGATACTCCAGGAGTGGGGACGTACAAGGGTTTATATCGACATAAACTCATGCCTGTGTCCTGGAAGGGCTAGGCCAGGGAATGCAAGTACTTTCTAGACATATTTTTTTCAATTGTTTTCGATAAGTTTTTCTTATCTTAGTTTGTTTTACTTGAAACGAGATACTATCATAGTGTTAATATATCACGAAGGACACTTTTTTCTTACATTATATTCTTCTATAGGTATCAGAGCCTTACAAATATTGAAACTGTATAAAATGCTATTAATATGTATTTATATTATTGGTGTATAAAACAGGGAACAAACAATCAATAACATGCAGACTTATAACTACTTCGAACTATCTAGAATGTCACCCAAAGCATAGTGTTTCATCTTACGGATACCGTAAGCTAGCTTACAAAACAAAAGTTCTCTTAAACTGAATATTTAATCTTTGAAATTAATGTAAAGCAATACTTTGACAAAATTACTTCGTTATAAGAGATCAAAGCTAACCGAAATTGTTTTTAAGTGAGAGAAACTTGAGAAAGTTACTTTAATAACTTGTAATATTATTTGAAATAGATTTAACTACATTTTATGATACGCAAGTGTGTGTAGAACATTCTTATACTTTATTGCACACATAAAAACCACAAACATATAAACGCAGAAAAAAGCCACTTTCGGGTCATTCACTGTAACTATCCGCCTTCAAACTTAAATTGCCTGGTTATAACATGTAAATACACCTAGGTTGTCCATTTTCACAAATCAAGGACGAAAGCCTCCGGGGGGAATCGAACCCACGATCTCTTGTTCTGTACGTCAAAGCCAGTTGACCGCTAGTCCAACAAGATAGTCAATTTACTTTACCTTTTAACTCCTGGCCTGGTACAACACTATGCAGCTGTTATCACCAGCAGTTGTCACGGGCATATTCTAAACTTGATACGTGAAAAAAATGCGCGTGGCCGTATGATAGGGGGCGTATCCGCGGGGACACTGCCAATAGCCTAAGTGTATACTACTAATCGTGTTTAGAATAGGGGTGGCTGTATTTTGACCAGGGTTGTTATCGATAAAGTCGAGCATTCATGTTCTTCTTCTTCTTTTCGTGTTAGCAATTCGACCAGTTTATATTTTTCCTGCCTAATAGTTGGCCACTGCAATTGCAGCAGCGTTGGCCTCTGTTCTCAGGTCCTCCAGAGCGCAGGGGGAGGGCACAATGGGAATTGGAGCAGGTGCACCATGTGAGTATTGCGATGAGGCTCCACAATCACATACTTATTTGGTCCACTGTTCGGATTTATTGCGGACTCAGTGAGATCTTTAGATTTTTTTAAGTGTGACCTTTTGTTCTAAGTGTGACCTTTTGTTGATGGTCTTTAGTTTTCATGGATCGGTACAAAAATATAGAATCTAGGTCGCAGGTCAATAAAAAAGCAAATTAAATTTATAAAGTTGCGAAGCTTAATTGTAGGAAAAAGAAGACGCTTTTTGTTGAATTGAGAGTAAATCATTATTATGAACAAATAATGTACGTTCAGAATTATTTTTTTTTGGTGACAACTCTTCTAATACGAGTATATATAAGATAAGATAAGAATATTCTTTATTGTACGTCGTCGTCGTCGTCAGGCTGTACTAGTCCACTGCTGGACATAGCCCTCCCCTAATGAGTGCCATAGCGCCCTGTCTTCAGCTTGCCGCATCCAGCATCTGCCTGCAGTTTTTTGCAGATCGTCATCCCACCTATACTTTATTTTTTTAGGTATTTTAAGAAAGGTAAACAAGCAAAACCACATGATTCAGTGGTAGTCAACATTTTATGTGCAAACCTGTATCAACTGACAGGTACTTCTAAGAGCTTTAGTTAGAAAGTACTAAATTTATTATTATGTGCTTTAGGCCCGAATTTTCAATCGCCAAATAACTCATCGACCGTTTTAGCTGACTTTAAAACGATATTGGTCAGGTAGTTATTCGATGAATCTGGCACCGAAAAATCGGCCCTTGAATTATTGTAGGTGCCAGATTAGTTATTTTATACGTACAATAGAAACAATAATTTTATTTCATAACATTGTTTATTCACTCTCAGAATTACAGGATGACGACGAATCACCAACATGAATAATAAATGAGTCTGTAAATGTATCAATATGTTTATCTAAATTAAGCATTTTGTTTTCCTCTTTAATTACATGTTTCTCACATCTAGACCAATTTTCAGCAGTTACGGTCAGTAGTGCCTCGGGCAATAATTTCTTTAGGTCTACCATCTTAAACGTTTTATTCTTGGCTGCTATGTACCCTTTTACTTGAGCCCATATAAGCTCAATAGGGTTGAGTTCACAGTGATATAGCGGTAAACGTAAGATAGTGACAACAAATTGCTTTGCAAGTTCATCTACCACATATGTTTGGTACTTTGCTTTCTCCGCTCTAACTTTGAGTAGCAACTGTGGTTTAAGGTCTGTTATTTCAAAATGAATATTTTTTTGCCTCAACCAACTCTGAATATCACTTTTTTTAGTAGCTGATGTTGGAGTTCTTTCAAGCCGTCTTGAATGGTAAGGCGCATTATCCATTACCAAAACGGACCCTTGTTCCAATTTTTGCAAAACATTCTTGATCCATTTCTCAAAATTATGGGCGTCCATCTCTGAGTGGTAGTCACCATCATCTTTACAGGCTTGAAAGATCAGCTCACCTTCATTTACAAAGCCACTTGAAGATCCTGAAAGAAAAACTATTATGAACCTTGGTGCCATAGTAGCTTAGTTATTACTTTAGGACAGATACCTTCTCATAATAATAAATAAAAAAAATTATAAATACACCCGTTAACCAAGACCGTACCGAGGGGTAGGCAGAGGTACGAACCACTAGAATTGGGCCCACGTTTTGCCGAGTTTATTAGGTCCCAACGTGACAAGTGGCAAGCCTGTCGCCGTTATACGGGCTCAATTTGTCAGCGAGTGGTGTTAACAAATGTACGTAATTAAAAGTAATTGGGATTCGAACCCAGACCCTCATGATCGAAAGGCAAGGACTCTAACAACTACGCCACCACGCTCTTGATAGATACCTTCTCATTCCTAAATCTATCCTATAAAAAATAATAGAAAACCAGATAATCAATTAATTTACTTTTACAAACACAATCACAAGTAAGTCATAGAACGAGTATGTTATTGTGATTGTAGAAACTGCTAGTAAATAATCACTCACCAACGTGTCCCAAAATAAGGCGTTTCCTTTTGCCACTAGGATCCTTCAAACCTGTCGATAAACCCTGACGATGAGCTTCTTTACTTGACTGAATTGTTGAGTCCTGCCATGTTGAAGATTTAGTATGTCCTGTAAAATATACAATACCTATACAATTGAATATAAATTACTGCACATTGAACTCGTGCACGAGGCTTGTAAAGCTTGATAAGCTTTCTTGATCACACTAATTAAAATATTATTATTATTATTATTAAATTCTTTATTGTACCTGTAAAGATTGTACAATTGGCGGGCTTAATACTAAATAGTATTTTATTCTAGCCATCTAACCAAATAGATGGTTTAATAAAGTTTGGAAAATATAAAATGCAATACTTTTCTTAAATATTAGGACTAATAATACAAATTACCTTCGTTAACCCAAGTCTCATCTAAATAGTAGATCTTTCTCCCCTCTTTTCTGTGCTTCGACATTTCATTTAGATATTTTATACGCCAACTCGCTATCTCTGGCTTATCAATCAGCATGCTTTTGCGGTTGCGTTTTGAATATTTAAACCCCAATTTTTTTAGCACTTTGTACAATGT
The DNA here is from genome assembly GCA_934045075.1 of Yponomeuta sedellus. Classification (NCBI taxonomy): domain Eukaryota; kingdom Metazoa; phylum Arthropoda; class Insecta; order Lepidoptera; family Yponomeutidae; genus Yponomeuta; species Yponomeuta sedellus. The sequence continues at coordinate 11,377,067 of OW203736.1, read as the reverse complement.
TGATCTTGAAAAGTCGGGTAAGCTATCATCACCACTAACACTTTCCAAAATTTTATCAATGGTTGGGATTTCGTTTGCAAAAAAGAACTGGTGCACCTTCCTCCTAACAGCAGATAAGTCCATATCGTCCATGTTTTCAATCAAAGATGGTTTCACTGCTGGCGGAGGAGGAGACTGCACACAGTGAGTTGTTCTGTACTCTTTCGTCACACTATACGCAGTTGGAACTGATACTCCCATTATTTCGGCAGTTTTCTTTATAATAGCTTCTTTATACGGGTAAGAGTCCTTGGGCCACGATTCCTCCACATATTTAAAGATGTTAATCAATATTTGTTTCTGTGATGATCGTAAAGGACCTTTAGCACGCTTTTTCTTTGGAGACGGGAACGACAGCAAACTGCTGGCCCGGCTGGTGCCCGGTAAGGGATCACACATTCTTGCCAATTATCGATAAAAATGTTTCAAAATTCGGTGAAATATCGAGAAAACAACAAAAAAATATCCGCATAAAATTACGCAAATCAAACGTCAGACGTCAAAATGGCGGAGTGTAAAAGCCAACCAAATGTAAATCCATCAAATGACACAGACAGTTGTGCGACAGGCATACTTCTGAATTTGGTCGCTGTGCGTTTTTCACAAAGGTTTGTTATTGCTGCCTTAAGGTATTTTACAGCGTCGCGTTTTTAAATAATTATCAAAGGTTGTGCTACCAACCATTATTCTGTAATTTTACCGTAATCATTTGATAAAAATATTAATTATATTATTAAGGTTAATGTGCAGATAACTTAGCAGTCTAAAATGATTACGTTTTTATGTAGATTTTAAGTAATAAAAAAACTGTGTATAGAAAGGCGACGATAAAAAAGCTTAACTTTGGTTTGTTTACCTTTCTTAAAATACCTAAAAAAATAAAGTATAGTCGGAGGATTATTGTACGTCAGAACATATATTATAAAACATGTCAAGATACAAAGTACAATTGGCGGCCTTATTGCTAAGAGCAATTTCTTTCGGACAACCTTATGACGGAAAGTTGCTGAAGGAAATAAGAGACGGGTAGTCGGTAGTCTTCTCTGTCAAAGAAGACGTGTGAACTGCAGTGAGAAATGTGAAAAACTTGTAGCCTGATAAGCTATGATAACGATACACGGATTTCCACCCTACGTCCCATCACTAGCGACTTTGTTCCGTTCGCTAATGTCATTACCGTAAGTCCGCCGTTCGACGGTCGGTAGGTCGATATGTTTAATTTTTGTTTACATCATGCTATGTGCTACGTATACGCATCCCATGAATTTAATCAGCAAATGATTGGAGCATATGGTACGGAATTCGTAGAGGTAATGTACTACAGGGTTATTTTAAAAATGAAAACTTCCTGAAATATGTCTGTTACGGTATGTATTTTAATAACTTTTGTTATGACTTTGGAAAATTTTGATTTAATATTGACACAGAAAAAAAATTTAAAGAAAAAGTAACTATCCATCGTAAGATTGTCTCGAAGAAATTGCTTTTAGCAATAAGGCCGCCAATTGTACTATTTATATTTATTTTGTATTTGTTATTTTTCCAGTATACAATAAAGAATATTCTTATCTTATCTTTTTACGGTTTTCTTCTTTAGCTAAAAAAAAAATGTTAATAACCGCGATTACCCCTGTTTAATATTAAACGTTGCATAGACTCGGCCGCGCAATGTACAGTCGACAGCACACTAACCTTTACTCTAACCAGTAACGTTATGAGCAACTTTACAACAAAAATGTGATGAAAATGTTTTGCACCGGAACTTCAATAACGCTACGGGCGATTTTACAACAAAAATGTATAGTTTAATATGCCGTCGACAGTACACAGAGAACAATCATCCATCGCATAAGGCAGCACTCGAGTTAAGTTGTCATAACAATGTAACACCACTTTTATGTTTGTACTGCGGAGCGCTCGCGATGGCGTAGGGCTTCGAGACAATATTGTTCAGGAAAAGGTCTTTGGATTTCTGCCCTAAAGATCAAGAGACTCAAAGGGGTTTGCAAAAACATAATTCTAGGGTGTGACGCCTAGAAACAGATTTTCACTTTAACTTTCTATAACGTTTTCTACCTAACTTGTCGGGTTCAACGTTTTACTGAACCGAAATATTATTCAACCTTTATAGAAGCAGGTATTTACTTACCATTGAATATATAGACTTATTTTGATATATAAATGCTTATGAGAGGTAAGTGACTCATTTGTTGTCATCAAAAATTATTTATTCCGTTCATTTCATTCATTCATTTATTTATTCAGTGTATGTAATTATCTTAAAGCTAAAATACAAACTAACGCGAAATAATCACATCAAAATGTCTAAAACTAAAATAAAATCAAGATCGTGGCAGTCGCTAAGCCATGTCAGAGGCGTTCTTGACAACTTCTGACAGTAAGGCCCGCCACTGCCTTACAAACCTCTACCAACTCGGACTTGGCCTGTGGTGGAGTATGGTCTAACCTTCTTGCGATGCAGGAAGAGACCCGTCCCTAGCAGTGGGGACATACAAGGGTTGATATCGATATCAAAGATCACAATAGCAAACAATACAAATAAAATGACAAAAAACTGTCAATCATCTTATGATAATTTTTAAGTTGGTTAGAGTCCAACTGGTTTTATTTTAATTTGCCTTCATTTGGGTTTCACTTAGGAATCTTTTATAACGCTTCGTACAAATACATAATCTCGAGCCAAAAGGGTGCGCCTCGCGCCTCTTCCTGTTCCAATTTTTCTCACCCATGTAACTACGTCATACGTAACACTATGGCCTAGTGCGGAGACAGGTGACCAATTTCCTGTTACAAACGATGTCAACAAGGTTGTGTGTAACCGTGTAACTGGATTTGCGGGCGCTGCAGCCGCGGTAACGGCTTCGCGTCCGGTCTGCGCTCAGTCGCCTAAGCTGATTATTGTGCTGAGATGCTCAAACTACAGTTTTCTTTGATTTCTTTTAGTAAGTCATGTTTGTGGCCCACCGCTGCGTAAAGGCCTTCCCGCCATCCACTGCCATCTCCGCCTTGGCCGCCCACGTCTGTGATATCCAATTCACCCCCATCTATCTAACACTATGATTGATGTGGCCTGCTCAATTCCACTTGAGTTTTGCGGTCATATCTCTAAAATCAGTGATTTTTATTCTAGAGTGAAGCGTGGTATTTCGGATTAGGTCAATCCTTCTTACGCCCTGGATACTGCGGGCGTAAGAAGTATTCGCCGTCTCCGTCTACCCGTTGGCAAACCTTGAGCCTGGTCTTCTGGTGTTCGGTCGTAGGTTTCTTTCATATATATTTTTATTTTTTCGGTCCTGTAACTCTTAGAATACTATAGAGCCGCAACCACAAATGGTTCGCCGCAATGTCGGTCTTAATCATGGTCATGATTATTTCAAAGGGACCTAGGCTCACTGAAAGATAATGCTATTAGCTAATTAGTATAAGTTTAAAATTACATTGTTTTACAATAAAGAATTAAAACCTTAATAATTATTATAAAAATCTCGTGTCACGAGGTTATCAATTGCTCCGAAAATGGATAACCGATTTTTATTTCTATTTGGTAGAGAAAAGGGAATAGACTAAATTAATATGGCAAAACAACGTTTGCAGGATCGGCTAGTAATAATATAAGAATCTTGAGATTACGTGTTTACGATAATTCTGGAAGCAAATATTTAAATTCTCAATATTAAAATGAAATCTCAGTAAAACTTATTAATTTGATTATGTACTTGCTGTGTGTAATCATTTGTAATGTTTTTCAAATAAAGTATATTCTTATTCTAAATATAATCATATTATGTTGCATATCAAGGTAGGCAAAAAGGTACTCATATAAGTACTGTCTACGTGTGTCGTGTATGTCACCTAGCAAGCTATTTCTAGCTGGCTAGGTGACTAGTAGGTTACTAGTCTAGTTTACCTACTACCTACAACCTACTAGACCAGTTTCTAGTTGGCTGGCTTAGTGTGTGCCTTTCCTGATATTTGCAACTTTATTTTAGTAGTATGAATTACAAAAACACCATTCCTCTAAAGCACTCCTTAGAGGCTGTTTATTTAATCTATGGTTACATTTTTTAAATCTAGACCACAGACTACTTTAATCAGCGTTTTTCAAGTGTTTTACGGAACCGTGTTTTTAGATAACAGACCGGAAGGGTTGTTCGTTTAAACAGGCAAATCCTTCAGTAAATACACTGATGATGATGATTGATCCGACCGATTTCGGCCATGGCGACCACTTTGACCCCTAATCACATATGTGGCGCTGGTGCGCTCGAAGATGGCTTATGTAGCCTATCTTCGCGGCGAAACTCCGTGCACACTGAGGGCACAGACAAGACAAGAAACCACTAATTTTCATTTATTTTGTCTTTATATGTATTTGTCACGGAATATCACTCTCACTAGCCACTAGTCTTGCAAGCCTCCACCAATCCGGACTTGCCCCCGTGGTGGAGTATGGCCTATACCTTCCTCAGGGAAGAGACCCGTGCCCCTCTGTGGGGACATAATGGGTTGATGATGATGATCTCTCTCACTTTCGGTTACACGTCACGTTAAGGGTACATTCCCGCATGTTGAGAACCGGTGAATGTCAATGTGGGGACAGTACCGATGGTCACCGTATGACCGCGGCTCCACGACAGCGGACAAGGCAAATACAGCCTTGATAACGAGCACTACATAATATGATTTGATGTACTGATTCACAAATAAAGTTTAATAAAAACTGTATTTGCACGGATATTTACTCGTTTTACATTTTAAAATTTTCCGACGTTTCGGCACTTTTGCAAGTACCGTGGTCCCGGAAAACTTAGGTGACAGGCGTAAGTATTTTTGAAAGCAGTAACTGTTAGTTTACTACCCTCGGCAAAAATTACAAGAGAAAATTATGAAGTTACGTTCCAAACCAACTATTTTATATAAAGTCAACAATATTAATTATTAGTAATTAAAATTAAAATTAAATCTATAAACCAAATTATTTTACATGAACTCAAAAATATCGATTATTAGGTATTGAAATTAACATTCACTCTACAGTCACACTTCTAGCAAGGGGGTCTCATGCACTTAAGCACTGGTCCCCACGCTGTAGGTATGTTCCAACCACGATCTCTATTGAAATTTGGATGCCGGTGGATAAATAAAGTTTAATGCATACGCAGTTGTTAAATATGCTTGTTATCTCGCTCCTATTCGGAATTTCTCTTTCTATGCGAAGTTTGCATAACATATTTTAAACTTTCGCGACTAGAATACATTGTTAGAATATGTTCGGGGCTTAATCGCGTCGTAATTTATTGCTATTTTACCTCAACGTCTCGACGACGTTACAGTCATCGTGGTCACAAGAAGACTGATGGCTGGTATCCGTTCGCATCTTTCGATGTGAAATAGCAATAAATTACTACTCGATTAAGCCCCAAAACATAACATTAACATAACATTTACATACAAGCACATACATTCTTTCTGGCCCCACACTAGGATACCCGGTGTCGCGGTAACCAGAAACAACGACATCACAAACATGTAAACATCCAAGACCTGGGCTTTTTTTTTGGTCCCAGCCGGGATTCGAACCCGGGACCTCCCGCATGGCAGGCAGACGCGCCACCGCTACGCCACAGATGTCGTCAAAATATTCTAACAATATGCGAAGTTTGTCATCAATGTCTACTTTCTGTTTTCACCACTTTGCTGCACACAGCATAATAAATGACCAATATACCGAGGTCATGTCTGTCTTAAACCGTCTACCGTGGCGAATTTCTGGCGAGACTTATTAGAAGATTATACTGTTAAAGTATTTAAAGTTGGTAAGTACATTAGACTGATTAAAACCTAAAAGCGAATGCTATGTTGATTTTGGAATGAAATCTTGATTGATATTTCATAACGTAATGAAATGATGATTTAACTAAGTGATTAAACTTTGTTGGTAGATTTCTATTCTAATATCACTTCATTATAATACCTAAAGTATACGAGTTTTAGATGAGAAACAAAACATCAGATACTCTACTTAGTTGCAGTGGGTATATTCCTACCTACTCCCGTCTTTCAGTGCTATTCATCCTAAGGTTGTCTGGAAGAGATCGCTTATAGCGATAAGGCCGTCGATCGTATACTTTGTAACTTAGATACTTAAGTTTTTCATGTACTCTCAAAATGCCTGGTGTGCAATAAAATGTATTACAATGAGTATTGTGTATTAATCTAATCTATGTTTAAGGAGTTTGAGTATTATTTTAAAAACTTGGATTGGATAATTCTACACTAGATGGGGCGTGTTATTCCATGGAGTTAATAATTTATAGAATTAAGTAAATACAATAATTTATTATTTAATTAATTCCTCAGCTCGTCGATCCAGCGTCCTGGTGGGCGACCTACGCTGCTTTTACCAATTCGTGGTCTCTTTTGCACCCCCTCGACCATCGGTTGCTAGGCGTATGTGACCACCTACTTCAGTTTGCTAATCTTAAAGGCTACGTCAGGCTGGATGAGGATAGACAAACCTTAAATATATTTTTCTTTCTTTCTTCTTTCAAATACACCCAGATCGAACCATGTGCACAAGTGCACGGTGACCCCCAGTGGGAATCGAAACCACGACCTTCGGCATGGTAATCAGACGCGACACCGCTAGACCAACAAAGCAGTCTGTTTCAGATATTGTGTCCTACATGCAAGGTTACAAACGTGAACTTTTTGTAACATTGGACTGGTTCTTGCGGTTAAATCGCAACTGCCTACCATGCGAAAGGTCCCGGGTTCGACCCCCGGCTGGGCACAAGAAAACCCCCCAGGTCCTTGATGTTTACATGTTTCTGATGTCGTTCTTTCTGGTTCCCACGACACAGGGTATCCTAGTGTGGGGCCAGAAGCAATGTATGTGCCAGTATGTAAATGTTATGTTAAATAATAATATATGTTTTCTAACCCACACTTCTAACAGTCAAGAAAACCATCGTGAGCAGACCGGAGTGTTTGACATGTTCGAACACCTTCTTCAGGGTATATTAGTCCACTGCTGGACATAGCCCTCCCCTAATGAGTGCCATAGCGCAATGTTGTTTCATCATTGGGGTTAATGCCCATAATCCCCACGCTGTGTTATGCGATGTGTGTGTCCCACGTGTTCGAACACCTAAGTGCTTGAAATTGAAATTGCTAATCAGCGGTAGATAATCGTGGGTATTAAGACCATACTCTCTCTCTGAGAGAAGGCTCGTGCCCTGCAGTCGGACGTTTATAAGCTACTTAAACGACTTACAAAACACTGTGTCTATTTAATAATAAATAATAAATATTCATGGACATATTACAGAGATCTCGTTAGCCCTATAATAAGTACAACTAAATGACTTGTGTTACAGTAGTACACATCATAAAAGTCCCTTCGTGAATCTATGTTCGCGCAGACTAGGAAGAAGTGTAACGAAAGTACCCGAAGCTATAAGTACATTCACCGATACGGTTAAGGTGCAGAATTGATTGCCGCAGTAGCGCTACCTATTTCGCTCAAGCTAATATTGCCAAACTAATAGTCACCTGCATCGATGACGTTGAATCAACCAATAGCAACAAAGGCGCGCGGCCTGCCATAAAATGAAACTATCTGATTGGTCGATCAACTTGCCGCACTTCCAAAATTTGGTCATCTGCGCACGTACATCCGCGAGACTTATTTCTTGTGTAGCACTGTACAGGTGCTAACTCGACGATAGACTTAATACAATAAATACATAGACAACATCCAAGACGCGAGACAAACTAGAAAAGTTCTTTTCCTAGTTTCACCCGGACGGGTTTCGAACCCGAGACCTGCGGTTTTACAGTCAGCGTGCCAAACCGCTGCGCCACCGAGGCCGTCAAACTACTCTACTCTACTCGAAGGAAATGTGCACTTTGTGGTCTTAGTCAAAGTTCAACTTTATTAGGGAAAGTAAAGTATAAATTTTCAACGAACCGTCAGCTTTTTCTTCACAGATATAGTTTCTGTCACTTGAAAAGTGCAAAGTAAATCATATCCAACTTGCGTTCACACCGCTTATCGTTTTTTGCCCACTCTCCTTCGCTTTAGCCCAGAGTATTTCTTGGCCGCGCTTTTCTTATGAAACGCCATTACCTACAAGACAACAGCTTCTAGGAAATGGCCTTTTGCGTTCAAGTACCTACATATTTTTCTGAAACATCCAAGTGACAGCGACTTAACGAAGTTTCAGATCTAAAAATGTAGGTTTATTTTTAAATAATTTTCGTGTCAGCAATCTCTTGACGTGCGGCCAAATACCGGCTTTTATAGGACGTATGTGCAATGTCAATAACGTTCATTTTCCCATAACTACGTAATCGAGTAAATGAAAAGCGCATCACTTTTGCTGATATAATTTTGTATACTTTAAGCTAGAATGAAGCAACAACTCTATATCTTTCGAGTTAGATTATATATATTATAATATTCCTTTTTTATGTACAATAAATTAATATCCTCTATCTATCTAATATACAAAAATCTTGAGTGACAGTGTTTGTTACAGGACTCATCGGAAAAGCTTCACCGATTATTACGTTTTTTTTTATCCCAACAAATACAATTATATTAATTGAATTTTTGCAATTATATTAATTTTTCATTTCCAACTATTTTTGTTCTGTTTTTAGGTGTTATTATAATTACTACTTTTATGGCACTTAAGTTTTAAAAATAAAATCTTACTATGCGGCCGATTTTATGCCATAAGCATTTTCTACCAGCCAACCGCAGGAGGTAGACGAAAAAGTGTTACTCACAAAGCAAGAAGTAAGTTAAGATAAGATTGTTCTTTATTGTACACCAGAGCACATATTATAAAACATGTAAAGATACAAAGTACAATTGGCGGCCTTATTGCTAAAAGCAATTTCTTCCAGACAGCCTTACGATGGAAAGTTGCTGAAGGAAATAAGAGACGGGTAGTCGGTGCAAATATGAATACACTACTTATATAAATAACAATATACCTACATAAACAGTTACACACATAGTTACGATAAACTTACATAAATACGTTATAATAACAATCTACGCGATGAGGGAATATATACAATATTGTGTTCCTATATGGAGACATACGGAAAAGACAAAATGAAAAGGACAATGCACGAATACTAAACTTGCAGGGACAGATAAAACTCCTTAACCTTGCTTTTAAAGACAGCTGAGGAAGGGGAGCGCCTTATTGATACCGGAAGATCATTCCACAGCCGAGTGGCCGTTACGGTAAACGAGTCGCTGAAGAACCTCGTCGAGTGAGTTGGAGTCTTCAGCGACATATTCAGGTCAGACCTTAATGCCCGGCTGTGGGAATCACCGAGGCAGGTAAAGCGCTCTTTAAGATATGAAGGAGTGCCTACATACCTGTAATATCAACCCTTTGTATGTCCCCATTGCTGGGTCATGGGTCTCTTCCTGCATCGCAGCAATGTTGGGCCAAGGGTTGGGCCCTTCTTTATGATCTGAGGTTGGGCCTATAAGACGTACACACCTACCTAGTAAAAGGCATCAAAAGTGACCAAACACAGAACGTTTATTACCAAAGGCCGGTCCGTCTATCCGCCTACTGGATTTGCAAATTGTCTAGCAACCCCAGTGGGAAGGTCAATTCACAATCGCAACGCATTTGTATCCTATTTCAATCAATCTCTACTGACAATGAAGCGGTTGTCATCTGAGCGGTGGCCCTATTCTCTAAGCTTGTCGAAAACCCCTCGTCCAATTCGAGAGGGACGGCAACACACGAAATAAGATTTAAAAAAACGAGATGGAGCGATTACGAAAAAAGTTTGATATTAATTACCGAAAAAACTGTAGATTAAACTGTACTTAGAAAAGAGGTAGTTTTGTAGAGCAAAAAACGGTTTCCTAATATCTCTATCATGGGTAATTAAAGACCAAGAACATAAGGATAAAAAAATAGCGTTTACCGTGATACCGTTTCTGCAAGAACGGCTGTTTTGGCAGAAACGGTATCACGACCTCAGTTTTTAAAACCCTGGTCCTAGCTCTTACAAATCACAGTTTTCAAAAATCTCTATTAACTGTTCTGTGCTCCTGATAGGTAACTCACCTTGTCTTGGATGGTTTTTTTCATAGCAAGCACGTGTCTTTTAGTAACAGCCGTCAAAAGTCGACCACTGTCAAAGTCTTCATCCCCTTCATCTTCAGACGATACACGGTCGCGTTAGAAGGGCCTTCATCCAAGAATGCCGTTCGAAGTCTATCGTAAAATGAAATCGTAAAACAGACTCGTTTTAGACAGTATTTTTTTCCAATGGTGGCAACTCGCCCTAGTTATATTCGGGAAGTCCCTTAGCATTCCGTAATAGGACCCAAGTTTCACGGGTCACTTCTCGTAACTAGATTGATGGTGCAAACGACCGCAGGGCTGGAGACGGACATCCTTACCCATCATTAATGACAACTTGATGTTACTATTACTGTCTCTTTTGTAATTTACTGTATTGGACTTAATGTACCTACATCATAATCAGCCTATAATTTGAATGTCACTGTAAGGCGCCTCTCTTTGAGAAAAGATGAGGAGTTTTTCCTCGCTGTCTTTTTCTTTACTACATCTCGACCTGAAGACAGCAATAGCGATAACATTGACATGCAATAAACAGAATGTAAACAAAATGTGTACCATTACCGGTTACCTCAGGCACTGACTGAAAATCAGCGCTGAGTCAGCTGCCTTTTGTGGCAATTTAGACACATCACAGGCTAAACCTATGTCTTTTTTGTTTCGTTTATTGTATACGAGTATTTCGTTTATTTCTGTTGTGCTAATTTATCTGGTCATTTCGTTTCTGTGATGTGTTTTGTTGGTATAATAAATTAATGTCTTTCTTCTTCTTCTTCTTTAAATTCTTTACGTTGAAATAAATTTCTAATTTCAATACTGATTTTCAACGAAACTCTCATAACATAACCTGTTTCCTGGAGATGAATATAAGATCAGTGTGGGTATACGATGACGCGAGTCATGCGTTTTGTGGCGATGAAAAGTCATAATTTGACAATTAATGTACTGAAAGTCGCGACTTTTGACTCTAAAAGGCGCCACTCGCGTCGTCGTACTACCCAGGCTGGGTTAACCATTAACCACAATACTGCCAAGCCTCATGTGCTTCATGCATTACTTGTTGCATGCACGCACTGCATGCATGCATGTCGGTTTCAGTTACCTACTTTAATTAATGTTACTCACATTCTTTTAAAGTGCTCGACAGTGCTACCTAGCGCCACCAATGGAATAAAAATCATAACATTTCTCAAAAAGTGAACATCAAAAATCTTAAGGGTAACTGTAAGTTCTTATTGTATAATAATAAATAAATAAATAAAAAAAAAATAAATAAATAAAAAATAAAATAAATCCGAAGATTGCAGGTTCGTGTCCTGTCACGCCAAAAATCTTGTTGAATAGTATGTGAATATATCAATAATAGATGGTTAATGGGTTATTCTGTATTTATTAATTAGATTTGTACAATAGGTACACACTTCTACCGATGTCAAAAATATGGCTTCTTAGAAAAATGAACCATAGATTAGTCCACGTCGCCGCCGTTGGATCTCCTTGCCTATGCGAACATGTGCGTGAGCAACCTGTCGCAACTATTTTTAAAACCTACAGTCTAGAACCTAGGATCAACAACCTAGGACTTTTCTAGACTTCCGCTTAAAATGGTATTTTTTGGAAAAACTGCTTTAAAGTTCTAGATTCCGGGACATAGGCTCTTGTCAGTAGGTTCTAGAGCTACGCTATTTTACTTTATTTATTAAGGTTTATGATGTTCACTTTTTCCAAAGACGCATTATGAAAGAAAATAATGTTTGTTTGTTAGATTTTAAATAGGACAGATAGAGAACGCTTTATTGAACCACCAGAAAATAATATTACAACCAGGATTTCTTAGATCTAAGTAATATTATACAAATTATTTTATTGAAGATTCATAGAATACATTGGAGGTCTCATCGCTTAAAGGAATTGGTTTTTATAAATCAGCTTTTTATTTTATGCGCTATTTTACCAATTTACAAAATGGCGTTTCCACATGCATGCGTAAGGCAGTTCTAATATCGCAATGATAGCCGTGAAATGAATTGCAAACTGAATGGCTGTATTGGCGACTGATGCCTACAAAGGAAACTTTGCCTATAAAGTAGAAACCCATTAGTCAGTGAATAGGCGTCTCGTTTACCTAGGAGATTATCTGTTGAACTGATTATTAGTAGCAGTCGATGGAGAGCATCTGTAATTAGCTAAGTGGAGGCTTCTTCACAATTCATAAGTAAAGTTAAACAAGGTTTGTGACTGACCAATTAAAAAATAACAAAAAAAGTCGATAAAATTTGCTTTTACAGACATGGTTAATTAACCCTAGAGTGCTCGCACTATGAGCATTTTGCCGCCCGCGGCACAATTTTCATTTTATTTTGGTCACTATGCATTTGTCAAGGTCAAGCTTCCGTGTAGCTGCCCCTACGTCCCTCGCCTTCAAGTGTTAGAAATAAAAATTAAATCAGTGCGCGGGTGACCGCAGGAGACAAAAGTTATTGGGGGTGTGTCGCGTTTGGCGGCAAATTGCTCACCGCGCGACTACTCACGTAAGTGAAGTTTGTGGGTCTTAGTTTTTACTACTGTTGAAATATTATTTGTTTTCATTGCTTATAGGTATATTTTAACGTAAATATGGTATGATATTAATTTTAGTTTGATTTAATTAATTATTGGGAAAGAAATTGGCCTGGCTATGACTCGACCACATATCGTTAGAAGATCCGACGTGAACACTTTACAGAAACATATGAGGTACCAAATCTCTATTTGTGCCACCTGAGTGCTTAGTGCGAGTTTGACAGATCCAATCGAATAACTTTACTACCGCGTTAATCGAGCATCGAGTAGTGATTATGAGTAAGTTAACCGTTCGAACTGGCAAAACGCTGTCACAGTACAACTCGCACTCGCGTTTATTAGTGTTTTGGCTGGTAAACGTGGTCACTTCTCAACGTAAACCATTACAACTCGCACTCAGCAATTTTAATTTCCATACTTGTCGCTAGGTGGGGCTTCCTCGATGCCATAGAAATATGAGTTTACGTTAACGCGATCGAGTAGTTAAAAAACTCGCACTAAGCACTCAGAACATCAAAATATACCCTCAGTTCGAGAAGGTATAGGCGCAGTATGTCCATCAAAGAAAAATAGAAGGACAAAAAAAAGGGTGCAACAGATGTGCAAAGTTACTGTGCAACGGACATTGCATGTACCTACATGTGCCAGGATTGTTTTGGTAAAATACACGCTGTAGATGATGAAAACGCATAATTTTGTTATTAAGTGTAATTTTTAAATTTTTTTAAATCAAAAGCTACCTTTTGAGGTTATAGGGAAGAGCGGGTGATCGTGCTCTTCCACTATAAAGGGAAATTTCCCGCCAGGCAGATCGTATGCCTGGGGACGGCCGGTCGTTGTTAGTCGGACGTTATATTTATGGTATGTCAAGTGAAACACCTTGATTGCGCGATGCAGGAATGTTGGAGTTTGTAGTGCGCGCGCAGAGTTGACTCAGAGTTGACCTTGCTAGCCACAAGATTATCATAATTGCGTTCAGAGTTAACGTTGAATCTGAACGCAATTATCAACCGCCACCGGCGCGATCTGCTTAGACGAAACATGCCATAATTTTTCTACTGGCTTGGAATGTAAAATAAGAATAATAATATATTTAATTTTTTACTTCAATTACTAATAATCAATATTGTTATCTTTATATAAAATAATTGATTTACCTATTTTGGAACGTAACTTCATAATTAACTTTTGTAATTTTTGCCGAGGGTAGTAAACTAATAGTTAATGCTTTCAAAAAGACGCCTGTCACCTCAGTCATCCGAGACCACGGCACCTGTAAAAGTACCGAAACGTCGGAAAATTGTAAAAATATAATAAACGAGTGAAATCCGTATTAAAACAGTTTTAATTATGTCTAGTACTCGTGTTAACCTTATAAAATACTACAACATTTACATGCAGGCATATACATTGCTTCTGGCCCCACACTAGGATACCCTGTGTCGTGGGTACCAGAAACAGCGACATCACAAACATGTAAACATCCAAGACCTAGGTTTTTTCCAATGTTTCGACACTTTTTCAGGTGCCATCCGTCATCCGAGACCACGGAAAATTGTAAAAATGTAATAAACGAGTGAAAGCGGTATAAAAACAGTTTCAATTATGTAAATGTTATGTTTATGTTTACTGCCGCAGTCATATCTGTTAGTTAGACCTGAGATTTCCGCACTTAACCTCATAGTTGGGCCATTGTACGTAGCAAGCGCCGAGGTACGCTAACACCTCAGGCACTAGGATTTCCTTACGATGTTTTCCTTCACCTTTAGCGAGTAGTATTACTAAATGCACATAACTTAGAAAACAAAGTCGATTTCCTTACGATGTTTTCCTTCACCTTCAGCGAGTAGTATTACTAAATGCACATAACTTAGAAAACAAAGTCATTGGTACATGCCGGGGCTCTACACCGCTCCGCTACCACCGCTCGGGCTCAGTGGTGTGTCCTGGGAGAGGCCTATGTCCTGCAGTGGGCTGATACCTGCTTATTATGATGATGATAATGAGGACTCCTCAAAAGCAGCTTAAACTTGTTTCTTGTAAGAGTAAGAGAGTAAGAAATGTTTATTCATAAGCCATAACACCAAATATACCATACAATATGAATGGCAACTTTAAAAAATACATACAACCTAACATAGACTGTAATAATATATTAGACTAACATGTAACCTGTAAAAGCTTGTCATCATTATTGCATTCTTAATAAGTTATTATTTCTTTTTTTTTTTATTAAAAAGTAACCGGAACCGGCGTGCGTGCAAGCACCGACTTAGGAACGTTGATGAAGCGGAGGTGATCTGTCAGGATCGTGGCAAGTGGCAGTCCCTGGTCTCTGCCTACCCCTCTTAGATACAGGCGTGAGGTTATATATGTATGTATTTTAATACTTTAAGTGTGTTGAGTAGTGTATTTGAATAAATGTTTTTTTAATATCAAATTGTTAGGTATAAATTTTGCCGCCTGTAACAAATAAATAAATCGTAATAAAAAGAAGCGACAATAAAATATCATCTGACACTCCCTTGAATCTCCACTCCACCCACAACCTTTCTGAACATTTCCGTCCACATAAAGTTGTGTAAATAAATTACTCCTTTGTGTACAACTCTGTTGTAGCTTGGGGAAAAGGAATAAATTACCGTCAAGATGATAAATTAAAAAATATGTGGTCAAAAAAAGAACGTGTGTTTGATTCGTCCGAAGGCAACACAGTAAATAGGTACCTATACTGTTATTTATATAAGTAGTGTATTCATATATTCATATTTGCACGGACTTCCCGTCTCTTATTTCCTTCAGCAAATTTCCGTCATAAAGTTGTCTGGAAGAAATTGCTTTAAGCAAATAGGCCGCCAATTGTAGTTGTGTCTTTACATGTTTTTTAAGGGGAGGGCTGTGTCCAGCAGTGGTTACATAATATAGCCTGAAGAAGATGAAGAAAAGAATATCGTGCAGTTAGCGTTCATTAGGTAACCCTTCACACTTTATCTCTCTCTGAGAGAAGGCTTCTGCGTAGGAGTGGGCTGTAAGTAAAGTATGGTGAAGTAAAGTAAAAGTTAGTAAAAAAGTGTTTATTTGTGCAAACAAAACCATAAATACAACTCTGTATGCAAAGTATAAATAAAATAAGATAAGCTCAGAGCTTTCATGGATAAGCTGGCTTTTGTACAGGCTATTTCTTAGTAACATTCTTCTCAATATTTTGTGTGCAATAAAAAATAGTAAGCAAGTCATATACAATAGATTTGTATAGAGTCTCTTACTTTTATAGAGTCTACTAATACTACTGAAGCGCTCGTGGTCTAGTCGAACCGGGTAGTTGGAATCAATCACTTGAGTTAAGCAACGACGGGCGCGGTCAGGTGCAGGATGGGTGACCGTCCCATCACTACCGCTAATGGCATTTTTTCGCAAGGCACGTTAAGTTGGTACCAGCTGTCATGTAATGCCAGTCGTTAAGTCAAGTCAGAGGCCTTATGGGCGGCTTGATAACTTCTGACAGTAAGGCCCGCCACAGTCTTACAATCCTCCACATACCCGGACTTGGCCCCCGTGGTGGAGTATGGCCTAACCTTCCTGCGATGCAGGAAGAGACCCGTGCCCCAGCAGTGGGGACATACAAGGGTTGATATCGAATTGAGTCTACTTTGCTCATCCTAGAACACTGTTACCAACGACTATGTAGATACCTCTACTTAATATCTAAGTGCTTTATTAGTGTCTCTTTTCTACGATGTAAATCTTTTATGGGCACTATCCTTCCTTAGCACATTAAGACACAGTCGAGGCTCATCAACTGTAGCTCTTATCTCTCATAGCATAAGCGCGAGTATAGAATCAAAAACAAAGTCCGCCTGTATCGTAAACTGTAGTGACATGGGTATCCTTTCAACTAAATATTTCAGAACCGTGTCGTTTGAGACTTCACGGATTCAACGTATCGTTCTACTGTTATGAACGAAATGTGTCACGAAAAAAGTTGTGAAGAAATCCGAGCCCACATTATTACCTAATTCTGTCTGACTTACTACTACTCTTTGTGATTTTGTTGCTTGTGTAAGTGGCAGTTCCTGGTTTCTGCCAACCCCTGTGGGATATGGGCGTGAGAATATGTTATGTTCTTATGTAAAGGCTATTTCCTATGTAATGTTACATAGGAAATAGCCTTTACATAAGAACATCTTCTCATGTGCAATAAAATATAATAATTATATCTGTTTCGTGTGCAATAAAATATAATAATTATAAGTTTGGCAAATAATTATATCAGATCGGATTTTCCCATTTCAATTTTATATAAACCTAGCTGTCTCAGCGACTTTTTAACGCCTAACAGTCGATTTTTAGTTTTTTTTATTTTTCTCTCCGTAAGAACCATCCTCGTACTTCAAGGAATATTCTAAATAAAGAATTAGCGAAATCAGTTCAGCTGCTATCGGGATTTGCACTTACCGACACATTCAGCGATTCAGTTTTATTTTATAGACTAGCTTTGCCCCACGTTGTTACCCGCGGTTGCGAATTAGAGCAAGGCCCAGGTCGGACTCTTCTGACAAAAAAAAATATTCTTTATTGTACCAGTAACGATTGTACAATTGGCGGGCTTAATACTAAGTATTATTTTATTGTAGCCCACCAATAGGTGATGTAGAAAAGGTGGGGGGGGTAGTGCCAAACTGTGATATAATGATGATAAAAATCAAGTAAATTAATGCGGATTAAAGTAATTAAAAAAAGCTATGTAGGTATTCTTTTATTCCTGGATGAGTGGAGCGGATGATGGATATTCTATTTACTTGCTTGTACGCAAGTTGTTCTAAGCGTAATTTGATGGTGTTGATCAATTGAACAAAAAGTTTGGCCTAAAAAGAAGAAACAAACTTGTCATGTCTTGTCAATGTGTTTACTTAGGGAAAATATTTTAAGACTATAGGTCAAAATAGTATCGTGATAAATGGAAATAAAAGGGCCTTACTGTGGAATTAATTTCTATCGAAAAATATTAATGAATTACCTACGTTATCGTTTTGGTAGTCTTTGGTTATATAATCATTATAATATATTTATAAACCATACGTTTCTAAACAAGGACTGAAGAAATGACAGTTATTTAAAAAATATTAGAAAATCCTACTCTTGAATCCTATTACTGTTGACTGTAAAATCGACAGCAGTTCTACCTTTACAGTCTTGTAAAGTTGAAAGTAACTGAATAGAGTGCAAGCATATAAAAGCCCATATTCATTGCGGTACAAACCTATCAACATGTAGCTACGAGCTATACCTATTTCTGGTAATACACATCTACCAAGATAGCTTTTAGAGCAGTGGATAATAAATTTCTGAATCTAGAGCAGAGCAAACATTATATTTCTTTTATTATACAGTATTCAGGGTAGCCTCTGAGTGGTGGCCAGGAAGGCGTCGATGATCGATGGCCAGACCACCAGCCCGGTGGGCTGACGACATTGTGAAAGCTGCTGGAAAACATTGGACGAGACTGGCAAGGGTCTAGATGAGTTGGCATGTAGGAGATGAAGCCTGTCCTCAACAGAGGGCTCTGTTTCTGGGCTGATTAGATAGTTTAGAAAGGGTTACTTAAAAATGCGTAATTCCTGAATCACGTTTTACAGCTTTGGAGTGGCACTGCTTAAGAGCTATTGCCCACAACTACGTTTGTGTGTAATCCTAAGAGCGTTTAGTGAAATTTTTAGATTTATGCAAAGCATAATGTTTTTCTTTCACTGTTACGGAAGCGCTTCGGCAGCGAGTGTGAATCGCATTTTTCAATCGTCGGTAATATATATTATAACATATAGTGCTTAAAACTGAATGTGTCATACAACCGGGGACTGCCACACTGGTAGGGCGCTCAAATACTTGTACTGCTCAGATTTAATAAACG
Organism: Yponomeuta sedellus; assembly: GCA_934045075.1. Classification (NCBI taxonomy): domain Eukaryota; kingdom Metazoa; phylum Arthropoda; class Insecta; order Lepidoptera; family Yponomeutidae; genus Yponomeuta; species Yponomeuta sedellus. The sequence continues at coordinate 11,358,407 of OW203736.1, read as the reverse complement.
TAAACGGATGTAGATGAACCCTGATATTTTGAAAAAACCTGAGAAGTCTCATAGCACAAAAGTTGGTGTCAAACAGAAACACTAATAGGTATGTCAGGAATTAAGAATGTTATTTAGACCGGTTATCTTAAGACTCAGAGGCTCAAGCAAGAACGTTTCAACATTCTTGGCTCCAAGTTAATCCCAGGCGTATGTCGTATACCTATTACTTACATCGTTTCATTTGTGATTTCATTTGTGAATGTGTAGGAATAGCACTTGCTGACATACTGAGGAAATACGTGTCAGAAGTGTCAAGCATCCTCAAGTTTTTAGTTTTGAAACAAATTAATGACTAAATCGTTGCTCTAACGGTATCACGTCTGATTACCATGCTAGAGGTCGTGGGTTCGATTCCTTCTAGGGGCCTCCATAAATTTGTACTTATAGCCTCAATCTGGGTGTACTTCTATAATTGTGCTGTCGTTTTCTGGTTATCGAAGACTCTACGCAAACTTTAGATATCAAGAATCAGAAAGATTATCACAAACTTTAGAACAACCAAACGAATTTTAGTTTGGTATCAGGACAAATTATTGTGTTGTGTGGAAGATATAATAATATTATTATAAAACGGCACTGTTAACCAGAGGTCGCGGGTTCGATTCCCAGCATGAGTGGAATTTTTGGCCTTTAAATAGGTTTTTAGAAATTGTCCTCAGCACAGGTTAGTGCATTAAAAAGAACATAATTATTGTAAATCATTATTATTTTTTCATTATTGTTCTTTAGATTTATAATTAGTTTATAAATTTATAAAACACCAAACCAAAGTGGTGATTATTACATACATACTATTTTTCACTCCATTGACATGTGATGAGACGAGAGGAAAATCATGTGGTCAAACAGGCCTTACAGATCAAAGCCATCAAAAGAGGAAGAGGACGTCCACAAACCACCTGGTGGGCCATGGTAGCAAAGGACTTGGAGCGAGCCCAGTTGAGCGAGCGGACAACCCAGGACAGAAAATTCTGGAGCAAGAGAACGAGGAAAGCCGACACCAAATAATGGGATGAGGCAAAGACAAAGAAGAAGAATACTATATTTCTTCTCTTCTCATTGCTCGTTTCCTGTCTGCTTTTCAACTTAAAGGATTGTCATGGATCAATTGGCCCGCATTCGTCTATTGCTGGACTTTTTTTTATCCATCTCAGCAATCAGCCTGAGATCGTAGACCCAGCAAACTGCTGGATGTCCCACGTTGTGTTTGATAGTTCATGGTCTCCACTCAAGAACCTTTGTACCCTATTGAATATCGGTTCTTCGACATCCATCACACATAGTATTTCTTAACATTATTATATCTAGCTGAGATCACGGCAATTGTAACGCTGCTGAAACATCGGGAAATAAGGTAGTTACGTTTTACCTAATAAATAATCGCGATTAGACCCGTAATAACTATCCATCAAACACATCACAGGCAGAGTCTGTAAAACAGCACTTATGCTGAGTCTCTGTCCTTTTCATGACGCACCTATTTTAAGCGTACTTGAGTGCCTATGTTAACGCCTGCATGAATGGGATCTACTTACAACGGAGCATGAGTGCGCTGGAAGTGCTAAATTACAAATATTTAAAATTGTCAACCAGACAGACCTTTGAGAAAAGAACTGGTATTTTTAAGACTCGCAACTGAGCGAATCGAATTTATTATATTTTATTTTCTACTTATAGCCAAAAATAGGAACATTTTCATATAATCAAGAAGACTTGCGGTTCAAATAACCTATTGATACAGAAACTTCTGTATTTTGAACTTGAGTGATGACTAGTCCGATTCGGATTTATTTGTTAATTTGATTTATTTATATGTAACCAGCCCATAGCCACTTCAACCACTTATCTAATAGGTAAGTCACTTGGTTCTTATCCAAGGTCGATACTCAATAAATTTTCCTTTCATCCGACAGTGAAGTTTCCACTCATAATCCCAATTAACCGTGTTAAAATCTGTAGCAGTCGTGTAACTCAACTCTCGGAGATATTAAGCTGGTTAACGGCGCTGTAAGCCAATCTTTATTGTAAAGAAACGACCTATTAAGCAATATAAGTCAACTGGAGGCATCTTTATAAGCTTCGCTCCAGGATTATGATGACAAGGTCACGAATTTATGGGTTTAACATCTTGAATTCTGTGCTCTTGTAATTAGTTTAAAAGGTGGCGTGCATTCGGTTTTAGGTGTTTTTGGTAACCGCATAAAAACGTTTAAGCGGTAGTAGCTCAGTGGGTAGAACAGCGGACTGGCCAGCGAAAAACCCAGGTTCGATCCCCAGTGAGGGCATGAACCAATGACTTTGTTTAATTTCAAAGTTACGTACATTTTCGAATTTGGAGTCGCAATACCACACCCTACTGTAAAGAAAAAAATTGTAACGAAACCCGCGGCTTGGTTGGCTCCGCACGTATTGACTAGTTTTTCCTGTGGGCTAGGCCGACTAAGCTGTCTGGGTGGTATAGGTACAGGGCAAGCCTACACCATCTAAAACCGTGTCCCAGGCATCGGACCCAGGAGTGAACCCTTCACTCATCTAGTGTGAGTGAAAATGCCACTAGACGCTTTATAAAACATCTTATTACGTAGATGCAGAGGGTATAAAAACTTTTGTACGACGTGTCATTGGAATTACGTGATAGGTACTTGAAAACCGTTTCTTCAGTATCGATTCTAAGTAACCCAGTAGCAATCTGGGCCTAGGATTTTGCTAATGCATTGTAGTACAATGACCATTGCATGAACATAACGAGTTAATTTCGTTGCATCAAATCTAGGCGCACAGTTAGTTCAAACCTTTTAGGCGTCAATGGTACGAAAAAACACGTCACGTGCCAAACAATGCATCTGTCTTGGTACTATAATACACTAACAGAATCGAGGCCCAGTTCATTTGCTGCTTGCATCTGATAGTTGTTATTTTTTCCTAAGCACCTTGGCCTGACTTACAGCTTATGACGGTTGATTGGTACCTAATGATTCAAAAACCTGGCGTTAATCTCAGCAAACGCTTAAACTACAATTTCATTAATACTTTATAGATTTCATACCAAAATGAGAATTTACTTGATACAAACTTGAACTTCATGCAGCTCATTTGAGAGAAAAACACATACAAAAACGGCAATCATAAACTTTCTGTTATTGTGACACAAGGTTTGAAATTGTAGAATCGCCCTTGGGTGATTTATTTTAAACCTTGAGATTTTAAGCGAAATTCTGAAGTAAGTAAATATCGACAGTATAGTTAAAACCTCACTTTATTTTATTTAAATCAACGTTAAACAAATGTTTTCATTCAATATACACCTTTATTTTATTTATTTGTTTATATGTACTTAGATATATATTTGTAGCATTTATATTTAATCATGGGGAGTAATATTATTATACACTTGAAAGATTATAAACATAAATTTATTTATACATAACATGTGTTTGCTCAACAGTAGAACTAGTCGGATCATTACAGTTGTAAAAAAGTCATGTGTACAAAATTAATATAATGTTAAACCATTGAAGTTTGTTATGTATTATTATTTAAACTGTGAAAGCATCTGAACGTTATAATACGTAAAATACCCAGCCTTATAAATAAAGTTTCAGATACCTTCACACTTCACGGAAATTATACAGATAAATGTAAACTTAAATGCATATTAAAAAGACTACGGGCCGATTTCTCAATTGAGACTTTCGCTAAGTAAATACTTAAGTAACGTTCTGTCCCGCTCTTTTCTGAGAAATTCAAAGAGACAGCACTAGAGTTAATTATTTACTTAGCGAAATTATCAGTTCAGAAACTTGCAAGAACTAGATTATTCACTTAATATAGATTAAATTGAAATAAATGTTTCTTGAATCAACAATTTGATACAGAAATAACCAGACTACTAGTTAAAGGTTACGAAGTTTTAGAGCCATCCTCTATAGTTTATCTGCATTTTAGTTACTGTCATCCAAAGCATTTAATTCATTCAAAATTAGCAGCAATTATTTTGAGCATTTATTCAAGACAAAGTAATGCTTTCCCAAACTGAAATTGATAGTTAAGTACCTCAATAAGCAAATAGTCTCGAGGAGTTAATATTTAGCAGAAGTACAACGAGGAAGATCCAAGTTTAATAGGAGGAAAAACTGACCTTTTACCATCATTGGGGTCACTTAGTAAAGTCTGGGTTCCCTTATTAGAAATTTACGAGCGCTTTCTTGTCGCTTTTCGGGAATTAAGGCGGAATATTATCTCACAATTAGCGGCCTTAAAATACGGGTAAAGCTACAATGTTTTAAAGCACCGCCTTGCTTAAGTTTTGTAAAAATAAAGTTGTGGAAAAATCAGTATTAAAGCACAAATTATGGGGTATCTACAGTTAAAATACAGAAGAGTTAATTAAGTTAACTTGTAATTGGCAACAGTAAGTCTATGTTATTACACATTATTAATCACTTAAGCGCATTTTGCTTTATCGAAATCGGTATGTAAAGTAAGTATGTACTTAAAAGTAATTTCAGAAATTGTATTACTTATTCACAACTTGTGTTATTAACTGACACGCGCCCAAACGTCCATTTCAAATAGCAATAGTTTTAGTTTAAACAAATTTGGAAAAAAACTATGTAATTAAGTACCTAATGTAATAGGTAAAAAACATTTTAATAGAATACAAAGTTGGTTATGAAGTGTTTTTATATTAAAATATATCTATAGTATGTAGACTTAAAAACCGATGCACCACATTGCTCCTATATAGAAAGGTTAACAGTCGAATCACTATTAGAAAAGATAAACAATTATTCAATGATCAGGAAGGCAAACATAACCGGGTGTCTCAAATCACAAATTACGCCTGGCAGTCGGGGCAACCAGCAGCGGCGGACCGCTTCCTCCTATTCTCGAAGTCCTCATCAGCATCAGCTTCGTTCAGCTCCTCGCTATCCCGTCCTAGTCTTAAGAACATTGAGTCACGAGCTCTGCTCTTCCTCTCCGGATACTTGTTGAGGACCAAATCGTTGCCCTGTTCGTAGCCAACTGACTTCTCCTCGTCGGAGGCCCTTCCAAAGCGGATGAACTTGGGGTCCCTTCCAAGACGCACGAAGTTGGAATGGCGCTTGACAACAGGGCTGTCTTCTTCGTCGCTATAGGCCTTGATGAGGGAGACAAACTCCTCAGGAGTGAGCAGGAGGGGCTGAGAGCGCCCGAAGCGGACGAAGTTGGTGTTGCGTCGAGCGGGGCGCTGGAAGGCCTCCCGGATATCAGCTGCTGTTATCTCTGGCGGGGACCGGCCAAATCTAGAAAGGAAGATGTTGTCAGACAAGTCCAGAGATATTTGCGAAAGGATGACTGATGGACGGCGAGAAATCTTCGGTTGTTAGCTGGTATCATTGTTACTTGTTATGTTACTTGTTGCCACTGTCTTACAATTCCTCCACCAACCCGAACTTAGCCCCTGTGGTGGAGTATGGCCTAACCTTCCTGCGTTGCAAGAAGAGACCGTTGCCTTAGCAGTAGGGACTTACAAATGGGTTATTATCAATACAGCTTAAATATGTACGCTCCTGACCTGATCATGCTTCGATCGATGGCACTCCTGCGCCTAGCAGACGTCTCAGTTTCTCCCGGCGATCGTACAGGATTGGCAGAGACAGCCACTAAGCAGATGGCCGCCAGTAGAGCCACGCCTTGTCCTCTGCAGCCCATCTCTTTAGGTGTTCAGTGGTCGCGTAGTAGTCTGTCAACAATTCAAAAAGGGAAATTCAATATCAGCGTATAAATAATTGTGCTGGAAACTATACACTGTCGATGAAGGATACAGAGAAAATGATACGGATTAATTTCGTATTGTTGTAATATTTTACGTTTTTATTTTGCCTTACGCTGTCTGATTAGTGAACGTTGTGGACTGAAAGAGGATGTAGTGACTAGAATTGAGAAAGGAATGTTGGAATGTGTAAACGGTGCTTGCACCCCATTGTGTGCAGCCGAAACATCTCCAAAAGAGCTAGATTGGCTATCCATAATGGTGTGCTGGTCCCAACACTTATGTATGGTAGCGAGACTTAGGTGGGGCAAAATAAGCAAGAAAGTAGAATTAATGCAGTAGAAATGAGGTCCTTGAGAAGTATGTGTAGTTTTATTTTGAATAACAGGAGACGCAATAGTCTGATTAGAGAACGTTGTGGACTGAAAGAAGATGACGTAGTGACGATAATTGAGACAGGAATGTTGCATTGGTATGAACATGTGGAAAGGATGGAGGAGGATAGATTGACGAAACAAATATATATTGCGAATGTGAGTGGAAGGGCTGGTAAGGGACGCCCCAGGCGGACATACATCGACCGAATGGGGGATGTATTAGCAAAGGCGAAGATATAAAGTACCCGGAACCGGCGTGTGTGCATGCAACGACATATGAACGTTGATGAAGTGAAGGTGATCTGTCAGGATCGCGGCAAGTGGCAGTCACTGGTCCCTGCTTACCCCTCTGGGATAAAGACGTGAGGTTATGAACGTATGTATTTTGCCCTAATAAAGGAAACCTTCTTTTCACCGCATGATATCCTATGGCAAATAGCAAAAGTAACAAGTTTGAGCAATAATCTTTTCCTGCATTGTATAACATCGTGGCGGGATCAGTATCACAAAGTGTCTGAGCCTTGCTTGTATGGTTTCCTACGATTTATTTCACTCTGTGTCGTCTCTACCCGCTTCTTGATCCGTCTTCTGATGGATGTTTACGTATTGACTAGTCTTTCCTGTGGACTAGGCCGACTAAGCGGTGAGGATGGTATACGTCTTACAATCATACCCCAAGCCGGACTTAGCCCCCGTTGTGGAGTATGGCCTAATCTTCCTGCGATGCAGGAAACGACCCGTGCCCCAGCAGTGGAGACATACAAGGGTTGATAACGAACGATAACGACGATGGTAAAGGTGCTATGGGCAACCCTACACCATCTATAAAACCATGTCTCAGGCACTACAGCATCCAAGCGGTCCCTTCACCCATTTAGTCTGAGTGAATAAGCCATTGGACGCTGTACAAATCATCTCATTGCGTAGATGTAAAAGGCCAATGTTTTTATAGAAACCAGCTGTAACAGTGCTTTAACAAAAATATGTCTCAAATCTCAACAATTTCCGCGGCTTCGATTCCCACTGGAAACCGCAGTACTTGATTTGTATAAATGGGGCCAGTCTGGGTTTATTTTCATGTTTGTGATGTCTTTGCGCACACAACAGGGCACACTGTACTATACTGAGTATTATAAAAACCTATTTAGAAGCCAAAAAATCCACCCATGCCGGGATTCGAACCCGCGACCTCTGGCTATCCGTGCCAGCGCTCTTCCAACTGAGCTAATGGGCGACTCACAGGCATCAGTGTAATTTCGAACCTCTTTACAATACTCTCTGTATTACGTACAGGCAGCGACATCTGGCTGAAGTAATATGCATCACTTGCAGCCCCGAGTACCTACTTTGCAGTTAGGTTTTACATCGAAATGATGTCGCTGTACCCACATGATTATATTCTTTTTAAAAACCTATACTGAGTATCCTAGAAAACGAGTAAATGACTGTCCCGAGTAAAATTAAAGCAAACGGGTAATATAAGTTTATTGAAAGTATATCCAATGCACCTAGGTGAATTAAGTTTACGTAATTGCCTTTTAAAGGTCGGTCGGTCAGACGGACAGACGGACAGCTGAGGCACAGTAATAGGATCCCTTTTGGCGCCCTTCGCGTACGGAACCCTAAAAAGTATGGATGTAAAGTGGAATAAAATGTAGACAGCGAAGGCGCATAGAAAACGGAATGACTCACGATATCAGATCGTGTAAAAGCCTTGTAGTGCCCTCGTTTACGCAGAAATACATGGAGATTGTGATATTTATTCATAATCTCTACAGTGGCTACGAGTATGATTTATGGGTCTCACGGCTCGTTCTTGTTGTACGGCCCGGCTTGTCGTAACAACTCTGGGCTATTCACGGAAAACTATTTTCAATTTGCAATATTTAGCCTTTACAATTTTCGAGAGAAAGATAGACTAAGATAATATCTTATCTAGATATCTTATTTAGATAAGAATGTTTGTATTTTAATTTTCTTAGTGTGAACTTGGCGCTAATGGCTAGTCGAACGAAGCGCTTGTGGCCAATCGAGTGATTGATTTTAATCAATCACTTGAGTTAACCAACAACAGGCGCGGTTAGGTGCAAGATTGGTGACCGTCCCGTGACTACCGCTAGTGGCATTTTTTCCAAGCGCTTCCGGGCTAAGCAAAGCGCGCTAAGTCGTTGGTGCCGGCTGTCATGTAATGGCAGATAGAAGACCTGATAGCATTAATGCAAAAGGCTTCCGTTTTTGGAATTAATGCTAATAATCATAAATCTAGGTTTTTTGCCTTTGGTTTACGTTAACGGGTCATAAAAGTTACTATTAATATGATTGAGAGATTGACTGTAACACTTTAAGTTAACACTTTGTATATTTTATTCCACCGCGGGCTTAATCACCATGCGAGCCCATCTTGATTGGCGATGATGACATATTATATTTTCTTTCCCTTTGGAAGCATTGCGGTCACAGCTACGAAGTTTGATATCAACCCTTGCATGTCCCCACTGCTGGGGCACGGGTATCTTCTTGCATCGCAGGAAGGTTAAACCATACTCCACCACGGGGGCCGAGTTCGGGTTGGTGGAGGATTGTGAGACAGTAGCAGGCCTTACTATCAGAAGTCATCAAACCGCCCATAAGGGCACTGACATGGCTTAACGACTGCCATTACATGACAGCCGGCACCAACGACTTAGCGCGCTTTGCTTAGCCCGGAAGCGCTTGGAAAAAATGCCACTAGCGGTAGTCACGGGACGGTCACCGATCTTGCACCTAACCGTGCCTGTTGTTGGTTAACTCAAGTGATTGATTAAAATCAATCACTCGATTGGCCACAAGCGCTTCGTTCGACTAGCCAATAGCGCCAAGTTCACACTAAGAAAATTAAAATATAAACATTCTTATCTAAATAAGATATCTAGATAAGATATTATCTTAGTCTATCTTTCTCTCGAAAATTGTAAAGGCAGTATGCTTAGCATGCACGTTTTGACTCTCTCGACGGCGAGTGAGAGACTTAAGAGTATCTATTTGCCATGTTCAAAGTAGGACCATGGCAGCCGATATAGTCAACTCGAGATTGCCAATAGACTGCGGTCTTGTCTACCTAAAATAATTTATTACCATCTTGATTTAAAGCGTTGTATTTTTATCTGACGACACTGCAAAAATTGTTACTGATAAATAGTTCTATTTCCTTAGTATGGTAAAATTAATAAATTAAAATCATGAAGAAATGATAATACAACAAAAACACAAAAGAAAATTAAAAAAATTGTATATTTCCTGTCCTGTCAAATATATACTCTCGAGGTTTTGTCTTCACCTCCGTGGGTACCAAAATGTCTCGGTCTCATATGTCAAAATTAGTGTCATGTTACCCAGTTATAGACAAGTCTTGGTCGATTACATCTCGGTCGCAGTCGCCATGTAAGCATCGATACATTTCGGGCTCGACAGAGATATAGAAATTTTTGCGTAGAGAGGGAGCGTGGCATGCTAAGCGAACTGAGCCCGTACATAATTACCACAAACGTGTGAATCAAAGAAAACTTATTATTTATTATTATTGCGGCAGTGGTAGCGCAGTGGGTAGAGGAATGGACTGTGAAACGAGAGACCCAGGTTCAATTCCCAGAGCGGGCATACACCAATGGATTGGTTTTCTAAGTTATGTTCACTTGTAAAGTTATAGTAGCAATACCACTCGTTAACGTGAAGGAAAACATCGTGAAGAAACCTGAGCGTCCAAATACTTTTGAAATCCGCGGTGGGCCCGCGTGGTAGCCCGTACTCTATGAGTGCCCTGCAGTGTTACTAATGGTACAGTTTAGTACAGTGGTAAAAATGTTGTACATTTTTTGGAAAATAAATTATTTTCACTTTCAAATGGGTCAAAGTCAGGACCGAGGAGGTTGAGCTAAGCTTTTGACCTTATTGTCGCGCTTTTTCAAGCAATGAAATCTACAAATGGGTCACAATTTTATTGCAACCATAATTCCGTTTCCTTACTGTATGTCCGGGCAGTCGAGGCGTGCCAGTGACATTTCACTGACAAAATATTTGCGCGTAAAAATGCGAGATAAGCAATAAAGCGTTTTTATTAGTACAGAACTGTGGCTTTAGGAGATTAATAGATATATAGATAGATAAATTATGCTGCGGTTAGCACGTCATGGTTTTCTGGCGCCTCGTGTATTGGTACAAAAAGTGTCCAGATAGGGACCACCAGATCTTTTGTATCTACAACGGTACCTATATAGAGTTCATAGATAAATACGCGAATTAGCACAGGCATGCACTCAATAAAATACATCCTAGAATGTTTAAGCCATGTTTAGGCATTATGGTACTCGTACCGATTCACTTGAGCATTCAAGTTGGCCATCGAGTCATTGAAAATTACAAACTGTATTAGAAAATTTTGTACTGAAAATTGATTTACTACCTTCTGTCTTTCATTGATATATCGCACCCCCACATCAAGACTGCACTAAGTCGAAAAATCCCGCGTATACCACAAAGACAGCCATATCAGTATTCCCAAAACTAGCCAACAGATGTCACGCTAAGTCTGTTTTAGTGAATGAATGACCGCGGAGTCGTACCACAAACACGAAACTAATTCCATATGCAACCTGTCTGTCTTCGAGAGCGCTCCATAGTGACCTTGCGCAACAGCGGTTTATTTCGTAATAATGCAGTATTGCTGACTGGGGCTAGATAATTGCTCCGAATTATTTCGATTTAATACAGTGTTGTTGACGTTCCCGATACTGCTATTTTGATAGTATTCCGAAATACTTCCCTATTGGTGACGAAGGTATGTTGATTTTTTTTATTATTCCTAAATAATTTAGTGATGTTTGATAAAGATGAAAATTTGTCAAATAATGCACTGTTGATGGTAGATCTTAATAGTGGTGTAATTTCTGTAATCATTGCGATATATTTATTTTTGATACTCCGAATTACTTATTTATACTTAAACTAAAAATCAAATCGTTTGAAGTTTGTTTTTTCATTAATTAACTAGAAAATATTTTATGTGTTTTGGAATAATGCAGTATTGTTGAATTAATTCAGATATTGTTTGTTATTTGGCAGATGATGAAGGGTCGTGGTCTAATATTGCTTGAAAAAGCAATAAAAGGAACCACAAAAGACGCGCAGTTGACTGCTCAAGAGACAAGAATGAAAATTTGTGTTGAAAATAAAATGGATAATCCAAACTCTGATATCGCGGTACCATCTGATGCAGCGCCTGCTCTTGCCGAATCATTTGTTCCAGTTCCAGCCCTCACGGTTCCACCTGTTGCAACACCAGTTTTGAGGTATTTGATCAGACTGACAAACCACAAAAATCGCGACTACCTGTGGTCCCCCCTAGAAGAGTATCTTCGTCTTCCTGCTCGAGTTCCTCATCGGACTCCAGCTCATCATCATCAAGTACTAGCAGCTCGAGCAGCTCGTCTGATGATGAATCCAACAGACCGGGCCCGTCAACAGTAGATACTCAGGTAGTTTTAAATTCTATCTCGACTCATGAACCTTCAACATCTGCCGTTGTTGATCCAGTTCCAACAACTCCAACCGACCCAGAGTTGAGAAGAAAACGAGTACGAAACCCTGCTGGCTGGAAATCGAAGATTGCTAAAACTTAAAAACCTATTTAGAGGCTAAAAGATTGCTAAAACTTATTCAGGAAAATCTTACGTTTCTCTATCGTTTAACGTTTCTCTTAGATCCATACCTATACAAGATTAGTTACAATGTTAGTTTATTTTATAGTACATTTTAGACGGTTGTTATGTTCCTGTTATCATCATATTTTGTTGCAATAATGCCTAGTTTAGTAAGTAAACCTGTGAGGTAACATTGATCTGATTGAATAAGCCTTGTTAAACGAAATACTGTTAAACATTATAACTAAGTATAATTCACAATTTAAGAATAATTTTAGGAATTCACTGCTACTAATTATTAGTAACAGGTATGACCTGAAAATTCCTTGTACTGTACACGTTTACAAGTAATATAAAAAAGTACACATTGTTAAAAAAGTACACGGTAACTGTTACGTTTCTAATTCGCTAATGTTGCAATAATAATTGTCTTGTCTAGTTTAAGTCATAGACATTAGACAGCTACAAGTGCTTTGTATAATTTGTGCATTCTTTTTAAATTACGCTCGAATGTTTCTTTATTTTTTGATAAGAGGTTGTTTTTTTTTTTTTGATCTATGGATCCCTTATAATGGATAAAAACATATAAAATTGATTTGTCTGAAACATGTTTTATTATTTTTTGATAAGAGGTTGTGTTTTTATTATTTTGATCCCTAATAATGGATAAAAATGTGTAAAATTGATTTGTCTGAAACAAATAATAAATGTTTATTGTTATTTTCGTAAACATGTTTGTTTTATTTTAGATTTATTACAGATTTCCTCGAAATTAAAAGAGATGAGTCTTTGTTGAGTAATCAAGATGAATAATTATTTCATAGAATTATACTGCATTATTTCAGTATCAATCAGAAAGACACGAGTATATCGAAATACCTTTTTTTTATGATGTCCATAAATTTACAACAGTGAATTATTTCAAAAAAACTGTATTTTTCTCACTTTTTTTAACGTTATGCTATAGGTACCTTAGGTAGGACCTGTACAATTGTATAACTGACATAATATCTAAAATTCGTAGCAATAGCTTAAAATAATAACGTAAAAAAACAGTTTTTTGTCGATTCCCAAATAATTGCTTTTTCGACTTAGAGCAGACTTGATCTGGGGGTGCGATATGTACCTAAGCTCTCTGCAGCGCATAGGCCTTCTCTCAGAGAGAGAGATTGGGTTTAATTTTAGTTTAATAAGCGTGTCCACCGTTTATCGCAATTCCAAACGCTGAGGTTTTAGAGGCTGAGGTAGGTATCTAAACATCTCGCAAACTCAGGCTTCCCTCACACTAGCGACTGGTATTGCTACTACAAATTCACTAATGTACTTCTTCTTCTTCAGGCTATATTATGTAGTCTACTGCTGGACATAGCCCTCCCCTAATGAGCGCCATGGCGCCCTGTCTTCAGCTTGCCGAATCCAGCATCTGCCGGCAGTTTTTCGCAGATCGTCATTCCACCTGGTTGGTCGGGGCTGTAAGTGATGCAATTTACTTAAGCCAGATGTCGCTGCCTGTACGTAATACAGAGAATAGTGTAAAGAGGTTCGAAATTTCACTGATGCCGGTGAGTCGCCCATTAGCTCAGTTGGAAAGAGCGCTGGCACGGATAGCCAGAGGTCGCGGGTTCGAATCCCGGCATGGGTGGATTTTTTAGCCTCTAAATAGGTTTTTAAAATTGTCCTTAGCACGGGTTAGTGCATTAAAAATAAAAATATTGTATAATTATTTGCTTACTTATATATTATATGTATTTATTGAGTATTTGTCCTTATCTAATTTTAACTAAGTATTTCTTCTTCAGTTTGTTTTGAAGGCCTACCATTTAATATCTTGCACCACCTGTGGTTGAATGGTAGAAAATGCTTATAACATTAAGTCCGCCACATTGCCATTGTATTTTTTTACTTATGTGCAATAAACGTATTAATTATAATAATGACCTGTGGTAGAGTATGGCTTACCCTTCCTGCGATACAGGAAGAGACCCGTGCCCCATACAAGGGTTACATTACAAGGACATACAAGGGTTGATAACGTATTAAAAAGTCAATATGCGACATATAAGGGTTGATATCAAAGATGACCGGTGTACACGATACGAGTAGCTTACGAGTAGCAAGAAATGGTCACTCGGTGCTCTTCTACAAAGATCGCTTTATCCAATGCGAGTGAGTGTGGCAAATGCAAAAAGCTCTCACTCAGCATAAGCTGGAGCGTTATACGCTTTCGTCAATATCAATTAGACGCTTTCGTCAATATCAGTAAGGCGTCCAGAGTGATGTGGTAAATGCAGCTCTAACTCAGCGTAACCTGGAGGATCATAACCTGCAGTGCTGTTCTTTCGTCAGTAACAGTAAGGCGTCCAGTGTGTGTAAAGTGAGTGTGGCAAATGCAAAATGCTGTAACTCAGCATAATCTAGAGGATTATCTCTCCAAAAGGGATAACCCTCCAGATAATGCTGCAACAAAAGAGCAGCACGAGAGGCCATAACCCTCCAGCTTATACTTAAGTGGCCATCCATAAATGACGTCACACGAATTTCGTGATTTCTTAACCCCTCCCCCTTGTTACAGCTGGTCACATTTGTGGGACCGACCCCTCCCCCCCACACCTAGTCGTCGTCGTCAGGCTATACCACTGCTGGACATAGCCCTCCCCTAAAGAGCGCAACGTTGTGCTATCATAGGGCGTAATGCCCGTAATCCCCACGCTGGGCATGCGGGTTGGGGATCGCAGTTCGGTGGAATTGTACAGCAGGGGGCGCTGCTGCCCACCCCCCCGGTTTGTGTCCCTTAGTCGCCTTTTACAACACTCGCGGGAAGACTTGGGTTGGTGCTATTCTCTAGGCCGACACCACACAGCACAGGCCGACAGTACACAGCAATATGTGACGTCACACATTTTGCAATTTTACATTTGGAAATTATTGAATTCAAACAGCAGTTCCGAAATTAGTTTTATATCAAGAGTAGCAAATGTTTTGAGTACTTCGTTAATAGTCTTTTAACACGTAGATTTAGATATGTGACGTCACTAAAGTAAGGACCCCTCCCACCATACAATATCACACTGCGTCGACCCCCTCCCTCCCTTTTAACGTGTGGCGTAATTTATGGTTGGTCCCTAAGCTGATAAATTGAATGATGAAAAATATTATGCTGAATCTAGTCTTTTCTGGCACTTTTACAGCTGAAACGGTTTTGGCCCAATCATTTTTAGGTAGTTACTCGTCGGGCAGAGAGTTAAACAACTTAGAAAATTGACCACTCACCCTTAATGCTATCCATTATCTTCTTGGGATTAGATCGAATATAATTTATAACTAAAGTTTAGCTGGATGAAAATATTTGATCAAATACAAATTACATTAATATTACCTATGCTAAATATGTACAAATAAGTTGATTCTCTAATAAGAATTTTATAATCTTATTTAATATACTTACTGAAATGAATTTAATATGGATAACTTCTTATCGATATAAGATATGTCTTTTGCATTATATAATATTCTTTATGCCACACCTGGCAATAATTTCCGTACGCGCAGCGTGCGGAAAAAGCCACTTTCTGGCCAAGTGTTGACATGAAAAGATGTACACAACACGGGAGGTAATAAAGAAAGCTCTCGATCGCATATTTACGTCCCTTGCTTGGAGCTCGGGCCGCAAACTTCTGCGATCTCGGCCTTTCTTTGTATTACCTCCCTAGTTGTGTAATGTACTATTATAACACACTTGAAATTCAAAAATATAGAAATAAAATCTTTCTCTGGCAATTTGACAGGTTGAGTGATTTACATGGCGTTGCACAGGAATTAGTGACGTCACTGGCTAGGAAACAAACAAAACGTGACCACGTTATTCGACCAATCCGGACCGTTTTCGATAAAATTCCTTCAGATACAAAATTGTCAAGTTTTATCGTGTTTTTTTTCAGAAATTATTCATTTTTTTAGTTATAATGCCTTTACATCCATTTTAAACAAATATAATAACAAAATATACTGGATAGATAATAGATACAAATATAATTTACTTAAATGTAATTTATATTTCTAGTTTATTTAATTTATAAATATATTTTGCTTTTTACTGCTTCATACATACATACATACCTACATAACCTTACGCCTGTATCTCAGAGGGGTAGGCAGAGACCAGGGACACACACTTCTCCGACTCTCTAAGGTTTGCTGGGAGAAATCTCTTTCAGAGATAAGCTCGCCTTTGTACATGTTATTTCTTATGTAATGTCCTGTTAAATGTTTCGTGTGCAATGAAGTAGAATTAATTAATAATTAATCCTTTTATTCACATTGTCAAAAAGCCTCTTCTTCTTCTTCTTCAGGCTATATTATGTAGTCCACTGCTGAACATAGCCCTCCTCTAATGAGCGCCTTTGCGCCCTGTCTTCAGCTTTAGAAGATAGCTTCTAATAGCTATCTTAGGATAAGATAGAAATAGGATAAAATATAAATAGCCTCTTAAGACATTTTTACTACACGTTCCCCATTCATCGAAGTTCTGTCTACGCCTGGGTGTCTATGCGGTCTATAACGAGCGCCCCGAAGCAAGGCCGCGAGTTCAGACTACGCGGCGCCAGCGTAGGTGGGTTTAACGCCTTCGATTCGTGGGAGGGTGGCTGGATATACTATTTCAGCGATGACGGACAACGGTCAATTCCCATTGACCGTTGTCCGTCAGTGACACCCCACGCTTACAGCATGTATTTGTTAGGCAACTGATTTCCTTAATGTAATTTTGTTATTTAATTTAAATATTCCTTTAGAAATAAATAAAAGACTTACAAGATTTTGCTAAATTTCAAACGCGTTGCATAGAACTGCAACTGTAACGGCCATTCGAGAATCGGGTGGTTGATAAAAACTGATGTGAGAGACCGCGTGATTCATTCGAAGGGCGACTACAGCTATGGACGGACGGTGTTCTGCTTAGATTGTAAATTTAATTTTGTCAAAAGTATTGCATTACAAATTCGAAGATCAATATGGTATTTTAATTTTTACAATACTGTTTGGTAAGTCTAACATATTATATCAGTATATATTAAGTCAAATAAACAATAATTACAAAAAAATTATATGTTTGCTCTAGCGCGTATATACATCGCAAGCTCGTCCTGAGTTGGTTCAAGCTATTTGCCTAGCATAGCACTAGTATAGTATACTATTTCCAACAACATGTTAAGATAGTGACTACTAAGAAAAACCCAATCCATAGATAAACCTTGTCGGTTTCAGGGGATGGGAGGCATATATAAGGCATATATAAGGTAAGAAAATTATATATATTCTTACCTTAAATAAATGAAAAAAATATAAACTCACGCTCATCTCCCGAAGGGTTAGGCAAAGAGCAGGGTTGGCAACTGGCAACTTAGCACGATACTGACATCTTTCGTAGTACATTAGACGCAGCACACTTGCACGACGGTTCGGATACTTACTATCTTTCTACATACACACATACATACACCCTTGTTCGCGGCTCATATATTGTGAGGACCTTGTCAGAATTCCCCATTATGCGGTCCTACCTTTCCCGTTGACTTAGCAGTGTGTAAATCTGTCTACAATCTGGAGCTATCTCGTTCTGGCATGAACTTTTATTTGAAGTTTCCATACACACGACTGAGACAGAGATAGAGCTCTTCATAATTTGTGTCAAAAATCGGGCTTGTGCGGTCCCAATTTATTATGCGGTCGGACCGCACTTTCGAACAAACGCGTGCGAAAAAACACACCGACCGCATTTTATGCAAAATACAAACGCATTTACACACTGTCCCCACTTTAGTGCCGTTTGAGAGAAGTTACACACCGACCGCATTTTATGCTATGTACAAATGCATTTACACACTGTCCCCACTTTAGTGCCGTTTGAGAGAAGTTACACACCGACCGCATTTTATGCTAAGTAGAAATGCATTTACACCTGTCCCAATTTAGTGCCGTTTGTGAGAAGTTACACACGGACCGCATTTTGATGTTGTTGCATACTCAATCACCTCTCCCTTTTCTAGTATTTAGGTAGGTCCCTAATTAATGCGTCTTCGCAATATTATAATACGCACTAAATCACATTAACCTGCAGTCCTCATAATATTCCTTCGTGAATGCGTTTTCAAACTATCTTAATCTGTAAAAATTTTAAAAAGCCGCGCGCGATCTGCTTGTTCCGCTGCGCCGCGTTCCCTAATTCTTTTAACAGCATATGCTGCAGAGCTAAGCTTATTTGCCAATTTTGCCATTGCCATTGCCATTGAAGCTTTGCATCAATTGTGATACCTAGAAATACAGTTTCTTTGACAAAGTCTAGTTTGTCCTTTCCCAATATAACTTTGCTGTCAACTACTTTGACATTTGGTAGAGTGAACTTTATACATATTGTTTTTTTTAAATTTAACAATAAGTTATTAGGCGTAAACCAGTTAAGTACCTGAGGGAGAGAATTATTTGTACTGTCAAGATCATTCTCTTGTCTCTTAATTTTGAAAATAAGTGACGTGTCATCTGCAAATAATACTATCTCTGACATATTTTGAAATGAAATGAAATGAAAAGGTTTTATTCAAAGTAGCGCAGAAGCTGCGTCTTAATGAACGTTACAATTCAAACTAGGTGTCCATTTTAAAATCTAGATCATTTTGGAGAAAAAATGGACAAAAAAACTCCAAACTTAGTCTTTTCAAAGTCCTTAATTAACATAGTTTACATAATTATTATAAACATAGAACTCATACATTGTACTGGCTATAATTCCAGACCTCATTGTCATCTAGATAATCCTTTATGTTTTTGAACCGCGATTCAGGCAAGCTTAATATATCTTCAGGGATTTTATTATAGAAGCGTATACAATGCCCCATGAAGGATGTATTAACCTTTGCCAGCCTAAATAGTGGGAACAAAAGTTTATGTTTATTTCTAGTATTCACATTGTGTTGGCTACCTAAAGTTTTAAAGTTACTGATATTTTTCCTGACGTACATAATGTTTTCACAGATATACTGACTGGCAACTGTCAGGATGTTAGTTTCTTTAAAGAAATCTCTTAACGAATCTCTACTGCCTAGCTTATAAATGAATCTGATCGCTCTCTTCTGCAAGACAAAGATGGTCTCAATATCTGCAGCCCGTCCCCACAGTAGTATGCCATAGGACATAACACTATGGAAGTAACTAAAATAAACAAGCCTAGCAGTTGCGACGTCAGTTAGTTCCCTAATTCTTTTAACTGCATATGCTGCTGAACTAAGCCTATTTGCTATTTTTTTTATATGAGGACCCCATTGAAGCTTTGCATCAATTGTGATACCTAGAAATACAGTTTCATTTACAAGGTCTAATTTGTCATTCTCCAACATAACATTGCTGTCAACCGCTTTGACATTTGGTAGAGTGAACTTTATACATTTTGTCTTCTTTGAATTTAACAATAAGTTATTGGTAGTAAACCAATTATGTACCCGAGAGAGAGCATTATTTGTACTGTCAAGGTCATTCTCTTGTCTCTTAATTTTAAAAATAAGTGACGTGTCATCTGCGAATAATACTATCTCTGACATATTTTGAACCATGAACGGCAAATCATTTACATATATGAGGAAGAGGAAGGGCCCCAAAATAGATCTCTGTGGCACTCCTATCCTGACCTCTGACCCTGAAGATTTAGTTCTATTTATTTCAGCTCTTTGAATTCTTCCTTCTAAATATGATGTCATAAGTTTTAGGCTAATCCCGTTTATACCATAGTGCTTTAATTTTAAAAGAAGTGTTTTATGGTCCACGCAATCAAATGCTTTCGACAAGTCACAGAATACGCCTATAGCATCCTTGCGATCTTCCCATGCACTAAATATATGTTTAACTAACATGACGCCGGCGTCCGTTGTAGAGCGCCCTTGTGTGAATCCGAATTGCTGACCATGGAGAAGTTGATAGTTATTGAAGTGTGTAAGCAGTTGACCTAGAACTATCTTCTCGAATATTTAACTTAAAACGGGTAAAACCGAGACTGGTCTGAAATTTGTAGGATCTTGTTTATCACCACTTTTAAATAAAGGAACGAGCTTACTACTTATATTTCATTAAATCAGGGAATATACCCTCATCTAAACATTGGTTAAAGATTTTGGGTAAATGGGGTGCTAGGGTGTCGATTACTGAGCTAACTACTGTTACGGACATACCCCACAAGTCTTCAGTTTTTTTAAGCTTTAGCTTTTTAAACGATTTAATCACTGTATGTGCTTCAATATAGTCAAACGAAAAATCATGATGCAAGAAAGGAAAATCATTTACATATACGAGGAAGAGGAACGGCCCCAAAATCGATCCTGTGGCACTCCTATCCTGACCTCTGACCCTGAAGATTTAGTTCTATTTATATCAGCTCTTTGAATACTTCCTTCCACATAATGATGTCATAAGTTTTAGAAACATTTCGCCTTCTTCCAAGGATCCGTCCGCACTCAAGGTCATTGGTTCACGACTCGTGATGACTACTCTAGACTATGACGATTCTTGTCTCCTCTCGTTTTTAGGGTGCCGTACCCAATGGGTGCAAATCGAGACCCTATTACTTGACAATACTACGCTGTCTGTTTAACCTTATCTTTAAGTATAATTGCGACGATTTTTTAAGAATAAAAGTTCTATTCTATCACAGAGATCTATCTTTTGAACCGTAATAGGTAGACACTTGAAATTTTCACAGAATGTGTACACCTGAATAAGATCTCAACTGGCTAAGGAAGAAAATACCCAACAAGAAAGAGTGTGAGGAATGCCTCAGCCAAGAACTGACCTGAACTGAAGAACTTGGACAGATGTAAAAAACTATTTTTATAATGTCATTAAAAAAATCCGAAAGGGTCCTAACAAAGGATCTAGAGCAGTGATTTGGTTGGAACAATCTTTTCTTGTTTTTTTACTATCATTTATTTTTAACCCTCCGACGCTGTAGTGCCTGGGACATTGTTCTATAGATGGTGTAGGCTTGCCCAGCACCTATACCATCCTGACAGCTTAGTCGGCCTAGCCCACAGGAAAGACTAGTCAATAAGTGCGGAGTCAACTAAGCCGCGGGTTTCCTTACGATGTTTTTCTTCACTGTTAGCGTCGGAGTGGTCCCCTCACCCATCTAGTGTGAGTGAAGATACCACTGGATAAATCATCTCATTTAGTAGATGCAAAAAAGCCAATATTATTATTATTAACCCTACAAACCTAATAATCTTAAGAACCATGCAAACCCAACCTAACCTAAGCCCTTCAATGATAACAGGATCTTTGCGTAACGCAATGAATAGTACCAACGATGTGTTTTGTCTTTGCTATAGTGGCACTGATAAGTGCTTTAACTCTGTGATGCTCTCAATTATTGAACATACATACTTAGCATGAGTCTAATTTCTCGTATAAAGTGCGGTCCTTTTTACAGGTACTCATTTTGTGCTTATACACACAATGGGAACTGGAGGCGCCACGTGGTGGTTCTAATGAGTCTAATTTCTCGTATAAAGTGCGGTCCTTTTTACAGGTCCGCATTTTATCACATTTTGTGCTTATATACACAATGGGGACTGGTGGCGCCACGTGGTGGTACACACCTGAACTATGTTTTGGTTTGTGTTAACTCAACTCGACAAAAATACCGAATATGAGGTCCTCCCCGAAAATTTGCTCATACTTCGCCAGTCGAACAATCAGAATGCGAGAATTCGATAGCTATATTTGAAGCTTCCTCAAAATATTGTGCGGACGTCCGCACAATGAGGTCCGACCGCACATTGAGGGTTTTTGACTAACTTAAGACCGCACAATGTTAAAGCCGCGAAGACATACATACATACATACATACATACATACATACATACATACATACATACATACATACATACATACATACATACATACATACATACATACATACATACATACATACATACCTACATAACCTTACGCCTGTATCCCAGAGGGGTAGGCAGAGACCAGGGACTGCCACTTGCCTGACAGATCACTTTCGCTTCATCAACGTTCATAAGTCGTTGCATGCACGCACGCCGGTTCCGGGTACTTTTTCTCTTCCCCTTTGCTAATACATCCCCTATTTGGTCGATGTATGTCCGCCAGGGCCGTTCCTTACCAGCCCTTCCACTCACATTCGCAGTATATATTTCTTTCGTCAATCTTTCTTCCTGCATCCTCTCAACATGTCCAAACCAACGCAACATTCCTTTCTCAATTCTAGACGCTACAACCTCTTTCAGTCCACAACGTTCTCTAATCAGACTATTGAGTATCCTGTCATTCAAAGTAACACTACACATACTATCCTTCTCTGCGCTAATAATAGCGAATCTATTTAGTCGAAGTATGTCAGTCTGCGATGTACCTGTACCAGCCCTTCTACCCACATACCAACAATTTTTCTCTGTAAGAAAATTTGTTGCTGGTATAAATAGACGGCCTTTGTGGCGCAGCGTTAGCGTGTCTGCCTACGATGCAAGAGGTCAAGGGTTCGAACCCCGGCTGGAGACAAAAAAAACACAGGCTTCGATGTTTACATATTTGTGATGTCGTTGTTTCTGGTTCCTATGACACAGGATATCCTAGTGTGGGGCTAGAAGCAATTAAGGTGCCTGTTTGTAAATGTTATGTTCTGTTAGCAGTATTTTTTTTTTATTATTCTAAATTTATCTTTAACCATTGATCAATAGAAGTCTAAAGAGACATTTTTTACAAACCTATTTAGAGGCTAAAAATTCTACCCACGCCGGGGCTCGAACCTGCGACCTCTGGTTAACCGTGCCAGCGCTCTGCCAACTGAGCTATGGGCGACTACCCGGCATCCGTGAAATTTTGAACCTCTTTACAATACTCACTGTATTACGTATAGGCAGCAACAAATAGGTTTTAAAAAAATGTCTTTAGCACGGGTTAGTGCATTAAAAATAATATAATCGAAAGATACATGTTTAAATCCTAAATAAACCGCAAGTATGAGTCTGATTCTTGGAGCCGTTTTTTTTAGAAAAAGCGGGAGTCCAATCACCAGTTATTTCTTTATTGTAATATAACTGGTACTTGAAGTTACTTATATCTGCGAATTTGCATTAGCTGATTGTGAAGGAAAACGTCGTGTGGAAACCCGCGGCTCGGCTGGATTCGCACGTATGAGTTGTCTTTCGTAAAGGCTAGGCCGACTAAGCTATCATGACAGGGTGGTATAGGTGGTAGGCAAACCCACTCCATTTAACACACATCAAGTGGTCCCTTCACCCATCTAGTGGTAGGGTCCTTCTGGGCGGTGTATTTATAATCTCATTACGAAGATGCAAAGGTCAAAAAATTGTCGTAATTTTTTTTCATTAATTTCGACAATAATTTACATTTTAACAGACATTTTTACAAAGACATAGAATACTTTACTTATCCTTAATAATAAATATAACTTCTGGCTAACGTTTTACTGCAATTTCATTTGTTTAATGCCAGACCTTTTGTTTTACTTCGTGTAAAAATATGAGTACCTACTTCTATATTTTAGGTCTGATGCATTCTTATTATATTAGTACTGATAGTTCCATCTCACATGTCACCAGAGACAGTACATTGTTAATACAGTTGCTCAAAAAGTGGCGTATTACAGGGACGTATAGCGTGCAGGATGGGGGCTATTACACACTCGTGCTTTTTTTTTACCTTTACCGCACTCGTACCTTTTCTTTCCCAACTGTCAAAATAATATTTATTCTTTGTAATGTCTAATAATGTCTTTCTAAAGAAAAACCAACCATGAAGTTTTTACTAAAAAAAATCATAGAAGTTTTTGAGCTACTAATTTGTTTCAATATCAGATTTAATGATTTGATTGAATGAGTTGAGTTAGGTTTCATTTCATCTCATTAAATTTCATTTCATATCAATAAAAAAATTCTACTGAAGACTTGGCTGTATGGGCATAGTTCCCTTTGCCTACTAAAATGGGCGAAGAAAAAAAATCTCTGCTTATATTTTTTTCCGGTTGGCGCCGTTTTCTAAATAATTTTTCTTTATTAAATTGCTTATTTTTTTCGCAACTGCATAAAAATAGTCGTTCAGTACACGTGCGGAACCGTCATTGCAACTTGTTCCGACTGTTAACCCTCGCTTTCGGCTGCGCCTAGGCTCGGGTAGACATTTGTCGGAACACTGCAATGACAGCCTTTCCGCACTTGTAATGAAATATACTATTTGCTAGTTTGTTTAAAACATTTTGTAGAATTTTTCCGATAAGAATTACTACGCAAATGCATCGTTATTTGATTTGTCTCGCCTAGTAAGATGATATCGCACAGAGCATTACTCAATTTACATTGGTAGGCGTTTGCAGCATTTCTCAAGGAATAAAATACCGGACTAGTGCGAGTCGGACTATCCCACTGAGGGTCCCGTAGGTGCATAAATAGTTCGCCGTGGTTTCCGAGTTTTCCCCGAACTACAGAGACAATTTCCTTTTATTATTTCATCACATATGTATAGTTTTCAGATTTTTCTCTGTACTTGTTGTAAAAAGGAGGTCATAACTTCTCAAATTTCAAACTAAAGGTTAATGGAAAGTATTCTATACTTAAATGTTTGTTCCTTTCACTGTCGATTAGTTTTTTTGCTTCATAAACGTGCATCTACTAATAAATCTATTCTTTAAGTGAACTTAAAAGTTTGATTTTTTTACAACTTTAAGGGATTATATTTTTTTTAATGCACTAACCCGTGCTAGGGACAGTTTATAAACCTATTTAGGGGCTAAAAATTCCACCCATGCCGGGATTCAAACCCGCGACCTCTGGCACGGATAGCCAGAAGTCGCGGGTTCGAATCCCGGCATGGGTGGAATTTTCAGCCTCTAAATAGGTTTTTAAACTTTAAGGGACTTAAATTTAAGTATGTGGTTTCAATTTCAACTCGGTACCTTTTCGCTTTCCCAAGATGAGATAGGTTCTTTACAGACAGACGGACGGACGGACGGTCGGACAACAAAGTGATCCTATAAGGGTTCCGTTTTTTTTCCTTTTGAGGTACGGAACCCTAAAAATATCCAGAATGATAATATCCAAATCAGTTCACTTTCCACATACTTTGTTACGATCCCTAGAGAGAACCCGAGCCAAGGATTCGTGAAAACGAACAATGTAGGGACTTTATTTCATAACTCTAGTTTCGAGTGTCAAAACTTTATTACGGTACCTAAAATTGGTATTTATTATTGTGTCGAGTTTTGTACTTTTAGTTACCTACCTGTGTAAAATTATAATATGTAAATGTTTTTAGTTTAACTCAGTTTCCGACTGAATCAAGGGTTTGTGGTTTGTTTATGCGAAGAATTTTTTTCTGCTCTTTGTTCACCGGCTATTTAATTTATTGCTAAGATTTATACTAGAGAGTGATAATGTTGAACACTTTGCCTCATAAGGAAGAGGTCGTGGGTTCGAGCTGCGACATGTACCAATGACTTTGTTTTAACTAGTTAGGTTTTTTATGTAGGTAAGTAGATAGAGAAAACTTTATTGTAAATAAAAAAGCACATTATTTGGATATTTCTAACCCTAAAAAAACTAAAAGTGATAAGACCGCTGTTTTGGTTAAAAAAAACCGTACGTAAACTCTGTGCGTAATACAGAGAATAGTGTAAAGAGGTTCGAAATTTCACTGATGCCGGTGAGTCGCCCATTAGCTCAATTGGAAGAGCGCTGGCACGGATAACCAGAGGTCGCGGGTTCGAATCCCGGCATCGGTGGAATTTTTAGCCTCTAAATATGTTTTTAAAAAAACCTGTCAATTATTTTATAATTTTTGCTTTATTTTACTATCATCATCATCATCATCAACCCATTATGTCCCCACCGAGAGGCACGGGTCTCTTCCCTGAGGAAGGTATAGGCCATACTCCACCACGGGGACCAAGTTCAGATTGGTGGAGGCTTGCAAGACTAGTGGCTGGTCTTACTGTCAGAAATTTTCATGCCTCCTCAGGCCTCTGACTTGGCTTAACGACTGCCATCTTACGACGGCAGCCGGTACCAACTGCTTAAAGTGCCTTGCGAAGCACGGAACCGCTCGGAAAAATACCGCTAGCGTTAACCCATCCATGCACTGAACGCGCCCTGTGTTGCTTAACCTTCGTGATCGTTTAAGATCACTCAGGCAGCCAGTATTACGAGTAATTCATTACTACTAGTAATTATGTTATTATTTCATAATACCGTAAACAATCCTTCTGTTTAATACGCTCCTTTATACTCTTAAAAAATCCAATCAGAAAGGTAACAGGGTAATATGATATAACGTTTGTGGTATCGTCTGAATTTCATTAATTTCGTTACTGATATTTTTTAGCGACGCTGCTGGGTTACTTTTAAACACAAAAACGAAAAGCCGGAGGAAGAAGATACTGGATTATAGAATGTGATAGATACTGAGCTTGAAAACAACACGACTTTTAACAACATTACTTTTTACTATTACCTTTAGATAAATCGTTTTTGATTTTGATTGTTTATTTATTTTGAAATGTTAATAGGTGGGAAAAAATCGTCACTGACTGGGTTACGCGCGACGGATATCGCAAACGTGGCCGACCCAAGCGGAGATGGCGGGACGACCTCACGACCTTTCTGCCGGGCTGGCAGGAGGTGGCCATGAACAGGGAGGAGAGGAAGGCAAAAGAGGAGGCCTTTGCTCAGCAGTGGGACACCATTGAGGCTACATAAAAAAAAGTTAATACCCCCAGCGCTTGCTACGTACAATCACCCAACTATAAAACTAGAAATCTCAGGTTTACCTAACTACTAGTTCGTCCATCCACAATAAGTTGCCACTGGAGAAGCAACAAAAGTCATGGAGGGGCGTCGTGCCGCAATGTAGGCTAACGAGGCGTCTTAGACGACAAGATCGAGTTGCGATAACATTTTCCTTGGCTTGTCTACGTCCCTACATTATGCTCTACCCTCATTTTATGCTCTGGAAAAAGTGCTTTGCACCTTCGAGACACCGCATCGTATCCTCCGATAGTGATGGACCGAGCAGAATCTTCTCGTATGATGAGA
The DNA here is from genome assembly GCA_934045075.1 of Yponomeuta sedellus. Lineage (NCBI taxonomy): Eukaryota > Metazoa > Arthropoda > Insecta > Lepidoptera > Yponomeutidae > Yponomeuta > Yponomeuta sedellus. Next base: position 11,331,445 of record OW203736.1, on the reverse strand, counting down.
CATTATAAATTGAAATATGTCTTCGTTCAAGTAATTTCGCTCAGCTATCCTCACTACTACACACTTATATTCCTTTTTGTTTCACTAACCCGTGCTAAGGACAGTTCTCAAAAACCTATTTAGAGGCAAAAAATTCTACCCATTGCGGGGACTCGAACCCGTGACCTCTGGCTAACCGTGCCAGGGCTCTTCCAACGGAGCTAATGGCCACTTACAGGCATGGCATCAGTGAAATTTCGAACCTCTTTACTCTATTCTGTGTAGGTATTTTTTTTTTTTTTAATTAATGGCGTGTAGGTATTACTTACAGGCAGCGACTACTACTACACACCTGTACTGCGCCAAATGTAAGTTATTTAGATAAACATAATAATAATAAAAAGACAACAGAATCACTTGACCTGAGTGCTTAGTGCGAGTTTTTTAACTACTCGATCGCGTTAGCGTAAACTCATATTTCTATGGCATCGAGGAAGCGCCACCTAGCGACAAGTATGGAAATTAAAATTGCTGAGTGCGAGTTGTAATGGTTTACGTTGAGAAGTGAACACGTTTACCAGCCAAAACACGAATAAACGCGAGTGCGAGTTGTACTGTGACAGCGTTTTGCCAGTTCGAACGGTTAACTTACTCATACTCACTACTCAATGCTCGATTAACGCGGTAGTAAAGTTATTCGATTGGATCTGTCAAACTCGCACTAAGCACTCTGGTCCCAAACTAGGATACCCTGTATTATGGTAACCAGGCAAGGACGGCAAAAACGAGAAAATACACTCAGACTTAGACCACTCACAAATGGGGGCCCCCAGTGGGAATCGAACTGAACACTTCTGTCTTTTGCCGGCCGCTCCTCTCATGTTTTTCGCAATACAGCAGTACGATTTATCTCTAAGAAGATGGCCAAAATAATTCCTAATATTTCCAAGGATGCTTTAGAAATAAATGTTATGTCTATCCCCGTCGTCGTCGTTAACAACTCTTGTATGTCCCCACTGCTGGGGCTCGGGTCTCTTCCTGCATCGTAGGAAGGTTAGGCCATACTCCACCACGGAGGCCAAGTCCGGGTTGGTGGAGGATTGTAAGACAGTGGCGGGCCTTACTGTCAGAAGTTATCAAGCCGCCCATAAGGCCTCTGACATGGCTTAACGACTGCCATTACATCACAGCCGGCACCAACGGCTTAACGTGCCTTGCAAAGCACGGAAGCGCTCGGAAAAATGCCACTAGCGGTAGTCACGGGACGGTCACCCATCTTGCACCTGACCGCGCCTGTTATTGCTTAATTCAAGTGATTGATTCCAATCACTTGGTTCGCCTAGGCCACGAGCGCTGTCTATCGCCAAAACTACTTAATTCCCAAAGGCACATTAGTGTGCACGATCAATCTTCATACTCAGATACGCTACAGGTGACTTTGAAACAAAAAAGCAGTAAAATTATGTGTGACATTTGATGTGCGAAGAAGATTGACTCCATTTTTTATCTCGTCTGCAAATCTTTTAAAAGGTTAGACCAAAAAAACTAAGTATCCGTAAAAACCTATTTAGAGGCTAAAAATTCCACCCATGCCGGGATTCGAACCCGCGACCTCTGGCTATCCGTGCCAGCGCTCTTTCCAACTGAGCTAATGGGTGACTCACCGGCTTCAGTGAAATTTCGAACCTCTATACACTATTCTCTGTATTACGTACAGGCAGCGGCATCTGTCTTACGTAAATTGCATCACATACAGCCCCGACTACCTACTTTGCAGTTAGGTTTTTACATCGGAATATTATCACTGTACCCACATGATTATACTATTTTTATTTTTAATGCACTAACCCGTACTAAGGACAATTTTAAAAACCTATTTAGAGGCTAGTGCATTAAAAATAAAACTAGTATAATTAAGTATCTGTATTTGGTAAGAATTTAGTGTTTACCAACGCAGATAAAATATCTCTTATCTTCTTAACTTATAATTTATTGTACGTTATCAATTGATAACGTACAATAAATTATAAATTATTGTAATATCAATTGAATATATATACATATAGGAAGTATTATGACACACGTCACCACCGTGACGTCACCTAGGCGTCAACGTCACACATTTGACAACCCTTAAGTTGCGTCGAATGCGTTTGGGCAATTTAACCAATTTACCATGTCGTTACTTGAGAGATCACATCTGGAAATGACAGAGGGAGCAAGATGAAATTGTGCTTTAGGTGTACTTTAGTCGAGATTTTCATTCGTGTTACTTTTATGTTAGCGTGAATGTTCCTGCGAGGTGTCAGGCCGGCTATGCGAAAGGAAGATGATTACGTCATGGAAATCATGTTTGACAAAGAAAATACTGCCTCGTATAGCGGTTAATATGGTTGACTACCAAGTCAGAGGTCGTTGATTTGCTTCCCACTGGAGGCCGCGTACTTGATTTGTTCAAATCAAAAATGTTAATTCGGCTAACCCAGGTCTTCACAACACAGATAACAATGTAATGTAAAGACCAATGGTTAATTTTAGTAATATATTTGCAAATAAATTTATCTCTATTTTGATTTATAAAAGCATTAGTGAACATAATTATCTAAGACTATCTGTCCCGACGAACTTTGTACCGCCAAAGTTTTCGTAACACCTCCGTATTTTCTCGCCATTTAAACCTTTCTTGAAGATCCACAAAAATAAAAAACCAAAAATTAGCCAAATCGGTCCAGCTGTTCTCGAGTTTTAGTGAGACTAACGAACAGCAATCCATTTGTTTACATAAGAGAATGTAAAAATATCTACCTATGTATCTAATCAGCCTTAGTTTGGGTAGATTTTCATATTTAAGATGTTCTCTGCCTGCGTAACATTATGACGCTAGTCGCGCGTTTAAAATGTCAAAAGTTACGACTTTCCAGTTCATTAATTGTCAAATTCTGACATTTAGTCGCCGCAAAACGGGAAACTCGTTAGTTGCCATAGCACATCGTATCCTAGTTTTAGAGCAGGATAAGTATTGTGTATTGTATTGACGTTGTATTGTGTCGAAGTTATTACTATTACATAATTTAGTCCCCTAGGTAAGAAAAGTTTGGAAGAAAAATTTGGTGCCATAAATTAAATTTAAATGGGACAACATGGCCGGATAATTCCGCCAGCCTCCCTCACAGCGAATACAGCCGAGGGCGTCGACATCTACATTTAAGACATTACACAGTGAATAAAAGCTTTTGTCTTTTGATTTCTTTATGAAAATGTGGACGGTAGGTGCTCAGAAGTTAAAACTGCGTTAGTATTATTTTTAAGTAGCCTTTGAACGTCCCACTGCAGAGTATAGGTATGCTTTCTCTCAGAGAGAGAGAGTAAGGGCTTAAATACTACGCGTGCCCTAAGCGACTTGTTGGCAATTTCAAGCGCTGAGATATTTGAATACCAATTAAAAGTTTAAACGTTCAGTCTGGCGTCAGTTCAGTCCGTGGCCTTGATCACGCTCGGATTGATGGCAGACTGATGAAGCATCAAAATATTCGATTATCCGTCAGTCTGGTGCATCAGTTCACTGAATAGGCAGTCAGTCTGCCGTCAGGAAGGATGGTCTAACCAGACTGATGGAATTCACTGACGCCAAACTGAACGTGTAAACTCCGTCTAAGAGTTTGACACTTTTTGGAATAACTGAAAAGTCCGACTCGAGAGCGGCAGGCCCTACTGCATGTAGGACTCATAAAGAAAGAAACCGGAATCGGGTCGGTGCCTCCTGGCTCTTTTGTCCGCCTGTAAGGTAACATAGCTACCTAATTAATTGCGCAAGTGTTGTTTTTTCAAAAAAAAAAACAAGACGTCGGTGTACGCTTTCATAATTTACTGGCCTTATACCGGCCCGAGTAACGTGAACTGTGAATAAATAACATGTCCCGCAGCGTCCGGAGTATTAAATGAGTACAGCAGTTGCACAACAAGGCCTACGTGCACCTTTTCATAGTTATAATAATTCTTAATACAAAATTTGATTTAACCTCCTTACTGACCTTGCAAGTAATAATGGTTTTCTGTTGTAATTTTTTAAGGTCAGTACTGAGGAGGTTCGATATCAACCCTTGTATGTCCTCACTGCTGGGGCACGAGTCTCTTCCTGCATCGCAGGAAGGTAAGGCCATACTCCACCACGGGTTCCAAGTCCGGATTGGTGGAGGATTGTAAGACAGTGGCGGGCCTTACATTCAGAAATTATCAAGCTGCCCATAAGGCCTCTAAAATGGCTTAACGACTGCCATTACATGACAACCGGCACCAACGGCTTAACGTGCCTTGCGAAGCACGGAAGCGCACGGAAAAATGCCATTAGTGGTAGTCACGGGATGGTCACCGATACTGCACTGGAGCGCGCCTGTTGTTGCTTAACTCAAGTGATTGATTCCAATCGCTTGGTTCGGCTAGGCCACGAGCGCTTCTGCGGAAGTTAAATAATAATAATAACTACCACACAACGCAATAATTTGTCCTGGTCCCAAACTAGGATACCCTGTGCTGTGGTAATCAGGTAAAGACATCACAAGCGTAGCAATAAATTCAGAAACCATTTGTACTGATTTAGTACGGCGGCGGCCTCCACAGTGAATGGAACCCACGGCCTCTTTTTCAGTAGTCAAGCAAGCTATACCATCGAGTCTGTCATACTCCATACTCCATAAACCTGTACCTACTCCTTCCTGTCTTATTATATTAACGTACTTGAAACTTGTTTAATCTCTGAGAGGTTTACAAAATTTGGTTTGAATCATTCGTGTTTCAACTTTAAATCTATTTAACTACTTACGTATTCATTTAGGGCTGTTCGCTACTAAACCTACTTGCTCTATGCTATTTTATTCTGTCCTTGGCCATCCACAAAGTAACTGCCAGTGCCAATCTGCCTAAGATAGTCGTTCCAGCGAGCTAGTCGTTTTACGCGACGTTACTGATTTGTGGTCTCCACTCGAGTACCTTTGTTCCCCGTAGATTATGGCCTAGAATAAAAGCTGATCATTGAAATATTATATGCGTAACTAAACAGAATCAGTCCTGGCCTAGTCAAACCGACTGATTGGAATCAATCACTTGAATAACCTATTTTAGAGGCTAAAAATTCCCATTCGAACCCGCGACCTCTGGTTATCAGTGCCAGCGCTCTTTCCAACTGAGCCGTATTACGTACAGGCAGCGACTACAGAGGGTATTGTAAAGAGGTTCAAAATTTCACTGATGCCGGTAAGTCGCCCATTAGCTCAGTTGGAAGGAGCGCTGGCACGGATAGCCAGAGGTCGCAGGTTCGAATCCCGGCATGGGTGGAATTTATAGCCTCTAAATAGGTTTTTTAAAATTGTCCTTAGCACGGGTTAGTGCATTAAAAATAATATAATCAATCACTTGAGTTAAGCAACAACAGGTGCGGTCAGGTGCAGGATAGGTGACCGTTCCGTGACTACCGCTAAAGGGATTTTGCTTCCTGTTGATTGATTGCTGACCGAAAGGCATGCTAAGCCGTTGGTGGCGACTTACATGTAATGGCAGTCGTTAAGCCATGGCATAGGCCTTATTGGCGGCTTGATAGCTTCTGACAGTAATGCCCGCTACTGTCTTATAATCCTCCACTAACCCGGACTGGGCACCCGTGGTGATTCAGGGAGAGACCCAGCAGTGGGGATACACAATACTCAACAATCGTAACTATAACTAAAAGTTTAGGGCAATCAATCAGTCCGTACTTACTGTATGGACTGATTGACCTGATTGCTGGACAAACTGGACATAGCCCAAAAAGCACGCCCCTTTATCTGCCCTCGACCATCTTCATCCAGCCACTGCCATCTCAGCTTGTCAGTTCAGCGAGAGGCGTCTTTAGTTAAGCGCTATAGCTGTTCTATTTTAACTGATAAAGCAAAGGGGAAGGCGTTGAAACAATGGAGAAACCAACGAGCGTGGCTAGCCTATTATATTCCGTTGATGTCATCTCTCACCTTTATCTATTGATTTCGTTCCAATAGTGTCACTCCAGAGGGTAGGCTGACTCTTTCAGTCCAAGGGATATCTTATTTGTTGTTTCTATTCTGGATAATCTATTGTGTTGTGGTGTCGCCCTGGTAAGTAGGATGTGTGAAAGGAAATGTGAATGTGTGAGGGACGGAAGGGAACAGGTGATAAAATAAAGCAAACTTGATAACAGGATCTTGCGTGGATCCACCGACAAATGAATGTTGTTGAAGCGGAAGATTTTTATCAGGTTCGTCGGTGAGGTGGTGCCTTAAAGCATTTTCATGCAAACGTAGTTTCGTTTTAATTTGCAAAAAATATGCCAGCTTGCAATGAAACTTTACCAATATGTTAAAAGGACACAGAAGGAGAATTGGTCATGCATAGAATTGACAATATATTTCAACCCATTATGTCCCCACCGAGGGGCACGGGTCTCTTCCCTAAGAAAGCATCACCGATTGTTGTGATTTTTTGTTGTATATTTGGTAAGCCTAAGAATGGGTTGTAGGGTCTGACAAAACAACGTCAGCTAGCTGTTTATAAGACACCCTATATTTTCAAATCCTGACACATCGTGATGACACTCGTCATGGCTATTTCTGTGTGTATGAATTACCTGATGATCAGCGTAACATTACCCAAAACGATCGTATTTGTAAGTGAAGTAACTTTGCGCCATATTTATTTGATGAGTATTTCGAATCACGTTTTCTCGCAGGTTACTTATAAATCTTCACATTCCTGAAGACACATCTCATTTCACACGAATCAGTTTCGCCCTCCGTGATCTAACTAATTCATGAGGGTATGTAGGTATAATTCCCGTCAGATAACTTGAACAAAAAATCTGAGCAATCGGAAGGAGTTTGCTATAGACACTTAAAGCGCAAGTTTTTAGGCTTTTGTACGCGACAATAAATCCTTAAATAGACAAGATAAATAAACCAGGATAAATAGACTGTAGTTTCGTTTTGACCGTCCGTCAGTCTGTCTGTCCGCAGCCTAGCTCAGAAACTATACGAGAGTGCTGAAATTTGCTACAGACATACATATTAATCACACCAACAAAACGGTAGAATGAAATCGTAGATTTTTTAGGTTATCCCCTATATCTAAATTAATAATAACTCGGGATGTTTTGTCACCATGTTAATTAATAAAACGATTTTTTTCCGTGTAGGGCGCCCAACCCTGGCTAAACAGTAAACTGTAGAAACTTGAAAAATTTCGGGATGGTAGCAAATACAATGAACTTAAAAAAACAATCACATCTAAATAGGCTTCACAAGTTAACGAAGCGACCAAGTTATAAAAAGAAAACTTCATTCTAAATACACAAAAAAATAATTACCTTATAGATTTTTTTTTTACTTCTTTAAAGCAAATAAATCCCCTCATTCTACTGAACCCTACACTGCATGTCGCATAACACGCACTTGTCCAGTATTTTTTTGTTTTGTAGTTTGACGAGAATCTTTTCGTTTGTACTTCAAACGAATCATTAATATGTATTATGTTGTTTATGTATACAAATAATATACGTATTAAATAAGTTAGCTATGTACAGAGATAGAGCGCTCCGCCAACAAACTGCTTTGCAGTTTGGCGCAATTGTGTAGTTGAATAAGGTTTTTTGTTTTTGTAAAATAAATTTAAAAAAAAAATTTTAATGTGAAGATATACATTTCCCGTCCTCCACCAATCAACCCGAAATAAGTACAAGTCAAAGTCATAAGAGGAAGACCACACAAACGATGGGAGGATGATTTGCCACCAAACTTCCGAAGAGCAGAATTGGTTAGGGCGATGTGGAAAAACATGGAGGAGGCCTATGTCGAGAGACAACTTGACGAGTTTCAGTGCTAGTGACAATATGAACTGTTTAAAACTAGTTTTATAGTAAGCAAAAGTCAAGAAATAAAGGCTTATATTATTATTATAAATATGAGTACAGTCTGTAAGCTTTTAGAATATACCTCGGCTACTATCGGATAGAATCGGATTTTTATATTTGTGTAATAGAAATATCGGTATAAGTATAACTTTACCTATCATAATATCCGATTGATATCGAATATTATGATAGGATTGAGATTAGGCCAGAAATACTTTATTCATTACTATGTATTCATTACGATTGATTATTTCAAATATGGAGTATTGGTAAAAGACTTCATCTTGGCTAATTTCATTGCTAGCAAAAAAACTCAAAGTATTACGTAATACACAGAAACAAGAATCTTTGTATCATTTGATATCTGCCAAGCTAAATTGTAAGTTCTTGATCATAACAGGATGCGTAGGAGTCCCATCCTACGCTTTGGCTAAAAGCCAAACTATTACCTTTTTGCCTTACGAAAACATTCTTAGAATACAAAACCATCGAGACTACTATTTAGTTAGATATTGATATTGCAAGGCCGGGAATTTAAGTTTCTTGTGTAAATATCGTTCTCAACCCTTGTATGTCCCCACTGTTGGGGCACGGGTCTCTTCCTGCATCGCAGGAAGGTTAGGCCTTTCTCCACCACGGGGGCCAAGTCCGGGTTGGTGGAGGTTTGTAAGACAGTGGCGGGCCTTACTGTCAGAAGTTATCAAGCCGCCCATAAGGCCTCTGACATGGCTTAACGACTTCCATTATATGACAGCCGGCACCAACGGCTTAACGTGCCTTGCGAAGCACGGAAGCGCTCGGAAAAATTCCACTAGCGGTAGTCACGGGACGCTCACCCATCCTGCACCTGACCGCGCCTGTTGTTGCTTAACTAAGCGATTGATTCTAATCACTCGGTTCGCCTAGGCCACGAGCGCTTCGTGTAAATTTACCATCACTTAAATAATTTTAATCACTTTTAGCGCGCTCGGAAGAACACTTGCCTGGATATTTTTATTACACTCTAAAAATTATACTTATATTGCTATTGATAGATATTTGCCTTTCTGGTTTAATTATTTTATATAATATAATATATAATTGAATCTTGTGTCACAGTCTTTTTTATGGAACTCTTAGGAAATGGCTTCAACTATTTCATTTGTGTCTGTGACCGACAGGCCTCGGTGGCGCAGCGGTTTAGCGCAGCACGCTGACTGTAAAACGGAAGGTCTCGGGTTCGATCCCCGGCCGAGTCAAACTAGGAAATGAACTTTTCTAGTTTGTCTCGGGTCTTGGATGTTATCTATGTATTTATTGTATTAAATCTATCGTCGTGTTAGCACCTATAACACAAGACATTTAGTTGTACTTAGTATAGGGCTAACGAGATCTGTGTAAAATATGTCCATGAATATTTATTTATTATTTATTATTATTATTTGGTAAATCTGGAAATTGTTCGTAGGCTAATAAGGCTACTAAAGCAATGGAGAAACTATGCTGGATGGAAAAACTATTTCGATGTGCACATCTGATATCAACCCTTGTATGTGACCACTGCTGGGGCACAGGTCTCTTCCTGCATCACAGGAAGTTGAGGCCATATTCCACCACGGGGGCTAAGTGCGGGTTGTCGGAGCATTGTGAGACAGTGGCGGACCTTACTGTCAAAAGTTAATGGCCGCCCGTAAGGCCTCTAACATGGCGACGGAACGTAAGCAACAATGATCGTACGGAAAAAATGTCACTATTGGTAGTCACGGGTCGGTCACCCATCCTGATCGCGCCTGTTGTTGCTTAACTCAAAGAGATTGATTCTAATCACTCGGTTTCACTAGGCCACGAACGCTTCATTCTCGATGTGCCTAACCATCCTGAATTAAATCGCAGGAAAAATATGTAATAAATAAATAAACATGAATATCTTAACCGGCTTGCGTTCATGTTAAATGCTTAGATTCGAAAGAGATCTGTCAGAATCGTGGCAAGTGGCAAACACTGGTCTTTGCCTTTCCCTTTAGTATACAGGCGTGAGTTTATGTGACGGTAAGTAAATATTTTTCAAATCCCATGCAAATTAAGTCACGACAGCAGCCAATAAGTGATACCAAATTCCCGAAGCAGTCACACAGTATATAAAAACAAACACTTAGTTTTTTCAAAGTCCTTATTAACAGAGTTTCTATTCACAGTTCTGTATCTATCGACAAATAATTTGATCGTTAATTTCGACCATAGAAAAAGGCGTGACAAAAAATTAAAACGTTCACAGAAACAGTATATCTAAATAGACGTGTTCAATACTAGGCTTATTCAATGGCCTCTACCATCGTAGAAAGGTCTAGACATAACCTGAAGCAACATAAAGGTCAGTTAATAACATAAGGCATTCTGTGATCTTTGATCAGCTAGGTCACTTACTATAAAAAGGGTTTCCAAATTTGATTACTGTCGCACTTTAAGAAGCTTCTATCTTCTTATGTTATCATAAATAGGCGCCCAGCTATCTCGTTGTGAAAGTATTTATTTATGTTTGGTAACATTAATCATGTTGCTTACGGTTGTAAGCTTTTAATCTTGCTTCAAATAAACGATTACATATTCCTATGCGGCCATGGATAGCCGGAGAGTTGATTGCTTTGCCTTTGCTGAAAAAGGGCGGTTATAATCTAGAGTGGAGTTTCGATTGGAGTTTGGGTTCTAAACGATGTTTCGGATCGGGTTTAGATCTGAAGCATACTGTTTTAAGAAGGATAATGTTAAATATGTTCAAAGCAGCACTGCAAGGAACAGACCCTCTCTCAAAGAGAGATAGAGAGAGTATGGGTTATGGCGTTGTGAACCAAGCGTGCCCACCGCGATACGCAATTTCCGCATCGATGGACACCGCTCTCGGGGAGCTGCAACGATTTACAATTTTTCGTTCCATACATTTTTTTTAGGGATTTTGTGGTTTTTTCACCCCCATAACTTTTTATCCGGACCTCGGGTCTCGACCGGAGTTGCATGGTTCGCATCGGGGGACTGCCATGCGTCGATTTGTTAATGTATCCTCACGATGTTTTTCTTCACATTTGTGAGTGGCATTGCTACTGTAACTTCACAAACATAATAAAGGAAAATTAATTAAAAACACGCAAGTTTTTGTGTATGTTCGGTTCGAACGCACAATCTATTGATCCTTGTTCTATTTGTTAATACTTCCTCGTTCTGTCTTGATAGCTAGATTCTTTCAGACCAACTCATTACATCCAACTCCGAATAATTAAGGTTGATGGCTGTGAAAACCTTCACAAATAATTCACTTTTGCATGTCATACATACTTGATACCCGGGATTAAAATTATGATAAATTAGGTCTGCTAATTGTGTAGAAATGTAGACAAGGGTGAGTTTTAGAGAAATTTTACTCAGGAGTAATAACATTACAAAAAAGTTCAAAGGCTGTTTAGGTTTTCTGAACATAATTCAAATTGCCTAATTACCATAGCACAGGGTAATCTATTTATTTGAGTATCATTTTATTTTTTTTGTGCTATTTTATACGTATGTGTATTTAAATTATATTTGTAATATTTAGTTAACCTCGATAAAGTAATAAATCACACTTATATTATATTTTTTACTGGCACTACCCCTTCCACTGTCGGCATTATCGTGGGTTAGCTGGAAGAAAATACTATCTCGTATTAAGCTCGCCTTTGTACAAATTTGTTTTAGTGCAATTAAGAATTTTTCATTCATTCGTTAATCTAGTTTAGCACCGACAAGTGATAGTAGTGAGTATTTTCGTTATTATTCTATTGTACCGGACAGTGTTCTAAAATAACACTTTTGACTTAAAGTGATAGGCAAAAGGGTATTAAAGGTATAAATAGTATATTTCATTACAAGTGCGGAAAGGCTGTCATTGCAAAGAGTTCCGACAAATGTCTACCCGAGCCGAGGCGCAGCCGAAGGCGAGGTGACAGTCGGAACAAGTTGCAATGACGGTTCCTCACGTGTACTGAACGACTATTTTTAATACAGTTGCGAAAAAATAAGCAATTTAAAAGAAAAAATATTTGCAAAATGGCGCCAAGCGTAAAAAATGTAAGCAGAGATTTTTTTTCTTCACCCATTCTAGTAGGCAAAGGGAACTATGCCTATACAGCCAAATCTTCGGGAGATTTTTTATTGATATGAAATGAACATGAAATTTAATGAGATGAAATGAAATGAAACCTAACTTAACTCATTCAATCAAATCATTAAATCTGATATTGAAACAAATTAGTAGCTCATAAAAACTTCTATGATTTTTTTGAGTAAAAACTTCATGGTTCGTTTTTCTTTTTAATAGACATTATTTTGACAGTTGGGAAAGAAAACGCACGAGTACGGGAAAGGTAAAAAAAAGCACGAGTGTGTAATAGCCCACATCCCGCACGCTATACGTCGCTGTAATACGCCACTTTTTGAGCAACTGTATTAAAAAGCTACATTATGATACACCACTTCTGAAATATCTCTTAATTATGCAGCCTGTATACGTCCCACTGCATGACAGACCTTCTCTTCTTCCCTTCTGCGAGAGAGAGCGAGAGATAGAGTATGGGCTTAGTAACCAGGCATCTTTTTCTTCTTCACGCTATATTATGTAGTCCACTGCTGGACATGGCCCTCCCCTAATGAGCGCCATAGCGCCCTGTCTTCAACCAGGTATGCACGCAGCGAATTTGCAATATCCAGCGCTGAGCTATTTGAACACCGCACGGAACACGCCACTCAGGTTTCCTCGCGATGTTTTTCCCCACAGTTAGCTTGTAGTATTGCTACTATAACGTCACAAATAAATGTAACTTTGAAAACAAGGTTATTGGTACAAGTCAGAATTCGAACCCACGATCTTCGATTGAGATATCAGCACTCCACCGCTCCGCTACCACCACTTGGGTAAAAGGGTGGGGCGGCGTTGTATATCCTTTACAAATAATAAGAATTGGAATGACTTCAGGTGTTGTTTTATTTGTAGATTAGTAGTAGGTATAATAAAACAGAAAAACTGGATAAAAACGGATAAGCAGGTAAAATAGTCAGATCTGGTGGAAGGGTAAAGTAGTATCATGAAAAATGAGAGAAATCGAATAATCTGTGACGTAATTTAAATATTTGAAAATTATATAGAGAAAAAGAAATAAAAATGGTGTGAAGAGGTTTGCACGGTAACAAGGGTAGTGTCTAAGTGGCAATTTTTTTATTTTCATGGACATATTACACAGATCTCGTTAACCCCATACTAATTACAACTGAATGACTTGTGTTACAGGTGCATTTTATACAATAAATACATAGATAACATCCAAGACCGGAGACAAACTAAAAAGATCGTTTCCTAGTTTGACACGGCCGGGGATCGAACCCGAGGCTTTCGGTTTTACAGTCAGCGTGCCAAACCGCTACGCCACCGAGGCCGTCAACGGTATTTTTAAGTAGTATTTTGTATGAAAATAAAATTGTTAAATGCTACACATTTGAAAAGTGGCTTATATCTCTGATTTCAGAAATAAACACTCTTTCTTTTAGTTTTTAAAACATTGTAGGATGAAAAGCTACTACAAAAGAAAGTATTTCTCACACTAACTCCTCAATGACTCTACCCCACTATAGCTGAAACTCTGTTTAACAAAAGGGCAAACGTGATAAACCCCCTTTATTCGTCTCTATCTCGTCGTGACATGATGCTTTGTAAAGCCAGTTAATGTCAATAAATGGTGCAACGCGAGTACTTTTCCCAAGGATATAGTCTGTTAGCTTTTAGATTATATCTCGCCTACTATCGGATAGAATCGGATATATTCGTGTAACAATTATATCGGAACTAATATGAAACTTAACTTTACATAACTTTTCAAAATAGTGAAGAAAAGTTTTATACAGAGCAGGAAGTAGTATTACACTCGTGTGCTTTCGGCGAAAACCGAAGCCTACTTTAGTACCCGAGGTATATTCTAAAAGCTAACAGACTATACCTTATTGTAGCGTTTTCTTCGAAGCTTTTTACCCAATGCCAACCTTTTGTCAACCCTCTTTTACGTTCAACTGTATAAAAAGGCATAAAAACTTTTAATGCATGAAACATGACCTTAAAATACAAATTTCGCACTGTTAAATGTCACTTTTATCTGGATAACAGAACGATTAGTCACAATTCCACCTTTAGAGGTTAAAGTAGATACACTTTATATTATTCTTTATTCTCGTCCACATACAATCATGATTCTTATAATTATATATATTTTTTTAAATCTTTATTTACTTTAGGGACTTTTGTACACATAATAGTGACGATGCCAGTCCCATCATACCCCATACATCTTAATTATACCACCATCACCACCAAGTGGTTCTTATAAATATAATAATGTAAGAAATATAAAGATTTGGTGCGTTTCGCTAACCGACTGTTTTGAAGTATGGCGAAAATTTTGTAATAATATAAAGGTTAATAATAATAATAATAATAATGTGGAATAAATAAACATTTGAAAAAAGGCATTTTGTCCTTGTTTTTGTCATTCAGAAACCGGCGGTTAGTCTGTTAGCTAATACCATTAGAAAATAAGATCTATGTTAAACAATCTGGTTAGGCTGTTCCGCTTATAGCTATCATTAGCAATAAGACTATATTACGACTATCTATATTACGTTGAAGTGCTAGCGCAGCGGTAGAATCCGTGCTTCATACGTGGAAAGTCGCGGGTTCGAGTCGCGGCGGAACCAGTACTTTATTTTCTAAAGTCACATAGCCATACCCCTCGCTAACATGGAACAGTGAGAGAAAGAGAGATAAAAAGTTTTTTTAATCCAAAAAGTAAAATCCGGATAACATTGTATGTTTTACAGCTTAATAAAATTTTGATATAAATTCATAATTACAATGATGCCCAGGAAAGTTGTAACTGCGGGCCCCACACTACAGGGGGGGAAATATCGCGAGAAAACCCGAATGTCTGGTATTGAAAATCGCGTGATGATTAAATCCTCTTTGAGGGAAGGCCTGCATCCTACAGTAGAACGTATATAGCCTACAAACAAGGATATGGTTGAATCCCCAGATTATATAAAGAAGGTTGAATTATAATAGTTGTGTGAACGAGATAAGATAAGAACATATAACATAAGAACGCGTCAAGAACTCGTAAGCACGTAACATCGTAGACCCCGTCTTCGCTTACCATCAGGCGTGACTGGAGTCAAGTGTAACGTGTCTTCTTAAAAATTAAAAATATTCTTTATTGTACACTAGAGAACATGATACAAAACATGTAAAGATACAGAGCACAATTGGCGGAACAAAATTAACAAGATATCACTTCAATTTATCACACAAATACAATCGCAAATCCAACAATGGAAAGACGTAAATCCGATCTATATTTGATCTCTTTGAAGCTTGATAAGATTGCAAGTCGGAGGCGATTGGAAACAATTAATTCGATTATGTAAAGACGGTTGCGGAGAATTCTTCACAACTGTCAAAGTAAAAAGTAGATTTTTCTTGTCACTTCTATTCTCGCTCACCACGTGCAAGATTCAGAGGTCGGTCGAGAATTTCCAGACGGATTCTCAAATAAAATGAAATTACACGTACATACACTCAAGTCTATACCTTCAAAAGGTAGGCAGAGTCGTGCGTTCGGTGACCCTAAAATATTATCAAAATGTTATTATTCAAATTCGCACTGGCTCCCGTCTCTTATTTCCTTTAGCAACTTTCCATCGTAAGGATGTCTGGAAGAACGTGTTTTTTAGCAATAAGACCGCCGATTGTAATATGCACCTTGAATATTTTGTATTTGTTGCTTTTTTCCTGTGTACAATAAAGAATATTTTTATCTCATCTTCTAATACATTCAAATAATACATTCACTTGTCCTGGTCTCGAACTAGGATACCATGTGCTATGGTAACCAGGCAAGAACATCACAAATATGGAAATACACACAGACTGATGGGTATGCGTACAAATGTCATGCGTACAAATATACGGCGATCTCCAGTGAGAATCAAATCCACGACCTCCGGCATAATCAGATCATATACCGCTAGACTGACAAGGCAGTGTCGAATACTTTTTATTTATCTCCTTGTAAAAACATAGCCGTTTTGATTTTGGTCGTTTAGTTAAAGCTTGTATAATGTTTAAAAAAAATACTATTGGCTTATATTGTCCTTGCCCACAATATGTTCATTGATCTCAAATGTCAGTTTTAACGTATTGATTAATTTTCAAGCGACCTTGTCCTGTTCCTGTCTTGCAGATTGTAGGTATACAACTCACAGGAAGGAAATAAAAGTATCTCTAAACAAAATATTGTTGGATTAACATCGATGGTGTAACATTTATACAACGTCCGCTGCTTGAATGTGACAAGGAAAATGTCTACAGGGTCATCGTTGTACAAATATGTTTAGTGTGCAATGAAGATTTTTCTGATTTCAAGTCGATTTGATTTCGTTCGCAATATGCTAAGAGACTCTGTCTGTCTTTTCGTCCTAATAAAACAATGATATTAAAGATTTAAAAGTATTAACATTAGCATATTATTTTTTGTAGATAATCGATAAAACGATTGCTTTGAATTTGTATTCGTTTAGTGAATACAAATTCAAAGCAGTAGAAAATAACCTGGCACTAAAAAATATTTTCTTTTACGTTTAATATTTAAAAATATCAATTCGGTTTACGAGAACAAGTAAAGTAGGAATTTCGTAGGCCGGTCATTAGACGTTTAAACTTATTTTTATAAGTTTTTAATAATATCATTAATATCGTTGATTCCGATAAATCGAAGTACTTTTCAGTGCATTTTGAATCAGATTTTTTTAATTAGTAGCTGTCCATTTTCAGTACGTTTCAGTTAACTAAGAACTACAAGTCAGTCAAAATTTTAATTAAAAAATGAACTTACGATGTGGCATTTTTAATTGTTAATTAGGTTTACTAAGTTAAAAGCAAACCCTTGAGCATTATGTTTCCACCTAAAAAATTAAACGTTTTAGGAAATCAATTTATCGACGAATATTAGGTCTTAAGGAACTTCCACCTTAAAGATGAAACTTTTTTACGAAATAAATTTATAGACGGTTGGTAATATCGAATCTTAAATCAAACCTTTCATATTACTTATCACGTATTATAGCAAATGTATCGCAATTATCTATCAACCATTAGCAACCGACATAGTCTTATACATTGAATGTATGTAGGGTGCAATGCCTTTATTTTCCCGAAAGTGATGGTTCAAATTATCAGTATAACTCTTACTATTTTGCTAACATAAAATCGCGAAAAACCAGCTATACAATTAATTTCCACAATTACTGAATAAAATCTTTACTTAAATGGTACATAAACACCACAACTAAGATTAAGCACTACAATGCCCTAGACGCTAGATTGTATACGACTTACAAGATATAAGAATCCAATCGTAGCAACAACATTATTCGATAAAATTGTACAAGCAGAAATAAATAAATCTTTACGTTGAAATAAATTTTTGTTCATTATTTTTTTTCTGGCTGTGGAATAATGTATTATTTACCATTTTTTTTTTAAATTTACATATATATTGTGGAAGTTAATTACTGTTGTGAAATAATTTGTGATAGCAACCAAAATTTAATGCAGCAGTTTTAACATATAATTCTGGAAGTACATTATTATTATGATATAATTTATGGTTTTTGAACTAAAACTTTCGTAAGCACAACACATTGTAGACTTTTAGTCCGGATCTACTTACGGGTGTTGTTATATCGGAACAACTACGTACGGAACAACAACTACAACTACTAACAATAACTACGCTACGTGTTACACCCGTAAGTAGATCCGGACTAAAAGTTTACAATTATTTATGGTTCTAGAAAATACTAAATCGTCTTTATAAGTTACATCTTGTATATTTTCTTACAGTACACAGAAAACGGTTTTAACTAAAGCATCTCTCTCTTGGCTCATGGCCAGGACGGTGACTCAGTGAAGGAAACTGTACTGATAAACACTACCCATAAACTTGGGATAATTTTTCACTTCACTGCTATGGTTTTGGTATAATTATAGCTGCAAATAAGCTGGTTGATTTCTCCCCTGTTAGAGTAAAAGTGATATTACCCTCTTTGTAAAGTTTTTACTACCCTTATAATCTTCCAGTGTATAATAACAGATTTTTTTACGTCTATTTTACATGACTTATGCAAAGGTATGTGACGGTGCAAACCTCTTCACACCATTTTTATTTCTTTTTCCATCTATCATTTTCAAATATTTAAATTATGTACGTCACACATTCTTCGATTTCACTCATTTTTCACCACTACTACTTTACCCTTTGACCAGATCTGACTTTTTACCTGCTTTTCCGTTTTTATCAGTTTTCTGTTTTAAAGTTACTATAAATCTACAAATAAAATCACACCTGAAGTCGTTCCAGAGTTTATTTATTAATTATAAAAGTTTTAAAACGTTACAGGTACACTAGGTAAAGCAACCGCTCAGACGCTGTAGTGTCTGGAAAATATTTTATTATATTGTAAAGGCTTACTAAGCACCTATATCATCTTCTCAATCAAATTAATTGACAGAAAATCTAATAAATATGCACCCCAAGCAAAAATTATCTAATAATCAGCACAAATACCATTTAAAATTGTCCTACTTTTTGAAGTAAATATCAAATGGTTGAAGACTCTAATGTATATGAGAAAATGTATATTATAAGAGTACAAGCCAATGTATCTATACAAGTAGATATTACTACAAACCTGAATCGAACACAAATGTGATAAAAATTATTTATGTAGACTATATATGAAATCTTTTTCATAAATTAACAAACATTTAATAAGCTACTCTAAGATTAATTTAAGGTGTAAGAATTAATACACCCCACAATATAGCAGATAAGTAAACGCAACTACATAAGGCAATATTGAAAGTACTCAAAGACCAATACATACCTCAACAATCCTTCACAAAACCACTCTAAGCCGCAAACTTTTCGGACCAGAAACTTCTTGCTAACTTTTCGCGTAGCGCTTTCTCACGTAGCGGCGTAGCGCGTAGCACGACTACGGCGTAGCGGGACCTCTACGGTTTTGGCTGCGTAGCGGTCGAGGCGCGCTTTATAACGGTAACCTGGTGACGTCACGAGCTGGAATCCATGGTACCCGTGGGTGGTTACAGCCTCAGTCTGGTCTGGGATTAAAATGGTGATTGGACGTCTGAATCATGTTTCTTATAACATGTATAACAAACTTATAAGAAGATATCAATAAAATTTTGAATTGTACGTTATTTGTGATTAGGTTTTACTTTTTGACCCGTAATTCAGAGGGGTGAAATAGTTCAAGTGCCAACCTAATTAGCTCTCCCTGTAAAAGACTTCAACGAAATAACGGGCGACATTTTTTGTTTTTCAACACAACACACAATTGTTTTTTTCATAACGGTTAAACGTAATTTTTATTTAGATGATATATGTGTGAGAGTTCAAAGGGGGTTTTATGCTTCTGAGAAGATCAGTCTTTGATTGTCAGTGCGCTTTTAATAAAATATTTGATTCATGTCAAAATTTACCTTGATATTCTGTTTGCGTACATCTTACGACTTCTATCTAATTTGTACTGTTAGATATTAAGATTTGAGTGTCAAATAAATAATTTATTTCCTCACTTACTTACTCTATCTAACTAAGCAGCTTTTTTGCATTCAATTTTATTTCTTAATGGACGTTACATAGATTACAGTAGAAATATACACCAACTATGCTCTACCTATATGGATGTATAAATTTCTTATATGATACAGTCATTTTTTAAACGACATATAAATGCCTTACATTATCTACTGCACTCCAAACATAAAAAATAACTTAAAAAAATTAAATTCTGTTTGCCGAATGTTAATGTACAATAGAAAATGTAAGCTGCTGATATTAAATTTTGTCGGATATATTCAATAAGGGTCAAGTTTCATAAAACTACCATTCGTAGAGATAGATGACTATTCAAGGATATTGTATAGCAGGATATATTTGTTATAATCCATTGGTCAATCGACTTTGTTACTATGACAACGTAAATGTTTTACGTTCACATCCATGTTTTTTTAACTTAAGTCAGGATTCACTAACCAATGGTAGATATTTCAAATAACTACACTTCATGGTTTACTATGACAATTCAATGTACATTGAATTGTCATAGTAAACCATGAAGTGTAGTTATTTGAAATATCTAATCAGGATTCACTAACCAATGGTAGATATTTCAAATAACTACACTTCATGGTTTACTATGACAATTCAATGTACATTGAATTGTCATAGTAAACCATGAAGTGTAGTTATTTGAAATATCTACCATTGGTTAGTGAATCCTGACTAGTCCTGGTTAGTGAATGTACATTGAATTGTCATAGTAAACCATGAAGTGTAGTTATTTGAAATATCTACCATTGGTTAGTGAATCCTGACTTAAGTTAAAAAAACATGGATGTGAACGTAAAACATTTACGTTTGGAAAGGAGAAAAAGATAATAATTTGGAAAGCCAGAGTAACTGACTTTGTAAATGAAATTAGAAAAATTAAATTTGCTGTATTGTACGGTACAATTCCACCAAACTGCGATCCCCAACCCGCATGCCCAGCGTGGGGATTATGGGCATTACCCCCCAATGATGGCACAAACTTACGCCATGGCGCTCATTGGGGGAGGGCTATGTCCAGCAGTGGACTAATATAGCCTGAAGAAGAAGAAATTTGCTATAAAAACTTACCGAAAAGGAAGTAGGGGTAAAATAACAAACCGGTGGTAGTGAAGGTGCAGAACGCTGCCTTCTCAATCAAAAGGTCGTTGAGTACCTATGACTTACATTTTTGAACTAAAACTTACATTTTACATTTTAGACTTACATTTTGTCAAGTTACAGTAGTAATACCACTCGCTAACGGTAAAGGAAAACATCGAGAGGAAACCCTAGTGTCTTAAAAACTGTTAGTTCAAATAACTAACAGTTTGGTAACAACTAATAACTACTAGATAATAACAAGACAGTAATAAATGAATATCAAATGGCGGGACGACCTCACCCACCTTTCTGCCGGACTGGCAGGAGGTGGCCATGAATAGGGAGGAGTGGAAAACAAAAGGGGAGGCCTTTGCCCAGCAGTGGGACATAATGGAAGAGACATAAAAAAATTAGAACTTAAGCGTTCGCTACCTACAATGGCCCAACTATGAGGTTAAGTGCGGAAATGTCAGTTCTAAAGGTAAATATGCTGTGTGTTCTCGGCCTAGAGAATAGCACCAACCCAAATTCTTTCCGCGGGTGTCGTAAAAGGCGACTAAGGGACACAAACCGGGGGGTGGGCAGCAGCGCCCCCTGCAGTACAATTCCACCAAACTGCGAACTCCAAGCGTGGGGATTATGGGCATTACCCCCCAATGATGGCACAACCTTGCGCTGTGGCGCTCATTAGGGGAGGCCTATGTCCAGCAGTGGACTAATATAGCCTGAAGAAGAAGAAAGGCAAAATTAAATACAACGGTTTTTCCCTTTTCAATTCACTTTTTTATAAAGTAAAACTTATCGTTATTGCACGCTGATCTGAAGTTTACTGAAAAGCTTCCATTTTTCATGTTACATACGCAAGTGCAACTCCTTGTCGCCCCAATAATACATCCTCGTTTAATCTTAGTTTGTGCTATTCTACGTAAGTACCTACCTATGATATTTTTCATGATATTGCTGTTTACTCCTTGAACGTATATTGAGACTAATAACCACTTATCTAGAATATACCATTACATAAATCATCATACAAGGTTAAACATTATAAAGCCGAGAATGTTTGACTTAAAAGCGCTAAAATACAGTGTTAGAGAAGTGTGGAGTAATTATTTGTCACGGGATACAGGGCTCAAATAACGTCTCCAAGGCGCCTTGGCTGGCTTCACGTATAGTCAGTACAGTCTACAACAGAATAATTAATTTCTCCAGCAGTAGTAGCCCATGAATAACTCGCTGGCCTCACATTCGGGGGGTCGTGGGTTCAAATCGTGGAATGGACCAATGACATTGTTGTCTAAGCTACGTCCAACTGTGCATTTATAGTAGCAATACGATTCATTTACGGTTAAAGAAAACATCGTGAGGAAACCCTAGTGGCCGAGGTATTTACAGGCCTCAGCGTTTGCTACCTATAATGGTTTAACTATGAGGCTATGAGGAACTGCAGATATCTCAGGTCCAATTAAAACTAACTAAGCTATTTCTGTACCATGATGCTTTACCCGCGATTTTATTTTTTATTTCAGAATACAAGGCTGAATAAAAATCTTAGTTAGGATGAGTTTGCAATGGACGCCCTAAACCAGTCAGGGTCGCGGGTAAGACGCGGTGATTTCTATAGATTTCGCGCCCTCCCCCGTCTTTTCTCTGCAGGCATCCGTGTCTTTTCCGTGCCCTTCTCTCTGGTAGTTGTATTTTTTTGACCAAACTGAAGTCGGAAGATCAAAGTTACGTCCCACATACGGGTCACCATGAAACCCAAATTGTCATTCTATAGTCAAACTAATTTGTTCAAGTTATTTGGCATGCATTATCTTTTTTATTTTTTGTGTTTCGTACAACAAAAGGAAAAAACAAAAACCTTATAGGATTACTTTGTTGTCCGTTCTTCCGTCTGTCTGTCAGACAAGACCCTTTATTAAGATAAATACCGCGAGTAGGTATCGAGTTGAAATCAAAATCGTATTCTCAAGTCTTCAATCCATTGAAGCTGTGAAAAATGCAAAACGTAGGTAAACGTAAAAAACGTATATTTAAACAATTAAGTCAATCAAAGTTTATAGGGTACTTTCCGTTGACCCAGAACACTGAAAACTGGCAAACTATATAGTCTATTACTATAAATATAGAGAAAGGTCTGAAAACTATACATTTGTAATTAAACCATACAAAACAGTCTTTGAAGTTCGAGAAAAGCTCGAAGAAGACTGCGAGAATTCCTGAATTATTTTATATGTAAGTACCTACCAATTTGTACAGAACCCTCGGTGGGCGAGTTCAAGTCGCACATTTTTTAAGTATTGTATTATTATTGTATTTATTTCGTCTTTTCGTAACATTTCATACACTTAGACACGTCAATATATAAACTAGATAGTAAATGGCAGTCAAGTATTACATCAACAATTTCACAGTATGCATGCACAAATAGACAAAATAACAGAATTGAACTGAATTTGAATTATGTCAAATTGATTACTCGTATGAAACTAAATTAAATTACAACCATATACAGCACTTCATTAAAATACAGTGTCAATTATATTATTATCGTTGAATGCTTCATTTACAGTATAGTTTTTCTTGATAAGGTTCTTTCTAAGTACGCTACAGAATTCCTTGTGGTTAAACAGTTTTATATCGTCAGGTATCTTGTTATAAAATTTGATTCCTTGAACTAAGAATGATACTTTAGCAAGTCTATGTGTTGGAAACCTAATCCGGTTCCTATATCTCAATACTATGGTAATTGCCAACCTTAGCGAACATATCTAAATGTTCTCTTTTATATAATAAACTTTGTATAAGTATATTCTCCAGCCATTGTCATTATGCCTACTTCTCTAAACTTTTCCCTACAAGAGTGTCTATATTTGAGTCCCAATATATAGCGCATTGCTCTTTTCTGCAGCACAAATACAGTGTTTCCTTGAGCTGATGTACCCCAAAACATCACTCCTTACGTCATAATGGAGTGGAAATATGCGAAGTAGACATTTTTAGCTGCTTCCGTACCACCTAATACTTTAATTTTCTTAAAGTAGCCTATGTCTTACAGGGTCCTCTCAGAAAGAAGGAGAGAAGGTACGGGCCAAATTACCACGCGTGCCCACAACGGATTAGCAATTATAATTATTATTATACTATTTTTATTTTTAATGCACTAACCCGTGCTAAGGACAAATTTAAAAACCTATTTAGAGGCTAAAAATTTAAAATAAAATTAGTATAATAATGTGGGTACAGTGATATCAATTTAAAAAACCTATTTAGAGGCTAAAAATTTCACCCATGCCGGGATTCGAACCCGCAACCTCTGGCTATCCGTACCAGCGCTCTACCAATTGAGCCAATGGGCAATCAGTGAACAACGGCATCAGTGAAATTTCTAACCTCTTTACAATATTCTCTATAATATTCTTTATAATATTTAAGTAGGTAGTCGGGGCTGTAAGTAATGCAATTTGCTTAAGTCAGATGTCGCTGCCTGTACGTAATACAGAGAATATTGTAAAGAGGTTCGAAATTTCACTGATGCCGTGAGTCGCCCATTGGCTCAATTGGTAGAGCGCTGGCACAGATAGCCAGAGGTTGCGGGTTCGAATCCCGGCATGGGTGAAATTTTTAGCCTCTGAATAGGTTTTTAAATTATAATTATTGTTTATTAATTATTTTTTATGTAACCTACAAACGTCCCACTGATGTGTAAGGCACAGGGCTTCTCTCAAAGAGAGAGTATGGGCTTAATTACCTCGCGTGCCCACCGTAGATTGGCAATTTCAAGCGCTGAGAAATATGAACACCTCAGACACTCAGGTTTCTTCACGATGTTTTCCTTCACAGTTTTTGCTGCTGTAACTTCACAAATATACATTGCGAATCGAACCTTTCAGTTCAGAGTCTACTGTTCCACCCATTGGGCTACCGCCGTTGCGTTATCAACCCTTGTATGTCCCCACTGCTGGGGCACGGGTCTCTTCCTGCATCGGAGGAAGGTTAGGCCATACTCCACCACGGGGGTCAAGTCCGGGTTGGTGGAGGATTGTAAGACAGTGGCGGGCCTTACTGTCAGAAGTTATCAAGCCGCCTATAAGGCCTCTGACATGGCTTAACGACAGTTTATTCATGATTAATTACAATGATCATTACAATTAAAAGTACTATTTTCTTTAGCAGGTTGTCCCTATTTATTTATTTTCGTTAGAATAATTTTGTTACTCAAAGCCGACGCAAACGCTATGGCATGTATTTTAACACGCTGTCTTATAAGCCATTAAGCATCAAGGTTGATCCAAAGGAAAGGCAGAAAGAAGTTAAGAACTCGGGAATCGAATCGACAGCCGCACGTGGAGCGTGAAGATGACTCTTTTACCACTCCTCCATCAATAGTTAACTAATGGTTCCCTTTACCGCTTTGCTCTATACACCAAGGAACCGCGGGGGTTTTTAAATCGAACGACACGAAGTGTCGTCACCTTCCCGTCCCCACTGCTGGGACACCATGAAGTGTCCCAGCAGTGGGGACATACATACGACTAATATCAAATATTGACGCTCTACTGCTGTGTGTTATTATAATAATACACGGAGGTAGAGGCGAGGTTTGTCACTTGCCAACAGATCTCTTTCGCCTCCGTCTATCGTATCTCTATCTATTTATCTATTTCTTTCACCTCATCAACATTCATTACTTGGGTACTTTTTATCGTAGGTGAGGCCAAACTCTACCACGGGGCCAAGCCTGGGTTGGTGGAGGATTGTAAGACAGTGATGGGCCTTACAGTCAGCAGTTATCAAGCCGCCCATAAGGCCTCTGACATGGCTTAACGACTGCCATTATATGACAGCCGACACCAACGGCTTAGCGAGCCAAAAAAAAATGCCACAAGCGGTAGTCACGGGATGGTATAAAAGCTGTTTAGGAGAGTATAAAAGCGTTCGTAGCAGTAGAACGCCGGTTCTATAATCGAGAGGTCGTGCGTTCAAATCCCGGCAAGTACTAATAACTATATTTTCTAAAAAAAACCTATTTAGAGGCTAAAAATTCCACCCATGCCGGGATTCGCACCCGCAACCTCTGGCTATCCATGCCAGCCAGGTAGCCACGGATAGCCAGAGGTTGCGGGTTTGAATCCCGGCATGGCTGGAATTTTTAGCCTCTAAATAGGTTTTTAATAGATTTGTTTAACATACAATAAATTACCTACAATTCCCACCCGGTCGGAGGGCGTTCGTTTGCCGAGTCGCGGTCTCCACTCAAGAACACGTTTACAACATCATCAACAATAATTTTGTAAGGTTTACCAACATCATCATCATCTAAATAATCCTTTATGTTATAGTAGCCCTTTTGGCACAAAGTGTACTTAACACATTTTTTGAACCGCGTTTCTGAAAACACCCAAAACCAAGTTTATTAATTTAGCGTACAATTAGACCTTTTAGTAACATTTTATCCAAATCCCATACGAGTGAAATCGGTTAGTAGTGGTTCAGAACATGTTATAGAAATTTACAGTATCGTGCAATGAAAAACGAGTGTAGATTAAACGAATCTTTGCGGCAGAATGAAAAAAATTTGAACATTTCAGTGATCTCTGGTTGTTAACAATTTTCTTATTACGTAGGCTCACCACAAGTTGCATCGTGTGAAGCGTCTAATTCATCTCTCTTTTTGGCACAATTACCGGACCACTATGCGTTTACAAGAAACTTATGTGTAGCGCTTGTTGATTTGTGACTGTGGTGTTTTTGGGATCCCTGACCTCGCTACGTAAATATATAGGCAAGTAGAGAAGCGATAAATTGTAAGCTTCACGGCCGGTTTCTAATAAGAGATCTTTTCTGTACCAGGCTGAATTATGATAATCTTGAGGTATAGGTCTTGAGGATTAATCTTGTAAATACTGACTTTTTTATTACGTTTATAACTTAAATAAAACACACAACACGATCACTTGTCCAGAGAGCGAGTCTCTAAAATGCATAGATATATTAGTCCGGTAATGCTCGTTTCATTCACACTATCGGTAGTTTAGTAACCAATCGTATTGCAATGGTATACCCGTGCTACTTAACTCGGCGCCTCGCGCAATTCGAACTTCTTCGCGAGAGATGTCTACTTCATTTGCGCGGGTCATACCCCTGTAATGACATTGTACGGCTATCGCTTTGTAGGCTACCAAATAAAGGCAACTGACAACCATTGTCGTGCTTATACAATTCTATTGAAAAACGATGTAAGTGTTAGAGTTAGGTTCTGGTTTCCTCGTTCTTCCTCTAGATCTCTTTTGCTGCGGCTTCCAGTCGCTCATTATTTTGGGTGCCCTATTTTTGCCCGTTGTCTCTACATGACCAGCCCATATAAGACGCTGTGACTTGATGAATCTGACGATTGTTTCCCGCTTCGTTACTTAAACGGTGTTACTAAAAAACGGTGATTAAAGTTTAAAGTTTTGCTGTGTGGTGTCGGCCTAGAGAATAGCACCAACCCAAATTCTTCCCGCGGGTGTCGTAAAAGGCGACTAAGGGACACAAACCGGGGGGTGGGCAGCAGCGCCCCCTGCAGTACAATTCCACCCAACTGCGATCCCCAACCCGCATGCCCAGCGTGGGGATTATGGGCATTACCCCCCAATGATGGCGCAACCTTGCACTATGGCGCTTATTAGGGGAGGGCTATGTCCAGCAGTGGACTAGTATAGCCTGAAGAAGAAGAAGAAGAAAGTTTAACATTTACATTAAAAACCTATTTAGAGGCTAAAAATTTCACCCATGCCGGGATTCGAACCCGTAACCTCTGGCTATCCGTGCCAGCCTCTATTTGTCCTTAGCACGGGTTAGTGCATTAAAAATAAAAATAGTATAATTTACATTAACTTTTGTTCTACGACTTTATTTCTTGGTCTTTCAGTTAACACGACGGCTCAGCGTTATCGCGGTGTCTTGGCGATCCGAGCTCGCTCTGTAATCGCATCGTTTTAAAATATCTAGTGTAATAATAAGGCTCTTAGTTAGGTAGCCCTAAATAAAGGGCATGATAAAAGATTTTTAAATCCTCTTCCTTAGGTTATGTATTTCAGTAATAAACTAAAGTTTAACGAAATTAAAGCTATTTTTATAAAATTACTAGCTGACCCAGCGATCTTCGTACCGCCTAAAAGCCGATTCTTTAATTTTGTTTTTATTTTTCTCTCCGTAAGAACCATCCTCGTCTTCTTCTTCTTCAGGCTATATTATGTAGTCCACTGCTGGACATAGCCCTCCCCTAATGAGCGCCATAGCTTACCATCCTCGTACTTCAAGGAATATTCTAAAAGAATAATTAGCGAAATCGGTTCAGCTGCTCTCGAGATTTGCGCTTACCAACACATTCAGCGAATCATTTTAATATTATAGATTTCAGTGGAAAAACAGCTCGCAGTGTCATGGCGTCGAATATGACGTCACGTAAACAAATACCAAACGACAAATGTGTCTATGCGCAGCCAAAGAAAGTAAACAAAATTTGCGTATTTTGATGTCATAAAATAAATTCCAAAGTCTAAGCGTGACGTCGCGCGGTGTGATCGGTGTTTCAGTCAAAATGGCTGAAAGCATACTTATTAGCTTTTATTGAAAACTAGCTGACCCAGGAAACTTCGTACCCCAAACAGTCGTTTTTTTTCTCTCCGTAAGAACCATCCTCGTACTTCAAGGAATATTCTAAAAAAAGAATTAGCGAAATCAGTTCAGCTGCTTTCGAGATTTGCGCTTACCAAAACATTTGGCGATTCATTTTTATATAATAGAATATTGGTATTCTCGTTTTTTTTTTAAATCAGTGTTTTAAATCCCTTTTATATGTAGGTACTTTCCCCTAATATCGTGAAATCGTTGATTATTTGATACTGTCGTCACGCCTATTGTAAAACAAATAATAAATCTTAATGCCGTCTAGACACCAAAACTTTGGACGGTTGCTTTATTCCACCGCTTTTAGACATGGATTTCTGGCATCCTACTAATAGAAAAGTTTTCCAAGTCACTTTTCCTTATGATAAATAAAAGCATTTTGCCTCCGGCTAATTACAATATGGGAAAAAGATAAATTCAGAAGATCTGCTAGAAATATCCTCCAATACGATCTGGTACTAAATACAATAGCCAATCTGTTTTGTTTCAGTTAATTCAGTGCACAATACGGCTAGTTACTCAAGCTCTTTCACTGTGTCAGCAATTCACCTATGGAATAGCTTACCTCTACACATCCGACAAGCCCAATCGCTTGAAGTATTCAAAAGTAAAGTATACCATCACTACCTAAGTCTTTAGTAATTTATCATAATATATTATAAGTAGTATTCACATGTAGACATATTAATATCGTCAGGAAATATATAGATGAATGTAATATAGATAATGTTTATATGTATTTATTGTATTTCACTTATTATTTATTGTTATGTTATATAATATTCCCCTACTATTTTAAAGTAAATATAAGTAATATAGATATAATTAGTAAATTTTGTATTGTTTAATATTGCACTACTTCAAAATATTGTCGCCAAAACTTAGGTTAGCTGGTAGATAATGCTTTTTAATAATAATTATAAAAGATATCCATACTTGAACATCTTGCAGGAAGAGAAGGGAAATCGGTTTTTCTCCTGATCTTTCAGATTTCCTTCGCAAATGATAATCTAACATTAAAAAATCTAAAAATCTAACCACAATCCACCAATGTGATGGATGGCGACCTGGGAGCCAATTCTCACTTCATTAGCGAATATTTCGTATACGACTCTAAGGCATATGACTTGAATTCTAAATAAAAAGTCGAATGACAGCCAATTATGATTATGATTACGACATCATGACACCTCGAAGCGAGCGAAATTTATCAGCAAATTTGCGCTTACGACTTTGTGAGAATACCTGAAATAGATTTTTATGCTAAAAACCTTTTTAGGGGCTAAAAATTCCACCCATGCCGGGATTCGAACCCGCGACCTCTGGCTATCCGTGCGAGTGCTCTTTCCAACTGAGCTAATGAGCGACTCACCAGCATCAGTGAAATTTCGAACCTCTTTACAATATTATCTGTATTACGTACAGGCAGCGACATCTGGCTGAAGTAATTTGCATCACTTGCAGCCCCGAGCACCTACTTTGCAGTTAGGTTTTACATCGGAATGACATCATAATATAATCTTATGGGTACAGCGATATCATTTCGAATCCCGGCATGGGTGGAATTATTAGCCTCTAAATAGGTTTTTAAAATTGTCCTTGGCACGGGTTACTGCATTAAAAATAATATAATAATTTTTATGCGACAAATGTCTAATCCTTCGAATATTTTGCCTCTACACTTTCAATTCGCATGGGCGACAATCGGCTCCCTGGTCAAAGTGACAGTAAAGAAGTGAAAAGACAGATACGGAGATAGCAAAACCGAAATGGGCTGCATAACAAGAGACCTACAATAAGCATAGGGTGGTCATAGGTTTACATTGACTTTTTGACCTTTTGACATTGACCATCTACGTAATGAGATGATTTATACAGTCTCCAGTGGCATCTTCACTCACACTAGATGGGTCTTTTCTGTGGACTAGGCCGACTAAGCTGTCAGGATGGTATAGGTGCTGGACAAGCCTACATCATCTAAAAAAACCATGTCCCAGGCACTACAGCATCCAAGTGGTCTCTTCATAGGTTGAAGAAGAAGAAAAAATCTAAGCTTCTGGCATAGAGCTAACAGTCTACTTCCGTCAAATCTCATCATTTGCAGCATACCGTCCCCTCAGAGCCTCCATAAATCAATAACAGAATGCGAGACAAACCACACTGATTAAGACGCCGTCCACACAGTTCAGACGTGCGTGGACTACTTCTGACCCAGGCTAATCTCGACATATTTCTCAAGATACGGGCGACGTGGTAAGACGACAGTGTCAAGCACAAGGGACAATGCATGTCGTAGAGACAATTCATCGTGCTCACGTTGAATTGTGTAGACGCGCCTTTCATAATCAGATTTAGTAAGGAGACCATGCAGCGCTGGATTAAGCCAGCGTGGTGTCCGTAGAAAGTTCTATAAAGATTATGGTGGATATTAGACAAAAAAATGTTACTAACAAATTAACTTTTTTTTATTTATTTGTGCAAGAAGTGACTACTATTCATATTGACTTCTTGGACTGATATTAAAAATGGTTTTCTTACACTTACAAATATTTTATATTATATCCCCACTGCTGGGGCACGGGTCTCTTCCTGCATCGCAGGAAGGTTAACCCATACTCCACCACGGAGGCCAAGTCCGAGTTGGTGGCGGATTGTAAAACAGTAGCGGGCCTTGCTGTCAGACGTATCAGGCCGCCTTTAAGACCTCTGAAATGGCTTGACGACTGCCATTACATGACAGCCGCCGCCAAGGGCTTAAGGTGCTTGGCGTAGTAAGAAAGCGCATGGAATGGCATGCTGACAATCATTTTTATTTTAGCATAGGTATTTTATAGATGGGCCAACTTAAGCTTCAGTTGACAGAAACTTCACTTGTCACACAATCACACAACGGTAAATGTATTTTTATTGCAGTTTTGTACGCCTTCGATCGACTGCACAGTTGACTTGGTCGGTATGTAAAGCGAATTGCAAGGGTGTCCAAGCCCGAATTTAATTTTCCCCATATTAATGAGTTCCTGCTCCAACCTATACTTACCTGTTTACACTACCCGTCAACAAATTTACATGAACTCAACAATACAGGCAGGAAGGAAAACATCAGTAAACAACAAAACTTTGTCCAATCCACTTGAGTTCAGCCACTTCACTCTTCTCTGCTTTAAATGCAAAGTAGCTCAAAATTGACTTTTCATTCGCTAACTTTCGTCTGAGTTGTAAGTGATGGACTAAGTCTTTGTTTCAGAAAATAATTTGTAAGTAATTGTTTAATGGTCTTAGCTTTTTGAATTAGATCTCAGTAGGTTTTCAATAGGTTTTGAATTTATTTTTAAGTAAGGAGATAACTATAGATTTTTGAAATACTGCCGGCATATGCTGGATGCGGCAAGCTGAAGACAGGGCGCTATGGCGCTCATTAGGGGAGGGCTATGTCCAGCAGTGGACTACATAATAAAGCCTGAATAAGAAGATAACTATAACCACCGCGTTACCAACTAATCTTGTACTGGCGAACAGAATTAATATCTCTCTCATTCGGCTCGAAGGTCGATGAATAAATGGGTTTAAATGGTAATGATTTCGATGTAAAATCCCTTACATTAAATAAATGGTTCAAGACGTATAAAAACTGGGAATAAAAAGTAACGCATGCCAGGAATTGAAAGATTTATTGGAAAATTAAGCTAAATAAAATAGCAAAACCATCGAATAAAACATTATTTGTCTATCAAAACTATAAATTTATTAAAGTAAACAAGGCATGTACTGCTCCGTTCTTGCCCTAATTCTGCGTAGTTTATGTTTTTCTGCTTAAATACATTACATTACAAGGCTCGCCACTATCTTACAATCCTCCACCAACCCGGTCTTGGCCTCCGAGGTGGAGTATGACCTAACCTTCCAGAGATACAGGAAGAGACCCGTACCTACCACAGGATTAGGGACATACAAGGGTTGATATCGATCAATACATTTCATTACATAAACTCACGCCTGTATCCAAGAGAGGGGGCAGAGACGACGGTTTACCACTTGCCACGATCCGGACCTCTTTTATCAACATTGTTATTCGTTCTCCATGCACGCACCCCGGTATCGTGCTATTTATCTTGCCCATAGCTAATAATTCCCCTATCTGGTCGAAGTATAGCTGTGCTTATAATGATTATCAAATATTGAAAATCAATTAAAACCCCAATTAGAATTTCTGTGTAGACGTCCCTTACCGGCCATTCCACCTACATTCGCTCGATCTGTCTTTCATTAATCTTCCCTCCTTCATCCTCTTCATATTCAATTCAACACGGCTTTCTTTTGTCTTCTTCTTAGACTTGGGCAAAGTGTGTCCTTAGAGGGAGTTGTTATATCTCATATCTTTGCTCACCGAGACACACTATATCTCTATCATATGTCGCTCACCACTTGTGTCCTAGCTCATACGACGTATGGAAACAAGAGACACAAGTGGTGAGTCAGTCTAGTCTACCTATTCCCTACTTTATCCAGATCACACGTTTTTTTGTGAACTTTCTCTCATCGCTCGTTGGTTACGACGAGAATGCGGCCGAATGTAACCGATGTCAGACGATGTTGATCTCGCTCTCGCGCATTGTGTGTGAGCTGGATAAAGTAGCAGGAGATGATTACTGTACTGAGTTGAGAGTATGTGTGAGGGAGCCAGATATAGTTGACATCTCAAGGATATGAATGGGACACACTTGACGGCGAGGTAGTTGTGTGTCCACTCATATCTGGCTCTTGAGTTACCCAAGGCTACTTCTTCTTCTTCCTACGCCTCTCCAATAATGGAGGTTGGCCGTAAACTTCGGATATTTTTCATTGTTTCTTGCCAAGCGAAACAGATCTTCTGGCTACATCAGTCCATTCCCTGATGTTTCTGGGCCACGACTTTCTTCTTTTCCCAACACTCCTCCTTTCCTCAAACTTGATCGTCATTTTAACTTTCCTTTGTCTGAAACCCGTAAATGCAGATGTACATTACATTGCATTACATAAACTTACGCCTGTATCCTGTAGGGGTAAGTAGAGATCAGTGTAAGAAATCTCTTTCACTTCATCAACATTAAATAGTTGCTCCACGCACGCCCTCCGGTTACGGATACTTTTTTCTGGCTCTTCGCTAATGCATCCCCTAATCGCATAGTGATTTTTAGGCAACTCTTTATAACTTCTACTTACATAGGTACTACCACAAAACACAAGAATTCCAACAGTGAGGATGGTTTTAAGCTTTCAAGTAGGTGCTAAGTAAATACCTACAAATCACGTATTCGCCACTTCAGTCTACCCGTGACCACGGCAACTGTAAAGCTGCCGAAACGTCGGGAAATAATGTAATGACGTTTTACCTAATAAACAATCGCGATTAGACCGGTTAAATATATAACTAGGTACTATCATACCAAAGGGATAGGTACGTCTTCCTCAATTAGGTGACACTTGTTGCTGCCAAGATACTTACGTTAAACCTGAGTTTTGATAAGCTGTCGACTGTCTACTTATCTTAAATCTTATAAGATAGCACCATCTCGTTAATTCTTCGTCTTTCGCTAATAAAATAGATTGAAATCTTAGGGTAGACCCAAGAGCGCCGGCGGCCGCGGTAGACTAGTGGGTAGGACAATGGGCTCGGAAGCGAGAGCCCCAGGTTCGATTCCCAGTGCGCGCATTTGAAGCACTCGTTAGAAGAAGTTTATTTAATCCGTGGGTACGTTTTTTATTTGTAAAATCTCCACCACAGAACATTTTAATCGGCGTTTTCGAGTGTTTTGACTCGTGTTTTTATGAATTAGACCGCTTAATCTCTTTTGTTTCTAAATTTTAAAAGTTTAGTCAAATTGAATTAAAAGAACTTTTTAAATAAAATTGATAAGAAAACATATTTTTAGACTTATATTATTTTTAATGCACTAACCTATGCTAAGGACAAGTTTAAAAACCTATTTATATGTAGAGGTTAAAGATTCCACCCATGCCGGGACTCGAACCCGCGACCTCTGGCTAACCGTACCAGAACTTTTTAAAAGAACTCCTTAAATATTAGCTGTAGCTTAATAGTTACCTTATTTTACCATATTTATAACTTAACAAGTACCTGGAACCGGCGTGCGTGCATGCAACGACTTATGAACGTTGATGAAGCGAAGGTGATGTGTCGGGATCGTGACAAGTGGCAGTCCCTGGTCTCTGCCTACCCCTCTGTGGTACAGGCGTGAGGTTATGTTATGTTATAAGCTTTGTTGTATATGTTTTAATTTTAGTTATTACTAATAATGGTAAATGTTGTAGGCGCTTGTTTATTGTGTATATTATAAAATCTTTGAATTGTCAATGTTACTGCAAAATCTGTATATGCAAATGCTTTTTAATAAAAAAAATTGCTCCTATGTATGTGTTCATCGCATACCTAGGTACCTACTCATCCCGACTGCGGATTTCGGCTCAAGTTATAGGTTTAATTAATTAGTCGGCGACAGTAGCAAACTAGTCTGACCCCTATCTCCCGTACATTGTACCTACCAGCAGTGACGAAGACGATAAATTCCTTCAATTCTTATTCGTATGTTACCCGACTGTTTGACCATTTTCGGACTGTGAATAATTTGTCAAAAATATTTTAAAGTAGGTACCTACAATAGACAGCGGCATAGATAGTATGATGTTGTAAATATGTTCTGTGGTATGATGACGCAAGTCCCCCATGACACATAGCGCTAAAATGTCAGAATTTGACAATGAGTACAGGACCTACGTATTCATTGTCAAATTCTGACATTTAACTAGTAACGTGTAAGGCCCTAGTCATAGAAGGCTCCCGAGGCGCGTGCACAATACGCTGCGTTAGTTACTTAGACCTGAGATTTCCGCACTTAGCCTCATAGTTGGCCCATTGTACATAGCAAGCGCTGAGGTACGCTAACACCTCAGACACTAGCGTTTCCTTACGATGTTTTCCTTAACCGTCAGCGAGTAGTATTGCTACTATAATTTCACAACTTAGAAAATACATAACTTAGAAAACAAAGTCATTGATACATGCCGGGGTTCGAACCCACGACCTCCCGATTGAGAAGCCGTTCTACATCGCACCGCTATCACTGCTCTAATACGCTGCGTTTCGGACGGTCTTTAAATTGTATGAAGTTCTATGCAACGGATTACCTACATCAAGCGTCCGCGTCCGCGGTGCGCGCGTTTATTGCACACCATACATTTTGAGAGTACCTACAACATCTAATTATTGACCATCGAGGTCAATACTCAATAGGTACAAGTCGATCATGAGATTAATGAGAAACGGTCGTGTTTGACATCAACCCTTTGTATGTCCCCAATTCTGGGGCACGGGTCTCTTCCTGCATCGCAGGAAGGTTAGGCCATACTCCACCATGCGGGCCAAGTCCGGGATGGTTTTGTTACCCCTGAAAAAAGGTCATATCCTACTTAATACCTATTGTAAATGTGAAAGTTTGTGAACATGTGTGGATGTTTGTTACTCAATCACACATTAACGGCTATTATTATTTCTTGTTGAAATGGTAACCAGCCGATGGGAGCTAAGAAAAATTAAAAGTTGTTTCACAGTTTTATCGAAATCCGGTTCCGTTCAGTAGGGCCAACTTCAGGCCTCAAACAATATCCCACCTGTCTGCGCGGTGGCGGCATACATGGATGTTCGTGAACAGACCTAAAAATGAAAATGTATGACAAAACGGAACGTAAACCACAGATAAGACAAAAAGTTGTCACTTTGACAGCCAAACAATATAGGAAGGATAGGTAAGTAAATGTACTTAATTAGTCTGTGATTAAACTTAAAAGTCATTGGCGTTGTTGGTTGGCAGGCTATTGGTGGCCGGATTTTCTATTTTTTTACGCAAATAGTGTAATAAAACCGAGTTTTTCACTCTAAAATGGTAAGCAAGCGCATATTTTACACGACCGTCAGTAAATTTCTTTGTAACGTAGCATACAAAGCGTAGTTTCAAACGTTTTTGCCGAGTCATTCAACAGAACGCTTTGATGCTATATTTTTCAACGACAAAACAATAGATATACTTGTCTGCGCATTAAATTAAAAATTATTTTCCCTTTTCTTATCATCCCCCTAAAATTAAACAAAACATCGGCTCCTAAAAATCCTCATAACCTCAAAAATCTTCAATAAGTGGGCATAACTCATAACGGCTCCCAGAAAACAATTAGCGTTTGGTGGGTAAAGTTGAATTAGCACTTCTAATCCCTTTACGCCTCTCTCATCCTCTTTTCGTTCTTCATCTCACTCATAGATTAAGAATATAGGGTCCCCGCACTCTGCTGTCCCACTTTAATGCATACAATCCCATTGGATGCACTCACATCCAATAACTTTCGGTATTCTATCTTAGTGTTACTGGTGTTTCATGTCATGTTAGAAGTGATCCCAAAATTTATCTCAAAATTAACTCCACAGTTCCGTAACCAGTATGACAGTGATGTCACAGTATGGAGTCCTCAAGGCAGGCTCCACCAGGTTGAATACGCCATGGAGGCTGTGAAGCTTGGATCGGCTACAGTAGGTCTGAAAAATAAGCAGTTTGCTGTACTAATTGCCCTAAAACGGGCCGTTAGTGAGCTCTCAGCCTATCAAAAGAAGATCATCCCAATTGATGATCATGTCGGCATCTCCATCTCGGGACTCACTGCTGATGCTAGGATGTTGAGGTAAAGAATTGTTTTTTCAACTTGCATTTCAACATTGATACTAACTGAAACAGCATTTTACCTAAGACTCAGTTTCAGTAAGAGTCACAGTTTCGATGCCACATCAGGAAAAAAACACTTAAATCTAAGATTTCATGACCGGTGAACTGCCTGATATATAAATCCCAAATATACAAGCCCTTGCTTACTAATAACAAGGAAATAAGTCGGATGCAACTAAGTAATTGGAAGCTAAAATTTCTTTAAGTAGAAGTTAATGTATTGCACCCAATGTCTCCACAAATTTGGGTATTGAAAAACTTGATAAATCATCCAAATTTAGGTTACTTTGTTTTTTATTACATAAGTTACTCTTTAATAAAAAAAGGGAAAAATAAAATTATGGTCAAGAAAATCCATGTGGACTTAAGTTGTTTGCAGTAAGCTATATATCAAGCCACAATGTATTATGTATACTATGATGCCATTACCATCTTTCTCAATAAACAATTTTTAAATAATTAATTTGGTGTATGACCTGTAAAGGAAATTTTCTTACTGAACAGAAGTGCAGTAATGGTTTCTATTTCAATTAGTTAACAACATATTGAGAAGTTATATTTACCTCAGTACTTACTCTGCTGGCTCAGTGACCCAAAGTGGGTCCCTCGAGCCCCAACACAAGAAGGTGGTCTTGTGGTCTCTTGCTAGTCACTAGCTGGAGCGAGTGCAACTGGTCTTTAGCTGCTTTGTAGACCTCTTTACTGCCCGATCCCCAACCCAACTTCAGGGGTGAAATTAAATCCCACCATATCTGTGAGCTCAGTCACCTACAAAGGACGGGAGAGGATTGTTCGGCGTATAGGGCATACCTCAATATGTTTTTAAATAAAGGCAATAAGACTAAGATCACTACTATGAATCTTTACGAATTTTAATTTTATGTGTTCTGGCTTACAAAAGTATATTCTAAAGTAAAGGAAACAAAACAGACAAGAAGTTAAACACAAATGTACATCTGGATACAGGCTTCACCAGTTCTATAACTGCCTGCCTGAATTACAAATAATAATAATATTCTTATCTTAAATTTCAGCCGCTATATGCGCACCGAGTGCCTGAACCACCGCTACTCACATGACTCCCCAATGCCAGTTGGCCGTCTCATTGGCATGATCGGCAACAAGATGCAGATTTGCACTCAGCGGTATGATAAGAGGCCACTTGGTGTTGGCCTGTTGGTCGCTGGTTATGATGTAAGTGTGACTACTGTAGTGCCTGGAACATATTTTTAGATGTATTTGACATGCAGAGCACCTACACTATACTGTCTGAACACCGTCTCTTGTCATATCAAAGATAAGTTTGTAAACGGACATAGTATTGTTTAGAGGTTCAGCTGTTGATATAATGGAAGCAAAGTTATTTATGACAAAAATTTAAAATCGTCAAATTATATGGTAGCTCTCCTCCAGTCGATTTTTTAATATAGAATCCTTCTAGATTCGTTGTTGACTTGTATGTGCTTTCAATTCCTATGTCTTCGAAGTAACAAACCCAGCAGTAGTGTTTCCTCATCAGATCAATCCATGTTGCTACTGGCGGACTAAATTTAATTGCAATACAATACAATACCGATGTTTTTTAATATAATAACGAAGTTTTAAAATCCACGAAACCGCGCGTTGATGAGGGCCGGCGTTCTAGCTGGAGGTTTTCTGACCGAGCAGTATTGCTTGTTTGAGATTTAATGTTGTTTCGAGATACAAGACATTTTGCTTGCTTGCTGATTACCCACCCACCGATTACCCATAACATAATATACATACTGGTACATTGCTTCTGCCCCCACACTTGGATACCATGTGTCATGGGTACCAGAAACAACGAAATCACAAACATGTAAACATCCAAGATCTGGGGTTTTTTTCCATCCACTCATAGTTTACTGTCAAATACTGTAACAGTGCAAACCTCTTTACACCATTTTTATTTCATTTTCTATCTACTTATCATTTTCAAATACGTATTTAAATTATGTCACACATTTTTCGATTTCCCTCATTTTTCATCACTACTACTTTACCCTTCTACCAGATCTGACTATTCTACCTGCTTATCCGTTTTTATCCAGTTTTTCTGTTTTATTATACCTACTACTAATCTACAAATAAAACAACACCTGAAGTCGTTCGAATTCTTATTATTTGTAAAGGATATACAACGTTCCAATACTTTACAAACATTACGTCTCTACACTTGCAGGACCAAGGCCCCCACATCTACCAGACCTGCCCCTCGGCCAACTACTTTGACTGCCGCGCTATGGCCATCGGTGCGCGCTCGCAGTCGGCCCGGACCTACTTGGAGAAGCATCTGAGCACGTTCGCGGAGTGCGATTTGAACGATCTGGTCGCGCACGGCCTGCGTGCACTGAGGGACACGCTGCCGAACGAAGTTGATCTTAACAACAAGGTACATTAACTCTAAGGCCGAGTCCTTGGAGACCGCAGGTCAAAATGCACAATTTCCACCATAGTTAAGAAGTTCCTATTTCTGCTAGAATTCCCGCTTTCACCGCAGAAGTGGTTAAGGGTGGAAGAGATAGTAGTTTACTTTCAATTTCTGTCATAACTTAAGATCAGTCTCATGATCATAAGCAGTCCTTGTGTGCTATGTCGAGTTTTACTGATATATTCTTACTTGGCAATGGCTCACTATTATTGGACCAATACCCAAAACTTAACCTCTGCCTGTATTACATACTATATAGAAACACAACAGTAGTTTTAACTAATAATCAGACACTTTGGAGCACTAACTACTGTTTCAGGTTGTTTGCAGCTGATTCTACAGGATTTCTACAGAGATAGGCTATTAGAGCACAGAAATATGAAAACGAATCCAAATCATAGCTACTCAGAATCATAATTCATATTAAATTTTTGGAAATATCCAGTTAAGTTATATCCACACATTTATACTTTCCACAAAAACCATCCAGCGCGGAACCCTCTGTCCATACCATTTCACAATCTATTCTTCCTAACCGAATAGTCTCGATGATCGTAAACGAAGGTTAAGCAACATAGGGCGCGTTCAGTGCATGGATGGGTAAGATTTAGAGAAGACTAGCGCTAGACGCATTTTTCCGAACTTGCGAAGCACAGCATCGCTCGGAAAAAGCAGTTGGTGGAAAAAGCTGTCATCGATAGATGGCAGTTGTTAAGCCAAGTCAGAGGCCTTAGGGCGGCTTGAAAACTTCTGATAGTTTGACCAGCCACTAGTCTTGCAAGTCTTCACCAATCCGGACTTGGCCCCCGTGGTGAAGTATGGCCTATACCTCAGGGAAGAGAACCATGCCCCTCGGTGGGGACATTATGGGTTGATGATGATTCTTCATAACAGCTTTTCTCTCTTCTCAGAATGTCTCAATCGCCATAGTCGGTCCGAAGACCCCGCTACGTATCATTGAGGACGACGAACTGGACCGTTACCTCTCTCTCGTGGAGGGCGAGGAGCGACGAGGTGGGAGCGGAAGTGCGACTGGGGACGGCGCGGCTGGCTCTTCGGACCAGCCGGGGGACCCGCGCGATCCTCAAGTGGCTGTGAGACACTTTTCACCTTATAGTTATTACTCGGAGTTATTACTAAATAACAGTGGCTAGTGGATCGAGACATCCGTCGTAAGCATTCGAGGCACTTTCTACTGCTTGAATCAGAGGCTGTAACACGTGGGAAGATGACAAAATATGTCGGCTAATTGAAAAAATATGTCGGTTGAATTGATGCGCTATTAAAATGTTATTACTGACGCAGGCGCGCGAATGGGATCGCAACTGGAATACTTACCTAATAGCACTCGAATTATATGCTACACTGATTTGTAGAGACCACCAAACGGGCAGCGACATGTTTCTATTAGCGCTGGTGTCAGACCTGCATGGATTCTGGAGCAGAAAGATGCTGTTCAGCCCACCAACTTAGTCAGTAAATTGACAGATAGAATTATCGTGTTAGTGAGAAAGAGTTGCCAGCTAAAATAGTGATGTGCTTTAGTCGATAGATTTAACAACATAATCAATTATTTTCTTAGTACTGTCGTTGATGACAAATCACGGAAGTATTATTTATGAGATAATTTTAACAGGATGTAACCTGAATAATTTAAAATATTCTCATGACATAATCACTTTTTTTTCTTTATTCTGCTTAATCCGAAATGATTGGCAGGCCTGAAAACCTAATATTAATAATATAAATACAATGATTAAGTTACACTTAAATCTACAAGAAAACAAACTAAAAATGAGAATATAGTTTCATTTCAATTATTGATTTTATATTATATGAAAATCAAATTGAATTTAGAATAAAATATGAGGTTTTAGGTTCTATACTTTTAATCTGAATCGGACGATATTAACGTAGTATCTGAATCGCTTACATGAATTATATATCTACGACATCGTCAATCTAATGATCTAATTTAGTCATTTTATCTTTAACTTTTTTCGTGTGCTCTTTACAGACCGCCCAGCATTGAGATGTCACCAAATTTAAGCCATCTTCAAATAGTTTTTAGACTTCATTAATTTTAAAGCTTTTATTGTTTCTTCCGACATGACCCTTGACTTGTGCCCAAACCAATTCTATTGGGTTCAATTCGCAATGGTAGGGAGGCAGTAGCAGAATGGTGACACCATACTAGGCAGCAAATTCTTCCACCGCATATTTTACATAACCAGTTTTATTTTAATTATATTCTTTTTAGTGCATTAACCCGTGCTAAGGACAACTTAAAAAACCTATTAATTTATAGGCTAAAAATTCCACCCATGCCGGGAATCGAATCCGCGACCTCTGTTTAATCGTGCCAGCGCCCTAATAGGCGACTCACCGGCATCAGCTTTGTTTATAACACGATAACAGACCGTTTGGATATGCCCAATATCTAAGCAGTCGTTGAAACACAATCCTCTTTTGTCGGCATATCATACGGAGCTTTCTTTTCCAAAAACATAATTATTTATAAGTTTTCAATATAATTTCAATCTCTTAAGTGATTGGCCCCTCCTTTGTTTTCCTCGGGAAAAGGCTTTAATGTTTTGAAGGAGATGGTTGAGGATCCATTATTGACTGCAAGTAGATATCCAGGAGACGTAAGCCAGTAAGTAATGCAATCCACGCAAAGTCTAGATGAGAAGCCGAGGTCAATCGTAGTTCAATACAATGGTAGTCCAGATGAAATGCCAAAGTCAGTCGCAATGCTATCAAATTGATGTCCAAGTGAGAAGCCAAAGTCGTCAAAGAACACCAAAAACCATAAGAAAACATTCACGCTACTGTAGTAGAAACGGAACTGAGGCACACACAACCGACACACAACATTTTAGGCCAAACTGGAATTGACGTGAAAGACAAAAAAATAAAATCAAAGTTGGCAAAACGGCCTCGGTGGTGCAGCGGTTTGGCACGCTGACTGTAAAACCGAAGGTCTCGGGTTCGATCCCCGGCCGGCTCAAACTAGGAAACGAACTTTTCTAATTTGTCTCGGGTCTTGGATGTTATCGATGTATTTATTGT
Source organism: Yponomeuta sedellus (assembly GCA_934045075.1). Lineage (NCBI taxonomy): Eukaryota > Metazoa > Arthropoda > Insecta > Lepidoptera > Yponomeutidae > Yponomeuta > Yponomeuta sedellus. The sequence continues at coordinate 11,288,770 of OW203736.1, read as the reverse complement.
ATTAAATCTATCGTCGAGTTAGCACCTATAACACAAGTCATTTAGTTGTACTTAGTATAGGGCTGGAACGTTGATAACACTGGAACGACTTCAGGTGTGGTTTTATTTGTAGATTAGTAGTATAATATTTTAATAAAACAGAAAACTGGATAAAAACGGATAAACGGAGAAGCAGGTAAAATAGTCAGATTTGGTCAAAGGGTAAAGTAGTAGTGATGAAAAATGAGGGAAATCGAATAATGTGTGACGAAATTTAAATATTTTAAAATGATAGATAGAAAAAGAAATAAAAATGGTGTGAAGAGGTTTGCACCGTTACAGGGCTAACGATATCTGTGTAATATGTCCATGAATATTTATTTATTAATCATCACATAAAATTAAATAAAAGTGTTCAAAGTTATATATATCACTAAAAAGTTTGTATTCATCATGTCTTACATAGCTTTCGTGAGATGTGGGATAAATCTATAAAAAAAAAAAAAAGCTAATTCTATATTTTAAGTCGATTGTGTACATCCCTATTATTTTTCTGTCATAAACTGGTCACATCGTAAATGTCAATTTACTGACTAAGTTGGTGGAATTGATAAGACGAGTCTGTCTTTCATGTGGAGTGAGATATTCCAAGAATTTGCGCATCCAGCCACATATTTGGCCTCAGACACTCGGTTTAACTCAAGTTTAGCTAGTAGTACTCCTAGTACAGTCGACAGCACATCACACTATACATTTTAGTCGCCCGTAATACGACGGAGCAGAGTGCATGGATCCCAAGGTATTTCGAAAACCGAGACTCTTGAGTCTCACATCCACAAATTCACCCATGTGAGGCAGTTTCCAACAATGCTCTACCAACGCTCTATATCCATCGTCCAATTTTATAAAAAGAGACTTAGGAAATCATGTTAGCTAATGAGTTAGTCTTATGACAATTTTCGCTTGACATTTAATAGCATTTCAGACGATAGGTAGAAACTCAAGCTCTCGCCGTGTAACTGTTAACTAACCCTCATTTGTTTCTATTCCAGGTTGCCATGGATACGGAGTAAGCACTCACGAGCGATTACACGAGACTACAGACCCAGCAATCAGCCTTCATCGTGGAGAAAATGCCCCCGTATTAGAGCGACCTGTCTGTATGTTCTCTAATCTGTATTTCGTTCTACCTTTGCTTTGTCGGGTTAAAGGATTGCCTTGGCCAGTGCTGAGGATAGTATCTCAGTGTTTTTCTTAGCTTTGAAAGTACCCAGTACCTTTTACCCATGTGGACAGTGGTATGCGTTGACTTGTAAAATGGATTTTATATGTTGCTGTTCTATAGATACACTTTAATTAAATTTTCCGACAGAAAGAACCAACACTATTGATTTAGAGGCATAAACATATTTTACGATGTGACAGCGAAACATTATTAACAAAGTATATTGCGGACGCCCACAGATGTCATTTTGACATCCGTGCGGACGCCTTGCATATTGCGTTTTTAAAAACTGTCTGTTTTAGCATTTACGTTATGGCATTTTGTAGATCTAGATCTAGTCGAGGCACTGGCCAAGGCACAAAGAAAAAGAAAGAAAACCAGCTGTTTATTATTTTATAATCTCTTGTGTTCTAAATGTTCTTTATTCATTAACTGCGATAAAATAAAAGATTCAAAGGTATTCGATATCATTGTTATATTTTTATTTAAAACCTGCACATTGTATAAAAAGTTTCGTAAAAATAAGGTACTAGCGACGTAAAGATATAACGTAAAAATATTTTAAAATTATGTTTTGTTGGATTGGATTAATATACAGATTTGTTTAGGTACATACTTTGGCACTCCTAAGACATTAAATTCTATCTAGTTATTTGCCAAAACACTTGATAAATTGATTGAATTTGCTTGGAATAAAACATGGAAGAGAGATTGCGACTTGACTAGGTCTAAAACTAAATTAAAACTGTACAATGGTTTTTAAGCACGTTCGTTTTTGGTATTATAACTCAAATACGTACAATATATGCAAAAACTGTTAACTGATTAAAACATCACAAAGGTAAAGCTAAAACCTACAAAACCTGCACTCAGCACCACTTATATTTTAATAAGTAAAAGTATGACAAAGTTATATCGATGGTCGGTTTCATATAATGTCTAAGAATGCGACCGTGTCTACTAAAATGAAAATTCTTTAGGTAGGTACAAAATATAAACAAAAACCAAACATGTTCAAATCATTAGCAGCATGGTAATTTTTATACGTATCTTTGGAAAGGAATTTGCAAATTGCCGGCCTAAGATTATAACGTTTCCTAAAAGGTTGGGTGGGACTTGGGACCTAAAAGGCAATCTCACAGTTTTTACAAATAAATGTTTCATTGAATCAGTCAGGTAAATTTTTGTTTCTGGATATTTTGGTATTCTGAAACTTCATTCTACCGCTATTCATGTTTAGGGACACTGGAAATCCAACCGTTCAACTCGTACTACACCTTTTTAACAGCTTTTCGTCGTCTTTATCATTTCCCATTTTTGACAAATTTATCTTAGGCTGGCTGAACAAATAAGGGTCATACGAGCGTATCGAGAACGTATCCGGTCCCTGTATACTGGAACACTGGGGCTACCTCGATTGGATCCACCCCTGGTTGCTCCAATATAGGTACGTAACTGTCTTGTAAAGCTATAGGCTGTCGACTTGAAGTCTCATTCAGTTGTTTCTCCAAGATGACGTTTTGTTGCTCTTCTTCGTCCAACTCTAGAGTCAATTCCTCCAGTAGCTTTAGTCTTAATTCTATTTCATTCTCTGCTTCCGACATCGCTAAAGCGTTGTCTTTCATTTCTGATGAAGTTTTCTCTAGTTCCTCCTCGATTTTGTCTATCAGCATCGTCACTTGAGAGACATTCTCGCAACTGTTCGCTTTGTTCTCGTCCATATATCTTTTTACTTTCGCTGTCAGCCTCACCACCAACTCCTCCTCTCTGTGCAGCCTTTTGTTGATAATCGCCAGTTTCTCCAGCATTTCGATTTCGTCCCTTATTCTGGTCAGTTCGTCTGTAGAGGCCTCGGAATCTGTATCGTTGCTTGTAGTCTGTTTGAGTCTCTCCAAGTTGACCTGGCATATGTCGGTGAGTTCTTTAGTAAAGTAGTGTTCCCTCATAAGGTGGCGTTCTCTTCTGGACTTGTGTTTCGTGTGCCTTCTTGGTGGGGTGCCGCTGCCTACGCCTACGCCGCTGTCGCTGTTACCAGCTTGACTATCGTTGACCTCTTGACACCGTCCCAGATCGCGAAGGTAGGACTCCAGGAGGTAGTTGGTCCCGTGCTTCTCCATTCTGCTCTTGTGCGTTTGGTCTTCTAGTTGGTCGATGAGTTTCTCTTGTTCCCTGTGAAGAAATGGGAGTGCTTTAGTATAGAATGGTCTAATATACATTAATGTATACATTGTTGCCGACGTAATGAGATGATTTGTAGTGTCCAGTGGCATCTTCGCTCACACTAGATTGGTGAAGGGACCACTCGGACACTGCAGTGGCTGGGATATGGTTTTAGATGGTGTAGGCTTACCCAGCACCAGCTGCCAGGATGACAATTAGAAGCATAGAGAAAATAATGTCATGTGATAATTTAGTATCGCGACTCTCAAAAGTATATTTAGTTCACTTTTTTCTGGCGAAAGATCGTACGATCTGGGCGACAAATACGATGCATTGTTGCTCTGTAATTTTTTTACTCTTGCCCTGCAGTTCGACACCGCAATACATTTTTATCGTACGTTGTTGGGTGATATAAAATTGTATCGTTGTGTCGCACCCCGAAGGCTACAGTATATTTTCATCTGTACACCAGTTTCTTCCAAACGCGTCGCGGCTTAGGAACATATACCTACGAATTTACAGTTTCAAAAGTGACTTACAAGACCCACCTAAGCTTGTCGATCTGCTGATGGATGGTGCGGCTCTGGTGCTGTATCACGGAGACTAGTCTAGCCGCGGGGTCCTGTCTCGTCTGATCCTCAGCCCTGGAGGGCGGCGGCGGGGTGGGAGCCCTAAGGTTCCGCCGCCGTCGCCGCCGCGAGGTCCGGGAGCCCCCATCGCTGTCGCGGCCGCTGTCGTCCTCTCCGGCGCTTGATACTCGGCGAAGGGATAGGCGAACCTGCGTATCATCATCATGATTAGTGTCTGGTGGTATCCCTCATCAGGGACATAGGACTCTTAAACAAATTTATATAGCGGTCGATTTTGCCTCAGCGAATCAGAAGTGGGATTTTACCGTCTGCGTGTTAAAAAATGTGTCAGAAGTGGGATATAAGGAGGTCAGAGCGTACTGTAAATGTGAAGATTGTTTGGAAATATCAAGTATTTCACCATCTATATAGCATATACAGTATATATATAGCATCATTAGATAAACATAGTTGTGAGAAGTGGTTTCACTAATAAACAATGAAGTCTTCTTTTTATTGTATCGTATAAATGAATAAAAAAACACGCGCATTTTTGTATATCGCGCTTTAGTTATCGTGTCAAAATTAAGTTAAGGTCAGGTTATTTCAGTTAATGAGTTTCTAAGTACGAGACTAAAAAGCGTCTTCAGTCTGGTACCCTAATTTGGGACCAGAGCAAATAATTGTGCTCTGTGAAAGTTAATTATTACAAAAACCCTCTTCCTTTCCGCAAAACAGCGATATTATTATTTATGGTTGCCTCGAGACGTCGAATTCAATAACGTGTCATTTACCTCGTGCCGCGCATCGCCCCAGGCCGCTAGGACCTCTAACACAGGCACGTCAGGAGGCAACGGCCTCTCGACGCCTCTCCAGCGCTCTGCCAGCACCCAGTTGCCTTCCACACAGCTGCTGCTCCCAGCTGGAACCAACATAGTGAAGGTTAAGAAGCAGTTGTTGCGAGCAAGCGTATCCCCCACAAAGATGACCTATTTTTAACTTTTAGGGGAAGCATATATAAGCGTAAATATCTATATCTATTTTTTTCGACTGTTACGGCGTTGTTTCTTAAAGGGACTGGTTCGCAGCGGACGAGATTGGCGAAAGATTGATGTTCGTTGTTTGCCTAAGTGTGCCATCTAGAGTTATCGATCTATCTCTCTACATTCAAGACAGGATTTTTCACATAAATTATAGAGAAAATGCAAATTTTAACTATCAGGGGTCATGTATTGTTTATGCGAAAAGACCTTAAGTTAGTTGGCGAGAAAAAGCAGAGGTCGAATAGGTGCATAAAACAGCGATCACTAAAACGCTGGTCTATCCAAATATTGGTTTCTCATAAATATTTTTATTTGTGTACAATAAAGTACAGGCCTACTAAGCTGTCAGTATGGTTATAGACGTTATGCTAGCCTGCACCATGCAGCAAACAAGGGCCAAGGAACTGCAGCGTCCAAGTGGTCCTTTCACCTTCACTGTGTGAATGAAGATGTCACTGGACGAAAGTATACGATCAATTCTATAGGTATTGTGCTCTTGTGACCTGGTCTACAAAACCAGCACGGATTTTTGTGCCAAGGAATTGACAAAAGTCGCTGTCGATACGCATTATTTAACTTGTGTGGTTATTTTGAAGCTGCCCTAAAGCGTTCTTCATACTGGGTCCTAACAGGTAGGTACCTACGTAATTTTCACGAATAATTTCTTGGAACACCGATGTTACCCAACATGCCTCCAGGCGTTTGCGACGCACGCACTTATTTGCGTGTGGGCTTTCCGTGGTAATTACCATTTCAAGACAAATAAATAACAATTGGATGGCTCTGCGGACTGCCGACTATTGGCACGTCTTGAACTTAATGGAGCTACGAACGAATGTAAGGAAAGACTAACACGTGGGTCCCCTTTCTATCCATTTCTTTAGCCCATCTGCGAAGTTCACTACTGGGTAGCTCTTTTCGGATACGCTGACCGTTCCGATGCTCAGGGCCCATTGAGCAAGGTGGCGTACTCAGAGGACAATTCAGAGTTCACTCACACATCTATTACCGATGCCTTAAAGTTTGGTTTAGCCTATTTGGAGTTCTAGATTGAAGGCGTACCTCACGGGATAGAGAAAGACGGCGTGAGCCCACAAGATCCATTTTGGTTCTCCGAATGAGTCCGAATCTAACCCTGTCTCTGTTCAACCTTTGCTAGTAATCTTCAGCTCGTCTAGCAGATTTGAGGTAAAGGTATATTTCAAAGCCGTTCTCAATTTCTTATTCTCTTTGAGTCTCCGAGTTGACCTGGTAAGTATATACGTACATCATACGTAACATAAACTCACGCCTGTATCACGGAATTGTAGGCAGAGTCTAGCATATGACTGACTGAAGAGTTCTTAGTGAGATGAGACAGCGTTGACTTGATAAAATATAGGAAAGTTTTTTAATCCCACGAGACGAGAACTTACCTTCAGGCGTCTGTAAAGCGCGCACGACATCCGCACACGTGGTATGGGCCTTCACCCCGCGCACCCACAGTTTCTGACCACGCGCCAGTACCCCGACTTCCTCGTCGCTGTATTCCGATGATGATGACGCCTCCATGTTTTCTGGGGATGAGAGAAAGACTGAGGTTTATTTCATTGTATTGTAGGTTCAACGGGAACTTGATATTTTTTTGTAGCTGGCATGCTTTGCTTGATGTGTCGAGCTCAAAGCAGCTGAAGCGGTGTAACAGCTTGCCTCCCCTACTTAAAGTGAGACAGCACTGCTTCAACGCTTAGGGGCCCAATTTTTCGCACCAAATCCTGAGCGATTCCAACCGTCTAATCAAATTCCGTACTAATTTGACAGACGAATGATTTCATCATTCAGAATAGTGTGCGCGTCATATGGGCCCTGTACCTACCGACTGAGTTTTTTGGATGCAGTTCATGAGCTCTTGTACCTATCTGATAATAAAGAGAAACTTGATTTGTCTACAATTGCCTATTTTGGTTGTTGCAGTGCATGGTACAAGTACCTACCTATGTTTCAGTTTGATTCAGCACGTCTGAATGAAATTCTTGACGCGAGTTCGAACGAAAATAGTTGGTACCTACCTGACTATTAAAGGTGACTATTAACTGTGATCCTACGTAATCCTTTGATAGCATTTGCGTAAAAGAATCTTAAAAAATATAGGTAGGTACGTAAGGAAGGTAAAATTAGAACACTGTTTACTTTTTGACCTTCTAGGTATAATTTCGCAACTATCTGCAAAACTTTTCCAAGATGGCGGCCTAACGTATGTGCATGCAATGCTTTGCACAATTTCGGGAACCAGCCGCGCCTGGCACGTTCCGAGCTGTCGACTTTAAGGGAGGAACAGGGGGAATATTATACCACATTAGCAGGCTTACACCGCTTTATGGTATGAAGGGAAAGTAGGCGTTATGCTTTTATACTTTAGAGACCTTTTTGCTGTACGGCATTGTCTAGTCCTGCAGCAATTTCCTGATATTTATGTCTCAAAATTGGCTGAAGCGTTTTCGCATTTCTTGCAACTATGCGAGGGGTTTATGAACCTATATTATCGCTGAAACTTGTTTCAGTCTAGCATTAAATACAGGTTTGTCTTTATTTTCAATTTAGGTCATTAGTAGCTTTCACCTATAGGGATACAATTGGTTATAATAATAACTATACCACATCTACTTCAATACATTGTTAGGTGTATAGAAATGGCTGTAGCTGCATAAAATGCCTGCATAATGAAATAGTGTCGCCACTAAGGCAATTAAAATAATAATAGCGTCATGAATCATCGGTTACAACCTATGACTATTGTGGTCACTGTTATTACGTGTGATTCATGACTGAAGGCACGGTTGGCGACCAAAAAGCCTGAATCACCAAGTCCAGAAAGGCAATGCAGCCATTCCAAACAATACAAATAGTACTTACAAACAAAATTGGAAGGACTAAGGCCGGCCACATACCTACAGCCGGAATTCCGTTTCGGAATTCGGTTTCGGTTTTCCGAATGCAGTAAATTCATACAAACCTATGGACCTACCACCACATACAATACAGTACTTTTCCGTTCGATTTTTTTCCGATATTCGGAACACCGCATGGTATTCTGTGCGTAAAATATAAAACATAAATCTGCACTTTATAAGAGTATAACAACCAAAAAACATTGCATCAAACTTCTAAACTAACTAGCCAATGGACTAGGTATTTAAGAAGTCCTTTACATAATAATACTTGATATCCATGAGAATTTTATATAAAATAGTTTTTAAGTTTTGTGAGAGATGAATCCGCACATCCGTATTTCTGCAAAGTTTATCTATCTGTATTTTTATGTAGCAAATCTTCTTCTTGAGGCTATCAGGCTTCAGGAGTCCACTGCTGGACATAGCCCTCCCCTAATGAGCGCCACAAATGATTGAATAAATTTTATTGCCATACAGATACGAGTTTCGTGAGTGAAAAGCAAATGATTGTGCTGAAAAATGAAATAGGAATACAGTGGTACTTATTTCTATTTTAATTTTCAGCATGTATTGCAGCAAATGATGCAAAATACTACTGTAATAACATGTTGTATGAATAATGAAAAATACTAGTGCAGTTATTGACCGCCACCGCGACCGCCTCACTGCGCGAGTTCCTTAAGGCGCTTTGGGGTGCTAATTGGCGCCACCAATAGGATAAAAATCTTCAATAAAACTTGATTCATAATACGTTATTTGAAAAAGTGAGCATCGTTAATTTTAACAACTCTGTCAACTATTTTTAGAACCTATCTAGGACTTAATCGATTCCCAAAGCGGCTTAAGGTGCTACGCGGTGCGAACTAAAGTTACCAATGGGAAAAAAAATATCTTCTTTTATAACGCGTCTTTGGTAAAAGTGAACATCAGAACTCTTAAAACAGTAACTATTATTAGAACCTAGGTCCAAGGACTTTTAAGCAGTTTTACCATAAACTGCCATTTTTAGCGGAAATCGATTAAAGTCCTAGGTTCTACACTGGCAGATTCTAATAATACCTAGTTGACAAAGTTGTTAAGATTTTAAAAACCTATTTAGAGGCTAAAAAATAATTGTTAAGATTTACGAAGTTTACCTTTTGAAAAAAAAAACGTGTTAAAAACAAGTTATGATTTTTATTCCATTGCGCCATTCCGTAGCGGCCAATCCTTTTTCGACAACATTCACATTTTCATAGGAGCGTCGGGCATTAAAATCACCCTAGTAATTTGAGTGGCGCTCCAAACCGCGTGACTTGCCACCATTACCTGCTTCCGTAATCGCCCTCTTTTCGCCGTTTGCCCCCGTTCGCCCCCACAGTATTCGGCCCACGAGCCCCGTTTACATCGACCCAGTGACCGAAGACTGCTAAATCGTAAGGACTTGCAGGGCCACTTATCTACAATTTATGGTTTATTACTACAATTCCATATACATTACGTAACAGTCTTCCTACATATTAACGAATAGTCATAAAATAATTAAAATATTTATTTTCAATTAAGTATAATGTTACTCCAATGACTCGGATTTGGCCTAACCTTCCTGCGATGCAGAAAGAGACCCGTGTCCCAGGAGTGGGGACAGACAAAGGGTTGATACCAAAAGTATCAGTTGTATTAATAGGCTTCAAGCTATCTCTAATTATGTTAGTGCCTATAGCTAAAGACATATATTACTAGCTGAGCCCGCAAACGTTGTTTTGCCATACTAATTACTCCTACGACCTATTCTCAGTTCTACCAAATATACACAAAAAGATACCCGCAAATTGGTGAATCCGTTTCTAAAGAGTACAGTAACAAATACTATGACAAGAGATTTTTAGATAAATTACAACTACATTTAACAGTACACACACTGATGTACGAAAGGCGAATCTAGGCGGCCTGCTATCATGCACAGGATGCTGTTGGAGCTGGCCAGCATCCTGCTGAGCATCGATGTGCACCGCTTACTCATAGCAGCGCAACCATGAGTGCCCCAGTAGTTGAACGTCTGAGGCTGCGTCTCTAGTAAGCAAACTGTTCACCGCTGACATCTTCGTTAGTCGGCGCGCGGAACGCTGCAAATTGCGTAGATTGTGCGCAAAACTAGCAAACTGTGAACACCCCATTTGAAGTATAAGGAAAGGCACACTAAATTAATACGCCACTAACTCAGTCGGCGGCAAACAGTTTGCCAACTGGGGACGCAGCCTAAGAAGTAGTCGCGTTTTCAAACACCTTCGCGTTTGGTGTCAACGAGGCATAAGCAAGCATCTAGGCCGCGCCCTGAGAAGGCTAGGTGTATTATGTAAATATTTTTCTCTTATTATACACGTTGGTTTAATGGAAGGCGAAACTATTTTTATGTCCGCGGCATTTTCGTCGATCGCGTTTTGTTTTTTCAGGCTTCCGTTTGGAGGAAGCCGAAAAGAAAATTCTATCTTTTCTTTTTTTTTGTTGTACAATAAGTATTTTGCTGTGATATTTAGATTTATACGATAACACTGTTTTTGGATTGCAATCAAATGTGTTTTATAGTTTTACGGTAATACATATAAAATTGCGATTGCTCTAAAACATTCCTCGGAGGCACTATAAGCAGTCTGTTGTTACGTCTTTCCTTTTAACATAGACTATATTTAAACTCACTCTGTTTTAAGAAATCGTGTTTTTATAAATAAGGCTTGTACGAGTAGGGTTGGTTAAGTCACGTACTCATTTATAAAAACCATGATTACTTAAAACACTGAATACGCGCCGATTAACATAGTCTGTGGTGGAGATTTTAACCATTTGTAACCACAGACGAAACAAACTATCTCAGAGGGGTGCTTTAGAGGAATTACATACACATACATAACCTCACGCCTGTATCCCAGAGGGGTAGGCAGAGACCAGAGACTTCCACTTGCCACGATCCTGGCAGATCACCTTCGCTTCATCAAAGTTCATAAGTCGTTCATGCACGCACGCCGGTTCCGGGTACTTTTTATCTTTCCCTTTCCTAATACATCCCCTATTTGGTCGATGTATGTCCGCTTGGGACGTCCCTTACCAGCCCTTCCACACACATTGGCAATATATATTTGTTTCGTTAATTTTTCTTCCTTCATCCTCTCCACATGTCCAAACCAACGCAACATTACTTTCTCAATTCTAGTCACTACATCCTCCTTCAGTCCACAACGTTGTCTAATCAGACTATTTAGACGAATTGTGTTCTATAAATAAGGCAGTGAGAGTTTTAGATAGTATTTTTTAATGACTCGCGATGCTCATAAATAGTTTATATATGTATCAAACGGGTAATTACCTTAATTCCCGACGTTTCGGCAACGTGGCTTAAATAATCGCGATTAGACCCGGTTACTTTAACTAGGGTTTTAGATATTTTATTGTAACGATTGCACGAACTTCAGGTATAATTTTATTTGCAAAGAATACAATTCCAGCAACATATTGACATTTAACAGAATGTGATTTCTTTACATTGAAATACCTACTTACATTTTTGAATTCTCGGGGCTGTTTCATAGACCTATAATTGTACGTAATACAGAGAGTATTGTAAAGAGTTTCGAAACAATGATGTCGGTAGTCGCCCATTAGCTCAGTTGGGAGAGCGCTGGCACGGTTAGCTAGAGGTCGCGGGTTCGAGTCCCGGCATGGGTGGAATTTTTAGCCTCTAGATAGGTTTTTAAAAATTGTCCTTAGCACGGGTTAGTGCATTAAAAAGAATATAATCCTAATTTACTGTGTGAATTCGATTTATATTACAAGGTCGCTTAACCCACACATTAATAAGCAGACTGCTACGCAATGAACCTAGAATTTTTGAAATAAACTACGAATTGTAATTCCATGAAACTCGGCCCTGATGGAACAGTAGTTACGCATGTGTCAATGAATGAAGTCATCGTCATTCTGTTCATCCCACAGAACATAAATGTTCTGTGGTTCATCCCCTTAGGGGCTTGATAGAGTCTCTTTGTGACGGTGCAAACCTCTTCACACCATTTTTATTTCTTTTATATCTATCATTTTCAAATATTTAAATTACGTCACAGATTCTTCGATTTCCCTCATTTTTCATCACTACTACTTTACCCTTTGACCAGATCTGACTTTTTTTTACCTGCTTCTCCGTTTATCCGTTTTTATCCAGTTTTCTGTTTTGTTAAAATATTATACTACTAATCTACAAATAAAACCACACCTGAAGTCGTTCCAGAGTTTATTATTATTTGTTAAGATATCCAACGTCCTAACTTTAATACTGGTAGGTAGATATTTACCCAAATGACTAGTGACAGTGACAGACTGTAGAGCGAAGCTCGGCGCGTTATAACATAATGGCGGCGGTTATCAACAAATAACTAGTTAGCATTGTAATGAGGCCATTTTGCTCACTTCGGAGCATCGATCAATAGTTGCAGGTAGATATAAAATGCAGACATTTTGTAAAACAACGAGTTATTGTGGATCTGAGTTAAATAATCACAATGTTTAAGGGTATTTGCCTGCTAAGTCATTTAAGGCTATTTTTATGTCTTTTTTACTTTATTTTATCTTATTCTACCTCTAAAACTACGTCGGTTAAAAACACCAAAGAAAGGTTAGCTGATAAACAGCTAACCTTTCTTTGGTGTTCTTAACCGGCTTCAAATAACTTCAATGTAAATCTGTATATTTAATTACGCATTTCAACATCATTAGCCCGCTTATGCCCACTGCTGGGCGTTTGATGTAGTATGCTCAGCGATATTTTTTTAACACGATTTTATAAATATCTTATTTGTTTTTGTTAAACGCTTCTAAAAGCCCACACACGGCGTGGTCTGATAAAGGTCAAGATCTGTTAATGGCATCAATCGGAATTTCGAATTCTTCGTTTTAGTGTTCGTCTCTTCGTCGTTTTGGTTATTGCACAAAGTGAACACATAAAACGCTAGCACCACAAACAAGTGAATGTAAGATAAGATTAGAATATTCCTTATTGTATACCGGATAAATAGGTACAGAAACGGCAGATACAAAAGATCAAATACAATTGGCAGGCTTAATGCTAAAAAGCATCCCAAACTGTCTATTCTTCCCGTTGACCGCAACATAGGCGGCGCGAGCGCTGGATGAGTTTAGTTAGCATTCACGCGATCTCCTCAGATTAGCCCTCGCGGCGCACAGTAGCTGTAGGGATGAGCTGGGACAAGCAAAGGGTCAGAATCGATATCGATATATCGACAATAAAGATAGACAGAATATTCTTTTAAAAACCCATTTAGAGGCTAAAAATTTCACCCATGCCGGGATTCGAACCCGCAACCTCTGGCTATCCGTACCAGCGCTCTACCAATTGAGCAATCAATTGGTAGAGCGCTGGTACGGATAGCCAGAGGTTGCGGGTTCGAATCCCGGCATGGGTGAAATTTTTAGCCTCTAAATGGGTTTTTAAATTTGTTCCTTAGCACGGGTTAGTGCATTAAAAATAAAAAATAAAAATATAGTGTAAGAATATTCTTTATTGTATCGAAACCCTAGCCTAGCTAGGTATTGACTCGACTGACACCTAAACGAAAACGTAACGCTTTCCTTTAAAATAATTTAAACTTGACTAGACGGCTGCGCCGGCCAGCTTTTATAAAGCTTTTATAAAGGAGTTACAGAAGATGGGCGAAATAACTCTATTATACCCCCATTTTTTCGTACACTAACAGCTGTTAACGGCTGACAAGTGGCCCAAGAGCATACAGAAAAAAATACTGAGAGTTGTAAACAGTAGATTCGCATATTTTTAGTGTACGTGAAACCGAGGGTAAAACTTGGGTCTCAATAAAACGATCGAAAAATACGTTTTCGTTCAACTCTTAATTTTTTTATCAGTAATAGAAGTGTTTTAAACAGAAACTACTTTATTCGGCAGACTAATTAATCAGCAGAAAATTTCAATCGGCTTAAAAATTGCTCCAAATTTGGCAAAAAGCATCGAAATTTCTTACTCTAAATATTGACCTAACAAATACCTACTATCGTATCACTTCTTATACCTACTACTTCTACTTCTATAGCCTATAGCCACTCAATGCTGAGTGTAGGTTTCCTCACGTCACTTCAATGCACGTCATTCATTTCGGTCTTGGGCTTTTCGAATCCAGTCTTTTCCTGCCACGTTGACCAGGTCGTTGGTTGCCTGGCCACATTTCTACGTCGGTCCATATCATATATCACCTATACCACGTCGTCGTCAGGCTATACTAGTCCACTGCTGGACATAGCCCTCCCCTAATGAGCGTCACGTTGTGCTATCATAGGGGGTAATGCCCATAATCCCCACGCTGGGCATGCGTTGGGGATCGCAGTTCGGTGGTATGCTACGTATTTATCTAAATATCTTTCAAAGCACAGTACGTTGTGAGTAGAGTTTGTTATCTTCAATATCGACAAAAGCCGATCCCATCTCTACCGGCACAGACAACGCAAATTATCGGTAGTCGGACGAACGCAGCGTAATTGCACAGGACTCGAACCTGCGACCGCCCGCAAAAAGCACGCAAGGACGCGGCCAAATAACCAGATAACTAGACCCATTAGCCCTGCTTAGAAGCAAGCGAGAATAGAGCTTAGTACGTGGTGATAAAGGTGAAGTGTAATTATGAAGGATTGGAGTTTATCCACAGGTGTACAGGATGTGCGTAGTCTATGGTTAAATAATGGATATTTTGTACGTTCTTTTGCAGGTTTAGTTGCTTGTTTATTTTTGTTTGTGCCCGTCTCATCATCGCTCTGCATCCTGAGTAATTTACCGTTCTACAGATACTTGATTTTCTATCGCATTTAATCTAATGACCGGAAACATTTGGAAGAGTGTTGGGAAACATACACCATTTTGTATGAAGGATAAAAGTTATTTTCTTCTAAGGTATATGATTTGATAACATAACCAAAGAGAGAAACTGCATTACCAACGTTCTCTCTTACAATGTGTAACATAAAGATAAAACATTTTGTTTGCTAAAGCATGGTAAATATATTGAAACAGCTGGTACGGTTTAGTAATCGAATATGTATGCTCTACCAGTTAAGATTTGTAAATATTAGACTTAAATTAAATATAACAAATTTACAATCTTAGAATGAATGCCATTATTATTATAAACAAACTATGAGTAAACAAAACTAGAGACAACTTAAAATCGGTATCATAATTATTTTTGTAACGTTAGGCATGAGTTACACAGGCAGGAACGACGTGGGACAGCGGAAAAGATGCGCGCGTTATATAGAGTTCGCACCCTCGCCCGTCTTATTAGATTAGATTAATACACTTTATAGAAGCGCTCGTAGCCTAGTGGAAAGGAGTGATGGGAATCAAACACTCGGGTTAAGCAACAACAGGGGCAGTCAGGTACTGAATGCGTGACCGTCTGACCGTCCCGTGACTACCGCTAGTGACATTTTTTCCCAGTGCTTCCGTGTTTCGCAAGACATGTTAAGCCGTTGGTGTCGGCTGTCGTGTAGTGGCAGTCGTTAAGCCATGTCAGAGGCCTTATGGACAACTTGATAACTTCTGACAATAAGTCCCGCCACTGTCTTACAGTTCTCCACCAAGACGGTGTTGGCCCCTGTATGGCTTAGTAGGGCCTAACCTTCCTTCGATGCAGGAAAAATCCCGTGCCCCAGCAGTGCGGATATACAAATGGTTGATATCGTGTCGTAATAATCTTTATGCCACACCTGGCAATAAAGTGGCTTTTTCCGCACGCTGCGCGTACGGAAAAAGCCGCTTTCTGGCCAAGTGTAGACATAAAAAGATGTACACAACACGGGAGGTAATAAAGAAAGCTCTCGATCGCATATTTACGTCCCTCGCTTGCAGCTCGGGCCGCAAACTTCTGCGATCTCGGCCTTTCTTTGTATTACCACCCTAGTTGTGTAATGTACTTTTATTGCACACCGTACATTTTAAGAGTAGGTACATGAAAAACTGAATCACCTAAGTTACATAGTATCTGCATAATACAGTATCCGAGTGGCTACGTTCCCGCTGCAGTACATTTTGTATGAGAGGACGCCGTGTTTCACATCCTTCCTATGTGCCCCACGACTTAACTCATTACATTTTTTTCGTGACAATGCTGAGTGTCACGCAGTAGGTATTCGGTGCTAATGATAGGAAAGTCCCAAACATAATAACTGCATAAAGTTAATGGTCGGGCCAAAGTAAAATATGAGTAATTTGTTGCACAACGATTGAGAATTCAGCCTTTCCGCGAATTACATCTTAGAACGCCCACAGCCCTGCATTCATTTAGTCAGCACGAGCCAAATTGACTCCTTCCATTATAGAGAGTTTTACGAGAAGTGGCCCGAGTTGTGTGAGTATGTGAGCGTGCAACCGAAATCGTAAGGGTATAACAAAACTAATTACTATCTTCCTAAAAGGAGGCTTCTACTCCTCAATAAGAAGCGCTCGTAATGGCGGCAACTTCAATCAATCAGCCCATACTCGTCCACTGCTGGACGAGGCTGCCCCCAAGTCATGCCACTTCTTTCGGTCCTCGACCATCCTCGTCGAGCCGCTGCCAGCAATCGACATCAGATCGTCAGGTCAACGAGCTGGTGGGTGTCATACGTCACAATTTCGAAATAATTATAAGTTGCTGCATGTATGGTGGTCGTCGTCGTCAGGCTAATACCAGTCCACTGCTGGACATAGCCCTCCCCTAAAAAGCGCCACGTTGTGCTATCATAGGGGGCAATGCCCATAATCCCCACGCTGGACATGCGGGTTGGGGATCGCAGTTCGGTGGAATTGTACTGCAGGGGGCGCTGCTGCCCACCGGCCTGCGGACACCAAACCGGGGGGTTTGTGTCCCTTAGTCGCCTTTTACGACACTCGCGGGAAGAATTGGGTGGGTGCTATACTCTAGGTCGACACCACACAGCATATGTATGGAGGTACAGAACTTAAGATAGTAATTTCTATAGAAATAAGCTCGCCTATGTATGTACTCATTTATATTACGCTTGTTTTGTGTAAATTCTCTCATTGTATAGGTACAGTAAAATATAATAACAATTGGAACAACTGTATTTTCTTCTCATTTTAGAACCTGCCGACATTGCAAAAGTGGTCATTATACACGAGTAAAATCCACTCCTTTCGAGAAGCGGATTTTGACACCCAGTGTAACATGCAGCACTTGACACCTCTCAGCTGCGTCAATCCAAACACTTATTCAAAGCCCACTTGTCAACAAAAACACCTATACCTACCTGCATTAAGCGTTCGAAGAATTATTGGCAATTTTGTTTATTTTTTGCTTAGATGGTTAGTTGCGAAATTATGAACAAGTTTATCGAGAAACGATTGATTTTGAATTATTTAAATTGACCGATATTGATTGGCAAGTTGGACCCCGTTCCGAAGGAACAGGTAGCTTGACATATGTCTGACATTCAGCGAATGCTATAAAACTCTAGCAACGATGCACTTATTTGGCATAAAGTTTCCAACACGATCGTAATGTATAAAAACTTTTTTCCTCAGTGGTAGGTATAAATCGTCTTTTGCGTAATCCGTTGAAAGGGCTACCTCTGGTTGGGTCACTATGATCTCCGTTTAGAGAAAGTTAAGTATTTAGGTACTGCTAACCTATTTCCATCCACCAATCCGGACTTGACCACAGTGGTCGAGTATGGCCTATACCTTCTTTAAGGAAGAGAGAGACCTGTGCTCCTCGGTGGGGACATAATGGGGTAACGATCATGAACCTTTTTAATGTAATCACTTTCTTAGTTCGAACACTCATCAAAATGTTGTATTTTAAGTGTCTTCGTCAATTCGAAGCTTTTCTCGAACACTGCGATTAGAAAACCCAACAGAAAAGTCACTTAAGGCCCACCATCAAGCCTCACAACTGTACAGCTACTTAACCAAGTACTTAGATGGACAAAAAGCTCTGAGATTACGCAAGGGAACTCCCACGTATTGTCTACTACGATCACATACGCTTCCATCAGTCAGCCTATCAAACATTCCGTCTGCTACATTATTAAGAAGACATTTCGTTGCATTTTCGCTCTTACGTCGATCGTAGAAAGAACAATGCGGGTGTACTTTACAGTCTTACAAAGTAATAACGTTTTTTGGAGACCTTTGACTTAATAATAACTAGTATTGAAGAGCTACGTAACCAGTTAACGCAATAAATTGTTGTTAAGAAATTAAAATGTTGGTG
The DNA here is from genome assembly GCA_934045075.1 of Yponomeuta sedellus. Taxonomy (NCBI): domain Eukaryota; kingdom Metazoa; phylum Arthropoda; class Insecta; order Lepidoptera; family Yponomeutidae; genus Yponomeuta; species Yponomeuta sedellus. The sequence continues at coordinate 11,270,599 of OW203736.1, read as the reverse complement.
GCATCCTGTTTTATGCCGGTTTGTATAGAAACGTAGGTGTCTTTAAAAATGGTAGCGTAGAATGGGAAGTGTGTAAAACTTGAGACACAAAGTGGCACTCATAAAATAAATCTTCCTGCGCTACGCTATAACAGTGAGAATCCAAAGAATACATATACCTAAAGGTACTTCCTAGTAACGCTGACTGTACAAAGAAGTTACTGTAAATTAATGCGCTTTTTTCCAAGTCTTCAAGATCGATCGACAAGTTGTTACTTCCTTTGGGCTGTTTCACTGAATGTGTTCTTTAGTTTTTTGTTCCGTGTGACTTTGTTATTTTAACCCTGGAGGTATTTTGATACCCAATTATTGGTGCTGTTTCATATTTTAGAGGAAAATGGGGTTCCACTGGCTTGTGTTTAGTGAATTTTTAATATCTCGGTTTTGCTAGTCAATTTTGGGGTGCCAAAGAAAAGAAGAGCTTAGAAAATCTGGTATCTGTCTTTCTATATAGGGTGTAACAAAATCCCCATATTAAACCGAAAATCCAAATGAATGCGACTTTACCCATCATCAACAACTTTTACAATGAGGTGAACATCGAAATCCCGATAAAAATTTCTGCTGTTCCATGCTAAGGCACCACGTTAAAATATCATTTTGTTTTTCAAATGTATATTTCATTTTTTTTGCGACTGTGAAATATTGAAATGAAATTAAATAAAAAGGTTTTATTCAAAGTAGCACAGATACTGCGGCTTTATGAACGTTACAAGTCAAACTAGGTGTCCATTTCAAAATATAGATAATCTTGGAGAAAAAATGGACAAAATAGCTCCAAACTTAGTCTTTTCAAATTCCTTAGTTAACAGAGTTTATTCTTCATAGTAAAGGTTTTCGAACTTAAACTTTTGTAACCACTACACAATATAAACTTTAACTTCCGAGTTACTAACTTACTCTTACTAAAAGTGGTTCACATCGTCGTGTAGAACCCCCGATTTTCGGATGTAGGTATAAGAGGATTAGGTCACACCCTGTATGAAAAAGAGAGATAAACTTGAGATAAAGTCATCTTCACTGACGCGTAGTAGTATCTAGTCTCATGCATCGTAATGAGACAACTGGAAAGGGCTTCATAAAACACCAGAGAAAACACTGCATTGTTGCAACTGATCGTTACCGATAAAAAAACCCACACACAGCAATTATTCCATTACTAGTCTCATCCAGTTAACTGTACTGAATAATCCCCTGCGTCTATGCCGCTACCAACACCGCTCTACTGACGCCAGTAATAAGCAGAGAGTAGTACTCTTAAACGAAAGCGTCATTATTCACTCAATACTGGATCCACTTAAGCCATGTCAGAGGCCTTTTAGGCGGCTTGATAACTTCTGAAGTAAGGCCCGCCAATGTCTTACAAAACTCCACCAACCCGCACTTGGCCCCCGTGGTCGAATACTGACGGCCTAACCTTCCTGCGATGCAGGAAGAGACCCGTTCCCTAGTACTGGGGACATACAAGGGTTGATATCAATGCAATACCAAACTCACTTAGGTACAGTACTACACATCATAAAAGTCCCTTCGGGAATCTACGTTCGCGTAGACTAGGAAGAAGTGTAACGAAAGTACCCGAAGCTATAAGAACATTCAACATGATCTTTAACCGATTCGGTATTTCTTGTGTAGCACTGTACTTGATATTTCGTCGGAAGAGTCCGACCATGGAGCCGTTTCTCGCCCATGCGAGTCGACGTAGAAAGCGTAGACGCAAAATATTCGAACGATTACACAAAGTCATATGCGCAAATTTTGTAATAACGTTTGTTCGCTTTGAAGTGTCATAATGGTGCATGGTAATTACTATGCTTCTTTCATGTAGAATTCAAGTCATAAGGTCATGGTCTTGACTACTCCAGGCTACTATTAAAATACTATATAAGTAGTCCACTATAATTAGACTACTTGGATTGGACATCCAAACTATAAACAGCACCACAATAAAAATCATTATTGAGCTTCATTAGGAACACTGCACTTACTTACGACTCTCAATGGATATTTTTGATTTCAGCCATAAGCGCTTCAGCCGGCTTCTGAATTCGTTTTAAAAAGGATCTAGCACTAATCATGGAGGCATGGTGTTACGGAGCCCAGCAACACAATATCCCATTGTTTCTATCGAAGACGTTTTACAACTTGGGAGTCGTAAGGCCATATTAACGCGCAAAGTGGTTGGATCATACCGTCAGTATTAATTGCTCAGTTACTGTTAATCGGTTAACAATACAGTAAACTATGAGAAGCTAACTGTTGCACGGATACGTGAGTGGTACATTTGAATAGTGTTCCGTGTTGTTTAAATGCCTTATCTTAATAGGAAATATTGATAATAAATAAAGATTAGTACTCAGACACAATACAATCCCTTATGGCATCTAAAAGGCAGTTTTTTCGCACATCGTGTTTTCTTGACCTTTGCAGAGACGCTTCGAAGTTAGAAGGTATCTAATTAACAAAATAATTAGTGTCTGACTTCGGTGCTCAAAAGAAGGATTATGTGACTGACTCGAATGTGTATGTCCGACAAAAATTTATAAATGTAAATGTATGTATTTTGTTTTTAGAGCTGGTTTTTAAATTTTTCAAGCTGTTATATGTAGTTAGTTAGACCGGAGATATCCGCACTTAGCCTCATAGTTGGGCCATTGTACGTAGCAAGCGCTTAGGTACGTTAACACTTCAGACACTAGGGTTTCCTTACGATGTTTTCCTTCACCGTCGCGAGTGGTATTGCTACTATAATTTCACAAATGTACATAACTTAGAAAACAAAGTCATTGGTACATGCCGGGGTTTCAACCCACGACCTCCCGATTGAGAGGCCGGCGTTCTACACCGCTCCGCTACCACCGCCCCTTAACGTTATATGTAATTGACTTTTTAATATTTGAAGTTTGTGTATCAATCTGTGAAATGATTGTGTTATTTCTGTGTCCTAATTATCTGTGTGAATGTGTCTCGGTATCTCGGTCTGAAATAAAAACGTTTCATTTCATTTTCATTAACAACCATTTCAAAAACTTGTTGTGATTGCCTTTCTGTGCTTATCCCAACCCCTGAACATTTTGATGGCACGATGCAGGATTTCGAAGCTCATGGTAGCGGGATATTTTCTTTACCACTTTCTTGCAACTGCTAGGGCTTCTTATTTCTTCAAGTGTCTTCCTTGTTTTACTCGCAGCATTCAGCCACCCTAAGCTAAGGCATCAGGAAACTCACGGGTATACTGTAAAACTCCTGTGAATTCTCCCAGTGCCAAGGCTCAGAGTGGCCGGTCGTTTTGTTCTTCTTTCTTCTAGTAGATTCTTCTTAGGTTTCCACAGCTGCACTCAAAAGAGTCCTCACATGTACCTACAGTGTCTTATGTATCTAAATGACTGACTGCATATGGAACTTACTCTGAACGTAAGAAAATTAAGTCTTAGTTGATAATGCTAATTATCACAGAACCGACATTATACTATTTTTATTTTTAATGCACTAACCCATGCTAAGGACAATTTTAAAAACCTATTTAGAGGCTAAAAATTCCACCCATGCCGGGATTCGAACCCGCGACCTCTGGCTATCCGTGCCAGCGCTCTTCCAATTGAGCTGATGGGCGACTCACCGGCATCAGTAAAATTTCCAACCTCTTTACACTATTCTCTGTATTACGTACACGTGTTCAGATATTTTACCGTTTAATATTGCCAAACCGCGGGTCTCATTCTGCATCGCAGGAAGGTTAGGCCAAGTCCAGGTTGGTGGAGGATTGTAAGACAGTAGCAGGCCTTACTGTCAGAAGTTATCGAGCCGCCCACAAGGCCTCTGACATGGCTTAACGACAGCCATTACGTGAAAGCCGGCACTAACGGCTTAACGTGCCTTGTGAAGCACGGAATTAGTAGATATGGAAACTAGTAGATACGGATACACTTTATTTTGCTATTTTGAAGCGATTTGCGATTGCAACCCTGTTTGTCCCCACTGCTGGGGTACGGGTCTCTTCCTGCATCGCAGGAAGGTTAGGCAATACTCCACCACGGGGGCCAAGTCCGGGTTGGTGGAGGATCGTAAGACAGTGGCGGGCCTTATACTGTCAGAAGTTATCAAGCCGCCCATAAGGCCTCTGACGTGGCTTATCTACTGCCATTACATAACAGCCGGCACCCACGGCTTAACGTACCTTGTGAAGCACGATAGCGCTCGGAAAAGTGCCACTAGCGGTAGTAACGGGACGGTCACCCATCCAGCACCTGACCGCGCCTGTTGTTGCTTAACTCAAGTGATTGATTCCAATCACTCGGTTCGACTAGGTCACGAGCGCTTCTTTGAAGGCATCACCATAATAAAAGTTTTTGGTATTCATGATAGACTATGTCAGTGGTTCCTCTACCTTGCGCTCTTTTAATAGATCCTCTCCTTCATAAGTTATAGAGTAGGTAAGTTTAACTGTTACCTAAACGACCGATGAAGCTATTACAATAAAACCAGGTCCGCTCACAACCGTAATTTCCTTTAGCTGTACCTTCAAAGGCCATTCCAAAACCACAAAGTGTTGTTCACAATCGAGCCCGTTACAATATCGCACGGTACCATCAGTTCGGTAGCTACGCTGCGCATTAAGCATCCACGATCCGCCTTCAAAACAAGTTCAAACCGTTCAAACTATACGAACCAAAATGTATAGTCTGTTAGCTTTTAGAATATATCTCGGGCTCTAGAGTAGGCTTTGGTTTTTACCTATTTTCGCCAGTTTTCGTAGTGATGATCGTGTTCTAATTTCAAAATTAATTGTCATATTAGTTCCGATGTCGAAATTAAGTGTCATATTAGTTCCGATATTTCTATTACACGAATATATCCGATTCTATCCGATAGTAGCCGAGGTATATTCTAAAAGCTAACAGACTATACAGACTTTAGTATTGTGAAAGGATGTATTATTGGGTGTGTTTCCAGTCTGTGACGTCCTTGCCTGGTTACCATAGTTCAGGATATCCTAGTTTGGGATCAGGTCAAGTGATTTTGTTGTGGGGAAGTTGGAATTATTATTTTTATTATTAGCAGTAAAGGGTAAGATAAAAAGTACCCGAAACCGGCGTGCGTGCATAAAGAATAAAGAACGTTGATAAAGCGAAGTTGATTCTGATGATCTTCGCCTCATCAATGTTCTTGTTTTTATGTGAGCTAGACGTGCTTTGAGTAATTACGTAGATATCCTTTTGACCTGTCAGGATCATGGCAAGTGGCAGCCCTTGGTGTATGCCTAGCCCTCTGGGATACAGGCGTGAGATTATGTTATGTTAAGTTATTGAAGAGTATAACTATCTTCATAAAAAGATACAAATAAAAGTGAAATAAATCGAAATTTCGAAACTAATATAGGTATTTCTATTCAATCACGATTACAATTGACGACCTCTGTGGCGTCGCGGTAGCGCATCTGCCTACCATGCAAGAGGTTCAGGTCTAGGATGTTTAAATGTTTGTGATGTCGTTGTTTCTGGTCCCGACGACAGGGAATTCTAGTGTGGGGTCAGAAGCTATGTATGTGCCAGTATGTAAATGTTAATTATAAGCATATTTTGCAAGATTTTCACACTGACTAAATATAACATCGGTGGAGAATGACCCGTATGTTTTCAAGTTAAACGGGGGCTATGTTCACCTAGCGAGCATTCAACCCGTTCAGCAGCGCGTTTGAGGTGAGGGTGGAATGAACTAGGATAAGTTAATCGCAGTGAGATGGCGAGTTCCGATAGTTTAGCGGTATGGCACGGGTTGCGGAAATGTGCGGCGAACCGCGAAGGTTGGCAAAAGCGGTGCACATAGGGGCCTATTTCATATAACTGCTACAACTAATGGTTCACTATAATTCGACTTGCATTGCTTCGTTATCATCGTTCGTTATCAACCCTTGTATGCCCCCACTGCTGGGGCACGGGTGTCATCCTGCATCGCAAGAAGGTTAGGCCATACTCCACCACGGGAGCCAAGTCCGGGTTGGTGGAGGATTGTAAGACAGTGGCGGGCCTTACTGTCAGAAGTTATAAAGCCGCCCATGAGGCCTCTGACATGGCTTAACGACTGCCATTACATGACAGCCGGCACCAACGGCTTAGCGTGCCTTGCGAAGCACGGAAGCGCTCGGAAAAATGCCACTAGCGGTAGTCACGGGACGCTCACCCATCCCGTACCTGACCGCGCCTGTTGTTGCTTAACCAAGGGATTGTTTCCAATCACTCGGTTCGCCTAGGCCACGAGCGCGTCAAAGATTTGACTATAATTTGCAGGGTCGATTGAAAGCACATATTTCTAAGGCACTAAAAAACCCCGATTATAAAATTACTCCAGCACATGTCAAGAAACAATCTAAACAAACAAATTTTGATGAAAATTAAGTAAACTGCTACGTATGTTGTAAATAACAATAATTTTATGCTGATCGAAGTCATGTGGTTTCCGCCAACGACCCTGGAGTCGTTGGCTAACAAAACGTCCCAGTTTAGCCTACGAATAAAAATATCCTCGAAGTACGACTTCTTACAACTTCACGCTCAAACGTCACCGGTCCTGCGTTGCCACTATGGAACTTTTCCACTGTAAGGAATCGTCCAATTTAGCTTGCAAGTACTCGAACATCTCAATAGATAGATAGATGAATTATCTATTTGCTTTTACACAATGTGTATGTCATACACACACATTATACATGTAACCGAACATATTTTGATAACCCAACACTGTGGATAGTTACGTAACAGAAGGGCTGGCGATCAGTTTTGACTTCAAATAACTATCCCTCCTCAGGCTGTACTAGTCCACTGCTAGACATAGCCCTTCCCTAACGAGCACCATAGCGCCCTGTCTTCAGCTTGCCGCATCTAGCATCTGCCTGCAGTTTTTCGCAGATCGCTGATCAAATAACCAAGTACCTCACAAGATAGCGGTCAGGGGCCTGTTTCATAAAACCGTAGTTTATTATGACAATTTGATGCACATTGCAAAGCTACAGATTAACAAGAAGGAACACTACTATGCAATGTACGTCGAATTGTTGTAATAAACTACCAATGAAGTTTCATGAAACTCGGCCCTGGAGGTGACAGGTGCGTATATATTTGGCCGGGTAGAATTGCACTCGATCCAATTGGCTGGCACAATCGACAAGGCGGGGCTTGGCTCAACCGAGCATGGGGTACATTTTTGGCGCTAGTTAGACATGGGCTAAACTCGGTTATGGTAAAAACTATAGTTTTGCATCCTAAATAGCTTATCGGACTAGACAATATACAAAAAACATACATACATACAAAACCTCACGCCTGTATCCCAGAGGGGTAGGCAGAGACAAGGGACTGCCACTTGCCACAATCCTGACAGATCACCTTCACTTTATCAACGTTCATAAGTCGTTGCATGCACGCACGCCGGTTCCGGGTACTTTTTATCTTTCCCTTTGCTAACACATTCCCAAATTGGTCGATGTATGTCCGTCTGGGACGTCCCTTACCAGCCCTTCCACTCACATTCGCAATATATTATATTTGTTTCGTCAATCTTTCTTCCTTCATCCTCTCCACATGTCCAAACCAACGCAACATTCTTTTCTCAATTCTAGCCACTACTTACATCCTCTTTCAGTCCACAACGTTTTCTAAACAGACTATTGCGTATCCTGTCATTCAAAGTAACACTTCACATACTTCTCAAGGACCTCATTTCTAATGCATTAATTCTACTTCCTTGCTTCTTTTGCCACACCCAAGTCTCGCTACCATACAAAAAACGTAAGTTAAAGTAATGCAAATGGATCAAAAATAGGTGTAAAATAAGCCTGATTTACATTTGCTTTATTGTGATGCTTTACATAGAGGTAGAATAGAATAGAGGCGCTAAAAGCTTACACCTGTAAGGGAAAGTATTTTTTTGGGGTCTCCCTTGGGGTGGTAATAAGGTCCATTCCCCCTGAGAATGCACCCGTGCCTTTATTTTATTCGTTTAAACTCCAAAAAAATTGTTGCCCTTACAGAACGCGTACAAATGAATAAGCATTATTATTTGTTAAAAATGTTACTTAAAAATATTAAAAGATGACTTGATTATGGTTACTGTCAGTATAACTATGGTGCACACCCTTTCAAAGATTATAAGTTGTTGTTAGATATAACTACATGTTGTAAAGGACTAACCTTCATGAAAAGCGAAGTAACTATCTGCTTAATTCTTAGATGGTTCCATCTGTAACAAGAAAATTAAAACATTATTCCAAATATCCAAGAACTTTTTTAATGTTTAAGTATGCTTTCTACTTAGAAGTTAGAAGTAATACTAGGATTTCAAGATTATGTACGATTACAAACCTTAATTATGATATGCGCTAGTCCCACTGTTGGTACATTTAAGAAGCAGTTGAAAGAGCATTATATAGATAATGCTCTTTCAACCGCTTCATAATATTGAGCTATATATTTATTTTAGTTTATGTAGTTTATTTATTTCTTTCATAGTTAGGTAAGTTATTCAATATTTATGTAGTATATTTTGTACACGTATATAGACCCGCTTTTTTACTGCTACACCGACTCTCTATTGTTTGCTGGAAGAAATATCTTTCAGAGATAAGCTCGCCTTTGTATATTCTATTTCTTATGTAATGTCCTGTTAAATGTTTCCTGTGCATAAAAGTATATAATAATAAGTCATATATGACACCAGATTTTTAAACACTACAGGGTGTAATAAAATTTGTTCGTCGTCCGCCTTGTCACTACATTTGCGTATCAAGGGGCCGATTCTCGCCTATGCACATTGAAAGCGTAGACGCAAAATATTCGAAGGCTTAGACATTTGTCGCATAAAAATAAGGTAAGACAAACAATAAAAATAAGGTAAGATAAGGTCATTACATATTTATTTTCTCATTAAATTCAAATAAATTTATTTCAACGTAAAGAATTTACATTCTGTTTGCTGAATGTCAATGTACAATGTAAAATGTAAGCCGCCGCCTTCGGGCCGTATTGTAGTGGAGAAAAAGGCAGCGAAAAAAAAACTCCACTTTGACCATGTTTTTTCATCACTTTTTTCATTTTCTCAAATCAAGATGATTTGAGAAAAGATGGTCAGAGTGGCGTTTTTTTTCTGCTGCCTTTTTCTCTATCACAATCAAAAACGAAATACATCAGTTGCCTAAGCCTAATAAGATTTCATGATTGCCGTTAACAACCCTAAATGCCAAAGCATTAGTCAAATGTCTCACAATAATAGGGGAAAACATAAGTGCTGCGGCCAGACACACGAACAGCACTCGTTCACGAGCATAACGCAGTGGTCAGCCATCATCAGTCTCAATCATTTTGGAGGGAAATAGATGACCCGAACACCACGCTACCGTTTGAATGTCCTTTAGCAAACCTGCAGTTATGTTTTTATCAGTCAGATTTTGTCTGCCGCTCGATTTATTACGTAGAATTCCAAGTCACAAGCCTTAGAGTGGTATACGACTTATTTGCTAATGAGGTGGAAATTAGCTCCCAGAGCGAAATCTGGTCGGGCTCTTCCGACAAAAATCAAGTAAATGAATCTGGAATTAAGAAAGTAATGTTGTGGTTACGAAAATGTTCGAAAACTTTGAAATGACGTATAAATATCAGCTTTTATTTAAATGTATTGGCATTTGAAGGCTGCTGGTACGATCACTGTAATAACCTTTACTATGAAATATATGATTTCGGTTCGCAATTTCATTGTGTTCCCCGTAGTCAAAGTTGTTGATATTGACGAGTATACTGCCCTATTGTAAAATCTATATAGGGATTTTGTTACATCCTGTATTGTGTACGCAATAGAGCTAAGGACTCCGTGGCTCCTTATACCTCCTTTATCTTACTTAGAAAAACACAACTTCTATAAGACACTCCTGAGATCCACTTTAAAAAAAATTGTGGCTATGCCGTTCCCTTTACCACACACCACTTAAGCTGCCACTGAGAAGTGTTTTAAGGAATCTTGTTCTTATTTATTACATATAGCTACATACACCTAAGACCGATAGTCTCGAAGTGCTAATTATTACAAAGCGTATGCTATGTTATTTGATAACAAGCCGGTAGTATTCACACATGAATATGAATGAGGCCTGTTTTAAATGATTCATACACTCATTAACGTCCAGTTCAAGCGTCTCATTTACATTCGTTATTATTTATGTTTATGCTGGCCACAGTATTGGTAAAGCAACGACCACTTTAGACCACAATCGATGATTGACCATAGTCAATAGTTGCAAGTTGCAAGAAGGTTGGAATGACAACTGGTTAATTGATATTTTCGATAAAATTAAAGATTATCCTGCTTACAGCCATTTTGACTAACACAAGCACCACACCGCGTGACGTCACGCTTAGGTCAAAATTGGTAAACTAATTCCCTCGTGCATAATATAGATGCAAAATGAGCGAACCACCTCCAATCCTATTGAACCATTTCAACGCTTACAGAATTTAATGGCTGCAAAATACAGCTATAAAGCGACAGATTCAAGACGTTAATAAATGTTTTTTCCGTATTATCGGTACCATGTCACCCTTTATACTCATGCCGACAGCAAAGAACAGACTGCAAGGTCATTCAAGCTTTTAAATTAATGAACGAACCCTCCCCACATCAGAAACTAGGGTAGAAAGCCTTGAATTCTTACAAGCATTAATAGGTACGGTGGGTGCTTCCTTTCAAGACAATGTTCACATTGTTTGGTCGCGATTAGACCCTTTAAATGTATAATTATGTATGATCATCGCGAGTCATTAAAAAACTCACGTTTGCATGACAAGGTTCACCCTTCGTAGTCAACCCTTTGTATGTCCCCAATGCTGGGCACAGGGTTTTTTCTGCATCGCAGGAAGCTTAGGCCATACGCCGCTACGGGGGCTAATTCCGCGTTAGTTGAGGATTGTAAGACAGAGGCGGGCCTTACTGTCAGAAGTTATCAAGCCGCCCATAAGGCCCGTGACGTGGTTTAACGACTTCCATTACGTAACAGCCGGCATCAACGTCTTAACATGCCTTGCGAAGTACATAAGCACTCAGGAAAAATGCCACTAGCGGTAGTCACAGGATGGGCAGCCATACAGCAAATGACCGTGCCTGTTGTTGCTTAACCCAAGTGATTGATACCAATCATTCCATTAGGAAAAGACCATCACAAATAAAAAATTATACTATTTATATATACCTAGTAATAGATACATTGAGTATTATTAATTTAGCTCAGAAACAACAGTAACAACTGACAACACAAATTCTATACATGAAAATGTAGTATAATTTGCGTGCTTATTATTAAAAATAATTTATTTCGAGACAAGAAAGAAATTAGAGACGGGTAGTGGGTGCAATGAAGAAATAAACTATACAAAACAAATGAAATAAAATATATACGTACATAATAAATTGTATAATATTTTATAACTTGCATCGCAAACCCATTAGGACTGCATGGGATTTTGTTCCAGTTGTCTGCCGGGCATTATATCCACTGCTGATTGGCGATTTCAAGGTCTTTATTTACTAGGAAACTTATATTTTAAGTGTAATCATTAATACATATTATACCACTTGAGCTATGCGGCGTTTTTCTCTGAGTACATATAAAACTAATTGCTAAAAGCTCTTTCGACAAAAAATAAAAGTTTTCTGTACCTAACTAGTGAGTCTGACGACAGGCCAACAAACGTCAAACCTTACCGTCGAGCCTCAATAGTTAATTCCTTTTAAAATATTTTCATAGAAAGCTTTTAGTGTCGAGCGATAATAACTTCCTAATAACACACATTCCTCGCTGACATTCTAAAAACAACCTTTTCCCAAAGCCGACACGGCACCTAACAGTTTATTGACTGAGGTTTGTACGTGGAATGCTGGTGTGTTTGTTAGTTCCGTCTCCATGGTAACGGGGGGGTGAAACTACCCGCGTCAACTGGAAAAACAAAATGGTTCCACGAACTATTGTGCATGTTAGAGTGGAAAGGTTACCTTTACAAATAGAACTTACCTATAGGTAGATCTTTAGAGGACTAGCCTGGCACGTTTCTGTGCTTCGAAGAGGATCCATGAGGCCTCGATTAGCTTAGGGCTTCGCACTCCGGGATATTTTTTATCGAATTGAAAACTTCGCGTGAAAAATTAATTTGACGATTTGTATATACTCGTAACAATCCCTCAGTGACAATAATATTGTCTTGATGTATTTTACATACTACATTTTGTCATCATATTTCAGTAATTTGTTTTGAAATGCTTTTAGAAATGACACGAGGTGTAATTAAATAACGCTGTTTTTTACTACAGTACGAAGGTATGTCGTCGCGATGAAATGTTTTATTTTTATAGAATTTCACACTGACGTTGGTTCTAAAATTTAATCACTGGATCTATATTTAAGTCTATTTGCGTCAGTCGATCGATGTCACTTGCGGTCAACGTGTTCGAATGGATTCTATGAAATGTTTCATCTATACCCCGAGACAATTCAACCTGAACAAACCGACTCGGACATTTAGAGCCGGAAAACTCGGTTCCTTACCACTCAACCCGGACAACTCGACAGCTCGGTCGCTCTATCGAAATGTTGCAATAATAGTTCCTTATAAGCTCGAATCGCTCGTAGTCCCGGCTGCCTGAGTGACCTAAACGATCACGAAGGTTAAGCGACATAGAGCGCGTTCAGTGATGACTAACGCCACGCCAGTGGCATTTTTCCGAGCGGTTCCGTGCTTCGCAAGCCACATCAAGCAGTTGGTGCCGGCTGCAGGCCTTAGGCCGGCTTGAAAACTTCTGACAGTAAGACTAGCATTGCTAGTCTTGCAAGCTTCCACTAATCTGGACTTGGCCCCCGTGGTGAAGTACGGCCTATACCTTCCTCAGGGAAGTCGTCGTCAGGCTATACTAGTCCGCTGCTGGACATAGCCCTCCCCTAATGAGCGCCATAGCACCCTGTCTTCAGCTTGCCGCATCCAGCATCTGCCGGCAGTTTTTCGCAGATCGTCATTCCTCCTAGTTGGAGGACGTCCTACACTACGTTTGCCGAGTCGCGGTCTCCACTTCTTCGCGAGATATGGCCAGCCTACTGCCACTTCAGCTTGCTAATTCTCTGAGCTATGACGATAACTTTAGTTACCCATCCATCTCGGCGCGGGCGCGCCGCGCTTTTGCCCGCACTGTGAGACGAGCAACCGACGACGCGAGCTCCGGCTCTGCTCACCATGATTAAGCTCTGCGAATCGGAGCTAAACCTGGTCGGATTCTTCCGATATAACAACACCCGTAAGTAGGTGTAGGTCCGGACTAAAAGTCTACAATGTGTTGTGCTTACGAAAGTTTTAGTTCAAAAATAACTTTGGTTATCTTTATTTATCTTTACGTAAGCGTTGCTTTGCCTAAAACCTGTTCTCTGACCTACCAAATATACACAAAAAACTTAAAAATCGGAGGAGATCGATAATAACTACTGACACTTTTAAAAACCTATTTGGAGGCTAAAATTCGGGCCATGCCGGGACTCGAACCCACGACCTGTGGCTAACCGTACCAGCGTAGGCAGCAGTAGCTGCAGGCTCGTACGGTTAGCCAGAGGTCGCGGGTTCGAGTGCCGGCATGGGCGAAATTTTTGGCCCCTAAATAAGTTTTTCAAAAATTGTCCTCAGCACGGGTTAGTGTAACAAAAAGAATATAACTACGGACACGACATTTTGTATATTAGAAGATATAGATTTCCAAGGCTACAAGTCATGTCAAGTTCACCTCTAATAATATTTTTTCTCTAACTCTTTCACTGTCCGAGCTGCGCAACTTGGAACAAGCTTCCTAACTGCATTCAAGAGAGTCCATCCGTATTTGCTTTCAAGAAGAGGCTAAAAGAGCACTACCTTTCTAACATCACATAGTTAATAGGTTTATATAAGGTATGTATAAGTATATATTTACATGTAAGTGTATTATCGTATTACTACTTATTTATATGGTTATATTTCTCCCTTCCTCCCGCTATCTTAATTTAAACAGTTGGCTGGAAGAGATCTCTGTTAGAGATAAGTTCGCCTTTGGAAGAAATTTTATGTAATCATCTTTCGAATTTACTGTTTGCAATAAAGAATATACACATAATAATAATACAGCCTTTATACGTCCTACAGTAGGGCACAGGCCTTCTCTCAGAGGGAGAGTGGGGTTAATCACCTCGATTATAAAAAAAACACAAACTCTAAAAAAGCATTCTCTCATATTCAATTTTATTATCTACAAACAGATTACTGTGAACTGCATTTGACGAACGTTCTAAAGCTGACTTATAAATAAGACTGTTGGGTTATTAAATAATGTCTGACAGTAGAGATCGCGTGTGTAGTGCCCATTCACCCCGCAATCCGTCCCCATACCGTCATTACTATCACTATGCCAACTTCGATGTTGCCAGCAAACCGAGATTAGTGCTAGTAATTATTGAATTTAGAATGAGTGTAGGCATGCAAGGTTTCACTTTAGCTGTTGAGATTTTTCAATAGTGTGTCTAGGGCCGTCAATAATTATTTTGTAATTGAATTATTTTGCGTAGTCTCTTTAGTGTCCCATAGTCCCAAAGGCTCTGTATTATGTACTGTTATTCTAAAAATATAGGTATAGATACAATTATCTATAATATAAAAATGAATCGCTAAATGTTTTGGTAAGCGCAAATCTCGGGAGCAGCTGAACCGATTTCGCTAATTATTTTTTTAGAATATACCTTGAAGTACGAGGATGGTTCTACGACTGTTAGGCGGTACGAAGTTCGTTGGGTCAGGTAGTACTAAATGAAATAATAAATTTTCCTATAACTATATACAATATTAATACTTAACAGGCAAAGCTTATATAAAAAAGTGTACACCGCTGCCGATGAGGAGAGTACCCAAGACGCTGTCAACATTCGCTCTCTGAATGGCCAGGCTTATGCGCTGGCCGAGATAGCTACCAGCTCTTGGGTTGCCCGATGAGTCAATGAAGTGCGTCGATATTTCTTTTTGAAGGTTGATTTAATTTAGTAAAGGTTGTATATTATTATGTTTTTTTTCCAAAATTATAATTTGGAACCCGAATTTTCTTTAGAAAGAAAATTCTGGTTCAATTATTATTCTGCTGTTTTCACATTTATTTCTATGTCTCTATGTAAGCAATTCATAAAAGATGTATTAAAAAAATATAATAATAAATAGATTGGAATAAAATTCAGCTAACATAAGTAGTTAGAGATGTCACTTTTGACCAACTTTACGAAGAGTATAGGAGGAGTTCTAACCTCCATAGAGACGTATAATTTTCAGAGAGTCTATGAGTTCGAATCCCGGCAGGGACCAATTAATGATTTTGTTTTTCTATGTTACGTACACATGTGAATTGACAGTAGCAATACCACTTGCTTACTTTGAAGGAGAACACCGTGAGGAAACTCTAGTGTCTAAAGTATTTACATAGTTTAGCGCTTGCTATGTACTATATGGCTCAACTATGAGGCTAAGTGCAGAAATTTCAGGTCTGAGTCCGTATCGTGAAGGTTGTGTTAGTTGCCTAGACAATTTGATTAATGGACATTAAACCATTATTAATGGGGTGGCTTTGAACACCAAAATCTAAAAATAATTACAAAATCAAAAGTGGAAATACAAAGCTTTTGAGTACCAAAAAATAATGTTAGTAATTTATTCTTTGGTACGTTTAATTCCTGTTATTAGAAATAATAAGTAAAAAGTCATTAATCAAAGTCAACGAAAATGACATTTGTTCAACTGAAGTTAATAAAAATATAACTACAGTACCAAACACATTACAGGAGTGCGAACTGACTAAAGAAGGTAGCAAATTAACAAGCAAGAAAGGTCTAGGAGGGTAAATAAATATATAAAAATATACTCTTATCTTATTCAAATAGTATAACAGTAATATTTAAACACATAATTATGTGTTGAAATAACACAAGACCTTTAAACCTTTTCTACTGGCAGTGAAATTTCAATTAGTAAGTTTAATACCTAAAATCAAAATTTCAATAACCCAACACATATATGTAATCTAATCCGCGCTAATTCTTTAAAATATGATGTAAGCCGACGAATAGGGGTACTTAACTATTCCTTGGATGGATGAGAGAAAAATTTATCCGAGCCTAGAATAATATTATGTTGACGAGAGGAAATTTAAAATATGGTACTAAGTAATGGTAAGTCTGCTAATAGGTAACTTTTATGAACCGATAAATTCCATGATTACCTAACAGCCCAGGTTTCTATCACGTCGCGTATTTTCAAAACGTTCCAAACAACAAATGGCTGCAATCAAGAATTATGTCAAACAACAGCTGGGAAACGTTCTAAGTTGTCTCTTTAATGCATAATGTCCTCTCAAACTCTCAGAATCCGGGAATGAATTCCTAAACTTCTTATACCGTAAAACGCTTAATCCTTATCTATCTATCTATCTGCTGGGTATAGGCCTCTTCCATTTCACGCCAACTCTCCAACTCTCTCGCTTATTCTTATAGTAAAATTAATTCTTATGTTATAATTATTAAATGCTTAAGTTCTTTTTCTGTAACGTCCCGTTTTCGCAAAACATGGGACGTTTACATTTTATACCGTAAAATATTCAGTTCTTTATATGCTCCGTTTTGGGAAACGTCCCGTTCTCAAATGTCACATTACATTAACGTTCCGATCTCAACAATTCCCAATCTTAATACGTCCAGCCTGAGTCTAGTAATAGTTATAATGTATAAGTAGATTTTTTTTTTCCAAAAAGAGACTATGCTGCATGACTATACAAACTATTAGATCGTATAGGCACGCTGACTTCGTGGTGGCTACGTTTGACCTCTCAAATGTCCATTATTGTTGGGCAATGTCGTTTGGTTAAAGGATTTGACCTAGATTGGTTGACTTGTGAGGGGAGTTGGAAATAAAGGAAAAACCCCAGGAACATTCACTGGAAACAGAACTTTTATGGGAATTCAATCTTTACTTAAACAAAGTGTTAATATATATATATATATATATATATATATATATATATATATATATATATATATATATATATATATATAAGTATTAAAAAGAAGCGCTCATGGTCTAGGCGAACCGAGTGATTGGAACCAATCACTTGAGTTAAGCAACAACAGGCGCGGTCAGGCGCAGGATGGGTGACCGTCCCGTGACTACCGCTAGTGGCATTTTTCCGAGCGCTTCCGTGCTTCGCAAGGCACGGTAAGCCGTTGGTGCCGGCTGTCATGCAATGGCAGTCGTTAAGCCATGTCAGAGGCCTTATGGGTGGCTTGATAACTTCTGACAGTAAGGCCCGCCACTGTCTTACAATCCTGCACCAACCCGGACTTGGTCCCCGTGGTGGAGTATGGCCTAACCTTCCTGCGATGCAGGAAGAGACCCCTGCTCCAGCAGTGGGGACATACAAGGGGTGATAACAATAGTATTAAAAAATATTAATTTTCTTTGAATAGTAGGAAAGGATTGTTGGGTTGTAGACGCATTTCATACCGTATCCATGCTAATAATTTACGGCTTTATTTTTAGATTTTGATGCCATGTTATGACATAATTTTAGGTGCGTTCAGGCAGCTTCTGCGCTACTTTGAATAAGACCTTTTCTGTTCATTTAATTTCATTTCTCTAATTTCGATCTCATTCAACCAGGTGCTGGTGGTAGTGACCAAAAGAGCAATCTCTTTTGGCCACTACCACGTGTCACAAAAATGTAAAAAACAACTTAATGCCACGAAAAGGAATGACACTAAGGACCTATGACCACGGAGGCTATAGTACTAGTAGTAATTAAAATGATATCAAAATAGAATAAAGAAGTAAAGCTCTTGTAAAAAGACCAACTGATTCCATTCAAACTTCCTGCTTCCCGCCGGTTTTATGACGTTGCCAGGCTTGCAAGCATGACCGTTAATGATTCCCACAGGGTTGCGTGCTAACCACCCCTGCAGTACTGTTAAGTAATTAATATAAAAAAAAAAAATATTAAACCCACTAGTTTTACTATCACGTGACCGCGCCTTATCGAGCCACAATCGAGTCACCCCTGTAGCAGACCTGCCTCCGCAGCACAACGATTTTATCGAGTCTGATAAATTTTGTTTTGAATACCAACAGTCCAGCACAAGACAATGCAGTACAGGATTCTCCAATTAACTTAAATCGCTTATCAATAGCAACCCTTGTATGTCCCCACTGCTGGGGTACGGGTCTCTTCCTGCATCGCAGGAAGGTTAGGCCATACTCCACCAGGGGGGCCAAGTCCGGGTTGGTGGAGGATAGTAAGACAGTGGCGGGCCTTACTGTCAGAAGCTATTAAGCCGCCCATGAGGTCTCTGACATGGCTTAACGACTGCCATTACATGACAGCCGGCACCAACGGCTTAACGTGACTTACGAAGCACGGAAGCACTCGGAAAAATGCCACTAGCGGTAGTTACGGAACGGTCATCTATACTGTACCTGACCGCACCTGTTGCTGCTTAATTCCAATCACTCGGTTGGACTAGGCCAGGAGTGCTTGGGGTGCGATGCCAGATTACCTTCCCGTGTGCCCTTCCGCTTCCGTTCCTACTGATTCATCTTGAACCAGTGGGTGGGAAGGGTAAGTGGCAAGGGCCGGTGCACCCTGGGCGCTGGTCAGTAACTTCTCTTTATGGGATCTTGCTGGCCAGCGGCGAAAAATCTGGCGGGAGGGGTCGCGTGGGCCCTGTTTCACCCTGTGGAGCGGGACCCAGGCGACCAACCGAATGAAGGACCGACTGGGGGGGGGCGCCGCTGCGCGGAAGCGCGCGCGCCTCGTACCAGTCGGACCAGAGTGGCCGCCGGGACGCGGAGGGTCGGGGGACCCTCCGCCTCCATCAAGGCGGGCCGGAAGGCGCCCTTGCGTGTTCCGAGGGTGCCTTCTGGCACGGAGGGGGCCCGCGCGGTCGCTCTCCGCCTTCTCTGCTTTCAGAGAAGCGCTGGTGAGTGACGCGACGGGCCTCGCGTGTGGGGCGTGCGGGGGCCAACAGTGCGTTGGCCCCCATGCGCCCCAACGAGGAGGTGCGCCGCCCTCCTCTAATCCCATTGGACCACACAACAATGGGATGGAGGGGGCGGCGCGTTGGGGCGTGTGGTGGCCAAGTTCTATCGCACTTAGCCACTATGCGCTCCAACGAAGAGATGCGGCGCTTTCTAGCCCCGTCGTCGAGCACCGACGGGGCAGGGGGCGCCGCCGAAGGAGTGCCCGAAAGGGCGCCCGCAGACGGGGTCGCGGAAGTGTGCGCAAGCGTCCCCGTGGCCCCGTCCTTTGCGGTGCGGAGGAACACCCCAGGAGTTTTAGTCGGTATACCGCCCTTTTCAGGGCGGGGAGTCCGACATAACCACTGTGCTCCCCCGAGCCAGTGGTACCCGTAATTGGGGTTTCTCCTGGGTGAAAAAAAAAAAAGGCCAGGAGCGCTCAAAATAGCTTATATTGTAGACTATATAGGTCCCAGAAGTCTGTTCGATTGATTTTCGTTTAATAAGCATTAAAGATAATTAAAACTGTTTTTACACGGATTTATACTCGTTTATTACATTTTTACAATTTTCCAACGTCATCCGGGACCACGGCACCTGAAAAAGTGCCGAAACGTTGAAAAATTGTAAAAATTTTATAAACGAGCATAAATCCGTGTAAAAACAGTTTTAATTATTTCTACTGCTCGTGTTAACCTTAGAAAATACTAAGCATTAAAGAGTCAACTGCTTAACGTGCCGTACATTGGAAGGCATGATAAGCACTTGGTGCAGGCTGCCGTCAGTAGATGGCAGTCGTTAAACTAAGTCAGAGGCCTTAGGGCGGCTTGAAAACTTCTGACAGTAAGACCAGCCACTGTCTTGCAAGCCTTCACCAATCCGGATTTGGCCCCCGTCGTGAAGCCTATATCTTCCTTAGGGAAGAGATCCGTGCCCCTCGGTGGGGACATAATGGGTTGCTGATGAAAGAGTTTAGAAAGATTTTTTTAATTAGCGGATTAAGGGCCGATTCGACCAAACTATTTATGCTTGGTATAAGTGCTAATCTTGGAATAAATCGAGAAATTCTTTCGATAAATTCTAGATTTATTCCAAGATTACCACTTATACCATGCATAAATAGTTTGGTCGAATCGGCCCTTAGTGTCCCACTACTGGACAAAGGCATAACTTTTTGCTTTTAAGAAAGATTTAATGAATTTCATTTCATTAGACAGAAAAATATTTTCATGCAAGTAATGGTTTGGTAAGCAAGTAGCCGACTGAAGGGCGTCGAAGTAAAAAAGTTCTGTCCTGGCCACAACGGACCGGATGAAACGACACAGCGTAGGCGGGCCGGGCCCTCCACCAGATTGTCTGACGACCTGTTAACGGAGGCGGGGAGTCGCTGGATGCGGACGGCAGAAGACCATGAAGCTTGGAAAACCATCAGGGAAGCCTATGTCCTGTAGTGGGCTTCTAATGGCTGGTGATGATGATAATTATGAAGCTAGTAGCAAATGTATATGTTTAAAAACCTATTTAGAGGCTAAAAATTTCACCCATGCCGGGATTCGAACCCGCAACCTCTGGCTATCCGTAATAGGTTTTTAAATTTGTCCTTAGCACAGGTTAGTGCATTAAAAATAAAAATAGTATATGTCCCTAGGCGTGCGAAGATTGAAAAATTATTAATGTGAAATGAAATTAAATGAAAAAGTTTTATTCAAAGTAGAACTATAGAAGCTGCGGCTTAATGAATGTTACAATTCAAACTAGGTGTCCATTTCAAAATCTAGATCATTTTGGAGAAAAAATGGACAAAAAAACTCCCAAACTTAGTCTTTTCAAAGTCCTTAATTAACTGAGTTAACATAATTATTTTAAAACATAGAACTCGTGCATAGTACTGGCTTTAATTCCAGAGATTATTGTCATCTAAATAATCCTTTATGCTATAGTAGCCCTTTTGGCACAAAGTGTACTTAACACATTTTTTGAACCGCGTTTCAGGCAAGCCTAATATATCTTCAGGGATTTTATTATAGAAGCGTATACAATGCCCCATGAAGGATGTATTAACCTTTGCCAGCCTAAATAGTGAGTACCTATATCCTACTGTATCGTTCAATATCATTGGCATTTACAAGTTTTTTTCGTGCTACGGAGGCTACCGGTTGGCCAGTTCGAATTCGCGTGTTAAGGAGCAGAAAAGGCGGTCGACAATAAAAACAAACCCCGTGTTTTTTTATGTTTATGTTTCCAAGTAAGTTTTTATGATTTCAGCGTGACAGCTACTAGTTGAGATTTAAGCGCATTTTGTTATTTTACTAATGAGTGGTTCACTTTTTTTATAAATTCTTAGTCGCTGGATAAATCGCCCTGAACTTGATAACGGCAAGGAACGGGTCGTCATATTATTTTTTATTATTATCCATCGATAAATATTAATCCTTGTATGCCTCCACTGCTGAATCACGGGTCTCTTCCTGCATCACAGGAAGGTTAGGCCATACTCCACCACTGGGACCAAGTTCGGGTTGGTAGAGCATTGTAACACAGTAGCGAGCCTTACTGTCAGAAGTTATCAAGCCGCCCATAAGGCCTCTGACATGGCTTAAAGACTGCCATTATATTTATTATTTTACTCGGATATCATTTAGATATCACAAAATGAACCATACATGTGTCATTCTCACATCACATCACGTGTTGAAAATTAAATAACACTAAAGAAAAAAAATGGCAAATCGGAATGCATGCTAACATAGTCATAACAGAGATCTAGGAAACTATTTTTTTTTCTTAATAGTCGGACTGAAAACCTCCCATTATGACGCCATTGTCAGGTTTAGTTTTTTTTAAATGAAATATTAGTCAGTTACAGAGTAGCCTAACTACAGTCCAGAGCGGGTCAACCTTTACTGTTTTATGGTCGTCCAAAAAGTAACTTTAGTGATTAAAGAAAGAAAAAAGAAAGAAAGACTTTATTGGAACAAATTAACACATCACAGGAAAGAAAAGGCATAGTAGGTTCCACTCATAGGTACTGCACTAATCAGTGCACGTGGAGGTAAAGTGTGATAGTCGACCGGCTGCCGAGCGCTAAGTCGGCAGCACATATACTTTTATACGCTAAGTTTCGTGAGTACGGTTTACTTCGCAACAAAAACGTGAAGTCTTGTAAGTTGACTGTGGGTGCTTAATTAACCATTTTTAAAGGAAAACGGGGTGCTGTCACGCGATCATGGTTTCCCTTCAAAATGGTTTGAAACGGCCTTTACCCAGCAGTGGGCAATGGGCTGAAAATTATGTTGATGGGCTATTTAAAAATTAAAAATAAAATCAAGTGGCCTTATCATTTGATGTCAATCCTTTGTATGTCCCCAATGCTGGGGACGGGTCTCTTCCTGCGTCGCATGAAGGTTAGGCAATACTCCACCACGGGGGCCAAGTTCTGGTTGGTAGAGGATTGTAAGACAGTGGCGTGCCTTACTGTCAGAAGTTATCAAACCTCCTATAAGGCCTCTGACATTGCTTAACGAGTGTCATTACATGACAGCCGGCACCAACTACTTAACGTGCCTTGCGAAGCACGGAAGCGCTCGGAAAAATGCCACTAGCAGTAGTCACGGGAGGGTCACCCATCCAGCTCCTGGCCGCGCCTGTTGTTGCGTAACTTAAGTGATTGATTCCAATCACTCGGTTCGACTAGGCCACGAGCTTTTCTTTGTTCCATAGTAAAACTACCCCTACAAGATTGCTCGCAGCTTGCTGCGTTTGAGGAGCAAGGCACTTATGACGGGCCACTGCCCCCTGAATAAACATTTCCACGCTATAAGGCTGACCATCAGCCCGTTATGCCGAGGATGCCTCAAGGAAGACGCAACAGCCGCCCACGTGACCATTCACTGTGAGAGCGTGGACGTGCAACGGACATCGACGATGGGAAAGCTGGGATCCCTTCGAGAAGCCAGCGTTAAAATTGGTGCACAGCTGGGCTTTTGGAAAGAGTTGGCTGGCTGGAGTGACCTCACAGCTCTGCTACGTGCAATGGCCTAACTATGAGACTAATCATTCCCCAAGAAACCCAAATACCGTTTGACATGTCGTTTGACGTAGCATTTGTCAACTGATTTGATCTGTTGGTCAACTAAATGGATTTTCCCTTAGGAAACCCAAATCGTGCTTAATCGTAGTTAAATTTGATCGTAGCGATTACTAAATCTAAGCAGCCCCCAAGAAACCGGTGCGGAAACCACAAGTTAAACTGACTACCTACCCCTACAAGATAACTAATTCTATGTAAAAATAAAATTGTCACGCCAACTAATCAAACCATGACGATTCTTTAAAGCGACTTTGATTTTCATACCTACTTTGTGCCAACCCAACAGAGTTAAATTTTTAAACAGCGCTTCAAATGTCCATTAAGTCTGTAGTGTATGATCCAGTTAACTACAATAAAACTAATTTCGGGCAATCAAAAGAAGATTTATGGGGACATTTTCGTGTTATGATACTTTACGTAATGATAATAAATGCTCAGCTCGAGACAATGAGGTTTTAACGATGTGAAAAGAGGTTGCTACCGAGTTACACAGCAAGCAAATTGGATGTTTCAGCACTGGCTTTAAACTATGGTTCACATTTCCCTGTGTTTTGTTTCTATAATCTAATCACTGTAATGCAGATGTAATGAGGATGAATGAGTCATTTGTCTCATAAGATTCTTATAATTTTAAAACGCTGGCCGTATTTAAAAATAAAAAGTTTGTTTCTTACTTTCATATTCAGCGAGATAACTTTTCACATTGTGATTTAATAGTACATTATTGTGCTAGTGTGTAACATTGGTGATTACCGCCGAGTAGGCGCCGAGGCTCTCTTAAGAGAGCCAAGGACGATAATCATCAATACATACGTGGTATCATACGACGTTTTTCAACACACTTGTGAATAAAATAACAATCGTTATCGTTACCAACCCTTGTATGTCCCCACTGCTGGGGCACTGGTCTCTTCCTGCATCGCAGGAAAAAATAATCAGTTTCCCTATGCGCGCGCATTGCGATCGGCCAGAGACTAAAGGGATGAGATTTATTTTTTATTTTCCGCGCATAGGATTTGCGCCTATTCTACCACGTACAAAATGGGGAATTTAAAGTTTTCTTTTATTACAGAGAAATGAAAAGTTATATTTGAGTGAAAGTTTTATTTATTAAACACGTACGAGTTAAAATTATCTATTTAAATAAGAAGTTGCATGAAATGAGCAAGCAATTAATCAATTAATATTAATTTATTTGTTCTATTGAGCACGATTTTTTTTTGAATAAATACTTTTTTAAATACAAAGCAACTCAACCAATAAAATTTAAAAAAAATCTATAACTCACTAGTGAGTTATAGCAATGAAAAAGTCACAATTTGATTAGTGGTGTCATTCTGTGCCTAATTGCGGTGACCATAGAGCTAATTTATGAGATTAGAAAAATTAATAATAGGATTCTAAATTTGAAGTTTCATAACCTATCTTATTATGTTCCCGCGTACCTACATTCAAAATTTAAAAAAGTACTTTCCAAAGACATTACTTGCGCGATGAGTGCCACATTAAGATTCTAATCCGTTACTAAATCGCGAAATGTAAAAAATTGCTTCCACAGTATCTAAATCATTTAATACTACCTCCTACACTACCCAGCCTTAATTAACAAGACCGCATAACGATTACAGAGTCGGCAGTGGCAATAATTATGAGCATTTATCGATGCCAACTGGATTACCCATCGGATACAGACCTCAGTTTTAAATAATACGTTCCGTAATTGTATATTTCCTTCTCCTCGACTGGGCGTATTTCATTTCTGGATTCATTTGTCAGAGGTTGTCTTGTAATTAAGCACCGATATTAAGATATCAAAGTTTCCGTTGAGCTACAGTGAGCTTTTCTCTGAAACAGAGGGAGTATCCAATCACCTTCAAGACGTCTATGGCGCAGCCGTAGTGCATCTGCCTACCATGCGAGAGGTCCTGGGTTCGAACCCCAGGTCTTAGATGTTTACATACATGTTTGTGATGTGGCTGTTTCTGGTTCCCACGTCACAGGGTATCCTAATGTGGCCTGTATGTAATAAATGTTATGTTTCGTTACGCTACGTTACTTTACGTCACGTTGCGTTACATTACGTCACGTTACGCTAAATTACGTCACGTTACGCTACATTACGTCACGTTACGCTACATTACGTCACGTTAGTTACGTTACGTTAAGTTACAGTATGTTATGTTACGTTACGTTACTTTTATGTTATGTTACGTGCATTACCAAATTATTACTGTATTTAAACTCAACAATAACTTAATCATAACTGAACTATAATTTTAGTATATACCGAACAAGCTTATTGGCGAATATACCTATCTATGGCTTGCATAATCTGATCTATCTAGATTCGACTCACGATCCAAACAAATTGTTAGGCTTTGGGTTAAAAAAGAGAAATAAAATTAAGTGTTGAGCACCGCCGTTACTTTTCTAAACAAATTAATAAAATTTTGGATCTGCAACAGGTACAGTCTGTTACCTTTTAGAATATACCTCGGCTACTATCGGATAGAATCGGAAATATTCGTGTAATAAATTGTTTAGGTATTTTGTATCGTTATCTATAACTTTACATTACTTTTCAAAATAGTGAAGAAAACTTTGATACAGAGCAGGAAGTGGCGAAAACCGAAGGCTACTCTACAGTTCGAGGTATATTCTAGAAGCTAACAGACTGTACCTACTATCACTTTTTAATTATATTAGACACCGACATCATAATATTCACAATAAGAACTACAACTAACTAAATTTAAAACTGACAATATGTATAAAAAACGATCTATAAAGAGAAAAACCAAAAAGTAAGGCGGTCTGTCGCCAACACTAAGTGAATATTTTAAGGGCCTGTTTCACAATCTGCAAATAAAGTTCCGGATAAGCTATCCGCAACCAGGGCTGCTGTTTGTTCTAAATGAAACCATAAACAAACGCACGCAATATAGGAATATTTATTTAAATTTAGAACAAACGGCAGCCCTTGTTGCGGATAGCTTATCCGGAACTTTATCTGAAGATTGTGAAACAGGCCCTTAAAATATTCACTTAGTGTTGGCCATAAAAAATTACGTTATCATAAAGTTTTTTTTTTTGTAGCCTATAAATGCCCCACCCCAATTTCAAGCGCTGAGGTATTTGGATACCTCAGACACTCAGGTTTCCTCACGATGTTTTCCTTTACAGTTAGCGATCATATAATTAAAGATGATTAAAAACTAGTTGTCATGCTGACCTTTCTGAAATATTTTTACTAATTGTATTGACTTTTGAAGTAAATTCTCAATATAAATGCAGCATCTGCCAGTCATACGTAACGGGCTGACAATGGACAGGACAAGATCAGCTCAAATGTTAACTCGTTTCCAAAGCCTTGACAAACACCTGTTATTATTTGGACGAAATTGCTCACAACATCTGCTTACCATGCGAGAGGTCCCGGGTTCGAACCCCGGCTGTAAACAAAAAAAAAACCTCAGTTCGTGGATGTTTACATACTTGTGATGTCGTTGTTTTTGGTTCCCCCGACACAGGGTACCCAGAAACAATGTATGTGACTGTATGTAAATGTTATGTTATACTTCATTGAAGAAAGGGACTGGACCACTATTTGTCAAGTCAATATTCCAATGTGAATCTTGATAAAAATAGAATTTGTAAAATGAATTAAAATTCAATTATTTGAAGTCGTTTAAGGTGTGAGTTTTAGCAAAATATCGTGGTGAAAATGTAGCTGGGTGGTATGGCAAGATAATTGTGATACCAGTAACTTGCATCCTTCATTAGTAAGATGTAAGCAAGAGGCGCGGTCAGGTGCCGGATGGGTGACCGTCCCGTGGCATTTTTCCGAGCGCTTCCGTGCTTCGCAAGGCACGTTAAACGGTTAGTGCCGGCTGTCATGTAATGACAGTCGTTAAGCTATGTCGGAGGCCTTATGGGCGGCTTGATAACTTGTGATGAGCCTTACTGGGCTCACCACTATCTTACAATCCTCTCCACCAACCCGGACTTGGCCCTCGTGGTGGAGTATGCCCTATTTTCGTGCAATGCAGGACTATTCCTGCAAGGGTTGACATCGAAGACGTAAGAGCGCATGGTTATTGCTATAACATTATAGAACTACCTCAAAAAAGTGACATGTCATTGATATCAGATAACTAACACTCCACTCACTTAGTTCAGGCTCTAAGAGCTAATTTAGTTTGTATTTGCATTAAACAGTACTGGTAATGTACCCCAGACAAGACGGAGTATATGAGTCAGCCCCTTCATAAAATATTTATTGTTAAACTAAAAGTGACGGTCATTACGTTTGAGACATTGGTACTTAAAAACAAACAAGGTGCTATTAACTTATGTTTTACGGGAGACGTAGCTACATAAAAGAGGCTTGCAGGTGTTAGGCCTGTCAGTGGATCAATTACATATGCATTAAGGCGCGTTTTCACGATCCTAGTAGGCTCGGACAGAGTGACTCATCTTAGTAACTAACCTATAGGATACTCGGATGGTGCTGTACACACATGTTAGTGAATTCAGAATTTTTTATCAGTTTATAGGCATTTATACAAAAGACACACATCGCGTCAAAAATTACCAAAAATTTTATGCTGCCATAAAAAGAACCAGATTGAAATATTTTTAAAGTCGAACATTGACAATAAATGTTAAAAAGAAAAAGGAAAAAATAATTTGGTCACGAAAATGGAAAACATACATTTCAGAATAGTTATAATGTATTAAATGGGTCTAATCGCGATTATTTATTAGGTAAAACGTAATTACCTTATTTCCCGACGTTTCGGCAGCGTTACAGTTGCCGTGGTCTCGGGTAGACTATGTATGATTATCGCGAATCATTAAGAAATACATTAGTATTAGAAATAGGTACATTTCACAATACTCCAGCTTCAAAAAACTCCACAAACATCAACATGTCCCTGCCTTTTCACTTTTTCTTTTCGAAGCGCAGGAGTTCCTATTCTTAACGCCATTTTGTTTTTGCGATTATAGAGCGCGTCTGAGAAAAAAACTATGACCGTTTTCATTAGTGACAGTATTTTTACTAAGACGGCCGGTGTACAAGATACGAGTAGCTTCCGAGTAGCAGAGTAGTAAGAAAGGTCACTCGGTCCGAGTCTATTATCATGGTGAAAATGCGGCTTTATGGCAGCTGTGTGAGTTGGATCAAAGGTTGTTTCTTCTTCAGGCTATATTAGTCCACTGCTGGACATAGCCCTCCCCTAAAGCGCCATCGCACAAGGTTGTGCCATCATTGGGGGTAATGCCCATAATCCCCACGCTGGGCATGCGGGTTGGGGATCGCAGATTGGTAGAATTGTACTGCAGGGGGCGCTACTGCCCACCCCTCGGTTTGTGTCTCTTAGTCGCCTTTTATGACACCCGCGGGAAGAATTTGTGTTGGTGCTATTCTCTAGGCCGACACCACACGGCACGGCACAGCAGCAGCAAAGGTAGTTTAGTTTGATCGTAAGTCGCTATCGGGGTAGACAAGGAGACGGTTGCATCGCGAGACAATGTCGACCGACACGTGGGCCTAGAGTCAGCTAACGCTTTATGGTACAATGACAACTGCATAAGCATGGCGATTTAATTTCGTTGCTGCTTTAAGTACGCGCGCACATTCATCGAACCTTCTAGACGACAATGGTATGAAGAAACACCTCATGTGATCCGACCATGTATCTGTCATCGTACTACATCGCACTTAAAGAATCAAGGACTTGATGGAGTGGTTTGAGGTGGTTGAGACCGAATCAGATCAGACAAAAAAAGCTACGTAGGCAAAACCCGAACGCGAAAAAGGGTTTTTATCTTGCACAGCGTAGGTTTGTAGGTATATTGGGATTTAGTGAATAAATACATAAATAAATAAAATTTATGGACATATTACACAGATCTCGTTAGCCCTATAATAAGTACAACTAAATGACTTGTGTTGTAGGTGCTAACTCGACGATAGATGAAATACAATAAATACATAGATAACATCCAAGACCCGAGACCAACTCTAGTTCGTTTCCTAGTTTTACCCGGCCGGGGATCGAACCTGAGACGTACGGTTTTACAGTCAGCGTGCCAAACCGCTGCATCGACTTCGACATCGACTGCCTCGTTGTCTAGCAGTAACACGTCCGATTACCACGTTATGGGTTTGGTTCCCACTGGTGTACGCCGTAAATTTGCACAAATGTCCGCAGTCTGGGTGTATTTCCATCTTAGTGGTGTTCTTGTCTGATTACCATAGTACAGCGTATCCTAGTTTGGAGCTAGAACAAGGGATTGTGTTCTGTGAAAGTTATTTTTTGTTGTTATTCTACTTACAACTTGCAGACATAAATTGAGAAGTACACAAATTGAGTTCGAGTAAGTTGGTACTCGTACAGTGCAGTGCAGATTGACCTTTACATGCGCCAACTCTAGACCGTTACAACACGGGCGAATTAGAGGCAAACATGCTGCTGTCGACTGTATGTATGTACCTAGTGACATAAATTATCCATTCACAAACAATAAAAATCTGCGAGCAATAAAAGAATGACCATAAAACTCGAGAGACAAAAGTAATAAAGTCCTACAAATCGTTAAATAATTTTTATTAAACAAATTCTACGAAGTATCTTTCGTATTCATAAATTATCGATACGCCAGAAAGTAAAATAACAGAACGGGTATATGTACGACCTACGATCTTATGGACTTGATTCAGGAATTGCGCATTTTGTGTGCAAATCTGTAAAATATAATATCGCCCCGCATGGTTCTGGCGCGTTAGAAAGAACTATCCGCATAACAACGGGCCCGCGATGTGCAGAACAACGATGTAAAGTAAGACTCAAATACTTTCAAGATTAGAAATAACCACACTAACCCAAAAAATGAATTAAAATATTTTTTTTATTTCGAGTTTAAACTAATTTTATATAATTGCGCAACGAATCGATTGAGATTTTATTTGTCAAAAACTTATTTGTCTACATGCGGTTGTCGTGAACGTCACAAAAATGGGATTTTAGCACTTGCTTTGTCAATAACTAAGTAGTTAGTTAGACCTGAGATTTATTAAGGATTATCTGAGATTGAAATGGTGCCGCCGTCAAATTTGCTCGTTTGCCGTCCCGTTATAATGTGGATAGTCCTTTACTTTTTCAGAGAATGGCTTGACAACGATTTCTTGCACATTAGCATTGACAGAATCTAGGCCCTAGACATACTGGTACTACATTCTGCACTACAGCGGCCCTATCAAAGCTGCAGCGGTTAATTTATTATAATCAACCGCATATTATTGAAAGGCCCTGTCCATATTTAATTACTTTGAACCGGCTATTTGTACACTAACAAACAAGTCTCCCTTTCGAAGGTACGACCGCTCAATCGAGAATTATCTTAATTACACATCGGTACATCGACGAGTAAGATGAATTATTAATTAATGTTACAAACCAGATGATTGCTCATCTACAGGAGCCGGTACGTTACCGAGACGACACAACTAATATTATTAGTTATTTTGTATAGTAAATGTTTAAATATTATGAATTTTATCGCTAACCGTGAAGGAAAACATCGCGAGGGAGCTTGAGTTTCTGCGTGTTCAAATATCTCAGCGTTCGAAATTGCCAATCCGCAGTGAGTACGCTTGGTTATTAAAACCATACTCTCTTCGCTGACAGGCCCGTACCCTGTAATGGGATGTTTATAGGCTCAATAAAAAAAGACTTATCGTAAAATGCACTTTTAAGGGAAGTTCACACTTTTGAGGGAACTAAAATGAAAAATGTATCTTTGGTAAAAAAAACTAACGTGTTTTCAAAGCTCTCACTGTGTTTCCAGAATTGGTAATTAAATATTTCCAACATAAAAGAGGTTTAAATGACTGAATTGTTCGAAAAAGAAAACTGAATGTTTTCTTGAGTTTAATGAAAGCATACAATTATTGATACAGAACGTATTCAGGCTTTGTATTATTTAATTGACACATCCTATTAGTATTTTTAAATGTATGTTACTGTAAACCTAATTACAGCTGATTGCTTCAATTTATAAATATACAAATCAAAGCCAAATATGACTAAATAAATGTAAAAGCCTGTTCCCTCCAGCGGCATGTTTATAAGTATAATTATTAATATTTTATATAATAGAGCCTCTTAATGCACTATTTAAACGAAGTATAAATAGGCTATGGTTGCTTCATGGAAAAGATACTTCGTTTAAGGGGTGTTTAAGGGGTGTCTTAAGCAATTGTTTTTTCATACACAAGCAGTCTTGCTTAGTTCATACTTTGTTTAAATGCCACCTAATTAATAATACCATCCCCACAACACAATATTTTTTTCTGTTGCTAAATTGCAATACCTTGTTATTCAAAAGGATATCGGTTAGCAAGAAGCTCGTATCGTAATATCCGCCAGGAAAAAGCGCTTACCGTAGTCGTGTAAATGTTGCCTAGTGCAAAACCACCTATCTTTAGCCTATGGACTGCTACGGACCCACGTGTGAGAAACAGGCAAAAAACCGGTGTTTTCAGTGTTCTCTGTTTGAACACGTTACACGCATTTTTTATCTGTAATTATCTACGTTTGGTATCTGTGAAATTCTGTTGACAACATTTCAATACTACTTCGGGAATGTGGTAACTTAACATAGAGGAATGTTATTGAAAGGGAAGTGACGACTATTCCTCTCGCTCATACGTATTGCCGTCTATATAGTGTGAGGGAGAGGCTAATAGTTATTCAGTGACCTTTTTAAATTAACCCCAGCTTTAAAAACCTATTTAGAGGCTAAAAATTTCACCCATGCCGGGATTCGAACCCGCAACCTCTGGCTATCCGTACCAGCGCTCTACCAATTGAGCCAATGGGCGACTCACGGCATCAGTGAAATTTCGAACCTCTTTACAATATTATCTGTATTACGTACAGGCAGCGACATCTGACTTAACCCCAGCTGATTATAAAATAGTTATAAAATAATAAAATAGTTTTAAAATAATAAAATAGTAGTTTTGTATCTGCCGTTTCTGTTACTATTTTTCCGGTATACAATAAAGAATATTCTTATCTTATCTTTAGTGTAAAATAGTTCGAAAAGGAAAAAAATCTAGTAAAATGCAATAAAAATAGTTTGACTTTGAAACTTATTATTTTTTAATTCGTTGAATTCTCAGGAATATAAGTTTGATTGAACAAAATCGACGCATGAAATAAATATATGTGTTTCGAGCATTAATAAATTAACGCAAAAATAATATAATAATTAAGAATTTTTGATTTCATCAAAAAGAAAACACCAATGCTAACATGTATATACTTCACCTATCTATAGTGTACAGTCGACAGCACATCAACCGTTACATAAGTGAAGTCTAATCATTTATATTAATGACGACTGTACAACCAAAATGTAAAGGTCGACTGTACGTCAGACTTGCTCATTTTTCTGCTTGAAGTAGGTACCTACCTCATCATCATAAGAAGTTCGGCAATCAGCAAACACTTTAAACCGAATAGGTACCTACTCTAAAGCATGTTAAAATGTTTAAGCTTTTTCACCTCTGGGGCGGTCAATGTGGTATGTGGTTAATAACCTTTACAACGGTAGGTATCAAAAAATACATATCCGATTTCACTTTTTGATAGCTCTGAGGTTGGTCCGCAAATCAGCGTTTATTCAAAACTGGCTCTTATAAAGCTCTTATATTACAAGAGTTCCCGGCTTCCCGGACTACATCAACTTTATTTTACGATGTCATGGTGAGTAAAAAACCAGATCCAATATAGAACGCTGCATGCCAATAACTATGCCAGTAGTATTGGCTGATCAAATCATCGACCTTCAGAGTCAGGTCCTATTTTATCTCGAACAACCTTAAGGTGGTACTAAACAGAGCAGTTGCTACCGATAATGACACAGAAGGCGTATTTGCCGCGCTTTTGCCGTAAAATGTACCAACCCATTTTTATTTTCTAGTGCCTCCCTTTTAGTTCCTTGTATTTATTGGCAGAATGAAAAATACAAGATAGCCGATTTCTTGATATTTGACAATCAAAAATTAATAATCAATGAGTTCTTGATACTTGACTATTTTCTTAGCTATAGGTTATAACTACATTTCTAACTGATATTTTTATACGAGGAAGAACAGAGATTGTAATAATGACAACATCCACACGCCACAAAAATATTATCCTGGTCGCAAACTAGGATACCCTGTACTAAGCTAACCAGGTGAGGGGCAAACATGCAAATACGTAGAAACCGAGTACGGCGATGCGCTCGTGACCTAGTCATACCAAGTGATTGGAATCAATCACTAGAGTTAAGCTACAACAGACGCGGTCAGGTGCAGGATGGGTGACCGTCCTGTGACTACCGCTAGTGGCATTTTTCCGAGTGATTCTGTGCTGCGCAAGGCACGCTAAGCCGTTGGTGCCGGCTGTCATGTAATGGCAGTCGTTAAGCCACGTCAGAGGCCTTATGGTTGGCTTTATAACTTCTGACAGTAAGGCCCGCCACTGTCTTACAATCCGCCACCAACACGGACTTGGCCCCCGTGGTGGAGTATGGCCTAACCTTCCTTTGATGCAGGAAGAGACCCGTGCTCCAGCAGTGGGGACATACAGGGGTTGATATCGAAGTACGGCAGGCTTCGCTGTACTCGTAGATCCCGCTTCGCAGTGGCCTTCTGTGCCTTTACATCTAGTGACACCACATTGTTGTATATCTAGTTTTTGTCCGCGACGGACCTACCCCACGACCGGGGCGCCAGTGCCGAACGATTACGCCAATTTAAATGAAAATTATCTTCTATTTGTGATCGGACCAATGACGTAGGGGTCCATCTGGAAACAAGAGTATGGGCCTCGTGAGAAGTCTCACGATTGAGCCTTTTTTACAAAGTAATATGGGATGAATTGGCGAGGGCCACGCAGGGCCATTTTTTTTACTTCTTAATTTGACCGCGCTAAAGTCCAAAGTGGTTGGCATGGAAATGAAGAGGCCATACCCAGCAGTGGGGTTTACCGGGCTGATGATGGTGATGAAAGTCCAAAGTCACCACAGACCAAGATCTACATCTATGGTCACAACCCTTATCCTCCATCAGTAAGACGCACAATACATCCTGCTTTGTCAAAATCATTTGGTTAAATTATTTGTCTTGCGTTATACCACATTGCAGTGGCTAACGGTAGCTAAATATCGAAGCACCCTATTATACAGACACTTATGCACTAACGATTTTATACAAAAACGGACAAGTGCAAGTTGCCCACCGAGGGTTCCGTACTTTTTAGGTATACCTATTTACTTAGTATATATTATATATTCCTTTTTTTAATGCACTAACCCGTGCTAAAGACAATTTTTAAAAACCTATTTAGAGCCTAAAAATTCCACCCATGCCGGAAACCCGCGACCTCTGGCTAACCGCGCCAGCCATGAGTGGAATTTTTAGCCTCTAAATAGGTTTTTAAAAATTATTATAAATAGTTCAAGAATCGAGTCTCACAGTCGAGACAGATCTTTTGTGGAACTTCAAAGACTATTTTCTTATCATTACAAGCGTATAGTTTTCAGATTTTGTCTTACTGAAAGTATAAGATTATTTCCAATTTCATAGTTCTTTCAACGGAGAGATCCCTATGCTCTTTGATTCCCTTGAGTGTCGAAATATAAGTTTTAGTTTTTTATGACATAAACGGTCATATCTTTTTTCATGTTAACTTCGATTTTCTCAAAACTTCAAGGGGCTGTAGACCTGAGCATATTTCAACTCGATACCTCCACGTGATCTCGAGATAAAAGATCTTGACAGACAGACGGATGTGCGGACAGCAAAATGATACTGTAAAGGTTTCATTTTTCCTGTTGAGGTACGGAACTCTAAAAACACGATTCTTTAAAACACTCGATAATCGCCGTAAAGATTAGTCTGTTGTAGAGATTTAACAAGGAAAAGACTAACCACAGATTATTTAAACTACCATTGAGGAGTCTTATGGAGCAATCGTGTTTATACTAATAAGACCGTATGGGCCTTATAATAAAGCGCTCTTACATCTGAGATCGCTCTCGAGTGCGCTTCCAATTTGCGGATCTTGGGACCGATCTCACAAGTAAGATCTCTTTATTAACACGACCACTTGTAATTTTTTTTGAAAATCCATATAAAAATCAGATGAAAACTGGACCATTTCATATCCTGACTCTTTAATTCGCCCTTGGTAAAAAGTCGAAATCATCCTATTCCTGATAT
Source organism: Yponomeuta sedellus (assembly GCA_934045075.1). Taxonomy (NCBI): domain Eukaryota; kingdom Metazoa; phylum Arthropoda; class Insecta; order Lepidoptera; family Yponomeutidae; genus Yponomeuta; species Yponomeuta sedellus. The sequence continues at coordinate 11,235,105 of OW203736.1, read as the reverse complement.
TTAGCCTCTAGAAAAACCTTGCAGAGTAAGTGGTACAAAACCACTTGGGTATAGGTGCAGTAAGCTAATTGGCAGGTGATCAACATTATCAATTCAATTTAGTATTTATTGACGACAATAAAATTTATTAATTTAATCGGCATTACTCAACCTGATTGATTAAACTAAGTCGACTTCGTTGGCTTCATTTTTATTGCAGTTTATATCTTCAAGTAAAAGACAAAATTATTCCACTAGGTGCGACAGAATCACCGTACATAGCTGTACTCGTCAATATAAACAGCTTTTACTTTTCATACTTAAAACGTAAGTACTACACATTTTTAACTGAATTCCCGATCTAGTTACTTGATTTTCGGTCGGGCTCTTCCTACAAAACATCAAGTAAGGAAATCTGGAATTAAGTTAATTACGTTTACTTTGTTGAAATTTGAAATATCAGTATCAACAAATTGATCCATTTTTTGTGGAATAGCTGCTGTTTTTTTTCGCGTTTACAAATTTTGCTCCTAGTAAAAATTATTTATACAAAGAGTAGATAGAATTCACATTTCTAGATCTATGTGTAGTTTGGTTGCACCCTGTATAATTTAGCTCTCTTAATTTTAGGTGTCAAACGTACTTTTGTGCCTTTCATTTTCCGCAGGGATTTTTTTGCTACAAGTTAACAGCTGTAAAACACCCGGTTTTTAAAAACCTATTTAGAGGCTAAAAATTTCACCCATGCCGAGATTAGAACCCGCAACCTCTGGCTATCCTTGCCAGCGCTCTACCAATTGAGCCAATGGGCGACTCACCGGCATCAGTGAAATTTCGAACCTCTTTACACTATTCTCTGTATTACGTACAGGCAGCGACATCTAGCTTAAGCAAATTGCATCACTTACAGCCCCGACTACCTACTTTGCAGTTAGGTTTTACATCGGAACGATATCACTGTACCCACATGATTATACTATTTTTATTTTTAATGCACTAACCCGTGCTAAGGACAAATTTAAAAACCTATTTAGAGGCTAAAAATTTCACCCATGCCGGGATTCGAACCCGCAACCTCTGGCTATCCGTGCCAGCGCTCTACCAATTGAGCCAATGGGCGACTCACCGGCATCAGTGAAATTTCGAACCTCTTTACACTATTCTCTGTATTACGTACAGGCAGCGACATCTACCCGATTTTTGCACACTTCAATCTATTGATCCACTGTTAACAGTTACAAATATCCACTGATAGCGTTAACGTAGGTTATTTTTGTATACTTCTCCCCCACTCGTTTATAATGTCCATATCACTGCATCAAAGATATCCTGGAAGAGATTACTAATGAAATAAGCTCGCCGTGAAGATTTACGAGCATTAAAGCTTGCCTAAAACGCGGTTCAAAAAATGTGTTAAGGACACTTTGTACCAAAGGGGCTAGTACTATGACATATAGGATTATTTAGATGACAGTAATATCTGGAATTAAAGCCAGTACAATGCATGATTTCTATGTTTTATAATAATTATGTAAACTCTGTTAATTAAGGACTTTCAAAAAATTAAGTTTAGAGTTATTTCGTCCATTTTTTCACCAAAATTATGTAGATTTTAAAATGGACACCTAGTTTGAATTGTAACGTTCATTAAGTCCTAGTTTTTACGCTACTTTAAAAAAACCTTTTCATTTCCTTTTCTTTGTTATTTAATTTCATGTCTTTTCATGTAAACTTTATTTTTGATTGATTTTTATGTGTACAGTATTAAGTATTCAGTAGATTAAGCTTAAGATTAAAGTATGTAGGTACTATTATGCCATTGCCTGGTAAAGGGTTAGATAGTGTAGGTACATTCTTTCAATTAATTTTCTTAAAGCTTTTTCAAAATAAACCTCAATTTTACTTACAAGGCCAGCACGACAATGCGCTGGCGTCGCCGTCAACATATTAACTAATTAGTCGACAATCATAGAGACTAATTACCACTTTAATTGTAATAAAGCCAAGCCACTTACCTCGGCCGACGCTCACGGGCGTCAGAGCAACGTCATCGCTGCGATTACCATCTGTGAACAAGAAAGGTGGCCTTAGAAACACCTTTTTAATATTACAAAAGCATGGAAGCGGTAGAACGCCGTCTTCTCAATCAGCGCCTTGATTATGTAACTTTTCACAGATCTATCGGATAGCCAGAGGTGTCGGGTTCGAATCCCGGCATGGGTGAAATTTTTAGCCTCTAAATAGGTTTTTAAATTTGTCCTTAGCACGGGTTAGTGCATTAAAAATAAAAATAGTATAATCATGTGGGTACAGTGATATCGTTCCGATGTAAAACCTAACTGCAAAGTAGGTACTCGGGGCTGTAAGTGATGCAATTTGCTTAAGCCAGATGTCGCTGCCTGTACGTAATACAGAGAATAGTGTAAAGAGGTTCGAGATTTCACTGATGCCGGTGAGTCGCCCATTGGCTCAATTGGTAGAGCGCTGGCACGGATAGCCAGAGGTCGCGGGTTCGAATCCCGGCATGGGTGGAATTTTTAGCCTCTAAATAGGTTTTCAAATTTGTCCTTAGCACGGGTTAGTGCATTAAAAAATAAAAATAGTATAGATCTATCTGAGTGCGAAAGCGGAATGTTAACTTGATGGTTATACACAGTGGATACCGCATTTCAGTGGATATCTGATACTTGACAGTGAGCCACATAACTGTACGACGAAGTCCAGTAGATATTTCGTTTTTGAAAACAGATGTACACTTGAAAAGTTACATAATCAAGGCTATGGAGGACATGGGTTCGAATCGCGGCAAGTACCAATAAATTTGTTTTCTAAGTTATATACATATTGTGCCTTTATAGAAGCAATACCACTCGCTAACTTTGAAGGAAAACATCGTGAGGAAACGCTTGCTACGTACAACGGTCTAGCTATTGTAACTCAATATTACAAAAGTATTACACTTCATTTCATTTCCTTGTGCGGGCATATACGCGCAAGAAAATGAAATGACTATGACTTTGTTTATTTTCAAAGGTGCGTACGTACATTTGCGGATTTATAGTTGCTACAAAATTGTAGTTGGGACATAAAGCTACAGCCCACCCCCCGGGTGGGCAGTAGCGCCCCCTGCAGTACAACTCCACCAAACTGCGATCCGCAAACCGCATGCCCAGCGTAGGGATTATGGGCATTACCTCCCATTGATGGCACAACCTTGCGCTATGGCGCTCAAAAGTCGTGGGCTATGTCCAGCAGTGGACTAATATAGCCTGAAGAAGAAGAAGTTGCTACTACAATATCGGACGTCACAACCATGAAAACAGACTAGACCACTTGTACAAGAGTACGGCGGCCCCCAGTGGCGATAGAACCAACGGCCTCTGTCTTGGTAATCAAGAGCCTGAACGGCTAGACCGATGAGGCAATCCAAATTTGGATTTTAAATACTTACATTATTTGAGAAAAGCGAGCACAGATTAAAAAGTCCAGTGGTTATATACTCTTTGAAAAAGACTCAAAAGAGAGACGTAACGGACTATCGTGACGTCAAACGTGACGTCACGTCAAAGTGATAACGGAGTTTTTTTCCTGTCTATAATTCCACTCGAAGACAGCGGATAACATTGTACATTCACAGTTATCAAAGAATTTTAATGGAAACACATTTTTGTTTTCTAATTTCTGTCTACTACTACAGCTTTATTAGAAAACGTTAAAATTGAATGCAGTAACTCATAAAATCTCATGAGTTTCTTATTTTTATATTTACTTAAATTTTGTATATCTTTTATACTGTACAAATGGTTATCACTCCAATTAAAGTCCGAGGCAAGTATCCGATAACTCTTTTGCAACTCTACAATAATACTATGTCTGCACTAACAAGCTCAGCTTGAGAAATGGTTACCCTTTCACGATAAAGATTGATTGAACATTGGACTATTAAAACAAGATTTTATTGGGAACTTAATTCATATGACTTCGAAGTTGGATACAAAGTTTTTTTTTAGACTTTCGTTTAGGATTCTTTTCTAAAAGATCTCTAAAATTTTAGTGTTCTCCAGCTAAAATATAATTAAGCGTATTGTATTCCCCTTAAGCCATAAGTCAATTGCATTGCATAACTTAAATTTAAGAGATCATGTTTGTATTTTTTTTCAGGCTGTGCATTAAAATTATTTCTATTAAAAACGCGTTGGAATAGTTCCTACACTTTTAATATGTTCTTCTGCGGTCAACACGAACAATGTTTTCACCCCCCTATCTGGGAAAGAGTATTTTTGCTCTTTAACATCGGAGTGCAATTAAGCCACAGACTTTTTACTAGCTTTGCGAATTCAAAACATCCTTAAACCTATTTACTTCCACCTTCAAGGTGCCGAATTTGTCATTTAACCTTTTTTAATTTGTTAAAAACTCAGACTCGGAACCTTTTTGGTGTACTTTTTAAAATTTTGTTCAACAAGTTTTTTGTGCAGCTATTCATTTCCTCGCTGAGGTGGGTTGAAAAGTTACGTGTTGCACTCGAGTGCAAAGATTTTTTTTGATTCCTTCGCTTACTCAGTCATCAAATTTAAGCAAGCAGTTAAGAAACAACTTTACAGTCTGTTAGCTTTTAGAATATACCTCGGGCTCTAGAGTAGGCTTCGGTTTTATAAGGATTCTGATAATAATGATACTGCTGATCGAGTTCTGATTTCGTAATTAAGTGTAATATAAGTTCCGATATTTCTATAACACGAATATATCCGATTCTATCCGATAGTAGCCGAGGTATATTCTAAAAGTCAACAGACTGTACACTCTTGTGTAACAAGTAACTATTAGTATATTTATAAAAAAATTAAAACATAGTTAATACCAAAGTGACGTTAGTTAAGGCCTTTTAGTAAGTAATATTATTATATCTATCTATCTTTAACTACCTATCTACCTATTATTGAAACCCAGATCCAATTACACCGACGTCAAAATACAGTATAAATTATTTAAAGCCCACTTAATTTAGTTCAGCTCTAGTCACGAAGTTTTCTGCTAAATCAGGCTAAAGATCAGTGGTGGAGTCGTGAAGGCTACTAGCTAAGTTTGGAATAAGTTATAGGATAACAAGACTGATACCTAACGTATTGCAGACCCAAGTGCTGACAACTTGAAGGCTTAAGGCCGGTTTCTGAATTGAGAATTTCACTAAGTAAATACTTAGGTAACATTCTGTCACGCTCTTTGCTGAGAAATTTGAAGAGACAGCACTACAGTTAAGTATTTACTTAGCGAAATTCTCAATTCAGAAAATGGCTCAGAGTCTCTATAAGTGTATTAAAGGATGATAGCTGTGTGGTGTCGGCCTAGAGAATAGCACCAACCCAAATTCTTCCCGCGGGTGTCGTAAAAGGCGACTAAGGGATACAAACCGTGAGGTGGGCAGCAGCGCCCCCTGCAGTACAATTCCACCAAACTGCGATCCCCAACCCGCATGCCCAGCGTGGGGATTATGGGCACTACCCCCCAATTATGGCACAACCTTGCGCTCATTAGGGGATGGCTATGTCCAGCAGTGGACTAATAAAGCCTCAGGGTAGCATCCTGGGACCCACACTCTTTCTAGCATACCTTAACGATATATCCAGTCTCGACGGGGATACTACCAACCTATTCTGCTATGCAGATGATACGGCATTTATAACTCACGGAAAAACCTGGGAAGATGCTTTTGCAAGAGCTGAAGAGGAGATGTCAAATGTTTCTCAATGGCTAAATAAAAATCTTTTGACATTAAACATAAACAAAACAAAATACATCTGCTTCCACAAAACTAGAGCTTCCAAACCAAACATATCCCCGAACATCAAAATACATAACGGAGCAACTCATAATTATTTCCCAACTTTACAAGCAGTCTGCTCGTGCCCTACTATAAACATGACAACTTCAATAAAGTACTTGGGCATAACCATAGATGAAAACTTAAATTTTAAAAGCCATATACACACAATAACAGCAAAAGTCAGAAAAGTTATAAACATAATGAAAATTCTTCGCAACTCCGCAGACATCGAACTCCTGAAATACATTTACTACGCCATATGCCAATCCCTTATTAATTACTGCATTTCGGTTTGGGGTGGATCGTGCAAAACAATCTGATCGAACTGGAGAGAGCCCATGGATCAGTTCTTAAAATAATGTACAAAAAACCAAGAAGGTACAGCACCAATGACCTGTATAAAGAACTGAAGGTCCTAAATGTTAGACAACTCTTTGTTCTTAGTGCAGCACTTAAAATTAAAAAAGCAACACAGGTCCCTTCAAGCGACAAAAAATCCAAAAGGATTTTCAAAATTAAAGTACCTTACGTAAAAACCACCTTTGCCCAAAAATTCGGAAAGTTTTTACATCCATTTCTATACAACCGTATTTTAATATTCTGTGACATAAGAGAGAAAACATACCACGAGACAAAAACAATACTAAAGAGATGGTTACTTACACAAACATTCCTAGACACTGAACAGCTAAAACACATCAATATGACACATCATTTACCTAAACATAAAAACACACAATACTACATATAAACTACATACTACACCTTTATGCATACACCTTAGGTAACTGTATATAACTTTATATATTTATTCATTTTTATGCACCTTTATTCATTTATTATCATTGTATATATTAAAGTATCCCCTTTACTATTATACACAATAGCTTTTCTCAATAACGAGGAAAATGTAATAATTTAGTTTCTTTTAGTTTATAGCTTTAGTTTAAAAACCTATTTAGAGGCTAAAAATTTCACCCATGCCGGGATTCGAACCCGCAACCTCTGGCTATCCGTACCAGCGCTCTACCAATTGAGCCAATGGGCGACTCACGGCATCAGTGAAATTTCGAACCTCTTTACAATATTCTCTGTATTACGTACAGGCAGCGACATCTGACTTAAGCAAATTGCATTACTTACAGCCCCGACTACCTACTTTGCAGTTAGGTTTAATATCGGAACGATATCACTGTACCCACATGATTACACTATTTTTATTTTTAATGCACTAACCCGTGCTAAGGAACAAATTTAAAAACCTATTTAGAGGCTAAAAATTTCACCCATGCCGGGATTCGAACCCGCAACCTCTGGCTATTCTGGGTTCGAATCCCGGCATGGGTGAAATTTTTAGCCTCTAAATAGGTTTTTAAATAATTTTTACTTTACTTTTTTTATTTTTACATAGCCCTCCCCTAATGAGCGCCATAGCGCCGTCTTCAGCTTGCCGCATCCAGCATCTGCTGCAGTTCTGATGTATCATCGTTCATCGTCAGGCTATACTAGTCCACTGCTGGACTTAGCCCTCCCCTAAAGAGCGCCACGTTGGGCTATCATAGGGGGTAATGCCCATAATCCCCACGCTGGGAATGCGGGTTGGAGATCGCAGTTCGGTGGAATTGTACTGCAGAGAGCGCTGCTGCCGACCCCTCGGTTTGTGTCTCTTAGTCGCCTTTTACGACACCCGCGGGAAGAATTGGGTTGGTGCTATTCTATAGGCCGACACCACACGACACGTTTGATGTATACCACAAGCAAATTTCGAAATTAATTTGAGGATAGGTTTCCTAGGCTCCCTGGCTTTAAAACCGTGTAGCAACGACAAAACAGTAGTTCCTACTCGTAGTTAAGTAGATATTCAGGTACCTGTTTGTCAGGTTAGTCCGGCAATTTGTGCGATGAGCAACCAAAACTGTCATGCTTATGTCTGAGCAAAGTGAGATTCCATGTCGTGCATGTTTCGAAGTCGACAAATGAGCCAATCCTGTCTGCCTAGAAACCCACTGATTACACTGAAAGCCAAAGTTTTAGTGTTTAACGGAATTACTTTATTCACATACGATTTGGATAAAAGTACAATGGCCGGCAGAAATCTTGAACCAAAGCCTGTGTGTTTGCAATGGACACATTAACTTTGTTAAGTCATTGTTTATTATTTTATGTAGCAGCTCTTGAGCAGCTCTCATTGAATGTTCCACGTAGGTTACCTAGATATCCATGTCCGTTGCTAAACATTCGACCGTGCAGGACTAATTTAGGAAAGTACGCGCCTCTGCAACGTTTGTCCAACCTATATAACATATCTTCAGTCAAAATACATACCTTGGATGTTTTCAATGATACCTTACGAAAATTCAAAAGAAGCCTGTTTAAATATCTTTAATTTACGTGTATTTAATTAGTTTTTTTTTATTTAAGTTTAATTTGTCTTTATATAATATATATTCTATAACTTTAAAAAGGATTAATATGTATTACAGTTTGTTGAATTTTACATGCATGATGCGATAACTTATAAGTGGGTGAGCAATTACCATGTTATTTGTGTGTGTGTTTTTTTTTTCTGTGACTGTATTGTTGTATCGCCTGTTGGTTGTCCTATTTAAATAAAATAAAAATAAATGTATTAAATTCTCATACATGAGATAGGTCTGGCAATGTAATATACCTTCTACGACTTGATAAAACCATTACTAAAGCAATCGGTCTCCACGATACAGGTATAACCATTATGTGTATTTAATTGTATAAGTACCTATTTATTTTTAGGTATTTATGTATATTATTATTTAAGTATATGTTGCTTACCTATATGTATTTAATTGTATATGTATTTTTTTAGGTATTAAAGTATGTATATTATTATTTAAATATTCGTACCTTAAATCGTAGGTAATTATAAGTAATCATATTCTCGCACCCTTTGGCTGTTTGTTATCAATATAATTTTCGATTTAACTATTTATGTGCATGCACCACGTACCGACTATATTCTTCATGCAATCCACTCCATCCAAAGGTTGTCTGGAAGAGATCGCTCTTAGCGATAAGACCGCCAATTGTATAAAATTACTTAGATGTAAGAATCATGGTTGTAATATTTTTCTGGTTGTGCAATAAAGTGTTCTCTATTTATTAGGCGTGATCGTTGCAAAGACGAACCGTTTTAAGAGACCGTTTTGTGTTCCGCGACGATAGGACCGTTTTACGTTTCATTCTAAAGCAGTGCCAGCGACTCTAAAGCAGTGCCAGCGTTTGTTCGTCGCGAGACCAGTCCTTAGATTGTTTGACGCGGATATGTCCTTTAGTGCTATATTAATAGAGCCTAGAACGTAATGAGATCATTGCGACGTCGTCGTCGGCTCCTTGCTCGTTCCGTTCGTTTTGGTCTGTGATACAATAAAGTAATCTTTATGTCTATGAGTATACAGTCGAATATCGTGTAAAACAACTTATTTTTTCCGATGTTTCGTGATTTCGTCTCGTTCGCACTCGTTTGACAGTCCTCATCACTCGTCCGACAGACAGCGCCTTGCTCGTTCGCATACAATGAAACCAGTTGCGAACGAGGACCGTTTCGAGGACCTGTTTTCGTACCAGAAAAAACGGTTGCGTTTCGTCGTCGAAAAATCGGACAACGACCCACTCCTACTATTTATCTATCTATCTATAACTTGTGTGGAGACCACAGTAAATTAGATTTGTAGTTAACTCTGCCATAAAAACTGTAACACCTTCATAAATATACCTTCTGATTGTATACTCAGTGTAACACAAAGATAATGCTGTGTTTTTGTGGTTAGAATAAACATTTTGTATTTTGCGTGACCTAATATTGTAATATTTTTTTAAATCACAAATAATTTGTAGGTACTTGATTATTTTTTTAATTTACTTACAATATTAGTATTTCTTCTTCTACCCGGATACTGTATTGACCGCTAGACCCACAAATCCAAAATCTATGCAGTCAAACGGACAAATTACTCCTATCTTCTTTGACAAGTCGTTAAGCGGCGCATACGCATAGTGTCCGTCCGCGGCATCCGGCGTGCGCGCAGGCATAACCTAAATACTGCGCGCGCACCGCGTCTCCTGCTACGGAGAGCCTAATCGATGTAGCGATAGCAAAACTAACAGTATTTTTAAGGCGTCTTCTCTAGGAGTACCTGATCTGGGGGCCGACTTTCTAACATGCATAGTTGTTCAATAGAGTCATATTGTTCCGGTAATGGTCGTTTCATTCACACTATCGATAGTCTAGTAACCAATCGCATTGCAATGGTATAACGTCATCGTCATCGTCAGGCTATACTAGTCCACTGCTGGACAGAGCCCTCTCCTAAAGAGCGCCACGTTGTGCTATCGTAGGGGGTAATGCCCATAATCCCCACGCTGGGCGTGCGGGTTGGGGATCGCAGTTCGGTGGAATTGTACTGCAGGGGGCGCTGCTGCCCACCCCCCGGTTTGTGTTCCTTAGTCGCCTTTTACGACACCCGCGGGAAAAATTAGGTAATTGGGTAAAGGAATAAATCTGGAATGACATTGTACTGCTATTGCTTAGTAGACTGCCAAATTGAGGCAAATAACAACTATTGTCGTGCTTATATTTCATTCTTTTGAAAAACTATATAAGTATTAGACTCTAGGGCCTGGTCGCAAACTATGATAGGTACCCTGTGCTAAGCCACCCAGGCAAGGACATCACAAGCATGGCAATATGGGTATAAATGAACACCGGTCCCAATGGAAATTGATCCCATGACCTCAGGCATGGTAATCAGACGTAATACCGTTAGCCCAACGAGGCAATCAAAAGTAAAGAATCACTCGTCTAAATTACGCGAAACGCTCAATAGCCGAAAGTTAGTTGTCGAATGTTATTTGCTAACGTTACCGACAGTAACTTCGGCTAACTAGCCGGTAAGTGCTGCGTTTTTACTGAATTTTCCACCTTTTTCTATCTTGACTTACTAATTAATAGTTATTACGAAAGAGGGACCTTTAATTGATCGACTAATGGCAGTGACGCGCCACTTACCGAGTCAAGTACACACGACAGAATATCTACCTTTACATAGATAGTTTGAATTAAACCTTTTGGCTTTTTGCACAGACTAAGACAGAGCCTTAAGCGGCGATAACCTAGTGGGTAGAATAATGAACTCGGTAGCGAGAGACCCAGGTTCGATTCGTAGGTACAGTTGATTCCTAGGCCGCGTTTCATAAAACTACAACTCATTGTTTATTGTTCAATACGCGTTGCGTAGTCAAGTCTTCTTACTTCTTAATCAGCCATGCACAGTGCATCGATTTTTTTTACAAAAATACAAAAAGGATTTGGTTTCCACACTAGATTTAGGTAAGTCTGTGCGGTAGTAATCAGAGGAAGGCATAACATTAAGGTTAGTTGGCGCTTACCGTTTATAGTTTGTTTTAGACACACTTTACATTTTACAATTTATTCAAAGGTTACACTATGAAATAAGGCTCAAATCTCCATTTACATTTTTTTAAATATAACATTCGTAATGTAACTAAGTAGTTTGCACGCGAAAATGTTAGTTTGCGTTCGATTGTGACAATGTGTTAAACTCTTAGCGGGACTGACTTTTTGCACGATATATTTAAAAAGAGCGAGAGAAAACTTGAGTGAGATGAAAAGCTCCAGATTTGAATTGATCCGGTTGCATATTGCATACCTCACTAGGTTCTGATACATCTCAGTAAAAACGCACTGGTTAGTACCGATTTCATCACTTAAACTGGGTTTGTCACATGAAGTAAGAGTAGGTTAAATGTGGAGCGTACGACTTCATACAAGGAGCTTCTAATTTTTTCAGTTTAAGGCTAGGTTTTCCCCTACACAATTTGACATACTAACCATTTTGACATTTAAGATAACATAAGAATATTATTTATTGTACACTGGAAAAAACAACAAGTACAAAATATTTACAAAGATAGTACAATTGGCGGCCTTATTAAAATACGAATAAAATATAAAATAAAAAAATATAATATTTCTCTTTGTATATAGGTATATTGCCGTCGGTTATTATTTTTATGATTTTGTAAAAGTTTAAGTAACTTTCTACAATAAAAAAAATAGCGGACACGAGACTGCGAGTAAATTATAATAACCAAATATGGTTTTGCTTGCGCTATACTGAGATTTGGATAATTATATACCAAGTTGATTATCATGAAGGAGTTAGTGATGTCGTGTTTGTACTAGTACTACTAATATGCATAATAAACGCGAAAGTTTGTAAGTATAGATGGATGGATCTTTGTTACTCTTTCACGTAAAAACTACTGAATGGATTTCAATGAAACTTTTCAATAATATAGCTTATCATTCATCAGATTAGCACATAGGCAACAATTTATAAAGACGTTGTGTGAATTATCGAAAATATGACGATAAGTGTCAATTAAGTAGGAAAAATCTACCCGATAATCCTACGCAGATAAAGTCGCGGGCACCAGTAATAAGTGCGTCTCTGTCAAAAATGTTCATTCTAAAAGTTCGTTCAGTTGGCTCTTTCGTGCATGGCAATAATTCCAATAAAAGTCATGCATCCGAAGAACCTCGCCTTAAATTTTAGAAATTGGCACTTATTTCAATGCTTATTTAAATGTCAATCCAACAGATTGTGTAGTTTGCCAATAGCAATCTTAACAATGCCATAAATCCTCGATAAGTATACTTAACCCGTAAATCCTGACTCTCAGCTTATGCTTTGGTTAGGTACTTAGCAGTAAACTTAGATAATATTTCAATCGGAGAACAGATATCGTATAAATTGCAATATTAGTTGCAAAATCAATCGTAAGCTATCAGTTATTGAAACTTCATAGGTATACTCTCTACAGTCGAAAGCCGATCAACCTTCACATTCTGGTTAGCAGAAGCAGAGTCACCCATAACTTAAGGGAATAGAGTGGACGCCTGTAAAGGTTCATAAGTTGTCGACTGTATAAGGTAAACGCTAACACAGTCGAGAACTAAAACATCGTGAGGAAACCTGAGTATCTGAGGTTTTCAAATACCTCAGCGCTTGAAAATGCCAATCCGCGGCGGGCCTTACTGTCAGAAGTTATCAAGTCACCATAAGGCCTCTGACATGGCTTAACGACTGCCATTACATGACCGCCGGTACCAACGGCTTAACGTGCCTTGCGAAGCACGGGAGCGCTCGAAAAAAATGTCACGGAATGGTCCCCAATCCAGCACCGGACCACGCCTACCGTTGCTGAACCCAAGTGATTGATTCCAATCACTCGTTCCACTAGGCCACCAGCCCTTCTCATGGTGAATACAAACTGAGAATCTCCTTCTTTTTTAAAGTTGGTTAAAAATGCGCCAAGATGACATATAACATTTTTTATCAACCGTTCCTTTCTATTAAGATAACTTTTTACTGGTACAGAGTATCACTTTACAACCTACAATAAATCTAGAGGGCGTTTCATTGCCTTGAACACTGCTAAGCAAGATAAGCGCTATACAAAGCCCGCATAAAGCTTGCCAATTAGCTTGTTACATTGGGGCTGCATATCTAATGTGGGCTCGATTTAATGAATTCATTCGACAGCAGAACCTTTGTATTTTACTTGCTATATCTTCGTAAGTAACGTAAGGGCGATGCCACACATGCCTAGCGGCCGCGTTGCGTCGTTGCAACGTAATAATTTCAACGCAGTGAATACTAAACAAGCTCTGCGTCGGCGCTGCGTCAACGCAACTATCTTCATATAAACCACGTAGATACTGTGCTGCTCCGTCTTTTCGTCGTCTGCCGCACCTTGTCGTTCTCCTCTCCTTGTACGTTTCGTCGCCGTCCGTCATTGTGCGTCATTGTCAATGCATCTTGTTCGTGTGGGTTGTCGTTCGGTTAGATTGATATGTAGCGACAGGCGACTGAGCGTGCCGCACACTAGACGCGGCGCTAACGCACAACGCATAGACAATAACCGTGTGACACCTCTCTAACTGTTAAAGGTTAATGTGTAGTCGACTGTACTGCTTTAGGGCAAATGCGTACCTCTAGACAGAGATAGTGGAATTATGACGAGATTAAAAGTTGGTAGAATACTATTTTTATGTAGCCTATAAACCTTTCACTGCAGGACACAACCTTTCTCTTAGAGAGAGTTTGTGGGCTTAATTACCACGCGTGCCCACCGCCAATTAGCAATTTTAAGCTCTGAGGTATTTGAACACCTTAGACACTAAGGTAGAATATATTCTTTTTAGTTAGCCACGTCTGTGTTCCACGGTTGAATACATTATCTAATTACTAAAAACGTTTATATAATAAACGCATAAATCTAAGTTTTACCGATAATCATGAACTATATAGGTACATATCTCAACTAAATGTAAAACATCGACTTTTCTACTAAAAATTGAGGACAAAGAATTTCATTCATGAAAGTGCCAATTAGACGCGTCGTCTCAAATTTTTCTGTGCCAATCGCATGCAGAGATCGCGACACCTATAAATTACAGTGTCAATGTCCACCATATTTGTCCGGACACGACATTGTTAACCGTTTCGTAACATCTAATCGTGTCCTAGATCGCGCCAGTTTTAAGTTACGCGGCCAATCTAGATCTGGTTCGCCTAATCGGGAAAAAGAACTTGTTAGGCGTGATGTGTGATCGCCGTTTCATCAAGCTATCACTTTAATCCACGCTAAGTTTTGTTGTTCAGCAGAAGATTCATCTTTAATCAAAATTCCTCCACTGCTGGTCATAAAACCTCTCCTTTGACACGTCACAAAGAGGTGTTGGTCATGGGGTGGGGGGGCCTTGGGATTTGTCCCGGAAACACACTGGGCACGCGGATTGGTATTCCGAGTGAAGGATTTCTTTACGGGATAGAATATTCTTAAACACCTCATACACTCAGGTCTCCCATAATATTTTCCTTAATTGTTAGCGAGTTGTATTGATACTAAAACTTCAGTAGTACACATGGTGCTGCTGCCCACCCTTTGAACATCCCTTAGTCGATTCTTACAAACAGAAGATGAGTCACTGTGAATCACACGGAATAAAGGTTAAAACATTCCAATTTGCAATATGATACGATCATAGTTTATTTGAATATCCGATTGTAAGTCTGCCGCGACTTCCATTTGTTTAACTGAATTAGGTACGTTGAAAGAAATTAAAATTGTAATATGATGATCTTAAAATTGTAACAAATGCGTTCGAAACGAAACACAGCCGAATTATATTTTTTTCTAAATTCTGGTCAAAACAATCTCTTATGAGTTTCCCTTACTCCACAATTTGACGGCCTCGGTGGCGCAGCGGTTTGGCACGCTGACTGTTAAACCGAAGGTCTCGGGTTCGCTCCCCGGCCGAGTCAAACTAGGAAACGAACTTTTCTCGTTTGTCTCGGGTCTTGGATGTTATCTATGTATAATATTGTATTAAAGCTATCGTCGAGTTAGCACCTATAACACAAGTCATTTAGTTGTAGGAACTTACTATAGGGCTAACGAGATCTGTGTAATATGTCCATGAATATTAAAAAAAAAATTAAGATGCCTATTTATATTATATTCGTCTACCTACTCTTACCGCAGCAGCTGATGATGAATTGCCGACGATAACCGAACATTTTACATTTTCACTGTCAAGTTACCAGTGACCCTCGAAGACGTGTAAGATTCTTCAATAAGTGACACCAAAGAAATATGCTTTTTGTGTTCGCTTCTCGGATTTTCGCGCCGAGAAGTACCGTTACAAAGCCTCGAATTTTGCTGACTGTACTAAAACAACTAGACAGTCACTTTGTTGCGTGTCGTGAGTGATATTGACACGGCGTTTGACATTAAAACGCGTGTTGTTTAATTACTCACACAAGCCTCAGGTGTAGGTTTTATGTCGGTTGTCAAGTGAGAGACTGGTTTTGTTAGTTAAGGTCTTTTCACACTAGTTAATTAAATCAGACCTCATTGAAAAACTACTTCAACATATGAGACCAACGCGGACTTGGCTCCCGTGGTGGAGTATGGCCTAACCTTCATGCGATGCAGGAAGAGACCCATGCCCCAGCAGTGGGGACAATAAAAGGGATGATACCATATAGGTAAGTAATATTTTAGTTTTATATTAAATGGGTCTAATCACGACTATTCATTACATAAAACGCAAATAGTCGCGATTAGACCCGTATACTATATAACTATGTATATGTATCGCGAATCATTAAGAAATACTAATATTCTAGTTGTTTAATTACAGCAACGTTTACAATCAATGTCATAACATTTATTCGTTCCCGTCGTCGGTTGCACCTTTTTTACTTTTATATGAATGGTTTCATATATGAGGAATGTACTTATAAAATACATTTAGCATTTTATTTTCTACAATACCAATGGCACTCTTTTGTTTCTTAAACAAGTTGTTTAACATAGAACTACTTGAAAACTGTTTCTTAACTAAGCCACCTTCGAGAAGCAAAGAAGAAGAAAATACAAA
Source organism: Yponomeuta sedellus (assembly GCA_934045075.1). Classification (NCBI taxonomy): domain Eukaryota; kingdom Metazoa; phylum Arthropoda; class Insecta; order Lepidoptera; family Yponomeutidae; genus Yponomeuta; species Yponomeuta sedellus. The sequence goes on along the minus strand of OW203736.1, from coordinate 11,218,792 downwards.
TTAATAATTTTATTTTTAAACAATGTGTTGTGTTTCAATATTGTATGAAAAACATATATCAAAAATTGGATTCCGCTGACACGTTTTTTGTAATGTTTAAATACTTTGCTAACTAAGCCGACTGGTTAATCATAAAACGGGATGCATTTTAAATAATAAAATGGTGGCATGAAAACGGGCTTTTGAGTTGCGTAGGTAGCTACAAGAGTTTAATAAAACAAAAAATGTATTTCCGTAAGCCAATAAAACTTAGCACCGTTATTTCACACCGTATTTGCTATAAAACAAGATGCCCAGAAGCACAGCTCAGTATAGGATATAAAAATAAAGTGCACAAAATCTGGACTAAATGCGAATAATATTCTTTATTGTATACCAGGAAAAAACAAACATAAAATATTTATAAAGATACAGTGGCGGCCCTATTAATTGCCTTCTCTTAATATCAGGGGCTACAAAAGGGGCAAAATTCAGGAGGTAGTCGTACAAAAAATTTCAATCAAAAAACGACGAACATCTTACAAATTATGAACGTAGGGAAATAATTAATTTATGCGAGGTTCAGTATATTACTGTTTACTTCGTAAGTGTATTATTTATATGAAATACATTAATATTAAATTTGAAATAGAGAGTCAAGAGTGTAATAGTCTATGACCCTTGAAATCTCTAAAATTCTTGTAAGTCTTACAAATCTTCGATAGTTCAAGGGACAAAAAACAGCTATTTGCTAACGCAATTTCGTAGGACATAAAACACAAAGTTTTAAAATTCAAAGCACTTCCGATAGAAATCACGATCACGCCAGCAAATTCCGAATTACGTAAATAATACCATAAATTAAATTCAAATGGCGTTCTTCCGTTTTATTTGGTTTGTCCTTTTACACTTGCGATTTTTCGGCCGCGGTGGGCGTCGGAAACTCTGCGATATGTCCCGGTTGTAAATCAAACTTGACGATCAATAAAACGGCTGGTGTGGCACGCGCCTTAGCCTCCCACGCTGCGTTCATTTGACGCCTATTACTCACAACAAACCGTAGCACCGTCAGCAGATGGACAGAAACGCACTAGCGGTTACTAGTATGCGATGAAATACCAGCATTTATATAATGTATGAAAATATACTGAAGCTCGCTCACTTGCGGTACAATCATCGTCATCATCATGGACCCATTATGTCCCCACCAGGGGGCACGGGTCTCTTCCCTGAGGAAGGTATAGGCCATAATCCAAAACGGGGGCCAAGCCCGGATTTGTGGAGGTATGCAAGACTAGTGACTGATCTTACTGTCAGAAGTTTTCAAGCCGCCCTAAGGCCTCTGACTTGACTTAAAGTCTGCCACCTATCGACTGCAGTCAGCACCAACTACTTAACACGCCTTGCGATGCACAGAACTGCTCGGAAAATTGACACTAGCGTTAGTCATATTCATAGACGGTCACGCGTGGCAGAATAAAAATTACAATTTCTAAACATTTTTCATGTCGGTGCTCTGATGTAACAAGGAATATCGGGGCTGCAAGTGATGCAAATTACTTCAGCCAGATGTCGCTGCCTGTACGTAATACAGAGAATATCGTAAAGAGGTTCGAAATTTCACTGATGCCGGTGAGTCGCCCATTATCTCAGTTGGAAGATAGCCAGAGGTCGCGGGTTCGAATCCCGGCATGGGTGGAATTTTTAGCCTCTAAATAGGTTTTTAAAAAAGGAATATCTCATTTTATATTAGGATTCTTTTTATTTCTTTCATGCGCATCCGCAAATTGATTGTTTCGTGTCATTTTTGTCAAAAACATGAACAGGGGACTGGCTTTAATTTTTTGTCGGTTCACGTTAAATGGAAGAAGCTCAAGAAAACAATAACAGTTAGCTCCATTTATAGAGTTACTAAATAGAATATGTACAAGGCCTGAAATCAAATTAAAAACAGTACAGTGTGTCATATTATTATGCCATTAAAAAGTATAAATTAATTATTTTCGCTTATTTTCTGTAATTTTATCTTCCTGTAACTCTTTTGTACTACCTATGTTCTGTATGTAAGTACGCTGTTGGTGAGCTTAATAAAATAAAATAATTAAAATAGTCAAAAACGGGTCGGACTCCTCCGACAAAATTCAAGTAGATTAATCAGGAAAATGTTGATAACTGTAGTCCAAGCGAAAGTTTTAAGTTGCCAATTCTTTCCGGATTATCACAGAGTTCTGGAAAGTCGAAGCACTAACAGTCAAGTTACTACGCATGACAGATGCCGTAAAGGTGACCTACTAGCCAGTGTTGTAATGCAAGCAACCAGCCTTGCAGTAATAGTTTATAATAGTCCCCTAATTGCCTGTTACAGTTCTCTTTACAGAATGAATTATGCATGTTCATTGACAGCGCTAGAAAAGCCTAAGAGTGGACCTCGCCTTTCGCTATGCCACTGACACTCTTATGTCACTCGTAATAAGTGTCAGTGTCGTAGAAAAGAGGTGGGCTTATTGCAGCTAGCCTAATGTACAAACAGAAGATATTGAATAAGGACTGTCGATATCGATATCAACCCTTGTATGTCTCCACTGCTGGGGCACGAGTCTCTTTCTGCATCGCAGGAAAGTTAGGCCATACTCCACCTCGGGGGCCAAGTCCGGGTTGGTGGAGGATTGTAAGACAGAGGCAGGTCTTACTGTCAGAAGTTATCAAGTCGCCCATAAGGCCTCTGACATGGCTTAACGACTGCCATTACATGAGAGCCGACACCAGCGGCTTATCGTGACTTGTGAAGTACGGCAGGGCTCGGAAAAAATTCCACTAGCGGCAGTCACGGGACGGTCACCCATCCCGCATCCGACCGTGCCTGTCGTTGCTTAACTCAAGTGATTGATTCCAATCGCTCGGTTCGACTAGGCCACGAGCGCTTCGAATAAGGACTGTACCAATATCTATTTAGTCTGGGTGTACGTCCATGTTTGTCATGACTATGCCTGGTGACCACACCACAGGGTATCCTAGTTTGAGACCGGGCCAAGTGACTGCGCTGTGTGAAAGTTATTTCATAGGTAAAAATATACTTTTGACTTTGATAAATCTATAATATAAAAATGAGTCCCTAAACGTGTTGGTAAGCGCCTATCTCGAGAGCAGCTGAACCGATTTCGCTAATTCTTTTTTTAGAACATTCCTTGAAGTACGAGGATGGTTCTTACCGAGAGAAAAATAAAAAAAAAATAAGAATCGACTGATAGGCGATACGAAGTTCGGTGGATCAGCTAGTATTTAATAAAAGTAAAACGTTGCCATTTATAGGTCAAACTACTAAGGAATTGGAATTCTCCTGAGAGTTATCATCATTTTGTATCATGACAAATTTTGATTAGTCTACTGTCAAAGTACGTTATGATACTTCATACTACATATGATACTTCGTAGATAAGTCGTAAACGGCTTGTCAGTTTAAAAAGTGGCAGGAATACGGGTTTCATAATAAAAAAATAAGACTGCTTTTTGCCCAATTTCATATTTTACATTGATAGAGACAGAACATTTTATTGCACAACCAGAAAAAAATTAATTACAACCATTTTAACGCTAGACTTAAACCTTTTAAAGCGTAATTTTATTGAAAGTAATCTCGTCTGTGTAATTGAATCTCTGTCGTTTTCATACTTAGCTTAATTGGCTCCAACTTTTGCTCTACAAATCTTTACATAAGATTTAACGAGCTATCTGGATTACGAAGGAGTTTTGTAATGGTGTCCAATCAAATTACTTAATTTGGTTCATCCATCTGTACTGATTAAATACTTGTATTTTTAGTTTGCCTATGAAAATAAACAGTTCGAAAATATTAATAGAAAGGTTACACATCTCAGCGAAAATTCTGGTGCCTATTACGCAATACCAGATTTTTGCAATACTGCTAACTCTACTAACTTCGCTATTTCGGTACTGAATTTCGGTGAAACCATATCTGATATCAGCTAACCCTTTGTATGTCCCCATTGCTGAGGCACGGGTCTTTTCTTGCATCGCAAGAAGGTTGCCCTAACCTTCTATCACGGAGGCCAAGTCCGGGCAATACTATAGTATACGGTTAAACCATTAATGACAGTAAAATTCAGACCTGATGTATGATACCATTTCATAGTTAGTTATAACTAACAATTTCATGTCACTGACTTGGACCGCTGTTTTTGTTGCATTGCCGCTTCAAGTTTGCACAAACTAGTCAAGCATTTTTGGCGTTAGTAAAGATACAACTCAGTGGCCACAAGCAGTGGTTTTACATTCATTTTGTAGTTTTCTCTAAACAGAACAAGCCCTGTGCATAGGTTTATTTGTTTTTGGCGTAGAGCTGATAGTAAAAAAGTATAAAGCCTGACATTTTTTTGACTAAGTGAACAAAAATTAAAATGTATAAATTGTCTCAATGCATGCTAGGTACACAAGTTTACAGTCATAGGCTAGAGCTGATCTATAATGTGTGTAAACTTTGGAAAATGTATCAGTAATCTGTTTTCTGTACTAAATGAATAAAATATATATATAGAAAAACTAAATAAAATAAAAAATTAACATGAACAATGACTTTGACTTCGCAAGGACATATTTCTGATACAATTGGGGGGCATACGTGTTACTTACATTTTTTCGGACTTTTTGGTCAAGTTTGTGTTACGTTTGACAGCATTAATCTATATCTTAAACGTTAATTACGTTTAATCTAAGAAATCATCGCAATTAGCCCCGTTCAAGATGTACCTAAGCATTTATCTACCTAACCAGCCAGCCACTAACCGTGCTGATTAGGGCAATCTCTCTTATTGACTTTCCTCTATAGGAGATAAATCTGTTACGACCTACGAAGGCTTGAGGTCTTTGTCGGTGTAACTCAATCGTTTAGCAAAGAATCGAACATAGTGAACATAGCGTCTGAATGAATGGCCTATTCCCACCATTCAAAGCCTAGCCAGTTGGGGCCATATGCCAACGTAGCAACAGATAGCCTGCTCCAGCGTATAACATTATTAATGAGAAACTTGCGTCAAACCGCAGGTCTTGGAAGTTTCCATGTTTGTGACGGTCGCTGTTTCTGGGTATCCTAGCGTGGGGCTAGAATCAATGTGTGTGCCTGTATGTAAAATGTTATTTTAACTTAGATTGAAGTGGCATTATTTTTATACCACAGAAAACATTGAAAAACTAAATGTTTTTTATAAAACAAATCAATATAAGTAGTTTTTTTCTAAAAATGCAAAAAATAAAGTTAGTCCAATAAGAAAGAAAAACCGGCCAAGTGCGAGTCAGACTCGCGCACCGAGGGTTCCGTACAAACCTGTATTATAGACCTGAGTATTTGGTATGAATTTCAATTTAATACCTCTACGCGTTTATGAGGAAATGGGTAGTAAGTTTAAAATTATTAAAAAAATATATATCATGAGATGTAACTAAAAATTTATGGTTTTCGTAATTTTTCCTTTATCTATGCTATAAGACGTTGCTTCGTACCAAATTTCAAGATTCTGAGTTCACGGGAAGCACCCTGTAGGTTTTGATTCCCTTGCAAGTGTCGAAAATTTGCGGCATAAACGGCTGTATCTTTTGATTTCGTTGGCTTAGAAGTTTGATTTTTTCACAGCTTTAAGGGACAGTAGACTTGAGTAATTGATATAAATTTCAGCTTCATACCTCCACGCGTTCCTGAGAAAAAGGGTCTTGACAGACGGACGGACGGACGGACAGACGGACAACAAAGTGATCCTATAAGGGTTCCGTTTTTTCCTTTTGAGGTACGGAACCCTAAAAAACATCTATTTATCTTTTAAAATAGCCTCACCGTACATATAATTTTTTTATTGTCCATTAAAGAAAGGAATTGAACCACTTTTTTGTTTGTCGCTTTTAGAATAATCCCGTACAAAGTGTCTCAGAGGGAGGCCATTTTCACGCAATTTGCACGGGATTATTCTTAAAGCATCAAACAAAAAAGTATTAGTATAAATAGACGATCAAACATAGTACGGGCTGGACAGCACATTAGGCGTACCATCGAACTGAGCGAGCATGAAATAGTGATTTTTGTGTTGTATCATGAAATAGTGATTTTTGATTATGGTATGGAGTGAATCCGCTGTCCGGACCGTGCCCAGTTCGATCGTCTATTAATACTAATAAATTAAACCCAAACTAAGTTTGTATGGGAATTGCTCTTAGAGGAGCCGAGCTTCTGCACATAATATTTCTTTTGTATTTCGAACCTTACCGTTCGTTTATTAATAAAGGTCGTCGAGTAGAGCCGAAGGTTGCGCGTAGCCAGCCGCGGGGTAGAAAAGGTACCGTTTAGAATGTTACCAGGGCATCGGGGAGTCGGATTGAAAACTCGGAAACGAAGTCGTGTAGAGATTTGGGAGCCAATTCTCATTTCTCTAGCAAATAATTCGTATACGACTCTAAGGCTTATGACTTGTGAATTCTACGAGAAATAGGTTTTTCAAATTCTACAAGCCTTTAAAAAGTCGAGCGACAGCCAAAATCTCTGAATGCCTGCTATATTGAATTCGAATGACAAAATGGTTAATGACTTTCGAGTTATTTTTTTTTATGCGACAAAATGTCTAAGCATTCGAATATTTTGCGTATACGCTTTCAACATGGGCTAGAATCGGCTCCCAAGGCTCCTTTGCGGGAGGCCGATTGCGCATGAGTTTGGAAGCTATATATACAACCAGCCTACATGTGCCGAATGGATCTCTGTGCCCCAAGATACAATTTAATTTAGTTTGGGGTTCCGAGACTTAGCAGTGTATAAAGTAATACACTGCTAAGTTTTGGTCTGCTCAGTAAAATTTTTTTCTATGTTACTCGTAAGATATTTATCTTTACCTACATATTTTCAAGATTCCCCAAATTAGAAGCTTTTGTTGAAGTTGCTTTATAATTACGTTTGTCTGTAAAGTCACTACGACTGTCAGAATCTTTAAACGTAGATCATGGTGGTATATCAAATTATACACGATATCAAATGATGGACTTTCCAAAACTCCTTTTACTATTTCAACAGAGTCCAGTTACAAAACATACACGGAAAGGAAATATCCAACAGACAAGAATATTACGGTAATTGGTGGACGGGGCACTTAAACTAATAATTGTCAGAAAATAAACAGTTAGTTCGTATTAGTTATTGATCGTAGAGTCTGCAGAGTGCTGTTAAGGTGAAGGCAACAAAATTGCGTGTGGGGTTGGTTAAGCATTATTTATTCAAGTCATTCTTATTTACATAGAAATGCACGTACAACAGTACACGTTCAAAGTATACTTAACACCTCAGAGACTAAGGGCCTGTTTCACAAACTCTAAATAAGTTCCTCGTAGCTTATAAACTGTAGCATAAAAACTTATACGTGCAAAGGGTGTTTTAAATTTCTTTATTTCTTCGTACTTCTTTTTTTTAGAAATTGTAAAAGAGGCCACAAATAAGTTAATTTATTTACAGCGTTTGCGTGAAATTAAAAGAAATAAGTGTCATTGTAAAATAAGATTTAAAAAGCGGATATTGCCCAAAAAGGTCTTACCATCATCCTGGCACGCAGAAGTTCACAGCCGAATTCTAAAGAATAAAAAGGGAAAATTAAACGAAGAAAACTACAAAATTCAGATAGAAAACATCGGCGGCGAAATTATCGATCGAAAACCCTGATTTGGCACAGCAACTATTTTTTTCTTCGACAACTGATTACAGTCTGCTCTATTTTTGTTCCTTGAATCGATAAATTAACAAGAAAACCTTTCAATTAGATCACTAACCTCATTTTGCGTGCAAGCCTCCAGTGCTGCCTCTCCATCGAAGACCAAATCTTCCTCATTGCGCAATGTGGTTTTATGCAAGCGCACCGTTGTAAGGCTTCGGTCATACTTGGGAGGCGTATGGGACCAGAATGGGGTTCGCCCCAGCCGCAGTGGTTGGGGAAACCCACGGCACCACGCCACCACCACCTGGTGGGGTCCACTACGCAGGCGCGGGGTGTGGCGCCGAGCAAAAATATTGATTATTTCACCCTTATTTCCATGATGTGCTGATAAGGGCACCTATACCTGGGTAGGTAGACAAATTGCCCGCGGGGGTGGTTCGGCGCGGCGCCACCTTCCCGTGGTGATTCCGAAGTAAACCCATTAATTATGTAGCTGGAGAAATGATTGATTCACTAGACTTGAATGCTCTGGATCGGTTGTTTGTGGAACTTCTCGATACACATGTGCCTTATGTATTGTGTAACTTTCTACCTAAATAATACTGGCCATACTGAATTTGTAACCTTTTAAAAAAAACTATAAATACCATCGAGATGCGCGTTGCACACGTTGTCCAACATAATATTTAGAATTTGGAATTTTCTTTATTTCGTTTCGGGGTCAACTGGATAGTACCCACCCAAGTCATATTTAAATTTAGAACTGGTCACTATTGCCGAGAATCGTTGTTTCCTATTCAGAACGCGCTATTGAATAGTGCACGAGTTACCGGAATTGATGGTTTCCAATGTGTAATTGTTGAAGGACATTGACAAATGGATAGGCATTAATTCATTTTGATTAAAGGGCAATAAACAAAAACAGTAATTTACAAAATATAAAATCGATCGATAGAGACTACCAACTCTATAATTGCATGCTAAATAGTCATACAAAATAGTCAGATAAGGTATCTGTGTTAATTTAGTCTATTATCCGTGTGTCCATATACCTAGGTTTTAGTGTCGATATTGTCACATCAAGATAGAAAAAAACATGGCTAGTTTGATGCCATTACCTAGCTGTATCGAATGCAGGTCATTTCAGGTTTCGTGTTAATATTTGTCAATACGCGGCTGGATGCACAATAGGTGACTATTTGTATAAAGCGCAATGCGGTGGTTCTGAAATGTAATAAACAGTTTTTCTGCTCGCTGATTACGTAATAGTACATTACACAACTAGGGTGTTAATACAAAGAAAGGCCGAGATCGCAGAAGTTTTCGGCCCGATCTGCAAGCGAGGGACGTAAATATGCGATCGAGAGCTTTCTTTATTACCTCCCGTGTTGTGTACATCTTTTTATGTCTACACTTGGCCAGAAAGCGGCTTTTTCCGTACGCGCAGCGTGCGGAAAAAGACACTTTATTGCCAGGTGTGGCATAAAAGTTATTTTCATGAAAAGAAATTCACGGAATATTCTAACTTTTCTTCCCATTCTGCTGTTATAAAATGTTATTGTAGTAGTATTTCTTAATGATTCGCGATACTCATACATAGTTATCTATTAAACGGGTCTAATCGCGACTATTTATTAGGTAAAACGTATCTTACCTTTCAGTTGCCGAAACATCGTGAAATAAGGTTATTACGTTTTATAACTATGTTAGTGTAGTACTTAATAAGAGAAGAAATTAAAGAGCTAGACTTTGGTTTTCTTTGTGTTTCTCAGCGCCATGTAAAGTAAAGCTCATACAGAGTATTTCCTCCATATGTAGTTTGTCCTAAAAGAGCCACGCTCTTGATGATAAACGAGGGGTTTAAGATGTTACGTGCTTACCGGTTAAATGCCTGTTGACTCTACTTTTAAACACTCACAGGCTTGCTGGATTTGCATCGCCTAATATTGTTTACCAACTATGATAACCATTCTGAGATTGTTTATATATAGATACTTAGTTTAATGTCTCACCAACAGTTAATAAAGATTTTTATTATTATTACTTATATGTCTCTGGAAAGACGACCCACTTGTTCCACAACTTTAACGTTCTTCTCAATTCACATCACCGTCAACGTATATGAAGAAAATGTTTCATTGTATGGATGCATCATAGTATAAAAATATGTTGCATGACATATGAAATCTATAAAGGTATTTCTTTATACCAAAGAAACCTTGATTTACATTTTTTTTTTCAAATAATTCTTTTATACCAAATATTATTATATACATATATTTCATGGTTACAATATGCTTTAAAAGTAGTTCGCTAGTATATTAGTTGTAACGCTGTACATGCCTAAGTTTAAAAGGAAAGTTTTTCTATGCTTAAAGTTGCTTTAAATATTCTTCAGCTTTGTATGACCTGCTTTTTCCGATAGTCACACTTATTTTCAGTAAGATAAGGAATTATTTTCTGCAGCCCTGTCTGTCATTGACTCTCTGTATAATGTAAAAGCCGTCAACCTTCCATCCCAACGCGCAGACACATAAACACATGCGCAAGAGCAGCTGCCACCGTTCAGACGTTAATATCCTTTTAATTATCGATTTTATACCTACAAAATTAGTATAATGACCTATGAAAGACGTGCAGATATGGTTCAGTTCTAAAGGGTAATGGACCCACATTCTTAAAACGCTAGTACATTTTTTAAAGACACTATCTTGTGTCTGCGACTTTATACGCTTTGGCAGTAGTTTTAGTTAACATATGTTATATGTTTGACGACCTCTGTGGCGTAGCGGTAGCGCATCTACCTACCATGCAAGAGGTCCCGGGTTCGAATCCCGCCTGGAAAACATCTTGGATGTTTACATGTTTGTGATGTCGTTGTTTCTGGTTCCCATGACACACTGTTCGAATCCCGCCTGGAAAAAATCTTGGATGTTTACATGTTTGTGATGTCATTGTTTCTGGTTCCCACGACACAGGGTACCCTAGTGTGTAGTAGCAATGTATGTGCCTGTGTATAAATGTTATGTTATGTTATTTATGTTATGTTAATTACTTTGTTTTGTGGTGTCTCATAACTGTTGCTGTAATAAATGTGTTTTTCTTTCTTTATGTGGTTGTATTGTGATATCTCCAACTCCGTCATTGCAGCTGGGTAAGAGACGAGAATGCGCGGTTGCTGGAAAGAAGATTTGAGGCAGTAGCAGTGAAAAAAGTAGCGTCCTTGAGATGGCCTATGCCCAGCAATTGATTGATTGATTTGGCCTTTTGCATCTACGTAATGAGATGACTTATACAGCGTCCAGTGGCATCTTACTCACACTAGATGGGTGAAGGGACCACTCTGACGCCCAGCAATAGAATACGGAATAATTAATGAATTGAAGACACAAATTTTACGTTTAGGTTAGGAATTTTCAAGAGTTGTCATTATGAACGTTTTAAAACGAAAGGTTCCATGATTAGTAATGCAGGATGGTTTATAAACAAAGAACCAGACAAATAATGATAAAAATGTAGTATTGATATACTTTAGCACGGGTTAGTGCATTAAAATAAAAAATAGTATAATCATGTAGGTACAGTGATATCGTTCCGATGTTAAACCTAACTGCAAAGTAGGTAGTCGGGACTGTAAATAATGCAATTTGCTTAAGTCAGATGTCGCTGCCTGTACGTAATACAGAGAATAGTGTAAAGAGGTTCGAAATTTCACTGATGCCGTGAGTCGCCCATTGGCTCAATTGGTAGAGCGCTGGCACGGATAGCCAGAGGTTGCGGGTTCGAATCCCGGCATGGGTGAAATTTTTAGCCTCTAAATAGGTTTTTAAATACTGTAACACCTTATGTAAAAAGATAATAAAATGAATAAGGTACCTTTTTCACTATAGTGTTGTCTTTTCGATTTTTTCAGAAAAGAGCGCAACAGAGCGTTTCTTAGGAACGTTACTTAGCGAAATTCTCAATTCAGAAACTAGCCCTAAGAATATTATGACTATAGGTCAATAGGAATTATTTTCTAAATATTTATTTTTAAAACGTCAATGTTTGTTGGAGGGCGTTCTCCTCTCTCTCTTGGCTATACGTTAGATAATAGAAGAGTGATAAAATGTACAGTAGTAGTAGGTAAATATAATACGAGTAAAATTAAAAGGAGAACTATCACGGCTAAGTAGATTTCACTAGTAAACAAGTTATGGGCGACCAACTTATAAAAGGAAAACTTTGCGTACAATTTCCATGTTAAATTAGATATATATGTATGTTTATTATAAATTATAAGTTTATATAAGTGACGGTATGTAAGTGTATTATTATTAAGTATAAGTATGTATCAATACGCAAATTTGCACTGGCTACCCGTCTTTCTAATTTCCTTCAGCAGCTTTCCATCGTAAGGTTGTCTGAAGGAAATTGATTTTAGCAATAAGGCCGCCAATTGTACTATGTATATTTGTAATTCTTTTGTATATGTTGTTTTTCCAGTTTACAATAAAGAATATTCTTATCTTACTTTATTTTAAATTACTGTGGTGAACTTGTTAATTATGTAAAGCATGTAAAAACCCTTCCTTTTACGGAACCCTACACTGTGCGTGGCCCGACACTCACTTGACCGGATTTTTTACAATTCAGAAGGATCACCCTCCATTTTTTTCACCCTCATTTTTATTCACTATTCAGTCAAGCCACCTACATATTTCGAAAGAACCATTTCATCAACATCAGCTGCTGCGAACCGTTGCGGTTATCAAAACAAGTTAGGGCTAAATAGTTGCAAAGTGCAGTAATTGACGTACGAGATAAATACACTTCCTTTTTGACCACTATCTTACTATACTGACTACAGTACAGACAGCATAAACATCAACTGTCTCACAAAAATGGTTTCAACTATATTCTTTTGTTTTGATGGTGGACGGAAGATATTTGGGTGGCCGACCACGAGATCAAAGTATTCATACTTCTATAAGAAAAAACACTAACCTTTTTGGAATCTTAGGTTAGCGATCTTCTAGTAAACATGTCGATGGCATCGTGGTGAAGGGATCTGTCAATCAGCGTAAGGGACTTGCTGATGGTTGCCCAGGGTGCGCCCAGCGTACGGGCTTAGGGAGTACGTCATCCAGGAAGGCTCCTTTCATGCACCCCAGGTTAATGATGCCACTCATAGAGTCTTATCACATAGGTAACAACTGATGTATTGATATGATTTGAGAAAATATAGATAGAGCTGCTTTTTTTTCATTACAAATAGACCCGAAGGAGCTAACATTACATTGTACATTGTGTTTGCTCGTTCTACGTAATTTATTTATTCAAGAAATATCAACCTTTTTTAAAAACCTATTTAGAGGCTAAAAATTCCACCCATGCCGGGATTCGAACCCGCAACCTCTGGCTATCCGTGCCAGCGCTCGTCCAATTGAGCTAATGGGCGACTCACCGGCATCAGTGAAATTTCGAACCTCTTTAAACTATTCTCTGTATTACGTACAGGCAGCGACATCTGGCTTAAGTAAATTGCATCACATAAAGCCCCGACTACCTACTTTGCAGTTAGGTTTTTACATCGGAATGATATCACTGTACCCACATGATTATACTATTTTTATTTTTAATGCACTAACCCGTGCTAAGGACAAATTTAAAAACCTATTTAGAGGCTAAAAATTTCACCCATGCCGGGATTCGAACCCGCAACCTCTGGCTATCCGTGCCAGATAATACTATTTTTATTTTTAATGCACTTAACACGGGTTAGTGCATTAAAAATAAAAATAGTATAATCTACCTTTTTGACAATTTCTATGAAGTTCATCAGTATCATCAACCCATTATAACCCTGCCGAATGGCGAGGATCTCTTCCCTGAGAAAGGTATAGGCCATACTCCACCACGGGGGCCCAGTCTGGATTGGTGGAGGCTTGCAAGACTAGTGGCTGGTCTTACAGTTAAACAAGTGAATCATAATCATGTCGACCTCTGTGGCGCAGCGGCAGCGCATCTGCCTGCCATGCGAGAGGTCCCCAAGAGGAGGAAGAGAGGACAAATAAAAAGAAAGCCCCAGGTCTTGGATGTTTACATGTTTGTGATGTCGCTGTTTCTGGTTCCCACGACACAGCGTTTCCTAGAGTGGGGCCAGAAGCAATGTATATTTATTAGTAATCATAATGGTAAAATCATAGGTGGTTAATGCTTTTTAGGATTTCAATGTACATAGTCTGAGTTTTTCTATTAACTATTTGTCAATACATTGAAAGTTTAATTGAACAAACCTAGGATATTAAAAGCATGTTATATAATTCCTTGCCTCCGATGTAATTTAATGCTTTCAATAAATTAATTATTAAAGTTTTTTAAATTCATTTGTAATTCTAAGTATAATTAGTAATTTTATTAAAATTAATGTAATTTATCATGATGTATGCACATGTGTTGGTGTTATGGATTGAGTTGAGTGTTTTTGTCATTTCATATTTGTAATTTATGTCCGTAATACTGTTTTGTGTATCTAATAAATAAATAAAATAAATTCCTCTCACTTCTGACGTTTCACCATAAAGATGTGAAATAAGGCTGTCATTTTTCTGACTCTACTACGCAAGGAGCTATGAAATGCTTAACCCAATCGGCTCTCCACGCACGACAAATTCATTAAGTCCCCCTTAGAACTGCGCTAATGAATAAATATCATTTAACAGGACCGACTCATGAATTATTGTCCACGATTCATCTCTTTGGGTTAGGCTGCGAATAGACTGAACGGTACCAAGTCCAGTTCTTTAGTTCAGTTTTTTATGAAAACGCGATTCCACTAAAACACTCTTAGAGTGGTCTTATTTAATCTGTGAATATATTAGATTAGAAAGAACTCTTTATTGTACACACCAGAGAACAAAAGACATTGCCGTATTGCCAATTGGCGGTCTTATCGCTAAAAGCGATATCTTCCAGACAGAATCTTGAATACCGCTTTTCTTTGTGGAATCCCCACGACAGACTCTATAGTTAAAGTTTAGGAAGTGTTATAAAATTAAATGGAATTGTGTTTATATGATTAAGACCGTTGTTTATTGCAGAATGTTTGCTCGATAAGGTTAGGCCATATTCCACCACGGGGGCCAAGTCTGGGTTGACTTGGCCCCCGTGGTGGAATATGGCCTAACCTTCCTGCGAAGCAGGAAGAGACCCGTGCCCCAGCAGTGGGGACACACAAAAGGGTTGATATCGATTAGCGAGCTGAGTTAGTGGCGGTGGACTGGTTACGTCACAGTAAATAAATATGCAATGTAACGTAGAAACCGAATGTTACAACTTAGTTAGTTTAAAACAAAACATAGTTTATTTATTTAAAGATCTACATCGTATTGGTGAAAAAGAAATTTTAAAAATTAGTACCTGCATATTCATCCCCCACATAAATGCCTTGTCGAGTGTGGGGGTCAGCTTATAACATAAAGTATACTTTTTTTATAGCTATAAATATTATCATCTTTTTATTTCTCAAAAAGGAATTGATGAAATCCAAGATACGTCAGAATCTTGCGAAATAAAAATCTTCCAAGTTTGAGTTTGAAAATGAGACTCGTGAAAAGACCTAAATTTATCTTGAGTCTGGCTAATACAAAATTTGTTGAATATAAACGTAGCTTTAAAGAACCCTCTAGATTGAAAAAACACAAATACTTCATTTAGTTAATGTAATTAGGACTACACAAACTTGCATTAACTTTTTACGAGCGGTGAGATACCAACCAAGAGATTACAATCTCATAAATATTTGTTTTCGATCTGTTTAAATACAAAAGTGATCAAGTCTATAGTAGGAGTGATCGTTGCAAAGACGAACCGTTTTATAAGACCGTTTTGTGTTCCGCGACGATAGGACCGTTTTACGTTTCATTATAAAGCAGTGCCAGAGACTCTAAAGCAGTGCCAGCGTTCGTTCGTCGCGAGACCAGTCCTTAGATTATTTGACGCGGATATGTCCTTTAGTGCTATATTAATAGAGCCTAGAACGTTATGAGATCATTGCGACGTCGTCGTCGGCTCCTTGCTCGTTCGGTTCGTTTTGGTCTGTGATACAATAAAGTAATTTTTATGTCTATGAGTATACAGTCGAATATCGTGTAAAACAACTTATTTTTTCCGATGTTTCGTGATTTCGTCTCGTTCGCACTCGTTTGACCGTCCTCTGCGACTTCCTCGTTCGCATACAATGAAACCAGTTGCGAACGAGGACCGTTTCGAGGACCTGTTTTCGTTCCAGAAAAAACGGTTGCGTTTCGTCGTCGAAATATCGGACAACGACCCACTCCTAGTCTATAGGTACCTACGAGTACTTAATGAGCTGCATATTGTGTATGTATATTACGCAGATATATGAAGATACTAGCTTTTGACGGCGGCTCCGTCCACGTGGACTTTAGTAGCTACAAAATGTTGCAACCCCGTTCATTCACTCCCTTAAGGGTTAAATTAAAAAAACGAAATACGTGTTCAATCAACTGTGTAAATGAAGAGTATTTATTTTAAGTTTCAAGAAAATTAGACAACATTCTTTATACCTTCCATACAAATTTTGGCAGCCCTTTTCGTCCCCTTAGGGCTTGAATTTCAAAAAATCCGGTCTTATTCCTTGTCTACATTGTATATAGACAAGGAATAAGGCCCTCTGTGAAGAATTTCAGCTTCCTAGGTAGGCTTGGGCTGAGCGTTGATAAGTGAGTCAGTCAGTCAGTACTTTGAATTTATTTATATAGATAATACAATACTAAAGCCGACAAGCAAGTTTTGCGGTGTTGACATTATCAAAGTCGACTTGGACATGTTTTGACAAAGTGGCTTTGATTAGCAAAGTAATTGTCTTAACTTTTGAGTGATTGGTTTGTTAACACATATTTTGTTATCGCATGTCCAACAATTTTTGGTTCGAAATCAAAAGTTACTTTTACTGCCTCGTTGGTCTAACCGTTAAGGCGCTTAGCTACTCAGACAGATGTCGTGGGTTTAATTCTCATTGGGAGCCGAGGTACATTTGTACAAGTGGCCTAATTCCGATGTAAAACCAAACTACAAAGTAGGTACTCGGGGCTGCAAGTGATGCAAATTACTTCAGCCAAATGTGGCTGCCTGTACACAGAGAGTATTGTAAAGAGGTTTGAAATTTCACTGATGCCGCTAAGTCGCCCCTTTGCTCAGTTGGGAGAGCGCTGGCACGGTTAGCCAGAGGTCGCGGGTTGGAGTCCCGGCATGGGTGGAATTTTTAGCCTCTAAATTGGTTTTTAAAAAGTGGCCTCAAACTAGGTACGTCGTCCTTACCTGGTTACCACCCGTACAGGGTATCCTAGTTTGGAACCAGGTACAGTGATTGTGTTGTGTGGAAGTTAGTAAGATAAGTAAACTACGAGTATATATTCTATAATATAAAAATGAATCGCTAAATGTGATGGTAAGCGCTAATCTCGAGAGCAGCTGAACCGGTTTTGCTAATTCTTTTTTTTTAATATTCTTTGAAGAACGTGGATGGTTTTTACGGGGAGAAAAAAATATAAAAATGAAAGAGTCGATGGTAAGCGGTACGAAGTTCGTTGGGTGAGCTAGTTAAAAAATAAATATAAATGATAAAAAAAATAAAATGTAAATTTTGTTATGGGCCATGCACAAACGTTTATGGTGTATTGTTTTGTACAAACTTTCTGAAACATAGTTAACATTTAGGATTGGTATTTTTTTTGCGTAAGATTATTATGGAGGAATGGGTTCGAAAATATCACTTATGTCAAGGGCGTAAGTATTTTGTGTCAGCAATTAAGTAAGACGACGTAAGAAAATTTTAAAATACAGTACTTTTAAAGTTTTCCAATAACACGTTACTAGGAAACTATAAAACTACTTTTTTGTTTTGACTGCTGAGTAAAACTCTACATTTTGAGATATAGGTACAGTGAAGACATAATCAACCTTCACAAGCATTGCAGTTGCAACCAAAATGTAAAGGTTGATGTGCTGTCGACGTATGGGGATTTATCACACCAGGGGCCTATTTCATAAATCTACAGTTGACACAGTATAGTGTACTGCGACAATTTGATGTCCATAGCCAATTCCAATAACCCACGGATTAACAAGTAGACTCTGCTACGATCGATATTAACCCTTTATATGTCCCCACTGTTGGGGCACGGGTCTCTTCCTGCATTGCAGGAAGGTTAGGCCATACTCCACCACGGGGGCTAAGTCCGGGGTGGTAGAGGATTGTAAGGCAGTGGCGGGCCTTACTGTCAGAAGTGATCAAGCCGCCCATAAGGCCTCTGACATGGCTTAACGACTGCCATTACATGACAGCTGACACCAACGGCTTAGCGTGCCTTGCAAAGCACGGAAGCGCTCGGAAAAAATGCCACTAGCGGTAGTGACAGAACGGTCAGTCACCCATTCCGCACCTGACCGCGCCTATTATTGCTTGACTCAAGTAATTGATTCCAATCACTCGGTTCGACTAGGCCACGAGCGCTTCATGTGCCTTCAATGTAGCTTAAATTGACATGATAAACTATGAAACTCAGCCCAGTGCACTATGGTGTAATGTAGCCTATGTGTGGACCGTGTCATGCTTAGTAACCCGAGTCAGTTGTGAAAGCCAAATTGTAGCGGAGTCGAAGCACGAATCAAACAATGCCCGACGCTGCGTTCCGTTTGACGCTGCACGGCTAAACACAATGAGTGAAATGGCAGGAAATGAGGAAACTCGCAGCGCAGGGGAAATCGGAACGTTGCGTATCGGAGCTTTTGGCTTAGCATTGCTTTTGTAGGAAAAATAGGTTACGTGGGCCCGTCACGAGCTACAGTTAACGAAGACGATACGAGAGTTAACAGCACGTAAAATTCATATACCTCTAAAATTATTGTATTTGCAGGTAGTCTTGAGGGCCTCGATTCTGTTGTTACCTGACCTTCTGTTGTTTTCTGTTAAAACTATGGTAAAAGAATACTATCACTGTTCTGCTATTGTTGATATTTTATTTATGTCCTGTCCATATATTGTTGTGCCTATGTATTTATATATAATATATTTTTATATCACTTTCTATTATGTATTATTATGTGTATGCATCTATTTAGGGTTAGTATAATTATTTTCTTATTTAAGCATGTTCTATTCATATGTATCTAAAATATTTTGATTTATTTGTACATCTACTTCCTTCTCCAATATATTGCTCCAGTCCACCCAAAGGTTGTCTGGAAGAGATCATTTTAGTGATAAGGCCGCCGTCTGTACTCTTAGGTTAAGAAATATCTGTGTAATTTCCTTTTTTATGTACAATAAAGTGTACCATGAAGTGTACAATAGTACCATGACAGTCATATACGTGGTCGGGTCACGTGGGGTGTTTTTTCATACCATTGACGCCTAGAAGGTTCGATGTATGTGCGTGCGTAGACTTGAAGCAGCAACGACATTAATTCGCCACGTTCATGCAGTTGTCATTGTACTACAATGCATTAGCAGAATCTAGGGGCAGGTAGTTTTCCACGCTTACAGGCCTGTCCAGGCCATACATAAAAGTTCTAAGCTCATAAAACGGTACACTTAGCAGTCATATCGCAACATGCGGTCTGTTTACCGCTCTTATCTTTTTAAACTTTACAAAAGCTTTTTTATACTTGAAAATTATAATATCGATGCTATTGGGTTAGGGACCGGTTATGATTCTCTGTTTAAATTTATATGTACCTAATCAACAATAATCACAATGTGCTTTGAGTATTCATTGTCATTGTAAGAGCTAATTTCCGGTTTTATTTTTTGAAATTACGTATTGTAATGTCAAATTATTTCTTGGAACTATAATTTGTACTCAAGAATAATTTTCATCGATAGATTTGTACACATAAATAAAATTGCTAATTTTATTAATCTGATTTGTCTACTTTTTAAAACATAATCTCTAATTTAAAAGGATAAGTGATGGACTGAAAAGGCTGGATGAGGACTCCCGTAGAAAATCTGGCGTGTTTGAACGATTATCTTAAATCTCATAATATACCCACAGATGAAAGCATAAGGTGTATATTGGTAATGGTTTCGAAACGTTGATATCGGAAGTTTCTTAGAACTGAAGAGCGCAATGCTTACAAACACGACTTTCTTTTACATTACCGTAGCGAAATTAGATAGAACTTGAGAATATTATAAAAAAATATTTTAGAGTAATGAATGGAGCGCCCGTGGCTTATTAGAACCGAGTGATGGAATCAATCACTTGGGTTAAGCAACAGCAGGCACAGTCAGGTGTTGGATGGTATTCCGGGACTACCGCTAGCGGCATTTTTCCGAGCGCTTCCGTGCTTCGCAAGGTACGTGAAGCCGTTGGTGCCGGCTGTCATGTGATGGTAGTGGTTAACCCATGCATATGAAAGGCTATATGAGCGGCTTGATAATTTCTGAAAGTAAGGCCCGGCTCTTTCTTATTCTCCACCAACCTGGGCTTGGCCGCCGTAGTGGAGTATGGCCTAACCTTCCTGCGATGCCGGAAGAGACCCGTGTCTCAGCAGTGGGGACATACAAAGGCTTGTTACCATCAATGGATGAAGGACAGTCAACACTTGATTAACAAGCCTGTAAGTAAGAAATGTGGGCTGATCGCTTAGGTTTGTAAAGTAGTTTTGTTTATATTGAAATCGCTACTTTTTTTCGTATTTCCTAATAGGATATTTCCATAGCCGCCCGTCTCCCTACATCTTCACGGCTCACAGTCATATGGGGCACGTGATTGCGAAGCGCACGAGCTATATCCGGTGATTGTATGCGTCTACGCAGCGCGACGTGATAGGACACTTTAAGTACTACTTAAAACTAAAGTTAGTTTTATGTTTGACGGCCGTAGATGTACTGTATCGGGAGCCGATGGGTGTATTGTTGAAGCACCGAAGCACTTTTTTGCTCATTCTTTCAGAAGTCTGATTCGTATACTGAGTATATCTTACCAAAAAAGAGTTACGCATACAATGCCTGCTATAATTGTCGAATGACCCCTTTAACTTTCATCGCATTGTCAAAACACGCAGTATGTTTGTTTGGGCGACTTTCCTTTGTTGTGTAAAGATTGCCGATTTGTATGCTCAGTCGCAGACAGATTACAGATAATCAAAGAGAGCTAAACAATACAAAGAGCGCCACACTGTCGCAGCATTCCGACATAATGCAACTATTCATTCACACCCGTATCAGCGGCAATCTCCGGACCCATTAGCAATTCTATTGCCACATAACAGAGATGTTTTTGCCATGATAGCGGTGACGGCTCGGCAGCTACGGTGACAGAAGAACAAAGAGTAAAGTGACATCATCAGTTGTGTAACGAGTTGAGCTCTGTATAAAATTTTCTATAAAGTCCTATACTGCGATAATCATATATGCGCTGGTTATGCAAAGCGCTCGTAGCTTAGTCGAACCAAGTGATTGGAATTAATCACTTGAGCAGCGACTGCAGGATGGGTGACTCTCCTTTGACTACCTTGCTAGTGGCATTTTTTTGGGCGCTTCCGCACTTCACAAGGCACGTTAAGCTGTTGGTGCCGGCTGTCGTGTCATGGCAGTCGATAATTCATGTTAGAGGCCTTATGGCTAAGTCCGGGTTGGTGGAGGATTGTAAAACAGTGGCGCGCCTAACTGCCAGAAGTTATCAAGCCGCCCATAGGGCCTCTGACATGGCTTGACGACTTTTATTTTTTATTTGTTTATTTATGTAAAAAAAATTTAGAGCAGTATTTCTGTACCTTTTCCAGGTGCAAGCAGATGCGCCGACGCGTGCGGCGCGTGACGCAAGCGAACGGTTGCGTCTGCGACGCCGTTGCAGTTTTTAGACCATTTGCATCATGATATGATGGAAATATGCCTGCTCTATGGTATTAATATTGCGTCGTACACTGTTGTCAACGTCTAAAATTCCATGGTCGTATGAAAGTGCTTAGTAGTAGACTCGTGGCTTGTGCTTAATGGTAGTCTCGCTGGTAGCTGAGAACCTGGATTAACATATAATATGTTTTACTCTCGTGGCCTAGGCGAACCGAGTGATTGGAATCAATCACTTGAGTTAAGCAACAACAGGCGCGGTAAGGATCAAGATGGATGACCGTCCCGTGACTACCGATAGTGGCATTATTCCAAGCGCTTCCGTGCTTCGCAAGGCACGTTAAGCCGTTGGTGCCAGCTGTCATATAATGGCAGTCGTTAAGCCATGTCAGAGGCCTTATGGGCGGCTTGATAACTTCTGACAGTAAGGCCCGCCACTGTCTTACAATCCTCCACCAACCCGGACTTGGCCCCCGTGGTGGAGTATGGCCTAACCTTCCTGCGATGCAGGAAGATAGCCGTGCCCCAGCAGTGGGGACATACAAGGGTTGAAAACGTCACGAAACGATGTTTTACTATTAATACACAATTATTCTCCCTAATAAACCGCGTTCCTCAGGAAAGAGAATGCTTCTCGGTGGGGACATAATGGGTTGATACCCGTATTGGGAATCGAACCTGGGTTTCTGGCTTGCGAGTTTATGGTCCTACGCACTAGCTTACAACCGCCTCATTAGGAATCGATCGGTCATTAATAAAGCTGCATCTTAAAATGTATAATAAATGATGGTAAAATAAATGTCTTTCTTTCTTTCTACCTTACTTTCTACGTACCTCCAAAAGACAACATTACCTGACTACTCGCTCTGCATATGTGATTTCCTTAAATTACCCTTTCTTCCTTATCGATCTATTGGTGATAAAAATAGCTATCTACTTTATATCAAAGACCAGTGCTACTATTATATTCTTTTACAATTTCTTTAGTACTTATAAGGTGAGTTGCTTGTCAAGAGTGGATCGATGATAATTGTTTCTGTAAGAGTACCGTATTCATGTACCAAAACTTAAACTCTCTACGTACTGTACTGACTTAAACTATCAGGTACTAACTTAAAATTATCTAGATTGTGAAATTGACACCTAGTTTGAATTGCAACGTTAATTAAGCCACTGTTTCTGCGCTACTTGGAATAAAACCTTTTCTTTTTATTTTCATTTCAAAACTCTTTGCTATGCTATACGTTCAATAAATTTTATCGGTTGTCGTGATAAACATTTCCCACAGCGTTTTAGTGAATCCTCTATTTACCAAGTTATTTCTCTGGAATAGGTTATTTAGGTAGTCTTTATACGTCTCACTGCAGGACGCAGGACTTCTACGCAGGAGTTACGGCTTAATATGTACGCGTGCCCACCGTAAATTAACTATTTCAAGCGTTGAGATAGATAGAAATGTAGGGAAAGAGAACACTTTAAGGGAACGCTGATCCATGTGAACAACTCAGGTAAAAAAATTGATTGCAATTTTTTTTTATGTTTACTTACACCACTTCGATTCATTCTTGTTCTACATGTTAATAATAATAAGCCTTAGAACAATTTTTACTGTAATATTTACCGACGGTTCCCCATCCACTAACAATTCTAGTCTTAGTAGTTTGTAACACCTGACAGTTTTTATGCACTGCGTCCTCCAACAAATTGTTATTCTTTGTGGGCAAAAAAAGGGGGTAAGTACAGTCGACAGCACATGGACATTGACAGGCGAGCCCTCTACTCGTTTACCTTATGAACTATTTTGCAACTCCAATGTTTATGTTGATCTGCTGTTGACTGCAACTTTGCAGCTGAAATGTTAAGGTTGATCTGCTTTTGACTGCGACTTTGCAGCTAAAATGTTAAGGTCGATCTACTGTCGACTGTAGAATAGGTGTGATAGTAATAATCAATCTTAACTATAGCCTGCCGCGAACATAAGTAATTCATAGCGTAGTGTTCTGTCGAGCAATCAGATCGTAATTGGGGTTAAAATATTCAGCTATGTTTGTTTAAAGGTCATCAGTCTACAGCGAAAATTGTAGGCTTGGAGTCGATAAAGTGGGCCTGATAGTTGGGGTCAAAGTAGATTTATGTAGACACCCTTGTGTCAATTGCCTTAGCACCGTTACACTCAGAGCCAGAGCCCTATGTCAAAAAAAGTGTTAAGTACATTTAGTGCCAAAAGGGCTACTATAACATAAAGGATTATTCAGATCACAATGATATCTGGAATTAAAGCCAGTACAATGCATGAGTTCTATGTTTCATAATAGTTATGTAAACTCTGTTGACTCTGAAAAGACCAAGATCTAGATTTTGAAATGGACACCTAGATTGACTTGTAACTTTCTCTAAGCCGCAGTTTCTGCGCTACTTTGAATAAAACCTTTTAATTTAACAAATAAACTGCCTTCATGAAAAACTCACGCTACAAAGAAGAGTTTGATAACTTTCTCGAGAATTCCAGGAACGGATCATACACGGCGCTAACCTGCCACCAATGGAATAAAAAATCATAACTCGTTTTTTTCAAAAAATAACATCTTAAATAAATGTTAACAACTGTAACATTTTTTTTAACCTACAGTCTAGAACTTAGTATAACAACTTAGGACTTTAGTCGATCTCCGCCAAAAACGGCCGTTTTTGGGCAAACTACTTTAATATCCTAGATCCTTAAATCAGGATTAAGTTCTTGTCAGTAAGTTCTAAAAAGAACTACTGTGTATTTATTAGAATTGATGTTCACTTTTTCCGAAGACGCGTTGCAAAAGAAGATATGTTTATTTTCCATAAGTGGCGCCAGTTAGCATCTAGTGGCGCCTTAAGTAAATTATATATGGAACTAAATGTCTCCGATGTCAACCCTTGTATGTCCCCACTGCCAGGGCACGGGTCTCTTCCTGCATCGCATGCAGGTTAGGACATACTCCATCACAGGGGCCAAGTCCGGGTTGGTGGAGGATTGGACCCTCCACTTATTCTCCTCCTTTAACAACCCACGAAAAATACCCAATGTTGGGCATAGGCCTCCTCACCGTCATGACAACCTCCTCGTCCTCCTTCCCTCTTAATATCATCGATCCATCGGGGAGGTAGCCTTAAAACTTATAAATTAGGCGGCCCTTATAACCGAGGCATTTTTACCAGAATTGCCCGGCGACTGGAATTTAAATGCGCTGTTCTCACAACGTGTAGATTTATTCGCCGCCCAACGATTGAATGAGCGGGAGGTGAATAAATAGGCTTTGTTCCGAGAATCATTGTTTTCGATAAATATTCAGACAGTCTTTAGGACACATTCCACTCCTATAAAGTATATTTAGTACTTAAAAAACTGAGGCAAATTGCTAGCAGCGGGTGTAAGAGGACGGCTGAGGATAGACAAAAGTGAAGTAGAGTCTGTTAGCTTTTAGAATATACCTCGGCTACTATCGGGTAGAATCGGATATATTCGTGTAATAGAAATGTCGGAACTGATATGACACTTAATTTTGAAATAGGAACTAACATGACACTTAATTTCGAAATCAAAGTAGGAAGTAGTACGTGCTTTCGGCGAAAACTGAAGCATACTCTAGAGCCCGAGGTATATTCTAAAAGCTAACAGACTGTACCATAAAAGAGACTTACGTTCTGTAGTGGAAGGGTACGCGCTGATTGATGTATGTAACTCACGTAGCTGCAGAGAAAAACTCACTTTCCAGAGCGGACTCAGAACTGGTTGACGTAATCCTGTAACCAAAAAAATTGTAAATTAAATGGAATCAAAATAAAATCATTTCTGGAATCAAGTATTTTACCTTTGCTGATTAAAAACAATTACGAAAAAACCGTCGCCGGTCGAAAAAATATTTATTTACTACGCTCTATCGACTAGATTTCTTAGGTAGGACACTGCAAAGACTTTGATTTCCAAGTTATGTACACTTGTAAAGTCATAGTAGCAGTACCCTTCGCTACTTTTGAAGAAAAACCTCGTGAGGAAACCTGAGTATCTAAAGTGTTCAATTAAATTACTAATCCGCGGTAGGCACGTGTGGTAATTAAGCTCTCTCTCTCTCTCTCTCTCTCTCTCTCTCTGTCTCCGAGATAAGGTGCGTGCCCTGCACAGCAGTGGGATGTATAAGGACTACATAAAAAAACATCGACATCACACAATAATTTGTTCTGTTGCCAAACTGAAATACCTTGTCATTCCAAATGGTATCGGCGAGGAAAAACGGTATCATTATCGTGTAAATATTGCCTAGTGGATAACCACCTATCTCCCGCCTATGGACTGCTATGGACCGTGTAAATATTGCCTAGTGCATAGCCACCTATCAACAGCCTATGGACTGCTATGGACCGTGTAAATATAGCCTAGTGCATAACCACCTATCTCCAGCCTATGGACTGCTATGGACCGTGTAAATATTGCTTTGTGAATAACCACCTATCTCCGGCCTATAGACTGCTATGGACCGTGTAAATATTGCCTAGTGCATAACCACTTATCTCCAGCCTATGGACTGCTATGGACCGTGTAAATATTGCTTAGTGCATAGCCACCTATCTCCAGCCTATAGACTGCTATGGACCGTGTAAATATTGCCTAGTGCATAACCACTTATCTCCAGCCTATGGACTGCTATGGACTGCTATGAACCGTGTAAATATTGTCTAGTGCATAACCACCTATCTCCAGCCTATGGACTACTATGGACCGTGTAAATATTACCTAATGCATAACTACGTATCTCCAGCTTATCGACTGCTATGGACCGTGTAAATAGTGCCTAGTGCATAACCACTTATCTCCAGCCTATGGACTGCTATGGACTGCTATGAACCGTGTAAATATTGTCTAGTGCATAACCACCTATCTCCAGCCTATGGACTACTATGGACCGTGTAAATATTACCTAATGCATAACTACGTATCTCCAGCTTATCGACTGCTATGGACCGTATAAATATTGCCTAGTGTATAACCACCTATCTCCATCCTATGGACTACTATGGACCGTGTAAATATCGCCTAGTGCATAACCACCTATCTCTAGCCTATGGACTGGTATGGACAAAAAGTCAGTGTTTTCATATATAGGCCACATAAAAAAGGGGGGACAAGTCGGTACTCAAACATTAAGTGTTGACAGAAATTTGACTCCAATCTCGCACCGTTCAAGTAGAATCACCACTGCTGTGGCAAGAACGGGCAACAACAAGAAATATGAGCAGGCGATCGGTTCATTAATTAATTTATCCAGCTGGAGGTACTGAAAACTATCGCGATAAGTATTTAATAAGTACAGTCTGCTTGAAAATTTCAAGATTGAAAATATTAGAAACGTGATGGTATCGAAAATTCTTAGAAACATGTATTCAGAATGGCATGGAGTCAACTGATTCAACACAAATGAGCCAGGGAATCATAATCAACCTACTACACTTTATATCAACCCTTAGTATGTCCCCACTGCCGGGGCACGGGGCTCTTACTGCATCGCAGAAAGGTTAGGCCATACCCCACCACGGGGGCCAAGTCCGGGTTGGTAGAGAAATGTAAAACAGTGGCGGGCCCTCATTAATATCAAAAGTAATATCTTGATAGTAATATCAAAAGTTATCAAGCCGCTCATAAGGCCTGCAATGACTTAACGACTGCAATCACATGACAGCCGACACCAACGGCTTAGCGTGCCTTGCGAAGCACGGCACGTACTATGTTACGTTTATGATTATAATCTCGTTGTAGATTATTAACGTCAAAGTTAAAAAAATCTGCATATCATAGTAGCGTATTTTGTTTCGCCTTTATTTCCCTCATAAGATTGGTCGTGATTTTCTTCAATGCTTTTGCAATTATGCTTTAAGTATGACGAATAATGAATCAGAGTGCACTTACAATTGAATTTTACGAGTTATTCACTGGGGATTTGCACGATTGTTATAACCTGGGTAAATATGCAGAGTATAATCACGTTGAAAATGTCGTTGTAGATGTAGTATTTGAAAGGGTAGATGTATCATAAATTTTTTGTCCACTTTTATTCCAAAATCTAGATTTTGAAATGGACACCTATTTTAACTTGTAACGTTCAATAAGTTACAGTTTATGTGTAATGTTGAATAAAATACTTTGATTCATTGATTAATATCCCTAAAATTATACCTGAACCCAAGCGATTTCGCGATTTAAGCGTAGTATAGTTGTAAAGTCGGATATCTTTACAAATAATAATAAACTCTGGAACGACTTTAGGTGAGGTTTTATTTGTAGATTTAGTATATTATTTTAATAAAACAGAAAACTGGATAAAAACGGATAGACGGAGAAGCAGGTTATAAAGTCAGATCTGTTCAAAGGGTAAAGTAGTAGTGATGAAAATGAGGGAAATCGAAGAATGTGTGACGTAATTTAAATATTTGAAACTGATAGATAGAAAAAGAAATAAAAATGGTGTGAAGAGGTTTGCACCGTTACATAGTTCTTCTCTTCCAGTCGAAGATCGGGCTCAGTGTCGTGTCTTGGGAGAGGCCTATGGTCAACAGTGTACTGACACAGGCTCAATGTGATTATGATGATGATGACAATAGTTCCGCTGCCTTTTTCTCCACTACAATACGGCCCGAAGGCGGCGGCTTTCATTTTACATTGACATTCAGCAAACAGAATGTAAATTCTTTACGTTACGTTGAAATAAATCGATTTGAATTTGAATTTGTTCAATGTCAGAACTTAATTCTTCCGCATTCAAAAGACAGTATAGTAGAGTACATCGCTGGCATAAAAACTAATAATCTTTAAAAAAAATTGTATGCTTTATAATTTTTCGGATAGAAATTGTAAACAAGTCATTTTTAAGACGCTTCAGGGCGCTAACTAGTGAGCACCACCAATAGAAAAAACGTAACAAACAAACGTTGTTTTACAATACATTTTTATCCAAAAGTGAACATGAGAAAATTAAATCTTAACAACTATGACACCTATTTTTAAAACCTATAGTCTAGGACCTAGCATGAACAGACTAGAACTTTAATCGATTTCTGCTGAAAACGGCCGTTTTAACGGAAATTGATTAAAGTCCTTGGTTATTGACTCTAGGTTCTACACTGTAGATTATAAAAATATTTCTCACAGTTGTTAAGATTTCTCATATTCGCTTTTATTGTATTATAAAACAGGTTATGATTTTTTTCATTGCTGGCGCTAGTTAGCACCATGAAGTGCATTAAATTGACCACCTCAACTTAAAAACTACTTTGAAATTCAAAAATACTTAGAAGACCGAGAGCATCTCGACACAATATCAATACATGAACCTTTAATTTTTTTTTGTGTTCTATTTGTTAGCATTTTATTCTTAAATGCATCCCTAAAATTATCTAGGGACAAACCGTAGTACTTAATAAAGATTTTCTGCCGACCTTACTATGTAACTTTACGACGTTCGAAGCAACAAGTTTACCGTAATAGAGTCGGCCACTCTCGATGACTAAGTGACATTAAAACTTAACAGTTAGTTAGCAGATTATCTCTGTTAGTACACGAGTTTAATTGCACGTAATTGACTCAAACGTTTTACTGACTGTGTGGTAACTTGTAGATAGATATATTATAGTCCCCGAAGGCTCTACACACTAAACTTCATCGATCATTGCAGCTGTTTCAGAGCGTCTTATTAAATATTAGCGGACCCGACAGAAGTTGTCCTGCATTATATTTCAAACGATTCTGATTTGTCAATTTAAACCATCCAGGGCGCAGGTCAAACGCATACAAAAATAATTCAATTTGTCCAGCCGTTTAGAAGGAGTTCAATGACATACACGTTTACAGTAGAATTATATATATATAAAGATCTTTATATATATATAAAATCTTTATATATATATATATATATAAAGATTTTGATCGCTAATATACATAGAATTGCTCGATAAAAGTAAACAATTATTTTTGTTCAGTTAGAATTCTTTAAACTTAAACAGATTCTTCTCTCTGTAAAGTTGTTAAGGCAGTCTCTTTCCTTATTCCAAATTAACCAAAAGTCTTTACTCAACGTCACCGATGAGAAATATCGGTAGTTTTTTCAACGAACAGTTGAATGGTGGTCACAAGGAGGCCAGAATCTCACGCATCGCTCTCTAGTGAGGTGTGAATTTATACTAAACGAGGGACTGATTCTACGAACCTAACCACCAACATTATTATTTGTTCATGACTCGCGGTGCTCATACATAGGTATTTATATATGAATCGGGTAGCAATACCACTTACTAACTGTGAAGGAAAATATCGTGAGGAAACCTGAAATTCTGAAGCGTTCAACTTCAGCGCTTGAAACTGCCAATCCGGCACGCGTGGTAATTAATGTGTCATTACCCAGAACCGGCGTGCGTGCATGCAACGACTTATGAACGTTGATGAAGCGAAGGTGATCTGTCAGGATCGTGGCAAGTGGCAGTCCCTGGTCTCTGCCTACCCCTCTGGGATACAGGCGTGAGTGTATGTATGTATGTATGTATGTATTTATGTATGTATGTATGTATGTATGTATGTATGTATGTATGTATGTATGTATGTATGTATGTATGTATGTATGTATGTATGTATGTATGTATGTATGTATGTATGTATGTATGTATGTATGTATGTATGTATGTATGTATGTATGTATGTATGTATGTATGTATGTATGTATGTATGTATGTATGTATGTATGTATGTATGTATGTATGTATGTATGTATGTATGTATGTATGTATGTATGTATGTATGTCATTAAGCACTTCACACTCTCTCTTTTTGAGAGAAAGCCTTCGCTCTGCAGTGGGACGTATGTGGGCCACATAAAAACGGGTCTAATCGCGTTGTTAATTTATAATTTGTAGGTAAAACATTTTTTTTTTGTACCTTAACAGGAACTAAAATAAAGTAAATATTATAAAATAACAAATTATATCTATGAACTTTTTATTGTGTTTGGTTGTATGGCTCATTTTCTTTACC
This sequence comes from Yponomeuta sedellus, assembly GCA_934045075.1. Taxonomy (NCBI): domain Eukaryota; kingdom Metazoa; phylum Arthropoda; class Insecta; order Lepidoptera; family Yponomeutidae; genus Yponomeuta; species Yponomeuta sedellus. The sequence goes on along the minus strand of OW203736.1, from coordinate 11,188,206 downwards.
TCAATTTAGAGGTAATTATGAGTAGATACGCTAATGCACTTGTGCACAAAAATCAATTTTGTGCAGCGCAAATTAGCAATTTCAGAGCATAGGAAGTGAAAATCACTTTGTTCTACCGTTTTGTCAGCGTGATTAACTTTGCCGAATTTTGCCGAACTTTGCCGAATTTCAGCTTCCTAGATCGCGTGTAGATAGACGGTCGATGTACGGAGATGGCGAATCTATACGGGAATTTGTTTATATTCTTTTTATGCACTAACCCGTGCTAAGAACAATTTTTAAAAACCTCAAAACCCTCTGGCTAAACGTGCCAGCGCTCTCCCAATTTCGCTCAGTTGGGAGAGCGCTGGCACAGTTAGCCAGAGGGTTTTGAGGTGCAGGTGGAGTAAACAAGGTATTTTTAAAAACCTATTTAGAGGCTAAAAATTCTACCCATGCCGGGAATCGAACCCACGACGTTCGAGTCCCGGCATGGGTAGAATTTCTTGCCTCTAATAGGTTTTTAAAAACACCTTGTTTACTACAAAACCCTAAAAGTGTAGCAGAACTGGGCCCGCCTTAATTAAACGGAAACGCTAGTGTATTAAAGCTCCTGTTTGTTTTTCACATCATAGCACGTACTTGGGAAAGGTCTATAGAAGCAGAGATACAGCTACGAGTAACTGACAAGAAGATACGCACTTCGACGTTGGCTCGCTAATTTTCGACCAACACTTTGATTCCTAGCGGTGGAACAAAAATTCGACTCACAAGGAAAAGCTAGAAGTAACCTTAACGAACCAGTCAACTAATTATTAACAAAAACATCGTGATGAACCCGGAGTTTCTGAAGCGTTCACACCGAGTTGATTTTAATTGTACGGTAAACAAAGAAGACCCAATGAAGCGCTCGTGGCCTAGCGGAACCGAGTGATTGGAATGAATCACTTGGGTTAAGTAACAACAGGCGCGGTCAGGTACTGGATGGGTGACCATCTCGTGACTACCGCTAGTGGCATTTTTTCCGAGCGCTTCCGTGCTTCGCAAGGCACGTTAAGCCGTTGGTGCCGCCTGTCATGTAATGGCAGTCGTTAAGCCATGTCAGAGGCCTTATGGGCGGCTTGATAACTTCTGAAAGTAAGGCCCGCCACTGTCTTACAATCCTCCACCAACCCGGAGTTGGCTCCCGTGGTGGAGTATGGCCTAACCTTCTTACCAGACAGGAAGATACCTGTGCCCCAACAGTGGGGACATATAAAGAGGCGATATCGTACGGTAAACAAAACATCAACCTTTACATAATATTGCAGCTTATACCTCCCACTGTAGGGCACAGGACTTCTCCCAGAGTGACAGAAAGAGAGTATGGGATTAATCACCACACGTGTGTGAACACGTGTGCTGAGAAGACTTCAGTCGCTGAGGTTTCCTCACGATGTTTTCCTTCACAGTTAGCGAGTAGTGTAGCTACTAAAATTTTACAAATGTACGTTACCTAGAAAACATGGTTAGTTGCGGGATTCGAATCCACCACCTCCCCAATTTGAGGCCGACGTTATACCGCTGCGCTGCCACCTATTGCTTTACATTTTAGTAAAAGATGTTATAGAAATTGCTTTTAACAAAAAGGCTGCCTCTTGTACTTTGTATCTTTACATATTCTTTTTATATTTTTTATTTATTTCTATACAAGTTTACATCTATCATTACAGGCTTATACCTAATGCGATAAATAAAACAACAATTGATCTTTTATTATAATACTATTTTAAGGACATGACTGAAGATAGTCCAACGCCCCGTGCATTTCTAAGCGAGATGGTAATGCTAGGTTTCTGTAGGGTAGAACTAAAAACCAGAGGAAAGAAGAACGTTAAGGTAGACAAGAGCTGAGCCCCACCAACGTCATGCCGGCCGTTCTGGTGTACAGTACTACACATCAAAAAAGTCCCTTCGGGAATCTACGTTCGCGCAGACTAGCAAGAAGTGTAACGAAAGTACCCGAAGCTATAAGTACATTCAACATGATGTTTAACCGATACGGTTAAGGTGCAGAATTGATTGCCGCAGTAGCGCTACCTATTTCGCTCACGCTAATATTGCCAAACTAATAGTCACCTGCATCGATGACGTTGAATCAAAAAATAGCAACAAAGGCGCGCGGCCTGCCATAAAATGAAACTATCTGATTGGTCGATCAACTTGATGTATATCCAAAATTTGGTCATCTGCGCAGGTACATCCGCGGGTCTTATTTCTTGTGTATCACTGTACATGTTTTTATGTGAAGTGCTCTGGTATACAGTAAAGAATATTCCTATCTTATATTCATTTTAGTTGACTCGTGTCTATGTTGATGTACTATAGAATAAGTCCCACGGGGCTCACAAGAGTGTGCCTAGAGTGCTATAAATTACTCGTTGAGTTACCTCCGCGTTGACAACTCAATAGTTCTCTCGGAGAAAGAGTGAGAGTGTTTTTGCTTTGCGTTTGATTTACTCATGCTCATTGTTATGACACTTTCTAGAATTCTAAGCTCTTCTTAACAAATAGCTACTGTCGACAGCACATCAAACATCGGGTACATTTTTGTTGGTAAGAGGTGGATACCTCGAATTAGCGCTTAAAATTTGCTTCGCAAGGAACGTTAAGCAGTTGGTGCCGGCTGCCCTCGATAGATGGTGTCGTCAAATCAGAGGTCTTAGGGCGGCTTGAAAACTTCTGACAGTAAGACCAGCCACTAGTCTTCCAAGCCTCCACCAATCCGGACTTGGCCCGCGTTTTGGAGTTTGGCCTATACCTTCCTTAGGAACGAGACCCGTGCCCCTCGATGGGGACATAATGGGTTGATGATGAATCATCTCAGTTCATAAGAATCGGTTTTCAGGTTCAATAACAAGTCGTTTACATCCTTCTGCGGTTAAAAAAGAAGTCACCCACCACGCATGCTTGCCGTGTATTAGTGATTTCGAAAGGTAATAATAATTTTAATTAGGTGGGCGCATTAGGAAGAGACCCCCTCGGTGGGGACATAATGGGTTGATGATGATGGGGACGCGTGTTAATTAAGCTATCTCTCTGAGTAAAGGGCTGTGCCCTGATATGTGACGTATTTAGGCTACATAAAAATAAATGGAGAAAATTATGCTATAATAGCCTAAACCTACATTTAGCCAATTGAATGTAGGAGGTACACGTCACTGCAACTCAATGGCTTATTGTACGCTTCGTGACAAACGGAGGCCCTATTTCCCATCCTCTGATAGCCTACTATTGTCCAAGCAAATGGCCAACCCAACTATGATTCCAAAACAAGCTAAATAGACCTTTGCGCCACGGTAATAGAGACCAGTACACGTGAAAGAGGGTGGTGGCAAACGCTGGAGTAATTTGTACACGGACTATTGTATACGTTTGAGTGATTGTCATGGTGTTTTGTCGTACAAGGTCAGGATTTTTATTTCTTTTGTTGGCCACGCTGTAATTAGGCCCGAATGGATGGCGGTGGCTGCCTAAAGGTTGCCAGTGTTTTGGTTCCACTTTGTGTCGAATTTCATGGTTTATTACGAGGAAGAAGATAGGTTTAACTACTGATAAAAGTAACCGATTCTTATATAACAGTGAATGGACACTGTTTGTCCCTGCTCATACCATATTGCCGTCTGTATTGTGTAAGAGAGAGGCAAATAGTTGTTCAGTCCCTTCGTTCAATTAACCGTGCTGTACTTTTATTGGACTGCCCCGTTTGGAATTGGAATTCTTGTCATCATCTGTATCAAAATGAAGTCTTGGAAAATAAAATTTTCCGCAATTATTTTTCTAGTGTGTGCCATATTGCCTAGATAGAAAAATGTTAGAACTATTGCTTAACATTTTCAAAAGTTTACTATTATATATATATAAAGCTACAATGCGATATACTCACTGATCTAACATAATACGTTTTCTCGGAAATGGCACGAGTTGGACGAAAATGATGTATGACAAAGTTGTAGGGAATGTACGATATACGGCCATCCTATGGAGCCGATTTTTGAATTTCGAACGCGTTCCACTACGCGAGGGTGCTAACTCTGTCGTTTACCGACCGATTTGGATGAAATTTTCACCCGGCCTTTTCTTCGACACGCCATTTTCGGTTCCGCCGACGGTCGTTCCAAATTCAAAATACCACCGGAGCTATAGCCCTCTGAAAATCGGCCTTTTTTCGACCTCTACGCAAAAAAGTCGGCAGCCAACTGGGCGCATGCCAGGGACCAGCCGTAAACGCCATCGTGTCGTCAAAGGACCCAGGTATATGAGAAAAATCCGACATTCTGACATTTCAAGATGGCGGCCGAGATATTGGCTTTCAAAGGTGTCAAATTTACTATGGAGAATTTCTACAAAAAATTTGTACTGAAAATCATCTTTTTCGTAGAAAATCGTAATTTTTTTGTACCATCGATGGAGGCTAAGCGCCGAAATGAGTACTTGGCTGGGAATGGCGTCACCACGCCGAGGTACTGTAGCATTCCAGTTGGCCATCGACTCATCAAAGTTTGAAAATCACGCACTTTAATAGAAAATTTTCACTCAAAATAGGACTTTTCATACAAAAATGCATTTCTTTAGTACCACCGACGGAGGCCAAAGGCCGAAACTACTACTCGGCTGGGAGCGGCTACTTAGTGCCGAGGTGCTGTGGCATTCCAGTTGGCCATCGACTCATTAAATTTTGAAAATCACGCACTATAATAGAAAAATTTCACCCGAAATAGTTATTTTCATACAAAAATGCATTTCTTTAGTACCACCGACGGAGGCCAAAGGCCAAAACTACTACTCGGCTGAAAGCGGCTTCTTAGTGCCGAGGTGCTGTGGCATTCCAGTTGGCCATCGACTCATCAAAGTTTGAAAATCACCCACTTTAATAGAAAATTTTCACCCGAAATAGGATTTTTCATACAAAAATGCATTTCTTTAGTACCACCGGTGGAGGCCAAAGGCCAAAAAAATTGCTCATCTGTGAATGGCATCGTGTCACGTAGATATTCAGGTCCCTGAGAAAAATCAAACATTTTGAAATTTCTAATTGCCGGCCGAGTTATTGACGATTGATGAAGGCAAACTTTGTATGAACATTTTGTACTGAAAATCGATTTCCTATAGAAGCCCTCCGCAAGTACTGCCTGCCGCAAATACCTACCGGGTGAACGACCCGAGTCATTATATATATATAAAGCTGCAATCCGGTATACTCACTGATCTATTCATCCATACGTTTTCTCCGAAACGGTAAGATTTGGACGAAAATGATGTATGAGAAAGTTGTAGGAAATGTATGAATTACAGCCATCCTATGAAGCCGATTTTTGAATTTCGAACGCGTTCCACTACGCGAAGGTGCTAACTCTGTAGTTTACCGGCCGATTTGGATGAAATTTTGATAGAATGGTGATATAGTGATCCGATTGAAAAAAAAATTTTGGTTGTTCGAAATTCAAAATGGCGGCGCAGATATAGCCGACCGAAAAATCGACCTTTGCGCAAAAAAGTCGGCAGCCAACTGGGCATATGCTGGAGATATGCCGTAAACGGCATCGCGTTGCCAAAGGACCCAGGTATATGAGAAAAATCCGACATCTTGGAATTTCAAGATGGCGGCCGAGATATTGATGATTGAAAATGACAAATTTTTGTATGGAGATTTAGTACTAAAATTGACTTTTCAACAGAGAAATGGGACAAACTTGCGAGGCCGGAGGCCGAGCTCCGCGAAGCGGGCACAAAAAGTTCTGCCGCGGCGAGGCCGAAGGCCGAGCTCCGTTTAGGCCGAGGCCGAAGGCCGAGACGATTCAAGTTATAGCGCACAAGTACCAGCGCAAAAGCAAAAAGGGACAAACTTGCGAGGCCGGAGGCCGAGCTCCGCGGAGCGGGCACGAGGAACTCCGCCGCGGCGAGGCCGAAGGCCGAGCTCCGTTTAGGCCGAGGCCGAAGGCCGAGACCATTCAGGTTACGGCGCACAAGTACCAGCGCAAAAGCAAAATGGGACAAACTTGCGAGGCCGGAGGCCGAGCTCCGCGAAGCGGGCACGAGGAACCCCGCCGCGGCGAGGCCGAAGGCCGAGCTCCGTCCAGGCCGAGGCCGAAGGCCGAGACCGTTCAATTTACGGTGCATAAGTACCAGCGCAAGAGCAAAGAGGGACAAACTTGCGAGGCCGGAGGCCGAGCTCCGCGGAGCGGGCACGAGGAACCCCGCCGCGGCGAGGCCGAAGGCCGAGCTCCGTCCAGGCCGAGGCCGAAGGCCGAGACCATACATGTTCCCATGCAACAATTCACTACAATAAGTGTCTAGCGAGGCCTTAGGCCGAGCGCCGCGGAGAGCGGAGCTCGGAGCGGCTGGGGGTTGGCGCGCGTAAGCGCGCAGGGGGCTCGCCCCCTAGTTATATATATATAAAGCTACAATGCGATATACTCACTGATCTAACATAATACGTTTTCTCGGAAATGGCACGATTTGGATGAAAATGATGTATGACAAAGTTGTAGGGAATGTACGATATACGGCCATCCTATGGAGCCGATTTTTGAATTTCGAACGCGTTCCACTACGCGAGGGTGCTAACTCTGTCGTTTACCGACCGATTTGGATGAAATTTTCACCCGGCCTTTTCTTCGACACGCCATTTTCGGTTCCGCCGACGGTCGTTCCAAATTCAAAATACCACCGGAGCTATAGCCCTCCGAAAATCGGCCTTTTTTCGACCTCTACGCAAAAAAGTCGGCAGCCAACTGGGCGCATGCCAGGGACCAGCGGTAAACGGCATCGTGTCGTCAAAGGACCCAGGTATGTGAGAAAAATCCGACATTCTGACATTTCAAGATGGCGGCCGAGATATTGGCTTTCAAAGGTGTCAAATTTACTATGGAGAATTTCTACAAAAAATTTGTACTGAAAATCATCTTTTTCGTAGAAAGTCGTAATTTTTTTGTACTATCGATGGAGGCTAAGCGCCGAAATGAGTACTTGGCTGGGAATGGCGTCACCACGCCGAGGTACTGTAGCATTCCAGTTGGCCATCGACTCATCAAAGTTTGAAAATCACGCACTATAATAGAAAAATTTCACCCGAAATAGTTATTTTCATACAAAAATGCATTTCTTTAGTACCACCGACGGAGGCCAAAGGCCGAAACTACTACTCGGCTGGGAGCGGCTACTCAGTGCCGAGGTGCTGTAGCATTCCAGTTGGCCATCGACCCATTAAAGTTTGAAAATCACCCACTTTAATAGAAAAAATTCACCCGAAATAGTTATTTTCATACAAAAATGCATTTCTTTAGTACCACCGACGGAGGCCAAAGGCCGAAACTACTACTCGGCTGGGAGCGGCTACTCAGTGCCGAGGTGCTGTGGCATTCCAGTTGGCCATCGACTCATTAAAGTTTGAAAATCACGCACTTTAATAGAAAATTTTCACCCGAAATAGGATTTTTCATACAAAAATGCATTTCTTTAGTACCACCGACGGAGGCCAAAGGTCAAAAAAATTACTCATCTGTGAATGGCATCGTGTCACGTAGATATTCAGGTCCCTGAGAAAAATCAAACATTTTGAAATTTCTAATTGCCGGCCGAGTTATTGACGATTGATGAAGGCCAACTTTGTATGAACATTTTGTAATGAAAATCGATTTCCTCATAGAAGCCCTCCGCAAGTACTGCCTGCCGCAAATACCTACCGGGTGAACGACCCGAGTCATTATATATATATAAAGCTACAATGCGATATACTCACTGATCTAACATAATACGTTTTCTCGGAAATGGCACGATTTGGATGAAAATGATGTATGACAAAGTTGTAGGGAATGTACGATATACGGCCATCCTATGGAGCCGATTTTTGAATTTCGAACGCGTTCCACTACGCGAGGGTGCTAACTCTGTCGTTTACCGACCGATTTGGATGAAATTTTCACCCGGCCTTTTCTTCGACACGCCATTTTCGGTTCCGCCGACGGTCGTTCCAAATTCAAAATACCACCGGAGCTATAGCCCTCCGAAAATCGGCCTTTTTTCGACCTCTACGCAAAAAAGTCGGCAGCCAACTGGGCGCATGCCAGGGACCAGCGGTAAACGGCATCGTGTCGTCAAAGGACCCAGGTATGTGAGAAAAATCCGACATTCTGACATTTCAAGATGGCGGCCGAGATATTGGCTTTCAAAGGTGTCAAATTTACTATGGAGAATTTCTACAAAAAATTTGTACTGAAAATCATCTTTTTCGTAGAAAGTCGTAATTTTTTTGTACTATCGATGGAGGCTAAGCGCCGAAATGAGTACTTGGCTGGGAATGGCGTCACCACGCCGAGGTACTGTAGCATTCCAGTTGGCCATCGACTCATCAAAGTTTGAAAATCACGCACTATAATAGAAAAATTTCACCCGAAATAGTTATTTTCATACAAAAATGCATTTCTTTAGTACCACCGACGGAGGCCAAAGGCCGAAACTACTACTCGGCTGGGAGCGGCTACTCAGTGCCGAGGTGCTGTAGCATTCCAGTTGGCCATCGACCCATTAAAGTTTGAAAATCACCCACTTTAATAGAAAAAATTCACCCGAAATAGTTATTTTCATACAAAAATGCATTTCTTTAGTACCACCGACGGAGGCCAAAGGCCGAAACTACTACTCGGCTGGGAGCGGCTACTCAGTGCCGAGGTGCTGTGGCATTCCAGTTGGCCATCGACTCATTAAAGTTTGAAAATCACGCACTTTAATAGAAAATTTTCACCCGAAATAGGATTTTTCATACAAAAATGCATTTCTTTAGTACCACCGACGGAGGCCAAAGGTCAAAAAAATTACTCATCTGTGAATGGCATCGTGTCACGTAGATATTCAGGTCCCTGAGAAAAATCAAACATTTTGAAATTTCTAATTGCCGGCCGAGTTATTGACGATTGATGAAGGCCAACTTTGTATGAACATTTTGTAATGAAAATCGATTTCCTCATAGAAGCCCTCCGCAAGTACTGCCTGCCGCAAATACCTACCGGGTGAACGACCCGAGTCATTATATATATATAAAGCTACAATGCGATATACTCACTGATCTAACATAATACGTTTTCTCGGAAATGGCACGATTTGGATGAAAATGATGTATGACAAAGTTGTAGGGAATGTACGATATACGGCCATCCTATGGAGCCGATTTTTGAATTTCGAACGCGTTCCACTACGCGAGGGTGCTAACTCTGTCGTTTACCGACCGATTTGGATGAAATTTTCACCCGGCCTTTTCTTCGACACGCCATTTTCGGTTCCGCCGACGGTCGTTCCAAATTCAAAATACCACCGGAGCTATAGCCCTCCGAAAATCGGCCTTTTTTCGACCTCTACGCAAAAAAGTCGGCAGCCAACTGGGCGCATGCCAGGGACCAGCGGTAAACGGCATCGTGTCGTCAAAGGACCCAGGTATGTGAGAAAAATCCGACATTCTGACATTTCAAGATGGCGGCCGAGATATTGGCTTTCAAAGGTGTCAAATTTACTATGGAGAATTTCTACAAAAAATTTGTACTGAAAATCATCTTTTTCGTAGAAAGTCGTAATTTTTTTGTACTATCGATGGAGGCTAAGCGCCGAAATGAGTACTTGGCTGGGAATGGCGTCACCACGCCGAGGTACTGTAGCATTCCAGTTGGCCATCGACTCATCAAAGTTTGAAAATCACGCACTATAATAGAAAAATTTCACCCGAAATAGTTATTTTCATACAAAAATGCATTTCTTTAGTACCACCGACGGAGGCCAAAGGCCGAAACTACTACTCGGCTGGGAGCGGCTACTCAGTGCCGAGGTGCTGTAGCATTCCAGTTGGCCATCGACCCATTAAAGTTTGAAAATCACCCACTTTAATAGAAAAAATTCACCCGAAATAGTTATTTTCATACAAAAATGCATTTCTTTAGTACCACCGACGGAGGCCAAAGGCCGAAACTACTACTCGGCTGGGAGCGGCTACTCAGTGCCGAGGTGCTGTGGCATTCCAGTTGGCCATCGACTCATTAAAGTTTGAAAATCACGCACTTTAATAGAAAATTTTCACCCGAAATAGGATTTTTCATACAAAAATGCATTTCTTTAGTACCACCGACGGAGGCCAAAGGTCAAAAAAATTACTCATCTGTGAATGGCATCGTGTCACGTAGATATTCAGGTCCCTGAGAAAAATCAAACATTTTGAAATTTCTAATTGCCGGCCGAGTTATTGACGATTGATGAAGGCCAACTTTGTATGAACATTTTGTAATGAAAATCGATTTCCTCATAGAAGCCCTCCGCAAGTACTGCCTGCCGCAAATACCTACCGGGTGAACGACCCGAGTCATTATATATATATAAAGCTACAATGCGATATACTCACTGATCTAACATAATACGTTTTCTCGGAAATGGCACGATTTGGATGAAAATGATGTATGACAAAGTTGTAGGGAATGTACGATATACGGCCATCCTATGGAGCCGATTTTTGAATTTCGAACGCGTTCCACTACGCGAGGGTGCTAACTCTGTCGTTTACCGACCGATTTGGATGAAATTTTCACCCGGCCTTTTCTTCGACACGCCATTTTCGGTTATAATTCTAAGTCTCGTTTTTTCCGGCTCGAAGGACCAACTTCAAAAAAAATTATTAACTCAAACTTTAATGCGGCCAATATAATTAATTGCTGAAATGTTTAAAAAACCGATTTTTAATGCTCTATTTAAATGTTCAAGTGACTTTTTGAGTGGTTGAAAACAATTTGCAATAATGAAACAATTCACGGAACGCAGCAGAATAATTAGTATTGACTGTTAAGGCCCCAGTACACAATGGCCCATGCTGGCCCACTCTTGTCATGGCCATTGTGTACAGGGCAATGGTGTGTAGTGGCGGACACTAATTTGTCTATCGTGGCGTGCAATCGGGAAGTTGTCGGTTTTTTGGGCACACTTCAAAGGAATCTTGGCCTAGCGTGGCCCATCCGTGTTTACACAGCGTCCTATCGTTTAGTTAGTCACTGATCGCTGCGCTTACCGGGATGATCATTGGTCATAGAATACTTTTTTGTTGCTATGTTTTTTGTAAAAATACTTGAGTTTTAAATAGCCCAAAATATCCGTATGCCACAATGAAGATAAATCAATACATCTTCAAGTTTATTGATTTATCCGAGCCCGTAATTTTGCACCTTTTGCGTAGGTTTTTAATAACTTTGGTGTATGTACGAGTACATACTTCTGTAACACTTGTAAATAAATAAAATAAATTTCTGGCCATTGTGTACTGGGGCCTTTACTGGAGTTGTTGACAAGTATTTTTTAGTTTTAGCCGACTTTTAAAAAGAAGGAAGTTCTCAGTTCGATATTGTCTTTTTGTTTTTGTCGTAATTTTTTTTTTTTTTATATGATTTTAATGTTTACTAGAAGAGATGTGGTCTACAGGTGGCCCCATAATCACCAATTCAGGGTCTGATGGTGGGTTTGAAGAAATCGAGGGAACTCTTTTCTGGTTGAGAGCCTGAAGTGATTTGTTTATTTGATATAGTGACGTTCATTTGCTTTCGGAGTACACAATTTTGCGGAGCCGTAATGATAGTCATAAAACATTAAAAAAAAATATTTTTAACGAATAAAAATCTGATTGTAGTTGAGAATGTTTTTTGTTTTTATAGTTTTCAAGTCGGTTTCAATTTTTAAAGACAAATATTTTTTCTATATCCGTATCCGTTTTGACGGGATCGAATAGCAGCAGTGTTGCCAATTTTTGTACTCCAATTATTCGTCTTGAAATAATTTATTATTTTTGTTCAAGACAAAGCTGTATTTATTGTGGTACTAACCTTATTTAAAGTTACAGACGACAGCTGATCAATCTTAGCGAAACCTATTGAGAGGCTCAAAATTTCACCCATGCCGGGATTCGAACCCGCAACACTTAGCACGGGTTAGTGCATTAAAAATAGTATAATCATGTGGGTACAGTGATATCGTTCCGATGTAAAACCTTTCTGCCAAGTAGGTAGTCGGGGCTGTAAGTGATGCAATTTGCTTAAGCCAGATGTCGCTGCCTGTACGTAATACAGAGAATAGTGTAAAGAGGTTCGAAATTTCACTGATGACGGTAAGTCGCCCATTGGCTCAATTGGTAGAGCGCTGGCACGGATAGCCAGAGGTTGCGGGTTCGAATCCCGGCATGGGTGAAATGTTTAGCCTCTCAATAGGTTTTTAAATTTGTCCTTAGCACGGGTTAGTGCATTAAAAATAGTATAAGCATTGATAGTGGACAAATCAAATGTAAAATGTTTTTTAAATAAATTATCTTTATCTTATCTTATCTAAATCTAATCAGAGTCAAATTGGTAAAGTTTAAAGTTCACCGTCTCATAAATAACAAATAGGTGCTAGCTATTTGTTCTGACCAATGGAATGATTTCTTTTCAGAAGTTGTCAGTAATTTCAGTTTTTTATCTATCTATGCACATAATGCTTTATATCAAATTACAAATTTAATTGTATACCTATATTCAATATTAAATACAATTTTTTATTATGATGAGACCTTAAGTTTTGCAATGTTGCCTTTATTATTACTATTTACTTATTCTATGAACATGATCTTTATTAACATACATTGATTAATAAATAAATATCATGTCACATTAACAATGGTTGAATAGGTAGGTTTATAATTTGTCCTGGCCTTTTAATGGCGAACATACGAGTACTAGACTATACCCCAATAAAAGTAAGCCACTTTGTAGTACTCATTTTCATTTTATCTGTAGGCGTGCCATAAATGAATAAACACTAAATAAATACCTTTGATGTGTAAGTGTATATAATTATATTATGACTTACACATGATTCTAATTGGTTAAGAATGATAACACTTTCACGCTATAAAACAAAATATTAAGTAATAAAAATCTGTTTCAATCACCATACTGGTGAGATTTGATTAGGTGTTATTAACTTTTTCTTTTACGGAACCTATATTATGTCCCACTGCAGGGCACAGGCCTTCTTTCAGGAAGAGAGAACACTATGAGCTTAATTACCACGCGTAAGCACCGCGGATTCGAATCCCGGCATGTACCAATGACTTTGTTTTCTAAGTTATGTTCATTTGTAAATTCATTTGTAAGACCGATAATACTAAATGTCTACAGCGCATGCTTTAGCTAAGTTGTGAAGTAAGCACGAGACACGAAGGATCCTGCCGCGGCGAGGCCGAAGGCCGAGCTCCGTCCAGGCCGAGGCCGAAGGCCGAGACCATACATGTTCCCACGCAACAATTCACTACAATAAGTGTCTAGCGAGGCCCTAGGCCGAGCGCCGCGGAGAGCGCAGCTCGGAGCGGCTGGGGGTTGGCGCGCGTAAGCGCGCAGGGGGCTCGCCCCCTAGTCTAATATATAAACGTCTCGTCTCACAGGGATTGTTATCGAACTCCTCCGAAAGGGCTGCAACAATTTTTATGAAATTTGTATAGTAGGTCTACTATACATTTGCTGTGTGGTTTCGGCCTAGAGAATAGCACCAACCCAATCCTTCCCGCGGGTGTCGTAAAAGGCGAACAAACACAAACTAAGGGACACAAACCGGGGGGTGGGCAGCAGCGCCCCCTGCAGTACAATTCCACCGAACTGCGATCCCCAACCCGCATGCCCAGCATGGGGATTATGGGCATGACCCCCTATGATAGCACAATAAGGGCTATGCCCAGCAGTGGACTATTATAGCCTGACGATGATAGTAGGTCTGGCAAATCGGTCGCAGCCTAATTAATGTGGCACAACAAGCTGTTAGCCAGTTATTTTATATCAATGTACAATTGTTAGAATGTGTGAGACGGACAACAATTCATGTTTTTCCCATTGGTGGCGCAAGTGTTGCTTCATTGAGCCCCTGAACAGAAATATAACCCACTAGGTTAAATTCCTGTGGTCTTTGTAGGTCAATCGATAATATTCACGCACAATTCTGAGGCACACATCGTTTTTAGGAATTTTACCACGCATACATACATAGATAACCTCATGCCTGTATACCAGAGGGGTAGGCAGAGACCAGGGACTGCCATTTGCCACGATCCTGATCACCTTCGCTTCATCAACGAATTTTACCCTTCTAATATAACACAATTGTTCAAGTTAAAAACCATTTCTTAAAGTTCTATCTAGCTTCATACAGCTTAAGGATGAAAATATTTTGTAACGTTGAATAGTTGTCTAGATCCACTTCCTAATACAGAAGTTGTTACTTACCTATAGTTGTCAATGAAATAGACAGAAATAATTGTTGTAACTATTTATACTCTGTATCAAGTAAACCATCCCTTCTTGTAAACAAGTTTAGTTTAGTCTAGTGGTATATTCGGATATATTATGTCATAGAACATTTTCACCTGATCATTTATACTTTGAATAAATTTTAATACAGTGCTCGACAGATTATCATCTTTATCAGGCTATATTAGTTTATCCTGGACATAGCCCTCCCCTAATGAGCGCCATAGCGCCCTCTCTTCATCTTGCCGCATCCAGCATCTGCCTGCATGTAATTCGACGCGACAGAAAACTTGATCAAAAATCCGCTTAGTCAAGATAACTTTGCGAAGAAAATGTAATACGGAATAGGAAACAATTATTCGTAACAATTTTTTTAAATTTAACTAAGCTAAATTCCAAAGAATTGTAAGTCACATTCGATAACATAAGAATATTCTTTACTGTATACCTACCAGACATACCGCGGTCCCCGACGGTAAAACTTAAATTTGTTCAAGTTATTTGTCGGATATTATAAAAAACAATTACTTTGATACAGGTTAAAGGCCAATACATCAGAGAAGGGTATTCATTAAAAAGGTACCGACTAACAAAAACCTTGCATCTACGTAATGAGATAATTTATACAGCGTATAGTCGCACCTTTCCTCACACTCAGTGCCTGGGACATTGCTTAAGATGGAGTAGGCTTGCCCATAAGATGGAGGAGGCTGATTGCTTAGTCAGCCTAGCCCATAAGTATTTACGTGCTGAGTCAACCCATCAAGCACCATCCATCAAAAATCATAACAGATTTCTGCAAAAATGAACATCATATCATAAGGCTCAAAGATATTAACGAGCCTGCATTATTAACTTTAAGATGAAGGATCTAGGACTTTAATTGTTTTTCGCTAAAAACACAGTTTTTCTTAGACGTATTTTATATGCCCGCGGGTGTCGTAAAAGGCGAGTAAGGGATACAAACGGGGGGTGGGCAGCAGCGCCTCCTGCAATACAATTCCACCAAACTGCGATCCCCAACCCGCATGCCCAGCGTGGGGATTATGGGCATTACTCCCCAATGATGGCACAACTTTGCGCGTTAGGGGAGGGGAGGGCTATGTCCAGCAGTGGACTAATATAGCCTGAAGAAGAAGAAGAAGACGATTTTATATTTTATAAGAGGAAAGCCTGGTTCTATTCCAACTGGAGTATTCCAACAAAGATCCTCTTCATGCGTAAAAGACTTATGTCATGGTATGTACATAACTAGGGGTAAATATAAATATTTCACACATCACTTACGATTTATTTACATCTATGGTATTTTTTTCTGGCAGAGAGTATAGCCATAAACGCTATGACGTCACTGCCCAGGTCATAATAATCAGCCATGATTACTTGTCGAGGTGTTTTTATCACAAAATGCAATTTAAATACTTACAAAACGTCACTACAAATAAAGCAGCATTTTCACGACCATTGCGCGCTCGGGCCGAGTGACCAATTTCAGGTACTAGCTAGGAAGAATAGAATGGAATGGAATGTAATAGAAAACGTTTATTACCAAGACACTCAATAATTAATAAAAATAGTATTAACAGATTCAAAAATTTTCTAGACTGCGTCAAACCATTTTAGTAAAAGGAGCGAGTATATTCTTTTTAATGCTCTAACCCGTGCTAAGGACAGTTTTAAAAACCTATTTAGGGGCTAAGAATTCACCCATACCGGGACTCGATCACCCGGCCACTGGCTAACCGTGCCAAATTAGCCTAAGTAGCTCAGTTGGGAGAGCGCTGGCACGGTTAGCCAGAGGTCGCGGGTACGAGTCCTGGCATGGATGTAACTTTTAGCCTCTAAATAGGTTTTTAAAAAAGGTGAGAGCTCAGCTAATAATGTCGGTTACCACTAAGTAGTGACTAACGCTGGTTTTTAGCACTCCCCGCTCTACGGTTGTAATTTAGAGCAGAAGTTAAGGCAGGTAGAGGTTAACACGACACAATATTAAGTCATAAAATAAACAATTAAAATGTAAGTATTAAACACAATTCTTTTTAATGCGTTTTTTTGGTAGCTACTCGTATCGTAGTCATAGGCTATAGTCCACCGTCATGGTTTTTTAATGTATTATCAGCCAGATTTGCGGTGCACCACTTTTGAAAGGCAAACGGCATCTGGTGTACCGCCCTATTAAAAGAATGTTTTGGATGGATATTTTCCCAACTTTAGTGTTTCGTAACTGGTTCTTTTATCAGTTTTTCAAATATTTTTTTAAAGTAGGGGTAAGAAAATAAGAAAATAACAAATTTATCGCAATTTACAAACAGAAACGGAACGCCATGTTTTAAATCTTTCAAGCAAAAAAAAACAACTGTCATGTGAAAGTGAAAATCAGTTGGGTATTTCACAGATTAAAATGAATTTCAAGCCCGCTCTACATTCTCGCGCGAGAAGACGCGAGAACGATATACATCGCGTTTATGTAGCAAATAGCTGTATGATTATCCTAGGAGCTATGCGCCAATGTACACTGTCAGAAAACGTCAAGTGGGCGACAGTGCGCTCGAAAGTTTATTGAAATTCCTGTGTTAAACATCCTCTGATTAATCAAAACATACGGCAAAGTTTTTGTGAAGTGGTGAAGTGAAAGCGCTAGAGTTATCTCAGTGTAATCCAAGCTATTTAGTGAGATATAGTGCAAAACATTTTACCGCGTCCAAAACTCTTTGCAAAACTACCCTCAACTTCGAAAAATACTAACTGTCATCACAGATTAAATAGCAAAAAGACCCCGCGTTGCAAAATCATTTTCTAGTTCTGTTACAATGTCATCTGCGGTGACTTAAGTAGTGTTGCCACATCAAACAAAAACTACAAAATGGTAGATTCCACCCCTACCTCTCCGCACATACCCGGCCTCCATCATGATAGCAGCAATGCCAATTCTGCCTTTGAGCCTGAACACAGGGAAAGCCCACAAAGCAAGGAACCTCAGCCAAAATTGATCCAACAGGTCTTTCACAGAGGGTTATTCAATGCTAAACGTCCAACTACTAAACAAACTGAACAAATAGCGTCAACTTCAAATTCTTGGCAACATGATCGAGTTCCTACACCAAAACGTAAAAGGATAGAGCCCAGTCCAGTCAAACCAGGCACCAATGAGCAAGCAAGTACTAAGCACACATACGCAGTGCCGGTATCAAACAGTTTTGAGCAACTAATCAACGACGAGGTGGAAAAACCACCTGACCAGACTAAAGCCAAGGGGCAATTCACGCCGAAACCCGAACCGATCTTCGTCACAGGAGTACAAAACCTATCAAAACTTAAGGAGATACTTCAAAGCATAGTTCCGGACTTAAACAAGTACAAGCTGACCACTCTACGATCAGGCCACATTGTAAAAGTTATTCCATCCGATGTCGAAACATACAAACTTATAAGAGAAAACTTTGTTGCATCAAACATAAACCATTATACCTATCAACTGAAGCATGAACGAGCCTTCAGAGTCGTAATCCGAGGACTGCACGCATCAGAAGATATAGATATGATAAAGGAAGAACTGGAACTACTCGGGCACATGGTGAGAAGTATCACATGTGCTCTCCATAGGGAAACCAAAGCTCCTCTGCCACTTTATTATGTCAACCTCGAGCCTAATATAAACAATAAAGAAGTCTACAATGTTAAACATCTAAACAACACCATTGTATCTATTGAAGCTCCTTACAAAAAGAAGGAGGCAATCCAATGCAAAAGGTGTCAACGATTTGGCCAGTCCAAAAACCTCTGTCATCGTACACACAGATGTGTAAAATGTGGTAACGACCACCCAACCCAGGAGTGCTTGAAACCATCTGACACTCCTGCAACTTGCGCCAACTGCCAAGGTACGCACCCAGCTAATTACAAAGGATGCAGCAAATATAAAGAATACAGGGACCACATCTTTAACAAAACTAAACCAAAAACTAAACAAGGACGTACAAATGAGCCCACCCTCAATCGACCACCATACAACAACCATCACATGCAGCAACAGACCAGTGGGCAGCTCTGGCCCACCTTGCCAACCGCACCAATAACACAAGTGGAGAAGAGCAGGGATGGAAAAAATCATTACCCCAATGCGACTCAATAAGAAGCAATAACAATCAAAACAGTCATAGCTTACCTCAAACTTATGCTGATGTAGCCAATTCCAGGGACAAAGACCAGGCGTCAAATTACACCAACAACTCTAACAACAATATGATGCAGCTCCTCGATATGATGTTCACTAGATTTGAGCAAACCCTAGAAAGGATGCTAGACAAAGTGATGGATCGCATGATCGATCTGGTCAGAGTAACTGCCCAGAAGCAGAAATGAATCTATTCCTGAGGGTAGCCGCATGGAATGCCAACGGCTTGTCTAACAGAAGACAAGACTTAGAATTATTTATCAAAGAATACAAACTAGACATAGTTCTTATCTCAGAAACAAGACTAACCAATCGTAGTATAGTTAGAATCCCAGGATTCTCGGCTTATCTCACTAACCATCCATCTGGTATTACCCATGGCGGCACAGCAGTCATTATTAACACAAAATATAAACATTTTGAGATGGAAAAATTTGAAAAAGAATATCTTCAAGCATCCACCATTTCGGTACACACCAGCCAAGGCCCTATAGTCCTTTCAGCAACATACTGTCCTCCGAAACACAAAATTAGCTCAGATATGTTCAATGAATACTTCACAACGCTGGGGCCAAGATATGCCACAGGGGGAGACTGGAATGCAAAACACACATTCTGGGGCTCCAGACTCATCCTTCCGCGTGGTAGACAGCTGCATGCATCAATAATAAAACAAAATGCTAATTCTTTATCAGCCGGCAAACCAACATACTGGCCAACAGATCCAAACAAAGTTCCTGACCTGCTGGATTTCTTCGTCACCAAAGGTCTCTCTCCACATCACTTAAATATAGAATCTCTATCCGACCTATCATCAGATCATTCGCCTATCCTGCTAACCATAAATACTGATATAATCGTAAAAGAACCCAAACCATCTCTGACCAACAGGAATACAGATTGGGATAAGTTTACAGAATACTTAGAAACAAATCTAAAACTAAATATTAGACTCAAAAATCAGGACGACATAGATACTGCAGTTGAAATACTCAATAGCTCCATAATCACTGCAGCTAGTATAGCTACGCCAGCACTAGACAAAAACTTCAGGCAGACAAACATGTACTCACAACTTGTAAGGAACAAAATTCACGAAAGGAGAAACCTGCGGAAAAAGTGGCATTCTACAAGACACCCAGAAGATAAACGAGCTCTTAACAGAGCATCGCGTCACCTCACGTCGCTAATAGCTAAACTAAATAGTGATTCAACCCAGAAATATCTTGCAGACTTAAGACCTGAAAATAACGGAAAACATTCTTTGTGGAAAGCTACTACTATGTTAAAGCAACCCATAGAACCAATACCACCATTAAGAAAACAAGATAAAAGCTGGGCGAGAAGTTCAAGAGAAAAAGCTGAACTATTTGCCGATCACCTATCTGAAGTCTTCAAACCCTATCCAGCTAGTGACGAAGAAGCAGCGGCTCACTCGGAAAAGATAGAGGATGCAATGTTTAACCCCTACCAATTGTCTTTACCAATCAAACACGCAACACCAGCTGAAGTTAGGAAAATAATAAGTCTTATGAATTTGAAAAAAGCCCCAGGATACGATCTCATTAGCCCAATCATCATGAAAAAACTTCCCAGAAAAGCAATAGTTCTCTTTACAAGTATAGTGAATGCCATACTAAGAACAGGGAAATACCCATGCCAGTGGAAAGTGGCACAAATAATTCTTATAGCAAAAGAGGGTAAACCTGAGCATGAGGTGACTTCATACAGACCTATAAGCCTACTGCCAGTTGCCGCAAAGGTATTCGAAAAAAATCTTCTCTTCAGACTGAGGCCTTGTCTTGATCACATAATTCCCCAACACCAATTCGGATTCCGCGAAAACCACTCAACAACGGAACAAGTTCACAGACTGGTAAACCATATATCAAGGTCATTGGAGAAAAAGGAGTACTGCTCAGCTGCTTTCCTAGACATAACCCAAGCCTTCGATAAGGTATGGCACCTTGGTCTCAAATTTAAGCTAAGAAACCTTTTGCCTCACTCTATCTATTCTGTATTGGACTCCTACTTGACTGACAGATGCTTTGAAGTAAAATACGATGAAGAAATTTCAGCACTTCAAGAAATACAATCAGGAATCCCGCAAGGAAGTGTCCTCGGTCCTGTGCTCTACTTACTCTACACAGCTGATTTACCATCTAACCACAAAGTCACAACTGGAACCTTCGCGGACGACACCGTATATCTAGCAAGCCATCAAGACCCCGCTACCGCATCACAAGACTTGCAGGAAGCACTAAACCTTATGGAGAACTGGTGCAATTTATGGCGTATTAGGACAAATGAGACGAAATCGGTACAAGTTACTTTTACCCTCAGAAAGGGAGTGTGCCCTCCAGTTCGTCTTAATGGTTAGGAAATTCCTCAAGCCAACGAAGCCCGTTATCTGGGAATCCACCTTGATAGGCGCTTGACATGGAAAAAACACATATCAATGAAACGAAAACAGTTAGACCTTAAGGTTCGTTCAATGTATTGGCTTGTAGGTCCCAAGTCCAAATTATCAAGAGAATGTAAGATAACATTATATAAATCAATCTTGAAGCCCATCTGGACCTATGGCATTCAGCTATGGGGAACCGCTTGCAGATCAAGCATAGATATAATTGAACGATTCCAGACGAAAACAATACGGTCAATGATGAATATCCCTCAGTACATCAGCAACAAACTCATATATCAAGACATAAAAATTCCCACCGTCATGGAGGAGATCCGGCACTATAGTATTAATTATCAAGATCGGCTTAGTCGTCATCCAAACGAATTGGATTCGGACCTATTGACAAAAGACAGCACTTGCTACGCTAGACTAAAGAGGCACAATATTATTAATCTGCCAGACAGACACTAAATTCGGCTGTAAAGGCAACCTAGGAGGATGGAGGCCGCTGGACCTCACTCTGCACCAACCACAAACTACAGAAGAGCCGTAGAAGCCCAAACAATTTGCTTATTGTAGTTTGAAAACTACAGATCGCAAAAGCGCACCAAATAAATATCAGTGAAAAAAAAAAAAAAAATGTACACTGTTCTCACGTGTTCTCGCACGAGAGTGTGAAGGGGACATCACAATTGCAAAAACGTAAAACTACTAGCTGTTTTATGTCTTGTACCGTGTGCTCTTTAAAACATTGGCTTAACGATACTACATATTTACCCAACGTCGCTAAGTTAAGCTTCAAATAAAGCAGGCGCGTTCATATGTAGGTGAACATTTCATGTGTAGGTATTTATCTCTAACAGTTAAACAAAAGGGGGTCGTAACATAACCTCCAAACTTCTTAAAAAAAAACTTTACTCATGACTCCCAACTTTATAAAAAAAAGAAAATGAATGCTATAAATTCTTATACAACGATCTATTAAATGTAAATATTTCATGTTTCAACACGACATTTTGTAGGTGTACTAGACTTCCACTGAAGTCTGCCATTCACCTTTTTCGCTTGCATCTGATCTTAGCTCTGCTGGTCCCACACCCTGGGCTTTATTTATTTTTTAGTGACCTCCAAAAGCCATTTATTTATAAGCGAACACTGGTCGCGTGCATCTGGGGGTTGCAGCGTGAAATAAACCTTAAGGTGATCTACAGCAATCCTAGCTGATGGCATGTTCAACTATAATTCTTTACCACGTTGTCTGATTTTATCCATTATTTTTGTGTTAGTAAAGGTCAAGATCTCTTAAAAAGATTCACAGTATCAGGCTGCTCTATTCAGAGCATGTTTACTTGAAATAGTTTTTTATTGGCACCTGTCAAAAAAATATCGTGAGAAAACATGCTTACATACATCAGCACATGAAATTGCTAATCCGCGGTGGGCGCGCGCTCTCTGAGAGAAAACCTATGCCCTATAGTGAGACATACGGGTTTATTTGTTTTAAATACTTATTATTTATGATACATCTTCTAGATAAATGAGTAGTATAATCATTACTCACTGAGGATTTTCGGCGAACCATCTCGCGTTTTCAAGGTAAAAAGTAAAGGGTTTGGAGCAGCAATGTAACTGTTAACCGCACTTTGTCATTTAAGGAGGTGCCAAGAATCAAAATGACTAAACTTAAACTTGTTACTTTGTTTCGTTGTTAAGTTATTTAAGACAGTCGCTAATTGACGTGGGTATTTTTGGCGGGTTGCTTAAATTTTTTAAAGATAATAAGTGTACCAAATTTGAGACTATTTGTCGAAGTAAAACACGTTTCTTATTATAAAGGACATACAAGTAAGGCTATACCTCGCAGTGGAGTTCTTCTTGTATCGCTTCTTGCGATACAGGAAGAGACCCGTGCCCCAGCAGTGGGGACATACAAAATGTTGTCTTTTTATACAGGTTCGGAAGCATTCCAATCATCACCCGCCATATTTAGCTGCGGATATTAGAGTTCTCTGTCAAGTCAGTACTGATGAACGGATGCGAAACGTGGTTCATCCCGAAAGATGCAGCAGCTCGCCTATGTCCAATTTTTTTATTCTGTAAAGAAGTTTAAAAATAATTATAAAGATCAGCGCTTTAATTATGTAACTATTAACGTATACATCTGTGTGCGGAAGCGGAATGTTTACTTAGCTTTGACGTCTAGATAGAAGGCAGAATATGTATCTCACATAATCAATACCGCATTTCAGTGGATATCGGATAAGTAACAGTACATCGAGCCATATACGAAAAAGTCCCGTAGATATTTCGTTTTTGCACACAGATGTATATATAGAAGAAGAAGAAGAAGAAAATCATTTATTATAGCCACAGTACACACGCCACAGTAACAAAACAAACTTAAAACACATTACTAAATAACATATAAAAAAAAGAAAAGAAAACTAAAGGTCACGGCGTGTCACTGCCCCTATAAACGGCAACTGACTCAGCCTATGCTGATGGGCAAGCCTTCAGCGCAGATTTTCAGTCAGTGCCAGGAGGTGTTCCGCGAGCGTAACAGACTGCGGTGTGGTGCAATCATGGGAAATACTATACTGAATAGAATACTTATATGTAATAAAGAGTAATAGTTGTATAGAATAGAATATAGATAGCTAAGGCGCTGTCCAGCAAGTACCTAGTAGGTGTTTATAAATAAATTCTAACAATTTTCTGGCCTCGTACCATCTGAAACGTAGAAATGTGATAAATCAGAACCTCATTAGAGCAGAAATTTCCACACATCTCGTAGTACCGTACTAGTACCTCCCTTTATATGGCAACAAAATACTAAATGCTTCCAGCAATAAAGAGGTTCCTTACATACTTTTAAATAAGTTTAAATAACTTTTAATAAATAATACATACATACATACATACATACATACATACATACATACATACATACATACATACATACATACATACATACATACATACATACATACATACATACATACATACATACATACATACATACATACATACATACATACATACATACATACATACATACATACATACATACATACATACACTCACGCCTGTATCCTAGAGGGATAGGCAGAGATTAGGGACTGCCACTTGCCACGATCCTGACAGATCACCTTCGCTTCATCAACGTTCACAAGTTGTTGCATGCACGCACGCCGGTTCCGGGTACTTTCTTCCCCTTTGCTAATACATCCCCTATTTGGTCGATAAATGTCCGCCTAGAACGTCCCTGACGTAAATCAGCAAGTGGTAACTATTTCGTAATTTCGATGTGACTTAGTTTGAAAGAGAGGATCTTGACGTCAAGGAGTTTTTACAATGCTATTATTCAACTCGTTGTTAATCCGGTTAAGGAGGTAAAACGAGGTTTAAAAATAGAAAGACAATCCTGTGAGAAACCTGACTAGTGGAGACAATTAAGGCTCATCAACAATCTTATCAATTACAATTCGTATTAAAAAGTGACGCCAAGTTCGCAAATACATACTTTGGTTTGTTATGTTATCCAATATGCAGAGTTTTGAAGACAAAATACTTGATTTACAAAAGATTTAAGTACCCATAAATTATAAATATTCTAAAATATAAAAATTTTAAATCACTTTTAATAATTATTTTTTTCTAATTGTGCAATATATATATATATGTGTGTTCTCTGTTTATTTATCTGCAAATAATTTAATTAAATTTTATTTATTTTTATTTTAAGGATCTTTGAGAAAGTTTATGTTACTTCAGTATATTCTGATCACTCCTAAAACCCATGCTCTCTAGATACGCAGTGACGTTAACAGATTTGCCACTGGTGATATTTCTCTATATGTATGTAGGTATATGTAGCCATCAGGTATGTTATGAATATTGTGTGAAATTGCTATTTATAAATACAACTATATTATTCTTTCAATTATAACACTTCTCACCTCTTACTCTCATAAAAATTTTAATATGCTACTAAATACTCCTGTCTGGTGTCGGCCTAGAGAATAGCAGCAGCCCAATTCTTCCCGCGGGTGTCGTAAAAGGCGACTAAGGGACACAAAAACGGGGGGGTGGGCAGCAGCGCCCCTTGCAGTACAATTCCACCGAACTGCGATCCGCAACCCGCATGCCCAGCGTGGGGATTATGGGCATTACTCCCTATGATAGCACAACGTGGCGCTCTTTAGGGAAGGGCTATGTCCAGCAGTGGACTTGTATAGCCTGACGACGACGACGACGACGACTAAATACTTGTATAGTTACGTTATGGGGGAACGAAGACATTTATCTTTAAATAAATAGCAACAACATAAAATAGTTCACTTCTCACAATAAACTGGCCAGCTATAATTTTTTCGTCGTAAACCACAAAAAATTAGAAGCCTGCTTATTTGTAAACTTGGCAGGAGCACTGCTGTGCTCTCAGAATTAAAAGTCGGCATTACCTGTCCACCCAGTTATTTTCTGATTACAACCTCATATTGTAGTAAGCACGAACAGTTTGTCAGAAGTGAACTATTTATCTTGTTGCTATTTATATGGCGGCCTCGGTGGCGCAGCGGTTTGGCACGCTGCTGTAAAACCGAAGGTCTCGGGTTCGATCCCCGGCCGGGTCAACCTAGGAAACGAACTTTTCTAATTTGTCTCGGGTCTTGGATGTTATCTATGTATTTATTGTATTAAATCTATCGTCGAGTTAGCACCTATAACACAAGTCATTTAGTTGTACTTAGTATAGGGCTAACGAGATCTGTGTAAGATGTCCATGAATATTTAAAAAAAAAAAAAAAAAAAAAAAAATATATAGACATCTTCGTTGTTTCGTGTTTTGTAACAATGTTTATTTATAAAAAAAAAAAAACATATGTTTGTCTGTATAGTATTTTCTAAGGTTTATATGTTTGTCTACTATCTCCCTTGATAATGACAAAGTCAGATATTTCTATCTATATTGCATAGACGGTATTTAGTTAAATTAGTCACCTCGAAATAGCAAAACAAGTGCATGACCACAAGTCAATAAATTATTGATTATAGTTTTGAGGGATAAGTATAAATAAGGCTGACAGTAAAAGTCGACTAAAGGACACAAACCGGGGGGTGGGCAGCAGCGCCTCCTGCAGTACAATTCCACCGAACTGCGATCCCCAACCCGCATGCCCAGCGTGGGGATTATGGGCATTACCCCCTATGATAGCACAACGTGGCGCTCTTTAGGGGAGGGCTATGTCCAGCACTGGACTAGTACAGCCTGACGACGACGACGACGAAGGCTGACAAAATGAATTCATTTATATATTTATTGATAATAGACGCACCAACAGTACACAGATAAAAATCAATTAATTGCAACAAAACAAATAATTTCGGGCCTGATCTTTGCACTATTAATAGGCATGCAACAGCATTATAAGTAGATCGCATCGGTACATACTAAAATATAAAGAAATACTCGTATATCTTCAAACCTAAAACCACTTCTCACAGGATGTACTAACAGATAAATTAGATATTGTATGGAATCAGGCGTTACTTTGCGAAAAACCATAATAGCATTAAAGAAATTTTCACATTTTAATGAGATAACTTAGCAACAAAAGTACAACATGATCTGCTACTATCATTGGTTCACAAGAACCAACAACAGGGTCTGTGTTTGCACCATTTTTTTTCTCGCTAACTCGACCAGTCTAGACTAACACGTGTGTTAATTACACAAGTGCGATAGCCATTGTTTTAATTGCCCCAGTGTACGCGCAAGACGTTGTTTTAGTTACTTTATAGTACAGACTCGTTTTGTCTAGGGGCTGCTCTTAATAAGTAGGTTATGGCGGCTAGAACAAGAACAAGTAGTAAACGGTTTTTTAGGTTTAGTTATTGTACTTACCTAACACAAAACGAAAATTACACTGATCTTTCGGAGCTTAAGAAGTAATATTAATACACATTAGTAAAACACAGGTTTTACTGATGTGCATTTAATATTATTATTAAAAGTAAAAAAAATGACGAGGTGCGTTTGGCAGTCGGAAAATAATTGTCAGAACCCTTTTTTCCACTGGCGGGCGACCTTCTGGGAGCGGTTAGTGAAAATTATTGGAAAACTGTATAATTTTACTATTCTGTTAATAACTATTAATTAAATTGTAATTTTAGTGTAGGTATGTAATTCGATTTAATAACATACATTTGTTTAAGTATGTACTTTAAGTACACTTGCTCACGTATAATTTCACGGCACTCTCCACTCAGGTGTTACTGCAAAATGCACTAAAATGTTTATGATAAAGATAAATTAAGTATAAAAACCTATTTAGAGGCTAAAAATTTCACCCATGCCGGGATTCGAGCCCATTGGCTCAATTGGTAGAGCGCTGGTACGTATAGCCAGAGGTTGCGGGTTCGAATCCCGGCATGGGTGAAATTTTTAGCCTCTAAATAGGTTTTTAAATTTGTTCCTTAGCACGGGTTAGTGCATTAAAAATAAAAATAGTGTAATCATGTGGGTACAGTGATATCGTTCCGATGTTAAAACCTAACTGCAAAGTAGGTAGTCGGGGCTGTAAGTAATGCAATTTGCTTAAGTCAGATGTCGCTGCCTGTACGTAATACAGAGAATATTGTAAAGAGGTTCGAAATTTCACTGATGCCGTGAGTCGCCCATTGGCTCAATTGGTAGAGCGCTGGTACGTATAGCCAGAGGTTGCGGGTTCGAATCCCGGCATGGGTGAAAATTTTTAGCCTCTAAATAGGTTTTTAAATTTGTTCCTTAGCACGGGTTAGTGCATTAAAAATAAAAATAGTGTAATAAATTAAGTACTTTTCATATTCATAGCCATAGAGTCTTGAAGTATCTACATAAAGCTTAGCCAGTTGAGACCACAGCTACTTAAGGCAGGTATCTGTGTCACCAAACGCTAATCGCGGTGGTAAGCAGAACATCTTCATAGCCATAGACCACAGCCACGTAATAAGGATGATCGCAGACTAATGGTCTATCCGCTTTACAACGGGCCGGTGATGTGCAGGCGGCACGATTTCACTCTAATCCTTAAATACTTGAAGTTAGAGACTACAGTACAACTACAAAAAAGAAAGCTCGTTCCTTTGTAGTCCTTAAATACTTAAAGTTAACGAAAACTCGTTCCCGTGTAGTGCCCGTCGGTCTTCTTAAATACTTATGAAGATAGCGACTACAAGTGCAAAAAGCCCGCCCCAACTTCGTGGCAGAGCTTTTTAGCCAATCAATCGCGGCAGAGCTTTTTAGCCAACTGCGGCGGAGTCAAGAGGGTAATGTAACGCGGCGGAGGTATAATCTGGCTCGTATGAATGTAAAAAAGTTAATAAAATATGTATGTATGTAAGTATGTCCGACTTTATGTTCCCTCATTACTCTTTTACCAATTGTCAGATTTTGTCAAATGAGTGTCATAGGTTGTATGAACCGAGAATCTATAATATAAAAGTGAATCGCTGAATGTGTTGGTAAGCGCAAATCTCGAGAGCAGCTGAACCGATTTCGCAATTTTTTTTTTTAATATTCATTGAAGTACGAGGATGGTTGTTACGGAGAGAAAAAAAAAAGAATCGACTGTTAGGCGATACGAAGTTCGCTGGGTCAGACAGTAACTATATAGTTCTGACGATGAAATAAAATACTGAAGTAAATAATAGCCAACAACCCGACTGTTAATATTAACTACTAAGCAGGCGGGATCCTAATTCCACTATATAACTCATTGCGAGGAGACTGGTCCCGTCTACTTAGAAGTATTGTTCAGTCACCCGACGACTAGTTGGAAATTTTTTATTTCCGTTTTTATTCGCTAGTATCGTAGTACGCAATACTCTGATTAGAGAACGTTTTGGATTGAAAGAGGATGTAGTGACTAGAATTGATAAAGGAATGTTGCGTTGGTTTGGACATAAGGAGAGGTTGAAGGAAGAAAGATTAACGAAACAAATATATACTGCGAATGTGAGTGGAAGGCCTGGTAAGGGCTTCATCAACGTTCATAAGTCGTTGCATGCACATGCAACGACTTATGAACGTTGATGAAGCCAAGGTGATCTGTCAGGATCGTGGCAGATGGCAGTCCCTGGTCTCTGCCTACCCCTTTGGGAAACAGGCGTGAGTTATGTACTCGACGGCCTCGGTGGCGCAGCGGTCTGGCACGCTGACTGTGCAACCGAAGCTCTCGGGTTCAATCCCCGGCCGGGTCAAACTAGGAAACGAACTTTTCTAGTTTGTCTCGGGTCTTGGATGTTATCTATGTATTTATTGTATTAAATATACCTATCGTCGACTTAGCACCTATAACACAAGTCATTTAGTTGTACTTAGTATAGGGCTAACGAGATCTGTGTAATATGTCCTTGAATATTTATTTATTATTATATTTATTTATTTATTATTATTTATTATGTATGTATGTATCGTAGTCTCTTATATTAAAAGTATTTAAGGCTTAGTTTAGTTTGTATCGCTGCATGTTGTAGTGTGGATAGTCCTTTACTCATTTGTAACATACCGCTTTGGTGACTGTCAGTAAAAAGCTACAAAAGTCGCACATCTTTGACAGAAAAACCTTTTTTGTCGACTGTGAAGAAAAAAATATGTTTAAGAGATGAAGCGCGAATACAATTTAAGAAATATGTGTGTAAAAATAAATTGAAACTCAGGTCCCTGCGACATTCTATTAGAAGCAAACAGATTGTTGATATTTCACATTTCTCATATGAAACGGTACGAGTGACTGGAGTCAATCACTTGAGTTAAGCCACAACAGGTGCGATCAGGTGCTGGATGGGTGACCATCTCGTGACTTTTGCTAGTGGCATTTTTTCCGAGCGCTTCTGTGCCGTTGGGCCCGCTGACATGTAATGGCAGTCGATATGACTGCCATTACATGTCAGCGAAATGGTAGTCGTTAGTCGTATGAATTGAACTAGTTACATTAACAATTTTATATTAATTACTTACCCATAAAGGGTTCAAACGTACTTCGCAAGGCACGTTAAGCCGTTGGTGCCGGCTGTCATATAATGGCAGTCGTTAAGCCATGTCAGAGGTCTTATGGGTGGCTTGATAACTTCTGACAGTAAGGCCCGCCACTGTCTTACAATCCTTCACCAACCCGGACTTGACCCCCGTGGTGGAGTATGGTTTAACATCTCTGCGATGCAGGAAGAGACCCGCGTCCTAGCAGCGGGGACATCCAAAGGGGTGATATCAAATCAATATGTTATAACGAAAATTAAGTAAAAATTAATGTTACAACTCAAACTATTGCTATAAACTAGAGGTCAGACTCAATTTAATCCAACTGGGTCGTATTCCATGGATCTACAATTCATAGTTTACTATGGCAATTCGGTGCACATTGAAAAGTTGATTTATCTACCAATTAGCACGTAGAAAGACTCTACTATGCAATGTCATCGAATTTCCATACACTAACGGCGTTATTTACAAAACCACAATTCCCTAAAACACTTCAAAACTTCTCACTAAAATAGTCTGTGATGGAAACATCACAAGGAGAAGACGAAAAGATTAAATAAAACCCCTCTAGGAGTGATCCACCGGGACGACTTCACGACCTTTCTGCCGGGCTGGCAGGAGGTGGCCTTGAACAGGGAGGAGTCAAATGGAAGGGAAGGGGAGGCCTTTGCCCGGCAGTGACACATAATCGTCGTCGTCGTCAGGCTATACTAGTGCACTGCTGGACATAGCCCTCCCCTAAAGAGCGCCACGTTGTGCTATCATAGGGGGTATGCCCATAATCCCCACGCTGGGCATGCGGGTTGGGGATCGCAGTTCGGTAGAATTGTACTGCAGGTGGCGCTGCTGCCCACCCTCCGGTTTGTGTCCCTTAGTCGCTTTTTATGACACCCGCGGGAAGAATTGAGTTGGTGCTATTCTCTAGGCCGATACCACACAGCAGCGGGACGTAATCGAAGCTACATAAAAAAGGAGTGTTTTATTGGAATTCTGTTTTTATACATGAGGCCATAAGACTTTTAGTTTTATGAAACGCGCCTATGCTATGGTATGATGTGTATCAAATCCTGAACGATTCCAAGTCGTCCAACAGGAAATTCCATACTAAATTCTATTATAAATGTCAGGATTTAGACCGGATTTGGTACACATAATTGAATAAATGAATGAATGAATAACCGTTTATTGCCAAGAACAAAGGATATAAATGCACCACGGCACGCCCCGTAGTACCATTACCGGTTACCTCGGGCACTGACTGAAAATCAGCGCTGAGGGCTTACTCCCTCAGCACAACGCTGATTCAGCTGCCTTTTGTGGCAATTTAGACGTAATTTAGTGTATAATTTCGTTTATTTCTGTTGTGCTCATATTATGTTAATTTATCTGGTTATTTTGTTTCCGTGATGTGTCTTGTTGGTATAATAAATATCTTTCTTTTTATATGTTACACTTATAAGCTTAGATACGAAATTACTTAATTAGGCCTCTGGTACATTTGCTCGCTACATTTCCCGAAGCAGGCTCGCTACATTTCCCGAAGCAGACTTTCTGTTTGAGGCCACTGAGTGCGTATAAACCGTTATGATATTTCTAGAGAGAAAACCGATCCGATAGGGATAAAGGAATAAAATAGAGGATTTAATCGCACGTTATGTCTATCCGTTAGTTAGTTAATCGACTGTTTGGTAACGGAGATGTGTAGCTGTAGGTTTTGTTTTCCCGTTTCTCGTTACAAAGAAGAGGCATACGATGTACGGTCTATGAAATTGTCAGTGAATTAAGTAAGGATCAGTTAGCTGTTTTACATATTTGCTTGTTATAATATGAGTAGTAGTCTACTCGGTAAGATGTATAAATAGTTATATATTAAACGGGTCAAGTCGCGATTATTTATTAGGTAAAACATAATTACCTTATTTCCCGGCGTTTCGGCAGCGTTACAGTTGCCGTGTTCTCGGGTAGACCCGAGATGACGGCAACAGTTGCCGGCGTTACAGTTGCCGTGGTCTCAGTCTACCCTATGTACGAGTATGTGTATCGCGAATCATTAAGAAATACTATTAATACCAATAATATAAAAAATATGAGGTTCAATCTGTACAAAAACGGGAACAAAGTAAAGACACCTGCGGAAGGATGCTGCTACCAGAGCTCTTCTAACTTTTCACTCTATCGGGTTAAGCTATTTGACGATTCCAAAGTGTAGAAATTTGACAGATAACTCGGTTAACTCGGACAAGTCCGTGTTCACACACACGTTCGCATAAGCAAGGAGATCGGGCGGTTTTGACGTGGAGTAATATGTGGTGCATTTTCAGTAGCCACATTGTCGATGTTAGACGCTTTGAACAAATCTGTAAAATAAATTATCGAAAAAACCTAAAAAAAACTAGTGTTGCTATCATCATCATCAGCCCACTGTGTTCCCACCGAGGGGCACGGGTCTCTTTCCTAAGGAAGGTATACGCCATACGCCACCGCGGAGGCCTAGTCCGATACAGTGGCTGGTCTTACTGTCGGAAGTTTTCAAGCCGCCCTAAGGCCTCTGACTTGTCTCAAGGACTGCCATCTATCGACGGCAGCCGGCACCAACTGCTTAGCGTGCTTTGCAAAGCACGGAACCGCTCGGAAAAATGCCACTAGCGTTAGTCATAGACGGTCATATATCCATACACTTACTCAACGCGCCCTATGTTGCTTCACCTTTGTGATCGTTTAAAACCACTCATGCAGCTGATTCAGTGTTGCTATATTTATAGAGAATTCTACTATGCAAGTTTTTTTGGCGACTGTGGAGGACTTACGCAGTAGCGTCCCAGATCGTTTGATGACATAGAAGATACCGTATAATTATAAATAATGTTCTAAAACTAAGCGGTGGTAGCTCAGTGGGTAGAACCATGGACTGGCAAGCGAGAGCCCCAGGTTCGATCCCGAGTGCGAGCATCTACCAATGACTTTGTTTAATTTCAAAGTTACGTATATTTGCGAATTTGTAGTCGCAATACTACACGCCAACGGTGAAGGAAAACATCGTGAGGAAACCCGCGGCTTGGTTGGCTCCGCACGTATTGACTAAACTAAGTTGTCAGGATGGTATAGGTGCTGGGCAAGCCTACACCATCTATAAAACCATATCCCAGGCACTACAGCGTCGGAGTGGTCCCTTCACCCATCTAGAGTGAGGATACCACTGGACGCTGTATAAATCATCTCACTAAGTAGATGCAAATAGGCCAATATTTTTTTTTCTAAAACTAAATAATTATTTCCTCTTTAATATGTTCACAAGCTAATAACACGAGCCAAGCAGTCACCTTTTGGTGATAATTTGATGCAAAAATTTTGTGCATATATTTTCGCAAACTCACAACTATAAATCATCCAATATTGACTCGTGTTTTATGCTAATCAGCCGCTTACGCTGCTTTGAAACTTAGCCTTTTTTTTTAATCAAACAAGCTGCAGCAGTGACTAAGTGCTAACCCAAAAATAAAGAAATCTCAAAGGTAAATATTTTTTGAAGCCCCTCGTTGAACTCTTTTGTATTGGGTCAAGCAAGTGAGTCAACTTCCGATATTATTTTAGCCAAAACATGTTTGTTTGTCCAAAAAAATTAATAACTTTTTACTTACTGTTTCCATAGGACTCTACATTCGCGCAGATCAATCAAGCGATGATTATTTTGTAAGTGTCCTATTATACATCCCACTGCCGGGCACAGGACTTCTCTTAGAGAGAGAGAATGGGATTAATTGCCACACGTGCCCACCGTGGATTGGCAATTCAAAACGCTGATGTATTTAAAAAAATCTGACACTCACACAGGTTTCCTCACGATGTTTTCCTTCCCCACAATAAGCGAGTGATACTGCTACTATATCTTTTCACTATGAAATACATTGAAGTACACGAATTAGACATGGTCGAAACTTGAGGTAATATGATACTTACTTCAAATTATCCTACCACACAAGTCTGCGAGTTACTGTATCAAGTGCTAACGCTGTTTCCAGTAAGCCCAAATAAAGTAAATAAACTTTTACATTTTTGTTGCAAATTCACGCTTGCAGAGTACACTCCTGTGTAATTTTGTAATGTTGTTGCTATCGGCTGTGTAATATAATCTGTTTATTTTCAACTATGATGAACAGTCTAGGCTATATCAACCTTTACGCGCATATCAAAGCCAGTATAATGCATGAGTGCTATGTTTTAATAATGATGTAAACTCTGTTAATTAAGGACTTCGAAACGACTAAGCTTGCGGATTTCAATCCATTTTTTCTCCAAAATGATCTAGATTTTGAAATGGACACCTAGTTTGACTTGTAACGTTCTTTAAGCCGCAGTTTCTGCGCTACTTTGAACAAAACCATTTCATTTCATAGACTCTTTTTACTGAAATTACTAGTGAATTACCAAAAACGACCTAGGTTTTAGGTAAATTCTAATTTCAGTTTTCAGTACATTGTTAAAAGTTCATTCGCCCATAACTTACAAACCGCAGCTTCGATCGGCATAGGAATCGGACAGTTGGCATCGCGGCTCGGCCCCGCGTTGATAGACAGCCCTCCCATCGAACTACGTCCATTTTGAAATTTTCTATTGTTTCATACATTTCTCCCTAGTAAAACGTAAAATTTGGTATGCCCATAAATTTGTATCCGACCATGTTATCTCTTCGGGAATCACAAAGCTCTCCCCCGTCGATAGACACCGCTCTCGGGGAGTTGCGACGATTTTTAGTTTTCGTCTCCATACAATATTTTAGGAAATTTGTACTTTTCCAGCCCCCACAACTTTTTATCCGGACCTCGGATCTCGACCGAAGTCGCACGGTTCGCATCGAGGGATCACCCCGCCCCCGAAATTAGAAATTAGAAAGCCTGCTTCAGGTGTTCACATGCTTCAAATTGCTAATCTACAATCTCTTTCTCTCTCTCTCTGTATCTCTCTCTCTGAGAGAAGCCCCGAGCCAGTAGTGCCGTTTATTTATAATGGTTACAAATAACATTACATTTATAATATTAAGTGGGGGAAAGATTGAACATTAAGACGTGATGTTTATTACTAAGAACAAGCCAGTATTAAATAAAGGAAGCCAAAACTATATAATTTTAAACGTGATGTGTTTCAAAATTACATTTCTGACTCTCTGTGACTCTGCCGACTGCAACATTGTGGCAAAAGCTCTTACAGTAATACCAATGAACGTCGCAGTAAGGGAAGTAAGTAAAACTGACGTTAACAGTTGTAAATTGACATGATTAGTGCGAGGAAATATAATTTCCTGCGCGCGCTGTTCTGATCACGGCTTACAGATATAAGTTTTATTCTTCCTGGCGCTAATTGAATGTATTTAATCGGTTAGTTGAGGTTCATGTGC
Source organism: Yponomeuta sedellus (assembly GCA_934045075.1). Lineage (NCBI taxonomy): Eukaryota > Metazoa > Arthropoda > Insecta > Lepidoptera > Yponomeutidae > Yponomeuta > Yponomeuta sedellus. The sequence goes on along the minus strand of OW203736.1, from coordinate 11,152,902 downwards.
TGTTTGAGTCTTGTTGCCAATGTTTTAAACATTATTACAAACTATAAATGAATATATTTGTAATTCTCTTTTTTTCCTGGTTGTGCAATAAAGTGATTTATGAGTGTCTACGTGATCTATGAAGCGCTCGTGGCATAGGCGAACCGAGTGATTGGAATCAATCACTTGGTTAAGCAACAACAGACGCGGTCAGGTACGGAATGGGTGAGCGTCCCGTTACTATCGCTAGTGGCATTTTTCCGAGCGCTTCCGTGCTTTGCAAGGCACGTTAAGCCGTTGGTGCCGGCTGTCATATAATGGCAGTCGTTAAGCCATGTCAGAGGCCTTATGAGCGGCTTGATAACTTCTGACAGTAAGGCCCGCCACTGTCTTACAATCCTCCACCAACCCAGACTTGGCCCCCGTGGTGGAGTATGGCCTAACCTTCCTGCGATGCAAGAAGAGACCCGTGCCCCATCAGTTGGGACATACAAGGGTTGATAACGATAGGGAACGATGAGTGTCTACGTATTTATGTATATTTTTACAATAACGAGTAATGCTCCTTTCATAGCCTCCCTGAACGATGTACTCACTGAGTCCCTAAGTCTGGCGCACCCTGGACAACAATCAGGAATTGCCACGCCGATTGGAAAATAATTTCACCCTATGGCTTGCCATCGAGATTTGACATGGTAAGAAGAATATATTAACTCGAAAAAAAAACTTGAAAAACATTATGCCGAAGACGGTGACTTGACTTGACAATGTTTTCATGTGGTTTACAAAGTTAATAAGCTGCCGAAACGTCGGGAAAAAAGGTAATTACGTTTTACCTAATAAATAATCGCGATTTCACCCGTTTAATATATAACTAAGATCACTTTTAGTGATAAGGCCGCCGTCTGTACTCTTAGGTTAAGAAATATCTGTGTAATTTCCATTTTTATGTACAATAAAGTGTTATCTCTCTCTCTCTCTCTCTCTCTCTCTCTAAGTTAATAAAAGTCTGTTTAGCTGGGGCGATCAGACTTTAAACCTGTTTTAATGCTTGATGGTACTGACGTCGCAAATCCAGCAAACATCCCATTACTAGATGCAAATGTCAAATGAATCGTCATTGGCATTGTCAGAATTACCGGACGTTGGCCTATAAATGTTCTATGGCAAAGGCAGGTCCCCTCGTATTATGTTTATTGAAACAAGTGTGCGCTCACCCTTACATCCAGCAGAGTAGAACATGCACGGCCATGCGCTCGAGTCGAATATTATTTGAATTTGGAAGGTCATTCACCCCTAGCGAGGTGGCGCTAACGACCCATGTTAGAAGTGTTTTTAAGTGGAACAATGGATGCGTGTGCCTTAATTTGGTTGTACGTAGATACTGTAATGTCAGCTGACTTCACTTTTTTTCTACACTGACTCTTATGGAGCATTAACTAAGAGCATTTGAAGGGTGGTGAATTGTCGCTAAGTTTACCTTAAGTGGTATATCGTACTGGCTTCTTTTGGTGCGTTTAGATAGAACGAGCCATTTTTAACGGTCAGGACTCCAAACAAAGTTCTGTACAGTCTATAATCTAATTATCCTTACTTGGCCAATTTAGTAAACGGACATAATTCTTCCAAATAGGGGAAATGCTGGTAAAGGGGAAGATAAAAAGTACCCAGAACCGGCGTGCGTGCATGCAACGACTAACGAACGTGGATGAAGCGAAGATGATCTGTCAGGTTCGTGGCAAGTGGCAGTCTTTAGTGTCTGCCTACCCCTCTGGGATACAGGCGTGAGGTTAATGATAATAATATTGGCCTTTTGCATCTACTTAATGAGATGATTTATACAGCGTCCAGTGGTATCTTCACTCACACTAGATAAGTGGAGGGACCACTCTGACGCTGTAGGGACATGGTTTTATAGATGGTGTAGGCTTGCCCAGCACCTATACCAGGCGTGAGGTTATGTTTATTTGAACGTATTAGGTGTTTCCGCAGCTGTATAAATCATATATTTTTTAAATCACAACAATTGTATATTTTAAGTATAATTCAATGCAAGTACCTAAAATGTAAATCTTCGTAGCAGAAGTACTGTAAAAGTTTTTTTGGTATGTATATAGGTATGAAGGTATAATCACCCGTTTCTTGTCCTTATAACACACTTGTTATTTAAGTCACTATTTATGTAAGTATGTGTATATATTTCGACGGTTAAAAGGATATAGGGCATAAGCGACATTTTTGTCTAAACTGAGCTTTGAATGCCATCTCACTTGAAAAAAAAATCTGCGTCGAATGCGCTTACTCCCACGGCCCTACAATGACTTTTATGTCGCTTGTCTCCAAGCAAAAAACGGGGTTTTTAGATGTCGTTTTGGTGTTACCGACCTACTTTTAGGTCGTTTTTTCCTTAACGGCACTTGTATCCCTGTAAAAATGGCATCAACTTTGGCCTCTAGTCGGTAATGTCTTTTTACTTCCTACTGGTGTGGAGCTTCTGGGCGCTTACGGTTCTTTACCAGAAGCAACTATTTTTAAAGTTGGAACTAATGTCTCTTTACCTTTGTCGTCAAAAACATTAAGCGTTGGTTATACCTTACTGCCATTTGCAAGTTTACAATACAGCTGTCGCTTATAGGCAACTACTTAAACCTAATTAATTTTGAATTGTCGGTTATACCCTATTACCATTCTCAAGTTTGCCATACAGTTGTCGCTTATAGGCAATTACTAAAACCTATTTACTATTTAACTGTCGATTATACCCTACTACCATTTACAACATAATACAACTCTGTTACTTACGCCGTATTACTTTACAAGGATATTTTATGAATTGGTGCGTATGCCAATTTGTATCACATAATCAGGTCTCTGTTGTTCTCAAGTACCTATTTAGCGAGTCGTTTATCCCAAAATCAGTCGGTAATTTCACGCCTGTATCCCAGAGAGGTCAACAGAGACTAAGGCTTGCCACTTGCCACGATATTTGCACACCTCTTTCGCTTCATCTACATTCATAAGTCGTTGCATGCACGCTCTCCGTTTGTGGGTACTTTTTATCCGGCCCTTCGCCAACACGTCCCCAATTTGGTCTACTTATGTGCGCCTAGGGCGTCCCCTACCGAATGTTCCACTCTCATTCTTCATCCTCTTTATCTCACTATCTCCTTCTTCTTCTTGGTCGTTTCCTCATGGCTGAGGGACGTGACTAAGGGCAGATTCCGCCACCAGCTCTCTCCATTGGATTATATTACGCGCCAGATGTATGGCTGCTTGTAGGGTCCTTACCGAAGCTTTAGTTATTATATCTGACCAACGCGTTGGTGGTCGTCCTCTGCTTCGTTTCCCGTTCGCTCGACCGGTGTTGATAACATACTCCAGGTGATCTGGCCCGCGTCGGACGGTATATCCGAAGAACTTCAGGATGCATTGGGTGCAAATTGTGGAGAGCCTCGTCTTTATGTGAATTTCTCCTAGAATAGATACGTTTATGCGGCGTTCGGTCCAAGATATACGGAGTATTCTCCGCCAGCATTTCTTCTTTTCAGAATACGGGCTTTTAATGTCCAGGTTTCCGAGGCATAAAGAAATATTGAGAAGATAAGGGTCCACATTAGTTTTATCTTTGTCTTGCAACAAAGATAAAACTAATGTGGAGGTAGGTTGTTCAGAAGATGCCCACCTAATTGAATGCCCCCCTCTAAATTATCCAAAACCCTTCTCATTATATTTTCCCCGATCAGGTTGAACAGTTGGGGAGATAGTTTGCATCCCTGGCATACTCCTCGTTCTGCTTTGAAGCAGTGTAAAAGACTGTTCTCAATTCGTACTTTCGATTGACCGTTGGAGTACAGTTGCTGCACAAGAAAGGTAAGGTGGTCCGGTATACCCATCTCCTTCATAACCCTGAACATGGCCTTCCAGCTGATACAGTCAAAGGCTTTTGCATAATCGATGAAACACAAGGCTATAGTGATGTTATGTTCCCTGCATTTTTCGATCAGCTGTCGAATGTTCAAGATTTGTTCCCTCGTTCCTCTTCCTTTTACAAATCCAGCTTGTTCCTTCGGTATTTGGCTATTGATGTAGGGTGCAAGCCGGTGGTTTAGGACGTGTAAGAGGATTTTTCACGCGTAAGAGATGCTAGAGATGGTTCTGTAATTCTCACATTTACGGGTAGAGCCTTTCTTATGTATAGGCACTACGATTGATTCGGTCCAATTTGCTGACCATTGACCCGTTCTCCAGACTTTTTGACACACGGTATGTACGATTGCTATGCCTTCACTTCCTATATTTCTTAGATTAGATCTTCCTAGATTTGCGCGGTTAGGCCATCGCTGCCACATGCCTTGTATTTCAGTTTTAGAAGTGCTGCCTCTACTACCTCGAGGAGGATATCTGGTTCCTTTTCCGAATAATCCATTTCCATAGTTCTTTCATCGCTGTTTTCGCCGTGTAGCTGCCGACAGTAGCTCTTCCATCTTTCGAGTACCTCATCTTTATCCAATAAGGGCGTACTCTTTTCATTTTCAATGGTCCAGTGCTTTGGTTTAAATTCCTTTGCGAGCAGGTTTACCTTTTGAAACATATCTCGGGAGTGCGCCCTTTCCGAAAATTTTTCTATTTCGGAGCATATACTGTCGATATAGGCCTCTCGATCTTTCCTGCAAAGTTTTTGGACAACGCTATGTAGCTCCGCATAGTAGTTTCGTTCTTCGGCTTATTTTAAGTCCTGTTCCTTTAAGGATTTCCTCTGCTTAACCATTTGTTGTTTGTTGAGGGTACCTATTTTTGACTTCTTCAAACGGATTTTAAACTTAGCAGTCAGAAGCTAAGTTCACTGCCGCAGTCTGCACCTGGCCTCGTCTTTGCTGCTGATATAGATGAGCTACATCTGGTTTACTAGAGCGAAGTCAATTTGGTTCCTGTGAAGACCATGTGAAGACCATGGTGACGTCCACGTGTAGAGTCGTCTTAGGTGTTGTTGAAACCAGGTGTTCATGACCGAAAGGTCGTTCTCCATGCAAAAGTCCAAAAGCATGTTGGCACGGTTGTTTCTGACTCCCAGTCCAAACCTGCCAAAAATCTTTCTGAGATGGTAATCTTCCTCAGTTTTTCCTATTTTAGAATTAAAATCGCTAAGTATTAATAATGGCTCTTTCTTAAGAACATCTTGGACTGCTTTGTTTAGTTGGTCGTAGAACTCAGCGATTTCTTCTTCACTGGATGCAGATGTTAGTGCATAGATGGCGAGTAGGTTGAGTGGGTATGGATGTGCTTCTAATCTGATTTTCAATATCCTGTCATTGATGGAAGCGTATCCCATTAACTTGTCTTTGTGCGTTTTGGCAACGAGGTCGTACGTCGACGTATCCGGACACTATGAACAATTTTCCAGACGGAGTAGTGTAGTGTCCCGAGTCTTTTATATGGGATTCACTTACAGCAAGAATATCCACATTATACCTGTCCATTTCCTTCTCCACGACTTCGGCTGCTCCTGGTTTGGAGAGACCACGAACGTTCCAAGTGGCTATGGTGAGAGCGTGGTGAATGTCCGGGATTTGTCTCTTTTTGTTACGGAGTAGAGTTTGATCAGCAGTAACCCAATTTCCGCAAGGGGCTTGCTGTGTCACCTTCTTGCGGCCGGTAGCATATATCACACCAGGTGACCCGGAACCATCCTGGCGCCGGGCGTCAACCGGATGGTCCGACAAATCCTTACTATTGTTCATCCTGCTCATAGTTTTCTTGGGAGTATTAGTAGCGGTAGTATCCCCATCCTTTTCGCTCCATCGTTTACAGAGGTTATTTAGTCCTCTAGGCCTGTGGGGCCTTCTGGCAAGCCAGTTGTCGGGTTATCATAACTGCCGCCCGATACTCGGCGTTAATACTCGTTTAGCACTACCCGGGAGGCACGTGCAGGGTTTCAGAGGGCAATTCCTGCGGACACGAGTATCATCACTATCTCCAAATAGTATCTAATGTAGGTTACTAATCTGGTACATAAGAACGATGATGATAACACTAACATCATCTAACGTATGCAGTTACTTTATGTCTCATTTCAAAGGAAAAACATGTTGGTTGTGAATCTATTATTTTAAAGACGTGACGTTTAATCCGCGTTACCGATTGCCCAGATAATTTCACATGTTGGATGTTCTTGTTTTCCTCTTGGCCTACAAATCTTGACGTGTGGAAGTACCATGTTACCTTTTTTTCAAACCACTTACGGTGTCACTAAAGTCTTACATCCTCACCATGTTTTGACTAAGCACTGTTTCTTGTGCTCCATTACCTTTTGTCACAATGGTGTGAAACGTCATATATCCCTCTTTACCTATTTTAGTTATTCAATAGTCATGTGACTCATGCCCTATTACCTCTTGGTATATGGAAATCAAATGTAGCTTAGTCTTCTATACTCTTCGTTTTTTTATATGAAGATATGACATATGCCGAATTACCTTAAATAAAAAATATGTTCGATTGAGTTAAGCGACATTGAACTACATAGGGCATCGTCGAATCAAATAAAATAACATGACAATTAATGCTCGTAATTTCTTCGAGCTTAGAGCTGTTTCCGTCTTTACGTTATGACAATAAATAAAAAAGATATGATTTTTTTTTCTGAAATTTTAAACTTTAAATTGCGCTCCTGAACAATTTGGTTTTTGTCGCTTATGCCCTATATCCTTTTAACCGTCGATTTATTTATAGTATTCAACTATGATTTATGTAAGTTTATTATTACGTATACGTATGTTTATTAATATTCCTAATTTTACCGACTACCCGTATCTATTTTTCCTCCGGCAAATTCACAAATTTGAGGTTGCCTGGAAGAAATTGCTATTAGTAATAAGGCCGCCAATTGTATCTTATCTTCTGTATTAAAATGCTGTATATCCTTTACAAATAATAAGAACTGGAACGACTTCAGGTGTTGTTTTATTTGTAGATAGTTAGTGTAATAAAACAGAAAAACTGGATAAAAACGGATAAGCAGGTAAAATAGTCAGATCTGGTCGAAGGGTAAAGTAGTAGTGATGAAAAATGAGGGAAATCGAAAAATATGTGACGTAATTTAAATATTTGAAAATGATAGACAGATAAAGAAATAAAAATGGTGTAAAGAGGTTTGCACCGTTACAGTATCTGCTGTTTCTGTGTCAATTTTCCTGTATACAATAAAGAATATTCATTTCTTATCTTACATAATGTTTCTTTTCCTTGATTTGAACGTTAGTTTGGTGTAAACACACCATGAAAGCTAAGTGCAGTAACTTTTTTGGTTAATGCGTTTTTAAGAGCTTGGCGATAAAACAGTATTCAATTTATGGCCGCAAGGCTTTGTACTTCTGGAAATAACTGTAAAATACAACTATTGTTGAACCAGAATATTAGGAATTGTAGCGTAGGAAAGGCCTACAACTAACCTCATTTCGTAAAGAATTTTTATATAACGCAAGGGTTGACTTGTGGTTTAGAATAGAACTAAACCTACAAATAAACCTTGTTTCCAAGGCCATGAGAATCAATCGCAAAGGAAATGACAGACACCACAGCATTACAAACAATCCATTTAAAATACCCTTATTGCACTTAATACAATGGCTAAACTCCCTTAAAAGAAGGCACTACTATGAATCCTGTAAAATATTCAGTGAAAGTTCGATTCTCACTCTTAAGTCACTGGTAATAGAAGCTTCCATAGCCTTTTCAGCTGTGGCTAACAACAAAATGATCGTTGGTCAGCTATGGTCAGTGCACACGGTGATTGCTGACGTCCGAACATTATGGTCTGTGAACAGTTTCATGGTCAGACTGTGGCCATGAAATGGGCGGGCAGTTTTGTTCTCAAGTTGTGTAGATACTTAAATAGATAATGGGAGGTAAAGTGATTATGACAAATTTGAATGTTTTAGAGGATAATAAAGGGGTGAGAAATCGAAAACAAATATTAACATTACTATAATGTTTTAGAATAAAATTTTAAATTCACACAACTATCATTCAGGTTAGGTTTAAAAGTCTCTTCAGATTTGGGTCAAATCTATAGAGTAATTGGCGTTTACAAAGTGGTATTACAACGACAAAACTAATAAAAAGCGCTTTTTCCATCAAAAATAATTTTGTTATTATGTTATATTCACCTGAACTCTCGATATATCTGTGCTGCCAATTGCTAAGTAATATTATAACACGAAGCCATGTTTACATTCCTTTAGTCGGTAAGCTATTTCTAAATAAATAAAATAGCTTTTTATTTACAAAATTATACCTCACACGTAACCTCATAAATTATATTAATTGTTTTAAATAGATATCGATTTATTATATCAATTAGTTCACGTGTCATACTCTATAAACGCTTATTAGTAAAGTAAGGTCGAATCGCTGACACGAAAAGAAGAAGAAATAAAGAACAGTATGTTTAAATATGAATTATTTCATATATACGAGTAGATAAAATAAAACTACAGTTAAGTGCACACTTTTCTTCAAGCAAGTACTCCACTTGGTTGCGAATTGAACAGTTTTGTGCTTATTATCTACCAGCACATGATAAAATCACAAAGTAATAGTAAGTAGGGATGTCCCATACGGACTAACTTCGACAAAATAGAGGATGTAACAGCAAAGGCAAAGATAATAAGTACCCAAAACCAACGTGCTGCATGCAACGGCTAATGAACGTTAATGAATACAAGGAGGCATGTCCGCATCGTGACCAGTGGCGAACCTTGGGCTCTACCTTCCCCACAGGGATACAGGCACGACTTTATATCGATATCAACCCTTGTATGCCCCCACTGCTGGGGCACGGATCTCTTCCTGCATCGTAGAAAGGTTAGGCCTTACTCCACCACGGGTTCCAAGTCCGGGTTGGTGGAGGATTGTAAGACAGTGACGAGCTTTACTGTCAGGAGTTATCAAGCCCCCCATTAGGCATCTGACATGGCTTAGCGAGAGCCATTACATGACAGCCGGAACCAACGGATTAACGTGCCTTGCGAAGCACGGAAGCGCTCGGAAAAAATGTCACTAGCGGTAGTCACGTTACGGTCACCCATCCTGCACCGCGCCTGTTGTTGTTTTACTCAAGTGATTGATTCCAATCACTCATTTCGGCTAGGCCACGAGTGCTTCTTGAGTTTTTATGATGTAATGTATTGCAAGTGTTTTTTCAGAAGCCATTTAATGGCCCCGAGCCAAAGTCCCTGCATGTACTTGTCGCGGTCCAGAGCCGCCATTTGTCTGGTCGCTCGAGTGAAAACTAATTTGAATAAAATTGTTAGAAAACATCTTCGGAGGCTCCGCAACCCACTGCGCTGTATTGTTGTTAGCCACCGTACCGCGAGCCGTCTTTACCTTCCGATAATTGGGAAAGACTTGGTTATCTCTTTCTAAGGTGACACTGTGTGGTGATTGGCTTGCACGACACCGGAAATCCTAGTTTTATATTCCTTATTTCTTAATTAAATAATTGCAAATGATTCGCAGTGAATCAAAGTGACAAAAATACTAAAAGTGTTAATTTTAAGATGAAAGTATTATTGGTTATTCATGCCTTAAAGTCCATTATTACAATTGAAAAAACTTTTATTTTATTTTTTACAAAACTAGTTGGTAAATATTCATACCTTTATTGTTGCAAGTTTTCTTAGGAATCTCTCAGGCTAGAAGCTGACCATATAATACGTTGATACGCGTAAACGAAGATATATTTAGAGTACTATTAATAATAGTAATTTCGACAGTCATTAGTATAAATTGACAGTTTAAATAGACCAGACCAAGCAAAAACAAAAATTAAATGCATTTATTACTGGTTCAGAATTACAAAAAAAATATTGTCACACTAATTAATTATTATTCACAATGTGATATTTTAAATTATAATTTTGCGTTGAAAAAAAAATTCAATAATTGAGAACACTTTCCTGTCACAGTACACCAGTAATTTTAAGATAATTTTATAATTTATGTTATCTCCAATTGCCTAGAGCAAATTTAAATTTCATCATTTAAATGGGTCCAAATATTGAAACCAAATAAATGATAAGAAATGATGATTATTTATGTTTCTCAACCCTGCATCCTAGAAGCGTAGCGCGACAACTCTACGCTACTAGGATGCAGGCCTAAGTTTATGTAATGTAATAAAATGTATGTTTGTATCACATTTCAAAATGAGGGGAAGTTCTTCGAGTAATCAAAGTTGTTATTTTTATTATTATACATATTTTATTTATGTATATTATTTGTTTGTATCTATTTACAATTAGTATAATTATTTTCTTAATTAGGGATGTTTTATTCATATGCATCTGAAATATTTTGATTCACTTGCACATCTATTTACTTCTCCAATATATTCCTGCAGTCTATTCAAAGGTTGTCTGGAAGAGATCACTTATAGTGATAACGTCGCCGTCTGTACTCTTAGATTAAGAAATATCTATGTAAGTGTAAAGTAGGTACCGCCTTTATAACAGAAAAAAAACACTAAAATCTCACAATGTGGAAAGAATTATCAGTGATAAAAATATATTATATCTATCGGCTAATAGAGAACTTTTTCTTTTTTCTAAAGTCGGTTCCAAAAAAGAACAGTATGTAGTGAATTTTAATATCACAAGTCAAGAGGGTGACACGATGAAATCAAGTTAAGGAATAAAATACCCTGTTTTCTATACCATGTCATAAAGAACTTTTATGTTGTACTTTTTTCTCTTATCTTGTCCTAGATTTTCCTTCGATTTAGGGTATGGTTGGAAGTGTTTCTTTGTTGCAATAAGACTCGGGAAAGCGGAGAAAATATAGCCGGAAAAGGCACGTAGGTACAACTTTCTACGTCGCCTCAGATGTTATGCAATATTTTCTAAAGAAAACGTATCTAAAAGACATTCTCTTGTAAGACATAACTTCTCTTGCCGATGGAAGGTCCGTGGATGTGGATATCAAGAAACCGTGAGACCGTGAGAGTTTGGGACCCTATACCCAGTAGTAGGAATCGGTGTGCTGATTATATGGTAACGATATTCTCTCTTTAAATTCTAACTTAACATCCACTGTAATCCTGTAAAATGTTGTTAAGGGCCATTATTTAATACGAGCCGTTGCCCGCGACTTCGATATCAACCCTTGTATGTCCCCACTGCTGGGGCACGGGTCTCTCCTGCATCGCAGGAAGGTTAGGCAACACTCCACTGCCGTCGACATGTTCACGGGGAAATTTAAATGTGTATGTGTGAGAACTATCCTATAGAAACCGTACATTTTCCGGGAAAAAGTAGCATTCCTACATTATAAGTCTGAATTTTATCCAGATCCGTTCAGCCTTTCTGGCGGTATTGAGTACAATACAGCCACTCATCCAAACTTTCGCGTTTCGTATTAAATAATTATAGCGACTTGTGGTTAGATCTGAAGAATTCAATTGTTCTTTCAATTGTCATACAAATGAGAATTAAATTATTAAATGACTTTTCCTGACCGTACCAAAAACTGCTCTCTGACTATAGATCTATTTTTTCGTCATTAGAGTCAGATATTTCCATAAATGTCTATGCAGAGCAAAATCACATTCAAAACGTTTTATTCAAAGTAGCACAGAAACTGTGAATTAATTAACGTTACAAGTTAAACTAGATGCCTATTCAAAAATCTATATAATTTTGAAGAAAAAATTGACAAATAACTCCAAACTGTCTTTTCAAATCTAGTACTTAAATAACAGAGTTTACATGTTGTTCAGGCATTCATTCTAGACATCTTTATTCGCTAAATAATACCTACTTAATGTTATAGGCCTTTGGCACGAAGTGTACACATTAGTTTATCCTCGTTTCTGGCTGTCTTATTATATCCACAGGTATCTTACTGTAGAACAATGAATCTCAAAAATTCTGCCACAATTTTAACTCCGTTACAACTATTACCGTATCTCGGTACATTAGGCCTCTTATAACTGAGAGATAATTACCGTATCGCCGATTTGATTTTATCTATGGAATACAATACCGTGGTATTACAGCAAAAAGTAGTTCATACGTTCGCCGACGCCCTTAATTCGTCTCACTGGGATTCATACCCAAAAGCAAGACGTGAATTGTAAAATAAAGGCTCTATTATTTATTTCTACTGTAAAGTAGTTATTTCTTCAATACATTTGGTTATTTACTTACCACACAAACAGTAAAAAATGACAACGTATAAATGCAAAGTAATGATTAGTTACTGCTAGATTTGCTACGAAAATCGCATTAGCTAAAAAAGATAAAAATTTTCTACCAAGACAGGGGCTAAATCTGGACTAATCAAGATTAAATCAGGACCCCAGGGCTTCGCCCTCTGGGGCATAAAACTGTCAATTCGACAGGTATTGACATATTTGTCGGTTTTTCAAGCAAATATGGCATTCGTCCCCGATTTCTGACATAACAGGTAGTGGACAGATGATAAGAATTTTTTCTTGTATGTAATATCACATGACATAAATAACATGTAGTGATTGTATAGTTGTATAGAATCAGGCGTTACTTTGCGGAAATCCATAATAGCATTAAAAAGTTAAAATTACTTTGCTAAATTCCGCCAAAAATCCCACAAGCACCATGCAGTTAGCTAATGCATCGCCCTCCCTCCCACTTTTTCAAGCAGAAGCAAGACACTAAGCCAAGTAATTTTAACTTTTTAATGCTAACATGTAGTGACACAGAGTACCATTGGCGCCTTAATAAAGCAATAAATTTATCTTATGCATAAAAAACTGTGAACATACAAAAACAAACTATATACCTATTAATTCTTATATGAAACAAGACCTAGGCTAAAGTGTGAAACAGCGACACCGATGTCAGAGCTTGTCTCAAAGTTATCTGTATTGATAAGTAGCGACACACTTTTCTGATTCACTGTTAACAGCACTGATATAATCACAGAACATATAATGTTCTGTGGATATAATAATAATAACTAATAGGTACAATCACTTGGCCTAGTCTCAAACAAGGATATGGTTACTGTAACCAGGCAAGGACATCACTAACATGGAAATACATTTGTACAAACAAATCTCATAAATGTACGGCGGCCCCCAGTGGGAATCGAACCTCCAACATTGTAATCAGACGTGATACCGCTAGACCTACGAGACATTATTTCGACGGATAGATAGATAGATAGATTATTCTTTATTGCATTTCCACCAGAAATTACATGAGAGACTTAAAAAATAACAAAGTACAGTACAAGTGGCGGCCTTATTAATAAAAGTAATTTCTTCCAGAAAACCATTGATGGACAGATTACGAGAAAATGGGGGTTAGTAATCTCATACAGCCTCATCGAAACACGCACGCGGACCGCAACGCCGGCTTGTGAAAGACAATGGCTTCACGGACAATTTGTGTGCGGTGTTTTTTGTTTTACGCTCAATAAGACTCTAATTCTTTGGGAAGGTTCTTTCAAAGAGATCGCGAGATGTTTGGGAAAGACCGTTTCTTTTCTAACGACGGTCTGACGTAACATCATAGTGACATCGAACAAAACATATTGAATTATTTTGTTTAGTTTTTGAAAAGTAATAAAATAACCCACTGTATATAATTTACGTAAAGCTTCTTCAAACATTTAGAATAATAAATAATGAATAAATTATTTTATTTAAAGCTAAAATTACTAATAAAAATAAAAATATAAATAGTAAAATTTTCATGGCGTCACTGTTAGTAATAAGATAAAGAGTAATAGTACTCGTGGGCGAAAAGAGTAGACACGGGATTTATATGGATTGTACGTTAAAGAGATCAGTGCAACAGATAGCTCGACGAAAGACAGTGGTGTGCGTTTTATTTATCACCAATAAATTTCCGAAATAAAAGTCACAATAAATGATTGATTGATTGAAACTACGGGAATATAAAATCAAACCAAATGAAAATGTTTTTTTATTTAAATGCAACATAAACTGCGACTTAATTAACGTTACAAGTTAAACTTAGAGTTGTTTCCACATCTAGATAATTTTGGAGAAAAAGTCGACATAAAAGTTTTGAAATTGAATTAATTTCATATTAGGTATATTCTTTTTTTAATGCACTAACCCGTGCTAAGGACAATTTTAAAAACTTATTTAGAGACCAAAAATTCCACCCATGCAGGGACTCGAACCCGCGACCTGCGGCTAACCGTGCCAGCGACATATATATATATATAAAAGAAAAACAGTAAAAGAGAAGAGAGAAGAACGAAAAAAAAAGAAAAAAAAGGGAATGGAAAGGAAACGTAAGAAAAAAAAAAACATTAGATTAAGTAAATGTTAATTTCAAACTTTATTCAGTTTTGTAATATTGTATAAGAACTTTCATTTTACACCGAATGATAATGACAATTTAATATTTTAATGTTATATTTGCAATTATTATTATTATTATTTTTTTATCATTTTTATAACACAGTAATCGCAACCTATTAATTATTCCTAAAGACATTGACATAATTTTATATACAATCATGACTTAAAGGTTGTCACAAAATAAACAGTGGCAGTACCTCGACCAAATAAAAAAAAAAAAACCGTGCCAGCGTTCTCCCAACAGAGCCAATGGGCGACTATCGTCATCAGTGAAATTTCGAACCTCTTTACAATACTCTCTGTATTACGTACAGGCAGCGAAATTTTATATTGTCGCAGTTCGCCAAATTTAAGACAAATTAAAGAAATCAATGCACATCGCCACGTTGTATCGTGCTTATATGTAAGACCCTTTACACTCGCGAAAGATGAAGAAAAGCTTTTTTTACACCATCAAGTAAATAAAAAAAAATAAAAAAAATAAACTTTTTATTTCATAGTAAAAAAGTACAAAAAAGTTTTCTTGTTCTGGAGGCTAAAAATCTTTCATATAAGATTATAATGCTTCCAGAGGTTGCTCTATATTAGAAAATAAATTTTACAAAGTAAAAGTGCGGACAATGCATACAAGTGATTATATTAAATTATATTATATTCTATAATGCAGTAAGGTATTTAAAAACCTATTTAGAGGCTAAAAATTCCACCCATACCGGGATTCGAACCTGCGACCTCTGGCTATCCGTGCCAGCGCTCTTTCCAACAGCTAATGGGCGACTCACCGGCATCAGTGAAATTTCGAACCTCTTTACAATATTATCTGTTATACGTATTAATATTACTTAGCATGAATAGTGGGACGCACTTCCCTTTCCTGGAATTAGGGGCAGGCAATACGTCTCCCTCCCCCTCATACTTATCAGTTAGATAATATTTCCAGTATTTATATTAAACTGCCGACCGTTATAAATGTTATAAAAAGCTACACACCGGCTGTTTGTTGGAGATGAGGCCTCGCCTCATCTCCAACTAAGGTCAGGCTTGCACCTGTTCTTACTATGTTTATTGTAAACGATAGTGCTCCCACAGGCAAAGCAAGCAATTGGTTTTGTGTGGTCCTGTGGTAACACTTGTGTGGGCATTAAATGAGTAATTTAAAAAACAATAGCTACATTGCAAATGTCTACTGCTAGATTTACAGCTTATCAAATAAGTAGTTCTTAAAGTTTACTTTAAAAATTTGTGGTTTTTGAAGTTTTGTTTTCAATGGCTAAGGTAAAGTGTGCCTTTGCTTTTTGGTGCTATATAGCTTAGAATCACAAAGTTCCGTAACATGTTTTTCTTTCTGAATGGGAGCCGATACACTCACTTAATAAATAATATATGTTTTAGGGAAACCGCAATCGAGAAAACAATCTAATCACTTTTTTAGTATCTGATTTGGTTTATATGGGGATAAAAATGTTTAAACACACAAGACAAACTAGAATCAAGAACAGGGAATTTCTTTTATACTTCTCCAAATTCCTCGCTAACAGCCCCATCATTTCGTATCTTCGGAACCATTGATCTGTCCATCAGCCTTCATCTCGAAATGAAACCCTAGGGCGGTCCATTACTTTACATGTTAAAAAAATCAAAAGGGACCTTTCCAGAAAAGATAATTGTTCCATCCACCCACAGGCTCAAAGGAACGATTGTTGTGGAGTTCTCGTGCGCACGCGCCGGTGAAAGCTTCGCCGCTTCGACCTAGAGCCTGGAGGACTCTATAATTGTTGGACCCATGTGGTTGGAGGCAATTTTACCAACGAGATCTTAATATATTAAATATCTTAACTTTTTATACTACACCGCACAATATGTTCTGAAACCCGATTTTCGGACGTGCCCATTTTTATTGCATACACCAACAGACTATCAAGTTATAGACTTAATAATATCAAGCAGTAGACTATAACACCCGAGTGCCAAATAATTTAAATTAAGAAGATATGAGTAGATACTTAAAAATCGGACTTTTTCTACCGTGGAACGAAAAAAAATATTCCTCATTATCAAAACACCCTAAAATTGTGGTCTTATCATCAGAGGGGGACGCATGCGCAATCTATCACGCACACCAGGCTCTCTATAGCAAGGAATTATTAAATGGCAGATCCGCAGTCAGCTTCCAAAGTGAGGTAACGAATTGGTAGCTAAGTACCAGATTGTCGGTGTTGCACTAGTCACATTCTCCGCTTAGGCACATGTCTTTTCACGTTAAAGTGTGAGTGCCGCTTTTTGCGCGGAATTTTGTTTGACATACTCTGTCTTTGCGTGGTAGGTCTGTACTCGACAGTTACACAAACGAAAGAGGTGAGGACTACTGATTAGTATTTTAACATTTGACATTTATATGCGTATTTTGGCATTTTTTTACGTATGTATATAATTATATCTATAATATAAAAATGAATCCCCGTATGTGTTGGTAAGCGCAAATCTCGAGATCAGCTGAACCGATTTTGATAATTCTTTTTTTATAATATTCCTTGATGTACGAGGATGGTTCTTAGGGAGTGAAAAATAAAAAAAATTAAGAATCGACTGTTAGGCGGTACGAAGTTCGCTGGGTCAGCTAGTATTTTATAAAAATTAAAAGGAAATAATGTTTTTAGTTCAAGACTTTTTAGATTTAAGATTTTTAAGTTGATATTCGTTTTAAGTATATCGTTATAAAATTGCAGTGCCCTTGCAGGGCTCATGTTATGGATCTACCTTATTATTTAACAACTACTGTACCACACGAAGCAATAAACAGATTGAATGATTGATTGACAGAAAAACTTTCAATTTGAGGAAGTGGCGGTACGTACCTCCTTGAAAAAGTTCTCTAAGACGTTGAAGCAGCTAATGACGAATACAATAACATTATTATTGTTCAGACCTCCAATCTGACGGAAGGTGCGCACTGGCCATAGAGACTTGGCGATTATAAATCCTGAGGTATACGAAATAAATATTTACTTATTGTAATAACAATATTAATAATAATACCTTGGACATTGAGGTTTTCTCACGAGTTTGCTTTCACGATTATCAAGTGGTATTACTTTACAGAGTGCTACTGCTCCGAGAAATTAACAAATGTACTTAAGTAACAAAACAATGTTTTAGGTAAAGACTGGGATTCGTACCCGCGACCTTACGCAGGTGAAGAAACGGGCAAATCCTCTGAGACACTACCGTTGTACAAAACCTTGACAAAACAACAACAAACTAGCATTTAATTCCCCTCTTTTACGTGCAAAGACGGTTATAAGCCCTCTGGTCACAAGGCGATCAGTCACCCAGCCAACCTGAAAAAGCCGTTAGAGCTCTATTTAAGGCGAATCCTGGACAGGTGCGGTGATCCCTGCGTGTCACGCACCAGCGCCTGCGCATGTGACGTCACTTCCGTCGGGCGGCGCGGGCGTCGCGCCGCGTTTCCGCTGCGCTTTGTTACGGCTGCTTTATCGAGGATGGTGATGTAGAGGAGATGCAGTTGGAACGTTTTATAACTTTAATAATTAATAAATAAACTCTGGAACGACTTTAGGTGTGGTTTTATTTGTAGAATTGTAGTAATATTAACAGAAAACTGGATAAAAACGGAGAAGCAGGTAAAAAGTCAGATCTGGTCAAAGGGTAAAGTAGTAGTGGATGAAAAATGAGGGAAATCGAAGAATGTGTGACAAAATTTAAATATTTGAAAATGATAGATGGAAAAAGAAATAAAAATGGTGTAAAGAGGTTACCACCGTCACATTACCTGGGGGCACCGGTAAAAAAAAAATATTTTTTAGATATATTTATTTAAAAAAATATCTAAAAAAAATTTTTTTATAAAAAATATAAGTAGTCAAGTTAACTTATATAATTTAAAATTTAAAGTCAAGGTCGAGAGTAAAGTCGATGAAGGTCGGGGATGTGGTATGGGTAAGTAAATATGGTTATTCTTAAATATTAAAATAAAATATAAAGGATGGGCGATGAAAAAAATTTAGAGTGTGTGGAGTGATATTTACAATGAATATTTACATTAGGCAGTTCCACTTTTATTCATCACCTATCATTCATCCCTAGCATGCATCACCTAGCATTGTCTTCATCTAAAGTGAAGGTGAAGACGTTCATTCAGTACAGACAAAATCTATTTTTATTAATTAGATTTATCAAGAAACTGGCCTAAATTAGTAATAGGCTTATTTAGCCAGTTACCACCCGCTGGTATTCGGTAGTGGTAAGGCTTATTTATTGAGTCACAATCCGCTCTATGAAAGTTATTTACATTTTAACAATATTTATAATATTGGGTACATAGTACCCGACGGGGTAGAATCCGTCGTAGAAGTGCTCTCAAGAGCTATGGTGGGGTAAACACCGTAATGCGTTAGGTAAGTAACGATAAGTAAATTAATTGACCTAGGCTTATTTAACGTGTTGTCGCCGCACCTGATTGAATGTTTGGATTGTTATAAAAAAAATTGGTTAGCAAATGTCCTGGAGGATAGTGGTGTAAGTGTATAGTTAATAAATAAATAGATAAATAGTATGACGCAAATGTGTCCGAAAAGGTAATGTGGTGATTATATATACAGAAAATTAGAACTATAAAAAGGTGGCATTGGTAGGTTTTGTACAAGTTGACAGTTAAAATATTTAAAAAGAATACGGACACTATAAAAAAAGAGGTTAAGAAATATTTTAGTAATGAGGTAAGGATGGGGTGAGGGTGAAGTTTTTATTTTATTGCCAAAGAGTTCCTTATAGGTTTAACCTGTGGAGGTTTGTTTTTAGAATTTTGAAAAATTTTATGACAATGAATGGTGTCAGAATTACTGACGTCTAGAAATTTGGTTTGCAAAGATTTTGTAAATAATTATAATTTAAATTTTAATAATATAATATTGTTATCAATAGACTGTATGAGTGCAGCTTCGCCTTACCTTCGAGTCGGCCTCGAAGACCTAGAGGGTAAAGCTAGGCTGTCTACGTGTAATTACCCAGGATACTCTCCTGAGGCAACGTAAGTTAGTAACCAGTCCCACCTGGAATTATAAATTCCAGGTTACCGAGGTCTATGGAACTGCTAGTGAGCAGCCTGTGGTTGTGTAACTGTCTGATAAATGCGTGTAGAAGTTATTGGTTGTATACTGTTGGTGTATACTAACTGTGGTATGTTTCGGTTAGGTGGGGTGCAGATAGATAGAATAGGACTTTTATTAGGGCCAAAAAAATTTGTTACTATGGGTGAATCTAGTTAGTGAAGAATGGTCAATGAGTAGTTATGATGAATTACCTTGTGGTCCAGAAGTCAAGTCGCACTTTAAAATTAATTTAATATTTTATTTATAAAACACTCAACAACACTTAACAAAAAAAAATCTTGCAGGTCTTGTGGGTAAAGTTGGGGGCGGCGGAGAAGTCCGACAGAACCCTTGAGCAACGCTGGGGAGCTCCAAGGGATGCGTCTGTGATGTATGAGGTCGTGGGTCGTGGGTATGAAACAGCAGCAGCAGTTCGACGATTGTGCACACGTATAATCGTGGTAATCGTACTCGTATTTGCCTTCGTACTCGCAGCGTAGTCGCGGTGGGTGGGCTTTGTCGTCTCAGCGTATCAAGCCGTGGGGTGACGTTGGGTTTCGTTATTATCGTTGGGCGCCAGTGGAACGTTTTATAACTTTAATAATTAATAAATAAACTCTGGAACGACTTTAGGTGTGGTTTTATTTGTAGAATTGTAGTAATATTAACAGAAAAGTGGATAAAAACGGAGAAGCAGGTAAAAAGTCAGATCTGGTCAAAGGGTAAAGTAGTAGTGGATGAAAAATGAGGGAAATCGAAGAATGAGTGACAAAATTTAAATATTTGAAAATGATAGATGGAAAAAGAAATAAAAATGGTGTAAAGAGGTTACCACCGTCACACAGTGCAGGTTGAAACGTCGAGTTTAAAATAAGTTAAATAATAAAGAGTATTCAATCCATGTAAAAGAGAGTTTTTTTTTTGTCGAGACGATTGTTTACTATTCTAACAAAATATAGGATGTATAGAATCCGATGTCTACCTAGGACAGGACAGCTTAAACTAAACTATTACCTTAGGTGCTGAACATTTTTTATACTAGCCTTTGAATGGGCAAAGGTCCCAAGGCCCCCATTGAGGTCAAGGATTAACATAAACTCTTATATTCATCCTTGACCTCAATTTTTGTCCACTGACTTTGAGGCCTAAAACCTTCTTTTTTGAAGCCTTTTTTATAAACCTTCTTCTTCTAGAACCGCAATCTATGTTTATATTGACAAAAAGAAAGTAAAAAATGGCCTAATAAAAATAAAGTTATAGGTTTAGATTCAAGAAGTCGGGTTCAAATCTTACTGGTTGGGTTCAGTCGTAGCTTGGGTTGGTTAACACTACAAATAAAAAAAAAATATTACGTTGTCGCCGACTGCACCTCCTCTATAATACTGCTATCGATGCAGAGTGAACATTTCAAACGTGCAGTTTTATGTACCGCGCAAATTTTTACAGCTCGGTTGTTGAACCTCTGTGAACTGTTACTAATGGCGGAGTTATGTTTTATGTAAAGCCGGATGCCCACTCGTCCGTTTTACAATGCGCTAAATATTGTTTTTATTTGGCCTACCCAGCAACAAAATGTTTTGGGCGTGGAAAACGGATTATTTTGTGTAAACGTAAAAATATTTACGAAGGGATAAAAATAGCTTCAACTTTTATTGGATTTCTACTCATTACACGTTAAACTCCAATCCAACGACATAAGTGGAGTAAACTCTTTGGACTACCTATATTGTTAAATATCCAAAATAGATATAATGATTGATTGATTTATTTATTATTTTTTTATATAATTATTATTATCATTTTTTTCTCTCCGTACAAACCATCCTCGTACGTCAAGGAATATTCTAAAAAAAGACTTAGCAACATCGGTTCAGCTGCTCTCGAGATTTGCGCTTACCAACACATTCAGTGATTCATTTTTATACTATAAATTGTATTATTTATTTAATGCTTTTAAAGATTCTGTATTTATTATTATTGAATAATTGGTATTATTTATTTAAATATGCTTTTAGAGTTGGTTCAGCAAGACCTTTGTTGCTTCGAAAATTTAGAAAACGCAAAGCACCTAATATGAAAGCCAGTTCAAGGGAGTGTTTGGTGCCCGCTTCAACGTAATTTTACAATATGCGATCCTCATGCATAGTTATTTTTAGACGGGTCTAATCGCGATTTTTGTTCGGTAAAACGTTGTTAAATAGGTTTTTAAAATTGTCCTTAGCACGGTTTAGTGCATCAAATAGAATATAATCATGTGGGTACAGCAATATCAATCCGATGTAAAACCTAACTGCAAAGAAGGTACACGGGGCTGCAGGTAATGCAAATTACTTCAGTCAAATGTCGCTGCCTGTACGTAATACAGAGAGTGTTGTAAGGAGGTTCGAAATTTCACTGATGCCGATGAGCCGCCTATTAGCTCAGATGGAGAGAGCGCTGGCACGGATAGCCAGAGGTCGCGGGTTCGAATCCCGGCATGGATGGAAGTTTTTGCCTCTAAATAGGTTTTTAAAACGTTTTTTATCATCTTGATTCTATCACCTTAATTCCCGACGCGACGTTTCGGCAGCGTTGCAGTTGCCGCAGTCACGGGTAGACTGAAAAGGCGAGTACAGTAAAAAAACTATGTAGTTTTACAGGTAAGTCATATCATCGTACCTCCTAGCAACAGAGCTCAATTTCTCATGGATTCTTCAATCGGGGTGCAAACGAGTGTGGTTGCGTGCAAAAGACCTCTTCTCCAAAGTTTTAATACCATAACCAGCATTTAATTGCAACCGATTGCGACGAAACGGAACTAATCGTTAATATTGAAGGAAATCCGATCAATTGGCCCCGTACTGTCTTGATGGCTTATTTGAAACTAAACGAGAGTGATACAATAACCGCACAGAAGGTAGATAGCTAGATAGAATATTCTTATCTAAATTCCGGAATCACTTACATACATAAATAGAATATTCTCTATTGCGCAGTAAAGAGGATATTACATTTAATTTATTTTATTTATTAAGAAGCACCAAGAAAATCGACATACAGCTTTTGCATTTACAATTACAGGCCTTATATGAAACAAGGACAATTTACGAAGGTAAGCGTCTAATCAATCTACTTCTTTCATTAGTTGTGTCTACGCCATCATAGAGTTTACTACGGCAGGAGGTTTCATTGTACATATTGACATTCATTCTTCTATTGTTCTTTGCATTGTCATTACATCAAATTACATTTCTACATATTTCTCATTGGCAAACCCAATTATTGAGCCTTTTATTCCATGCACGGCTTAGACCAGTTAAGAAGACGCTATAAACTATACAGTCCACTTAATACCACCTCTCGACGGCCCAGCCAAGTTGCTTACGGATACTGAAGAGTCATACTAAAGAACGTCGTCGGGACCACGGAAAATATGGTAATTACGTTTTAACTAATAAATAGTCGCGTTTAATGTATAACTATGTATGAGTATCGGCAATCATTAAGAATAACTATACTGAAGAATATATAGGAGCCTAGTATATATAGACTGTTGAGTATACGCGCCAGACTGGTCTAGGCTCAAACACAGAAAAGGGTTTGACACACATTAGAACATACAACCTAAACGCGAAAGTAGTTTCTTAAAATATGTTGACCTAGATAAAGATAAATGCAAAACATGATTAGAAATTAACAAACATCACTAAATCTAATCCCAGAGCTGTCACTGATCGGAATTCAAAGCTTTTTTTATAGACTGGTGCGCCGCCACCGCCGGGGGACATCCGAACACAATTTACCGCTGAACTGAGTTTATTGGAATGCTGAAATTAAGATGAAATCTATTACCAGGGGTGTCAGTAATTGGAGTTCAAAGCTTTTTTTATTCTACTTAAAAAAAAGAATAATAAGCAATTTAATAAAGAAAAATTATTTGAAAAATGGCGCCAACCGTAAAAGAATACAAGCAGAGATTTTTTTTTCTTCACCCATTCTGGTAGGCAAAGGGAACTATGTCCATACAGCCAAGTCTTCAGTAGAATTTTTTTATTGATATGAAATGAAAATGAAATTTAATGAGATGAAATGAAACCTACCTTAACTCATTCAATCAAATCATTAAATCTGATATTGAAACAAATTTGTAGCTTCTTTTTAGAAATATACGTATTTGCATGAATCATAAAAACTTTGATTTTTTTTAGTAAAAACTTCATAGTTGGTTTTTCTTTTTAATAGACATTATTTTGACGGCCTCGGTGGCGCAGCGGTTTGGCACGCCGACTGTAACACCGAAGGTCTCGGGTTCGATCCCCGGCCGGGTCAAACTAGGAAACGAACTTTTCTAGTTTGTCTCGGGTCTTGGATGTTATATGTATTTATTGTATTAAATCTGTCGTCGAGTTAGCACCTGTAACACAAGTCATTTAGTTGTACTTAGTATAGGGCTAACGAGATCTGTGTAATATGCCCATGAATATTTATTTATTATTATTTATTTATTATTTATTTTGACAGTTGGGAAAAATCGCACGAATTCGGGAAAGGTAAAAAAAAAGCACGAGTATGTAATAGCCCACATCCCGAACGCTATACGTCCCAGCAATACGCCACTTTTTGAGCAACTGTATTAAAAATGTCTAATCCTTCGAATATTTTGCGTCTACTCTTTCAATTCGCGTGGTCGAGAATCGGCTCCCAGATTCATTTACACTTCATGATAAGCCTCCACATTGATTGAGCCCAAACTATGCTGTTATGTGAGACAATGGTCTTAAAATCGGTCAATAACTTCGTTACAGTGTGATTGATTTATTTAGTATGTGTGACCCCGATTTAGTTTGGATTCCAAGCGAGCATCAAATGAGGTAACTTATATAGTAGCAATGCAGCGTAGGACACCCACCACGGAGGCAGATTACTGACAGCGACTGGTAGGGCTATGTCCAGCACTAGATTGATTGATTAATTGAATTAATGATTGGTTCAGAATATAATAGTGGCCTTTTGCATCTACTTATGACAGCGTCCAGTGGCATTTTCACTCACACTAGATGGGTGAAGGGACCACTCCGACATTGTAGTGCCTGGGACATGGTTTTATAGATGGTGTAGGCTTGACCAGCACCTATACCATCCTGACAGCTTAGTCGGCCTAGCCCACAGGAAAGACTAGTCAATACGTGCGGAGCCAACCAAGCCGCGGGTTTCCTCACGATGTTTTCCTTCACGGTTAGCGTGTGGTATTGCGACTACAAATTCGCAAATGTACGTAACTTTGAAATTAAACAAATTCATTGGTACATGCCCGCACTGAGCATCGAACCTGGGGCTCTTGCTTGCGAGTCCATGGTTCTACCCACTGAGCTACCACCGCTTATTCCGGTGTTCAGAATAAAACTCCAATAATTCATCACAATTAGATATACCTACAGTGTGTAACCGATTAATACAATAATTGGTCTTCCTACCTTTTAATGTGTGGGATAGGCTATGCCATGTATATCGAATCATCATAGTAAATCTTGAATTTTAGTCAAATGAAATAGCACCCAGACCGTCCTACAATATGAAACGAATAGCCGGCAAACAGTTGTTTCGAAGGGCCTGGGACTGTAAACATGAAGAGTCCTACACCCAGAGGCGTCGACAAACTTCTCATAATAAATTATGAACGAAAAAATCGTGAAGAAACCTGGAAACCATTTTCTGGGTATAGTTACCTTGTAGAAATTACCTTGGAGTTACGCGATTTTCAAATAATGTCGATTCGTCTTTTCATTGAGCGTCACAAAACATTTAAAGTGGGAATAGAATCTACAACGACCGACATAGCAATCAGACAAATGAAACATGGTACCAGTAGACCAACGAGGGAGTCGTTCGATAGAAGTGTTATAAGCCCATTGGTATTGGTGTGAGTTGGTATTGAAAGTGATAAAGTTTTACTCTACTCCGAGAGCATTAATATTTTCTCATCAAAATTCTGTAAAATGAGCTCAGAAGTAGTGAAAACTTATTTAACGTAAATTAATGTCAATATAAAGCTTCGCCTTATTTACAACCGGTTTGTGAATTGTTAATTTCGCTAAGTAAACGCTTAAGCATCAACTATCCTGTCTTCAGATATATCATAGACAAATCAGACGATACCTAAGCATGTTCAATTGTGAATTTCTTCAGATAATTTAGTATGTCATTATTTTCAATTATCAATCGTGGTCAGGCTTACCGAGCTAGACTACAACAAATTCGATTTGTAATTGAATTACTTTGCAATGAAATTATTTTTATATCTAAATATACGCAAAACTGTATTTAAAACAGCATGTAATCTACCTACTTACTTATTTCTTAGATATATTTTTATCACTCAATACATTTCTATATCGCAAAGACCTGTACGGTCAATTTACTCCATGTAGAGCTAATTAAGATTCGGAATTTATGAGCTCATTACTAAGTACAGTTAGATGCAAAATGAAATGACAAAACATAAGTTGCACATCCGAAAAAATTAAGTTACATTTGTAAGTCGTAGATAGGTATTGTTTATCTAAAAAAAATAAGTACGCTTGTAAGTAGTAAATAGGCACTTATTGATTAGTAGTTCAATTTGTCGTCATTCTTTCGTCATTCTCATTAAGGTATTTGAACGCAAGTTAATAATAAAAATAGCGAAAACTCATAGCAAATAAAATTATAGCAAAGCAACGCCAAAGTGATTGACATACCGCCGAGAATATTGAGAAAATTACGACACCATTTGCTGTGTGATTCTTCCCGCGGGGGACACAAACGGGGGGTGGGCAACAGCGCCCCCTGCAGTACAATTCCACGAAATTGCGATCCCCAAACCGCATGCCCAGCGTGGGGATTACGGGCACTACCCCCCAATGATGGCACAACCTTGCGCTATGGCGCTCATTAGGGGAGGGCTATGTCCAGCAGTGGACTAATATAGCCTGAAGAAGAAGAAGACGATTCCATTAAGTAATTCTTTCAGAAACCTGAAGAGCCAAAACTGTAAGCAGTTGAAATAGTTTTTTAGATTACAACTTTAGTCTATTTAGTCACATTATCTAGTTACAAACTTATGTCCAACAGTGGACCAGTACAGGCTACTTGATTGATGCCTACTCCTAACCTCAGCTGTCGACTGTACTTTCTAATGCTGATACATGCACTCGTGGATAAGGGGTGTTGCATCGATAATTAATTTAATGAAATACATATGTCTGAGTGCTAACTAGTTACATGTATATTACGCAATCATAATGGTTCTATATATTTAGTTTACTGACTTCTTCTTCTTCTTCAGGCTATATTAGTCCACTGCTGGACATAGCCCTCCCCTAATGAGCGCCATAGCGCCCTGTCTTCAGCTTGCCGCATCCAGCATCTGCCGGCAGTTTTTCGCAGATCGTCATCCCACCTGGTCGGAGGGCATCCTACACTACGTTTGCCGAGTCGCGGTCTCCACTTAAGAACACAGGACTTAACCTAATAGTTATAATATGATAGCGAAGTTAACACTTTGTACAATTATATTACTACATAGTAACACAATATAGTGTTTACACAACATCGTAAAATCGTTCCGATGTTAAAACCTAACTGCAAAGTAGGTAGTCGGGGCTGTAAGTAATGCAATTTGCTTAAGCCAGATGTCGCTGCCTGTACGTAATACAGAGAATAGTGTAAAGAGGTTCGAAATTTCACTGATGCCGTGAGTCGCCCATTGGCTCAATATGTAGAGCGCTGGCACGGATAGCCAGAGGTTGCGGGTTCGAATCCCGGCATGGGTGAAATTTTTAGCCTCTAAATAGGTTTTTAAATTTGTTCCTTAACACGGGTTAGTGCATTAAAATAAAAATAGTATAATCGTAAAATAGCTTATGATGATTAGCACAGTATGTAATGAACAGGTTTCTTTTAAATGACAGATACAGTTATGGTTTTGTTCTTGCCAAAGATTATGCGGTGGTGGTGCATCGGCAGAAGGCTTTTTTTACATTCAGGAGGTCGTTGATTTGAACCCCACCGCATGTACCAAGGCTTCGTTTTGTAAGTTACGTACATTTGCAAATTTTAGGTTGCAACTCCACTCGCCAGTAGTGAAGGAAAACATCGTGAGGAATCCTGAATGCCGCAGGTGTTTACTTCTGCGCTAGTAAATTGCCAGACTACGGAGGGCACACGTGGTTATTAAGTCCGTACTCTCTCTCTTACTCTGAGAAAAAGCGTATTGGGATAAAGAAGGAAGAAAAGTTTGACAAAAGAAATTCTATCAAACTGTGGAGTGGAAGGGTCGTTAACTTCGAGAAAATAATGGTACATTAGATAAGGGCATATATCTATACCTTAAAATATTTTGTAATAAGATGTATATTTATTAGAGGCTTTTAATTTACTGCGATTTTTTTTTAAAACATAATAGACTTATTTGTGTTACATTACAGCCATTCAAGCCAGCCAAGGCACGTTACGCCGTTGGTGCCGGCTGTCATGTAATGGCAGTCGTTAAACCATGTCGGAGGCGGCATGATAACTTCTGACAGAAACGCCACTGTCTTACAATCCTCCGCCAACCCGGACTTGGCCCCCGTGGTGGAGTACGGCCTAACCTTCTTGTGATGCAGGAAGAGACCCGTGCCCCAGTAGTGGGGACATACAAATACAAAATACAAGTACAAAATGTTTTATTTAAAAGAAAAAGATTACAAGCTTGTTTTACGTTGGTTACCACACTAGATGTAAGTCTGTGCGGTGGTAATCAGAGGAAGGCTTACCATTAAGATTAGTTGGCGCTAACTTGGCGGTTTGTTTTAGACACATTTTCAATTTAACCAAAGAATTATTTTGCTTAACTCTAGTAACATAGTATAGTACTAACAGAAAGTGTGTATGTAATATAAGGTTGATAAATAGGGTAAATGTATATTATACTATGACTTATTTTAGGTATATTTAATAATATAATCTATATTTGTACATATATATATGTATATATATATGTATGTATATATATATGTATGTATATATATATACATACACATGCATGCACATAAATATATATACGCAAGATGAGATAATAATATTCTTATAGATATATGTATATTTATGAATATATTATAGTATATTAACACAAACATATACACACATACATAATTATAGAGAGTTATAATAATTATACAGGAGTTGATATCGAACAGCCCTCAATGAAAGGTTCATTATTTTATTAAAAGCCTCAAAGTAGACATAAATCTATATTGGTAACGTTCTTAAAAAGATAAAGTTGCATAATTCAGGTCAGACTTGGCGGGCAATATAATAATTTATTAAGTTTATGATGAGCTATTACTTATGTAGATAATCGGACCCACTTTACACGTGCGTGTATCCTAATAGGTGTTTTATTTATGGCAGCCTAATGAATTCACCCATTAATTATACAGCTAACGATATAATCACTTTGAATAAATTTTGGCGCTGAGTTTAAGTGAGAGCACTATAAAGATTCAAATGTTGACGTCGAACTTGAAAAAACTGCAAAGAGAAAGAGGGAGGGAGAGATATAATTAATTCAACTGCACAATACTAAAAACAAAACAGTAACACATTCACAAAACACAACAAAACATTAACATTATATACACAAAGTTTACACTGCATTACAAACAAACAGAAAAAAAAGAAGCAAATAAGAAAATTAAAAAACGAAAAAGACTATTCTTTATTGTACACCAGGAAAAAATAAACAAAACATTATTACAAAGATACAGTACATGTGGCGGCCTTATTGCTTAGAGCAATTTCTTCCAGACAAGGTACTATGGAGAGTTGCTGAAGGAAAAGTGAGACGGGTATTTGGTGCAAATAATGAATATTGATATACATACTTATACTTAAAAATAATATACTTACATAAACTATAACATATAATAATACATAATATAGCAATTTATTATAAACATACACAAAGTTACATTATTTTTTTAAATAAAGTAGACAGGCATATAAAGGTTCAAAAACTTTTTGTGTGAAGCGAAAATTATTATTAAGAGCCAGTTTCTGAATTGACAATTTTGCTAAGAAAATAGTCAACTGTATTGCTGTCTCTTCGAATTTCCCAGAAAAGAGCGAGAGAGAACGTTACTTTAGTAGCTACTTAGGAAAATTCTCAATTCAGAAATTAGGCCTATGAGTGGGTTTTAACTTGATTTTCAATCCTAAAATGTAAAGTTGAACCTAGATTTGTTTCGATTTCTTCATTTGATATAAAATAATCATTTTTAAAAACCTATTTAGAGGCAAAACATTATGTTGGGACTCGAACCCACGACCTCTGGCTAACCGTGCCAGCGCTCTCCCAACTGAGCTAGTGGGCGACTACCGGCATCAGTGAAATTTCGAACCTCTTTACAATACTCTCTGTATTACGTAGAGAAAATTAAAAAGAACATGATACTAATAATATAATCCTTACTAATATTATAAACGCGAGAGTTTCTAAGTATGGATGGATGTCTGTTACTCTTTCACATACAAACTACGGAATACATTTTAATGAAACTTTACAATAATATAGCTTTATAGCTTAGCATCAGAATAGCACATAGGCTACAATTTATAAAGATATTGTGTGACTTGTCCAAATTATGATGATAAGTATGAAGTACGTAGGAAAAAATCTGCCCGACATTCCTGCATAGACACAGTCGCGGGCAGCTAGTCATATTATAAAGAGGAAAATTTTGTATGTTTGTTTGTCCGGGTAATCTCCGAAAGTAGTACTTAACCGATTTCAAAAATTTTTTCACCAAAAAAAACCTATTTAGAGGCTGAAAATTCCACCCATGCCGGTATTCGAACCCGCGACCTCTGGCTATCCGTGCTAGAGGTCGCGGGTTCGAATCCCAGCATGGGTGGAATTTTTAGCCTCTAAATAGGTTTTTGAAATTGTCCTTAGTACGGGTTAGTGCATTAAAAATAAAAAATAGTATATTCTTTCACCAGTTTTGACCACATTTATCAATCACTAATTTTATTGCAATCCTAAAAACTTATATTGTGCGAGGGAGACAACATGAACGACCTGCAGCCTTAGGAGTATATGTACGAGAAACAGGGGGTAATTATGATATTAGGTAACATATTACAGAAGAAATATTCTAGAAAAACTTATTTATAAATATTAAAAAAAATCCAACGACGTGTTTCAGGAATAGTGCATTTCTAATATAACAACGTATATTTGACGTGCATAAGCAACCCGTGTCTTTCCCCACGATTACTTTCGTAAAATATCCTACTATTTCAATAACCACCGTAGCAATAACAGAATTCCAGATAATTTCGTAGCCAACAAACTGTTACTAGCGCATTTGCATCCAAATTGGCTAGTTTTGCATATGGCAGTTGAATTTGTAGGATGGAGCATAGTTAGTATGGCGTGGGACTTCCTACACATTTACGATATGATTGGCACATAGCAGTTACTCAGTTTCGAGGTCTTTCTTGAAGATATAACTGTAAGTAACTAGAAAGCATCCTTCATTTAAGAGTCTCTATAGCCCAGTTTCTGAATGGAGAATTTCTCTAAGTAAATACTTACCTGTAGCCCTGCCTCTTTGGACTTCTCAGCAAAGAGCGTGGCAGAATGTTATTTAAGTATTTAATTACAGCCTAACTAATAAACTTGTTGTAAGTATTGTATAGCTATGCAGTGTTTTGTCTCTTTTCTTCCAACTGAAAATTACATTCAAAAGACGAGAACAAAACACTGTATAACTATACCAGGCTTCGTCGTCGTTGTCGTCGTCAGGCTGTACTAGTCCACTGCTGAACACAGCCCTCCCCTAAAGATCGCCACGTTGTGCTATCATAGGGGGTGATGCCCATAATCCCCACGCTGGGCATGCGGGTTGGGGATCGCAGTTCGGTGGAATTGTACTGCAGGGGACGCCGCTGCCTACCGCCCTGTTTGTGTCCCTTAGTCGCCTGGTATACCAACCCAATTCTTGGGTTGGTATACCAGGCTTATAAGGTGTTTATTAGTAAGAGCATTTGTGTCTAACGACAGCGCCATCTTTACCATTTCATTGTAGTTAAATCATACATCGTCATCTGTATATTCATCATTGTACTAGAGTAGCAAAGGCAACGAAATATGGTTGATTCGGAATAAAATTACCAACCAAAAAACCTCTCGTCTTTGAATGTGCTACAGTAAATCTTCGATCATTTAGTGAAATTCCCAATTCGGAAATCGGCCCTTATCAATGTAAGACTGGCGGCTCCTCAAGCAGCAGTTTCCATACAAACGATTTACTAACAAAACCTAGTGAAACGTTTGACACATTTAGAGGACACTAATCGAGGTATGGTCGTGCTTACAACTGAGAATAACGGAAAAGAAATTGTAGCCACAAAAGACGTAGAGACGCTTGAAATTCAAATGTTTAGACCGTGAGAAAACTGTAGTACGGAACCCTTTATGCACGAGTCAACTCGCACTTCGTCGTCAGGCTATACTAGTCCACTGCTGGACATAGCCCTCCCCTAAAGAGCGCCACGTTGTGCTATCATAGGGGGTAATGCCCATAATCCCCAGGCTGGGCATGCGAGTTGGGGATCGCAGTTCGGTGGAATTTTACCGCAGAGGACGCTGCTGCCCACCCCCCGGTTTGTGTCTCTTAGTCGTCTTTTACGACACCCGCGGGAAGAATTGGGTAGAAAAGGAACTCGCACTTGGCCAGCTTTTATTTGCTATTCGGCAGCTTCTATTAGCTTCTATTATATATTAAGATTATCACCATTATGTCCTCGCCGATGGGGCACGAGTCTCTTCCCTGAAGAAGGTACGGGCCATACTCTACCACGGTGCAGAAGTACGGATTGGTGGAGCCTTGCAAGTCTAGTGGCTGGTCTTACTGTGAGAAGTTTTCAAGCCCTAAGGCCTCTGAAGCTACCAAGCTACTAAGATAAAATCGCAAAAATCAATGATTGAACAACAAACATTCAAACATAGTTATATATTAAACGATTAATCGCGATAATTTGTTAAGTAAAACGTAAATACCTTACTCATGTATGAGTATCGCGCATCATAAAGAAATACACAAACATTCAAAGAACTAAACATCTTCAAAGACTTTCATTAGTAGGATTCCTAATCTATGTATAAGTCTATGTAATGTATTATTTCTGCTTAGGTTATTGTTAAGGGTTTTTGCAGTCTATGTAGTTTATTTTGCACACGTATTTAAACCAGTTTCTTACTGCTGATCCGACTCTCCAAGGTTTGCTGGAAGAAATCTCTTACAGAGGTAAGCTCGCCTTCTTATTTTTTATGTAATGTCTTATTTAATGCTTCGTGTACAATAAAGTATAATAATTCCTCATGACAGCCGAATAAACTCTAGCGCTTCTCAATGAGTGGTTTGTTCGGTGTGAATCAACAGCCAACTTAACAAACTCTAGCGCTTCTCAATGAGTGGTTTGTTCGGTGTGAATCAACAGCCAACTTAACAAACTCTAGCGCTTCTCAATGAGTGGTTTGTTCGGTGTGAATCAACAGCCAAATTAACAAACGCCCACGTGCTTATAACAGATGTGTTTGAATACACGTATAGCACTTACGCTGTGTATTTGAGAGTGTTATTAGGAGAATGGAGATTTCGAGTTAGAGTGGTTGTACCAAAATTATTCATATTATTTTAAGTTTTGTTCTTTACAACTGAAACCCACGTAATGGGTTTCAGTTGCAGAGTAACCAATAATAAAAAAAGGTTATTGCTCTAACGCAGCCATACTCAAAGTGTGTTTCGCGGAACCCTAGGTTCCACGATAGGGGTTCCGCAATAATTTCGAAAAAAAATTCAATCACCTCTCACTAAGTAAAGTAATAAATAGTGACTGTAACATTGTAACCCAAATGCGTGCATACAACGACTTATGAACATTGGTGAAGCGAAGGTGATCTATCAGGATCTTGGCAAGTGGCAGTTCCTGGTCTCTGCCTACCCCTCTGGGATACAGGCGTGAGGTTATGTATGTCTGTATGTTACATTGGACTTTTATTATGCTTATTAATAAAGAATACATTTTTTAAAACAATTGTTTTATCAATGGGATTCCGCAAAGTATTTCGCTTTCCAAAAGGGTTCTGTCACCAAAAAAGTTTGAGAACCGCTGCTCTAGCGTATCCGCTACAATCTTATCTCGACTGCGCGAATTTTGTCAGGTTAACCATAAACCTTTTTGATCTTGTCTTAAATGCTCGTCCTTGACCTTCGGGCTCCTACGACGATTTTTGGCCTATTGTAAGCAACAAATAGCCTCCAAACTACACCATGAAAGCGTTGGCGAACCTTCTACTCATATTTACATGCAAGTAACAGTACCACATACCTAGGTGTCATAAGCGCTGTGGAAGCGACTGCACAGTACTCTCATTCCGAATGCGTGACAACTATGTTACAAGTAGACTATAAAGGCTGGCGTCCATCGGTACATTTTGTCGATTTGAGAAAGTATAAGTAATTATAGTTAGACATTTGTATTAGCTGAGGTATGTTGACACTTCAGACACTAGGGTTTCCTTACGATGTTTTCCTTGACAGCTAGCTACATAACTTCACATATATACATAACTTAGAAAACAACGTTACAACTACAATTATACTTTATTGCACACGAAACATTCAACAGGATATTATATCGTCGTTCATATTGCAAATTTTTCATATTGTCTTTTTGACATACATTTTGCGCCATGTCAACAAAAAAATATTTACGTTTTTCACCAAATTTGTATGAAAAATTTAAAACTTACGAAGAAAATAGCAAAACATCACAATCCTTACCTTCTCAGGCTGACATTATTATATCTTAGACTTACATTCAGAATCATGTATTCCTTCAATTTAGATGAAAAAACGAAAATAATGTTTTTTTGAAATACATTTTGCGCCGTGATGAAAAAAATATTTATATTTTTCACCAAATTAGTACGAAAAATTTAAAAATTACAAAGAAAATAGCAAAACATCACAATCCTTACCTACTCAGGCTGACATTATTATATCTTAGACTTACATTCAGAATCAAGTATTCCTTCAATTTAGATGAAAAAACGAAAATTATGTTTTTTTGAAATACATTTTGCGCCATGTGAAGAAAAAAATATTTAAATTTTTCACCAAATTAGTACAAAAAATTTAAAAATTACAAAGAAAATAGCAAAACATCACAATCCTCACCTACTCAGGCTGACATTATTATGTCTCAGACTTGCATTCAGAATCAAGTATTCCTTCAATTTAGATGAAAAAAGGAAAATAATGTTTTTTACTTACAACATTTTGCAATAGGAACGACGATATGTAATGTCCTGTTAAACGTTTCATAAGAAATAACATGTATAAAGGTTGGTACTTGCCGGAATCCGAACCCAGGCCCTCCCGATCGAGAAGCCGGCAATCTACCGCTTCGCTACCACTGCTTTTTGATACAGTAGGACTATATAAAATTCACAAGATGTATTAATAACGTAACATCTTGCATACAGGCACATACATTGCTTCTGGCCCCACACTAGGATACCTTGTGTCGTGGGTACCAGAAACAGCGACATCACAAATATGTAAACATCTAAGACATGGTGTTTTTTTGTCCCCAGTCTGGGTTTGAACCCGGGACTCTCACGTGGTAGGCAGATGAGCTACCGCTGCGCCACAGAGGTCGTCAAGCGAAACAACGACTCTCAATCAACTTTTTGGCAATGGAACGTTCTTGGTACTGCGTGAACTCAATTATAACATCGATTTTAACATTTTTTTACAATATTAGGGCCGACTTCCACCAATTGTGACTTCAATATATTTAAGTAAATTCTTTATACAATACAGTTCATGTGGCAACATAAGTGACATTTAAAGAATGATGGCCTAAGTAAAAAACAGCTGGTAACTATGTGTATTTTAAGAGACAAGTACCTATATGTTACCTACTTACTTATCTGACAGTCAACATTACTGCCTAGCATTAATAAGGTAATATTTTCTTAAATGTAGGTGGCAAAGCTGAAGACAGGGCGCTATTGCGCTCATTAGGGGAGGGCTATGTCCAGCAGTGGACTACATAATATAGCCTGAAGAAGAACAAGAAGGTGGCAAAACCAATTTTACATTCTTAGTCTTATCTTGTTTTTATGTTATTTATTTACGCCCCACTGCAGGACATAGGGCTTTTCTCAAAGAGTGTATGGGCTTAGTTAACACGCGTGCCCGCCCGCGCGGGCACTTTAAGCGCTGAGGTACCTATGTGAATATTTCAGATACACATGTTTTCAGACACGATATTTTCCTTCTCAGTTATCGTGTAGTATTGCTACTACAACTTCACTAATGTACGTAACTTCGAATCGAAGTACAAGCCGGGCTTCGAACCCAAGACCTCTCGAAAAATGTCATTGGCTACAAGCCGTTCATGTTTTGAACTCACTACCCCCAGAATGTGAAGCCTGCGTTCTACCGTATCTCTACTACCACCGCTCGTGAAAATCGTACAAAAAGTAATGTAACTCCTTGCAGTTAGGTACTTATTTTTATTCACCAAAAACTCTTCCCTGGCCCCGTTTCGTCGTATTTATCCGGCTGGAAATAAAACGAAAATAAATTGCCAGAATAAAACGAAAGAAAAAGACGTTCCAATTTCAAAATTATCGCGTATTTGTGGAGCTCGGCGCAGGTGTAATGAATGACCGGCCGCGCCGACCGATCCAAGGCTAGGTACTTGTTGAAAAACTCAAAACTTGCAATTAATGAAGAGATTGGCCTGCCGTATGTCAATACTTGATATGCAAGCCTTCGACAACGTTATATTAAGGTAATTCATCATATTTTGTCTCAGACTGGTTTCAAGAACGCTTCAATACCTATCTCAACAGTAAGCGAGTTAAGGTCGTTTGTGCAGACTACTGGAAGCGTTGTAGGCATAAGTTTATAGCCAGAAATTTGACATCTTTTTGTCAAATAGTGATTTAAAGATAGATACAACCCTAAGCTTGGTTTGTCTAGATAGATCTATCTTAGAGATAAGTTTGCGTTTGGAACAAAATTTAAGTAATGATATTTCGAAGTACTGTTTCCATTAAACAATATGTGCCAATTTCCGAATCGAAATTAATTAAGTAATCAACTGTAGTGCCGTCTCCACGAATTTCTCACAAAAGAGCGTGACAAAACTTTACTTAAGTTATTTACTCAGTGAAATCCTTAATTTAGAAATTGGCCTTCAATACAACAAATAGATCTAGGTAGCTATTTAAATGCTCTAACAAGTTAAAAACAAACAAGCTAAAGTATTGCTTGAAAAATCAATCAGCCTTTTCACTAAAAAAACCAGTCTTTAAACTCTCGATATCGACATGTGAAGTTTCCCAATCAGTATTGTTATTCAACTGAATCGTTTTACTGAGACATTTTCCCGCAGCATTGCGCAATGACGCAGCAATAGACAATCAGCGGTGGGATCTGTATGACTGCATTTCTGTGAATAATTTCTTGAGGATACTGCGCCCTAAAAGCAGAAATGACACAACAGAGATATCGATCATCGAATACAGAAATAACTACCTAAAGGCCTCTTTATAAAAACTCCAGTATGAACTTATCACTTATCAATTGCCTCGATTCTGTTTTTGCATTACAGTACAATGACAGATAAATGCACGGGTCACGTGACGTTTTTATACCATTGGGACCTAGATGGTGTAATACTTGTGCGGGCTTAGACTTAATGCAGCAATTAAATAATGAACGCCATGCAGTTGTCATTGTACTACAATCGGTATTCGTTTTCAACCCTTGTATGTCGCCACTGGGGCAGGGGTCTCTTCCTGCGTCGCAGGAAGGTTAGGCCATTCTCCACCACGGGGGCCAAGTCCGGGTTGGTGGAGGCTTGTAAGATAGAGGCGGGCCTTACTGTCAGAAGTTATCAAGCCTCCCATGAGCCCTCTGACATGGCTTAACGACTGCTACTACTCGACAGCCGACACCAAAGCTTAACGTGCCTTGCGAAGCCCGGAAGCGCTCGGAAAAATACCACTAGCG
The DNA here is from genome assembly GCA_934045075.1 of Yponomeuta sedellus. Classification (NCBI taxonomy): domain Eukaryota; kingdom Metazoa; phylum Arthropoda; class Insecta; order Lepidoptera; family Yponomeutidae; genus Yponomeuta; species Yponomeuta sedellus. Next base: position 11,115,340 of record OW203736.1, on the reverse strand, counting down.
GTAGTCACGGGACGGTCGCCCATCCTGCACCTGACCGCGCCTGTTGTTGCTTAACTCAAGTGATTGATTCCAATCACTCGGTTCGCCTAGGCCACGAGCGCTCGTACTACCATGCATTAACAGAATCTAGGGCCTGGACTAAGATAATACGTGTTATAGGTACCAGAAAAGGACATCATAAACATAAAAACACTCCCAGACTAAGGTGGTACATTTTTTGTCATTTATTTGGAAATTACCTGAGAAGGCCCGAAGGCAGCGGCTTACGGCTTACATTGTATATTGACATTCAGCAAACAGAATGTAATTTAATTGGATTGAATTTAGTGTTATACAATTTACTAAACAACGTAATACAGAGAATATTGTAAAGAGGTTCGAAATTTCACTGATGCCGGTGAGTCGCCCATTAGCTCAGTTGGAAAGAGCGCTGGCACGGATAGCCAGAGGTCGCGGGTACGAATACTGGGTAATAATGGGTGGAATTTTTAGCCTCTAAATAGGTTTTTAAATTTGTCCTTAGCACGGGTTAGTGCATTAAAAATATATATATAATTACTAAAGAAGCTATGGAAAAATAATATAGCAGATGTAAAATCGTAGGCAGAACATATAGCAGGGAGAACTAATTGCCACTGCAGCGTTCGAGTGGTCCCTTTACTCGTCCAGTGTGAGTGAAGGTGCGTCTGGACGCTGTCCACCTATACATACATAACCTCACGCCCTTATCCCAGATGGTAGGCAGAGACCAGGGACTGCCACGTGCCACGATCCTGACAGATCACCTTCGCTTCATCAACGTTCATAAGTCGTTGCAGTCGCGTTACATTGCAGTCGTTTTGTTGCGTTGCAGTCCTTGCGCACGCCGGTTCCGGTGACTTTTTATCTTCCTCTTTGCTAATACCTTTATTGCTTTACATTTTTACTAAACCATAATGTCTACTAGGGGAGCCCAGCAGTGGGACACAATCGAGGCTACATAAAAAAATGTCTAGTGTAGTAGGTATATATAAAAAAAAACAGATCGTTCTGCTATTCGGGGTAGAGACACCTTTTGGCCTGTGCATGTAATGAGTCATCTCATTAATACAGCGTTCATTGGCACCTTCACTCACGCTAGATAGGTGAAGAGACCACTCGGACGCTGCAGTGCCTGCTGGGTCATTGTTTTAGAGGCAAATGGGGTAGAGACAAAAAAAATAAAAAAAATATATCGGTTCACTCTCTTTCAGTCTAACTAAACCGACTTTGTACGTATACGGCGATTCGATAAATATATTGAATTATTAATAAACGTCCCATTCAAAGCACATTGGTAGATCAGCTATTCCGTTACATTCCTTAGTGTACATAAACACATCATCAAAACACATTGTGTAACATCTCAAGACAAACCTTCAAGCACAATCAAGCCAAACGTAAAGGCATCTGATTCTCACGCTGTCTTCACAGCGAGCCTAGCGAGTCTAATTCACGAATATCTTCACGCACGTCCATCAAGGCATATGGCAGAAGCATGGCTACTTACTGCGGCTTCAAGGCTAGCTGTTACACAACTAGGAGTGGTACAATCGAGGAGACAAGGGTTTAATCTTCACAATGTGTCGAAACAGCGAGTCAAGACAATTTTCGTTGCTATTTTCGTTTTTGTTTTCAAGTTTATACATAGCATTCATGTACTTTGCAATTAAAGGTCTTCAAAGAATAAGGATAAGGTATAAATATTTTATTCGCTATGCAAAAAATTAAAAAAAATAGTGGATCGATGTTATCGATTCCTTTGCTGCTCAAGCGGGTTGCAAATCACGTTTTTAATTCAGCAAAAGCGGAATTTTCTTAAATGTAGAAAATTCTAGCTCAGTAGTGAGTCCCGTATCAGTAAACTGGATACGGGACTCACTACTGAGCTGTGACCGCCACTTTGACCTTAATCATAATATTTTATGATTTATAAGATAATTGTGTACTTTAAGTCTGGTCGCAACTCTCGGGATAATAGACAGAACAACAAACAGCAGCAAACAACTTGAAACAGAATTAATTTCACCTCCTTCAACAAGAAGAAATGTATAAATAACATAAACTTCGTTTTTCTCCGAAGTTTAGTTTTAACCGGGGAGTTGTTATATCTTAAATATGTAACGTGCAATGCTTGGTGCCCTAATATTGACCGCAGTCAGAACTTCCTGCTCTTTAAGCTCCCGAGGCGCTCGCCACAGTCAGTCTCCACTCATCCTTCTTCCGCGCGGGCCACCACTAAAGTATATCAGTAAATTCTTTCAATTTCATTTCATTTCCAATTTCCAATTTCATTTTTTTTTAATTACTTTTATAGAGACTCCTGCATTACGAAGCAGCTGGAAAAACCACTCCAATCAGCCTGCACGTTAACGAAAGGAAAATATTGCTCTTTTAACACTTCAAGAATATCAGAGGCCGACAATGAGCACCAAATATTGTCAGAATCTTAACGTTCTTAATTTTATAAAGGTGAAATTTGTAAGTTTGTATGTTTGGTACTTATTCACGGCTAAACGGCTGGAACGATTGTAATAAAATTTGGTACGGAAGTAGACCCTGGATTAAAACATACGCTACGTTTTACTGCGGGAAAATATCTTATTTCCTAAAACACCGCGGGGCACAGCTAGTGCCAGTTTAGTTTATATAGCTTAATCGTGAAGCGCGATTCTCCCCGACTGTACCACTGGCACTCGCAGCAAATCGAGCATAAGCGTACCCCCAAGTACAATGGAGTTGTAAGCATCGGCACGTTCTTCGCTCGGTAGCGATGAGTCACAGGTCAACGGAACAGCGACCTCCTACGTGCCGTAGGTAGGTACGTACCACGTGGCAGCCTCTCTGGGGCCTGTTTCATAGAACTACACTTCATGGTTCACTATGACAATTCGATGTACTTTGCAATGTATTTAAGACGACATTTTTACTGTTATATGTATGTATACTGTGCTGTGTGGTGTCGGCCTAGAGAATAGCACCAACATAATTTTCCCGTGGGTGTCGTAAAAGGCGACTAAAAGACGCAAACCGGGGGGTGGGCAGCAGCGCCCTCTGCAGTACAATTCCACCAATCTGCGATCCCCAACCTGCCCAGCGTGGGGATTATAGGTATTACCCCCAATGGTGGCACAACCTTGTGCTATAGAGCTCATTGGGGGAGGGCTATGTCCAGCAGTGGACTAATATAGCCTGAAGAAAAAGAAGATACTGTTAATATATTGTTCGTTAAATGCACCACGACGAGCACCCCGTAGTACCATTTATGTCTTAAATTAAGATACCATAATCTATGTCTTTTTTTGTTTCGTTTATTTCTGTTGTGTTCATATTATGTCAATTTATATGGTTATTTTGTTTCTGTGATGTCTTGTTGGTATTATTTCTTTGTTTCTTCCTTTCTTTCTTTTAAAGTCGGCCCACCAACAGATTCACGTGTTGATTACTCTGCTTCGCGGTGTACATATTTTTTTTATAATAAACTACGAATTTATTGTATTTTTATGAATCTCGGCCTCGGAGGGGTCATAATTTATATAAGTGTGTTGCGACTATGTTCGTAAGTTATTAATGTTACATTTAAGGGTAATCTCGTACATGAAACCACTTAAGGCACAGAAACTTTCACATTGCATGCAATATCTACATATAAATAAAATTAATTTCGTATCACACTAAATTTTGGCTAACGCAACATTGAATCTCATACATGGGAATTGAAATTTAATATTAATTAATCAGTACGCTGTTCAATAGGTGTACATTAATGCGATAATGGTTGTCTCAGCCCTGTGAAAAAAATTATCGTGAGGAAATCTGAAATCGTACCTCAGCTCTTGAAATTATTGTCAATTCACGGGGAGCACGCCCTACATTAGGAAGTAAGGATATTTTTGGGCGTATAAGCTGTACTTTATCCTGTGGCTTTAAGCAGGAATTAATAAAGCGACATTTTAATCTCCAGCGGAAGGCCTACAATCTCATTTAATATCCTGTTGATGAAGGAAGCAAAACTGCGCAAAAACTACCTTTGGGACCCGAAAATGTTTTAGTTCGAATCTAGACCTTAAGTCCTACTTAAATAAGGGCTATGTGCCTTCGTGACTGTACACGAGACTACAACGTTTTGCTTTAACAACATATGGCTGAGAAGGATGAGTTGGAAGCCTTTTCATTGACGGTTTGTACCATGTGGTCCTGTCGACCCTCCCGGCTATCCTGGTAATTTAACCAGTAGATGTGACCGTTTGATAAAACCCTAATTAATTTTATGCCACACCTGGCAATAAAGTGGCTTTTTCCGCACGCTGCGCGTAAGGAAAAAGCCGCTTTCCGGCCAAGTGTAGACATAAAAAGATGTACACAACACGGGAGGTAGGTAATAAAGAAAGCTCTAGATCGCATAATTACGTCCCTCGCTTGCAGCTCGGGCCGCAAACTTCTGCGATCTCGGCCTTTCTTTGTATTACCACCCTAGTTGTGTAATGTACTATCTATATATATAAAAGAAAGTCGTGTTAGTTACACCACTTACTTATAACTCAAGAATGGCAGAACAGATTTGGGTGAAAATTGGTAGGGAGGTAGCTTAAAGCCAGGAGACGGACATAAGATACTTTTTATCCCGTTCGACAGCGTTCCCGTGTGACTTGACATGAAACGTCAGTCACTATAAAACGTGGTATAACAAAAAAGAATCAGACTTGGAATAACAAAACGCAAATTACAGCTATGTAATTGACGTATAATGACAGCTATGTAATGATAAAACTCGGTATGGTTGAAAATTTGAGTTTTGAAATAAATTTTTAGGTGAATTGAAGTGAAGTTTAATTAATAATGCCACGAGCAAGACGATCGAATCTTTCCCGACAAAGCCGTAATGCAAGAAGAATACGAAATACTGGTGGAATGAAATGCCCCTGGTGGAACTGGCAAGACATTCCTCATGTCATTAGTTTTAGCAACTGTTTGGGCGAGATCCAACACAGCGGTTGCAGTTGCTTCTTCTGGAATAGCAGCCACATTGTTAGATGGATACCGTACGGCTCATTCAGCATTAAAATTACCGTTAAATCTTCAAACTATTGAAGAACCAACGTGTAATATTGCAAAACACTCAGCAATGGCCAAAGTTTTAGCGGCATCAAAAATCATCATCTGGGACGAATGCACAATGGCGCATAAACGTGCATTAGAAGCACTTAACCGAACATTAAAAGATTTACGGAATGACTCGAGATGTTTTGGAGGACCAATGATTTTACTGTCTGGCGATCTCCGCCAAATACTGCCAGTAATTCCAAGATCTTTATATCTTTATAATAATAATTGGCCTTTTTTCATCTACTTAATGAGATGATTTATACAGCGTCCAGTGGTATCTTCACTCACACTAGATGGGTGAAGGCACCACTCCGACGCTGTAGTGCCTGGGACATGGTTTTATAGATGGTGTAGGCTTGCCCAGCACCTATACCATCCTGACAGCTTAGTCGGCCTAGCCCACAGGAAAGACTAGTCAATACGTGCGGACCCAACCAAGCCGCGGGTTTCCTCACGATGTTTTCCTTCACCGTTAGCGTGTGGTATTGCGACTACAAATTCGCAAATGTACGTAACTTTGAAATTAAACAAAGTCATTGGTACATGCCAGCACTCGGGATCGAACCTGGGGCTCTCGCTTGCCAGTCCATGGTTCTACCCACTGAGCTACCAAACTTATATAATACTTATATAATACTTATATATTAAGATATATAAGATATATATTCCGACGAAATAAACGCTTGCCTCAAATTGTCAAATCTATGGCGCTATGTAAAGAAACTGCAGCTGACAACAAACATGAGAGTTACATTGCTTAATGATACATCTGCTGAAGATTTCTCGGAGTAATTGCTGACTATCGGTAATGGTCAAGTACCTGTCGATGAATCGAGCGGATTAATATCATTTCCAAATAATTTCTGTAATTTTGTCTCATCAAAAGACGAACTTATCAACAATGTATTTCCAAACATAATTTCTAACTACAAAAATAATGAATGGTTGAGTGAGCGAGCAATTTTAGCGGCTAAGAATAAAGATGTAGATGACCTGAACTACATAATTCAAAATAAGATCATTGAACAATGCATTCATTCAAATCTATTGACTGCGTCACAAATGAAGATGAAGCCACCAACTATCCAATTGAATTTTTAAACTCTTTGGACGTGCCTGGCTTACCACCGCACAATTTACGCCTAAAGGTTGGCTCCGTAGTAATCATGCTTCGAAACATAAACCAACCAAAACTGTGCAACGGTACGCGTTTGGTGGTTAGAAAATTGATGAACAATGTAATTTACGCTACGATAATGATAGGAAAATTCAAAGGTGAGGAAGTTCTTATTCCGAGGATCCCGATAATCTCAACATTTATGCCGTTTGAATTTAAAAGAATTCAATTTCCGATACGTCTTGCATTTGCCATGACCATCAACAAATCACAAGGCCAATCCTTAAAAGTTTGTGGTTTAAATCTAGAACATTCATGTTTTTCCCATGGTCAATTATACGTGGCATGTTCACGGGTCGGAAGTCCATCTGCGTTGTTTATTTTTGCGCCTGATAATAAAACAAAAAATGTCGTGTATTACAAGGTACTTAAGTGAAGAGCAACCTATGTACTAAAATACAGAAATAATAATGAATGATTAAGGTATAATGAATGATTAATGTATGTATTTAATTTTTTTGTATTTTTTTCAATAAAAAAAAACACAATCTGTTTATTTATTGCCATTAAGGCGGAACAAAGTTCGCCGGGTCAGCTAGTTATTAATAAAAGGCCGATGGAAGTACAGGGTTAAAAAAATCCCCACCTTATCCATGTTAAAATAGGGGGATTTACTAGGCAATGCGAGCAATGGAAAAAAAAATTAACCCAAAAAAAAATATTATTATTAAATTGCTAATATTATGCTGGCTAATATTAAATTAGCCTTTCCATAGATTTTAATGCCGCAAGAGGTAACTTTACGTGTAAAGGGATTTAGATACACTCTGTTTACTGTATTATATTATAAGTAACGTATATTAAGGTTGTTAATTACCACAAACTTCGAAATGGGGGAAACGAAAATCCTGATATGTTTATTATCGCTGTGAAGATAGATTATTATCAAAGGAAACATGGAGGTCAAGTTACTCGCTAAGTAGTGGCTGACCCCATTAGGTGAAGGAAGACTTCGTGAGGGAACCTTCGGTCCGTTGGCTCACCCCGAGTTGCCTTTCTGTATCCTATAGGCTTTCGGCTAAGCTGAATGCTAGGCTGAATCATAATAATTATATTCTTTTTAATGCACTAACCCGTGCTTAGGACAATTTTAAAAATCTATTTAGAGGCTAAAAACTGTACGTAATTCAGAGATTATTGTAAAGAGGTTCGAAATTTCACTGACGCTGGAGAGTCGCCCATTAGCTTAGTTGGAAGAGCGCTGGCACGGATAGCCAGAGGTCGCGGGTTCCAATCCCAGCATGGGTAAAATTTTTAGCCTCTAAATAGGTTTTTAAATCATAATAACAGTTAATATAAACGATCCCAGTAGAAATGGTGGCAACGGAGCGGTACGACGCCGGCTTTTCAATCCGGTCGTGGGTTCGACCCCGGCAAGTAGCAATGATATTTTTTTCTAAGTTATGTACAATTGTGAAGTTATACCACTCACTGACGGTAAAGAAAAACATCTTAAGGAAACCCTAGTGCCTGAAGTATTAACATACCTCGGCGCTAGCTACGTACAATGGCCCAACCATGAGGCTGAGCGGAAATCACAGCTCTAACTAACAAGCAATCCTAGTAGACTTGATTTATTTAGATTAGAACTATTAATTGTGGTGTGATGGTGTGTACACACCAGAAAATAAAACACTCTAAAAGTTTACACTTGTGTTGTCTTTTTACTTACCTAGCGTAGAAAGTTGCTACTAGACGCTGGATAAATCAACGCGTATAAATATACAGCTGTGAACAAACTGTAAAATATTTGACGTACTAAATGTTGAAGCCATCGAAAGTATCAAAAATTACAACCCATTGGAATTTCAGTTACCGAGAAAGATATTATTTACATTGAGAAAGTGTAGGAGTCTTCTTTACGAATGAAATTCAGTGAGTTGCGGAACGTTGTTTATTCGACAAGAGTTAGACAATCAATGAATTCACAAACAGTGCGGGCACATTTATATCCGTCCGTAGCTGTCACTTTGACGTTTGTGACAGCTAGCGGTTGGAAGTGGAACTGACAAGTTTTGACAGCTGGCAGCTGTCACATTGGCATAATATGTTTATGAAATGTGTCAGCTGTCAGTGAGCCTTATGAATTTGTATACTCTGTGTACAAATTAGAAGGCAAATTATATTTAACCTTACAACTCGGCCATCCTGTTGTGGGTGAGTCTCTCACCTTAAACTAATGTACAAATTACAAAACTATGTACCTACTCTACTATAAATAAAAATATAATAATATAATTATGTAAACAATATCTTCACATTTGCTACATACCTATGCTTACAATGAAATCTTGAATTATTTTATTATCTTGTACAGTCTGTAGTGATCTGCAGTCATCTGAGCCGATCTATTCTTGCTCTGACTGCTCACTACCCGTACTCATTACATTCAGGTAATACATCCAAATATATTTGTATAGTCTGTAGTGATCTGCAGTCATCTGTACTAACTCAGTCAAGTCTTAACTTCAAAGTCAAGTCAAACATACATACATACATACATACATACATACATGCATACATTCATACGCGCGAAAATCATTAATCATCTACTTTAGCAGAGTCGGTCAAAAATATAATGGGAAGAAAAGCATTAAAATTTGAAACTCAACTGCAGTCGTGTTTTATTTAGAGATACAACCATAACCTCTTATTAGGCGGAATTTATTGGCTGACTCCATTGGGAGAGCACTCGATGGCCCTTGAGTCATCTCACCGCATAGGGAACAAGAAAGGCCACGTCCGATCACTTGAGCTATTGCAATATTACCTCAGTTGGAAAGATCGCTGGCACGGATAGCGATCTTTCCAACTGAGCTATAATATAAAATAGTATATTCATGTGGGTACAGCGATATCATTCCGATGTAAAACCTAACTGCAAAGTAGGTACTCGGGGCTGTAAGTAAATGCAATTTACTTCAGCCAGATGTCGCTGCCTGTACGTAATACAGAGAATAGTGTAAAGAGGTTCGAAATTTCACTGATTCCGGTGAGTCGCCCATTAGCTCAGTTGGAAAGAGCGCTGGCACGGATAGCCAGAGGTCGCGGGTTCGAATCCCGGCATGGGTGGGATTTTTAGCCTCTAAATAGGTTTTCAAAAATTATCCTTAGCACGGGTTAGTGCATTAAAAATAATGTAATCATATTGCTATACAGCCCGGTTTTTAGAGTTCCGTGCCTCAAAAGGAAACGGAACCCCTAAGAACTTTTTATTGGCTCAATCAATAAATAAATAAAACAGCCCGTAATCATCAACTAGACATACTAAGTTTATACTTAAGTTACGTTCTGTCACGCTCCTTTCTGAGAAATTCGAAGAGACTGTTAATACGATAGTTTAAATATTCTTCTATCGTATAATGTTATTATACGATAGAAGAATATTTAAAAGATAGTATAGATGAAATGAGATAAGAGCTCTGACAACTAAATTTACTTTGTGAGTTCTTGTCATATTTGAGTGGTTTGATGAGATCTTTAATTAATTTATGAAATCTACCATACCATTCAGTGTAATAATTTACATGTCGTACACTTCATATCCATTCACCTTGTGCCGTTCGTTGGATGGAAGCTAAATAATGCTGTTTGATTACAATTGCGGTGTTCTCTTTTTAAAATGCGCTAATTTTTATTACATTTAATTCAGTGAGAACAAGGACGGGCTGAAAATCAGCGCTGTGATGATGCATGCACTCACAGCACTTAGCTGAGCCCTATCCTTTTTATCACATATTGTCTCTAATTTTTCATAGTATTTATGTGTTCTCTAATCTATGTGTGATAAATAAACATTTTAAAAACCTATTTAGAGGCTAAAAATTTCACCCATGCCGGGATTCGAACCCGCAACCTCTGGCTATCCGTATCAGGTTTAGCCTCTAAATAGGTTTTTAAATTTGTCCTTAGCACGGGTTAGTGCATTAAAAATAAAAATAGTATAAATAAACATTTTTCAATTTCAATTTCAATAAATAATTCTATAAATGTAACTTTACAAATATAATTAACTCAAATTGCATGATAATCAATCAAATTAAATATAAATTTATATAATGCATACTTTTATATAGCACTTTAAAATGTTGCGTGCCCTACAGGGTCCACCAAAGATCTTATCAAATAACTGTTAAGTTATAATGCAACGACCTTAAAACTTTTGGAATGCAATAAAGTATTGAGACGGCACTACAGTTAACCATTTACTTAGCGAAATTCTCAATTCAGACACAGGCCCGTAGGAAGTAGGAACTTGTCAATCACCTCGTGTGTTATTGGTTTTCGTATATTACTATTTTGTATAAAATTGCAAATAGGTAAACTAGTTTTACTTATTTGCAATTTTATCGCAGTGCGAGGTAGGATTCTTATTTGTCTTAGTGTTATTTAAAAAAAATCCTCTGTTAAGAAAAAAATTATCTGTGTATGTTATGTCCATGAATATTTATTTATTCTTTTACTTTACCACAAATTATTTAATCGCCTTTTAAGGAATCTTGTTTTTTTATATACAAAAAAGTTTTTTTTTACCGGAAGGTTATGTTTTTGTTTTTCGAGTGCATGTGTGTATGTATATTTCCTTGTTACGCTCTGCAGCCTAAACAAACGGCTTGATGGACTTTATAGAAATACTAAAACTATTTACTTACATTCATTAACAGTTTTCACGCAACCGGGTGTTTTTGATTTTTTAAATAGTTAATTTATTTTATAATTTATGGATATTTATTGCGTGACCTTCAAAAAAATTCATAACCAATGGTGGGCGTTCTGAGCTTAAGATTCATGGCCTTTGTGTATAGAACTTTCACTGCACCGCTAAAAAGTGGGTTCGCTCGACAACAGTGTTATTTTAGATGGTATTTCGCGCCTACGCACAAAGGGCTTAGACCCAACAAGCCCTATACTTTGAACACATAGGCCTATTTTACGCTACTCACGATACATTGCATAGTGAATAGTGTGGAATATACTAGTGTAATATATATACGCGAACATTGGTTATGAATCTTTTTGAAGGTATTGTTAGGAATATTTTAGTCGTAGAGACTGGCAACAATCTCATAACGTCACCGTTCCTGTACGAGTATAAAGCGTGCGCCGTACGCGCCCCGCCGTCTTTTGCTGCCTTGTTTTGCTTCGAGTAGGTTCATGGAAAGGTTCGGTTTGTCGCCGGTCTGATGGTGATGAGGTTATATTTCCGTTACTTTTGATTTGTGTTCCTTGTAACTAGAGTGCTATGTGCCTTGTAATTTCTTAGGTTTCTTGGCTACCTTCTTCTCCATTACGGTTAACCCGAAGGTGGCTCAGAAATTTGACATGGAATTAAATTTCTGAAAAGTGCATTCTATTTTATTATTTCTATGCCTGATTCCTGAAACTATATATATTCTACTTTACGTGTGTAGGTATGTCACTGAACTCCGGGTTTCCAGGTTTTCTCTCAGAGAGAGAGTATGTGCTTGAAAACCGCGCATGCCTACAGCAAATAATCAATTTTAACACTGTGGTATATGAACACTCCCCAGATACTAAGGTTTCCTCACGAGGCTTTACTTCAGTTAGCGAACAATATTGCTTTTACAGTTTCACAAACGTACGTAACTTAGAAAACGAAATCATTACTCGGGATCTTAATCCACGGCCTGCCGAAGTGAGTCCGACGGTTTTTACAATATTATGTAACAATAAAAAGTTATAAATGTTTCCATTAGGTGGAGTATCAACACAAAAAAAGATATTAAAGGTCATAGTCAAAATAACATATTTTGAGGCTTTTTTTCGTGGAACAGTGAAGCGCTCGTGGCATAGTCAAACCGAGTGATTGGAATCACTTGAGTTAAGCAGGCGCGGTTAGGTGCAGGATAGCGGTCACCTATCCGTCACCCGTGACTACCGCTAGTGGCAATTTTTCTGAGCGCTTCCTTGCTTCGCAAGGCACGTTAAGTCGTTGGTGCCGGATGTCACGTAATGACAGTCGCTAAGCCATGTCAGAGGCCTTATGGGCGGCTTGATAACTTCTGACAGTAAGGTTTGCCACTGTTTTATAGTCCTCCACCAACGCGGACTTAGCCCCCGGGGTAGAGTATGGCCTAACCTTCCTGCGATGCCGAAAGAGACCCGTGCCCCAGCAGCGGAGACATACAGAGGGTTGATATCAAATACTAAAGCAAATTATCTCTTCTTCCTTTTATTGTGGTTATCAGTTTTCTATCTACAGTTTTTAAATATGAAACAAACACAGTGTTTTCGAAGAGATAGATATATATATCGTCATAAATATACATTTTATTATTATTTATCATGAAAATCCTTAGCCTTATTTTATTATCATTACCATTAAGTAGGTCCGTACCATAAATAAAAGACTAAATTAAAATTCAATTATTTGCGATCTCATTGTTCTCAGATTGTTCTCTGTGATCGGTAAGGTAAAACCAGTAACAGTATAAAGACCTTAACATCATCAAGCGTACTAATAAGTAGGCACTTGAGGTTACGACGTGAAAGAAGTCCACGCATTTCATTTCTATAGTGTCGGCGAAGTTAAACAAACTAACACTTAAGCAATTACACAATGAACATCAGTAATTGTAATTATTGTTTAAAACATACTCACAGACTCGCTCTTAAGTCTATTATATCTTTAATTAGCTCTTGCCATTAGCCATCGAAGCTCAATGCCGATGCGCGTCGTATAAGGGAATCGGAAGTTTGTTTTTCGAAAGTAAACCGTAAACGATGACTGTTAAGGTATACTTTAGACTAGCAATTTGAACTGGCTGACAGTTGGCAGCCCGTGCGGTTAAAGATATACAAACTCATATCTCTTTTCCTAACTTTTAATACTTATTAAACGCAAAATAGTACACTTCTTATTTGTGACAAGATATCCTAGGATACACCGTGGTAGTTAATAAAAGCAAAATAGGGCGCTGTCTAATTTCATACAAGATATCCTAGGATAGGTACACCGTGGTACTGAATAAATGCAAAATATTAAGCTGTCTAATTTATTACAAGATATCCTAAGAAACACCGTGGAATTCAATAAACGCAAAATAGCACGCTGTCTAATTTGTTCCGTGGAAACACCGTGGAACTCAATAAACGCAAAATAGTATGCTCTCTAGTTTGTTACAAAATATCCTAGGATACACCGTGGTACTTAATAATCTCAAAATAGTATGCTCCCTAATTTGTTACAAGATATCCTAGGACACACCGTGGTACTCGATAAACACAACATAGTATGCTCTCTAATTTGTTAAAATGTATCCTAGGGACAGTTTATGGATAATAATAACTTCAATCACAATCACAAGACCTGGTGCCCAAAATAGGATACCTAGTGATATGATAACCAGGCGATGATATCACAAACATGCGATTACACCTTGAATTACACTCAGGCGGAGGCTATTGAAAAGACTAACTTTGGAGTTCGTTTGTCCATTTTTTCTCCAAAATTATCTAGATTTTGAAATGGACACCTAGTTTCAATTGTAACGTACATTAAGACGCAGTTTCTACGCTACTTTGGGTAAAACCTTTTCATTTCATATTTGTACTGACTGAATTACTTTGATGAACTTGATAGTTCTGTAAAGCCAAGGATGTTGAAAACGTCAACAACGTCGTGTCCATTGGGTAAAACGTTCTTGTGTAAAGCATGTACAAAACCCCTGTTTCTACAGAACTCTAGACTGCGCGTGACACGACATGCGTTTATAGGTTTGTTTCTTTATCTGTTAACATTTTCTATGACTGCAGCAGTACTGTTCAACCGAAAATAAAAAACTGCCTTGCCATATAGACGCTCATTCCGGCACTGAAGTAGAAACATCCCATTCAACCCTATCTGGGTTAATCTAAAACCGCAGAGCACAATAATCCAACAATAATTGCTGTTGCCAAGCGGCTTATATCGTCATACTTAGGTCATAGATCAGTGCGTACGTTGAAAGGCTATACAGTCATTTGTATCCGACGCACGCGCACCGACTGGCAGACCTTCCTCCCCCCCGAACCCCGCGTCATAGACCCCTATGGATGTTAATATAGGTAGATAAGGTTTTGGAGGGAACTTTTGGGTTTCAAGATGGCGGCTGTGTTTTCAGATTTGAAAGCAGCTATAAGATTTTGGAGCTAACTTTTAGATGCCAAGATGGCGATTATGTTTGTTAAATTCGGAAACAGCTCCTGTTTAACATAGCATAGGTTAATAACATAGGTTAAAGTTGATCTGCATAAAAATAGAACTACAAGCAATGCTGGCTATACAAGTATAGAGTTATTTAGTATGACAAAAACATTAATTTGTTTGTTATTTCAGACATCACTGTACTTAGTAGAAACGCAATTTAGAACACAATCACGTCGAGACTTGATGCAGTTCGTTCTGATACGAGCTTGCCTTTGGGTCGTAACATCAATAATAACAGTGTAAATTTTACAGTGGATGAGATTGAAGAGCAAAGTGAAAGAGAAGAGACGTTCGTAGATATGCGAAGAGATTATAAGACTAGCAAAGGACTTAAAGACTTATAGTTTGGTTAGATGACGGACGTAACCGGACCTATATAGGCGCATAACTGCGTTAAAGTCGAAGAGGCTCTGTTAAAGCTGGTGGAGTCGACGCAGATGCTCAATCTTTGGACATTGAGCTGTTGTTACCCCAGTGACATATTATTTTTAGACATAGTAAAGTTGATCATAATATTTTTAGTTTAACTATCATTTCTGTAACATCAGCTCAACGATTCAAGCTTAATTAATATTTAATAAATGCTCTGCTTACCTATAAGTAGTGTACACACGTAATTTATCTTCTTGTTACTCTTTTGTTTTATATGTTCTATATGTATATGTATGCTGTTGGTGTGCCTAATAAAATAAAATAAATAAAATAGTAACAAGGTCGCTATGTCTCTTAACCATTCATCGCAATGTGGCAATCTCGAAATCCCTAAACCCCCTCCGAACCCTTATCGGTTGAAGGAATGAAAACGTGTCCACGTTCGCGGACCCCGACAGCGACAATTTGAACTGTTTGTGCCGTACTTCTCAGACGATGGCCCATCTTTCCTCCCTTACAGGAGGTACTTATGGTTGCAAGTGATAATGCAGTTAATGTCGCAAAGTTTTGGGGCCGAGCTAGTAAAATAAAGCGAGCTAGTAAAGTTTTGCCATCGGGCCCTAACACCTGCACCCAGGAGGACCGAATGATTGCAAGTGATATGATAACTTAGTCAACGTCGCAAAGTTCTGGGCCGCAAGTGTTTAAAAACTTTGAAGATAGAACTTGTTTTGCCATCGACAGTGTCTTAACACCTGCAATCAGGAGGACCTAATGACTGCAATCGATAACTTAGTGTCGCAAAGTTATGGGCCGCAAGTGCTTAAAAACTTTGAAAATAAAACTTATCTGCCATCGGCAAACTAAAAAGATTGTTTGAAGAATTTGAAGTTTGTCATGGTAGCTTCATGTGAGGTAGCATTGAGAAATAATAACAATGACTGGTGGATGATTGTGAACATTGTATTGTGTCATTATGCGACTACAATAGAGCCAGCTTACAGTTGACATACCTAATGCCTAGTTTCCCTATGTGACATTTCTCATTATAAATGTAATAACATTTTTACTGGACAGTATAACAGTTTAATCGGATATTTCATTGTTAGAAATCTAATGTTGGTATTAGTAACGAGGTAGCTTTGACTAATAAAATTAATAAATCAAAATTAATACTGCTCCCGCAGTCAAACCAAGCAATTGGTTTTGTAGGGCCTTGTTCCAACAAATGTTACTGTTTTTGAACTGCAACTTTCGTAAGTAGTACGTATTATTGTATTGCTATCGCAAAAACTGACTAGGCGTTTTGTTGGAAGAGTCCCGTCCGTCCCTGACTTGTCGGCAGAAAAATGTGAAGCGCTCGTGGCCTAGTTTAGTCGAGTGATTGGAATCAATCACTTGAGTTAAGCAACATCAGGCGCGGTAAGATGCAGGATGCAGTGTTGAAGCGCGCGTGGCCTAGTGAAACCGAGAGATTGGATTGAAATGTATCACTTGGGTTAAGCACCAGCTGGCACGGTCAGGGATGTGTGACCGTCCCGTGACTACGGGACGTTTTCGTTTCCGTGCGCTTCCGTGCGTCTCAAGGCACGCTAAACTTTAGTGCCGGCTGTCGTGTAATGACAGTCGTTAAACCATGTAAGAGGCCTTATGGGCGGCTTGATAACTTTTGACAGTAAGGCCCGCCACTGTGTTACAACCCAGACTTGGCCCCCGTGGTGGAGTATGGCCTAACCCTCCTGCGATCCAGGAAAAGACCCGTGCCCCAACAGGGACATACAAAGGTTGATCGAGTACAAAAATGAAACTGTCTTTTTGCATTAATTAATAATGGCTAATCATTGGCTAACGGTAGTTTTTAACAGTTTGATGCTTATAATCTTTGTCGAATAATTACAAACCATTGCTCGAAATTTATAAAACGCCATCACTCATCCGCGAAGCAATTAACCCACTAAACTACTGGTCATGATATTGTTTTAGACGGCCCATAAACAGAGAAGGGGCCAATGTTCACAAGTAGCTGTTTGATTGGATACTTAAATATCTTTTTCTAATACAGGAGTGGTGTTAGCGCTGCTGCAGAACGCCGTACGTTCGGGAGGTCGTGGGTTCAAATCCCGGGATGTACCAATTACTCTGTTTTAAGTACATTTTTAAGTATCTAGGTAAAACTATCCACGACATGACTCCGAACCCGTGGACGCATTTTTGGACCTACGAGTATCATGGGCCACATAATAAAGCAGCCTATATACGTCCCACTTTAAGCCCTTTCTCAGAGAGAGAGAGAGAGAGAGTATGCGCCTGATCACCATACTGCCACTTTCTTCTTCTTCAGGCTATATTAGTCCACTGCTGGACATAGTCCTCCCCTAATAAGCGCCATAGCGCAAGGTTGTGCCATCATTGGTGGGTAATGCCCGTAATCCCCAGGCTGGGCATGCAGGTTGTGGATCGCAGTTTGGTGGAATTGTACTGTAGGTGGCGCTGCTGCCCGCCCCCCGGTTTGTGTCCCTTAGTCGCCTTTTACGACACCCGCGGGAAGAATTTGGGTTGGTACTATTCTCTAGGCCGACACCAGGCAGCAAAGTACATTTATGAAGTCGTAATAGCAGTAACACTCGCTAACCGTGAAGGAAGCCGAAGGATTTGAAGTGTTCACTTGCGCCTGCTGATCTTAAAATTGTAAATATGTGGCGGTAATTATGCCCATAATCTCTTTCTCTCTGAGAGAAGACACGTACCCTGCATTGAAAAGTATTTTAGGCAACAAACACGAAAACAAAAGAAAATAATCCGAGAATTTAAAAGTTAGTGTAGAATTTTAGTACATAGAATGTTTTCTTACGTAGTATAGTCTGTTAGCTCTTAGAATATACCTCAGCTACTATCGAATAGATATATTCGTGTAATAGAAATATCGGAACTAATATGACACTTAATTTCGAAATCAGAACTCGATCATCAGTACGAAAACCGGCGAAGATTGGCCGAAGCCTACTCTAAAGCCCGATGTATATTCTAAAATCTAACAGACTATACTTCCGTAGTAGTTTGAACTTCAATATTTGAGCCCCTTGAATGTGCTATACAGGGTGAAACAGATACAATGTAGATGCAGAATAAATTAATAAATAGTAATAGGGCATTTGTATACTGACGCTCTCTAGGATACAGTCCACAGCAGGTTAACCTTTAAATTTATGTGCAAAGTCACCCTAAACGTTTAGACGTTGATATGCTGTCGACTGCACATCTTTGGTGCCTTGTCTCAAGGCCGTATTAGACAAATCAACTGACATTTTGTGCTCAAACAATGGTACAGAAATGCATTACAACGTTGTTTTGAGCGTATAATTACGATTATTTTCTTTCAAGAAATTATAAACGCCGACCTCTCATTAGGTGCTTAGCGTATCACCAATCGTGACCGCGGGCACAAAACAATTAAAAGTAACTCACCATTAAATAGAAGTCTAACCTCGACGAATGAAGTGCCCGAACTAGAGAATTCCACAAAAAAATAAACTAGCACAGAAACGACAAATCTTATCACCAATTTTCTTAAACAAAAGTTTTCCAACCAGTACTTTTTTTTTAATTTTCACGCACAGTCACTTTTCACTCCCTGCTTACAGGCAACCTGGTATTTTGGCGCGAAGACTAAAGACAAAATTTGAACTCAAAAATAATTCCGAACTCTCGAAAAAACTAAGCCAGTTCTCTGTTCTAAAGTATTTTTCACGTGATAGAGGTAAAGTTGGCAGTGGCAGCTGCGCGCGACGGTCGACTCCCGCGCAGGCTTCCAAGCGACTGGCTCACCACACCTGTCGCCCGCGCACGGTGGGGAAAAAACAATAGCAAACAATAAAGCCTCCGTAGAGTTCCTAATTTAAGCTAGCCAGTTACTTTATTGTTTTATGTGAGATTAAGTAATGGTTGAAAATTGTGGAATTGGTAAAGTTATGTGCACTCATTATACGAGCATTTTTAGGGTTCCGTACCTCAAAAGGAAAAAACGGAACCCTTATAGGATCACTTTGTTGTCCGTCTGTCCGTCCGTCCGTCTGTCAAGACCCTTTTTCTCAGGAACGCGTGGAGGTATGAAGCTGAAATTTATATTAATTACTTAGGTCTACTGTCCCTTGAAGCTGTGTAAAAATCAAACTTCTAAGCCAACGCAATCAAAAGATACAGCCGTTTATGCCGCAAATTTTCGACACTTGCAAGGGAATCAAAACCTACAGGGTGCTTCCCGTGAACTCAGAATCTTGAAATTTGGTACGAAGCAACGTCTTATAGCATAGATAAAGGAAAAATTACGAAAAGCATAAATTTTTAGTTACATCACATAATATATATTTTTTTAATAATTTTAAACTTACTACCCATTTCCTCATAAACGCGTAGAGGTATTAAATTGAAATTCATACCAAATACTCAGGTCTATAATACAGGTTTGTACGGAACCCTCGGTGCGCGAGTCTGACTCGCACTTGGCCGGTTTTTATTGTTAGTGAAATTTTTCTTTAATTATGTTTAAATGCCAAGTGAACTAATTTTTACATTATTTATTGGCTTAAAAGCTCATTACATTAACATTGGTTCACTTGGGTTCATTCATAGATAAAAATATCGAATAGCGAACTCTTTAAAGTACAAACTTATCCAAACAAGATTACAGTTTTTACAGTTTGATATTTATTTTATTTATTTAATTCTTTTGCACTATTTACATAAGTAAATAGACAAGGGCGTGTTTAATGCAAGAAGCATTCTCTTCCAGCAAACCTTTGGTGTTGAAGAGACTGGCAAAGGGTATGCAGGATGATAAGCCTGTTAGAAAAACATTTTATTTCTCGTACACTAACAAGTAGTTAATCCACTGTTAACAGTTGTTAGTTCACCAAATTTCATCCAAAAACCACTACCAACTGTGTAACTAGCCCAACGATAAATAAAAGATATCTTCTTTTATAACTGTTAAAAGAGAACTCATAAAGCTTAATAAATATGGCAACTATTTTTACAACATGTAGGATTTTAAAGCAGTTTTGCCAAAAACGGCCGTCTTTGATTCGATTAAGGTCCTAGGTTGTTAATCCTAGGTTCTAGACTGTAGGGTCCAAAAATAACAGTCACAGTTTTTAAGGTTTATGGTGTGTGAACATCATAAACTTTTTTGAAGCTTTTATTTTTGAAATAAAAAACATATTATGATTTTTACATCATTGGTGGCGCTACTTAGCACCTTATAAGGCCTTAACTAATGGGTGGAGAGGGGGTTAGAAAACTGATTTTCACAACATTGATCCGCTGCATTTTAGCCGCTGTAATCCAAGAGATGAGTGTCCATGGATATTTCATAACGCCGCGGTCACACCAATTTCACGCTACATGAAGTGATGTCATTTGTATAAAGAAGCGGCTAAACAAAATTACGACCAGTCAGCCAGTCGCATCTTCCATAAAGGTGACGCGATGCCAAAGACGAATTGTACGCCATATAATATTATTTGAGTTGGAATTATTAAGCCTATGTGGCTTAATAACTCATACTTTCTCTCTGAGAGAAGCCCTGTCCCTGCAGTGGAAAGTTAACCCCGTTATTCATAATGTTCCGCTAACTTAAAACAGCTGCTTAAGTGTGTTCTTTTCCATTTTTACCCGACTGCAGCGAAGCCCAAAAGGAGGGTAATGTGTTTAGTGCGTATGTATGTATGTATGTATGTATGTAAGTATGTCCGATTCTATGTTCCCTCATAACTCCTTAACCAATGGTCAGATTTTGTTAAACAAGGTGTCATTCGATTCGGCATCCTTGCGCGGGTGTCATAGGCTATATAAAATCATAATTATGCGATCAGAACCGTGACGAAAAATAAAATTCGTTAAGAAGCTTCGTTAAAGTACAGCTAGGAGCCACTAGATGGCGCTGTTATATTTAGTTTATTGAATTCGAATACTAATTTTATTGAACTACCCCTAACAGGTGTGAAATATTTAAAACAGAATTTTGCGGATGACGTAGGTTACATTAAATCAGCATTAATAGAGAACCAACGGAACAAAAAATAACATTTACTTCTAAGCAATTAAAGTACCACTTTTAGCCACTTGATGGCGCTGCTATATTTTATTTATTCTAATACATGTGTATACATAATTTCGGCTTTGGTCTACATGTAAACAAACCATTTATAGAATCGGTACAAATGCGGAAAGAAATAATTCCTATAAAGTGGTTTCTTCCTTCTAGATCATTCATTTAATTAAAAAATATAATTTTGTTTAACTACGCCTAACACGTGCAAAGTATTTAAAAGAGAATTTTGCGGGTGTCGTTGATTACATAAAATCAGCATTAATAGAGAACAAACGCAACACAAATAATATTCACTTCTAAGTAATTAAAGTACTGTAGCATTAGTTCCTCTACCCAACCACAGATGACGCTGTTTGTGTTCTAAATTGCGGTATGGTTTTGTCCGAAGGTCCTACATAATATTAAACAAAATTGGATAGTATTTGAGCGCTTGCGAATCACCTCACTAATACTGACTGTCCACTAATAATTGGCACGACTAGTGTCGTAGGTAATATACCTCGTGTTGCGCTGTGGTGCGAGTAGTACAGTTACTAATCCGTTATCCTTAGTAAGTTTCATATTGCTTCAATAAAAAATAGATCCCTAAGTACGTGCTGTCGTGCTGAAACAACGTTTCTCTTGTCTGCTGAAACCCTGTCCTACAGTACCACTTTTAGCCACTAGATGGCGCTGGCATATATTTATTCTAGTACATGTATAAATTTACATAATATCAGCTTTGCTCTACATGTAAACAAACCGTCTATAGAAACGGTATAAGTGCTGAAAGAAATAATTCCTATAAAGTGTTTATTTCTTTCTACGCCATTCGTTTATCTCATTAATTTAAGAAATATCAACCTCATAGGGGGTAATAATAATACTACATTACTGCAGAGGCCGAGAAGTAAGGGATTGCTGGACGAGTTTGGGATAGACGGCCGAGTCGTAGACGAAGCCGTCTAGAACGAGTCCTGCAATCCCTGTTCCGGCCGAGGATTGTATAGTGCTTTTCTCAAACAATGCGAGGAAATATTAATATTAAAATAATTACTAGGTAATTAAGAAATAATAGTTTAGTTTGCCGCCTTTTTTATTTTTTTAAATACACTAACATATTTGAGCACCATGTTTAACCGCACAAAAACCAATACCATAGATTGTTTTTTTTTGTTAATCTAAGTATGCTTACATAACTTAGTAGGTGGTTGGCTGTATGTAATTTTTCCTTGGTCAGTTTAATTTTAGTAAGTAAATTTAAAAAGTTAGAGCAGCGGACGGTAATGGATTTTCATACTTACTTTACTGGCTTAGGCCAGTAAAGTGAGGCGGGAGCCATAAAAGAGAAACTTTGTGGCTTTATTTCATGGTAATAACACAAACATTTCCGAGCATGTTTGAGAAAAAATAATTAATTTCTTAAGACTGATATTAATTTCCTACTGACACTTAGACCAAAACTAACTGAACAAAATATATAAAGTGTAGCATGTAACTCCTTTTCCCCTGTGCGGTCATAGTCAGACAAGCTGGGTTCAAAGAAGAAACAATAAATGATAAAAAAATATTTGAACGCTCTCACTGGTAACCGAAGACGGATCCTCCGTGACCTCGTATCGTAGGACCCATGAAATTTTAAAAAATTCTAGCTCTATTCATCTTAACGAATTTTATCTCGTTTCCTCCGAAAATAAGATTATGATTTTGTGTTAGGTTTCCTGTTCACTTGTGAGACCAAAGATTGCTTATCTACACCTAAATATTCAGTAAAATTTTTCAATGCTTTAGGGGGCCACCTCAAGATGAATTTGTTATAGTTTCATTTTAATACCGGTAATATTTTGGCATTCAGAAAACCAAGATTTTGTATGTCTCCACGCCCATGCCAAAACTCTAAATAACTACGCCAGGCCGAAGGCCGAGCCCCATCATGCGGGTGCGAGGAAACTTGCCGCGACGAGGTTGAAGGCCGAGCTCAATACAGGTCGCGGCACGGCCGAAGGCTGTGAAGCGGGCTAAAGGAATACTCCCACGGTGATTCCAAATGCTGAGCTCTATTTAAGCTGATGCCAAATGGAGAGACTATTAGCGCGGCCGAAGGCCGCGACAGTTACTTAAAGTTGCTGTTAGGAGGAAACCTGTCGCGCCTTTGTACAGGCCGCGGCTGAAGGCTCAGATCATTTATGTTCCCATTTAAAAGTCCTTATTCTAAGTAATTATCGAGACCGAAGACTGGGCCCAGCAATGCAAGCACGAAGAATTCTACTCTGGAGATGTCGAAAGCTGAGCGCCATTCAGGTCGAAGAGATAATTCGTGACTATTCCAGTCCCCACCTACAATCGTTAACATTAAATAACTAGGTGCAGTGGAGCGTTTTTAGGCTACATAAAAAACAGACAATTTATGTAAGGATAATAAAGAAAAAAATCTGTCGTTTCCTTTGCAAATATTCTAGATAGTTTAACACCATTAGACCATATTCATTATACTAGCTAAAAAATATCGTACGATATAAATTTTTAATGCAGGCAGGTGGTACCTATGACTATATCAAACAAGTATATCAGTAAAAATATTTATGATTTGCCGCGACATGTCCATTGTCGAACAAAAGAAAATAAAGCAATAAACTAAAATTCATTTAGGACATAAAATAATATAACGATTTAATGCATGTAAACAGAACAGATGGACCTTTAAATTTTATCGTTTTACTGAGTCACTAAAAGGTCAAAAATAAAAAAAATATTTAAAAAAATAAAAGAACCCGACTGCAGTGATAAATCAACTGAAAGGGAAAAAATAAGATAACTTTATTTTCAAATGCTAATGTCGAATCAGAAGAGTTCATGCTGCTTTACTTGAGGGACCAAATAATATAACTTTATAAGCGTTATTTGCTCAAACTGTTGCATTTATTATTTTATATAAAATGATGCAGTCGGGACCCATAAGAGGACTTTAAACAAACAGTAATGGGTCCCGACTGCAACATTTTATATAAAATAATAAATGCAACAGTTTGAGCAAATAACGCTTATAAAGTTATATTATTTGGTCCCTCAAGTAAAGCAGCATGAACTCTTCTGATTCGACATTAGCATTTGAAAATAAAGTTATCTTATTTTTTCCCTTTCAGTTGATTTATCACTGCAGTCGGGTTCTTTTATTTTTTTAAATATTTTTTTGACTTAGGTCAATAGAAGAAGACAGGATGATAATTAGCAATGCTTTAAGTTAAGAGACTATTATGAATAAGGGGGAAAACTTAATCAACGTCAAAGTTGCTCGTATATAGATTAAGTGGTGAAGAAGCTAAGAAAGAAACTCTAGATTTATTCTTTTCAAACAAGAGTATTCATATTAGACACTAGCCGATTTGGTTGAAGAGATTAATCCAGTCTATATTAAGTCCAGTTCTCACTTCTCTTCTCTGCTACACGTATTTGGGGGAAGGGAAGGGCGAGAGGAAGAGTAACAGGAAAGAGAATTGTATGTCGTTACCCTATATGTTACCCTTCCCCTTGGTCCCGGTCGGTGGTCGCAGTAAGGTGAGGTGAGGCTATATTCGGCTAAAATTACTGAATTGTAAGTTTGTTACTGTTAGCTTGGTTTATGAAATACGATCTAATAATAGTAAGACGTAAATTATGAAGGGAAACATCGTGAGGAAACCTGTGTCTTTGAGGTGTTCAAAACGTGCCCAAATAACATAACATAACATTTTACATACAGGTACTTACATTGCTTCTGGCGCCACACTAGGATACCCTGTGTCGTAGGAACCAGAAACAACGACATCACAAACATGTAAACATCCAAGACCTGGGATTTTTTTATTTCCCAGACGGGATTTGAACCTGGGACCTCTTGCATGTTAGGTAGATGTGCTACCGCTACGCCACAGAGGTCGTCAAATAAGCTCACCGTGGAAAATAAGCTCTGTCTATGTATTGTCTCTTTCTGAGAGAAATTCTTTGCCCTGCGGTGCGACGTATAGGCTACATAATAAAAAAAATATTTAAAAAAATAAAAGAACCCGACTGCAGTGATAAATCAACTGAAAGGGAAAAAATAAGATAACTTTATTTTCAAATGCTAATGTCGAATCAGAAGAGTTCATGCTGCTTTACTTGAGGGACCAAATAATATAACTTTATAAGCGTTATTTGCTCAAACTGTTGCATTTATTATTTTATATAAAATGTTGCAGTCGGGACCCATTACTGTTTGTTTAAAGTCCTCTTATGGGTCCCGACTGCATCATTTTATATAAAATAATAAATGCAACAGTTTGAGCAAATAACGCTTATAAAGTTATATTATTTGGTCCCTCAAGTAAAGCAGCATGAACTCTTCTGATTCGACATTAGCATTTGAAAATAAAGTTATCTTATTTTTTCCCTTTCAGTTGATTTATCACTGCAGTCGGGTTCTTTTATTTTTTTAAATATTTTTTTTATTTTTGACCTTTTAGTGACTCAGTAAAACGATAAAATTTAAAGGTCCATCTGTTCTGTTTACATGCATTAAATCGTTATATTATTTTATGTCCTAAATGAATTTTAGTTTATTGCTTTATTTTCTTTTGTTCGACAATGGACATGTCGCGGCAAATCATAAATATTTTTACTGATATACTTGTTTGATATAGTCATAGGTACCACCTGCCTGCATTAAAAATTTATATCGTACGATATTTTTTAGCTAGTATAATGAATATGGTCTAATGGTGTTAAACTATCTAGAATATTTGCAAAGGAAACGACAGATTTTTTTCTTTATTATCCTTACATAAATTGTCTGTTTTTTATGTAGCCTAAAAACGCTCCACTGCACCTAGTTATTTAATGTTAACGATTGTAGGTGGGGACTGGAATAGTCACGAATTATCTCTTCGACCTGAATGGCGCTCAGCTTTCGACATCTCCAGAGTAGAATTCTTCGTGCTTGCATTGCTGGGCCCAGTCTTCGGTCTCGCTAATTACTTAGAATAAGGACTTTTAAATGGGAACATAAATGATCTGAGCCTTCAGCCGCGGCCTGTACAAAGGCGCGACAGGTTTCCTCCTAACAGCAACTTTAAGTAACTGTCGCGGCCTTCGGCCGCGCTAATAGTCTCTCCATTTGGCATCAGCTTAAATAGAGCTCAGCATTTGGAATCACCGTGGGAGTATTCCTTTAGCCCGCTTCACAGCCTTCGGCCGTGCCGCGACCTGTATTGAGCTCGGCCTTCAACCTCGTCGCGGCAAGTTTCCTCGCACCCGCATGATGGGGCTCGGCATTCGGCCTGGCGTAGTTATTTAGAGTTTTGGCATGGGCGTGGAGACATACAAAATCTTGGTTTTCTGAATGCCAAAATATTACCGGTATTAAAATGAAACTATAACAAATTCATCTTGAGGTGGCCCCCTAAAGCATTGAAAAATTTTACTGAATATTTAGGTGTAGATAAGCAATCTTTGGTCTCACAAGTGAACAGGAAACCTAACACAAAATCATAATCTTATTTTCGGAGGAAACGAGATAAAATTCGTTAAGATGAATAGAGCTAGAATTTTTTAAAATTTCATGGGTCCTACGATACGAGGTCACGGAGGATCCGTCTTCGGTTACCAGTGAGAGCGTTCAAATATTTTTTTATCATTTATTGTTTCTTCTTTGAACCCAGCTTGTCTGACTATGACCGCACAGGGGAAAAGGAGTTACATGCTACACTTTATATATTTTGTTCAGTTAGTTTTGGTCTAAGTGTCAGTAGGAAATTAATATCAGTCTTAAGAAATTAATTATTTTTTCTCAAACATGCTCGGAAATGTTTGTGTTATTACCATGAAATAAAGCCACAAAGTTTCTCTTTTATGGCTCCCGCCTCACTTTACTGGCCTAAGCCAGTAAAGTAAGTATGAAAATCCATTACCGTCCGCTGCTCTAACTTTTTAAATTTACTTACTAAAATTAAACTGACCAAGGAAAAATTACATACAGCCAACCACCTACTAAGTTATGTAAGCATACTTAGATTAACAAAAAAAAACAATCTATGGTATTGGTTTTTGTGCGGTTAAACATGGTGCTCAAATATGTTAGTGTATTTAAAAAAATAAAAAAGGCGGCAAACTAAACTATTATTTCTTAATTACCTAGTAATTATTTTAATATTAATATTTCCTCGCATTGTTTGAGAAAAGCACTATACAATCCTCGGCCGGAACAGGGATTGCAGGACTCGTTCTAGACGGCTTCGTCTACGACTCGGCCGTCTATCCCAAACTCGTCCAGCAATCCCTTACTTCTCGGCCTCTGCAGTAATGTAGTATTATTATTACCCCCTATGAGGTTGATATTTCTTAAATTAATGAGATAAACGAATGGCGTAGAAAGAAATAAACACTTTATAGGAATTATTTCTTTCAGCACTTATACCGTTTCTATAGACGGTTTGTTTACATGTAGAGCAAAGCTGATATTATGTAAATTTATACATGTACTAGAATAAATATATGCCAGCGCCATCTAGTGGCTAAAAGTGGTACTGTAGGACAGGGTTTCAGCAGACAAGAGAAACGTTGTTTCAGCACGACAGCACGTACTTAGGGATCTATTTTTTATTGAAGCAATATGAAACTTACTAAGGATTACGGATTAGTAACTGTACTACTCGCACCACAGCGCAACACGAGGTATATTACCTACGACACTAGTCGTGCCAATTATTAGTGGACAGTCAGTATTAGTGAGGTGATTCGCAAGCGCTCAAATACTATCCAATTTTGTTTAATATTATGTAGGACCTTCGGACAAAACCATACCGCAATTTAGAACACAAACAGCGTCATCTGTGGTTGGGTAGAGGAACTAATGCTACAGTACTTTAATTACTTAGAAGTGAATATTATTTGTGTTGCGTTTGTTCTCTATTAATGCTGATTTTATGTAATCAACGACACCCGCAAAATTCTCTTTTAAATACTTTGCACGTGTTAGGCGTAGTTAAACAAAATTATATTTTTTAATTAAATGAATGATCTAGAAGGAAGAAACCACTTTATAGGAATTATTTCTTTCCGCATTTGTACCGATTCTATAAATGGTTTGTTTACATGTAGACCAAAGCCGAAATTATGTATACACATGTATTAGAATAAATAAAATATAGCAGCGCCATCAAGTGGCTAAAAGTGGTACTTTAATTGCTTAGAAGTAAATGTTATTTTTTGTTCCGTTGGTTCTCTATTAATGCTGATTTAATGTAACCTACGTCATCCGCAAAATTCTGTTTTAAATATTTCACACCTGTTAGGGGTAGTTCAATAAAATTAGTATTCGAATTCAATAAACTAAATATAACAGCGCCATCTAGTGGCTCCTAGCTGTACTTTAACGAAGCTTCTTAACGAATTTTATTTTTCGTCACGGTTCTGATCGCATAATTATGATTTTATATAGCCTATGACACCCGCGCAAGGATGCCGAATCGAATGACACCTTGTTTAACAAAATCTGACCATTGGTTAAGGAGTTATGAGGGAACATAGAATCGGACATACTTACATACATACATACATACATACATACGCACTAAACACATTACCCTCCTTTTGGGCTTCGCTGCAGTCGGGTAAATATTAGGTCGTATAAAACCTATTTGTGTTCGCTTGCTTGTAAAGAACGATCCGCTCACAGCGTTCCATTTTCAAAATGTAAGCTTTATAATTTCTCAACGTCCATGGTTGTTCAAGAAACAGTAACATCGTCGCTGTTGGCCCATGCGCCGATGCCCTTCTATTTAACTACATCGTTCTATGCTCTATGGTGACTCATAGAGCTTGTTCGGCACCGCGGGCATCCACAGAATAATAATATAAAGAAATAACAACAATATTAAGCGCTCGAGGCCTAGTCGAACCGAGTGGTTGGAATCAATCATTTAAGTTAAGCAACAACAGGCGCGGTCAGGTGCAGGATTGGTGACCGTCCCGTGACTACCGCTAGTGGCGTCTTTCTTGGCCCCGTGGAGTATGGCCTAACCTTCCTGCGATGCGGAAAGAAACCCGCAGCGCGGACATACAAAGGGTTGATATCAAGCACTCAAGTAAATTGTCTCCTTTTTCTTTAAACAAATACAGTGTTGTCAAAGTCATTATGTGCTGTGTGGTGTCGGCCTAGAGAATAGCATCAACCCAATTCTTCCCGCGGGTGTCGTAAAAGGCGACTAAGGGACACAAACCGGGGGTGGACAGCAGCGCCCCCCTGCAGTACAATTCCACCGAACTGCGATCCCCAACCCGCATGCCCAGCGTGGGCATTATGGGCATTACCCCAATGAAGGCACTAAGTGTTGCGCTCATTAGGGCAGGGCTATGTCCAGCAGGGGACTATACAGCCTGACGACAAAGTCATTATATTTTATTTATCATGAGAAGCCGTTTAGCCTTATTTAATTACTATTAAGTAGGTTCGTACTCTTAATAAATAGTAAAAATTCAAATGCTGTTGTTCGCTCTCTCATTTATTCATAAATATTGAATGTTCTTGAGACCTTTTGTACGTTATCTTTTCTGCATTAAAGAATTCATAATCATTATCGGCCCACTGTCTACTGCAGACCTTTTTCCCCAAGTCTCATCTCTCACGACCTCTGATTCATCTCCATCTCCGTCATCTCCAGTGACTCTCCGTTGACTCAATGACATCGAATAAAAAAATAAGAAAAATAAAAAGGCCAAAAAAAAATTGTCCACTAACCGTCCACGTCCCTAACTTCTGCCTATTCCAGATCTACGTCGTGTACTTAGTAAACGGTGCGCGGACGCACAGCGCGCAGCCTTTCACGAGCTTCAAATCATGCGATTAAGCATTCGGGACTGATATACTTGAACAATTTGAACAATGGCATTTAGGCGCTACGAGCTGACTGCGGTGGCTATGTTTGTATGTAAATGATGGCGTCGAACAGCCAATGTACTTGGGCGACATATTGGGAATCGTACATCACGTAGAATAAGCTGACGTTATAGACCTGTGTTATAGACTGTATACAATGAGTCTACTTACAGTATTTTTAAGCAGTTTCCTTTAGTGCGCTGTGGACTTTACAACTATAAAAGTTTCAAAAAGGCTATTAGCACGTTTACAACAATCACTGCATTCCATATCAACCCTTTCTACGTCCCCACTGCTGTTGCACGGGTCCTTACCTGCATAGCAGGAAGGTTATGCCATATTCCAGGTTGGTGGAGGATTGCAAGACAGTAGCGGGCCTTACTGTCAGGAGGTATCAAGCCACCCATAAGGCCTCTGACATAGTTTAACGACTGCCATTACATGATGACTGGCACCCACGGCTTAATGTGTCTTGCGAAGCACGAAAGCGCTCGAAAAGAATGCCACTAGCGGTAGTCACGGGACGGTCACACATCCAGTACCTGACCGCGCCTGCTGTTGCTTAACCCGAGTGATTGATTCCAATCCAATCACTCGGTTCCACTTGGCCACGAGCGCGTCATCACTGCATTCAGTCCCACGCAAATAAATCTTGGTTTTAAGTACCTAGTAACTACGCACCTAGTAACGTATGCAGTCCATAATTATTTAGCCACAGCTCAGATCCATTGTAAATCACAGCCCGTGTGGGTCACGACCGAGATTATATGTATTTGAATAATTCACAAATTACATACCGAGAGAAAGTGACCTGCGGGCGCGCGCGATCTCGAAACGAAAAGTTTGATTTATCGCGAATGCCCAGCACTGGCCCCTAAATCACTGTATTGACATATCTGACGCGTGCTAGAATATTATTTTATAATAAAAATACATTTAAATTTACCGTTTTTTATTCGTTCAACTATGCAAGTTTCGGTCAAGAAATCCCATTATCAAAAAATTTTATAACCGAGTCCGCAGAGTATATGAACAAGGGGTTTTGAAAATTTATGGTTAGTTGGAAACCCTGCGTTTCGCCTTTCCCTCTGGGATGCAGGCGTGAGATTATGTTTGAAAGGGATTTTAAGTCTATATGCTTAAAACAGGGCGCTGGCGCTCATTAGCGCCTTGTAGCAACCGAACCTCTCCTAGATGTTTTCCCTCTGGGTATTTCCCTCTCATTAACCATCCACCTCAACAAGATGACAGAGATATTGGCAACAAGCATGTATATTTAAGTAAAAAAAACCATACCTGAAAACAGGGGCAGGAAGTACAAAATTTAAATTTAAGCAAAAATTGAGACTTACTGCGAATATCAAGAGCCCAATAGAATAGCATGCCCAGCGTGGGGATTATGGACATTACCCCCCAAATGATGGCACAACCTTGCGCTATGGCGCTCATTAGGGGAGGGCTATGTCCAGCAGTGGACTAATATAGCCTGAAGAAGAAGAAGAATAGAATAGTCATCAGTTCAGTGCCTAGGAGAATGTCGTCGTGGTCAGGCTATACTAGTCCATTGCTGGACATAGCCCTCCCCTAAAGAGCGCCACGTTGTGCTATCATAGGGGGTAATGCCCATAATCCCCACGCTGGGCATGCGGATTGGGGATCGCAGTTCGGTGGAATTGTACTGCAGGGGGCGCTGCTGCCCACCCCCCGGTTTGTGTCCCTTAGTCGCTTTTTATGACACCCGCGAGAAGAATTGAGTGTATAGTCAAAGAATAAGTTTCTTGACTCACTGTAAACAGGGCGGAATCGTTGGTTCCCTTTGCATGGGATTCTCAGTACCTTTTCTAGTCCTCAGTATAAAAACAAACAATTTAAAAAAAGATTGAAAACCTGTTTGATGAGGGAATACTTTTCTCATAGATATTCCCATGCGATCCGACGCTCTGTGCTAGGATCCTATTTCCGGTCGTAAACATAACGTAACTGTAACTACAAACTGTTCGTAATGAACGGTCTTAAAAATAAATTAATTGAACTGGTGTTTTTTTCTATGACGGCAATGACTTAGACATAAAATGGTTAGAAACAAGCGGAAGCTCAGTTCAGCCATCGTATGTTCCTTCCGTTTCTAGGTAGGTACTTTATAATGCCGGTATTGACAGGAACAATATAAAAGGTGATTAAATTGAAGTTATCTAAGTACAATAACAACTAATTATGATTATAACTTCCACACAACACAATCAGTTATTCTGGTAACAAACTATCAGTCTGTGCACAGAGGAAAAAGTCTGAGATGCAAAATTCACCTTTTGTACTAATCAAGGTAGCGGTACCTACTTGACGTGGAGAGCCACTTTATAAAATAACTAAACGTATAGCTGTTTACGTGAAGGTTTCTTCTATGCCCCTAGTTACTCTGTGACTTGTCTCAGTTTCGTGAACCGGTTTTTATCGATGATTAGTCTAATAAACGATCTCCAGCTTCTGTTCGTGTTCCTACGATCGATTGGGCATATGCCCATACGATATGAGAAACATATCCGTCAGTCCACATTAGTCATTATGTATTTATTGACCTCAAGACCATCGACGGTGGACTATTAGATTTCAACTGAAATACTTTAAAATTCGACACTACCAATATTAAATTATAAAGCGTCTCTCAAAATAATACCTTCAGTAGATTTACAGGCCAAAGTAAGTTTCGAAGCCCATTTTAGCTTTTCTGGTAAATAATATTATAAACACAATGAAAGATTAATGAAACAAATATACATTGCGAATGTGAGTGGAAGGGTTGGTAAGGGTCGTCCCAGGAGGACATACATCGACCAGATAGGGGATGTATTAGC
The DNA here is from genome assembly GCA_934045075.1 of Yponomeuta sedellus. Lineage (NCBI taxonomy): Eukaryota > Metazoa > Arthropoda > Insecta > Lepidoptera > Yponomeutidae > Yponomeuta > Yponomeuta sedellus. The sequence continues at coordinate 11,082,628 of OW203736.1, read as the reverse complement.
AAAGGGAAAGATAAAAAGTACCTGGAACCGGCGTGCGTGCATGCAACGACTTATGAACGTTGATGAAGCGAAGGTGATCTGTCAGGATCGTGGCAAGTGGCAATCCCTGGTCTCTGCCTACCCCTCTGGGATACAGGCGTGAGGTTACATATATATGTATGTATGTATGTAATAGTACATTACACAACTAGGGTGGTAATACAAAGAAAGGCCGAGATCGCAGAAGTTTGCGGCCCGAGCTGCAAGCGAGGGACGTAAATATGCGATCGAGAGCTTTCTTTATTACCTCCCGTGTTGTGTACATCTTTTTATGTCTACACTTGGCCAGAAAGCGGCTTTTTCCGTACGCGCAGCGTGCGGAAAAAGCCACTTTATTGCCAGGTGTGGCATAAACATAATTACACAAAATTGTATACACATAATTTGTGTCGATTGAAACGTCGGGAAATAAGGTAATTACGTTTTACCTAATAAATAATCGCAATTATACCCGTTTAATATATAACCATAAAAGTTCATCTTCGAATTAGGATGAGGAGGTTTATTCAGTGTTTGTGCAAAATTTTACGTAAATCCTTTTGAACCCTTTATGGGTAAATAATTGATATAAAATTGTTAATGTAACTAGTTCAATTCATAGTATTTATTTGCAATCAAGTGTAAAAATTTGCTGTTCATTACAAGTTAGCGCCTTTTGCCAGATCTTTTTACGGCTCTTACTTAAGGCAAATCGGCATGCAAACATACAGGATTAGTGCATTCTATATATTATTATACTTTATCGTCAATACAACATTTATTACATGTTATTTCAATGTGTAATGCCTACGTGTGTTTTTCTATACGACTTGAAACTTGTTTAAAACATTTTTGTTACAAAATATGTGTTTTATCACTATTCTGATACACAAAGCACAGAATTTTGCTGAGATATGGGCTAAAGCCCGTTCGTTCGCATGTGTGGTGATCATTCTTTATTGTATGGTTGTGGATTGAGTCATCGGCTTTGGCAGTGCCAAAATATTGTGTTTGTAGGCAGTCAAAACGTTATGGATTTGCTACTGTATCGATCATTAAAAAGGGGCTCGAGTCACATTCGTGAATCTAACGAAAATCTAATGATCACTGCTGTTTTTTGTCATTATTTCCAGACGGTAAGGCAAACGCCTCTCAATGGCGTGTCAATGGAGCTATCATTGGCGTACCATTTTATACAAAGTCACTTGCTTATGTACCCAATGGTACCATCATTGACCTGTAGTCTATTTGTTATTTTACGTTTCGACAGACTTTTCCACTGTCGTGGCGTTAAACAAATACACCTTGTAGTTATCTTTGCGACTGCACCCTAAAAAGGTCACATGTATGGTCTACGCCTAAATTTCGTTTCATTCGTCCTTGGTCTGAGTGTACTTAAGTTTTTGTTCATACTTATCTTTCGGCACTGCTTTTTGCCGAAAAGGTTGTTATGTCTTCTTCTCTTTTATCCTTTTATAAATCAACAAAGTTCTACCGAAGCGCTCGTGGCCTAGGCGAACCGAGTGATTGGAATCAATCACTTGCGTAAAGCACCCGCCCGACCGTCCCGAGACCGTTCCGTGACTACCGCTAGTGGCTTTTTTTCCGAGCGCTTCCGTACTTTGCAAGGCACGTTAAGCCGTTGGTGCCGGCTGTCATTGTAATGGCTGTCGTTGAGCCATGTCAGAGGCCTTATGGGCGGCTTGATAACTTCTGACAGTAAGACCCGCCACTGTCTTACAATCCTCCAGCAACCCAGTCTTGGCCCCTGCTTTCGTTTGATACAGGAAGAGACCCATGCCCCAGCAGTGGGGACATACAAGGGTTGATATCGAAAGTTCTAACATTAGATTAAATTGGAAAAATCTTCATTGCACAATAAATACTGTGGCATTTATTGTGCAATGTATGTGTACTTTAATGTATGTGCCAGTGACGTATTTTTTGGTCCCCTAAGTATATATATTTTTTAACATAGCCTATAAACGTCTCCGCAGGGCACAGGCCTTCTCTCAAAGAGAGAGTATGGGATTACCACACGTGCTCATAGGCAATTTCAGGCAATTAAAAACATATTTGTACCAAGGTAAGCTTAAAAGTAAAGTAGGTAATCTGGGCTGCAAGTGATGTAAATTACTTTAGCCAGATGTCGCTGCCTGTACCTAATACAGAGAGTATTGTAAGAAGGTTCGAAATTTCACTGATGCTGGCAGTCGCCCATTAGCTCAGTTGGGAAAGCGCTGGCACGGTTAGCCAGAGGTCGTGGGTTCGAGTGAGTGGAATTTTTAGCCTCTTAGTAGGTTTTTAAAATTGTGCTAAGCACGGGTTAGTGCTTTAAAAAATATATATGTATAAAAATAAGTATTTGAGTGCAAGATCTTCTTGTGATCAGTGAGAGTTAACGCTGTCAATCTGAACTGAACTTTGTTTTTGTAATACTAGTCTGAATTTAACAGTAATAAGTAGCCGCATATTTTTTAAGATATCCCCTAAGAAGACAATCAACAGCTGGAGATAAGTACACCTGTACCTACTAAGTTTAATTGGTCAGAAACTGGGAACAGGTACGTGACACCAATTATTTTGTTATTGAATTGAAATTCGAGTCACGGCACCTGTAAAACATGTAGAAAGTCACAGGTGTTTGCCACTTGTTAATTAAGTATTTTGCTAATAGACACATTTTATTACAATGTTAAACATACATCTTGCTGTATGGTGTCGGCCTAGAGAATAGCACCAACCCGATTCTTCCCGCGGGTGTCGTAAAAGGCGACTAAGGGACACAAACCGGGGGGTGGGCAGCAGCGCCCCCTGCAGTACAATTCCACCGAACTGCGATCCCTAACCAGCATGCCCAGCGTGGGGATTATGGGCATTACCCCCTATGATAGCACAACGTGGCGCTCTTTAGGGGAGGGCTATGTCCAGCAGTGGACTAGTAAAGCCTGACGATGAAACATACATCTTGCACCTTTGTGGGCAAGTGAGTCGCGGAAAATTGAGAAATATCTCGACACCGTAATGTTTAAAGTGTATTCGAGCTCTAGCTAAAGTTGTCGTCGTTCGAATTTTATATCTGCAAAAAATAAAACGCGTTGTAATAGCTGTTGTAATCTTCTTCTTCTTCAGGCTATATTATGTAGTCCACTGCTGGACATAGCCCTCCCCTAATACCTACCTAGCTGTTGTAATACTTAGTTTTATCTTAATAAATATATACAGTACCTAGGTACGGTGAATCGCTTGTAACCCCGGCTGTCTCAGTGATCTTAATTAAACAATCACGAAGGTTAAGCAACACATGGCGCGTTCAGTGCATGGATGGGTAAACCGTCTATGACTAACGCTAGTGGCATTTTTCCGAGCGGTTCCGTGCTCCGCAAGGCACGCTAAGCAGTTAGTGCCGGCTGTCGTCGATAGATTGCTATCGTTAAGCCAAATCAGAGGCCTTAGGGCGGCTTAAAAACTTCTGACAGTAAGACCAGTCACTAGTCTTGCAAGCCTCCACCAATCCGGACTTGGACCTTGTGGTAGAGTATGGCCTATACCTTCCTCAGGGAAGACACCCGTGCCCCTCTGTGGGGACATAATGGGTTGATGATGATGATGGTGAACTTGCGCTAAAACTGTTTTAATAATATACTTATACTATCAGACCATGTTAATAAATAAACGTTTCTCTACGACTAATAGGTTTATAATATTATTACCTATTGAAAAGTCATTATAATCCCGTGGTACGGAAACGCGCCATACAAATCGGGCTCAAACTATTACATCACCACTTGCACGTAACGCCTTATTTATTTTATTAGGTCTATCAACACTTTTTGTATCTTAAAATGCGTAACAAGTAAGTTAAGTCTAGGCTGAGTCTTGATATTAAAACCAAATAAAGGTAAACACAGCATGCGTCGTCGGGCTATACTAGTCCACTGCTGGACATAGCCCTCCCCTAAAGAGCGCCACTTTGTGCTATCATAGCGGATAATGCCCATAATCCCCACGCTGGGCATGCGGGTTGGGGATCGCAGTTTGGTGGAATTGTACTGCAGGGGGCGCTGCTGCCCACCCCCCCGGTTTGTGTCCCTTAGTCGCCTTTTGCGACACCCGCGGGAAGAATTGGTTGGTATACTCTAAAAACAAAAAGGCATGTATTGTATAAGAAGCTTAGGGATCTCCTAATGGTCGCAAAATACATTCTTTTTCAATTTCCAAATGTTGTCATTAAACTACCGCTGTAGTGATTTGCCAATGGGAATAGCAGAGTTAGCTCCGAGAACCGAATGACGCCAGGGAGAGCATAAAGGTGTTATGGGATTTCGGGGGTGGTTTTGGGTTGAATTTTTCAAGTAAAAGAGGGCAGTCGATTTTATTGTTTAAGATGTTATGCAGGAATTTCATATCGAGAAAATCTAACCTTTTAAACATAGGCTATATGCCAAAATGTTCTAACCTTTGATGATATTAAAAACCAATTTAGAGGCTAAAAATTCCACCCATGCCGGGATTCAAACCCGCGACCTCTGGCTATCCGTGCCAGCGCTCTATTCAACTGAGCTAATGGGTGACTCACCGGCATCAGTGAAATTTCGAACCTCTTTACTTTCTTTGGTGATATGCCCCCATTTTTTTACCTAAACCACTCATTATTTAAAATTTCAGAATTAATGCCAGCTTTTTATGAATAAATAAACTTATCTTAGTTCCAACAAATTCATAAAACAAAAGATTTCGTAAAACACACACTCTAATTGACGTGTTTTATGAATATTTCGGATGTAGCTCAATATGCACAGAGGTCTATAGGCACAGAGCTATATTACTACAATCCAAATTATTCCCGCGGGTGTCGTAAAAGGCGACTAAGGGACACAAACCGAGGGGTGGGCAGCAGCGCCCCCTGCAGTACAATTCCACCAATCTGCGATCCCCAACCCGCATGCCCAGCGTGGGGATTATGGGCACTACCCCATGTAGACAGCAGCATATTTTAATATAATATGCTGCTGTCTATAGTTCAAGTTCAAGTTCGTTTATTGCTTCATGTGAATAGGTGTTAATATATAGGTATAATAGTGCGCAACATAAGCCCTGTAAGGGCACTGCAATTTTATACATAAGTAGCTTACTAATGGGTAAATTAAGTATTTAATTAAAAACCTATTTAGAGGCTAAAAAATCCACCCATGCCGGTATTCGAACCCGCGACCTCTGGCTATCCGTGCCAGCGCTCTATCCAACTGAGCCATGGGCGACTCGCCGGTATCAGTGAAATTTCGAACCTCTTTACACTATTCTCTGTATTACGTAGAGGCAGCGACATCTGGCTGAAGTCGAATGCATCACTTACAGCCCCGACTACCTACTTTGCAGTTAGGTTTTTACATCGGAATGATATCGCTCTATTCACATGATTATACTATTTTCATTTTTAATGCACGGGTTAGTGCATTAAAAATAAAAATAGTATAAGTATTTAATTATTTTTATGCACTAAAATAGAATAAGAGTGTCATGTATTTTTAATACAATTAGTTTAGACACTGTTACTTATACATATTTAATACTAAAAGGCTAACTTAAAACTATGTAACACCAATAGAATCATTAACATTACTAACACCAGCTTCATCTACTAAGTAATTATTATGTATTATTAATACCTATGGCTTTCTTCCATAAATTATTTTATGGTTTTTTATTGTATAGGCACAGGGCTCCATCCGAAATATTCATAAAACACGTCAATTAGAGTGTGTGTTTTACGAAATCTTTTGTAATTATGTGTTACAACAGATGTGATGACAGTTGAAAGCAAGAAATAAACAATCATAATCACAGAGCTCAATTCCCACCGGCGCTGTCGACAATGGAGTGTCAAGTGAAAACTCAGCCTAATGCAAGTATAATCGCCCGGTCTGTCACGGAGCTTCGTAGGAAATTGATAATGAAGGATGATGATGTTTCTATCGCTGGTTGTTATCAATAGAAAGTGACCTGGATGTGGGCCCAAAGATTGCTTGCGTTGGCCTGCGTTTAGAAAGAATATTCTATATATCCATATATACATAACCTCACGCCTGTATCCTAGAGGGGTAGGCAGGGACTGCCGCTTGCCACGTCCTGCCAGATCACCTCCGCTTCATCAACGTTCATAAGTCGTTGCATGCACGCACGCCGCCGGTTCCGGGTACTTTTCTCTTCCCATTTGCTAATACATCCCCACCGATATATCTATATATAGAATATTCTTTATTTTACAAATAAATTACAGTGACAGAAATTGTATAAAAATATAGTACAATTGGTGTCCTTATTACTAAAAGGAATTTACAAGAATTGAGTTAGAGACGGATTGTGGGCATTACCCCCTATGAGGGCACAACGTGGCGCTCATTAGGGGAGGACTATGTCCAGCAGTGGACTAGTATAGCCTGACGATGATGAACGAGTTAGAGACGGGTACGGGAGAGATGGCCTATGGGTTCGTTGGTAGTTTTGGAAGTATTTTCGAAGCAAATGAGCACTGCCTGTTGTGGCATTATAATGTCAAGAGTTTTACAAGTAAGGTACTGGATAGTTGCGACTTAATTTTAACGTTAAAACGCGCGACTCACGGGTAGTACGATGACGCTAGTCGCGCTTTTGTAATGTCAAAAGTCGCAACTACCAAGAACATTCATTGTCAAATTCTGACATTTTATCGTCACAAAGGGCGTACCATCGTGCTACTCAGGCTGGGCAGGGCTTTCTTCTAGTCCTTGTTTACTATGACACTTGGTACGCTTGCACTCTATGTGGTTGCGTTACGAGCGATTTTGCAACAAACTTGTAATGGTTGACCTGTTGGTATCTGTAAATTCCATTGCCGATTAACCCAAAGATTAACAAGTGAGAATTCGGCTACGTAATACACACGAATTGTCATAGTAAACCATGAATTGTTGTTCTATGAAACGGGGCCCTGGATTTTTACAATTTATAGATCAACAGATCCTTATGAAAGTAGCTGTTTGTCACACAGAAGGTTTTACTGACTACTATCCTAAGATTGTCATTGGTTTGCAGCTAAGAATTAAGGTAAGCAGCTAAACGCTTTACTCATGGGCTGGATAGATTGATATAACACACCCTATGATACAAAAATAAAAATAAGTAAGTCCTCATTATCAGCCATTTGAAGCCCACTGCAGGACAAAGGCCACCCTCATGGTTTTCCAAGCTTCACGATGTTGTCCCGTCCGCATCCAGCGTCATTCAACACCGTAACCAGGTCGTCAGACCATCTGACTGTCTTGTCAATAAAGTACGAAATATCACACCCTTTGTGCCTATTTCTAAGCCACATTGTTTAAACTCAGTCTGACCATGTTCATTGACCATAATATTTGTCGAAGGCTGTCGAAACAGCTGCGCACGCGCACCTGTCGCGGCGCGTGCTCTAGCGTAGATCCTGATAGGCAGCGCTCCTCAAAGTGTGGACGCGGACCAGACCCCGACTCCCTAGATGGTCGCAATGCACCCTTAATTTACGTCCTGTCATATATTATGTTAACGATTATACTTATCACAGCGATACACATCTGTGCCGATTGCAGACCAATCACAAACAAAACCGAATAAAGACAATTCTCTGAGGCAGAGAAGTGAGAAAAAACTGGGGCACACTTGACCGCGCATCAAGCACTACATTTCAGTTGCAAATTCACCCGTAGCGTAACCGAGTAGAGTGCATGCACGTAGAGATTAAAGTGCTGGCGACTGTATCTACCTACAGGACCTTTGGCATATCTTGCAACTCACAATCGTATTAATTGATTAAGACATAAAAGAGAGATTAACAAGAAACTGAAATTAAGTTTTCTTCCTGTTTTTTTATTAAGCCATGTTTGGGAGATATTGATGTTAATACTTAGTTAAACTTTATTTTCATAAAAAATGCATCTACCTAGTATTGTATGCCAAACATTATCAAGGAACCTTTAAACATTTGGAGCTTACTGTACATGCTTTGAAAAATATGGATTCTATGTCTATGTATTCAAAAAATATTAGGATATCAAGCCAGGGTTACCGGTAGTACTTTATACAATACGCTTTTTCGCAATTTTGGGTCATTTTAATATTGTTTTTAATATTAATCACACAATTAAAAGCAAAACTTAACTACTAAAGAGGGTTTATTCTAGTATTAATTCTATCAGTATCATATTAACACCCTGTATAGACAAAAAAAATACAAAATACAAATAAAACAGGAGACTCATGAAACTTAATCGACCACAAACATACCAATTAAATCTCCGCGTACAAGACCATCCAAACAAACGGCCATATTCTCAAAAACCACCGAAAGCAATCAAGACTTGTCTGTTTGACAAACGTGCCATTGTTTACGGTACATCCATTAATGGTATGTCGTAAATTTAGAGTACGCCTATCAGAAACTCGACTTTACATTAGTTATTAAATTAGATCTAATAACCTGTTTAAGTTTTTTATGTAATTCCTGATATCCAGGAATAAAGAATATAATCTCTATCTAATCTATCTAGTAATTCTGAAACTAAAACTTTGACGTGTATTAATTATCGTGTATAATCGCGGAAGTTCTGTCCGTCTGAAGTGGAAATTAAGGATTGCAACGGTGCAAATCTCTTTACACCATTATTTTTTATAGTTCTTTAATTTTGTCTATCATTTTAAAATTACATCACCTGAGATTTCCTTGACATTGTGGCGTTTTATGCCTCAACTAGACCAAACTACATAAATCGTTCCTGCTTATTCTGTTTTTCTATCAAGTTTTTCTGTTTATCCTTATAAATAAAACACAGAGTTGAAGTCGTTCCAGTTTATTATGTATAAGACGTTCTACAACTTCACAGGATATATGCCCCCCCCCCCCCCCCCCCGGAGTCAAAAGACCAAAGAAGAAAATGAAGAAGAAAACACAGTTCTTAAAACACTCCTTACAGGCAGTTTCAATGGTTTGTGGTAAAGGGAAAACGTAACCACAGATTATTGAACTGGCTCTGAGGGGAGCTTTAGAATAATCGTTTTTACTTAAATAAGACTGTTAGTTTTTATGATGAATAAAATATCTGCATTGTGAATTATTATTCCAAAAATATCACTGTTATAAAAGTTCACAAAGTTCATTCAGAGATCAGGACCGCGTTCCATAGTATTCTACAATTCATAATTTATCATGAAAATTCGATGTCGAGAAGCTGAGTCTGATGAGTGAGACAACAATGTAATTGTTAAACTCTAGACTAGTAGACTTTGCAATGTTAATCGAACTGTCGTAATCGACCATGAATTAGAGTAATACGATTCATTCACAGGACCTAAGGTTATCTTTTAAATTAAAATGGATGTGATATACATCTAAGATAATAATCGGATATCTGAACAATAGCATCAGCGCAAAATTTTGACTTCTCAAAATAGGCACTCCCGTAGATGCGGATGACAAGAGCAGTCCTAATACTCGTATTGCGGTCTCAGTGGAAATGCTACACCTGCAATTCACTATAAGCTTGCAGAAGGAATAACACCGTGGTCTTGTCTTAACGCCTATCATTATGTAAATATCAACTGTTCATCCATCCTAGAGATTCCGAAATTGCAAAAAATGTACATAATTCGCAGCTGAAGTGGCTAAAAAATATTTCATTTAACTGGTACAGGATTAGGTACATAAATAAATAAACACAAGACAATCATGTGTCCTGATAGTTCCAAACTAAATTTATCCTGGTCCCAAACTAATTAACCTTTTCTGTGGTAACTGGGCAAAAACACAACAAACATGGAAACACACGCAGACTGGGCCATTTATACAAATCAAGATCAGTGGCTTATGGAAATTGAATCCACGCTTATGTTTTGGTTGTCAAGAATGTTAACTGATATACCTATAAGGTCATACCAAAAATGGTCGTGTGCATAATCGTTTCATCACTTCTGTGTTGCATTGTATTGATTTCATCCATTATTTTTCTAACATTATTTTAGTCGTGGAATAGCGGCGTTTGCACGCATTCTAGGATGTAGTGGATAACAAAAGATGGATTTAATATACTATTGTATTTGCAAGGATAGTTTTTTTTTTGTAGCCTACAAAGGTACTACAGGGCACAGAGCCTTCGGAATCATTTTGTGTAAAAACGACGTATAAGTACTTCTCGTTTTCGTACCGTTATACTATCGCTATCGTTACCGATTAGTCTGTAATAGACCGTCCACTGTACGGATAAGTGTTTTGTTCGCGGGGACTTTTAACCTACCGGTACGGAGGGTTCTTTTAGTAAATAAGTAATGTATGTTTTAAACACTCACTGTACTTACAAAAGCTGCTGAAACTACCTAAGCGCTTGATTCCGGACGAAATATTTCGGAATTACTTCTTAGAAAATAATTTGTTTATACTCTTTTTAATGCACTAACCCGTGCTAAGGATAATTTAAAAAAAAAATGTTAGCCTCTAAATAGGTTTTTTAAAATCATTTGTTATTCAGCAATTTTGAAACATAGTGGCATGTCCAGGTAGTGTTTATATACCTACTTAAGTAAAATAAAAAAAAATATAGAATACCTAATTAAATATTAATGTAAAATTAAATATGTATCATTTATCTGTATCAAAAAACACAGTCATATGTAATGCCTAGAGTCTAACCCGGCTGCGCTGCGACCGCCCCTCTGCACTCTACGATATGGTAACTATACAAGACTAAGTAAAAACGCAGAGACTGAGGCAATTCGGCCTAAAATCTATTAGGTTTTAGAATACACCTCGGCTACTATCAGATAGAATCGAATTAAGCTTGTAATAAAATTATCGGAACTAATATGACACTTAATTAATATAACTTTTCAAAATAGTGAAGAAAAATTGTATACAAAGCAGGAAGTAGTATTACACTCGTGTGCTTTCGGTGAAAACCGAAGGTCTACTCTAGAGCCCGAGGTATATCCAAAAAGCTAACAGACTGTACCCGCGAACACACGAAAATGTTTGTAAGCCATAAGTATGTCTCATAAATTTAGGACATAACAGACTTTGAATTGTAGTTTCATGAAACGTGGCCCAGGTCCGAAAGGCATAAAGATGCAAACAGTATATTGTTATCTTGTTATCACCGGGATACCACAAACAGTAAGAGAGATTTCTAAAAGTCATTCGGCCTTATAAAAACACTATTCCACTAAAAGACTCCAAGAGACGTTTTATTTCATCAGTGGTTACATTTTTGCCTTGTAATATCTCCACCACAGACTTTAGTGAACGTTTTTGGAGTGTCTTAAGGAATATAATAAAACAGCGGACGACTGTCTAAAAATATCAAGCGCTAAATTTCCGAGGTGGCAATAACTTTATCAAAGTGTAAGCGTATGTTATTGAAACGAACGATGATGTGTGAAAATTACCCCCTGCATACTTTGACGTGATAGAATAGGGTGCATGCCTCGACTTTAGTGACGGGCTGTAAAATTTCATGTAAAACAGGCCATTGAGAGCTTTTTAGAGCTATTTTTATGTCGCTTTGAATCCAAGCAGTTTTAGCGCTCAATATAAATAACATGTTGCAAGCAAATTACGAGACAGGTCATAAAAGCACAGAACACTTTAGGCTGATACAGTTAGTTTCATTTTGTGTCGTGCTGAGGAGGCACGAAAAATGGATTTAGACCATTTCAAGAAATAACATCGGCTCACTAAATTCCGATTTCTGAATTGCAAACTTCACTTATGAAATTGATGAAATTCTTAAGTATCGTTCTCTTTATATAACTTTCTTAATGAACATCATCATCATCAATTCATTATGTCCCCACCGAAGGGCACGGGTCTCTTCCCTGAGGAAGGTATAGGCCATACTCCACCACGGATCCAAGTCCGGATTGGTGGAGGCTTGCAAGACTAGTGGCTGGTCTGACTGTCAGACGTTTTCAAGCCGGCCTAAGGCCTCTGACTTGGCTTAACGATTGCCATCTATCGACGGCAGCCGGCACCAACTGCTTAACGTGCCTTGCGAAACACGGAACCACTGGGAAAAATGCCACTAGCGTTCCACTAAGTTTCTTTATAAACTGTCTTAATATTAACCTACGCATTAGTTAAAGTCATGCTCTTCAACCAGAGGTTTTTGTCACCATCGTGACAGTTAGCAAGCCTTGGAATCTTCCCCTCCAGGACACCAGCTTGAGATTATCTTATCCTGGGCCCTACTGTTTCATAAAAGTACAATTCGTAGTTTATTATGACAATTCGATGTAATGTTACAAAGTGGATTGTACCACAGATAAATATGAAATGAAAATGAAATTAAATGAAATGAATGAAACGAAATTAAATGAAAAGGTTTTATTCAAAGTAGCGCAGAAACTGCGACTTAATAAAAGTTACAGTTCAAACTAGGTGTTCTTTTCAAAATCTAGATAATTTTGGGGAAAAAATGGACAAAAAAATTCCAAATAAGAAGAAAACTCTGCTACACAATGTACCTGGGATGGTTATCATCAATGCTCTTTGCATCTACGTAATTAGATGATTTTGTGCACCGTCACTTACACTAGATGGGTGAAGGGACCACTCGGACTTTGCAGTGCCTGACAGTGTTTCAGATGGAGTAGGCCTGCCCACAGGAAAGACTAGTAAATACGTGCGGAGTCAACCAATCCGCGGGTTTCCTCAGTGTTTTCACAATTAGCGTGGTCATAAGATACTACAAATTGTAGTTTTATGAAAGTCGACCCTGAACTATGCCGACCTTCCGAGAACTCAGCTCCCAGCGATTGATATCAGACGCTCATATTTCTTTCTACTTAGCGCGTTCCTTTCTTGTACTTTTCATCCCAACTGTCCAGTAAACCACGGCCGACAGTTGACGTGATTCGGTATGCGGCCCACGTCCACCTCTGTTAGATAGATATCTGCCTACTGTATAACCAACATAGTGCGACAGACATGGAAGCGTTTACTGCTCTTGACTTAAGTGTGAGAATGGCGCGGCAAGAGCTCCGGCTTATAGTTTGGTACGTAGCAGATAGTACCCCGGTTTTGTACTACGACGCCGGTCCTGCCTTGCGAGGCAGTAGTAAAAGGGAAGCGTGAATAGCCTCTAAAGTCTGACGGATGATGTGGTTGGCTTAGAGGGCGCTGTTGTAGTATTTTATTGTAATTTAGCAATAAATCCTAAGCAAGTTTTGCTCTATATTTAGTATTAACCTATAATAATAACTTCCACACCACAATTATAGGTACTGCCTGGGTTAGTACGGAAACCTTAGTCGCGCATTATCTATGTCAAAAGTCGCGGCTTTCCAGACGTTAATTGTCCAGTTCTGACATTTTAGCGCTACTAAACGCGCATGCCCAGCGTGGGGATTATGGGCATTACCCCCCAATGATGGCACAACCTTGCGCTCTCATTAGTCCATTAGTGGACTAATATAGCTTTAAGAAGAAGAAGAAAATGCGTGATACGCACCATCGTACGTACCGGGCTGGTTCCAAACTAGAATAGACTGTGCTAAGAGACAAGGTCATATCATGGAAATACTCTTTGAATGAGGCCATGCGTACGAGATTTTTTTATTTGTACTTAATTCACAAATTTTGGCGAAATTTGTGGATTAAGGAATCTTTAAACGAAAGGAATCGAATCCGGATCGTGTTATACATACCGGATGTAAATACACAACACTTTAAATTTTGTTATTTTTTTTTCCTCACACTTAGACAATAAAAGAATTTTCTTATACGTTTTTTTTAACTCAGCTTGAACGAGTCCTGAAGATGGTGTTCAAGTCCCGTTTAGTCAACATTTAGATACTTGAGCGTATATTTTTTTTATTTTATCTACAGAAAGACTAGTTCATTGCAATATACTGGAACATTTTAAATATTCTATTTTTTTTCTATGAAAAAAGGAATCACGGTGCCAGTTGAAAATGTTTATTCACTGGTCATACTCTAGGTCTAGACCTCAATGAATTCCGTTCATAGCTCGTCTGTGGGGCTTAGACTAGGTTGCGGAATAAATGCTTACTTGCTTGCTGAATTGAAGAAGGAAATTGTTAAAATTGTATGTTAAATGGCTCTATAGAGTCTCTGGAGGACTGTAGTCACAATGCTGGAGTGAACTTTGTATGCTGGTAGCATTGTGAATACGGAAGAGTTTGTGATGGATAATAAGACCGTCTCAGACGTGGAAGAGATCCGTTCTCTTTGAGACGAAGGAGGAGGGAAAAACTTGGCTGGAGCTACCATCCGTAGCCATGAACAGAGATTAATGGAATGTGTCAGCCCCAGACTCCACGGAGGAGTAAAAGGACCAAAGAAGAAGAAGAATGAGTACCTAAATACATTGTATTTATTTCATGTATATATAACTGCCCGGTTAGACTAGCGTAATTAGCAATATTGAGGTTGTAGATTCGATAGGTCATGGCAGTTAGTGGGCGGCTCCTAGCTATGGGAATCGTCACTATTTATAAATATGGGCAGACGTATGTATTGGCAGTCTCTGTATTGGTACCTTATCACAGGGTGGAACCAGCATTGGTGATTGTATTGTGTGGATGTTATTAAATTTTGTAATTTTATATCGTGAATTAAATAGCACGGCTATGACCGTAGCCTGGCATGGCAACGAAGATTCAAAATGCAACTTAATTTGCACCTAAACACGAGTACAGTTTGGCTTGGGCTACCTTTAAAATGTATACTATTCCTAAAATACGTCAATTACAAAAGAGATTTGTTCGTGATAAATATTTTTGGAAATATATCTAAATTTGTGAAAAATGCTGTTTTAATTTGCGTTCTACTTATATAGACTGTCCTACATAGAAGAATATCCATTCATTTAAGACCACAAAGGTTTTAAAAAAAATACCTATATCAGAAAACACGAAAACCCAATAATCCTAACTCAGCGCATTTTAGAGGTGATCCAACCTAGTTTTGTAGAGACAAATCTTAGTTGGATCAATTCAACTACGGTAGAATTTGTATCAAATCAATTTATTTCATCGTAAAGAATTTATACATTCTGTTTGATGAATGTCAATGTACAATGTAAAATGTAATCCTATTAGAGACTTTGTTAAGGTAAATAAGTAACAAAGGTAGATTCTCTATTGTTCTTATACATAAACTTTCTTTGCTTTACATACTTATTAGAGGGCTGGGTCGAATCCCTCTACCATAAAAACGCACAACTTTATTCCCAAGAGCTAATAACTTGGCTTCCAACACCGAAGCAGAATTTCCATAATTTTTGTGGCTAATGCTACTTGCATGCTGTAGTCAAGTACAGTCAGCAAAAACAGTGAACATCCTTATTTTTCGATATTAGCGCTTAAAATACACGTCATAAGAGCTAACACAGCGTAGTCAGTGTAATTTTCTACTGTGCGTATAGCACAGGGCCTCGTCCGGTTGTTTCCGGACTTGCCCGTGCGTGACGCATGACTTTAACATGGCTGCCTGCACAAGGCATTAAATTCTCAGTAGGACCGCTCAATACAAGTAGGTATTTAAGTAAGGAACAGAAAGAATCACCCGCATCAGTATCGGAAACCGTGCATAAATCAATCAGATCAATTTATTTCAACGTACAGAATTTGCATTCTGATTTCTGATTGTCAATGTACAATTTAAGCTACTGTCTTCGGGCCGTCATGTAGAAAGAATGTGTAAATAATCTTCAAAGCTCAAATGTGTTGTGAAGGTTGCCTGGAAGAAATTACTATTGGCAATACAGCCGCTAATTGTATCTTAACTTCTGTATCTGCTGTTTCTGTATCAATTGTCCGGTATACAATAAAGAATATTCTTATCTTATCTTAAAAATGTGTAAACAATCTTCAAATGTGTTGTGTTGGTTGTTTCTTTTTTAAAACCTGTAATATTTGAGCTTAATATCGTATTTGCTGTTGATGTATGCTTATGTTGTGTTTTTAGTGCTGTGCCGTTAAATAAATTATTTATTAAACTATCGATCTATCTATCATGAAGCGAGGCTTGTTCGGATCGTGGCAAGTGGCAAACCCAGAAAGCCAAGTCACTAAACTGTTCAATAGACCCATAATAGTTCGTTAATGGTTGTTGTACTGACACTAGTTAACAATCGCTTTCCAACGGCTATATAGACAGGATGATGTGTCTGAAAGTTTTCCTTAGCATCCTCTTGTTTCCATGGGGCCTCCAAGTTATTGTGATCTGACGGCTTACGCAATAGCGCAAGTAGACGCTTTTGTGTAGAGCCTTCACATTACAGATTTCAAGGTTCCCATTCATCCTTTCCTTCCATACCGTCGCCATTTATTCTGTAAAAAACACATCAGTATCTTTGTTGAATCATGAATTCTTATACTATTTTTATTTTTAATGCACTAACCCGTGCTATCCTTAGCAAGTAGGTAGCCGGGGCTGTAAGTGACGCAATCTTCTTCAGCCAGATGTCGCTGCCTGTACGTAATACAGAGAATAGTGTAGAGGTTCAAAATTTCACTGATGCCGGTGAGTCGCCGATTAGCTAAGTTGGATAGAGCGCTGGCACGGATAGCCAGAGGTCGCGCGTTCGAATCCCGGCATGAGTGGAATTTTTAGCCTCTCAATAGGTTTTTAAAATTGTCCTTAGCACGGGTTATTAAAAATAAAAATAGTATAATCATGTGGGTACGGCGATATCCTTCCGATGTTAAAACTTAACTGCAAAGTAGGTAGTCGGAGCTGTAAGTGATGCAATCTACTTCAGCCAGATGTCGCTGCCTGTACGTAATACAGAGAATAGTGTAAAGAGGTTCGAAATTTCACTGATGCCGGTGAGTCGCCCATTAGCTCAGTTGGATAGAGCGCTGGCACGGATAGCCAGAGGTCGCGGGTTCGAATCCCGGCATGAGTGGAATTTTTAGCCTCTAAATAGGTTTTTTAAAACTGTCCTTAGCACTGGTTAGTGCATTAAAAATAAATATATATATCATGTGGGTACAGCGATATCATTCCGATGTTAAAACCGAACTGCAAAGTAGGTAGTCGGGGCTGCAAGTGATGCAATCTACTTCAGCCAGATGTCGCTGCCTGTACGTAATACAGAGAATAGTGTAAAGAGGTTCGAAATTTCACTGATGCCGGTGAGTCGCCCATTAGCTCAGTTGGATAGAGCGCTGGCATGGATAGCCAGAGAAACCACCACCCATGCCGGGATTCGAACCCGCGACGGGTTCGAATCCCGGCATGGGTGGTGGTTTTTAGCCTCTAAATAGGTTTTTTTTCATAAAATCTTATTCGGAATACGTATAGGTGGCAACTGATGTATAGTCTATTAGCTTTTAGAATATACCTCGGGCTCTAGAGTAGGTTTCGGTTTTCGCCAATTTTCGCCGGTTTTCGTACTGATGATAGAGTTCTTATTTCGAAATTAAGTGTCATATTAGTTCCGATATTTCTATTACATGAATATATCCGATTGTATCCGGCAGTAGCCGAGATATATTCTAAAACCTAGAAAAGATGGCCAGAGTGGAGATTTTTTCCCGCTGCCGTTTTCTCCACTACAATACGGCCCGGGTGCGCGCGCGCGAGTGGTTGGAAGTGGACGTATACAAATCTTTCTAGTTCGATAAATTAAATTTTTGTGGTACAAAGTTACAAAGCTGATTCATTATACTATAAAACTGTGAAATCAGAATCCAAAATATTTGTGTAATAAAGTGACAATCAACAAAAAACAAAAATACAAAAACCGTTGAAACTAACAAAAAAAAAACAAAAACCAAAAATCGACTGAGTTCAATGACCAGCATTGATCGTGACCTTGGCAAGCTCTGTATATTATAGCAAATATAAAATGTTATTCGCAGAAAGCATCGGCATATTTCACTGAATCGACTAAGCGCTGCGATAGCGCTTGTAATGAAAATGTTGTAACTATCCCTAACTTTAAGGTAGCTGCTCATTACCCCAGAGATAAACAAAGTAGAGGTGGAGCATGTATCCTGCTGAAGGAAGGATATCACTATACGCAGCTGGGAGAAATTGCCAGGCACTCAGTTCAAGGACTTCTTGAATGCTGTGCTATCGAGTTACCAGTCCAATCTTTAGTTATCATTTGTTTATATAGTTCCAAATTCAAATCTTGATATTTTTTATGAGAAACTTTTACTTTATTTTGCGCCAAATAATCAAAAAGCATCGTAAAATAATTTTGTGTGGAGACTTCAATATTAATATATTAAAAAGAAATAGACTTTCCAAAGAATTTGAATCCTTTTTGCTAGGTAATCTTATGCTCCATGCTATAATCTTATGCTCCAATTTAAAGAGCCGACACGTCTTCTAAGCAATACGTTTATAGACAACTTTGCACATAACATAAATCGTGGATGTAAGGGCGAAGTAATTGATTTAGGTCTATCTGACCACACAGGGCAAATTTTTCAAATGTCCTGCAAAGAGAACTTTTCTTATTAACTCTTGGCATAAAGAAGTGAGAGATGAAAGCTTGGAAAATCTCAAAAAATTTAGATCTAGCTTACAAAGTATTTATTTTTCCGAAGTGTATACTAGTACAAATGCTAATGAGGCATTTGAGAGCTTTATAAGCATATTCAAGATGATTTATGCTTTCCACAAAAAAATATTAGAATTAATTGTATAAAAAACCCAAATGGCTATCACGAGGTAAATCACGAGTATGTAAATGTTATGTTATGTTATGTTATGTTATGTTATGTTATGTTATGTTATGTTATGTTATGTTATGTTATGTTATGTTATGTTATGTTATGTTATGTTATGTTATGTTATGTTATGTTATGTTATGTTATGTTATGTTATGTTATGTTATGTTATGTTATGTTATGTTATGTTATGTTATGTTATGTTATGTTATGTTATGTTATGTTATGTTATGTTATGTTATGTTATGTTATGTTATGTTATGTTATGTTATGTTATGTTATGTTATGTTATGTTATGTTATGTTATGTTATGTTATGTTATGTTATGTTATGTTATGTTATGTTATGTTATGTTATGTTATGTTATGTTATGTTATGTTATGTTATGTTATGTTATGTTATGTTATGTTATGTTATGTTATGTTATGTTATGTTATGTTATGTTATGTTATGTTATGTTATGTTATGTTATGTTATGTTATGTTATGTTATGTTATGTTATGTTAGGTATTAAACAATGCAGTAGGACCAAAGAAAAAGCCTCTGGAATTATAGATTAAAACCCAACGTAGCTACGAAATTAGCACTGACCAACTACTCAAAAAGATACAAAAGAATTATAAAATTGACACAAAGATCACAAAACAATTTTTACATAAGTACCGCACAAAACAAATCCAAAGCAACTTGGCAAATAATAAATCAATGTCAAAATGGGTTAGTAAGCGAACCAATACAAAAAATTAAATATAATGACACTACTATATCAGATCCAAATCAAATAGCGGAGGTTTTCAGTAACTACTACATAGATCAAATAAGAGACTCCTCAAGGTTTGTTTTTGCAGACAAAAAACCGCTAAATATAAACAATTATAGTCAGTCTATGTTTCTGGGCCCTACAACACCTGCAGAGGTACACAAGGTCATCATGGCTCTACAAAATAAAAAAAGCTTTGGTTACGACCAAATCCATTAAATTTGTTTCGGAAATAATATCTTTCCCCCTCATTCATGTAATGAATCTATGTATAAGTAACGGCATCTATCTTGAAAAACTGAAACCTGTCCTCGTTAAACCACTTTTTAAAAAAGAAGACAGGGCAGACCTTAAGTTTTATAGACCAATTGCGCTAATACCAATTTTTTCAAAAGTTTTCGAGAAAATAATTTACCAAGAGTTATATAATTATTTACAAAAGTACAATATACTAGCCCCTCAACAAAAAGGGTTTCAAAAAAATAAAACTATTAATTTGGCAATACATGAGCTTCTAAGTATTCCAGTGTGCGCAGTATTTATGGATATGACTAAGGCATTCGATTATGTCGATCATAGTATTTTATGTAACAAACTACACTCTTACGGTATTCGCGGTAGTGTACTTTCATTAATAGAGTCTTATCTAAAAAATAGACCTCAACGTACACAAATAAATAGAATATGTATAAAAACTAAACGGGAGGTTCTCTACACATCAAAAAGTAGAGTTGTAGAGTACGGCGTGCCACAAGAAGTGTTTTGGGGCCCTTGCTCTTCTTACTCTACATAAACGATTTACCGTTAAATGTTTCCAACCCCTTAATATTGTTTGCTGATGATAGCACAGTAATAATAAAACAGAATGGCCCTTCTACTTACGAACATAATAACTCTATAAAAAAAATAATAACTTGGCTAGATATCAATAATCTGTTGGTAAACTTGAGCAAGACCAATATAATGCATTTTTATCAAAGAGTATTTGCAACACCAAATTTAAATATAATGTATAATAATGAAATAATTAATAAAACACAAACAACAGAATTTTTAGGACTCATAATTAACAACAAACTCACATGGAAAAACCACGCTGAAGAAGTTTGTAAAAAGTTAAGTAGATCCGCCTACGCGCTTTTTAAATTATCTAAAATTGTAGAGATTCAGACAGTTAAGACAGCGTACCATGGCCTGGTAGCTTCCATCCTACGCTATGGCGTAATATTCATACATATTTTAAACTTTCGCGACTTGTACACATAGTTAGAATATTTTCGGGGCTTAATCGCGTAGTAATTTATTGCTATTTTACCTCGACGTTTCGACGACGTTACAGTCATCGTTATAGCTGATTGAGGGTAGTCTGAAACCTCATCAGCCGAAGATGCGAACGAGTGCCAGCCATCAGTCTTCTCGTGACCACAATGACTGTAACGTCGTCGAAACGTCGAGGTAAAATAGCAATAAATTACTACGCGATTAAGCCCCAAAAATATTCTAACTAATTTAATTGACACTGTTGACATTTTATTCTTGGATTTGTTTTCTTTCATTGACCATATTGACATGTTTTTTTATAATCTGTTGTTTCGTATTTTGAAAGAGTCTCTCTAAAGTTTAATATTTACGAGTAAATTAATGCAATTCTGACTACTTTACCAATTTATATCGCCTATGCATATGTGCATGTTAGAAGCTAAGTATATTTTTTTGTACACCCAATGGGTATAACATAGAGAAACCTAAATATATTTTAACACCTACATGTACCTATGTCACCTATGTTAAACAAAATAAATGATTTGATTGATTGATAAAGGCAGCAACTTACATTTTGCATTGACATTCAGCAAACAGAATGTAGGTAAATTCTTTACGTTGAAATAAATTCATTTTGATTTGAATACTTATTTCCAAAGCGTATATTGAAATTTCGATATCCTACTCGAAGTTTTATACACAAATATCTAGTTGTAGGTACTATTGAATCATGAGACAGTAGATAGCTACTTCTGGTGCCTCCTTGATCATGATCCAGGAAGGCTTGCAGTAGAATTGGATTACATATAGTTATGGAAGTTGATCGCTATTCACTGGACTTATATTAACTTATTTGATTGTAGACGTCATAATGTCGACTGATAGTTGTTTGGCTTATAAGTACTTAGAATTACTACTAAACGCGGCGTTGATTTGAAAATATTATACTGATTGAGGGATGATTGTACTTCTCATATAAAAAACATTTTTCCTACAAATCTCCTAGTGTACCCTGTTCTAGCTTATACTTATTTCGCGAATTCGGAGTTGGTTCCGCAATATAATTAAATTATTTGTATTGTTCCGTACAATAATCCTTAACATTTCTGCAACAAAGACACAACGATATATTTTTGGTAGTCTTCCGGAGTTTCGAGCACTAAAGTAGGATAGGATAAAGTAGTGGCACGGATAGCCAGAGTTTGCGGGTTCGAATCCCGGCATGGGTGAAATTTTTAGCCTCTAAATAGGTTACTAAAGTAGGAGTCAAATGGCACTAGGAGGGTGATAGTTGTGTTGCAAAATATATGTAAACCTCGTATCACAGTTAGCTCAGTTGGGAGAGCGCTGGCACAGTTAGCCTGAGGTCGCGGGTTCGAGTCCCGGCATGGGTGGAATTTTTAGCTTCTAAAAAAGGTTTTTAAAATTGTCCTTAGCACGGGTTAGTGCATTAAAAAGAAAGAATATAATCTCGGACACAGTGTTTGTTCCTCCGAAACGGTTTTAACAATTTTTATGACTTTTTTACGTGTTTGGTAGGTTTTTTTGCCCTATAAAGGGCACCCTCCGGAGGACACGGGGAGGGAGGTGGTGAATGCTCATGCATAACAGCACGGACCCGGCCGTGCTGCCAATGTGGGAGTCACGAGAAGTGCGCCTGTAACGTTGGATATCTTTACAAATAATAGGAACTGGAACGACTTCAGGTGTGATTTTATTTGTCAGGTAAGAAAGTCAGATCTGGTCAAAGGGTAAAGTAGTAGTGATGAAAAATGAGGGAAATCAAAGAATGTGTGACGTAATTTAAATATTTGAAAATGATAGATAGAAAAGAAATAAAAATGGTATGAAGAGGTTTGTACCGTCACACGCCTACCCACTAAACACCACCTTGGGGCAGGTTTTGGTCCTAAGGACTCCTAAAACCACTTCGGGAGCGACCCCCCTCGAGGCCGAGGAGTGCGCACAGTTTAGTAGGTCTGAGAATAGGTCGTAGGCTAATTAATATGGCAAAACAATTATGCGGGGTCAGCTAATATACTTATGAAAATCTGTATTAAAACAAAACTAAATATATCATCCTCATCCAGCCGCGGGCACCATGCTGCTTCAGATCGTCAGTCCAGCGGTCTTAAATGTATAATTAATTACCTATATATTACGAACATCGCACGTCATTAAATAAAACACGTCTCAAGACATCCTTTGAATGATATTTCAGGCAGTCTTGAGGGTGTTTAAAATTTGGGAAAGCTCGGTTTTAGTCATTATAAGCCAGTTGTATATTATGAAATTTCATAGTATACAATTGGATGTTTAAGATTTTCATGTTCTTTTTAAGTGTATGGGTGCAATAAAGAGTACTAAATCTAATCTATAATACTAGTACAGTACAACACATCATAAAAGTCTCTTCGGGAATCTACGTACGCGCAGACTAGGAAGAAGTGTAACGAAAGTACCCGAAGCTATAAGTACATTCAACATGATCTTTAACCGATACGGTTAAGGTGCAGAATTGATTGCCGCAGTAGCGCTTCTTATTTCGCTCACGCTAATATTGCCAAACTAATAGTCACCTGCATCGATGACGTTGAATCAACCAATAGCAACAAAGGCGCGCGGCCTGCCATAAAATGAAACTATCTGATTGGTCGATCAACTTGCCGCACATCCAAAATTTGGTCATCTGCGCAGGTAGCTACATCCGCGAGACTTATTTCTTGTGAAGCACTGTATCACCAATGGAAAAAATCATATCTCGATGTAGGCGAATCTCTTAACCCAAATTCTTCCCGCGGGTATCGTAAAAGGCGACTAAGGGACACAAACCGGAGGGTGGGCAGCAGCGCCCCCTGCAGTACAATTCCACCAAACTGCGATCCCCAACCCGCGTGCCCAGCGTGGGGATTATGGGCATTAACCCCCAATGATGGCACACCCTTGCGCTATGGCAAGGTTGTGCTCATTAGGGGAGGGCTATGTCCAGCAGTGGACTAATATAGCCTGAAGAAGAAGAAGAATCTCTTAATCGGGTTAATAGACGATCGATCTGGGTATAAACTTGAGTTTTGTCCATCGGTGGCGCTATTGTTACAACATTGATATTAACGATTAAAAAAAAATGAAAAAAAAAAAAAATTAAAACTTACATAAGTTAAAACTAAACACACCATATGCTAAGAAAAAAAGCCGTATTGCCCTGCATGCATCACAACAAGAAAAAAAATGTTATATCACAATGATTTCATGCATGTGACTCAATTCATTTGCTGATAAATAATTTATTCTTTACTTTACATAAAAAAGAAAAATATTTTCCTGTCGACAGCTGATCACTTTTGTTTCTAATATGTTTTACAGACATACGAGTACATTATTAATAATTAATTAGTTCTTTATTCTAAACTTAGCCTACCTACCGAGCCCACCTGTTTGGTCTTTTTGGCCACTCTACGCAGAGCAAAAAAAAACTTTTACTAAGATTGAAAATAAAAAGATTTACTAATCAGGGCTTAGTAAATCTGTCCCAAGCCAGCAACTGTTCAATGAGTCATATTAGTCCGGTAATGGTCGTTTCATTCTCACTATCCGTAGTCTAGAGCGGTGGTAGCGGAGCGGTGTAGAACGCCGGCTTCTCAATCGGGTGGTCGTGGGTTCGAACCCCGGCATGTACCAATGACTTTGTTTTCTAAGTTATGTACATTTGTGAAATTATAGTAGCAATACTACTCGCTGACGGTGAAGGAAAACATCGTAAGGAAACCCTAGTGTCTGAGGTGTTAGCGTACCTCAGCGCTTGCTACGTACAATGGCCCAATTATGTGGCTAAGTGCGGAAATCTCAGGTCTGACTAACTATCGGTAGTCTAGTAACCAATCGCATTGCAAAGGTATAACCTGTGCTACTTGACTAGGCGCCTTGCGTGATTCGATCTTATACCTGGTTATACCCCTAGAATGACATTGTACTGCTATTGCCTTGTAGACTACGAAATTGAGGCAAATATCAACCATTGTCGTGCTTATTTAATTCTACTGAAAAACTATGTATTAGACTCTGGACCAGTTCCAGCAGTGGCCGAGTATGGGCTTACATTACATACATTACCTAACATTTAATTATACATTTAACTCATCTAATACGATCGTTTATTGGTTAGGTATAGTTAATTACCGTGCAGCCACCCGCCACTTCAATCTACTCGCACGGCAACTGAACGCTGCCGAAGAGTCGGAAATTAAGGTATTTAACTGTACCTAACAAAGAATCACGATTGAACCCGTTAGTGTACAAAAATCCAAGGATATTTTTTAAGGAAACCACATTATTACAGGCCCGCTCCCCTTTTACGTTCCGATTAACTTGCCGGCGTGGCGTTGTAACGTTGTCCCGAAATCCTAATTAGTTGCAGCGCGGGGTGTAACGTTGAATTTGTAGGCAACTTTTGGTAAAATAACGTCATAGCTAAAGTGGTAGGTACTTATGTTTTAGTTTTACAATGCCGGTATTATTTTGATTGCAGATCGCGTGCGTACCTGTGCTTGTATACTGCGTGCGATGAATTGTGGTGCGATTCAAAAAAGAAGTCGCAGGACCGCGGCGGAGGGGCGTACCGTCTGATATGGTTTTGGGCGGTCTTTTATCAGCATTAGATACCTATGCAAATTCGACTCACTCACTGCTGCATTACCTATATACGCTTGATAAAAGGCTCCTACAAAACAGCAACTCCATTTGTCCTTAGAGGCTGACAGTGATATTTATAAAGAAAACACGATTGCTCTAAAACATTTCTCAAATGCAGTCATAGACGTAACAAGAATATGAAAGCTTTAAATACTAAATTCTAAAGAGAAATATCAACTTAAAGTGCAAACAAAGACTGTTTTTGGGAATCGTCTATTTATAAAATAATAGTGTTAGTTTAAAATTTTTTAAAATAATCACGTTTAGGAATACGTGGATTTATGTTCCAAGTTATTACGCCAGGCTACCTTTTTCAAACCGCACCACAATTTAGCGCTTGTTGTATACATGGCTTTGGTCAAGTGTAATCCTCAGCGATTGAGCGTGTAGATTGTGCGATTGGACGTTTGCGTGCGCGTTCCTACCCCCTCCCCCAACCAGCTTTGTGGACTCTACTGAACGAAAATGGACGCTTTCGCAGTAAACTATGTTTAATTGCCCAAACGGAGGGTGCTTAAAATAATCTTAGTGTGCCTTGGTACTTATTTTTTGTTTCAATCGGCTTTGGTCTGGGTGTCAACAAATTTTAGTGCATATTAATATGCATACGATCGAAGGGAAGAAATCCTACTTTCCTACATTTTATAAGATGAAAGTTTGTATATATATGTAGTGACGAATTTTACTTAATCACGCCAGAAAGATTGAATGGATTGAGATGAAATTCGGCACAAAGGTGGTGTTTTCAGCACATAGGCTACATTTTTTCTCGGAAAAATAAATCAATTTTAAAAATTAATAGCAAAATTTCTTCGCGAACGAACCCGTGTGCAGCAGATAGTTGAAATGAATGATCTGACAGGAAAACAACTTTATTTGTGAGGCATTATTGCTTTCCGTATTTTAACGATTTCTATCAACAACGACTTGTTTACATGTAGACCAAAGCTTAATGAAACGAAGTATAGAGTGCTAAGGTAAAATGAAACGAAAGAAATAACAATTTATTTGTTTTATTTTCATATTTATATCAACCTGTTTCGTCAGTATTGGCATCTTTACAAAATATAATAATAGGTAATAATAATCCCTTTCAATAATGGAAGAATTTAAACAAGACTTATATATTATTTTGGCAAATCCAAATTCACCTGTTTAATGTTACAAAAGTAGGTATATTTTAAACTTTATCCATAAATGTTTATATAAAATATACATTTTTTTACAAAAAAAAAAGTTCCTATAATTATGAACTAAAAGAACTATTAGACTATCGTTTGTAAAAATACATCAATAATATCTAGTATTGCTAAAAATGACTACTAGCACTAATATAAAAAAAAACATATCATAGTCGATATAAACATGCAATTCTTCTAATGAAGTATTATTCTCAGATTATATACAATAATGAGCTTACAAACTACTATAGTACAGAGTATTTACATTGATTTATTAAGATTACTGATTTTGAAACTAGCTAGTTAATTCATAGTATTCCCTAACAACACTATTCAAATGAGACAATATAAAAAAAAATCAGTTCAAAATCAGATCCAATAAAACTACACATGGAATAAACAAATACATAAATAAAGTTAAGTTCAACAATAACTGGGTAATCAGGAGCTGCCAAACATTTAGTAACAAACGAGAGGGATGTATATATTACGGTGTGTTGCCCTCTCGCTCACTCACTGGAAAACTATGGAAAATATTTGTGAAAATAAAAGTATGCCGAAATGGCAATGTGATTGTGACGAGTTTTCATTGACATAAATATATAGCATCAGTGAAAATGGACGATTTTAGAATATACGGTCTAACGAAAACAGGTAACAATATTTGGACAGGGTGTCAAATATGATGTGATAAGGAATTTATTTTTTATTGTTTCGATTTGTTTGCTATACTAACCCTACTTTTCTTACTAGAATGAGTTGATATCGCAAATTCGCATAACGTATTAACATTAACAGCCATGAGCCATTTTGATTTAGTCTAGTAAGAGATGTAGCGTCAGCGTAACAAGACAATCTAAATAATATATTTTTATTGTCGACCGAATTCCACGATATTTTATAAATTAGATATTTACATACTATTAGACCCTTAAAAATATCGTTACCTATTTTTTTACAGCCTACATATCATTCCATCCTGTAATTTTACATAACAAAAGATTCTTAAGACATTGTGTTGAACATAATAATAATTTGCCTACAAAAGCCTGAATTATAGTTAAATTTTGACAGGGAATGAAATTTTTAGGGCAGGTACTTGCAAAATGCATTAGTAGAGTAGTTTAACATTAAAAATAATAATTACACATTAAATTTTAATTCGGAAATTAAATTAATAACATTTAAGCCGGTATTTACAAAGCGTTAATTTTTTGGCCTGTCAAAGTCCTATAGATTCGGTGGAGCATAGCTTTTATTACAGGTTATATAAAATATTTTTACTTACAGCGGATCTACTATTTCGGTGGGAAGTCACTTATTTAGATTTTTACTTTACGTATGTTTCGTTAGATAAATTATTTACAAAGAAATAGTATGTCCACTGTCAAAACGCCCTAATTTTATTTACTTTTATACATAGAAAATGTTTGGCATATTTTTGTGACTCACCATACAAACTATCTATATATTTTTGTACGTAACACAATTTTCCCACGTATATATGCCTTTTTATGGCACAAATACAGGCTTCCATACATAACTATTAATGGAATTTTCATCGTATAGGCACCATAATTGTAAGGCACATCATTTGTAATTCAATTAATAAAAAAATATGATTTCTTGAACTTGTTCCGCTTCTATGGCACTATGGTTTGCACATACATTCCTTGGAGCCCCGATTTTTCATACAAATCATCTTCCGCAATATTATTTTTGCGTAACAAAACAATTCATGTGCCGAATCTGTTACAAAACATAAAAAAAAAACTATAAAATTTTCTTCAGTCTTCGAAAAATCCAGTTTAGCTAAATCTCAACAGGCAATAAATTTTCATCACAGTAAATTACACTATTTCCGTAAATATGGTGCCGCAACTCTCGCGTCTATAATAATAATAATAACCAACCAATCAAACTTGAACACCTAGCACTCTGTCCACGACAAAGTCGAACCGTTCCTCTTCAGTCTTAGCTTCCTCGTTCACCTTGGTCTCTGGGCCCTTTTTCGCGGGCAGATTCTCGTAGCAAGGCTCCTCTTTCGCCTTGGCGACCTCCTCAGCTTTTATGGGACCGTTACTGACGTTTTCGCTCACCGGTCCGTTGGCGAAGGTGGCGGTGGCGGGCGAGCTGTTACTTCGCTGGGATCTTCGTAGCTCTGCGCACGCCTTGGAGGAGCGGCCGTCTGGGGTCCTTCGCTCCTCGAGGTCGTCCTCCCATTCGTCTTCGGAGTACACTTCGCCCTCTTCGCCGGGCAACGTGGGGATGGTCGAGTTGGCGCGCGTGAAGAACGCCATCTTCTCTCTGTGGACAAGGGGATACAGTTATTACAGCTGTCCGTGATATTTAGGGTTTGGGAATATTGAACAAATTTTAATTTCGCGAGGGCCATTGAACAAATTTTAATTTCGCGAGGGCCAATTACTTATTGTGAATTGGGCTTCTGATAATTAAAATTTCAAGACGTGGAGGTTTTAAACATCTGATTACGAGTGCGTTTGTTTTCTCGAATTTGAAAAAAATGCAAAATTTTAATCAATGACTTCATTTTGTGCAGGAAAATCACAGACTATAGGTACAGATAAAAAAACGTTTATTTATTTAAGTACCCAAGTCAAATGTCTGCTGTGTCAATGAAGTTGTTAAAAAAACTATCTAGAAAAAGAAAACAGTAAAACGTATCTATGCACTAGTCAAATTTAAGGAGTTCTGCTTCTCAGTGGAACAAAGCAAGGTGACGGTAGCCGATATTAGGATAAAACTTTTACCGTGACGTTGTGCTTCCCTAGCAGGTTCTCAAATACAATTTACATCTACTTTCCATCAATTTACTTTCCATCGTAAGGTTGTCTGGAAGAAATTGCTTTTAGCGATAAGGCCGCCAATTGTATTATGTATATTTGCAATTGTTTTGTATTTGTTGTTTTTCCAGTGTACAATAAAGAATATTCTTATCTTATCTTACATCTCTCATGTTCGGTAAGTAGGTGCTTATTACCTCCAAATGGGGCTTGTAGGTGACTAATTAGCGCTCTAGGGTAATGACTAAATGACTACTAAGAATAATGAATAGCTTCATAGCTAGAAAAGCCGTAGGGAGGTAAGTAATTAAATAAAACATTACTATCAAAAAGTTCGCGTACATCTAACCATCATCATCATACGAGTTAGAACCTATGACACAAGTCATTTAGTTGTACTTAGTATAGGGCTAACGAGATCTGTGTAATATGTCCATGAATATAATCTATTATTATTATTATACTGGCAATAGACATCATGCATTCAGCCCAATGACCAAAGAGGTCGCTTTGCTATTCAGCCTTGTCTTCGTGTGAGTATAATAGTCATCAATATTAACGAACGGCGAAGACTCCCGTGGCAAAAACTTGTCTTGAAAAAAAAATTAGAAGTTCTCTCCTTGATTGTTTTTAATGAAAAACGGCAGGACTAGAAAACTTTCACTTTAAAATGTTTAATACTTGTAATGCCGGTTTTTTTCTACATACCTCACAATCGAGATGTAAAGCAGAATAGTTAGCTCGGGTGTAAGCACCAATTGCAGCCTCGAACCATAGGCGCCCGATGCCTTACAGCCCTTGGCTACTAATCTACTATTAATTGTAGGGGGCCGCTTACTTGAACGTGACCAGGTCCGGCTTCCGGCCGCCCTGCCGCGACCGGCGCAGGCGGTAGATCTCGCGGCACGTGCGCTGGAGCAGCCGCGCCGCACGCGCCGGCGCCGCGTCGGTCGGCGCTCCAACCAGTCGCTGCAGCGTCTCGTCCGACGCCGCCCACGCCGCAACGGACGGCGAGCTGCGTGTGCAGGCTTCTTCTAGCCTGTGGAAGGAGGAGATTGGGTCAAAACGTTGTTGGAGAAAGCTATACTGTAACCGTGCAATGCCTCGTTACACCATTGTCAATATTTTTATTTTATTGTTTATTGCAACAATAAAGCGAGGCATTTTAACAAGGAATAAGATGAATTAGATTTAAAGCCAATGACATTTGGATTTACATAACAAAATAATCTTAGGTAGTGTAGTTAACATAATTCATATTTTTTTTGTATTTTACGCGCTATTTTTAATTTAAATTTATTAATGATCCTTTTATATATAGGAAAAAAGGCATCGTTCATTAACATAAATGATTTCTATATTTTCTAACTCAGAAAGATCAACCGATTCGAACGATTGGACAGAATATTTCAATCATTCTGTCCAATCGTGGAATCCAAAAGACATATACAATGGGTGACGTAATTTTAAATTTGATTTAAATCAAAATTTAAAGTTACATCACCCATTCTAGATTTATTTTGGATTTCCACTCGCTACTTCAGACATAGTAATACTACCGACATTTGTACCTACTTGAAAATTATATTTATTCCTTTTAATTGTTTATCTAAAATGACTACATATGGCGTTTTGAAGCCATATAGGTACATATTTTACTATATATCGCAAGAACGCTTTCAACACTATCATTGGGTGGTTATAAAAATACAGCTGGAGTAAACTGGGGACCACAGGGAGGCTCGATGTTCGGGGCTGAGAAAGTACACTATACGTCTAGTTATTTAGAAGCTCAAGTATAGGAAGTACGTCGGACGCGTGCAAGCTCGGTCAGGACTTGCACACCTCTTCTAACATGAACAAAGGACATTTAGCCAGCAAACGGTTAACCCTGTCTATTAGACCATCACCGATGATCCACACCGAAACGTTTGACCTCTTGAACAGCTGTAGCAGCTGCAAAATCTGAGTTTAGGTCTTTTTAATCAGAGAGTTTTGGACCGCACTGCGGACGTTGCGAATACCTACACACGAATATCTTAGTAGTAACCTCTTCTTGAGTTGCTAGAGCCGCAAGATCTCGTTCAGAGTGCTTAGTGCGAGTTTCACAGATCCAATCGAATAACTTTACTACCGCGTTAATCGAGCATTGAGTAGGTAGTGAGTATGAGTAAGTTAACCGTTCGAACTGGCAAAACGCTGTCACAATACAACTCGCACTCGCGTTTATTCGTGTTTTGGCTGGTAAACGTGTTCACTTCTCAACGTAAACCATTACAACTCGTACTCAGCAATTTTAATTTCCATACTTTTCGCTAGGTGGCGCTTCCTCGATGCCATAGAAATATGAGTTTACGTTAACGCGATCGAGTAGTTAAAAAACTCGCACTAAGCACTCTGGAGATCCAACGAACGCCAGTACTTTAACTCAAGCGTAAGGTCGAGTGACTTGAATCGCGTAGAGTACTTCTGGACTGCTCTGCGAAAGCTACCAAAGCAGCACAAAACAGACACATCTGTTTTGAGTCTTGTACCGCAAGTATGCAGACACACCTGTTTTGTGGTTTGTGGCGAGCAACATGTCAACTCTGCGCGCGCACTACAAACTCCAACATTACTGCATCGCGCAATCAAAGTGTTTCAATGACATAGCATAAAATGTAACGTCCGACTAACAACAGTTGGACCGGCCGTCCCCAGGCATACGATCTGCCTGGCGGGAAATTTCCCTTTATAGTGGAAGAGCACGATCACCCGATCTTCCCTATAGGTTAATACTGACCTCTTCTTCAGCTGCGTGAGCTGGAATATCTCGTCCCGAAGGTCGGACAGGCGCCAGTGCTGCGCCTTGAGGTCCAGCGTGAGGTCTAGCGAGGTGCGCGGAGTGCGGCACTTCTGCACAGCGCTGCGGACGTTGCGGAGACCCGCACCGGCCGACATGCGGCCCCATCTGGCGGCGGAAGGGCGAAGTTGTAGCAATATTGTGACCACCTCGTTGGTCTAGCGGTTTATTAACCGCCAGACCAACGGGGCGGTTCGGTTGACTACCAAAACAGAGGTCGTGGAATCCCACTGAAGGCCGAACTTTATTTGTACTAACGGCTCCAGTCTGGGTGTTTTTCTATGTTAGCAATGTCCTTGCCTGGTTACCATATCTTCCTAAGCCCTGGCATCCTAGAAATAGAGCATCCCGAATAACTAACTTAATTCACACCCAATGATTTAGTAGGAAGTCTGGAAAACTTACTGTTCCAGGTCCAATATTTTCCTCATAACTTTTGGACAACTAGAAGAAAAAGTTCTTCAAAATCTACGTAGTTTTAGAAGACTTGAAGTAGGTAATTGTTACCTCCAGGGCTTAGGAGGATAGTGCAGGGTATCCTAATTTGGGACCAGGTCAGATGTTATTGTGTTATTATTATTATATGTGCTGGTTGTTTTAATACGAATGAAGTTCCAAATAGTATTTAGTAAACTCCTTCTGTACTAGTAACATGGCCGGCGTAGTGTCGACTCTTGTCCACTTCTGCGCGAAACGTTAATGCAAAATATTTTGTTGCTAGAACGAGGTGCTTGAAGGCGTCGACAAACGTTGAGCCTACGCACGACGTCTTTATCCTGACTACATTCAGTCCACTGCCCGCACGTTCAGCTAAAGCAATAATTGTGACAATGTTTCTTATTGGTATGCAGGCGAAAGGCTCACCTCAAAGAGCGGCGCTCGCGCAGCGTCCTGTCGAAGGGGATGCCAGTAGTGGGGGGCGGGTGAAGCGTCACTCGCCGCGCGTACTGGGCCATCGAAGAGTCGGACTCGGACCGGTTTAATCTGGTGACAAGAATTCAATTGATACTTTTGGCAACACTATTGTGGCAAGTATATGGTGACTCAGCGCGCATACTGCGTAACTCCGACATTCCTACATCACACATGCAAAGTGTTTGTGGCAACAGAGTTTAAGGTCATGTTTGCTTTTTTTAGTTGGCTGAACTTTTTGTTTCTCTCGTTATTTTATTTTATTTTTATTTTATTCTCTAGGAAGACTAACAGCTATTACAGGTTTGCATTACATAGATAAATAGGACACACTCAGCCAATTAAAAGTCTTCACAATTAATATGACACAATATCAATGGCATGTGTTGTATAAAAAAAAAATATTTCCTAGTGCTGCGTATTTTAAAAATACAGTCTACCACACAGAACTGCTGACCGCCCTATGCCAACGTATAACACGTGTTTTACTTGGAATCATCATCGTTCATCGTCAGGCTATACTAGTCCACTGCTGGACATAGCCCTCCCCTAATGAGCGCCATAGCACCCTATCTTCAGCTTGCCGCCCGCAGTTTTTCGCAGATCGTCATCTCACCTGGCCGGAGGGCGTCCTACACTACGTTTGCCGAGTCGCGGTCTCCACTAACGTTTACTTGAATTTGTTTACATTATTGACAAGAAAAAATGAAGAACAACAATTCCGGTTACGAAAATAACGATTCTTCTATGGCTGGTAACTAAAATAAGGTTTTACTAGAAATTGGTAACAAATAGAAGTTTGCTTTCGAAGCTATCGATGAGAGGTTTATATTTAGATGTGTGCTTACAAACGTGGCTATTCATGAATAAAAGAAGCTCACCATCTAGCTAAATACAACCAAAACTGGCTTTAAGAAATAGTAAATTGGTTCACAATCTGGGTAAATACAGAGAAGCTAATTAAAAATAATGACATCACTCATATTCAAATAAAACCATAATTACCTGCAAATGTACTGCCCTTTGCCGATGCCTTGCGGCTGCGGTGAAAACGTCTGCGACCGTTTGATGGTCGCTAGAGGCTCTTCGGCTGTGGAGCTAGCCTGCTGACTCTTCCTGCGAGGAAAAAAAAGGCTTTATTAGACGTGGAATAGAGGACAGTTTTGGGTGTCGTGAGTCCGGAACTTGGGAAAAGCACTACCAATTATAAGAGTTCAGAAATTGATTTGCGAGCTATCCGGCTAAGGAAAAACCGCCTTGATGTTGACGATTTTGGGGTAATAACTAAGAACAAGTGATGATTTCCTTGTGATAACTTACCCACATAGCATGAACTTTGACCAGAGTGGGTTTGAAAAAATTAGGAAGGTTGAATTAAACATCCTACTTTTTCTGCGTCAAATTTCATGCTATGAGGATGTGCAAAATTGATCAGTTTTAAACAGTGAATGCTTTAGCTTATTTTTGTGGATGTTGATGTTAAGTTTAATTGTATTAGTATATATGAGTTTCTATAGTTAAGTGTGTAATATCATTCCATGACAACCTAAATAAGTTTGAATCTCGAAACTACGACATTTTCGTGATAAGTTTACGGCCAGAAATATCTAATACATTCACATTGTGCCAAAAATTCATGCTCGTTCACTTCCGAATCTCGGTCCATGCACTGAAATAAGAACAAAACATGCGTAAAAGAAATGCGACTCTAAGCTTCAAAAGAGAGGCTTAGAAAACAAGGCTGTGATGAAGGAAACATAGAAGCGAAAATACACACAAAAAATCGCGCATCACACAAAACTTTGACACAATGTAAACATACCTATTTACACATCCTATTTCCACCTCCTAGAGCTTCCCTATTTATTTTTTATATTTACAATGACTATACAGGCAAAATTTGCTTTAAACAGGACGGAATAGTGTCTATGTTTCTATGGAGGACTCCTTGTGTGGTTGACCGTCGGCCGCTATGCGACGGATGCGCTTCACAAATCTGCTGAAAGCAAACATTTACACGCTGAGGACCCGCCACCGTAGAAATTACATGGAAATGGAGTTAATCTGATAGAATGGACAGGATGTTATTGTTAGATAATTGTAAAAAGAAAAAACAGAGTCCTTGTAGGTACGTAAAGGAAAATTCGACAATGAATGGTCTTTTCCTTTTCTTGTGATTTTTTTACACAAAATGTGTTACTTTCTTTGATTGCCCATTTTATAGACTATTTAAAAAAATATTGCAGATTTTACAAGACATTGCTAAAGTTTTGCCAAAAAGCCTGAGATGGATGGATAACATTTACCAAGTACGCAAATACGGGTGGCCACGGCTTTATCACTAACACCCTAACGTGATTAGATAGAAAATAAACCATTTGTTTCGCTACCACTGATTCAGGGATTTACAATGGGCGCCATCATGAAAATTAAACGGATTCGCCACTCCTGGCTCTTGTCTGTCTTTTCCAGAAACTAAACATGTTTTTAAGTTGTTTAATGTGACTAGTGTATTTGTACATCACGGGCGTTAGATCCATTCAGTAATGTATTGATGTCTGTGTTTGAATGATTAATTTAGAATGAACGATGCGGAATTAATGAGTGATAAAATTGAACGAAAAATGAACAGTCTAATTTCGTCTTCACTGCCATAGGGATAACGTCTTATCTCCCTTACCGTCTGTGCAACTGGCGCGCGCCTTCGGGACAAAAGTTGCACTCGGTGTTGGTCTCCTTCTCAGCTGTTGGTGGATGGAGGAAGTCCTCGTCGAGCGCAATGTCCTCTTCGGGAATGTAGTCCTCGAACGAATCCTCTTCCACTATCTGCGGGCGAGAGAGTAAATTATGAATAACATCCAGTATCATAACTATAATAATTTTGGATTGCGCAAAGTCGTGATTCAGCAAAAGATCAAATTCAAAATCGTAGGCATACTAATAGCCAATTTCAAAGGGAGATAAGTAAACAGGGCATATGATCATGCGGCTGGATGGTGGGTGAACTAAGGCGAACAGAGAGTGGTCGCCGACGCAGGGACCCGACGGGTCAATGGCGTTACTAAGGCCATTGAAAAGCAATGGACGAAATAGGACCTAGAGAGTCTTAGCACAATAGAACTTCCGCACAAAACAAAAATCTGTATCCTTACCTGGTTGAGTGGTTCTCTGGACTCCTCGTCTTCTGATGCCGAATTTTCACCACAGTCTACGTTACACTCCGCTCCTGTCATACTTTCCGGACCTGCAAACAACGGAAGACCAATGTTTAAAGTATGAAGGATCTCTAGACGAAGGATCTTTAGACCTGTTACACTTGGGTACTTCCAGCGAAACATCTTAAGTAACCTTACAGCGAAACAGGATCCTCGCCACAACTGGAGTTCAATCTAACATTTTAGCAAATTTATCCACGGTACAAGATCTCACCTCTATTCCTGGTAAGAGTGGAAGTCTGCGACGATATGACAGTGGATTCGTCCGAACTCTCGTCGCGTCTCATGCAACGGAAGCTCAGCACATTATACCACTTCTGTGACGTAGTGTCGGGGTCGAAGTCCGCAAGGCTGACTTGGGCGCAACCCTGTTGGAGGAAAATGGGCTTTAGTGGCTGTGGATTTCAAGGAAATTTTAGATTGTGCGGAAGGTTGTCAGACAGTTTGATCGCTCTCGCCTTGTGTGGTTTTCACATGGCACTCGAGGCTAGAAGCCGAATACTCGAATTTGGCTAGTTTTCATCATTATAAATAAAATACCTACTCATCATAATCTGATAATCAGAGATCTTTGGAGAGTGGTTTTTTCAAAGATTATTAGAATAACACGAGTTATTGCCATGCCGAAGGCCGAACTTTCATTATTCCGAAGCTTGACGTTCCATACATGCCTTTGAATCAATGTCTGAAGTGTCCAAGCATTTGGGTCTGTTACACCGGTTTTACTACAATTTCGCCCCTTGAAAGGCATTAAGAATCACCAGACAATCGCCGCCGGCGCCTAAAGTTCGAGCCCACTACAAGAGGTACACCCAATCCCAAGGCAGCAAGACTCACCAGGTACTCGACAGCGGTGGCCAGGTTGAGCTGCAGCATGAAGGCGACGGCGGCGCCCTACACAACCCCGTGCAATCGAAGAGATCCACACAATCCCAAGGCAGTAACACTCAAGAGGCACCAGACACCGGATGGCTATATTGACCTCCAGACCACGCCAGCTTCGCCCCTTACAAACCAGTAAGACTCGCCAGACACTCGCCGCCGGTGGCCTAGAGCTCGAGCCCATCCCAAAAGGTACACCCAATCCCAAGCCAGTAAGACTCACCAGACACTCGCCGCCGGTGGCCTGGAGCTCGAGCCCATCCCAAAAGGTACACCCAATCCCAAGCCACTAAGACTCACCAGTCACTCACCGCCGGTGGCCTAGAGCTGGAGCCCATCCCAAAAGGTACACCCAATCCGAAGGCACTTAAGACTCACCAGACACTCGCCGCCGGTGGCCTAGAGCTGGAGCCCATCCCAAAAGGTACACCCAATCCCAAGCCACTAAGACTCACCAGGCACTCGCCGCCGGTGGCCTAGAGCTGGAGCCCATCCCAAAAGGTACACCCAATCCCAAGCCACTAAGACTCACCAGTCACTCGCCGCCGGTGGCCTGGAGCTTGAGCCCATCCCAAAAGGTACACCCAATCCCAAGCCAGTAAGACTCACCAGA
This sequence comes from Yponomeuta sedellus, assembly GCA_934045075.1. Taxonomy (NCBI): domain Eukaryota; kingdom Metazoa; phylum Arthropoda; class Insecta; order Lepidoptera; family Yponomeutidae; genus Yponomeuta; species Yponomeuta sedellus. The sequence goes on along the minus strand of OW203736.1, from coordinate 11,044,741 downwards.
CACTCGCCGCCGTTGGCCTAGAGCTGGAGCTCATCCCAAAAGGTACACCCAATCCCAAGCCAGTGAGACTCACCAGACACTCGCCGCCGGTGGCCAGGTTAAGCTGCAGCGTGCAGGCGACGACTGCCCGGCGGCCGGCGACGGCAGCCCGCACGCTGTCGCCCCAGCTGACGCCGGCGCCGCGCCACGCCACCTCGCGCGACTGGAAGGCGCGCCCGCACCCGCCGCCCACCACCAGCGCCCCCTTCACCGCCCTGCCGCCCAGAGGAAAACACATCAACGTCTCCGTTCACTTTCACGTCGTGGTAGAGGTGCTTTAAATCCAAACTTGGAAATGTAAACGGATGTGAATTCCGTAAACTTTTGTAATGATTTAAATGAGTGAGGCGTTTTCATGTTGTGTCAACGTCTTCGTTCACTTTCACGAGGCTCAATGCTTTAAGCCCAAACTTGGAAATGTAAACGTATATGAATTAATTAATTTATGCAAACTTTTGTTAATATTTGTAATGATGTAAATTTATGAGTGAGATGTTTTCATGTTGTGTCAACGTCTTTGTTCACTTTCACGTCGTGTTAAAGGGCTCAATGCTTTAAACACAAACTTGGAAATGTAAACGGGTGTGAATTCCGCAAACTTTTGTTAATATGTGAAATTATGTAAATTTATTAGTAAGATGTTAATATGTTGTGTCAACGTCTTCGTTCACTTTCACGTTGTGCTAAAGATGGGCTCAATGCTTTAAGCACAAACTTGGAAATGTAAACGAATGTGGATTTTGCAAACTTTTGTCAATTTGTGTAATGATGTAAATTTATTAGTTATGTGTTTTCAGCCTGAAGAAGAAGAAGTGTTTTCAGTACTGCCGTTAAATAAATCCACCAACCCGGACTTGACCCCTGTGGTGGAGTATGGCTTAAACTTCCTGCGATGCAGGGGCTCCGAGCCTCAGCAGTGGGGATAAACAAGGGTTGATATCGTTAAATAAGATAAGATAAGAATATTCTTTATTTTATACCGGAAAATTGATACAGAACAGCAGATACAGAAGATAAGATACTATTGGCGGCCTTATTGCTAATAGCAATTTCTTCCAGGCAACCTCAAATCGGAGAATTTGCCGAAGGAGAAATAGACACGGGTAGTCGGTAAAAATATTAATAAGTATTTAATAAACATACGTATACGTAATAATAAACTTACATAAATCATACTTGAATACTATAAATACCTATATACACATACTTACATAAATAGTGACTTATATAACAAGTGTGTTAGAAACAGGTGATATACCTACATATATATGAAAGGAAATTAATGAATACTTACAGCAAAATAACTTACTTAATAAATGAATTATATTTCTAAATATTTGTAAATGGTTTACCAATAAACGAATGAAAAATATGTTTATTTAGAAGAGAAGTTTACAATTTGGTCGCCGGCCTCTCCCGAACTAGGCATAGCCTGTGTCATGGGTGATAGCTAAGATACGCAATTCATAGTTGGCAATGTGAATGTTTAAAACTACGCTCGATACCAAAACACAGGTGCGTATCCCATTCGATGCAGCCGTATGGCTACAGGATATCCTAGTTTGGAACGAGCGATAGTGTTGTATGGCAGACATTATTATTTTTAATGATTTCATAACGGGCTTTCAAACACGGATGATGTCTTCCTACTTGATTTTCCGTGTTGTATGGCAAAGCAATGCGGAAGATCATAGGGGTATGCGTGGTGATGCCAGCGCGTCGAGAAACTTCTAAACTATTTTTCCTAGAACTGCCAGAATATTCTTACGCCGATAGCCTATATATAAAAAGACAAAAAAAGAACTGGAGAATTGAGTTTTTATTGAGTAACTATGGAAGTAGATAGGACACTTACACTTCAGTTCCAACATCGATGAATAGCGCATGCAAATTCCGCGCGCGCAGAATGCCGATCTCCAGTGCACTCTCTTCGGGACAGTAGCGCAATTTGATCTCAATTTGGGTACTGTTCACTGTAACAATATTCAATTTAAGCGTAAGTATACGGAAGGACATTAGTACAGAACTTTTAAGCTTAAGAGTTCTTGGGTAGGTTGGATTGGAAGTTTCTAAATTATCGTTCAACAAACCACTATCGATTGTCGATTCCCAATTCATTTCACCACGAACTGCAAGTTGTTCACTCATTCGTTCCTTCTCCTTATATCCTAACCTAGCCACTTTGTTTTTAGGAGCACATATAGTCCTGCCCACGATATCAAGAATTATTAACCCTTAATTGAGTAAAGGTAGGGTAAATCTTTCATTGGTTTTGGACCTTATTTCAAGTTGACTATATTCAATTTAATATGAGGACTATTGTGCCATTGCCCTGTTAAAGGTTAACAAAACCGCTGATGTTAATTTATTTTATAATTTCATAAAAAATGGCACTTTAACATCTCAGTCCTGACTTTGAAAGTAACTCACCACTTAACTTTTTTAATATCTAGTGGCCAGTTATAATTGTAAATGTGAGCAAAAAGTTTTGTGCTACCTCGAAATCGTATTTAACAAATTGTTTTGAGAAGTATACTTAGATAGATTTGAAGCCTAGGTATAACGACATAGAGTGAAGGTTCAAAGTTACCAGCGAGCGCAGCGGCCTCCGTCCCGCCCTGTGCAGCCTCGAAGACGCCCGAGTCGCCGGCCACCGACTCGTCACTGACTGCCGCAGACACGGATCTAGTGTTCGTACCTGAGTCATGAAAACATTGCCAGGTCAAGCAACGAAGAAAAGAATCACAGCCTTCTGGAACTTCTAGTCGCAAATGACATTGACAATAGTGGTCTATGGCTAAAGTGTGGCGAGAGCGAGTGGAACGTGAGTGAATGAGTTAGTTTGTGCGTAAGGAATGAGGAGTGAGTTAGCTACTACGTGTACGAGTGAGAGAATTAGTGTGTGAGTAAATGCGTGAGTGATAGAATGAATGAAAAGAGGAATACGAAACATTGTTGATTAAATTGAATTATGACTGGAAGAGAAGAGCCGAAGATCGGGCTCAGTGGCGTGTCGTGTCTATTTACGAGAGGCCTATTTACGACAGTGGACTGACACCGGCTGATTATAATGATGATAAAATTTACTTATTGTTTATTCATTCCTCTGGTTGTGCAATTAAGTGTTGTTTATATACGTTTTTGTGTGTATAAGTCTATGGATGATTGACTCTATTCTCAGGAGTACCGAGAACCCACAGTTGCATACAGGTATTATCAGCTAGAGCTGCGGTGCATTATTTTTAAAACTATTTCTCTTACAGCTGGCACGTGAAGAACTTAGCTGGGCTTTGTAATTTTTTGCCGACCTCCAAAAAAGCCATTTGTTTTAAGAGCGAACGGGTATATATGGGCACAAACCCAACGCTATAAACAGACGATCGAACTTGGTACGAGCCGGACATAGGATTCGATACGCTCCATACCATATCCTCTCGTCTGGAAAGTTGTCTGCCGAACATAATTAGTACCGCTCGGCCTAATGATACGCCCAATACGCTGTCCGGCCCGTACCAAGTACGATCGTCTGTTAATACTATTAGGGTCCATCCATCGCAATCTGCCTGAAGGTACGTCGTCATCAACTCACCACTAGACGAGGGAGTCCTGGGCGAGTGCGGCGGCGGCGGCGTCTCGGATATCGGCGACAGCGGCTCGCAGGGCCGCCCGGGGCCTTGAAGCTGCACGGGCACTGGGAATGAGGGCAGTTCGGTAAGAAATTGCTCTAATTTCACCTAAGTCAAAATTTCACCTAAGTCAACTAGTTGTAAGGTTTTAAACAATACGGGCAACCCTTACTACGAATACTTCGGAATCGCGAAAAAACAATACCAGCTATTTAGATCATAAAGGTGTCTGGCTTTAATACCAGTTCAATGCACGAGTTATAAGAGTTAGTTGGGAATGACAAATTAGACCTTGGGGATGAAAGTGGATTTCTAGGTATCCCATATAATGCAGAGCTTCAATGGGATTCTTCTATAGAAAAAATAGCAAATAGACTTAGTTCAGCAGCATATGCAGTTAAAAGAATTAGGGAACTAACCGACGTCGCAACTGCTAGGCTTGTTTATTTTAGTTACTTCCATAGTGGTATTTCCTATGGCATACTACTGCGGGGATGGGCAGCAGACACTGAGACCATCTTCGTCTTGCAGAAGAGAGCGATCAGATTCATTTATAAGCGAGGCAGTAGAGATTCTTTAAGAAACTGACTGCCTGACAGTTGCCAGTCAGTATATCCACAAAAGAAGTAAATATCGTGACTTCTTTTGTATTGTACTGTAGACTGAGACCTTTATCATGATTTAGAGTGAAGTACTTACTTGTCGCAAGTCCGGTAATTTCATTGATTCCGGTGGCGACACCTATTCTCATTTCGGCGAGTTTCTCCTCCAATTCTCTTTGTTGCCGTCTCTGTTTCTCCACCTGCGTACAAAAGAGCACAAAAATAAACATCTGATCACAAGGCATCTCAAACACGTATCTTATTATCGGACATGAGGCGAACCCCAGTGACCTTTAATAGAAAGCACATTTTTAATCAGCAGATCATTTGATATTCAAATATCAAACACCCCGAGGCGCTATTTCAAATACCTCATGTCATTTGTCTGCCCTAGGGGGACACGTAGCTTAGTAAATTGATCATAAAGTTCATTGATCATCTCGAATGGCCTTTTCATTAGAGAGATCTTTATCTTTTTAAATTACTTGCCAGTAGATGTTTCGTACAATGCAATAATCATCTGCTGTGACTTTGTAACAATATACACCGGCTACGGTGAATATATCATCAGATGTATCAAACCACGCACCAAAAATGGTAGATGCATAACAATGAGTTGACATATTTTTTCCGTGCTTTCTAAATTCGTTTCTTCTTTTCCACACTCATTAGCTGTTAACTATCTTTAGATCACCATGAACGTGCTTCATCTCTTTTGAATTAAGTAGTCCTCCCTCCCTCCCAGATTTGTAACAAATAGAATCTGAGATATTTAATAATACACTGTCGACAAGAACAGTACTAACTAAAGTTACTTAAAACGTTTGAATATCCCTCAATCGCGCAGTGAAAAATCCAGAATGTGTTCATCATCTGTCTACCTGAACAATTACACGTTGGCAATAACGTTAACTTCTTCTTCCTGTGCCTCTCCACTAATGTAGATTGGCCGTCAGCTCCGCATTTTCTTTCTCCCATTTCGTTAGTACCGTTCCTAGTTTTTTGCCAAGCGAAACAGATATTCGAAGCTGGCTACATCCGTCCATTCCCTGATGACTACGTTATACATTATGTCAATACATCTGATATACACAGACAATGGAGTCTCAAAGTATAGTAATTTCCAACATTTTTCAACAATAGTCAGTTATGTTCTTACCTGTGTGTAGGACGGAGGCGGCGGTGGCGGACTAGCTGACGACAAGCTACTCCTGGGAGACAGTGAAGGCTGGGAGGGAGAGCTGCTCGCGCCAGGGGTAGCGATCTCGGCATTGTAGCTAGAGCCGCGTAGTAACCTGTAGATTACATATTGATATCAACTCTTCGCCTGTGCCCACTGCACGGGCAGTCTCTTCATGCATCGCAGGAAGTTAGATAGTGGCGGGCCTGACTGTCAGAAGTTCTCAAGCTGCCCATAAGACCTCTGGCATGACTGCCATTACATTACAGCCGGCACCAACGGCTTAACGTGCCTTGCGAAACACGGAAGCGCTCGGAAAAATGTCCCTAGCTGTAGTCACGGGATGTTCACCCTTAAGCACCCGACCGCGCCTGTTGTTGCTTAACCCAAGTGATTGATTCCAATCACTCGGTTCCACTAGGCCACGAGCGCTTCCATGTCAAAAATTTAAAATAAAAGAAGCTATAACTGAAAATTAAAGAATAAAACCCAACTCACCTTTCAACCCTCCGATGCAGGTCCACCATATCGATAGGCTTATCCGCTTGTAGCGTACTGGCTATCTGCGGACCGCCGTAGATATCCGTGAAGCTAATACTGGAGCTCAGAGACCCTTTGCTACTGGCAGTGGAAAGAGACCCTAAGCTAGAACTGCTCGAGACAGACAGCGTACTAGCCGATAAAGTCTTCAGCTGGCCTTCCAAGGTCGTCATTGAGGTTAAAGCATCTTTAAGTTGTTGCAGGAGGAGTTGCTTTTCCTCGTGCAGTCTCAACCGGTCCGCTATACATTTGTTGGACATTTCGACCGCGTTCTTGAGATCCTGCTCAAGTCGCTTGCACTCCAACTGAATGTCAGTCATCTCTTGCTTCGACCGCGTTCTAGGCGTGATGCTTCTAAGTTCTCGGAGCAGCTGCTCTTTCTCCTGGAATAGCAGCAGTCTGTCCTTATCAGATTCGGCCTGGCCGGGCTGGACTTTGTCTTCGAGGTCAGCTAGTTGCTGTTGGATTTGTTGGATTCGTTTCCTAGCCTCGTCATATTGTAGGCGTACGCGGGCCATCTCTGCTAGCCTGGTTCCGATTGGTACTAAATCTGCGCAGAGGTCTGTTTGGGAAGCTGTGCTGAGTTTTTCCTGCGGTAAACTTAGTGTTGACAGGTCGGGGGAAGCGTCACCGAGCTGTAGCCTCGTCAGGTCATCCTTGAGTTTAGCCAGCGACTGCATGAGGTCCGCTCGCTCCTTCTCGCCTGAAGTAAGGGATTTCTGGATGTTCTTCAGCTCCGTCATTATAGCTTGCGCCTCGGTAATGTTGTAACATGCTTGTTGCGCGGTTAGCTTCTGTTCCACCCTGTAATAGGAAACATAAATTGTTTACGACTAGGCCTTGACTGAAACGAAAACCGAACAACGATTTCAACTACTTGACGAGTGAAATCACGGAGGGTAAATGGGAGTTGGAGGAGCCAATTCCCAGTGCCAATTGTAGATTACTTATAAGGCTACCCGAAAATAAAAATAAAATGTGCCTCAAGAACTACCAAGTATACAGCGTCAACGGATTGTCAATATCTACATAAGTATCATTGGGGATACTGCTAATGGCGTTGTCTTGAGAGACCAGGTCACACTGATCATTCAGCTGATCGTCAGAAGGGTCTACTCACTCCGCAAGCGTGTCGACGCCGCGTCGTGCGCACGCTACCTCCGCGCGCGCCTGTCGCAGCTCCTTGCGCAGCTGCGCGACTCGGCCGCGCGCCTGCGACACCTCCGATCGCAGCAGGTCGGGGTCATGTCGCGAGGTTGTCGACGTCGTCGTCACTGAGGTGGTGGATGAACACACTGCGAGGGAGAAGGGGATAGGTTTATACAAATTCTGATGTCTCTAGGTTATTCAATCATTAATTTAGCGATTAACACGCTTGAACCAAAATAGTGGCCTCAGTCTGGGTGTATTTCAATGTTTGTGAGGTCCTTGCCTGGATACTGTAGATCATAGTTTGGGTCTAAGACAAGTGCTTGTGTTATGTGGAAGTTATTTATTATTCATTGACTCTTCAGTGGGGAGTCAAGGCTGTATCCTACTACCGCTTCATTATATAACAGACATTCAACTACCGATATCTAGTTATGGACCTGAAAGTTTCAGCAGTAATTTATAGGGTGTTGTGCCATTTACTGTATCTAGATGATACCGCCTGGGTGGTACGAAAACACGTGTTACGCGTTTTATAGCGTTGGAATGTCAACTTTTGACATTTAAACGCGCGACTATCGTCATCGTACTACCCAGGCACGTAAATGTTGTGGTAGGATTAGAGGACTCTCTACCATTAAGATTCTGGGATGTTTGTATGCTAGTGGGTGTAATATTGCATATCAAAACATAGAACACCATACGAATGAAAGTTTTTTTCGGATAAATGTGACAGCAACTATATCTAGAGATCATGTTGCAAACATCTATAAGAAGTAGGTGGCTGTAACATCGCTTTGGTCTCCCCAATGTCAGCCGAGGCTAAGTCTGTACTTGAGATACTTAAGGTCACCCTTAGATAATTAAGTTTAATATTATATTTAGTTGGTTGTATTGATTTGTTAGTATCAATTTCATTAAGGTGACATGATCACTGTGACCAAACCAATGAATAAGATAAAGAAAAACTATCTATCTAGAGATAATAAGACGCCCTAAATTAATTTGGTTACCAAATTTCCTCTCAGGTATTAGCCGTCAGAGTAATTAAATGCATAAAAACTGACGCCACTTTTCTTAAAAACCCTGTTATTCTTTCTCAACTTTTTTTAACGTCGTTCATGTCATGTCGCGACGTAGGTACCTATAGGACGCGGTCGTAGCAACCGAACAAATTAATTATTTTAATGGAGAGCTTGGATTGACCCACTTGTCTGAGCCGTGAGCATTATAATAAAATCTTACTTAAGACAGACTGAAGAATGTCATACAATCCCCAAGGCCCTAGCAGATGTATATGGAACATAGCGCACCATCGCAAGTCAGCGGCACGGGCAATTTCACATTGAATATGTTTTAATCGCGCGCCGGCGTCGTAAAAGTTAATCATAGCAATTGTAAGCTCGTAACACTGTGCTAGTAATTTTGTACATGCGCTAAGTAGGGGGCACAGAAGATACTCGTGGGCTGAACTCAGACTTCTTTAGTTTGGGAGAAGTTCAGGAACTGGAAGATATTTGGAACTGGCGATTTTATATCAGGAACTGGCGATTTTCGGATCCTAATAAAAAATTGTTCTGGAGCATCTTATTAGAATAATTGTTATTTTTGATGCATTAATGATAACAATAAAAAGTTGCTCATTAAAGATCATCAGCGAAGCTGCATAAATTTATTAGATCTTAAACTGATAATACAATTTGATTGTAAATAAACTAAGAAAATCCATGTTTCCTGGTTCCATAGATTTTTTATCGGTTTTATATCTATTTCGATCAGAATTTCTACACAGAAAATTGAACACCAGTTTTCTTTAACTCCAGTTTTTTTTTTTATGAATGCCACTTTAAAATCTTGTGGACTTACACCCACTTAATATAATCTGCTGTGTGGTGTCGGCCTAGAGAATAGCATCAACCCAATTCTTCCCACGGGTGTCGTAAAAGGCGACTAAGGCACACAAACCGGGGGGTGGGCAGCAGCGCCCCCTGCAGTACAATTCCACCAAACTGCGATCCCCAACCCGCATGCCCAGCGGGATTATGGGCATTACCCCCTATGATACTACGTGGCGCTCTTTAGGGGAGGGCTATGTCAAGCAGTGGACTAGCATAGCCTGACGACGAAGAATATCACTTGTTCTGGTCCCAAACTAGAATACCCAGTGAGTCTGCCCAAACTAGGAAACATGGAAAAACTCCCAGTCTGAGCCCATTTATATTAATCAAAGTACAGCGAAAATCAGAGGGAAACCAAAACGCATTCTTAAGGTCTGCGCAGACGAGGGACTATCCCCTGGGTACTTTTTTGTCCATCCATATAGATTTCTTATAAATTGTATCTGATAACGCACACGAAGGACTAAAAGTACCCCGTACAAAAAGTCCTTCAAGTTACCGGGGACATCAAGAGACCGGACTGGACAAAAGATCGGTGTTTTCTTTTAAAACGCCTTTTCTTTTTCAAATTCATGTAAATTACAACACAACGTAATCTCAGAATATTTGCTTCCATAGCGTACGCTTCACTCGATTTCCGGGGAACAATACCGCACACTATACGTTGAGTCTGCGACAAGTACTCGGAGGACATTTTTACAATTCAGGGACTTTCGTCCCTTGGGAACAAAAGTCCCTCGTCTGCGCAGGCCGTTATAATCCTGCCGGACTATCTTACTGAAAAACTGTCTTTCTGAGCCTTCTTCCTTTGTGGCATCATAAGCCATATACGGTTGCTCTATGGAGTCTAGTCGCCGCGTTGTTGGGATGTTTCCCTTCGGCGATGCTTCAGAAGTCTGTTCAAATAACTGTTAATGGTGCACAAAGCATCTTGCCCTATGAGCACGGCGCTTTTTACCCGCAAGGTGATTTTGATTTCTTCTGCATAGCTGTATGGTTTGATGAAGGCTACCGCCGGTATACTTGTGCAGCAAATAAAACTGTTCACACCTAAAGTGGATCATAGAAAGAGATAATTTTAAAGTATCCCATTGGCATTTAAAGTTGTTGCCTAGCCATTTTTATGTACCCCACGTTCAAGACAATCTTTAAAAAACGAGTTTTTGAGTGATACATCGAAAATGTAACAATTTAATGTTGCAGGAAAAATGTTTTTACAAGCAGAGATTGTAAAGTATCAGTATGATTTTGAAAAGACTTTAAAACAAGTAAAAACCGTTCAAAATACAAAATTTTGAGGATACGTGCACTTGCTGATGTTGTTATGAGAGATTTTTAAAAACTTTGTTCCTGAGGATGTGAACTTGATGAATTCCTTCCTGCATCAGAAAGCAACTTTTTTCCTCCGCCGATTTGTTCGAGCTCATTATCGGTCGCGCGATCACTTGTTAGCCTTGCGAGTTCGTCACTCGGTAAATATTTTCGCATTCCTCGCCCGAGTGCTATCTCGCAAGTGGCATGACTTCCCCAACGAATTTTCTAGGGCAAATATGCTCATTATGAGTGTTATTCCGTATGGTTATACGTTTAAGCGGACCACTTGCTTACTTTAAACATGATCACGATTTTGGGAAATACGTAAAACAAAAGTATGTGTTTTGATACCTCTGTTCTAAAAAAAAACAACGTAATTTAATTAGTCACCGTTTGAAAGTGCGCAAAACGGCAACAAAGTTTTGGTGGAAAATTTGATTCAGGTGAAGACCAAACAATATCTAATCATAACCAATTTTGAACCAGAGAACCGATGTAAACCATCACTGCATTAGAAAAGTGATAGTTTGGCGAATGTTGCCTTATGCGCCTTTCTCTCGAAAACCACTCGGCGTTTTCTACAGGTGAAGTAAAGGGCAGATGTTTCAAAATTACTATAATAAACTAGAACCTAATTGCAAGGCCCCATATACGAGAACCCGGCCGAAGTTGATACGGTTATTGATAATAAATTAAGATACAGGTATAAATAAAAACGAGAGAATCACAAAAAGGAATGCACCACACTGGTATTTGTTTAAGACGGACCGGTTTGCTACCGCTCTGGAGCCGAGCCGAGGCGAGTATTAAAAATTATTTAGCCCCAGGGTAGGACCCGAATAAATGTGGTGGAAGGACTGCCTTGGGTTTGTATTAGGCTATTGATTGAATGCCAAAGGCCTTCTTTCACAGACAAGGCAGCGCGACGACGTTGAAAAAAGGTTGTTTATACAATGCGTAAACCGATCAATTCTGAAGTAGAATTAGTATAACACACTGTGTAGTAGAAAAGACCAGAGGAAATTTGAAATAAATAAGGAACAATGCACTTAACTAATGCATTGACTAAGTTAATTAGACACCATGTTCGTAAGAATTTTATGCAATCATCATATTTCGAGCTTCAATAAGGATCCTAAATTAGCGATCAATCTTAGGTAATAAAATTTACTTCAGATTAAGTCGATGGCTTTTGTAAACATTCGTTGGCTATCTTTGAAGTCAACCAAATGTACTTTGTATGCCGAAGTGATAATGTAACTTAACATTACATGCACGTTACTCTACAAAGACTTATTACGGGGTCCTACAAAGAAAATGTTAAGATTGATCAGCTGTCTGACCTGCACTGCCCTTCTGCTTCGTTACTTTACCTCCAACCGGTCCACGGCACGGCAGGATAGCAACTTAAAAATCCAAGCATTCCAGACTTATCTAAATTACGGCAAATTATATCAACTATTTTATACTGGTAAGTACAACACGGCATAAGAAGCCCGGTAAGTATTCTTGCGTGCTATAAAACGTATTTGTATGCAAAACCTAGGGGTTCAACTTAAAAGGCACGCTGGTACTTTAGAAAATATAAAGATATGATGATTGTTATTTTGCTCTTTAGAAGGATAAGGGAATGAATAGAGGCTAAAAAGACCTTACCTATGTAAAATCGATTTCGAAAGGCAGTGAATGAATTTGAATTTGAAAAATAACACTACTCCACATAAACCTGAATAAATATCAATGAAGGCAGGTAACAATAAAACCTTATAACTGAGGATGAGCACTGCTTACCCTAAGCTACAGGGTCTTATCCCTCTTGGAACGTTGTATAACTTTTATAATAATAAACTCTGGAACGACTTTAGGTGTGGTTTTATTTGTAGAATTGTAGTATTATTAACAGAAAACTGGATAAAAACGGATAAAAGGAGAAGCAGGTAAAAAGTCAGATCTGGTCAAAGCGTAAAGTAGTAGTCGTGAAAAATGAGGGAAATCGAAGAATGTGTGACGTACATAATTTAAATATTTGAAAATGATAGATGGAAAAAGAAATAAAAATGGTGTGAAGAGGTTTGCACCTTTACACTCTTTTAGGAAGCAGAGGCTCCTCATCTTAGCATATTCACACATATTACTTTTATATTAAATTAAAAATGTAACTTGATGCTAAGTGTATTTTTATTAGTCTTTATGAATAAAAATACTTATTATTATTACTTATTATTATCGGACGGTAAAAAAAACGAGTTCTATTTGTGTAGATTCAAAATACTTTAAGCACGATAGATATAATATACATCGAGAACTCCATGTTGTACATAAAGACTTAAGGCTTTTAATCCATTCCCTGAAATAATAACTTCGTTATCAACCCTTGTATGTCCCCACTGCTGGGGCACGGGTCTCTTCCTGCATCGTAGGAAGGAACTTAATTACAAATATTTTCTCCAAAAAACGTATGCTCTACTTTATTTCAAGAGAAAACCTGCTCTATATTTCTTTCTTTCTTTCTTTCTTTCTTTCTTTCTTTCTTTCTTTCTTTCTTTCTTTCTTTCTTTCTTTCTTTCTTTCTTTCTTTCTTTCTTTCTTTCTTTCTTTCTTTCTTTCTTTCTTTCTTTCTTTCTTTCTTTCTTTCTTTCTTTCTTTCTTTCTTTCTTTCTTTCTTTCTTTCTTTCTTTCTTTCTTTCTTTCTTTCTTTCTTTCTTTCTTTCTTTCTTTCTTTCTTTCTTTCTTTCTTTCTTTCTTTCTTTCTTTCTTTCTTTCTTTCTTTCTTTCTTTCTTTCTTTCTTTCTTTCTTTCTTTCTTTCTTTCTTTCTTTCTTTCTTTCTTTCTTTCTTTAGGCTTTATTATGTAGTCCACTGCTGGTCATAGCCCTCCCCTAATGATAGCCATAGCGCCCTGTCTAATACCATCATTGGGGGGTAATGCCCATAATCCCTACGCTGGGCATGCGAGTTGGGGATCGCAGTTTGGTGGAATTGTACTGCAGGGGGCGCTGCTACCCACCCCCGGTTTGTGTCCCTTAGTCGCCTCTTACGACACCCGCGGGAAGAATTTGGGGTGGTGCTATTCTTTAAGCCGACACCACACAGCAGCATTTTTTTTTCATAAGAGAAAGAAAGCCAAATAAAGGTGTCGTCATACTCACAGCTAGTTCTTGAAGCGCCAAGGGTGGTCAACGCGTTGTTCAGGTGTTTGTACTCGTCTTGGGCAAGGCAGAGGCGTTGCTTCTTTACATCGTACATCTCCTTCTTCGCCTGTAGACAAAACAGAGGGAAGGCGATTAATGTTAAGGTTTAAAGTTACCAGCCTTCTCATTCGGGAAATTTCGCACACAGGTCATAGGGATATGAAATAACGAGCTGATACCCAGACCCAAAGAACTTAACACAGATGCCAACCGATATTTTCAAAGTTGTTCGGGAATAGGACTATATTATAATATTTTTATGTGTAATGCACTAGCCCGTGCTAAGGACAATTTTAAAAACATATTTAGAGGCTTAAAATTCCACCCATGCCGGGTTGCGAACCCGCGACCTCTGGCTATCCGTGTGCCAGCGCTCTTTCCAACTGAGCTAATGGGGGACTCACCGGCATCAGTGAAATTTCGAACCTCTTTACACTATTCTCTGTATTACTTACAGGCAGCGACACCTGATTCGAATCCCGGCATGTGTGGATTTTTTACCCTCTAAATAGGTTAAAATTGTTCTTAGCTCGGGTTAGTGCATTAAACTTAAAACAGATTTTTAAAATAGGACTATAGTTCACCAGTTCTGCGATTCAATATGGAAATAGACTCTTATCATGCAGGCGTAGAAAATCTGTATCTGTGCATAGATATGAGACATATTTTATGCAACTGACAAGTCTAAAAGGTTAAATGCTATCGTGTGTACACGTTAGGTATAGCACTACAGTAGGTAATATTTTTACCGCGATGGGGCTTCAAGCAGATCAGTCTTTACTAGGACCAAGATTTTTTAACTGCACGCGAATCAAACAGTCCTGTCACGGTCGCCATGAAGTATGCCCAGTGGTGGGGGAAGTGGTTGCAGGACGGCGGCGCAGCAGGGAAACAACAGGAACGGTTGATCACATTTTAATTAATACATCGTTAAGACTCCAGTCTCTTAACTCCCTTCTTCTAGTCTTACACTTCTAGTCTTATATATAATAATCCTACGTGCCTTGGGAGGAGTTGTCTATATTTCAGATACGTGAAGGCATGTGGCGTGATGATGTTATTTGCCTATCACAGATTGACCACATGAGAATACTTATTGGAATAGTAGGTATGTTATTAGTGTTGTTACATCAGTATCATCAGATATTTTACACTTGTAATGTTGTAAGCTTTTATAAATAATAAAACTGGAACGACTTTAACTTTGTGCTTTATTTATAGTATATTTTATGGTTTTATCTACCTATATCTAATATATAAAAATGAATCGCTGAATGTGTTGGTAAGCGCAAATCTCGAGAGCAGCTGAACCGATTTCGATAATTCTTTTTTATAATATTCTTTGAAGTACGAGGATGGTTCTTACGGAGAGAAAGATAAAAAAAAAATAAAGAATCGACTGTTAGGCGGTACGAAGTTCGCTGGGTCAGCTAGTTTATAATAAACGTAATTTGTTTCATTTATAATGAATAAACAGAAAACTGGATAAAAATGGAATAAGCAGGTAAAAATAGTCAGGTCTAGTCAAGATATGAACTAGTAATGCTAAAAATAAGGGAAATATCAAAAATGAGTAACGTAATTTAAAATTTTGAAAAAATGGTGTATAGGGGTTTGCGCCGATACACAATGTATATGTTTTAAACAGCATTTCTTTTGCATGTTTATCTTAAAGATCATAATAACAAAGCTCAAATTTTTAGAAGTTGATTGAAAATTTATATACCTAATGATAATCTTCAACTTAACTTAAAAAATTATGTATGCTTAATGCACAGTGACGTCAATCAAACAAGCATCATGGACTAGGATATGGTGATGATGTTACATAGAAAAAGTTGATTGAAACGAAATACCAGTACTCAATACAAAATACCGATGTCAAGTAAATAAAGTTGCGTTATAAAAACCGCAATATCGTTAGGCGCATAAAGAACAAATTTTTTTCTACCGGTACCAGGTCAAGAGTTCGCGGCACAGTACGAAATTCATCACTTCCCAAAATACATTCGTGAAATCATTAGAGCCAAATTCCGCACCGTATTTTTTGTGGGCGGCAAATCGGTTACGGCAAAAAGTTGGCCGTAAAGAATGCGGGCAAAAACTGTGCCGGGTAAGTACTTTATACATACGGTACATGACGAAATTGAAGACCAACTAGGCGCGAAATCAAGGATTAGGACACGCATAGTAAATAAAAACAGACTAAACTATGGATTAACAGCATAAGAATAGGAAGTATATTTACAGTGAAGATTCTGAGAGATCCTGTCTCCCTACAAGCCTGCTGCAATCGACTCCAAGTTTGTGGCGGACACTGCGGAAACGTCCCGCTACGACTGAGCACCTGCGTCGCGATGTAACCCTGACCCTCATAGTACGGCACTTCAGACATTGGCACTAAACGCACTTCTGCGGAACGAATCCGGCGCACTGACAGTATGTTCTCATAGATCGCCTCATCTTCCAAATTCTGTCCTTCGGGGCACAAACGGTAGCCAAACTCGCGGCTGATCTCATCGAGGTTAGCGTACTCGGGTCGTTTGCGCAACTCGTCCAGGTTCTGGTATTGGGGCTCCGGCGCAGTGCGCACGCGGAGGCCGGGCGGCCGGCGCGACGTCGGCTCTACACGCACATTGTACTCATTAGGGCTTCGGACCATGCGCGCCACATGCCGCTGGTCTACGCAGCCTCTGCACCAGTGCTTGGCCGGCTCCACCGACTTCACCTCGGGCTCACACGGGGGTGGCGGCTGGGACCACATCGCAAGCTCCCGCCGCGCCGATGGACACATCTTAACCCCCAAAAGGGCGCGCGTCGACTGACGCGGGTACTCGGATGGCGCGCGGTGGAATGCGCCCGGGCCGCCGCCGAAAGAATGCCATCTCGGGCGCATTTCGGAGGTCGATCCGATCTCTCCGGGCGAAGGGCCGCCCGCTCCCGCCTCTGGACCCGCGAACATCTGGCTGCATGTAATAATTTCGACGAAACGCGCTCGCGCCCGCGGAGGTGTTGCTCGACGGTGACCTCAGGAACGCGAAACGATTTCGGCGTCTGAACTAAGTGGACGGACGAACGCATATATCATGGGCCTGGAGAAAATTATCGGTCATTAAACGTTGCCGGTTAAATTGTTTTCGTTTCCGTCACGACCAATAGTAGTTTTTAATAAGCCTCTTGGGTAGGCCTTCGAAAATCTAGACGCCATAACTTGCCGACTGTCAAGAGCCGTAGCAAGAACCATACCAGTTATGCGGAAACTGTTATCTAGCGAGTTAAATATAAAAAGCGAAACGTCGCGTCGGGTTGTGGAATGGAAAAAGAAGCATGCGATATTCTCTTAGTGTTAGTGCATCAACGGCAAGGACTCTCCAGTTTATGTTGACGTAATTAAGGCCAGATTTTCTTCAGATTTTTTCATTTACGTGATTAATTGTAGAATGCAAGAGGTGGCGCGGGCGCGGAGGGAGGGAGAGCAGCTGGCGTAAGTGGCGGCGGCGCAGGTAGACCGGAGAATTTTTGTTCCGGAATTCCTTTACACACATTTGCAATCCTGCCCCGGTGAGCTTGCGTGACTGCCCTGTACTAGTACAGCAAAGGGCTCTGCTGTACTTTAAAATACGAAGCAAAGATTTATTCATGGTCTACCAAGTGAAAAATTCTTTATTAATATTGTACGCGGTAGTTGTAGCTGTATTATAAAATCCTTCCAATCACAAATGGTCTTTATACTTAGAAAAAAGTGCTTCAGTAGTACACAAGTTACTCTACCCCAGACGTAATAAAGACACGTTCAGAACAAGAAATCAAATCCAAATAGTCTACAAAGCAGTGCCTGTTGGTTCCCCTTTAAGGCTTTGTACGTGACATGCTTCGCCTGGTTACAGAGCTATTTCAACAGCTCACGACATGGGTAGCGTCAAGTTTTCTTCATCTAGTGGTGTTTTAAATCTCTTCTCACGCCGCCGCCGCTTCTCTAGACACAGAGGAATTCCTGCTACTGTTTTTCTATCAAATCATGCGCATGGTCCAAGCCCAGCGCGACGAGTAAAAAGTCGAAACGGGCGCGACGTATAAGGCCATAATTATTCGCTCTATCTTGTCTATGCTATGCACGTTTTTCTTCCTTTTCGAACGTCATAATTTTAATTTTTCCCTACACTCTGTCGCCGTGGTCGCCTCGCCTTGACTACGCCCTTTTTATGTCGAAAACTTGTTTATTTTGTGATATTTGCACAGTTCTATGATGGAACCGGTTTTTATAGCCTGCGGATGAAATTCCAAAAGAAATAGCATGATCAATCTACGCTATTTCTTCTTGTTTATCTAATAAAGGCTGTAACCAAATAGGAGCAAAGGCATTTTCCAGTCCAATCACAAGGTATTTTATAGGGGCTTCTTTCACACAAGCAACTAAGAGAATGCGGTCCGTGTACGAAGCAGTAATAATTATTTGGCTGCCTGCCTACATTCCGACACACGGTATGCCCGACACAGCACTATTTAGGTTTTTTCTACACGAATTCCTTTAAAATCGCGCGTTGTCAGAATCAAAGGGAGCATTCTAGCGAGATAATTACTTATGCTGCCACCTCCAGGGCTTCAAACGTAACGTATGTAACGCTAATTGGAAAATAATAATCTAGGTTATAGAAAATTGCCCCTAGGTCGTGTAGGATCCACATTTAACGAGAATCCTATGGGTTATTAATGATAATGCAGTTTAGCATTACACTGCCGCTAATGCGTTTTCTGAAAGCGCTCGCTACTCCTCGGAGTAGGATAAAAGTTTCGCTGGAAATGATTTTAATAATTATTTTCTTTTGTTGGGAGGCTCCATCTTTGCCGTGGGGGTTTTAACGGCCCGCATCTGCCTCCCCCGGACCGGTTGTTTCCTCTCCCGCTTCATCTGCCTCCTTCTCTTTCACGTGCGCGAGCGCATCTCGCCGCTTGTTGCCTTCTCCCTTGCTCTTGGGGCTTTGCTGCGGAACTAATTTTACATCTTTTTCTTTTCTTGTTGGCTATCTACTAAGGCCGAAGCAGTGAAGTTTCGTTTCCCTCTTAAAAATGTATAAGATTTAAGAATACGTACCTATTCTGTTTTTAATTCACTGATTCTAATCACTTACGAAACGCTTCGCAACGTTGGTTTATGCTTCAGAAAAGCTGCCGTTGCGCAGTGTTAGAGTTTCTTCAGTAAGGTTTACTCTCTATAACTACTGCAAGATGCACATAGTAACTCATACGCGAGTTTATTTGCTCAGATGGGTGGTCAATTTTTCTAGAGCAGTGTTAATCAAAATACAAAAATAAAATAAACCATTTCGAGAGCACCAAAACAAAGGCCTCTGGCCAAGGTCGGCCCAACTAGATAATGATAATGGCTGGTTACATCCGAAATTCAACCTGCTTCGGGTTAGGTGTTGTACTGTTGCTTTTTTATGAAGCTTTTTTAGTTTTATTTTTTTATTGCTTTTCGACGGCGGACCGGGCGCATCGGCCGGCCAGGGGCTTGGATGCGATTAAAATTCCTGACGTGCCTCACGCCTCCCAACCTTCAAGCCTAACCGGCGTACAGACACGGCAAACGAATGTACTAGATGAGTATGGAAACAGTCCACGCATTTTTTGTTAATTAATTATTAAATGTAAAAGGTAGCGGATGTAAAATACCAACGCAACGAGTAAAAAATAAACTGGTTCCTTTTTTTCTTCATAAAAATGATGGATAGTATGACGCAAAGACTAATTTAAACACTTATGGACACTTAAGGCACAAAAAGCCGCGGGACAAATATATTTTGTCCGATTATACAGAAAAAAGCGTTACATCATCATCTTCGATGTCGGCATTTAAAATTGTAGGTCCGAATCCGCTGATTGATATTAGGTTTATGGAATATTAATAAAAAATACCTACATAATAAATTCAAATTTTCGTAAGTCTAGCTGAAACCTGTTACAACGTCGCTTTAATAGAGGCCTAATGTAGGGCAATTTGTTTGGACACATTCCACCTCATAATAAATTCATAACATTATCTTTAGATAGAACGAAGTAAAGATTAGGTTGAAGACTTCCATGAGTAAAGTTTTTTAAGGGTTTTTGTTTAGTTATTTCTCCTAATTAGGACAGTACAGTGAGGGCATGCTTTAGGTAAAGACAAGTTCCTCTTTGTGTAGTGGACAGCAATCTTATCATTATGCCATATGAATTATCCTACACTACAGAATCACCTATAAAGCATTTGCGTAGTCTTACGTTTTCATTAACGCAATTGATAAAGCTTACATTTTTGTCTTACGTAGAAGTAGGGTCAAATGGGGGTAGAATAGAGCACTATCAACAACTGTACAAGTTAAGGAAATGGTCTTACGTAATAAACGAACACTCCCTTAGAAAATGGTATTGTTATCTATGCAAAGGGGTTAGTGGATGGTTTCACATAGTCAGTACGTTAACGGTTAATGGACGATTTTTTTTCGTACAACTTCCCGCCAAGCGCGTATTTGATTAAGAAATATAGACAAGTGAATGTCGCATCGTTACAGTAATTAATGTGCCGTTTTCAGCCCAAGTTCACAAAGCAATACATAGATGGCGCTTACAGGCGTGGCTATAAAAGAATCGTAATTCGGCTATCACAATTAATCTATGTTAAGCAAAATGTCACAGACGTGTCCCTCTTCTTGTATGTCGTCGTTATCAACCCTTGTATGTCCCCACTGCTGGGGCACGGGTCTCTTCCTGCATCGCAGGAAGGTTAGGCCATACTCCACCACGGGGGCCAAGTCCGGGTTGGTGTAAGACAGTGGCGGGCCTTACTGTCAGAAGTTATCAAGCCGCCCATAAGGCCTATGACATGGCTTAACGACTGCCATTATATGACAGCCGGCACCAACGGCTTAACGTGCCTTGCGAAGCACGGAAGCGCTCGGAAAAATGCCACTAGCGGTAGTCACGGGACGCTCACCCATCCTGTACCTGACCGCGCCTATTGTTGCCTAACCAAGTGATTGATTCCAATCACTCGGTTCGCCTAGGCCACGAGCGCTTCTTGTATGTGCACGCCTATATCTATGAAGTGCTTTGTGCATTTGTGATGAAAACGGCTCATTGTTGTAGAGTGTTAAAGCCGTCCATTGCCGTGTCTATCTCTTCCGAGGCGTTTGGGACCCGAGAGGGGCGTCCGCGTCCGAGAGAGCGCAATCTCCGCCGAGGAAAGAAGTTAAGGCCCACGGGCTCGCCGGCATTACCATATTACAGAAATGATTACCATTACATTACAACATACTTCGTGCAGGCCTATGTATGTCTGTCTACTATGTACTATTGATTGGGGACTTGGGGTTTGTGGTGCGGTAGTGTTTTTGGGGGCGCTAAACTAACATAGGACGAAAATATATCACGGACTACACATACACAAGACAAGTGTTTTACTGCCAAATATTTCGAATCAAGAACTTCCCAAGATATTGGCGTGTACAGTCGAGGCTCCACTAATGAAGCTCTTATCTATCACCGTTATGATAAAAAAAGGTTTTTTGTTGTTGTAAAGATTACTGCCCAGAACTCAAAAAGAAAGAATTAAGAAAAAAGAAAGAAACAAAAAGACAAAAACAACTGGAAGTTCTAAGCGTCACATAAGCTGATTGAACCAAACCACATACAAAAACTAGCTTTCTTTTTTTCTATAAAGGAAAATGTCGTCCAAGTCCCACTAAGGTCATTTCCATGAACGAAACAGCCTGAACAGGAAACAAAGACGTTTTCTATAGCATGTTCTTAGTAGATCGAGTGCCTATAAAAGTCACCATCTGTGGTACCATGCTGAGGTTTGAACCGAGAACTCGCCGATTGCGATTCAAACTGCGTACCGAATGAACTACCATGTTCTACAGTTACAGAGCGAAATTATGCTAGCCTTTCGGAACAGATAGGAGGTAGGTGTGCTGCTAATTCCAAAATCCGAAAAATATGCCCTGAAAACCATAAGAAGGTTTAAGTGTTATTGAAATATCAAGCCAATCTGAGGACAATTACGTCTAATTACGATGCCGGAGGCCGTGGGTTCGATTCCCACTGGCGGCCGCCGTAAATCTGTAGAAGTGACCGAAGTCTGGATCTATTCCATGTTTGTGGTGTACTTGCCTCTTTACCATAATTCAGAGTATCCTAATTTGGGACCAAGAGAAGTGATTGTGTCTTAATGCAAATAGTTAAATTTTATCGATACTGAAGAAGGGGTTTTCAGATTTTGTTTCAATAAAGCCATATTTTTGTACTAAGCTCAAAGTTGTTCTCAAAATGCACAAAATAAACCCCGAAAATAAAACCACTTCCATTATAGTAATATAAAAGGTCCATTCCATTCTGAATGCCGTCTAGCGTTACACACGCACGATTATCCTTCGAGAGAAAAAGAAAAAATAAAACATTTCAAAAAAAGAAAATGACAGAAGGCCGAAGCGAACGAGAGAGTGCGCGGGCGCGCGGGGCTTTAAACTCACGTCACTTACCACGAGTTGTGTGACTTTGTGACAGAAAAAAAGAATAAGAATAATTTTATTTGTCAAATAAATTGCAATAAAGCAAAACCTAAATATCGTTACTAGATAAATTTAAACCACTGCCAATAAGCAAAAGTTTAAACGCATATTTTTTTACTTTTACATAGGTAGGTACATTCGCGGATTAAGAGTAGTTTTCATTGACTTAATGCGGTCAAATTGTATTAAAAGAGTGAATTTTAAACTTACGATAATTGGAAATTGTGCAATTACCGATACAAAAGAAACGGTTTCCAGGTCTCGCATAATTTTAATAACAAGTTGTATACAATAAAATAGACATTACCATCACGCAGAGCGATATTATCACTCTTACTAACGTTTACAAAGTAATTCGTTTCCAATGCTGCAAGTTTATTATCGTTTTGAAATTATACTTTACATTATACTTTTTTTTATTTTTAATGCACTAACCCGTGCTAAGGACAAATTTAAAAACCTATTTAGATGCTAAAAATTTCACCCATGCCGGGATTCGAACCCGCAACCTCTGGCTATCCGAGCCAGTCTCTAAATAGGTTTTTATACTTTACATGCCTAATAATTCCGAAAAATTCAGGTGTCCCCGAAAAGTCTTTTTTGTACCTCATCCTCCTCGCATTAGTATTGGTTCGTATAAAAAGCTGAAGGTTGTGGGTATCCCCGATGACGCTCGTGGTGCGACCCCAGGTTTGACGTATTCGTTTTTTACGCTCATATTCTTATTATTGAGCCCGAAGCGCTCCCGGTGTTACGGGCGTGGAATGCGACAAAGAGGCGGCGCGCGCGCAGACACGACACTCCACTCGACTTAAGCCTGTTTTAGGCACACGGACCTGACAAATCCAGATTATACCTTCACGTTTTTTCCCTCTTATTATTTGTTCGAGCCGTAAAAGGAATGATTTAATATAAGCGTGCGCATAAAATATACATTACATTTTATTATTAATAAATCATTCGATGGTATTTCGTAAGCCCGGTAGGTGACTCGAGCGTATAAGCCTCTTATTAGAGAAGTCGTACATCAAGTCAATTCCATAATCAATTCCATAAATATGTTTGTAGTAATCAACCTATCACTGAAGCTCGCTAATCTGAACTAGGGTTTTGCGTTGAAGCGGTGGCTTCGCCTCTAAATCTTGTTGCTAGAAGTTTTCGCACATACAGGAAAGAAACCAAGCAGATTATAAGTTTTTCAGTGTTAAGGGGCGGAAAGTTAAGGGGCGTTGGAAACGGACTTGTGAGTTCTTCTTAGAACTCTGAAATAGGATATGGGCCACATCCTTTCTATCTTATCAATATAAATAATGCACTCTTAAAATAATATTTGTACTAGCCGTTATTAACATACGCAACCAGATGGTAAGTTAAAAGTCTTAAAAAATCATGGGGCTCTACAATTTCGTTTAGTCCTAAAGTGGACAGGGGCGAAAAACTGTGGTCTAAATATCGCAGATATTTCTTAATCTAGCACAAACGAAGAAACTTTAGTATACTTACTGAAAATATAGATTATATGCCACTTTAGAGTTTTGGATTCTCTTTTGTCTAGCCTCACATTTTTTAGGCACAGTAGATAGCTGATTCAACTTACATCTTCGCTGTCCATGATTTATGTCGCCTCTGACTTAAGTGAGTACGGAGCATGCTTGTCAAGTTGTTGTGCTGTCTGCACTGTGCGTTATATTATATGGAAACCCTGAAGTACCTAAAACACTCTTGTTCCACCACGGTTTAGAACATTTCAGATTATGAAGGTAAGCAGGCAATCGAGAGATTGAAAAAATGCAGCAAAACACTTCCAGCGAAGTGGAAGTCATAGGTAGAGCTACGGAATAGTCTGTTAATTAACGGTTGGAGACCTCGTGAAATGGCATCCATCACCGCTCCCATTACCGGGCCAAGGATTCCTGCTATGAAGTGGCATCTTGGGCTATTTATTTTGCTTCAAGACGCTTTCTTACTCGGGAACATTACTAAAAGTGTAATAAGCAGTTAGGTTGGTATGTCGGCAGACGCTTTACAAAGAGTTATTTCAGGATACCCGTGATATCGAAGATGCGCATCAAAATAGATGTATGTGTGTGGGAAGAGAAAAGTTAATTTTAAGACTAGATAATTATTTTCAAAATTTGAAAAGACCATGGAAATTGCGATAGAACCTCAAACTTATCGCACAAACATGCCCAGAGTACAAAGAGATAGACCATATCACGCCTGACTCCGATAGATTTGAAGTAACACACTTGACTACGGCAACGGATCATGGGTAAGATACCCGGTGAAGCCGCCGTGCTTGATATGATAAGATTTCCTAAATCTGGGTGTATTTCCAAGTTTAGTGATGTAGTTCACTCATTACCATAGCATATGGGGTATCCTAGTTTTGCGATCAGGGCAATGTTATTTAAATTTAGCTTATGGTGTTATTTAGTGTATGCAAGCGAGGTAAGGCAGGTAAAGGTGCAGTGGCAGCTGCAGTTTTCTTTTCCATCTAAAATACGACAACTACGGCGGCTGTAAAGCTGGAGTTGGTGTTGTACTAAAACGAACGTATTCTTTAAATAATAATTTTCAAAAACCGCGCAGTCTTCTAATACCAAACTCCACATTACCAACGATTTCGGGACTCCCTATGCAAAGAGCGGCAGTCTACCTGTGACCTTCAAAAGCAAACAATCCAAGGAATGCGGGTAGCAGAAGAGATGAAAAGAATGAAAAAAAAAAACACGCCCAAACACTGGGCGAACACCCTCGTGAGAAATACCGAGAAAAAAATTAAATCCCACTGTACTGAAGACGACTAGTTCGCGTCCACTGAAGCTTATTCCAACGGCAATAAGAATCATGCGGTTTTGCTTTTATCTAAAGCCGTGAGCACTCACAAGGATGGGAACTGCAGTTCTTGGAATTCTCGTGCCTGCGCTGTTGTATAGATTGTCTTTTATTGTTAGGAGGATCTTTTTGTTAGGCTGGAGGATCATTTTTTGGATCGCAAATTTCATAGCAACACTTGATTGTGATTGTTTAATGAGTTTGGTTGGAGGCGTTTATTTTCTTTTGCAGAAGTGAATAAAATGGTCAAACGGCTATATGATAGAATTTAAAGCTGTTTGTAAAAAATAAAAAAAAAACAAAACAATGGAACGTACGATACAAGTAAAGGACGTAAAGAAAAGGAGAGATACAATTTCTCTAAACGTTTCGCATATTTCGCTTTTTGCAGAGATGAACTCTAAATACTAAGCACGTTGTGTCATAATCAGAACCACACACAAAAAGTAAAAAACAAAAGTAACACTTGTATACTAATTAATAAAGTTAACTCACCAAGAACACTTTGTGTTCTTGTAGTCAGTTTTGAGATCTTTGAACACATAATATTGCGCCTTTAGAAACGGACTTGCATCCAATAGCCCAACTTTTGCAAGACATGTACATAAAGAAACGAGTCCTTTTAGGTGACTTCGACTTTCCCCTTAAAAAGTCTTCCTTCCTCATCAATCGCACCATCTCTAGTACCGTGGTCCGTAGTATTGTTAGTAAGATCGGATTGTTGAAGTCTGAATTTGGAAAAAGTATAATCAACCCGAAAAAATTGTCGCCTTCTTCTTATAATGTATTTGTAACAATTGCTCTTTGCTTTGAATGTAAAAGAATACATAAAATGCATGTTGTGTTAGTTTAAGTAACTCGTCTAAGTTTCATATTATTGTACCCATGCTGTGTACACATGTTTTGGAGATTAGTCTGGATCTTACATATAAATTAATGTTATCTTGATGATGTACTGGCTAGTATCTGTTTTGTGTGCCTAATAAATAAAATAAAAAATAGAATAATCTTTGATCACTTTTAGTGATAAGGCCGCCGTCTGTACTCTTAGGTTAAGAAATATCTGTGTAATTTCCATTTTTATGTACAATAAAGTGTTCTCTCTCTCTCTCTCTCTCTCTTTGACCAGTACCTCGCCGGGCCAGCCCGCTCGCAAGGTCCTGGCGGGGAGGTCGCGTGCAGGCTTTGTTAGTGAAAACAATATCGCGTTACGTCGTAAGGGCTTTACGACGAACTGTAACCCGAGGCAGAGAACAATGAGGCACGCGCTGAGGTCGCACAAACAACGGTCTAGGACGCTGAAGGACTCGTGGCGACGCGAGGCGAGGTGAGGTGGTTTTTAAAGAATTTCTTGCACAGTCTCGCACTTTAGCTCTGTCTCAATAATCTTTGTATTAAAGTACTAAGCCAAAACATTCACCTGCATGCTAGTTAATTTCCAGATAGCAAACATTTTGACGAGTGGATACTAGGAAGTTAACTCGCATGAATTTGATAAGTTTAACATCAAAATCAAAATTCATCAAAACTCTCTCTCTCTCTGAGAGAAGGCCCTGCAGTGGGACGTTCATAGGCTACATAAAAAAATGTATATTTTTAGTTTTTTTTTTTCGGAATTAAGTAAAGAAAGGTTAATGAATGACAGTAAGCTTGATGCATGTTTGAATCAAGTTTCGGCGCTATTCACGATAATTATGTATGAACAATACTACCTTTCCCTTTGGACATCATTGAACCTGCAGAGCAGATGCCTATACAATCTATCTCCGAGAGAAAGCATATGCCCTTCAGTCAGATAGACGTATGTATGTAGGATGAGTTCCTAACCTATTATACATCGAGGACGATAGACTTCATAATTCTGTCTCCGAGAGCATTAGTCCGTGCACCCACACGGGTTTGGTAACCAATGTTGGTGGTAGGGGGGGGGGGTTTAACCTGAGGTTACCAGACGTCAAAATTATGTCAGGATTTTGTCAGGAACCCGGTTGATCCTTGCAAAATATACTCAAATCAGGCTTTTTGATGGGCCCATTAGGCCAACGGAATTTGACCTTAACTAGAGCGCAGGGACTTATCAGAAATCACTCATGAGCAGAATGTTGTTATTGATCGACAGGTAATCCTAACATCGGATTAAAGGGATTACGTTAATTATTGATGACGCCCACACGTACTACGATCAATCATCTCGATATTTAATCCGTCATCATGTAACGAGACCGTGTCGAGTCAGCGCCTTTGGCAGATTTTCTCGTCCTATTGTCGCTTTGAATTCGCACACAACTCATTAATTGTATTAAAAACGTTTAATAGAGTATTAGCAATATATTTCTAAATGGTAGAGTCCGCAGTGAGGTACAGGTCTCCGACTTGAATCTAGACACCTAGATAGAATCTAGGTACCGCGATTTGTGCGAAAACTAGGCAAGCCGATACCTATACTTATTATTACCGAATCTGACGGAAAGTAGAAGGAATTGTTTCCTCTTTTTCCGTTGTTTTTCTGTTTTCGGGTTATTGTATTTTAACAGTGTGTCTCTATTCAATGACACCTATATTGTTTACTTTTGAAGACGATCTTCTACAAAAGTTACGGACACAGATGATAGGTTTTCATTCTGGGACGCGATGAAAGTGAGCTTGCCTTGTCTAGTTAAAATCATGTCTGTGGGGCAGGTCTTGTTCTCCACCACAAAGCGCGTAGTTCTACTAGGTTACACATAGAGTGTAACGTGTGGCATATGTCTAAAAGCAGAGTATGTTAATAAAATTTGTAATGGCGTTGTTGTCGCTGTCATCTTTCACAAAGGACTCTGAGACGAGACGCATTCCACGGGCCGACCTAACCTCAAGATCGGTAATAATAATACAACGCGGCCTTCTTGTCCGTGGACCTCACTAAAACTTCTAACATGTGAAGTGAAGGAAACGACCACCATTTAACAATCAATGCTTGAAATATTTATTGCAAAGTTAATGCGACTGATTGTAGGTAGTATTGGCCAGGAAACCCGATCTTCTTCATAGCGTGTCGCGTGGTGAAAGAAGTGACGACCTCGGTGGCGCAACGGTTTGGCACGCTGACGGTAAAACCGAAGGTCTCGGGTTCGATCCCCGGCCGGGTCAAACTAGGAAACGAACTTTTCTAGTTTGTCTCGGGTCTTGGACGTTATCTATGTATTTATTGTATTAAATCTATCGTCAAGTTAGCACCTATAACACAAGTCATTTAGTTGTACTTAGTATAGGGCTAACGGTCCATGGGTCCAAGGGTCCATGAATATTTATTTATTTAGTTGCCAAGCAGCGTAAGGGACTCACTGATTGTTGCCCAGGGTGCGCCGGACGTACGGGCTTAGTAAGTACGTCGTTCGGGGTGGCCCCTTTCATGCACCCCCGAAGAAACCTCATATAAAATTACTTAAAACTTACGTTTCAAATCCTATAGGTAATCATTTTCAGTATTTATTTCTTATCCAAATATAGTCAGTTTACTCTTAATATTAAATAAAAAATGTACTTCAAGAATATAATAGAGCAATCAGCACATCTGCTGTTTTCTTCAAATCAGTTATCGCGAGATTATGTTGGCTTTTATTTAGAATTTCAGAGAGGTTCTAAGTAACCGTGTTGGGGTAGTAATCTCAAACACAAACATAAGGGTGGGTGTGCGTGCGCGATGCGCATGCGACGCGCAACCCGCCCCGGTGTTAGCTTGACTTTATTATATTTTTACATACAAACATAAACTAACGCCGTATTCCAAAGGGGTAAGCGTAGACTAGAGTACTAGACTAGGGTATGCCACTTGCCACGATTCTGACAAACCTCTTTCGTTACATCAACGTTGCATCAACGCTTCATAAGTCGTTTTATCACTCACTACTCGTAAAGAACACAGACGTTTTGAACATGTCTATAGATATGTTGCGAATGTTCGGTGTCAGCCTTCTAATATACGACTCTATAATTTCGCGAAAATGATAAAGATCCGATAGGTTCATTTGTCACTCTGACAGCAAAAATCAATCCTCACCTCTCAGTCGACTTAAGAACGAAAAGTTGATAATGAATAAAAATATACGCGAGAGAGCTACCTGTGTTGGGCGGTGTTTTATGATGCAGAAAAATGGAAGCCAAAGTTCGCGGCCACCTCCCTAGATTTTCTTAGTGCATATAATAATGTACAAGGACCACTGCACGAAAAGATTACTTTTCGCGCGCGCACAACGCCTTACCAAACCATCTAAACGTCAACGAAATTAAAACATGTTACATGACACTGCCGTGAATCTATCGTGGTTAGTTAATTAGACCTGAGATATATGCCCTCATAGTTGGGGACAGTACGTAGCAAGTGCTGAGATATGTGCGAGACACTAGGCTTTCCTCCATAGCAGGCTTTTCTTCACAGTTGGTATTGCTTCTATAACTTCACAAATGTACATAACTTAGACCACAAACTTATTAATACATTCAGGGATTTTAACCCACGATGTCGCGATTGAGAAGCCGGGGTCCTCCGCTCTACCACTACTCTCCGTGTTCTAGCACGTAGTCTGACGTGGCTCTTAAGCTAGACGCCTGACGGTACAACTAGAAACAGAAGAAAAAATCATCAAACCCTATTTAAAAGCCTGAAAAATACGAGTACGCTACCAACCTTAATCTTCGTTCGCGTCACAAATACGCCCATATCGTAAGTGATGCATGAAACTGCTTGCATTATTTTAGTTTCTGGTTTTACGAGGCGCTGGGCCTTGTATCTGCGAGTGCATTACAGTACAAAGACAGATTCTTGGCGGGTCACGTGACACGTTCTTTTATTCCATTGACGGCCAGGAGACTTGGAGCGACAATACATTAGTACCGACACGGTTATGTAACTATCAATGGTAATTGAACAGAAGCCCCTGATATTGGGCGGCTCAAGAACAGAAGGTGGTTTGATTCTCAAATTCCCCCTTTTTAAAAGACCCGCAGGTCACAACAACTCGGTGCAGCATTTTACAAGGAATCTGCCTCAAGCCACAGAACCACTTATAAAGGTGCATTTCGATAATTATTACATTTGTCAGCCCGATAACAGTTGGAGAGTAAAAAGCTGGTCAAGTGCGTGTCGATCAAATGAACGTAGGGTTTTACGGTACCAGATTTTTCTTCTTTAAAACTAAGTACAGGTGACAGAAAATCTGAATATTTATTTTTCTTGGAAAACCGTACATAGTAAAGTATTGTTATTGTCATAATTCAGCGGTCGAAAATATATAATTTTTGATGCAAAGACGCCTGTAAATGAGTGTTGGTTCAAGCTATTACATAGTACTATGAAAAACACAAAGCTGTCAAAAATTTGATGTTTTAAATTGTCTATGTCCTTATAAAAAGAAAATCTGATCGTCCAAAAAAATATTTCATATCAAAACAGGTTAAATTCAATAGAAAAAACACTGTGAACTAAGTACACACCTAGCTCAGTCCAAGTTATAAGTGAAGTTATTTATCCCAAAGTTTCAAAAGGTGCAATTTGTTATTAACCTTCTCAATCATAAGTTACAGACCGAATTATTAGGGTTACTGTGTTGGACGACGGAACCCAAAAAATGCACAGAAGTGCCGCAGTTATGTTATGACTAATTGCTGAGCCAAATGCTAACAACATTGTTGAATAAATTACACACGCAGACCCTCGTGTCTTTACATACGTCTGGACACCTACTAAAGGTTAATATAAAAACACATACAACTAAAACTTTACTTATTTAAGATACAACTAAAGCACGATTTGTGGCGTTCCGACCCAAAGTGTTACAACAACGGGATAACTTAAAATCAAAATAAAAAAACCTTAAGTATTAGTTTTATTCAGGAGAAACTGTGAATTAAGGAACGTTTGGAATTAGACAACAGTTTACTTTGTACTATTTTGTATGTGGTCGGCGGAGACCAGGCTTACGAAGTTTTTTTTGTTATAATAGTATCATTAAAACTGTTTTTATTCACTTTTACAGGTGCCGAAACGTCGGAATATTGTAAAAATATAATAAAATGAGTGAAATCCGTATAAAAACAGTTTTAATCATGTCTAGTGCTCGTGTTAACCTTAGAAAATACTATAAGAGTATGACTTTTTAAAGCAGCAGAGTTTGCATTTCACGTGACTAAATTATCTTAAATACTGTAACCTACAAAAACCGTTATTGATGATTTAAAAACTTTGGCCTCTTCATCAACGTCATGAAACGATTTTTGTACAGCGCCCAGTGGCATCTTCACTCACACTAGATGGGTGAAGGGACCACTCGAACGCTGCAGTGTCTGGGACTTTGTTTTAGATTGCGTAGGCTTTCCAAGCACATACGCCATCCCGAGCTTAGTCGGCCTAGTCCACAGGAAAAACTAGTCAATACGTGCGGAGCTAATCTAGCAAATAATGTATAATAATAAAAATCTACACACAATGTCGCTGCCTGTACGTAATACAGAGAATAGTGTAAAGAGGTTCGAAATTTCACAAATGCCGGTGAGTCGCCCATTAGCTCAGTTGGAAAGAGCGCTGGCACGGATAGCCAGAGGTCGCGGGTTCGAATCCCGGCATGGGTGGAATTTTTAGCCTCTAAATAGGTTTTTAAAATTGTCCTTAGCACGGGTTAGTGCATTAAAAATAAAAATAGTATAATCATGTGGGTACAGTGATATCATTCCGATGTAAAAACCTAACTGCAAAGTAGGTAGTCGGGGCTGTAAGTGATGCAATTTACTAAAGCCAGATGTCGCTGCCTGTACGTAATACAGAGAATAGTGTAAAGAGGTTCGAAATTTCACTGATGCCGGTGAGTCGCCCATTAGCTCTGTTGGAAAGAGCGCTGGCACGGATAGCCAGAGGTCGCGGGTTGGAATGCCGGCATGGGTGGATTTCTTAGCCTCTAAATAGGTTTTTATAATTTTACTTGGCTTTGTTTTTGGCATGATAACTCTGATTGCGAGCCAATATGTGAAAATTTGTATAAAGAAAAACTTTTATCCATGACACTTGGAAATGCTATGCAATATCGGAAACATCGTACATTGCTATTCGTAGTCATCCAATATCGATCCAGAACACGTGTAATGCTACACCAAAGAGACAAGTAGATTTTACTTCTTACTTTTTACCCGTGGCGGTCGTAAAGCCGACATTCCATGTGATAAACATTCCGTCCATGCATTTTATTTTGGTTTGCTCTGTTCCCAGTAATTATAGACGCGTTTGATTTGTGTCGTCGACGTGTCACCTCTTTAATTATTACCCTGCTGCTCTGTTAATCACAGCCATAGACATACTACGTAAAGACAGTGTCGTACAAAATTCCGCACAAAAGCGAGGCGACGCTAACACATTAACTGAACTTGTGTGTGTCAAAGCGGATTGTAATAAGTGATGTTCGAAGACACACACGCATTCGCATTAATAGCGCAACGCTGATAACCGGCTACGCCAGGCATGCCAATTTGGCTACCTATAGCCTCACTTCGAAAGCTCTCACTGTGGATCCATCCCGTATGTGAATTCTATGATCACAGGTTTTTCACAAAGCAATCGCACCGTTTGTTCTAACCTTTATGAGCGTTAGATATTAAAGCAGAACATGGGAGTGGAAAGAAGGCTTTCACGTGGAGAGAAAGCACTCGTTTTAAAATTATAGAAATAGTTCACGGGTGTAGTAAAATACAATTTATCTAAAAGCAGAAATAGACTCGAAGAAACAAGACTCATGTAGTATTAATTCACTAGGTACCTATTGCAGAAAATAGACCTAGAGGATCACGCTGCATTGATTACGTCACAAGATCAAACATTATGAAACTATAGTTGGTAACTACTTAACTTTATCTAATCGTCAACCACCCAGTTTTCCTTCAGCAACTTTCCAATCGCGTTGTCTGGATCCTTAGTTTGTAAAAGTCCAGAGAAAAGTACTGGAATCTACAAAACCATTAAATGTTATTGACTGAAGGGCTGAAGGCCCTTATCGAATACCGGTGTGGAATTTTAAAATGAAGAAACGGTTAACGAGTCAAACAGAAACGGTAGCGTTTTAAAACGTTACGGCAGCTTATAATCAGAAATGCAATAATTTCGAGTTCCCGTTTGCGTTAATGCCACTGCAACTGAGTGCTACTCTTTGAATATCTTACTTTAACAGCAAAAGAACTTCGAAAGGGGCTTATTATTATTTTAATTCGTTATTGCACAAATTAAAAAAGTAAATGCATAAGAAGTGCTTAAACAAAGGACTCACAGACCTCGTTTGAAGTGTGGCCAATGGCGACTATAGCATGGCGTGTAAATGGATGGAGAGAGGTTTAAGTACAAAGTTATGATAATTAAAGACGAGCGACGAAGAAAAATGGTGATCGACGTCGAGATGCCGATAGCTAGTGGCATTATGCGGTAGCTCGTCAGTCCATTATTTATTTTATAGCTTGATCGACTGCGCTCGCGCCGTCTGATATAATACACGATACAAACGCAGCTCCGAGCCAGCAACAAAAAACGAAGAGAACAACCTTCATAATTTTACATTATCAGATTTTACAACATTCTCATCGTCATAATATTGTAGAGAGAGGCATATCAAGATACGATAAAACGCTCGCGCGACGGAGCGTTTAAAATGCGATTGTCATAAAACTCCTTGTTTAAATCCATAAAAATGTGGGCAGAGCCGCGGTCGGGGTCAGGCAGGTCGCCGCGGCTAGTTTATAACGCATTCCGACCGGCCGGAGAGAATTCTTCATGAATACCCCCACAACCAGCCATCCGATCTAAGTGCCAGATAGCAGATAGCACCCAGCCAACCTGCAACGCATTATGTAACCCATTGTTGTGTTCCGATGCTTCTTTTCTTTCGTTTCATTTAATACTTTAGATAAAACATTTAAAAACTTTCACTCTAATGAAACAAAATAGTATGACGCACTTCGGTCGTTAATTTAATCCGGGGCATCGTGAAAATACTTTAAACGCTCTTATGCTTAGTCACACATTCCGGTGAATGGACTAAAAGGGTTTACAGGCTCGTCTAGCATAAGCTGACGCAACTCACATAGAAATTCTTTATAGGAATGCTTTAGATAAGTTTGAGAAAGATGCGTCATGTGATGCTAGACATAGTCTATTAGAATATGAAGAGATGAAGATAATGGAACGTATAGAGCAGAGGAACGCAGTGGCATTTATCATCGCGCGTTCGGATGAAGAATAACACCTTGATTGCACCGTGAGCTATGCGTATGAATGTAAATCTGGTGACCATTGTTAATAACAACTGGTATTCGAATAATGACACTTCATTAGGCGAATTCCCAATTCAGTAGTTGGTACACACGCATATTTCACCATTGCAACCGGCAAGCGACTGGTTCGCGCGTGAAGAATGAGATTTATTGCAATCACTAGAATTCAATAGATTTAAAGGGTATATTGGATGGCCAGCTACTGACTGTGCTATGCAAGAATTTAGAAAAGCTTGCATGGCTAAATAGTGGCGCCTATGTGGCGTCTATGGTATTTTAAAAGGCACATTAATTTGAATATCTCTGGTATATTTCACACAAGAGATAACAATCTGGAGGCAATTTAAATATCGAAACCGCATCGCAACTAAAGCTGTAGAATTGGAAAAAGAGCTTCAAGCCATAATGAGAAATGTGCAATTAAAATTCATAGTCTCCTTCAGTATTATGACAAATACTCAGGCGAAGTAAATTTATCTGGGAAACTTGTCTCATCCACGTGTGTGCCGCTATTAATTCCCTAGGTTTAATAGATAGGTACATTCACGATGAAAAATGGTGGAATTGTTTTGCATAATATCGAGATATGACACTGTGGTACAGGTCTAAAAGCAATCATTTATCACGAAGATATTTACCACACAATACCTCATGCGAGTTTTGCTCTTATTGGTGGTCGATAGCATCTCTTCTGGGCAACGATTACGCTATAAAGTCTATAAACCTTCGGCTCTGCAGCCTATTGCTTCACAAATTTCACGATCTTGAACCATGAAAGTCGGTTAAGCTGCGCCATTCATCTTCGTGGAGGCACAACATAATGCGGGTAGCGTATGCGGCAACCGGCAATCTGCCCCCAGATATATCATAATCAAGACAACATTCTTGGCTGGCCAATATTTAAAACGTACAACCTACGTCTATGGCCGAGGCATAAGGACGGTAGCCGACCATTTATCAAGGTATTATTTATATTTTATGTCCATACATATCGATGCAGCCCACAGACTAGGCGAAGGAATATAGTAACAATGTAATTGCTTGCGTGCATTCTCCAAATAAAAAGTATATACCTACGAGTATATGTTCTGAAAACAAGAAGCGAATAGATGTCTAAGACATCATACAAATCGTTTATGGTTTTCCATTTAATAATGTCAATTAATAAAAACAAGTCGCAAATCGCTATTCTAATAGCCGCATCTGGATAGTGGGCAGGTCGAGAGAAAATATTCAATTTATATCGACCATTAGGGCAATATCTGGCGCTCTTAATTAATCTAGTATGAAATTTATATCGTTGCCAGTTCGTGCAAGGAATTTTTAAACAGATGTTATACTCGAGTAGCATCATCATTGTTTATGTTAATGTTAACTAGTTGTGCCTAATAGCTTTAATGTTTTTTTCTGCTAATACGTTATATCCGTTTATGGTAACTCAGATATTCCCCAACGTTATCGCAGCTTATTTATATAGAACCGGATATTTTTGCATAGATTCTTAACAGAGCTCACAAAAGGCAAAGACCGACAATATCCAGAGGCGTTTAGAAATATTTGACCGCTAGCGATCGTCCGATAGTGTTTACATTTTCGTCATTTCT
Organism: Yponomeuta sedellus; assembly: GCA_934045075.1. Lineage (NCBI taxonomy): Eukaryota > Metazoa > Arthropoda > Insecta > Lepidoptera > Yponomeutidae > Yponomeuta > Yponomeuta sedellus. The sequence continues at coordinate 11,008,930 of OW203736.1, read as the reverse complement.
TTGTTTTCACGTGAGTTTTTAATGGGCAGTTCTGTTTGGATGATGTTACAGGAACTAACTAGATGTGGCACCATCTTGAATTAATTATAAGGCATTCGATTGTGCGTTTGTGTCTAGTGAAGTGTAAGTTTAAGTTGAAACCTCTGTTTTTTTGAAAACCCTATAGATATAAAAAATAATTTAATAGTGAATTGAAAAGAATAAGTGTGTAGTTTCTTTATTAGCACTTCTTCACATAATCTATCAATTCCGAAATTACCAGCATAACGGTCATTTGGTAAATATTTTGTTTTTATAATGAATACATTTTTTGACTTAGTTTGTTCAAATAACGACTTGCGACAAGCTCTTTCAAAGCCTACGTTGCATAGACATTGACTTATACTTGGAATAATTAGAATCCGCAATTAGATTAGGTCGTTCATCGTCGGTGCAGTCGGTAGTAATTACAAGTAATATAGTCTTGTAGCGAGGGTTAGCTTGTCTGTGGCGGAAGATTTGTGCGCCTGTGGCGAGTTATTATACGGCCTGCCACAGGGGCACTTTTTTGCCTTCAGCTTCTTTTTGCCCACAGCGTAACCTGGTGGCGGGATCATAACTAATATTTATGAACGGTTTGTTTCGTTTTAAATTTAGTGTAATGATGATTCGCTCGCTCCCGGCGCGGGGAGCACACTTCACTTTAATGGGCACCGAGAACCTCGTAAAGGTTTAAAAAGATTTAACATTGTAACTCGCTTGTCTGTGCTCGATTTATTGTCGACGATCTTTCTCTACCCTTCGGAGAATGCCTCCACTCTTTTTCTGCGTTCTTTGTTTTACGAGTTTGCTTCATGATGCTTTACTTTTTTGTACGCCTCTCTCTCTATCCTTCCTAATTCTCGATTCATCAGGCAGCACATGTATTTGTGGCACAAATTCAATTTGGTGTTTTCTTGTTACGTTCTACTCGTTAGCTTTGATTATCTACGCTCTTTCTTTTCCACTTCTGATTGTTAAATAATGACGGCGTTCCGTGTTCGCGATCATTTTGTTTATGGTTATATTTGGAGCCAAGTTATAAATATAGCATCAATTTATGGAAGAAAAATACATACAGACCGCAATCATCGATTCGACACTACGGGTGTGTATGTTGCAACACATCATCGGCTCAGATATAGAAATAATCATTTCACAAGTACACTTTCACCCAAATTGTAGTGATCGAATCCGAGAGAAACTTGTTACCTACCGTACTGCGAATGTGATTTTATTGTTCACGTTATTTCTCCGTTTTGCTCCATAATGACCGCAATCAGAAATTCCAAGAAGGCCTTCTCAGGCTGTGACATCACGAGAAACGATGATTGTCCTTCACAGCTTCCTTTGTAATACCATGACCCCAATTTAGTGAAATACTATATGAAATGATAATACTTATTGAAACAAAACAAACCAGTGTAACGAATAAAACATACATTTTAAATAGCTACCTTCCGAGGCATCCCAAAAAAGACCCCAACGTTTCAAATTAGGGTTCTAAAGCCAAGATTTTATTTATACCACATAGAAAAAACATGTGAATTAAATCGAACCATAACATCTCGGTCAAATTCAAGAATACGGGTCTGCATTGAGCACGTCCGACCCAGCGTTCCTGGAACATCTCCGGGTCAGGTATAATAGCAGCTTCCATTCGTACCACAACCACCAATTACCGGCCATCAGTTGGGAGAGAATCAAAATACTACAAATTACCAACCACACGCTCAAACAGACTTTTTGGTCCTCTTTCGATTCCGAAATCTTTGCTCCCCGAAACTACATTCAGGATACACAATTAAATAAGTATTAGTCAACCTTTATTGTTCAGAACCATTTAATTATTACACTACAAAGTAAGAGCAGCTAAAGCTAAAGTAGCTCCCAGTCCCAAGTCACCTTACAATTGGAATCACAGTGAAAAAGAATTACAGCTTAACTTTAAATTGACTATACTATTTTTATTTTTAATGCACTAACCCGTGCTAAGGAACAAATTAAAAAACCTATTTAGAGGCTAAAAATTTTCACCCATGCCGGGATTCGAACCCGCAACCTCTGGCTATCCGTGCCAGCGCTCTACCAATTGAGCCAAAAGTAATTCAATTTGCTTAAGTCAGATGTCGCTGCCTGTACGTAATACAGAGAATAGTGTAAAGAGGTTCGAAATTTCACTGATGCCGTGAGTCGCCCATTGGCTCAATTGGTAGAGCGCTGGTACGGATAGCCAGAGGTTGCGGGTTCGAATCCCGGCATGGGTGAAATTTTTAGCCTCTAAATAGGTTTTTAAACTGACTTATCAAAATCGCAATGTATCGCAGAGCAAATAGAGGCACGAATGGCAAACATGACATCATATTGTACTCTTCGGGACCTATACGAAAGTGAACAAACATCGGGCGACCAGATTAGGGGCCGTGACGTGATTGGTCGCAAGCATCTCGAAAGCCAAAGACTTACGTCAGTTCTGCGTCTCTGAAGAATCACAGACTCGAATGCTGTACGTCTGTAACCTGATAGTTGCTACACGACAGAGCGTATCGGTGGCTGCACGCGCACAATTTTCTTGGAACGAGCGCGTGTTGGTCCTCCGCGCACGGATCCTTCCACGAATTCCCCGGCCCTGTACCCTATCAAACCTTATTCAACAGAAACGCCACTGAAAAGCGGGCTTTAAATTGATTTAGAGGCTTTCCTTGTTTAAGCGCGCTTCTCGGAAGCTTCCGCGATATTATGTCGTACCAAATCTAATATAGACCGCATAAAATATCGCCTCGTATTCTTAGAAAACAAAAAACGCTCGCATCACGCCACGGACTTTCCACGAAGGATTCAAGTTTGGATTCTGACGGATTTGTAAATTTAGTCATCAAAGATTTAATCTGTATTACAATTATTAGAACTGCGTTTTATTGTTCAAATCTTGACGCCTCTAGAAAATTGACTAGTTTCTAGAAAATAGATACACATACTTTCATTGAAAGTTATTTAGCGGCAAATTGCCTTTGGAATGTTCCAGCTCTAACTTCTATTTCCTCACGAGGCATTCATTGAATCTTTTAATTCTGATGTCCTTCCAGTAGTGCTTTGCCCGCGACCCGTGATCACCAGAATATAAACAGCTAGCCTAATCTTACTTTTTGTCTCAAAAAGTAAGATTAGCATCTATTTAGAAATCATCGTTCAAACTACATCTAATCTAAAGAAATTAAATTAAATAATTTATTACATTTAACTTAATAAATTCGTTGCCTAGTTTGCCCGGCCGGTTCGGTCGGGTTGAACTAGGAAACGAACTTTTCTAGTTTGTCTCGGGTCTTGGATGTTATCTATACATTTATTGTATTAAATCTAACGTAGAGTTAGAACTACTAACACAAGTCATTTAGTTGTACTTAGTATAGGGCTAACGAGATCTGTGTCCATGAATATTTATTTATTATTTCAGTCCTCGATCCAGTCAAAATAATAATAAAATCTAAACAGGAATTAACTCCACCGACTATTACATACTTTCCGAACACACAAGACAATTATTCATTAAGCACTGTTTACAGACAATAATCTAGGAGATTCGAAGGAATCCTCAAGGCAGTGGCATGCCTCGTCGACTGAGCCCAAGAGGTTAGAAAACAGGATCCCTGTCTTATGTCAAGAGTGTCGCGTTGCGCAAAGTGTCCTCGTCACGTATCACCGAGTGTACTTTAAAGGCGAAGTGTGTGTACAATGGGCCGCCCGATGTGTGCACACACTACAGCTCCAAGAGGTTACACAGAAGGCCCAACACTACAGCGCGTACAGCTACGGGAACTCTCCCGTAGACTCCTCTTCTACTTCACCAACCCATTATGTCCCCACCGAGGGGCACGGGTCTTTCCTGAGGAAGGTATAGGCCATACTCCACCACGGGGGCCAAGTCCGGATTGGTGGAGGCTTGCAAGAATAATGGCTGGTCTTACCGTCCAAAGTTTTTTAAGCCGCCCTAAGGCCTCTGACTTGGCTTAACGACTGTCATAATTATATCGACGGAACCGCTCGGAAAAATTCCACTAGCGGTATACTAGATTCCTAGCCAGCCCAAAAAGCTAGTTATGTGTTCTCAGCCTAGTGTATCAGTCTGAATCAGAATCTCAGATGCTTACGTTCGCTTGGTTTAAACATGCGTTTAAAATAGATTTTTTCTCGAAAACTATGGAGAGGTCTTAGCGTACTAGTTGGTTAAAGCGTGTTAGAACTTATGTATGAGCGATCAGTGACCCGATAGGTCTAAGACTTTACTGAAGTCTAACACGTCCTTGTAAATATTCTTTTCTAATTAGTGAATAATAAAGCTATCTAAAGGCAATGGCGATGACCGAGGGGTTCGGCGTAAGAGACAAGAATCCCTTGCCCAGCAATCGGATTTATTCATGGGATAGATAGATAGAACTCTATTGAGGATAGATGATAAATTGACAACTGCGATATCACCTTCTGTAGCGTATACTTTGTGCCGCGTGCCTCCACGTCGGTGCGCTTGCGACTATAGATGCTACCGTGCAACTTTAATACGGCGAGATAAAGCGATAGCGGGGTGAATTTATAATGCTACCTGATGGTAAATACCAGACAGTTTTAAATATTGTGATAGGACTCCTTTTCAAAGCCTCCTAGTTCGAGGACCTCGTTTAAAAACTGCTTCTACTGGGAAGCCTCTAATGCTTGACTCTCCTCATCTAATAATTACTTGACTATTTTCACATATCTTTCAAAGAAAGGAAAAATATGTAGGAAACCAAAGAAGTAATTACTTAAAGCGAAAGAAAAGTTAAGTGAAAGTTGTCATATCCCTGTACGAAAAAGTCGACTTGCAATTCTCTTTTCACTTTTATGTATTATGACATCGTCGGCCATGGTTTTTTTTTATTGAGGTAATGACTTTTATTTTCAATGAAGTTTCTAACTTCGGTAATCAGTATTTGTGTACCAAGAGCACCTTTTTAAAATCCTTAACTATCACTAATGCTTTGCTAGGCAATTTACCAATCTACCAATTTATAGACGGCGCTTGCTGAAGATTACATCTTTATACTATCATGCCAGAGCCCGAAAAACCTTTAAACAGTGCAAAGGAACGCATATCGACGGTTAAAAGGATATAGGGCATAAGCGACATTTTGGTCTAAACTGACTTTTGAATGCCATCTCACTTGAAAAAAAAATCTGCGTCGAATGCGCTTACTCCCACGGCTCTACAATGACTTTATTGTCGCTTGTCTCCAAGCAAAAAACTGGGTTTTTAGATGTCGTTTTGGTGTTACCGACCTATTTTTAGGTCGTTTTTTCCTTAATGGCACTTGTATCCCTGTAAAAATGGCATTAACTTTGGCCTCTAGTCGGTAATGTCTTTTTACTTCGTACTGGTGTGGAGCTTCTGGGCGCTTACGTTTCTTTACCAGAAACAACTATTTTTAAAGTTGGAACTAATGTCTCTTTACCATTGTCGTCAAAAAAATTAAGCGTTGGTTATACCTTACTACCATTTACAAGTTTACAATACAGCTGTCGCTTATAGGCAACTACTTAAACCTAATTAATATTGAATTGTCAGTTATACCCTATTACCATTCACAAGTTTGCCATACAGTTGTCGCTTATAGGCAATTACTAAAACCTATTTACTATTTAACTGTCGGTTATACCCTACTACCATTTACAACATAATACAACTCTGTTACTTACGCCGTATTACTTTACAAGGATTTTTTATGAATTGGTGCGTATGCCAATTTATATCACATAATAAGGTCTCTGTTGTTCTCAAGTACCTATTTAGCGAGTCGTTTATCCCAAAATCAGTCGGTAATTTAACGCCTGTGTCCCAGAGAGGTAGACAGAGACTAAGGCTTGCCACGATCTTTGCACACCTCTTTCGCTTCATCTACATTCATAAGTCGTTGCATGCACGCTCTCCAGTTGTGGGTACTTTTTATCCGGCCCTTTGCCAACACGTCCCCAATTTGGTCTACTTATGTGCGCCTATGGCGTCCCCTACCGAATGTTCCACTCTCTTTATCTAACTATCAAGAAGGAGATAGTGAGATAAAGAGACCTCTTTATCTCACTATCTCCTTCTTCCTCTTCGTCGTTTCCTCATGGCTGAAGGACGTGACTAAGGGCAGATTCTGCCACCAGCTCTCTCCATTGGATTATATTACGCGCCAGATGTATGGCTGCTTGCAGGGTCCTTACCGAAGCTTTAGTTATTATATCTGACCAACGCGTTGGTGGTCGTCCTCTGCTTCATTTCCCGTTCGCTCGACTGGCGATGATAACATACTCCAGGTTATCTGGCCCGCATCGGACGGTATGTCCGAAAAACTTCAGGATGCATTGGGTGCAGATTGTGGAGAGCCCCGTCTTTATTTGAAGTTCTTCTAGAATAATTACGTTTATGCGGCGTTCGGTCCAAGAGAGAGTATTCTCCGCCAGCACCACATTTCAAATGCATCTATTCTTTTCAGAATACGGGCTTTTAATGTCCAGGTTTCCGAGGCATACAGAAATATTGAGAACATAAGGGTCCGCATTAGTTTTATCTTTGTCTTGCGGTTGATGCTTCTGTTTTTCCATATCTTCTCAAGTCTTTTCACTGCTGACTTAGCCATCTGAGATCTTCTGACAAATTCTTGTTCGCAGTCTCCTTCATTGCTTATTTGCGAGCATAAGTATACAAATTTGTGTACAACATCAAGGTCTCGCAGCTCGTTGGTTCGTTGCAAGGTGCCCGATCTATCAATAAACATCAACTTGGTCTTACTTCTGTTGATATGAAGTCCGTATTCTTTACTTATAATATCCACTCTCACTAGAAGCTCAGCCAGCTCTGTTTCCGAGGCGCCTATGACGGTGGTGTCATCGGCAAAGCGAAGGTTGTTCAGAAGATTCCCACCTATCCGAATGCCCCCCTCTAAATTATCCAAAACCCTTCTCATTATATGTTCCCCGATCAGGTTGAACAGTTGGGGAGATAGTATGCATCCCTGGCGCACTCCTCGTTCTGCTTTAAAGCAGTGCGAAAGACTGTTCTCAATTCGTACTTAAGATTGACCGTTGGAGTACAGTTGCTGCACAAGAAAGGTAAGGTGGTCCGGTATACCCATCTCCTTCATAACCCTGAACATGGCCTTCCAGCTGATACAGTCAAAGGCTTTTGCATAATCGACGAAACACAAGGCTATAGTGATGTTATGTTCCCTGAATTTTTAGATCAGCTGTCGAATGTTCAACATTTGTTCCCTCGTTCCTCTTCATTTTACAAATCCAGCCTGTTCCTTCGGTATTTGGCTATTGATGTAGGGTGCAAGCCGGTGGTTTAGGACGTGTAAGAGGATTTTTACGCGTGAGAGATCATAGAGATGGTTCTGTAATTCTCACATTTACGGGTGTCTACCCGTTACCTACCTCTACCCTGTCTTGTGTATAGGCACTACGATTGATTCGGTCCAATTTGCTGGCCATTGACCCGTTCTCCAGACTTTTTGACACACGGTATGTACGATTGCTCTGCCTTCACTTCCTATATTTCTTAGATTAGATCTTTCTAGATTTGCGCGGCTAGGCCATCGCTGCCACATGCCTTGTATTTCAGTTTGAGAAGTGCTGCATCTACTTCCTCGAAGAGGATGTCTGGTTCCTTTTCCGAATAATGCATTTCCATAGTTCTTTCATCGCTGATTTTGCCGCATAGCTTCCGACAGTAGCTCCTCCATCTTTCGAGTACCTCATCTATATCCAATAAGGGCGTCCCCTTTTCATTTTCAATGGTCCAGTGCTTTGGTTTAAATTCCTTTGCGAGCAGGTTTACCTTTTGTAACATATCTCGGGAGTGCGCCCTTTCCAAACATTTTTCTATATCGGAGCATATACTGTCGATATAGGCCTCTCGATCTTTCCCGCAAAGTTTTTGGACAACGCTATGTAGCTCCGCATAGTGGCTTCGTTCTTTGGCTGATTTTAGGTCCTGTTCCTTTAAGGATTTCCTCTGCTTAGCCATTTGTTGTTTGTTGAGGGTACCTATTTTTGACTAACTTCTTCAGACGGATTTTAAACGAACTTAGCAGTCAGAAGCTAGTTCACTGCCGCAGTCTGCACCTGGCCTCGTCTTTGCTGCTGATATAGATGAGCTCCATCTTTGGTTTACTAGAACGAAGTCAATTTGGTTCCTGTGAAGACCATTAGGTGACGTCCACGTGTAGAGTCGTCTTGGGTGTTATTGAAACCAGGTGTTCATGACCGAAAGGTCGTTCTCCATGCAAAAGTCCAAAAGCATGTTGCCACGGTTGTTTCTGACTTCCAGTCCAAACCTGCCGACAATCTTTCTGAGATGGTAATCATCCTCAGTTTTTCCTATTTTAGAATTAAAATCGCTAAGTATTAATAATGGCTCTTTCTTAGGAACATCTTGGACTGCTTTGTTTAGATTTCCTCTTCACTGGATGCAGATGTCGGTGCATAGATGGCGAGTAGGTTATGTATGGATGTATGTGATGGATGTATGGATGGATGTATGTGTGGGTATGGCTGTGCTTCTAATCTGATTTTCAATATCCTGTCATTGATGGAATCGTATCCCATTACCTTGTCTTTGTGCGTCGACGTATCCGGACACTATGGACAATTTTCCAGATGGAGTAGTGTAGTGTCCCGAGTCTTTTATATGCGTTTCACTTACAGCAAGAATATCCACATTATACCTGTTTATTTCTTTCTCCACGACTTCGGCTGTTCCTGGTTTGGAGAGACCACGAACGTTCCAAGTGGCTATGGTGAGAGCGTGGTAAATGTCCCGAATTTGTCTCTTTTTGTTACGGAGTAGAGTTTGATCAGCAGTAACCCAATTTCCGCAAGGGGCTTGCTGTGTCACCTTCTTGCGGCTGATAGCATTTTTCACACCAGGTGACCCGGAACCATCCTGGCGCCGGGCGTCAACCGGATGGTCCGACAAATCCTTACTATTGTTCATTCTGCTCATAGTTTTCTTGGGAGTATTAGTAGCGGTAGTATCCCCATCCTTTTCGCTCCATCGTTTTCAGAGGTTATTTAGTCCTCTAGGCCTGTGGGGCCTTCTGGCAAGCCAGTTGTCGGGTTATCATAACTGCCGCCCGATACTCGGCGTTAATACTCGTTTAGCATTACCCGGGTTTCAGAGGGCAATTCCTGCGGACGCGAGTATCATCACTATCTCCAAATAGTATCTAATGTAGGTTACTAATCTGGTACATAAAAACGATTATGATAACACTAACATCATCTAACGTATGCAGTTACTTTAGGTCTCATTTCATAGGAGAATCATGTTGGTTGTGAATCTATTATTTTTAGGACGTGACGTTTAATCCGCGTTACCGATTGCCCAGATAGTTTCACATGTTGGATGTTCTTGTTTTCCTCTTGGCCTACAAATCTTGACGTGTGGAAGTACCATGTTACCTTTTTTTCAAACCACTTTTGGTGTCACTAAAGTCTGACATCCTCACCATGTTTTTACTAAGCACTGTTTCTTGTGCTCCATTACCTTTTGTCACAATGGTGTGAAACGTCATATATCCCTCTATACCTATTTTAGTTATTCAACAGCCATGTGACTCATGCCCTATTACCTCTTGGTATACGGAAATGAAATGTAGCTTAGTCTTCTATACTCTTCGTTTTTTTATATGAAGATATGACTTATGCCGAATTACCTTATATAAAAAATATGTTCGATTGAGTTAAGCGACATTCAACTACATAGGGCATCGTCGAATCAAATAAAATAAAATGTCAATTAATGCTCGTATTTTTTTCGAGCTTAGAACTGTTTCCATCTTTACGTTATGACAATAAATAAAAAAGATATGATTTTTTTTCTGAAATTTTAAACATTAAATTGCGCTCCTGAACAATTTGGTTTTTGTCGCTTATGCCCTATATCCTTTTAACCGTCGATATACACTGTCATCTTTGACTAGATTGTACGGGTTGATTAATTTTTGACTGCACAATCCACTGTATAGTCGCAAAGTGCAGTCTATTGCTGTCTTTTAATTCGTAAAGTTACCCTACCATACACAGGCCTCCAACAGACGGTAAAAACGATGGGAAACGGCCAGTAAAGAAGATATTGTATCATTTATTCACCGGCTGCTCTCCCAGAGCTAGAGAATTGGGACAGGCAATCGCGATTGAATCACGCAACAGCATCCAAATGGCTTTTGTAACGTGCCATCGTTTTACTCCATCATTTTCTTGTAAACCATGAAGATTGGACTTAATCACGACCGTGGTGGTGCCCTAAAGAGAAGTATTCTTATGGTAAGCGAGTAACTCATTGCGTCACCATTGAGGGGAACGGGTCTCTTCCCTGAGAATGGTATAGGCCATACTCCACCACGGGGACCAAGACCGGATCGGTGGAGGCTTATGAAAGATTAGTGGCTGGTCTTACTGTCAGAAGTTTTCAAGTTAGTAAGGGACCTAAGCTAACAGGTGCCCTATGCTAGATATCTACGTTCCACGGGGTTGGAATAAGGCAAACTTTGGAAAAGACTCGCGCACGTAGGGTTCATAGATATTTATTAAAAAAAAATATTTCAAGCGTCAACTTGTTGCCGGTTATTAATACCGAACAAAAAACGATACAAAATAACGTTTGTTGTGTCGGAGCTTAAATAAATAATTTATTTTATACTGTTTTTAGTATTTATTGCTATAGCGGGAACAGACATTATATCATCTGAGAAAATTTCAACTATCTAGCTATCACGGTTGATGAGATACAGCATGATAGGTAACAGATACTCAAACGGACAGTAGAGACTTAGGATTAGGGTCCTTTATCCTTTGGGCATGGAATCCTAAAAAGTGTCAAAACAGGTACCTCAACGACAGTCTTAGCGAAGCTAGCCAAAAACCTAGGTCCAGATATAATTTCGCAAAAAGCGTCGTTTTTACCAATAATTCTCTCTAGCCTTAGCTGATTAGCCCTACATTCTAGGTTCTAAAAGAGCTATACTATTAATGGACACTTAAATCCGTTTAAGCCTATCACTGGTCGTGCGGAGAGGACCCTGAAGAAAGTGTTAATAACCAAACACTATTATATTCTGTAAAACGGAGGTGTAAAACAGAACTCCTAAATATTCTTCGCGGCGGCAAGAGGCAGTTATCTCACAAAACCGCTATTTCCTGCGTTCTATCTACACTTAAATGACTCACTGTCACAAATATTAGTTAAACAGGCAATCTGTAAAGACGCAGTAAGTGGAATATAATAAAGTCGGTATGCGCAGCTTTTCCGCCGACCGATAGTGTCGAAAACCGACACAGGATGATGCGATAAAAAAACAACTCTATTTCATGCTAATTAAGTCTTTATGCACAGTTACTTACAGTAGCATTTCGTTTCTTTTTCTGCGGCAAACTTGTTTTTGGCAACGTTACAGTTCCCACCCAATCTAACCGGTGAAGTTTGTCGGATTAACTTTGGTCGAATGCAAATCTCTGTCACTTAACAAATATCCGTTGACAGGATATACGCTTGTTTAGTTAATTCTCGGACCTCATTCTCAGTGGTTTTGATGTTAGCCAGCTCCACGGGTTATTTCGTAAATCCTACTAAGCAGTTAACTCTCGAGGTATGCGCGTTTGATAGTAGCAGGTTAAGGTCAACGATCATAATTTAATCAATCATGGCCAATTTATGTTTACCGGGCACTGCGTCGTTATCAATCATCGAGTGACGTCAATGATCCGCCAAGGTTATCGCCGATGACCGGCCATCAACGTCAGCAGAGGTCTCGGGGGGAATTAAATCTCGGATGCCGATGTAAATGAAGCCTTTATACAAATTCCATTCGCCGGACATGCAATAACAATTACGCTGTAGGTAACTACGCTTATGAATACCGATTTCGCTGTTAAAGAAGATTGCATTGGTTTTGATTAAAGCTGGAATCGTAATTCGATGATAATGAACGTCTCTTATTCGGGCTACTGGCGGTAGTCTCCACGATATGTCTTCGCGTATTTTAAGATAAAAGTGACATTCCTAAGTGGATGTGGAAGTACTAGAGTAATGTAGGAAACATTTATCAAAACCATAAAAACTATGGACAGCATGAGGCCAGTTGATGTTCACTGAAAATATATGAAGAACATCGTGGGAAAACCGTCAAAAAGGTTACTTTGATCCCTAGAAGACTCAAAATCGGTCATATTAGCACGTAGCTGCTAATAAAATGCAGATATACTGCCAGATAGCCGTGTTCCCACAGAGTGCAAATGCGAAGGCAGACGTGAGATGCCTTCTCTATAATAATCTAGACTTCGCAGAGACCCGACGCTTTTTTATTCATACAAACTAAAATTTACTAAAACCAAAATTACTGTCATGCATACAGAAATAATAGTATATAATTTGAACCGGGTACCATAAAACCAATAGTTTTAAATGTCAACATCTAAATTGAGTAGCAATAAATGTTCGCGGATAATCACTGAGGCTGAATTAGCAAATTGATGGTATGCAATAAAGCGACGACAGCTTTACTATGCAGTAGGACTAGTAGGAGTTTATACTTTTAATTTAGTTGCAAATTTCTGAGAAGATCATCTTATCCTAAGATATACAACGGACCGAGCGGTGCATAAAACTCAATTGATCTAGTTCACATTTTATAAATAAATACGAAATCAACTGTAATGGTCGCACCATTATAATAAGGACAATATCGTCAGGGGTAAATTTGGGACAACAAAAAAGCTTCGACAGCAAGTCAAAATTGATTGCTGGAACGTCTGTGCCGATCAATTCCTAATTAATCTACTCCATTACTATGTTAAGGTTATGTATTAGCACGTCTACAACAATGCAGTGCTGAATTGCAGATGCAAAGGCGATAAACGCGTTCACAGTCCAACCACAGCATAGGTTGCATTTTGCATATAGGGGTACAGTGTGTATTCAGTTTGACATTCAACTCTGTAGCGAACCTATTGCTGCATGCATTCATATTTGAACAAAACTTGTAAGCAAAGAGCTGTTTAAGCTATCTAATTGAGTGGTCGTAAGTTATGCAAAGCAAAAAAAATATCGTCCTAAGTTGAATCCCTGCTCAATGCTTCTTAATAAATTTCTAGCTGTGTATAAATGATGAATTAAGAATAAGTATTTTACAATGTAAGTTTGTATGCATATACGAGTATGCGTGCTCGAATGTGACAATTACGGGTAGATAATAATTTCCCTTATCGCCCTTATCTCAAGCAAATCGCATTCCAACACTATCAGCGATCCATGGGAGTGTACGAAAATCGTTTTTTAAGAGCCTTTTATCATTTCTGGCATTAAATCGTTAAATTAATTTTCACTTGTTTCTACGTTCAAGCACTTACAATTTTACTATACTGATTTATGTCAAAAGTTCCAACTAAGTTTAAGAAAATATTAAACTTAGTTGAAACTTAAACGAAATGAAAAAACAGTTCGTAATATCGAGTAACAATCGATTTATCTTAATAAAGCAATAGCGGATTATCATAACAGGCCGATCTAAAATTTTTCAACACTCAAACAAAAACGAAAATGAGAACGTAGCTCCTAATGCAGTCTCAAAAGAACTTTTTGTACGAGCGGCACCGATATTTCCGATTAATCCAATTTCATTATCTGAACACAACAATTCGTTTATTAAAAAAGAAGATGCGGCGGCCTCTTTTGCGTCGGATGCAGTAGCAGATGTTATCTGACTAAACCACTCCAGACATCGGCTGGTCACGTCAGGATTTGTTAGGGTGCTCGCGATGAAATAAGCTTCAACATTTATACCTTTCTGCCGCGAGAATTATAACTAGTACCAAAACGTAAGATTCTTTGTACAAATGGTACAATTTGTGTAAATATTGAATTTCCGTGCTTACTGTTAATAGCCTGGAATGTTATCTATCATAGACGAAATATTTCGACTGATAAACAGTATCAAGTACCAGTTTAATTAATAATAGTGACCTAGATAATTACTGTGTAATTTTATGCATAACTAGGGTTGCCACTCAATTATTATTACAGTATAGATATTAAAGAAATATAATAGAAGATACATCGTACTGTATTTTATTTTGTTGCTCAAAAATTATGTGTTTGGGATCCTTAAAACGTTTTACAAATATAATTTATCACAAATATATTGTGGAATCCACTATGGAGTCGGCCTGTTTTTTGTATGGTGCAACACAAACACCAAGTACTGGTTTTCTAAAATAAAATTATATTTTGTTGTACAGATATCGTGGTTTTAGGACGAAGTTTTACTTTCGGCATAAACATTGTTAAAATCCGTGTCTCACCATTGTTTTAAAACCAATATTGTTGGTTTCCTACTAATTAATTAATGGTGAGAATACCCTCTTAAAAACAGAACGAATTGAAGTAGCCCTTTGTAGTAATATTCAGCTTATTCTAGAAAAGACTATAAATCGGCTGAAAATGTTGGTAACCCTGTGTAAAACATAACCATAAAACTGACGTTCGCAGTTTTTAGTAGGTACATTTGTTAAAAAATATAAAGAGGTTTATCAAGTAGAAGAGATTTTATGTTAATAAATGCAACTAACCTCTAAAGCCTCCTGAGCAGTGTGGAGGTAGTCCCTCAGCATGGCTTCCTGGATGCTCAGCCATTCTAACCGAGGGTCCTCGATCTGTGTCACCTCTGGAATTAAAAAAATATACGGTTAGAAAAGGCCATAACTTTTCTTTACAATTTCAAAACATATATCTTCTAATATATAAAAATCTCGTATCACAGTGTTTGTTTCCGAACTGCTCCGAAACGGCTTCACCGATTTTTATTACCTTTCTTGTGTTTATTTTGGAAGGTGTCAGAATAGATCGTAGTTTAATTAATATGGCAAAACAAAGTTTGCCGGGTCCGCTAGTCTTCTATAATATAAAAATGAATCGCTGAATCTGTTGGTAAGCGCAAATCTCGAGAGCAGCTGAACCGAACTGGCTAATTCTTTTTTTAGAATATTCCTTGAAGTACGAGGATGGTTCTTACGCAGAGAGAAATAAAAAAAAATTAAAGAATCGACTGTTAGGCTGTACGAAGTTCGCTGGGTCACCTAGTTTTAATATAAAAAAGCCATGATTATATAATGCTTTTGACTTGGTAAATAATGCCCAAATGAAATGGATTTAATGTTTCTGTCGACCTTCAAATAGAAACTAGATGTTCGATTTTACTACCAACTCGTAACTGATAATGCATCCCAAATTCCCAACTCCCAACTGATGATGCTTAAATATGTTTTTCAGTGACATGATGAACATAACTGTTGAATGTGTTGACTTATTTCAGATATAAACTTAGCTGATTTTTTTTTATTATATTGTTTAGCTCCAATAAGGACGTTTTAGGTTGGGCGCTGATGGAGCCATTTGGTAAGTTAGGTTCTATGTTTACAATATAGCTTGATTGATCAAACAGTATGCATATTGTGCAATTGTGCATACTGTTTAATCAAACAAGTTACTTAGGAGCCTATAAATTTTAATAGATGGGCAGTTGAAATAACAGGATATTAACCACATTTAGTAATACGAGAATAAGGTGAATAAGGAGAATAAAGGTGTTTTCATTTCAATCAAAGACTATGTTTAGACAGTAAGGTGAGGTAACGATGGTATTTTCGATAGTAACACCAATGTCTGTTGTCATTGCAACCAAACATATTACTAGAAGGTCCAAATAAAATCTAGATTCAGTTTTCTGATGTTATTTTGAATATAATACTATTAAATAATATTTATTTCAAGACACTGAAATCCAAGAACAAACAAAAAACAATACCAAAAAACCTAACCTACAAAACATAACCCATTCACGCCAAAAATGGCCGTTTTGGCATAGATGTTATGTGGTTACAGGTCTGTCATCCTAATTTCTCAGTCGTGGGTTCTAAAAATCACTATTAACGTGATTGAGAAATTAAAAAATAAAAAGTTGTTTTTTTCCTTTGTTTACGCTAGTATTACTGCATGAGTATTATGACTGTAATGAATGACTGATTTTTTAATGATTTTCGATTCTGGTTTATCACTTGTCAAAACGATGTGTCCATAGTCTGTAATTAGAACCTAAACATCATAGAGTAGGTAACTTATAACTAAACATTTCCTGATCTAACACTAAGTGAGTAAATGAGAGGAGAAAATTACGATTTACGTATTTTAGAAGCTGGATGCATGAAATTATTGAGAGTGTTTAATTTCGTCAACCTTACTAACTAATGGAATAAAAATCATAAGTAACTTGTTTTTTTTTTACGTTTTGTCAATTATTTTTAGAGCATACATCTAGAACCTAGGACCTAGGACTTTAAAGTAATAGGATGTTGATACAACGTTCTGTTCTAAAAATAATTATCACAGATATTAAGATTTTTGATGTTTACATTTTGAATAAAACGTATTATAAGTATAACACAAGTTATGGTTTTTGTTCCATTGGTGGCGCTAGTTAGCATTTGCAGAACATGAATTATGGCTTCAAAGTTAGAGTGCAGTCAAAGAAGTCTCGAATCAGTTCATATAAACAGTGCAGGCCGGCTGAGAACTTGATGCAGTTACTCGTAGTTAGACCTGAGATATCCGCACTTAGCCTCATAGTTGAGCCATTGTACGTAGCGAGCGCTGAGGTACGCTAACACCTTAGACACTAGGGTTTCCTTACGATGTTTTCCTTCACGGTCAGCGAGTAGTATTGCTACTATAATTTCACAAATGTACATAACTTAGATAACAAAGTCATTGGTACATTGACTTTGGGATTGATGATTGGGGGTTCGAACCCACGACCTCCCGATTGAGAAGCCGGCGTTCTACACCGCTCCGCTACCACCGCTGAACCTGATGTAACCAAATGAAATCTTCATTGTCTTCCTTCCTCTTGGCTAAGTGACATTGTGAAAACATTCTTCAAGAAAATCCAACTGCAATATCAACTGGCTTGACACTTAGTTCTGCCTGCTTTACACTCGGTAACATTACAAAGTAATATTTTTTCCTCTCCGCGAATTCCGACGAGACATCGAATTCCGAGAACGCATCGATATTGGGCAAGTGTTGCATACAGAGCGCGTATAAAAATCGCTATAACGACGGATTTACTACACACTGCTGCTAACGCAAACAAGCTGCTGAAGCGCTACGTAGGTAAATCTTAAAAGAAACGTAAGAGGAACAAAAATATAGATATTGATTTAAATTTGACTAGACCAAGCGCTGATGATAATTTTGTAGCGTCCCATGGTGGGCGCCAGTAAATTATTTTTTGGTTTGATACATTAATTGATATTGCAAAACGGACAGGGTACTAATTAATTAAATGGACGTAAAAATATAACTGTCGTTGTTTTCCTCAGTGCAAATGACACCGTGCTTGGCTTCAAAATATTGGAGGCGATAGAGGAGTAACCTAAAAGTATGAGGTATATAACCACTAAGCCCTTTTTGGTTGATTGAGGATGGCAGAGACCAGAAAGAAGTGACGTGAGAAGGGGGTTCATTTAATTATTATTATTAATACGTTTATTGCAAATAAGTAACAAAAAAATACAATAGCAATGTGGCGGACTTAATGCTATAAGCATTTTATACCAGTCAACCACAGGTGGTACTTAGTTAAAATTAGATAAGCTGACAAATACTCAACAAGTACATTTAATATATAAGTAAGTAAATATACAGTATTACTTATAATACATAATAATTATATATAAAAAGACACAAGAGGGGAGAGTTTTTTTTACTATCTTCAAAAAATCTAATTACCCCAGCTAATGAAAGTAGCTTGACCTTCGAAGCTGGGCGTGAGCGGGCAGAATTTTAGTTTTTTCAATTCCGATAGCAAATAAGGGGGCATCGGGCAGAACTAAGTTATACCTTGTGTTGCATTCCATTGACGTTGACGCGCAAGCAGACGGACATACGTACGAGCCTTGGCACACACGCATAGTTGAGTTGAAAGTTAATCGGATCCCGACCGGCCGCGCTTGCATAATGCGAGCCACAACCGCATTTTGTGCATATTAGTTAGCCCGATTACACATAAGCACATGCGGCCGCGTTCTTACGACTTCGGGTACAAATACCAAATTAGATTAACATTTCATCTCTCTACAGGAAATTTCATCCTACATATCTATCTATCTATAATCAGCCCACATCAACCCACTGCTGGGCATAGGCCTCCTTTTTATTGCGCCATTCCTCACCGTCCTGTGCTAACCTGATCCATCTCTGACCCGCAACCCTCACGATGTCGTGTGACCATCCCATGTCATCCTACATACACAAAACTAATTCTACTGTAAAAGAAGAAAAATCAATAGTTAGACCTGAGTCTTCCGCACTTAGCCTCATAGTTGGGCCATTGTAGGTACCAAGCGAAGGTACCTAGTGCCTGAGGTAGGTACCTCAGGCACTAGGGTTACCTCACGATGTTTTCCTTCACGGTTAGCGAGTGGTATTGTCACTATAAGTTTAAGTACGTAACTTGGAAAACAAATAACAATGATAAAAGAAGATGTTTTAGTAAACACCTTTGTCTATGGTTTCCGACGATGGTGAAATCTTATAAATCAATTACAAGATAAGAAACAAAACAAAACGGCGGCGCGGACCATGAGTGTTTTTCACGACGCTCTACGTGACACGCCCAATGTGTTCCGCATGATGATTGCGTCGCAAATTACAATCCGCTTTAAGCAATCGTTAATTTTAACAAAATAATACCTAATCGATAAACAACCGTCATCGGTTTGGTATGCGATACGTACACCTAATGCCGCCTAAGCCTACCGTGACGTAACGTGGCTCGCACGTCGATAAACGTATTCGATTTCATTTCTTGTGTTTAGACTCTTATACAAATATCAAGGTATCCGATAGATGACCAAGAACCATCAAAAGCTAAAATTTTATTTCTCTACACATGCTTGACCCTAGCGCTCGTGGCCTAGCCGAACCGAGTAATTGGAATCAATCACTTGAGTTAAGCAACAACAGGCCCGGTCAGGTACAGGATGGGAGTCCGTCCCGTGACTACCGCTAGTGGCATTTTTCCGAGCCCTTTCGTGCTTCGCAAGGCACGTTAAGCCGTTGGTGCCAGCTGTAATGGCAGTCGTTAAGCCATGTCAGAGGCCTTATGGGCGGCTTGATAACTTCTGACAGTACGGCTCAACACTGTCTTACAATCCTCCACCAACCCGGACTTGGCCCCCGTGGCGGAGTATGGCCTAACCTTCCTGCGAAGCAGGAAGAGACCCGTGCCCCAGCAGTGGGGACATACAAGGGTCGATATCGAAGCTGGACTCTATATCTAACGTAAACCTATCAAGGAACACGGAGAGGATTTAGTTATGTTCTAACTAAAGTAGGTATAGTACTAGTCTAGCGTAAGATGTTGATTATCTCGTGACGTCAGAAGTTGTTTCCTTATGACTTTCCATCCGATTGTCCGAAGGACGTCGCACTTGAAGACAATAAACCTCGTCACGATTTAATTTAACGCTACTAAGAAAGCTGCAGTATGCTAGCAATAGATTCAGTACAACCGGGCTGTGTACAGGCAATCCCTGTTTTCCATTAGCTTCACCCATCACAGTTTTATGGTCCCGATGTTAAAATAAATTGCGTCATTATTTTAAACTGATTAGAGTTTGAGGGGGGCTTTATTTTCATTTAATTCATGCGTGTTCTCGCTAAATTGAGTCCTTATTTACGGAGTTGTTGCAGCTAACTCCGGACTCATAACTTAGCTGGCAACATGCGTGTGCGCAGGTTTGTCGCCATGATCGCTAGGGCTACCAACGCTACTATTTATGTATTTTTTTAATATCTATAGGCCCGATAAGTCGATGTCTTCATAATGTATACCCTGTTTGGCAGACAACATCCTCCTTTCCCATCAAGGCAAGAGAATGGTTGAATATAACGAAAGCCACGTTTATTTGATTGCACACGTGTTGACATAGGTTTTCTTCTGAATTAAGCCGTCTAAGCTGGTGATACAATAAAGAACATTCTATCTATCTGTTATGTGCCAGGGATGAGACCTACCTAGTGTAAGTAGGAGTTTCTTCTAGACTGCTGTATGAACGATCTAGCCAGCATATCTATGTTTTCGTAAAAGGCCTTCATTTTTAAACCCTTACCTGACCCTCTAACCCGATGCAAATCTAAGCGTGCTGATCAAAAGATCTAGAAGATTACTTCTTGTGGCAGCCCTGCCAGCAATGTTAATTGGTGGATTCAACGTATGCAAATCGAAGAGCCACGGTCCCTACATGGGAGCCGTCTATGTAGTGTTTTACGCGTGTAGATTAGCTGATAAGTCCCGGGGAAGAAGTAAGATATGGTTATTTGAATGCTGGTCTCCAACATAGTCGCTTGTGAACTCAGAGTCAGTGCGTGATTAACGTATCCATGAATTTATTGCTACTAATTGGCAGGATGTGGGCGATTAGATAATACTAGACAGTGCCTCTTGTTTGGCCGTTGTTTTCAATGTGATATCCTTACGCGGTTTGATGTTGCCTTAAGTGCTGCGTTCGTTTAGCTTTATATACCATTATTAGGTCGGTTTGAAAAAGGTGAATTTGAAAAAAGCGCTTTAATGTTATATAGAAAATGTAAAATCATTTACACCACACATATATCGGTTGTTTTTGACTACTCTACTTTGAAAATGGCTAAGAGTTCACCGTCCCATAAGGTTGTAATTTTAGTGCCTACGGTAATAATTTGTACTAGGTATCAACACAGAACTTGATTTGTGATCAACCAGAGCTAAAATGGATCAAATCTTACGCCATTCCTCGTCATAATTAGATGGGGATGCGTGCGAATATGAACAGACACAAAGAAATACTATCGGTTTATAGCTCTCATGACTGGCACATGATTGTCTCTGCAGCGGGGCGAGGGCAATCAGTGTGGAATGCTCCGACCTTGCGGGCCGGCCCGCAAATTGAGAATAATTGAAAGATCACCATGCGCCAGCGCACATTGACTGTCACGCAGGCGGTGACTGATGCTGGGCTAGCTGCAGGAGTGTCACTTGTTTATTGTGGTACAGTTTTTACGTACCGACACCGCTACGTCGTCGGACGATTTGTCGAATCAGACAGTCTTTTCTGCTGTTTCTGATCGCACGAGTTTACATTGCTTCACAGGGTTTTGAACCCTACTCTCATTTCTATCATAAAGATTTTGATATATTCAATAATATACAGAAAAGTGCTGAGTATACGAAGCACCACCAAGCGAACATAGAAGTAACATTTTCAATTATACCCCGTTTAAAGCGGTGTAATACAATGTTGCATCTTAAACATGTTATGGAGTGTAAACGGCCTGGTAATCGCCCGGTGCCAACTTTAACGGGGGTTGCTATTAGCGCATACTTCCCAGAGGCCGAGGTGTCATTACTGCTGGGTGAATGATTACAATTAAATGTTTGTTTAAAATGGCTGAGCGGCGTCAAATAACAGATTTGTAACTCATGCTTTGGTATAGCAAGGACGTTTTCAAAGGACTTTCGAATATTTAAATAATTTGAGTGGGAGAACTGCCATTGCATCAAATTAAAATAAACCTAAAACGTTGTCAGCGCCAAAACTATCCCTGAACATCAATGAGTCTTGACATTGTATTCTATTCTTCTAGAGTGTCGGTGGCTCATGATGAATAGAAATACAACCGTGAGTGTATTTCACAGGCAGGCGGCTCGCTTTTATGTCCCAGAACATTTCAGCCGAGTGGAGTATCCGTACTAATTCCCGATCGAATTTCCCCCTACAAGGAGTGCGGGTTCACCTAACGAGGTGCCTCCGACGGTGGTCCACGCTTCGGAAAAAACCCGAGAAAAGGGCGGAAAAGCTGCCGGTGCAATATAAATAATGCATAGGAATGTTGGTGCGTGTCGTGCGAAAATGTTCGCTGGGCCTGCGACGCGAACCGTTAGCGGCTGTTCACACGGGCTCCCAACACAACACTCGGCACTTCGCCGTTTGAAATTTCAAATTCCGTATCTGTTTGTTCTTCTAATATGGACTGCGTTTTAAGGCAGCTCGATTAATTAACCATGTAATTAAATTAGCATTACATTATTGGCAATGTTTTGCTCTTTATAATTGCTTCAATTTAGTTTGAATTTTTAATCACATTTTATCGGACTGTTGCCAACAAGACTTGAATTCTTAATCGAAATCGAACCTCCCAGTAATTATTCAGTTCTGCCAAGGCATTGTTCGTCCCACATACGTATCCTGAAGTATATGTCGACGTCCAACACAAACCCATTAATATTATCGAATAAACACAAGCAGGCAACGCCAAGCCGACGCCAGTCGCCACCATTATAATTTCATATTGCGAGTCCCCGAAGACGTATTTGCGTAAATAAACTATTTATAAACATTCCATTCATAACCCGGCTCATATTTACCGGATCGCCACAAAAAGGCCTAGACTTCATCTCGCATTCTATGGCCTAGACGTGAATCCAGGCTGTTCCATAATTCATACTATTTAACTAAAGCAGTTGGAGCCTTCATGAGCCCCCCGCGAAGCGCATTTTTCACTCAACACGCCGTCGAACACAAGCAACGGTATAAATAAACATTGAGCATTGCGAATAACAAATAACGTGCTGTACGCTGTTTTGGACCAACTACATTGCACAGACTGTCCTATGCGGCGATTCACGGAAGACTTGGCACCGTGCAGCTCTACCAGGATCCAATTGACTTTCAAGACTTGGCAAGTCTAGAGGGAAGTTGGAACTATTCGTCAAGATCTCCTCAAAGGAAATGTATGCTCTATCTCTAAGTAGTCTAAGTTTAGACATATCGAAGTGTATTACGTGATCACGTCTCTCTGAACAATAAACATTGGTCATATATTCTAGAATACTTACGATTGACATGGTTGATGTAGTAAGGCCCGATCTGAGGATCGTAGGCCTCCTCCCACCCGAGTGGCAACTCATTGCCGGTACAATCCGCGAAAGACTGCGGTTTTGTGTATCTGAAATAAAGAGAAGACAATTTTATCACACAAGCAGTTTCTGCACCCACGAAGAAACTACGAACAATTAATTAATGAAGATGATATTGTACTAACAAAAAAGTATCATCTACTTGCATGAAAATCTAAACATCAAGACAAAATTTAAATTATGGTACAGAAACAAGTGTAGGCACGCATAATTTTAAAAGGCCAGTTTCAAAAGAGGTTTGACGAGCCATCTTCCCACGTGATGAACAAGGGGCGAACCTCACTTATACTTACATATATAATCATAGAGAGAAAACCTATTAAAATCGACCCTATTACTATATCATTAAGACAAAATAAAAATATCTGCCGCTGTTATTATTTCGACTCTACAGACTGGATAATTTTACTATAGTTATATTTTGTAACACACCAGTAAGAGTAGGCCTTTTTGTGTCCGAGACATGTGTCTATCGGCGTGGCATGTTGTTAGGTATCATCAGTAATGTATAATGAGCACATCTGAGCGGTTAACGTAATGACTGATCCGATGTTAAATTGGAATCGTTCAGTCCGTAATTAAATTGCTGGAAGTAACTGAATAGACGAAAGCGTTTCGATCGAGTGGAGGCTCGAAAGGTTCGTCGTTTGGGTTCAATATTCTCATAGATTGGAGGTTTCTGGTTAGAGGTACAAAGCGGGTTCTTGGGGGGATAATTAGCTCGGGCGGACAGTAGCTGCAGCTCCGGCAAGGGCGTGGTGCGCGCTGCCGCCGGCGGCCTGCTCCACTTGTTGCAAGTTTCGAGTTTCGACCATGATTCACGTAGCGCTCCATCTACCCCGTCAACCGCAAAAACTGGGCTCACGTCAGCCTCCTATGTATTGGTGACGAAATCGAACGCTGCCGTCGCATGCGCATCCCACTTAACGGTCCTCTTCTCGGCGTAATTGCGATTTTTAATACGGCGTTTATACGGTAGTCAGTTATTAAATAGGATTCCCGGGTTAATTGGGCACGATAATGTTCGAGTGCGGTGTGCGTGAGGCGTTTTAAAATTGACGCTTTCATGCCTGCAACTTGTACCTTGTGACCCTAAAGTTTTGATTTTACATGGTATTAATTTTGCATGAGTGAACAAATTTTCTGCATAACCCAGTAAAAGCGTATTTTTGAGAAAAGTGGGTCATTTACCGACATCGATTGTAAATTCTTAAAACCAGCTAAACTCGCCAAATTAATACAATATTAATAAGCCTTAGTTACATGGCAGAAGGCAATGACGCATCATCATTCAGATGATTTTAAAAGGTGGCAAATTCTTCAATGGACAATTCCTCTTCCGCACAGCTACCGAATACACGGGCGTCCATTTCAAAACATGATCACTCTTATCGAGGCAAGGGGAGAGAGGGCGCGTGCGTGCGAGCATCCATTGCAGCAGTGTTAGAGCGAGACAACCGCGTTAACTTTGCTAGTGCGACTGTGACGACAATATTTACAGTGTTGTGGCATCGTGGTGGAAAAGCAAAACCAGTCCTGTCAGCGGGACATCAAGACGAGTCGAGTTCTTGGAAACGGTGACCCGTGTCACGGAATCCCAAGCCGCACACACGGACAAGGTTTCACACACAAACGCCCACGTTGGCATAACAAAAATTTGACTCCGAAGTCGGTCGTGACGGAATTTTAATAACTCATAATCGTAACCCAATGCATACGATTAGCGACGTTAGCAAACTAGAAAAATACTAGTGTCACAGAGTCGCCAAGTCGAATTATTTAACCTCCAATTTTAATTGAGCATTTTGATACTTGCGTTACAGTTTTTTATTCAGGACTGGAAGGCCGCATTCCTTAGATTGCGCATTTCTTTGATATGATATCTTTGACATTAATCACACATTCCGTTAGACTTGGAGTCGCATTAAAATTAAATTCTTCCAGTTATTTTCTAGCGACATCGTAACTAATGACATTTTGAACTAATTATAACAGTTCTGAGAGTCAAATGTGTTCTATAATCAGATCACAGCTGGAAACAGGCAATAAAAGACGGGTAAATTAAGTCTTGAATCATGGTGGGTACCTACTTAACTAGTAGGTAAATAATAATAAAAACATCCACACAATACAATTACTGCTATCAAAATAAGAAGATACTTCGGGCTATGTAACCAGACAAGGACATCTAAATCATGAAAATACAGCCAGACTGAGGGCATTTTTACAAATCAAGTACGGCGGCCGCCTATGGAAATGTAACCCACGACTTCTAGTTTCGTAGCTAAGCTGCTTTTCGCTAGACCAGCGACGCAATCACGTCAGTCTCTGTGAATTTGCAGTGCAAGTGGTATCGCTAACTGTGAAATAAAACATAGTGTGGAAACCCGAATGTCTGTGTTTTTTTGTGAATGTGGAAACCCGAATGTCTGAGGTTCTCGCATAGCTTAGCGCTTAAAATCGCTAAGCTGCTTTGAGCGCGTCTGATGATTAAGCCCATACTCTCTCTCTTTAAGAGAAGTCCGGTACCCTGCAGCTGGACGTAGAGCAGCTGCTTTTTATATGCTCTTTATATATTTGTATTACACTAAACAAAAATATGCAAAAGGCGTGACAAATATTTCTCTACTTTGTTAAAAATGATAGACACAAACTCTTCTATACAGTGAATTTGACACACTTCTTTACATTGATTGACACATTTGTTATTGTCATCATTAAATCCGTTTTTGACCATTCTACGTCCTCGTTCTAATAAATAACTTATTCAGATTTGAATCAAGATTTTATTGGTCCCCAGTTTTTAGACAAAATACCTAGTTACTGCTAATTCATGCCACATTTGAAGAAAGTCAACGAACGGTATTTTATACAGAAAATTCCTAAGGATCGAAAATGAACCAAGGACTTGAGAAGTACCAAACTCCTCTAAAATCACGCGAGTATTAGTTGACGCATCGCAAATTGGATGAAGGGTGTGCCTCGCGATATGTCAGCGCATCGGATCGAGTCCCTCGCATTGGAAAATAGCGCGGCAGAAGGCCAACGTACTGTGCCTCGCCGCCGTCGTCGGTCGCCATCCGCAAATAGATATGCGTGCGAAGGTTGCTGCCCGCTTTGGACTATTTCGCTACACGTACCACGCGAATTTCACAGCACTTTCAGCGTGTCATTAGATCACCGACCCTCCATGCACGTCTAGTTAGCTATTTGCTATTTAATTTTATTATACCTGTTGCTGATGACTCGAAATACAGCAGCTCCGGTAGCTTTTCTCAGTATTGGTAGTTCAAACACTGTGTTTGCCTACTAGTTTTTCATTTTCAATGTTATGCCATTAATATTACTCGATAGTATAAAGTTGATCCTATGCCAGATGACAAAGAGGCATCCTCAAAATTCTGCAACAAAACAGGAGTTCGGTAGATCTGCCGGTGCCACGCTGTCTCACACAATATCGACCAGTAGACCGATACGCACGCACGAATGCTCTAAAAATATCACACAGGGAATATTTTAATCCGGATGGCCCGTTTAATGCACATTCCCTTGGACGGGACCAGTACAATAACTTTTTTACACTTCAGATCTACTGTAAGAAGGCATTGCCCTACAAAAAAATTTAAAGTACAATGTAAGATATCTGTCACTTAAATCTATGTCAGTAGACACGGTGAAGGATAATAATGTTAGGTGAATAACCTGCTGGTGAGAGGTCGCAGAGTCAAATTTGTTTTGTGATGTTGATGTTAAATCATAGTTTGTCGTTTCGACTCCATGACAACGTCGAAAGACTAAAGCTGCATGCAAATTACTCCTACCCATACTAATTCAGCGTCCAAAAAAGGCAGTGCGCTGGGTTCAACGTGATTTCCTTTCGCATTCCAATTCACTGACACATTGTAGAGTACGGTCGTAATAAAATTAAACCCCACTTGTAACGACTTCGTGAGACCTAATGGACCTGCCGATCCAAGGCAAAATTTCGAATTCACCTAAATACTCGATGATTAGTTATCTTAAACGTTCTTCTACGTTGCGTCATAGATACCATTTTACCTCGTAATTTTATCCCCCAAATTGCTGTTGTTTAATTGATAGAAAGTGGCAAATACTTAATTGACCCGCTCAAGCACTTAAGCCAAGGATAGAGCGTCAAAAGTAAATGTAACATCGCTGACGTCACGTTATTATTCAATCACTGACTAACGACATTCCATTTCCAACTCTGTACCTGTGTAGCGTCGTTGAAAATCAAGGTCCGCAGCTCCGTGTTGGAGACAACCAAATACTTTGTGTGCTGATTTTTTGCGACGCTTATGTTCGATTGTACGGGTACGTTGTGATCGGCTCTTGCGAACCCGATCTGTCAAAGTGACGGACGGACAGCGGGTTGCATAAACACACGATATATAGGGTTTCCGTCTGAATCACGACGCATTCCAGCCGCCTTCGTCACGGCAGGCGCGTGCGCGTGCCTCGCAGTATCATGAATATCACGACCCGGTGCCGGCGCTCGATCCGCGGCGCAGACTCGATAACACGACTGCCACTTAGTCTAAATAATGTCTCTTGGAAATGATGAATTGCAAACAATTGCAACCTATCGCCGACTGCCGATCTATTTTGGAAAACTTAATACGTATCGCCATGGTGTTTCTTTTGTGAAATCGCCATTGACAATCAAAGGTTTATGTATGACGCAGCCCAGCTAATTAATGGTTCATCTGGAACGCATCCGATCGCAAAGTATCATGATGGCAATACTGGCAGTCGCTCAAAGCTACGTTTCGGATGTACCATGTTCCAGCTATTCTTCAAATTTAACGCATATTGCAATGCTATTCTCACGGCCAGGCATCAAGAGTCGCTGTATGAACCTCTCATCCAAAGCTACGGGCCCGCAAGTGATACTTTCTCAGCAATAGAAAGTCAAACATTAGGAATGGCATTACAGCGAGCTTCATTCACGCAGCGTTGTTATTAGTACACCGTGTCGCCAAAAGGGGCGAGCCGGAAAGTACGTCCAAACAACCACCTGTGTATGCAATAACAAAAGCATGCTCCTCAATGGGACCAATGCAGTGCATCCACTTCGGAGAAAAACTTTGTATACAAGGAAGAGGATTGTTATCAAACTGCTTCAAAGTAATTTTTCCGTGTTGCGAATAGACACCAAACTGTAGCCCGATATGATGACTACACCAGTCAGATGTTGAAACAAAACTATTTGTAGCATAAACTGGCAAACTTAAGATACTGCTATGGCAATGGGTACTGACCGGTTAACTAGGAAAGCAGGTACCTACTTCTTTACTGTTCAGGACAAAGTATCAACTCTACAGGTGGTTCCATTCGCCATCACTTGCAGATACCATTCGCCCACGCCACTGCAATACCTATTCAAAACCAAGGATTTGCGCCCGCTCGCCTCTAGATTACCATATACGGACTATACAAAAATCTTGTCCTTTCTCGTCGGCTCAGCGGTCTCCAAACATTAATGAAGCGGTAATAAAAATACCAGTTTTGCTTAATCACTAATGTTTTCCTTTTAAGGCACGGTGAAGTCAAAATTCTTAAATTCAAGAGTTAATGAGTTCGATAGTAAATAACATCCGAATTTTTTGTTATCTTATTATTCCAAGATCTCTCGCTTTAGTAATATAGCTGAGAAAAATATCGGTTTCATTCTGTCACAGTGTAGATTTTAATCACACATTTAATGGTGGACATTAAGTCGTCTGGGATATTTATGAAGGAAATAGGCGACATTCTTTGTGGTAGCGTCGCCAATGCGGCCTCATATGGCGAAGGTACTAATCAAACAGTCTTATGCAAATCAAGTAAAATATGTACTTATTCAGTTTTATGACCGCCGCCTATCGGCGATTTATCAACACTCCATGTACGGAGAGACAAACACAGGCATGCAGAAATTCTATCTATCTAGCTATTCCAAGAGCCCGCTATGTCGACACGCCATCTTTCGCAAACCCCTAACCATTATTTCTCATTTCATTGTGATTTGTAGACTAACGGCTTTAGTTTAATAAAACACAAATCCCGAAAACACTACAAAAACGCTGGATAAAATAGTCATTGGTAGAGATTTTACAAGAAAAAAACGTAACCAAGGATTCAATACTTTAGACTAAAGAGCGTTTCAGAGGAATCGTGTTTCTATAAATAAGATAGTAGGTATGCCGCTTTTTCGTCGATCGATCAGCAAAAAAACTAAAAATAAATTAGGTAGGTATCTATACCCAAACAAGTTAAGTTTCTTTGTTCGATTAAATTAGATTAACACTCTTTAATGAACAACATACATAATAAAAGTACCTAGTTCAAAAATCTTTGTTATTGCTTTGTGTTTTCATTGCATCTCAGGCCGCCAATTGTACTCTGTCCCTTTATATGTTTTGTATCATGTGCTCTGGTATACAATAAAGAATATTCTCATACTATCTCAGTGTCTTGAATAATTCATATTCTGATAACTAAACGAATATTTACGATATTTCTCTTAACATTTAAAAGTTCGTCTGTGCACAATTATCTAACTTTTGATAATAATAAAAACTATGTAAAATCTCATAACGGTCAAACATCAGACTGGTTCGTAGATAAAAATACGAATGGAACGCTAATTATGCTAGAAAAAAGAACACTAATGTTTTAATGCCGTAAAAACTCACACGCAAAATAAACTTTGACTTCACTTTGTTCCTAAAATCTACATTAGATAACGTTCCACTGAATTTTTTGAAGACACATTTATTTACTCCTCCCATTAAAATTGTACGTCGAGGCTTTATTACATAAAGAAAAAAATTAACAAATACCGCTCGCCATTCAGGTGAGTTTTGCTCAATATTAATTAGCTTACCTACAACATCTGTCTCTACTAAGGAGCAACAATCCAAGGCGATAGAGTCATTCGACCGTGCACCCACTAGTTAAGTCTCCTGGAACAACTCATTGATCTCAACGCAAATGCAAATAGAATAAGAGCGCGTTATCATGTAAAGCGTGGCGCGCATATTCGTCGGCGGGCGCGCATCTTTGCGCGCTGTATGAAATCGCCAAGGACATCTTTATCTGTTAGGAATGCGCAGTGTAAACAATGCTGTACGCGCTATTTCGCGTCCAGCCACGCGCTGCCGCACCTCTGAGCTACGTCGCCCGCCGCTCCCTAGAAATGCTAGCAAATATTTGCATTTAGATCAAGCTTCAATTCGAATTCTCCCCAGTAACAATCCATCGAACTCTACACAGCCAGAATGTTACTTTGCGCCTTCATTGTTAAAGACAAGCAGTAAAACGCCCAGCCCCTTCGGCGTCACGCTTGAAGTAATGCGTGTAGTGCGTGGGAAGAAGTCCCAGCAAGATGATTTACACATAGATACCTACTTGGGTTACGTGCGTTGCACAACCTTTTTTTTTAAAAATATATTCGTTTGATGAGAAATACAATTTAGGATGACGGACTCGTTGTTTTACTTATATCAATCAATTAGAACTACACGACAAGGCTAGACGTAATAACGTCATTGGTGCTAACATTAGCTAGATGATAATTCAATTATTATTCTTATGTTATGCACCTGAGCCTTCATTACCTAAAGTAAACCATTGAATGCAAGCCCACATAGACATTCCTTTGCAAATATCCAACAGTTTCCCACGTATCATTTGCCTACACCCAAACGGACCTGCACGTATTGTTAACAGACAATTTGATGCTGATTTCACTAGCAACCTAGAATTATTTCAGTTTGCAGCGGAACGCAGTCAGTATGCGAATCAATACAATGCACGGACGCAGCCAACCCGCATTCCACCGACACAATTAAAGCAATAAACTCCGGCAAATACAGGTATAAGTTTCCCATTCGCTCGTTAATCGACGCTACAATTGTCTTACCCCCGCTTCCTAGCTCAACAATGAGTATTTTTTTCCGCAATGAAGAATGCTCTAGCTGATGTTATGCCTGCATCGATACATTTTTTGCCGTGAAATCTCCCATTGACGCTTAAACGTATTCGCACTTGGGATCTGTGAAAACCACAACATACTTCTTCGCACGCATCTCACCTGTGTATATTGTAAATACATAAAAAGTTTCACTCGACAACAACAGCATGTGAAATTGAAAAGAAGAGAGTTAGTTCTTTCGGTTAAAATTACTTATATATCTAGTTATTTAATATGAAAGATAGCCTTATTTAATATGAAACTTATATATCTAGTTATTTAATATGAAAGATAGCCTTATTTAATATGAAAGATTGATATCCCGCACCAAATTACGAAATGATTAAGTCTGTATTTAAAAACCAGCTGTTGTAAGCGATCACATTCCTGCTGATAAATAATATCATTCTGACACAAGTATGCAGGTTCATAAATAACATAAATGACATGAAGGGACATTTTTCACTCTGCAGCATTCTGCTTCCACATACTTATTAGGTTAATAGCGTCATATGCTCCGGAGACATGGGCAGGGTTATTTTTAGCATTATTAAATTGGCTTAGTGGCTCGGTTTATTGTGTGCACGTTTCGCGCAAGTAGATGTGAACTGACGTCCGCGTCACTACACGTTGTAGATCAATTCTCAACAGCGACTGAATCTCATTTAGAAATGGGTATGTGATTCAGAGTCATTAATTCCGCAACTAGATCGAGCGTTTACATAAAATAAGTACAAAGTTCTTAATAAACATTGAGAAGTAATAGCTAAATGAATAATTTAGCTGCAGAAATGCAATGTAAAATTGGGGAGTCAAACTCATAATAACTACATACTGTCGATCGACATGGAAATACAATTTGCCGAAAATGTTCAATAAAAATATCGCTTTATGTTTCCTGTGTCTGCTGCGGCCATTTTTATTGCGGTGTCATTGCACTGAACCCCAAATGTGTACCTTACTTCATGTATGCGTATAAGCATGCTTGCGTGTAAACTGATCAAGTTCAAGCCAGCTATTTGAATAAAAGTTTAAATAAAGACATTACATACATTTAACATTGAAAAAAACTTGGCGCTGCAGATACGAAATTGATATCACGTACAACTCTATTTGGAAGAAGACGTGTGGTAGATTTTGAGTAATGGTTTTGCGGGCAATGAAGTTGCAATGATGTGTCGCATTTTTAACTGTAAAAACGCAGGTGTACGCTTTTAAGGTCAAGCTTTTGAAACAATGTTGGACTGCAGGTGTAGCTTAGTTAAGTCTTGAATATATGGTAAATAGATACGGCTAGAGACATGATCGGTATTTTAAAGGGTTGTGGAAGCGTACACCTGCAGCTCTGGCGGAGAGGGGGCTCCGCCCGCGTCGCTTTAGAAAGGCGCGACCATTGCCGCAGGCTCGAGCCGCATTCTACGGCCTGTCATTCACACCACACAACTTGCCTATGCATTGCATTCCAACCAGCTCCCACCGCAACGCGCTCTCTACGCAATCTACGCATAGCATCGCACCATACACATAAATAACACTACCTACACCTACCATACCAACTCTCTTCGTGCTCTCTCACACTAGCCAACCAAAGTACTGTTCTCGCTGCATACACAAGTAATCGTTTATTGGCTTTTTTGGCTAGAGCATGCACACACCTCATGAAATTATTTCTACACCAGTTCGACGACTAACATTACTCTGAACCAGTTCTATGGCCTCATTACCGGAGTTTCAAAGCGGCTCACTAACGAATTATCCTATTTACAATAACAAACTGCTATAAAAGTCACAATACGCATTCCAGAGGATAACAAATGATAACCATAATTTGTGTTTAGCTCATTTGTTGTCACTCAATTGTGGAATGTCGTGTGAAATCGAAGCAGAGTCGAATGTTTTGAGACAGGGCGCAGCACCGTCGCAGCGGGCGAGCAGTTTGTTTTTCACCATCTATTCCCTTCTAGAAGCATATTTCTAACTCAAATTATCGCGAGGACATCAAGGGGCCGATAACAAACAACACGCCTAAGTACCAATTGGAAATTCAAACAGAAACAGTGAGAAATAACATTGGAATGTGCAGTTTTGACAAGAGGCCCCCGCGGGTTAACACCTCCTCGGAAAACTTACCTGTCTCGCGGGTCGATCCACGTCGTTTTTCGATTGTTGTGGTCGATGAAATACAGTTTCCCGTCAAAGTCCCTCGCGAAATCCCATCCATCGGGCAAGGGTATCTCACCGTTTCGTCTCCTTGGCATATTTCACTGATTAAATCCATTCAAACGAATAACGAAGCACACTCGCGAACTAGCTACACGGCCATGTTGAATACCTCATTATGAGGGGTGACGTCACGCGGGCTCGGCCAATAGCAGCGAAGGGCCTCCACGATGGAATGCGGCGCGTACGCGAGCGGGATCGGCTAGCGCGGTGCGGCTGAACACTGACTCTAGCCTCGGCACTACACGACCGCACGACGCAAACCCGCGTCGCAAACTGACTGCCTCCACCCACCGCCACGTTATCAGCGAAGATGATAATACTAAACTAAATACCTACTCCCTGTACATTCCACTTCTCAAGCTGCTGTTTACATTACATCATTAGGAGGTAGGTACGACTGTGTTCATCGCACGTCTTGATTTGTGCCTTGCATCCAGAGCAGAGTATTCGACGAAGCTCGGTAAGGTGTAGGCTGTAATATGAACACATTGCCCGAATTTTTTACATCACGTCTTTCAAGCTTTAGCCTCATTTCGTTGATCTACTAAAGCAGTGCGCTACAAGCAGTTCATAATCAAGCAAACTTTTCAAGCACAAACTCTACATGCCAACGAAACACGCTATTGATCGAGCAAAGCCAGACACACATATTTCTCCATACTGTTAAGCTTTGCAGTATACAATGTAGTGTCAGCAAGTAAAGTAAATTCCATTATATTGAGCCAGTTAGTTTGCTGACCGTAGAGTTTCTCGGTATAAATCAATTTGGGCCAATTATAAAGACGAAAGTTTGTGATTGTGTATGTTTGTTACTTCTTCACGTCTAAACGGCTGGAGCGATTTTAATAAAATTTGGCACTTTGTTTTCCAAGTTACGTACATTTATGAGGTTATCAATTCCATTCTCTAACGGCGAGAGAAATCATTGTGAGGAAACCTGAGTGTCTGAGATGTTCACATACCTTAGTGTACTCGCGTGGTAATTAAGCCTGTCTGCCTTGACTGCCTCGTGGGTCTAGCGTTATAAGACCTGATTACCAAGCCGGTGGTCTTTGGTTAGACTCTCACTGGGGGCCTAGGGTAATAATAGGGCCTAGGGCATGGTCATATGAGACCGAACGAAAGGTATAGAATTCAGTCGGACCTCTGAATTCTATACCTTTCTTTATTTGGAAGTGGTTTAGATGTATTTCTTATTGATTCGCGATACTCATAGATAGTATAGTATATTATATATTATATTAAACGGGTCTAATCGCGATTATTTACTAGGTAAAACGTAATTACCTTATTTCCAGACTTTTCGGCAGCGTTATACTTAGTTGCCATGGTCTCGGGCAGACTAGACTAGAAACGTAAGGTTATTACGTTTTACCTAATAAATAATCGCGATTAGACCCGTTCAATTTATAACTATGGTTTAGATGTATTACCGAAGAAACGGTCTAAATGTGTTGAGTTATTTTAGTATCGAATAATATGATCAGATAGGTGTATCAAATTATATGATCATTTAGTCCATTTTGTATTAGCACAAACGCGTATTAATAAATGACGATTAAAAGAATATGTACCTATAATACGAAATATGAGCAGAATCGCAACGTAATCTGAACTTCTTAACTCTGGACGGGAAAAACGCAATCCCACCAAAAACATTCTGTAAAAACTAGCCAAGTATCGATGGAGCTGCTCGTTTATCTCTAAAAAGTAATGAAATCTAGACAAAGTCCTGCCAAGTCTAAGGTTCCTTACAGCGATTTCTTTATTATTATAGTTAATGTTGTGTGACTTGGCCGTTGAAGGGTATACAAGGGCACAAAACCAGGTGCTCCATGACACCATTGCACCAATCTGTCGCCAGAACTGCTACCCATTGACGATGGAAAATTGCCACTTGATTACACTATTTTTATTTTTAATGCACTAACCCGTGCTAAGGACAATTTTAAAAACCTATTTAGAGGCTAAATCATGTGGGTACAGCGATATCATTCCGATGTAAAAACCTAACTGCAAAGTAGGTAGTCGGGGCTGTAAGTGATGCAATCTACTTCAGCCAGATGTCGCTGCCTGTACGTAATACAGAGAATAGTGTAAAGAGGTTCGAAATTTCACTGATGCCGGCGGTGATTCGCCCATTAGCTCAGTTGGATAGAGCGCTGGCACGGATAGCCAGAGGTCGCGGGTTCGAATTTCGGCATGGGTGAAATTTTTAGCCTCTAAATAGGTTTTTAAAATTGCCACTTGTAAAACGTTGATTGAATAACCAGTCAATTATAAGATTGATAAAGCTGCGTATGGCAATAATATTTATGTGTAAGCGAGCCTGAAACAAAGAGTATAAAAAAATATTTCCAGTACAGACGGACTTCTAATCACGGCCAAGTCACACAACATTAAGTATATTAATAAAGAAATCGCAGTAAGGAACCCTAGACTTGGCACGACTTTGTCTAGATTTAATTACTTTTTAGAGATAAACGAGCAGCTCCATCGAAACTTGGCTAGTTTTTAGAGAATGTTTTTGGTGGGATTTCACTTCTTTTTGTAGAAACGTGGGCATATTGATTTATTTCATTAGATTTTCTTATAAAATAACTCAATCCGTCCGCCCCCCAATTAAGGGCAGTAGAAGAATGTCGTAAACGACTGTAACGCGGCCGGTTGCCACTTCGCCATATATATAGGGTTATCGGATGAATAAAACGTAAGCGCGTCTTAAAATACAGTCAGCGCCATTAAACGACGTGAGCGGGTATCACACAATGCATTATATTTTGACCAAATTTTGAGCGAAATAATAATCTTCTAATAGTTTGGTTGGGCTCTTGTTTCGTGTGTTCTGTCAGGGTCGCCAGGTACTCAAGATCTTCGATTTTCCTAGTTTTGTTAGTTTTCCCTTTATGCGGCCATTAAACAATAACTCTGTACTAAATTTCAGCTCTCTGAGTTTATGGGAAGTACTAGTTCGATTTTGATGATCATCAGTGAGTGAGTGTCATAAATGCAAAATCTTGCCGTCGCTTAACTTCGGAACTAAATTACCTAAGGACTTGAAATTTTGGATTTTTAGTATGTGACTATAGCTTACTGGATAACGAAATTTTTTGCGTTCTGGTCTTATTCAGAGGTTCTCAAACAGAGGCCTGAAAATGCGGCGAAATGGTTCCTGTAATAGTACATTACACAACTAGGATGGTAATACAAAGAAAGGCCGAGATCGCAGAAGTTTGCGGCCCGAGCTGCAAGCGAGGGACGTAAATATGCGATCGAGAGCTTTCTTTATTACCTCCCGTGTTGTGTACATCTTTTTATGTCTACACTTGGCCAGAAAGCGGCTTTTTCCGTACGCGCAGCGTGCGGAAAAAGCCACTTTATTGCCAGGTGTGGCATAAATATAGTTACGGCAGTGTTTGCTTCGCGCTCGGCTTGGTGTGGGCACTGCCGTGCCCCCTGAACATTACATTGTGCAGAGAGACGAAACGCAAATGGCAGTTCTGCGAATTTGGCGGCTTTTTCTTCCTACGAACTTACCTACGATCAATGGTAGTGCTGGATCAATTGCACATGCCGCTTAAGAGTAGACGTACATACATACTAACCTCACGCCTGTATCCCAGAGGGGTAGGCAGAGACTAGGGACTGCCACTTGCGACGATCCTGACAGATCACCTTCCTTGACAGATCAGAGGTGGTTATATACTCTTTGGATCAGAGTAGAATAACTACATAATATAAAGCGTTAGTTATGATTTCACGGAAACTATCATAATTTAAACGCGAGAAACCCTAAATCCCACGTACAAACAGTGGAGAATGCACTTTTTGTAGATTTTCTCTTAGCCATCTCCAGTCCGCCAAGAAATCCCAAAAATCTTCTATAGGTAGGTACCTATTGTTCCGTGTATTGGTAAGTGTTTGTCGGTATCTGTACCGAAAGGTTG
This sequence comes from Yponomeuta sedellus, assembly GCA_934045075.1. Classification (NCBI taxonomy): domain Eukaryota; kingdom Metazoa; phylum Arthropoda; class Insecta; order Lepidoptera; family Yponomeutidae; genus Yponomeuta; species Yponomeuta sedellus. The sequence goes on along the minus strand of OW203736.1, from coordinate 10,971,677 downwards.
ATGTGGTCTTGGCATAGGGAGGTAGGGACCTAGGCACCTACTTTAAAAATAATCATTGTGTAGGTTCATTGCTAGCGGTATTGCGTGAATATAGCAGATAAGCGGATTAAAAAAGAGCATGGCAACCTTAGAGTTTGGCAATTGGTAAAAAGCTACAAAATAATTGAAAGTTTAATTGTAACTTTAATTAAATTAATTGAAACTTACTCATTTTTTTCTGCTAGCAGAATCAGATCAGTGCAAGTGGTGGTAAGTAGGTATTTTCTTGTAGAGTACTAAAGTAAATACCGAAAGAAAACCAGAAAGTAAGTAGGTATTGAAACTAAGCCAACCTCAAATTACAAAAACTAAACACAATGAGGGATTTTCCTAGAGCAAATTAAAAACAAAAAATAGTTCTTGAAACTCCGACAGATGGCTCTGATAAAACTTGACTTGATTTTTTTTCACAATATATCTGTAATCTGTGAACTTCTGTCATTCCGTCTCATATAGTAATATACTCTGTGTTCCGTCTAGACCACAGAACAATTTAACCAACTCTAGTAATTTCTTTTACAAAAAAACCGGTTGTTTTTAAAGTAATCAACAAATCATCATTTTATGAGAAGTCATGCAAATGCACTGTTAAAAACTTAAAATTAAGTAGGTATAATGACGTCTGTTTTGTAATAAAATCTTCGACAGTGTTAAGTGATGACAAAACTTCAACTTCGACGACGATAGTGATATACAAACACAGACTAATAAAGGTCTCTCAGCAGTATTAAAAAAAAACTACGTGCGTAGACAGCATCGCCATCTAGTAGCGAGATTGGAACTATTTTTTAGGAGCTGTCAGAAAATCGCTCATTTTTACCCGACTGCAGCGAAACCCAAAAGGAGGGTAATGTGTTTAGTGCGTATGTATGTATGTATGTATGTATGTATGTAAGTATGTCCGATTCTATGTTCCCTCATAACTCCTTAACCAATGGTCAGATTTTGTTAAACAAGGTGTCATTCGATTCGGCATCCTTGCGCGGGTGTCATAGGCTATATAAAATGATAATTATGCGATCAGAACCGTGACGAAAAATAAAATTCGTTAAGAAGCTTCGTTAAAGTACAGCTAGGAGCCACTAGATGGCGCTGTTATATTTAGTTTATTGAATTCGAATACTAATTTTATTGAACTACCCCTAACAGGTGTGAAATATTTAAAACAGAATTTTGCGGATGACGTAGGTTACATAAAATCAGCATTAATAGAGAACCAACGGAACAATAACATTTACTTCTAAGCAATTAAAGTACCACTTTTAGCCACATGATGGCGCTGCTATATTTTATTTATTCTAATACATGTGTATACATAATTTCGGCTTTGGTCTGCATGTAAACAAACCATTTATAGAATCGGTACAAATGCGGAAAGAAATAATTCCTATAAAGTGGTTTCTTCCTTCTAGATCATTCATTTAATTAAAAAATATACAAATATTTTGTTTAACTACGCCTAACACGTGCAAAGTATTTAAAAGAGAATTTTGCGGGTGTCGTTGATTACATAAAATCAGCATTAATAGAGAACAAACGCAACACAAATAATATTCACTTCTAAGTAATTAAAGTACTGTAGCATTAGTTCCTCTACCCAACCACAGATGGCGCTGTTTGTGTTCTAAATTGCGGTATGGTTTTGTCCGAAGGCCCTACATAATATTAAACAAAATTGGATAGTATTTGAGCGCTTGCGAATCACTTCGACGACTAGTGACGTAGGTAATATACCTCGCTTTGCGCTGTGGTGGGAGTAGTACAGTTACTAATTCGTAATCCTTAGTAAGTTTCATATTGCTTCAATAAATAGATCCCTAAGTACGTGCTGTCGTGCTGAAACAACGTTTCTCTTCTTGTCTGCTGAAACCCTGTCCTACAGTACCACTTTTAGCCACTAGATGGCGCTGGCATGTATTTATTCTAGTACATGTATAAATTTACATAATATCAGCTTTGCTCTACATGTAAACAAACCGTCTATAGAAACGGTATAAGTGCTGAAAGAAATAATGCCTATAAAGTGTTTATTTCTTTCTACGCCATTCGTTTATCTCATTAATTTAAGAAATATCAACCTCATAGGCGGTAATAATAATAATACATTACTGCAGAGGCCGAGAAGTAAGGGATTGCTGGACGAGTTTGGGATAGACGGCCGAGTCGTAGACGAAGCCGTCTAGAACGAGTCCTGCAATCCCTGTTCCGGCCGAGGATTGTATAATGCTTTTCTCAAACAATGCGAGGAAATATTAATATTAGAATAATTACTAGGTAATTAAGAAATAATAGTTTAGTTTGCCGCCTTTTTTATTTTTTTAAATACACTAACATATTTGAGCACCATGTTTAACCGCACAAAAACCAATACCATAGATTGTTTTTTTTGTTAATCTAAGGATTTTCATACTTACTTTACTGGCTTAGGCCAGTAAAGTGAGGCGGGAGCCATAAAAGAGAAACTTTGGTGCTTTATTTCATGGTAATAACACAAACATTTCCGAGCATGTTTGAGAAAAAATAATTAATTTCTTAACACTGATATTAATTTCCTACTGACACTTAGACCAAAACTAACTGAACAAAATATATAAAGTGTAGCATGTAACTCCTTTTCCCCTGTGCGGTCATAGTCAGACAAGCTGGGTTCAAAGAAGAAACAATAAATGATAAAAAAATATTTGAACGCTCTCACTGGTAACCGAAGACGGATCCTCCGTGACCTCGTATCGTAGAACCCATGAAATTTTAAAAAAATCTAGCTCTATTCATCTTAACGAATTTTATCTCGTTTCCTCCGAAAATAAGATTATGATTTTGTGTTAGGTTTCCTGTTCACTTGTGAGACCAAAGATTGCTTATCTACACCTAAATATTCAGTAAAATTTTTCAATGCTTTAGGGGGCCACCTCAAGATGAATTTTTTATAGTTTCATTTTAATACCGGTAATATTTTGGCATTCAGAAAACCAAGATTTTGTATGTCTCCACGCCCATGCCACAACTCTAAATAACTACGCCAGGCCGAAGGCCGAGCCCCATCATGCGGGTGCGAGGAAACTTGCCGCGACGAGGTTGAAGGCCGAGCTCAACCGTCGCGGCACGGCCGAAGGCTGTGAAGCGGGCTAGAGGAATACTCCCACGGCGATTCCAAATGCTGAGCTCTATTTACGCTGATGCCAAATGGAGAGACTATTAGCGCGGCCGAAGGCCGCGACAGTTACTTAAAGTTGCTGTTAGGAGGAAACCTGTCGCGCCTTTGTACAGGCCGCGGCTGAAGGCTCAGACCATTTATGTTCCCATTTAAAAGTCCTTATTCTAAGTAATTAGCGAGACCGAAGACTGGGCCCAGCAATGCAAGCACGAAGAATTCTACTCTGGAGATGTCGAAAGCTGAGCGCCGTTCAGGTCGAAGAGATAATTCGTGACTATTCCAGTCCCCACCTATAATCGTTAACATTAAATAACTAGGTGCAGTGGAGCATTTTTAGGCTACATAAAAAACAGACAATTTATGTAAGGATAATAAAGAAAAAAATCTGTCGTTTCCTTTGCAAATATTCTAGATAGTTTAACACCATTAGACCATATTCATTATACTAGCTAAAAAATATCGTACGATATAAATTTTAATGCAGGCAGGTGGTACCTATGACTATATCAAACAAGTATATCAGTAAAAATATTTATGATTTGCCGAGACATGACCATTGTCGAACAAAAGAAAATAAAGCAATAAACAAAAATTCATTTAGGACATAAAATAATATAACGATTTAATGCATATAAACAGAACAGATGGACCTTTGAATTTTATCGTTTTACCGAGTCACTAAAAGGTCAAAAATAAAAAAAATATTTAAAAAATAAAAGAACCCGACTGCAGTGATAAATCAACTGAAAGGGAAAAAATAAGATAACTTTATTTTCAAATGCTAATGTCGAATCAGAAGAGTACATGCTGCTTTACTTGAGGGACCAAATAATATAACTTTATAAGCATTATTTGCTCAAACTGTTGCATTTATTATTTTATATAAAATGATGCAGTCGGGACCCATTAGAGGACTTTAAACAAACAGTAATGGGTCCCGACTGCAACATTTTATGTAAGATAATAAATGCAACAGTTTGAGCAAATAATGCTTATAAAGTTATATTATTTGGTCCCTCAAGTAAAGCAGCATGTACTCTTCTGATTCGACATTAGCATTTGAAAATAAAGTTATCTTATTTTTTCCCTTTCAGTTGATTTATCACTGCAGTCGGGTTCTTTTATTTTTTAAATATTTTTAAAATTGTAACTGGTGCGCCATTTTTTTTCGTTGTTTATGTTTTTCTTAAAGTTTTTTTTTGTCCAACGCACAAAGTCCAACGGTGTTATTGGTTATTGTATTATAGAGGCTTTCATCACAGAACAAGCTTTAATGCAACCAACTTGGAAACTCCGATCTCGATGTTTCATTAATATTTGTTTATTCGTTGACTAGTTTTTATTATTTTATTTCCTCTTGGATCACTTAAATGTTTCTCCATCTTCTTTGCGACAATGATTTCGAAACGCTCCCCAAAAAAAAGTGTCATTTTGACGGAAGATTTGACAGCTCGTGCGATCTGTGCTGCTTGTTGGCGATTTTGGCGAATGTTAAACACACGTCGACATCGTCAAAATTCTTCTTTTTATTCTATTGCGGGGCCTCTTTCTTAATTCTTCCAGTTGTATTGTGTTTTCAACTCGTAAACATGCCTACAAGCGATAGCGAGGACTTTGAGAGCGCAGACGAAGGCAGTACTGACCGTTTTTCAGGTAAAAAAGGAAGAAAGAATCGTCTATCCTCATCGAACTATAGTGGAAGTACCCAGGACTCCGACCACGAGCCTAAAAAGAGCGAAACGTTACCCCAGATGCTTGCAGAAAATAATCCACAGCCTGTTGTAAGTGCGTTGTAGATTTTACGCAGTTTGAATGTTTATGGCAATTAGGTGTTTTATAACTTTTTGTGGTGTGCTTGTTTAGTTACCATTATCATAGTTTAGGACCAGGGCAAGTAATTGTATTGTATATTACTTTATTTCACAACCTTATTACATACAATGACATATAAGAACATGTTACACAAAGGTTACAGTAAATTCTTTACAAAACCAGTACCCTAATTCACCTCTAAGAACAGTCTCGTTGCAATAAACATTATCACATATATTAACTATAGTAATGGCACACCTGATATGTAAACCTTTAAGCACTCAAATAAAATATTTTCATTTTACTTCGTCAATAAAACTCGTAGATAGAATAGAACTTCGTAAACTTAATCACAGTAACCAGCCTTGGTGTAACTCCACCATATTAACCTAGCAACTAATTCAATGGGTTCTAAAACGTACTACTTAGCCCAGCAAGACTGACATATTGAAAAAAGAATTACACTTACTTCAACAACCATTACACACAAAACTAATAAAAAATATGGGCAATAAAAATAGCAAAGACTAGTAACAGACTCATGATGTATGCTGTTTCAAATGAGTAGTAACTCAGCATTATGCTGAAGTTCCTCAGTGCTGATTTTCATTCAGTACCAACAGTCCTATAAGGGATCTAGAATGCACCTGTTGCCATCTAATAAATAAATGGAAGATGTAAGTTGCTCAGTTTTTAGTCTTACGTCTCTTTCTAGCATGCACATAGGCTACGATTTACCGCAAGAAAATATCTTATTCCCATGGGAAAATCTATAAATCGCAGGTAGCACCGCCGGGCACAGCTAGTTTAGAACAAACAAAGCAACCCATTTGTCTCATAATTACAATAACAGTTTAGAGGACTGAGCCTTGCAGATGATAAAAAAGTTGTATTGTTACTTCATTTTTATATAGAAGCTGTAACCAAAAGTCTAGTCTTCATTGTGCATATTTTTCAGAAAGAAACCTCTGACGGCTGGGATGATTTTGATGCAGATGATGATGAAGCTACAGTGCCTACTTTGAATGAAGACAAAAGAGAAGCATCGATTATTAAAGAAAGTGAGCCAGTAAAGGCGCTAAGCAAAGTGAAAGAAAATGTCAAGTCGCAGGATACTGGATGGGATGACTTTGAGGACTGGGGAGATGATCAGGCCACTACAACAAATAATGTGCAAAAGGTAAATATAAACAAGGATACAGTAACTTTATAAGGATGTATAATTAGTCACACTCAGGGACATGAACGTAACAACAATCAGGTATGTATATATCTAAGTATCCCAAATATACAACTCGGCTAAAGTGATATAAATGTATGTTCTCTCAACATCAATATTGTATCCACATTACCTTCAGTTTAAAGATTACCCTCGCCGTTTCAGGTCTACTATACAGTGCCAGTAGTGGCATCTATGTTAATTCAATTACTTTATCCTGTGGCCCTGATCAGGTGCATAAGTGTTTAATCTTTAATGGCAACTTTGAAGTCTTCGTTCCGAGTTTGTTTTTCTTTTGATTTCATTATCCCAATCTAATCTTAAATAACATCCTGTAAATAGATGGGATGTTCTTTATTGTATGTACACCAGGAAATTACTTAAAGTATTTTTTCTAGATGGCCATTACAGATAACACTAGTTTTTTTATTAATTAGATTATCCCTATATCCTGTATTCTCAAAATATCGTAAATAAAAGGCATGATGCAAAGTCTCCGCATTAAAACTGGTGTCCGAAAATTTCAGGAGTCATCCCCAGCAATTGCGCAGCAACCATTGAGTCCAGACATGAAGTTGGTTGCTGACCGCCTTGCAGCCACCTCTGTTAAGGAGCCGAGCGGTGGTGGTTGGGGCTGGGGCAGTTGGGGTGTGGATTCTCTATTAAGCACTGCAACTGCTGGAATAAGTACCCTAACTACTCATGTTTCACAGGTGAGAATTATATATTAAAAACTTCTCTGTGAAATAGACTTTTATAGTTAAATAAACAATAAGAAGTGACAGCAACTTAAGGTATTGAGTAAGTTAAAGTGTTTTAGATATGTAATTAACTACAATTCATAGTTTATTGTGACAATTTTTGTAGTTTTATGAAACTCTGCCCAGATCGGAGAAGACTGAATGAACTAATTTGGCCTCTAAACAGTTAACCGAACTTAATTAATCAACTGTTATAATTTTTAATTACTTGTAAAAGTACACGTGTATTACTGTATGAGTACATCTGATCACTTTTAAATATTAGTTTTTTTTGTTTAGTTTAATAAATAGACTGACATAGGGATGTTAGAGCGACATCAAATAGTGAAATGCTGTTTAACAGCTTTTTTCCATCTCAGGGCATCTCAACAGTTCTTGAGACCGGCATTGGTGCCCCAGACCCTGAGGAATTAGCCCGCAAATCTATAGCCAGCAAAGAGAGTGAACCAACCAGCAATAAAGAAGACAATGAAGTCCCAGAGCCAGACACTGTGCCGGAACAGGCCAAGGGTGATAGTGATGCATTCCCATTTGGTAATCTGATTTCTGGAGTTACAAAATTTGTTGAAACAACTGGTAAGATTTTGTTTACTAACTGAACTAACTGTTTATTAACTGAATAATTAGATAGTAGGTATAGTCTATTCATCCTTACTTGTCCAATTTAGTAAACAAGATTCTACCGGGAAAGTATGACTTTTTAGTCGAAAACCTGGGACACCATTTTGGATAACACGCTGCTACGTTTATAAACAAAGTGCAGAAACTTGCAAGAAAATATCTTTAAAGTTTCGGCATCAAATGTCAATTTTGAGGTTAGAATATTGTTTACTAAATTGGACAAGTAAGGACAAATAGACTGTACGAGTATATGGCCGTCATGCGGGTCTTAAAAACATACCTGGTCTATTTACTCGCTTTAATATGCATTTGAATCAATTTTATGCAATTGTTTTGTAGAGTACAAAATGGTTTCAAATAACAGGCAATGCCATACTAATATCACTATAGAATCATCAATGTCTTTAGTAACATAGATTCTTGAAAAACCTATTTAGAGGCTAAAAATTCCACCCATGCCGGTTCGAGTCCCGGCATGGGTGGTTAACCGTGAACTCGAACCTCTGGTTAACTGTTCCAGCGCTCTCCCAACTGAACTAATGGGCGACTACGCGGCATCCGTGAAATTTCGAACCTCTTTACAATACTCACTGTATTACATACAGGCAGCAACATCTGGCTGAAGTAATTAGCTCAGTTGGGAGAGCGCTGGCACGGTTAGCTATAGGTCGCAGGTTCGAGTCCCGGCATGGGTGAAATTTTTAGTTTCTAAATAGGTTTTTTAAAAATTGTCCTTAGCATGGGTTAGTGCATTAAAAAGAATATAATCTTAATCCTGGTAACGAGTATCAAAAACTGTTTCAAACCGAAAACTTATAACTGCTGGATGTGTGTCCGCAACATGCTCTGAATTTTCTTTCTTTTTATTAAATTTTATTTAGTTGCCCAATTTACTACGTTTATTTACCGCCTCGCTCAGTCGTTCCGCCTCAATCATCCGTTTTAGTATCTTTAGGTAGTCTGTTTCGAGCAGACCGCCTTCTGTCGCTTGTGAGTCCGCAGGCACGCGCGCCCCCAATTTTCTAAATTTCATGTAATTCGAGTATGCTGTGCCTCTAGCGCTAGTATGAAAAACAGTGCAAAATCCGCCGTCTTTATATTAACTTCACCAATAACACTGTGTTTGAAACATGAAAAATGCTTACAATGCAGTGAAAGCTAAATTGGTCTTAATATTTCAGGTACAAAAGTGATTGCAGGCGGACTTGACACATTGGAAACCATTGGCAAGAAGACCATGGAGGTTTTGCAGGATGGAGACCCCGGGTTGGCCAAGAAGAGGGCTTTGCTTGGCCTAGATTCCGGAGACAAACCTGTGCTCTCTCAGGTAAGAGAATCAATACGAAATTCGAATGAACTGAACTGAAATGACATTGTAACATGTCAGTCACGGCAAAAGCCTTCCATCTAAATGGCTTGTGGCAATCCCTAGTTTCTGTCTACCCTTCGTGGAAGCGGGCGTGAGTTTATGTATGTATGTGTAAGTTTGCGGAAAATGCAGATAGTGTGGTAATTTGAGCTGGGGAAACGACTGCCTGAATATGTAAATGTAAATGTAATGTATACAAACATAATATTACTACAAACTGTAAGCAGAGTTTAGAAAAAACAGTACAGTCAGCAAGAATGGCGTTATTTCGCGCTCATTATTTTACGATGCCAATCTGATAGTTGTCTGGAAATAGACCCAATTTTACCTAAAGGACCAAAGAAAAGGCCCAATTTTTCTGTATTTTTTACATTGAAACAAAATTTTGCGGATTCTGTTTTCCTAAGATTTAAAAGACCAAAAAAGAAGAACTGACAAAAACTTTTTATTTTGCCACTTCGGAAAGTCAGAAAGTGAAATATTTTCACATTTCTGAAATGTCAAGTTGTATATTTCATTACAGTGGACATGTGGTGGACATTACAGAACTAGCAGGCAGGACTAACCGTGGTATAATTTTTCCCAGGTGCTAAAAGAAGCGAAGGCTCGAGCTGATGAAGATGACAGGATAAGAGAGGAGAAAAGAGAGGCAAAGGAGGTTCACTATGAAACGCTATTTGATGACTTTGAAGGTGAGAATGTGTATTAAACTTAGAGTGGTATGTTACAAGGAAGAAAGACTTCGATCACATAACGTAACCTGTATCCTAGAAAGATAGGCAAGGGACCGCCACTTGCCACGATCCTGATAAATTACCTTCGCTTCATAAACGTTCAATAGTCGTTGCATGCACGCACGCCGGTCCTGGGTATTTTTTATCTTCCCCTTTCCTAATCATCCCTTATTGTACTTCGATCACAACTGGTTAATTAGTTACAATGAGGGCATTTGTACAAATGTACGCACCGGTCCCCAGTGTGAATAGAACCCCATTTTGCCCATAGACAATATACTAAACAATCCTCACTTCTATATAATCTGGCAAACAAAGTACTAAATATATACCCAATGAAAATATACGACTGTATAAATGCTGTAACTGATTGGCTGATATCAAAAACCTACGATGAGACAGAAACACTGCTTCAGTAATATACATTTTAACCTAAATAAAGCACTTTGTTTGTTGTGACAAACAAAGGCCTTTGGTATGACGCTCTATAATAGAATAATAAAATAAACCATAGTTGATACACACAAAATCACACACATACACACACACAGACAGACACACTTTAATTAATTAGAATTATATAAAATAATAATAATAGTAAATTAATTAACTAATGAATTTATTTCCGAAATTACTAAATTATTATGAATTGGAAAGTGGATGAATATTATTGAATATGTCTTGAAATTCTTCATTAGGTTTACCTTATAATTTCAAATTAAATTATATTAATTGCATGTATTTAACTCATAGTTAAAAACAAATTTATTAATAATTGATAGTATAGGCATGTTTGTACCGAACTTAAATGTTTTCATCTAGTATAGGAAGAGCGGTGCTTCCTGGCGCAGGTGTCTATACACTTAATAGGAAGTCCCCACCACTGTGTAAAATTAATGTTAAGTTGATAAAGAAATAAATATTTTTGTATTTTTGTAACCCACGAACTCCGCATGGTAATCACACGTGATACCGCTAGACTTACGAGGCAGGCGAGGGAATCAACTGTTGACGAGATGAGCTGTCGGTATTGTTTTATGGTATTTCTTAATTATTCGCGATACTCATACATAGTTATATATTAAACGGATCAAATCGCGATTATTGATTAAGTAAAACGTAATTACCTTATTTCCCGACGTTTCGGCAGCGTTACAGTTGCCGTGGTCTCGGGTAGACTGAAGTGGCGAGTACAGTCAATACAGATATCAAAGTGACTGCAAGCTGAAGACAGGGCGCTATGGGGCGCATTAGGGGAGGGCTATGTCCAGCAGTGGACTAGTACAGCCTGACAACGACGACAAGTGAATGTGACATTTTGACAGCGTATTGTATTTTAAATAATGCTCTTTACTATGAGCTAATGGGCGACTCACCGGCATCAGTGAAATTTCGAACCTCTTTACACTATTCTCTGTATCACGTACAGGCAGCGACATCTGGCTTAAGTAAATTGCATCACTTACAGCCCCGACTACCTACTTTGCAGTTAGGTTTTTACATCGGAATGATATCACTGTACACACATGATTATACTATTTTTATTTTTAATGCACTAACCCGTGCTAAGAACAATTTTAAAAACCTATTTAGAGGCTAAAAATTCCACCCATGCCGGGATTTGAACCCGCGACCTCTGGCTATCCGTGCCAGCGCTCTTTCCAACTGAGCTAATGGGCGACTCACCGACATCAGTGAAATTTCGAACCTCTTTACACTATTCTCTGTATTACGTACAGGCAGCGACATCTCCCTTAAGTAAATTGCATCACTTACAGCCCCGACTACCTACTCTGCAGTTAGTTTGCTTTGTGGAAAGAGCGCTGGCACGGATAGCCAGAGGTCGCGGGTTCGAATCCCGGTACGGGTGGAATTTTTAGCCTCTAAATAGGTTTTTAAAATTGTCCTTAGCACGGGTTAGTGCATTAAAAATAAAAATAGTATACTTAATTAATTACTTAATTTATTGTATTTGGTAAAATCTTAACCTGCAACCTGTTGCAACTGTCTGCAATTATTGGCGCTATTGCGCAAAGCAAAATCCTTGAATATAATTTACTACTCTGGCACAAGCGATTAATGGGTCCACGTCCATCAAGCTAGTGCTTTCTTATACAATGACTCACTGTAAATAAAACTACAAATTGTGCTTTTTTTCTATTCTTTCAGGCTTAGTACACTTGGAAGCCCTAGAGATGCTATCGAAACAAGTGAATATGAGAATAGAGGAGCGCATGCGATCGGTGGACTCCGATAAGAGGCAAGAAATTAAAGAAACTCTACAACAAGTGTCAGGTTAGTTGATTTTGCTAATATTGTTAATACTAAAGAGGTTAGTTAACTTATTTTTTTATAGACAACATTGTAATGATCGTAATGAAACTTTGCCAATATGCTTAGAGTAAAAATCGAGATTTGATCGTGCTTAGAATTAGAAGGAAAGTTATCGAAAATAAATTATAGCCTTGTGATTAGATTAGGTTAGAACTCTTTATTGACACACCAGATAATAAAATACATTTAAATATTTACATATCAATGATATGGTAAGATAAAAATATTCTTTATTGTATACCAGAAAAATAGTTACAGAAACAGCAGCTACAAAAATGAAGACGCAACTGGCGGACTTGTTACTAAAAGCAATTTCTTCCAGGCAACCTCGTATTGTAGATTTGTTGATTAGTTTCTATGAAAAGTTTTATGAGACTCTTAATGTTGTTATTATTCTGTTATTTTATGCTCAAAGCCTGAGCAAACATTGACTTTTGTGTCCTCTAAATACATTGATAAAATGTCATGGTGATCCTGAATGTAATTTGTGAATTAAAACCAAACGACGTTTGTTAAGGAATTGCTCATAAGTAGCCTTTAAATTAAATGAGAGAGGGTCTCCTAAGTGATGACATACCGGTATCTCTATTGGCATTAAGACTAGGAGAGAGAACGAAAATAATGTTTTGTAAGCCGTGAAACCAGATATACAAAACCACGTCTGACCCGTAATCGCACAGGGTGATATGAATGTTTCATTGGTTTTGGACTTTATTTCAAGTTGGGTTCAATTTAATGTGGCCACTATTATGCCATTGCCTGGTTAAGGGTTAACGGAAACAATTTAAGTTAATACTACAATAACACTTGGACAAACAGTGCAAGCTTGTGACGTCACCCGTTAAAAGTTGTGTTCCCCTGTCTGCCCCCAGAGCTATGTGAAATGCCAGATGAAGATGAAGATGAGGAGACGGAGGCAGCGGCCACGGCCGAGGCTCTGCACGAGCGACTGCAGGAGGCCACTCAGGACCTCGGCATCAAGCTCCAGCTGCAGCCTTTGGTGGAGTGAGTTGCACGCAAGATAGACGTTCATGTTCATACTAAAATGTTGTAGGAATGATTAGATGTTGAGACTTCAGCGTTTCGTGGAGTGAGTTGTTCACAAGATTGAGGTTCATATTGACAGTTCAGCCTTTGACGGAGTTGGTTTTTTGTTTACAAGATATAAGATAAGAATATTATTTATTGTACTCTGGAAAAACAACAAATACACAATAAGTACAAATATACATACTTAGTACAATTGGCGGCCTTATTGCTAAAAGCCATTTCTTCCAGACAACCTTACGATAGACAGCCGTAGAACTCCCGCATAAGATAGAGTGCCCGATTATATTTGTTCATAAGATATTCATATTGACTTTACAGTCTTTGATAGAGTGAGTTCTTTGAGAAATAAATCTTCCAGATGATACAGCAGCCCTAGTACTCCCGCTTAAAATACAGTGCCCAAAATTATAGTATAGTATGGTAATCCAACACTTACTCCACAGCCAGTACGCGGAGATTCTCGCCTGGCTATCAACAGCCGAAGCCAACGAGCGGACGGTCTACAAGCGTGCCGTGGCGAGCTTAGCACAGTACACTGCGCTTTCAGTGGAAATCTACCACAAAACCGGCGAGATGCTGCTAGTAAAGCCCAGAAGATCAACCGCTGACGAAGCCGATGCCCTTACGCAGTGAGTGTACTATGTGTCAAATTCACTTAGCAGAAAGGGCAAAGTCAGGACTCAAATCTAGTGCCTAATTCATCTAAACTATGTGTCACCATTAAAGTTCATTACTCAACTTAGTGCTTAATTCATCACTAAAATTTAGTGCCAATTCAACCACTAAAACTTATTGGTAAATTAAACACTCCACCACTAAGTTAGAGTGATTAATTTAGCATGGTACTCGTAGATAGATAGATAGAGAACACTTTATTGCACAACCAGAAAAATATTACAACCATGATTCTTAAATCTAAGTTATGTTCAATTCACCAGCAAAGGTTCACCTATCAAACTTATAGTCCATTTAACTAGGTACTTAATAAAATGTAAACAATACGTCTTTTTATCGAAATACACACTGTTTAATTAAAAAATCTCCTTACCAATTTAAACTGAAATTTAATATGATTTCATGAAATTCAAGTACAATGTAAATAAAGTGTATATTTCAACAAAAAGACATCAACATTATTTACGTTCATTTAAATACCTAAACCACCGCTCCTCCAATCCGGACTTGGCCCCCCTCTTCCTCAGGGAAGAGACCCATGCCCCTCGGTGGGGCATAATGGGTTGATGATGAAGATGGTGAAATACCTTAACAAGGGACCATATTGCCAAATCCACCATTCAAAATTAGTGCCAAACTCACCACTCAAAATGAATATCAAATTCACAATTTTAACTTCATCATATTTTTTTTAATGCACTAACCCGTGCTAAGGACAATTTTAAAAACCTATTTAGAGGCCAAAAATTCCACCCATGCCGGGATTCGAACCCGTGACCTCTGGCTATCCGTGCCAGCGCTCTTTCCAACTGAGCTAATAGGTAACTCACCGGCATCAGTGAAATTTCGAACCTCTTTACAATATTCACTGTATTACGTACGTATTTTAACTTCGTTCCAAATTCAACATTCGTCTCAAGTTTGATATTTGTAAGGTTATGGACTGACCCGTTATAGTGGTAGGTATCACATCTTATTACCATGCCGGGGGTCGTGGGTTCAATTCCGACTGGGGGCCGGGGTACAGCTGTACAAATGGCCTCATTCTAAGTGTATTTGTATGTTTGTGATGTCCTTGTCTGGTAACCATAGCAATGGGTGTCCTAGTTTGAGACCAGGAATTACACAATATAGTGTCGTGTGGAAGTTTATTATTTGCCTTCTTGTGAAGACACTTTTCACTCTAACCCGACACTAAATTTATCCCTTTACATTTCAGATTGACAGTGGCCCTAACGAAACAGATCAGCGAGTTGGCGACTCGCTTTACGGAGAAACTGAACTCTCTGCCCTCTGACAATAAGGCTCAGATTAACACCTACATCACCAATGTGTTCTTAGAGGTAGGTAAGCTTTATGATCATCGATTTGTGGCAAACCCGGGGCACTATTTCATAGAACTAGAATTCATGGTTTATTATGACAATTCCACGTACAATGCGTAGCTGATTAGCCCACAGATGTAATCGTTGTAGTTGGAAGTCTCCACGGCTACGCAATGTACATGAAGTTGTCATAGTAAACGATGAATTGTGGTTCTATGAAACGTGGCCCCGCGTCTTGATTATGTAACTTTTCACGTCTACATATCTGTGTGCAAAGGGGAATGCTTACTTGGCTCTGCCGTATAGACGTGAAGCACACGATTTACCTCGGCTTGAAGACTTATTTAGTGCCCTAAACTCCGCGCCCCGTCTCGGGACCAAATAAGTTACTCCTAGGGTAACCTATGTACTATTACTCAATATTAATAGGGTTTTACAGTAATACATATCATAAAAGTCCCTTCGGGAATCTACATTCGCGCAGACTAGGAAGAAGTGTAACGAAAGTACCCGAAGCGATAAGTACATTCAACATGATCGTGAACCGATACGGTTAAGGTGCAGAATTGATTGACACCTGTTGACATCAACCAAGTCTAGCAGTTGACTGAAACTAATAGTCACCTGCATCGATGACGTTGAATCAACCAATAGCAACAAAGGCGCGCGGCCTGCCAAAAAATGAAACTATCTCATTGGTCGATCAACTTGTCGCACATCCGAAATTTGGTCATCTGCGCAGGTACATCCGCGAGACTTATTTCTTGTGTAGCACTGTACGTTGATATAACATGCTTACAAAATTTACGTACGAAAGTTCGGAGTACACACGTAGAATAAAAACATTCAATTAACCTCCTTTGTCCGTCTATAGAGTTATTTTCAAAGTCATCACTGAGACAGACACGTATACCCGTTTTATATAAGTAACTATGTAAGAGCATCGCGAGTCATTTACAAATATAAGGACTGAGGAGGTTAAGACGCTCACTCGCACAATCGCTCACATACTCACGCACACACTCACTTACTCCCTAACTCACACAAATACACACACACACACATACAAACACACAAGCATGTAAGTGTAAGTTGCACGCAGAGTAAGTTGATTGGTTATGGAAGCAAATAATTTTGAATATTTTTTTAATGTAACTGTTGAATTTTATTACAGGCTGGCAACAGTTCGACGTACATAGAAAACGCATTCCAGTTGGCCTTACCTATTCTACAAATCGGTGCTGTCTAGCGTTGTAGATACTTAGTTACTTAATACAGCTTCATCCATGAATTATCTTTAGATATTATTGGACTGTAGAATATAAATAGTTTTTGTATACATGGTGTATCATAGGCCCATTAAATATTTGAAAGAAGGAGATACGGCTCGTCAAGGAAAAACTTTCATACGGAACAAGTAAAAATCTTGAAAAATATATGGTGACGTATCTAAATGAGGCGGTCCATTGTCGAAGTGAATCACATATTGTAATTTTTACAGCATGAATAATCCAAAACCAAATTTTCCGCCGCTAAACAGCCAACATGTACGACCAATATCCGTGCACGTAAAATCTTGCCGAGTCCGTAATTTAGGTGATGACAGCCCGCGTTGTCATCACCTAAATAGGGAATGGAAGAAAATAAATATTTTTTTTTTCATTAGTAGCGGACCAAGGAATGTGTCTGTTAAGCCGTACTAAGCCCAGAACGACTAATGGAAGAATATTAAGATTATTTAAAAATTAACTACGAGGCCAAAAAAAATGAAATTTTTTTCTCGCGTTAAGGAAGGTTATTCCTATCACCAAAAAAAAAATCAAGCACTTCTGATATTTTCTTCCATTCCCTATTACGGACTCGGCACAAAAATTTCAATTACCTTTTAATACTCTAAAGGACATTTGGGTGAAATAAAGATTTTTCTCCGACTCTACAGAAAAAAAAGACACACACACGTATACAAGCCATAGGAATCTAATTACAATAAAATAAAAATATATTTATTTTATTTATAGAAAATGACGCACTCGTCACGAGAGCATTTATATTTGCCGGACCGCATTTTTATCTTCGAAACAGTTTACATAAGTTAATCATTGCATTCTACCTAGTTACTCGGATTTCCCGTGACAAAAAAACCGGACATGAAATGAAACGAAAGCTTTTATTCAAAGTACCGCAGAAACTGCGGC
Organism: Yponomeuta sedellus; assembly: GCA_934045075.1. Taxonomy (NCBI): domain Eukaryota; kingdom Metazoa; phylum Arthropoda; class Insecta; order Lepidoptera; family Yponomeutidae; genus Yponomeuta; species Yponomeuta sedellus. The sequence continues at coordinate 10,954,389 of OW203736.1, read as the reverse complement.
TTAATGTATGTTACAAGTCAAGCTAGGTGTCCATTTCAAAATCCAAATAATTTTAGACCAAAAAAACTACAACACGTTTAAAAATTCCCGCCGGGACTCTCCCCTGACGCCCTTCAAACTAGGGCAAATCCGGGAAAATCCGAACAGATGGCAGCCCTACTTGTACAACCAGTATTTCTCGCATACGTATTACGTACGCACGAGCTGACTTGTAGAATTGGACTTACATTATTGGCAATATTTTGATATCAACCCTTTGTATGTCCCCTCTGCTGGGACACGGGTCCCTTCCTGCATCGGAGGAAGGTTAGGCCATACTCCACCACGAGGGCCGTGTTGGTAGAGGATTGTGCGACAGTGGCGCGCTTTACTGTCAGAAGTTATCAAGCCGGCCTCAGGCCTCTGTCATGGCTTAACGACTGCAATTACAGCCGGCACCAACGGCTTAACGTGCCTTGCGAAGCATGGAAGCGCTCGGAAAAAATGCCGTTTTTCTGTTTTTCAACTCAATTCAACTTCTATTCAACTACCCAAAGAAACGCTGTCCAAATTGATGAGTAGGATCTCCTCTTTTCAGTAAAAGGATTATTTTACACCCTGTAAAACACAATAGTAATGTAATTTAGAGTGTTCATGTAGATTTTATATTTATATTATAAAATTCTTAATCCAGGGCTTGTGAAATTGTTGGTGTCGTAATCTTGGATATTATTCCACAATATGTTTCATGTTTAATCCTGACTCTAGAATAAAGCTATATATTTTTTGTTATAATATGTCTTTACATAAATGCAACCGTACTTTTACCACTCTTACACCTTCCTGTAGGTACAGTCTACAGCACATCAACCATAAAATGGATGCACTTTATCCAGTAACGTTTAGCGTTAACCTTTTTTGTTGCACAGTTACGGCAAACTGTGCAACAAAAAAGTTATGATTGAAGTGCCGTCGACTGTTCCTGACACGATGAGGTAGCTGAAGACCTAGAGTGACAGTTCTTGTAGGTTTCCACAATGGCTACTATTATCGACAGGATCAGCGTCTTACACGATTTCAGAGTTCATCCAGGTACTTACCCTGGGACTAGACCCATGGCTGTGAACCTCTCGCATAAACCAAAATGTTTTGCCTTAAGTTTGTTACAATTATCACATCACACTAATATAATAAAGGTGAAAGTTTGTTGGTGTGTATGTTTGTTACTTCTTCACGTCTAAAGGCTGGAGCCGACACTCTGGATTGACATATAGGCTGCGTTTTATTGCGGGAAAATATCTTATTCCCATGGGAAAATCGATAAACCGCGGGTAACACCGCGGAGCACAGCTGGTTGCATATAATACAACATAGCTTTTAAAAAACTCATATGTAATCAAAAGCGGACTTATTTGAGTTTATGGATTTTAAACGTGACTATTATCTTAAAAACCTATTTACAGGCTAAAAATTCCACCCATGCCGGGACTCGAACCCGCGACCTCTGGCTAACCGTGCCAGGCGCTCTCCCAACTGAGCTAATGAGCGACTTCTCGGCATCAGTGAAATTTCGAAACTCTACAATAAATAAATAATAATATTCATGGACATACCTATTACACAGATCTCGTTAGCCCTTTTTTTTTTTTTTTTCACCCAGGAGAAACCCCAATTACGGGTACCACCGGCTCGGGGGAGCACAGTGGTTATGTCGGACTCCCCGCCCTGAAAAGGGCGGTATACCGACTAAAACTCCTGGGGTGTTCCTCCGCACCGCAAAGGACGGGGCCACGGGGACGCTTGCGCACACTTCCGCGACAAAGATCTCGTTAGCCCTATACTAAGTACAGGGCTAACGAGACGTTTCCTAGTTTGACCCGGCCGGGGATCGAACCCGAGGCCTTCGGTTTTACAGTCAGCGTGCCAAACCGCTGCGCCACCGAGGCCGTCATACTCTGTATTACGTCCAGAGTAATAGGTTTTTAAAATTGTCCTTATCACGGGTTAGTGAATTAAAAAGAACTTGAATAATAATATTATCTGTTAAGAGATTGCAAAATACTTTTCGCAAAAATGTTCAGTAAATAAACCGTGACTGAGGTACGAAACCCTAAACTACGATTTTATCCCTAATCTACGATTATTACGATTTTTTCCACTAGTAACGCTAGAAAACCTTTCGGAGCCTCTTAATATAGCACAGTTGACGGCCTGCATTATCGTTATTTCCAACAGTGATCATCAATAATAAGCGTTACAAAGTATCTGGAAACAGTTTTTATAATCGGTCGAAAATGGTAAGATATTATGTGAGAACCACACCGAGTAAGAGGCTTGCCAACACCTGTTGGTCGGACACGCAGGAAAGTAACGTATGGATATGCCTTTCTGCCATCAAGCTTGAAAGAGACAACTGCATCAGTTTATTGTTGCAGTAGATAAATAGACTGACAGAACACTTTATTCCAAATTCGAGACTCAAAGTTTCTTTTCCTTCCGTGTATTCTGCACCTACCTCTTCTGTAAATTAATTAATTATGTAACACCTGCTGCTGAAACTTTTATTTCAATAATCGTACTTACTTACTTCACTTTTTCCTCTTATTTCTTAAGTGACCAGTCGTTATTTTATAGGTACAATTGGTATTTAGAAAAAGCAACCACAATTTTTTTTTATTCAGTAATAAAATTAAATAGGTAATTTTTCTTCCTTATCAACCCTTGTATGACCCCACTGCTGGGGCACGGGTCTCTTCCTACATCGCAGGAAGGTTAGGCCATACTCCACCACGGGGGCCAAGTCCGTTTTCCGTTTTTTAATTTTTCTTATGAACGTCAAAACTCTTAGTTTCACAATATTATTAGCTGGCTGGCGTGGAAATTAAGAGGCCTATACCCAGCAGTAGGGTTTACCGGGCTGTTGATGATTAGCTTTATGTGGAGAAGAAGCTAACAAAGAAACTCCACATTTATTATTTTGGAAGCACTATTTAATTATAAAAACCTATTTAGAGGCTAAAAAATTCACCTATGCCGGGACTCGAACCCGTGACCTCTGGCTAACATTTCAACTGGTTTGAATTAACAGAATTTTCCACTTAAACTTTATTAAAATATTTAATACCAGACATCTTTGTCTTCTAAATAATCCTTAATGTTATAGTATTAGTAGCTAGTTATTATTGCAGTATTTCTGCATTCAGTGGCGCTGCTCCTGCTAACTACCGCCACCAACGCAATAAACATAATAACTAGTTTTAAAAATAGGTTCTTTTTTCAAAAACTAATCATCCTAAATCTTATTATCTGTGTTAACTATTTTTATAACTTACCGTTTAGAACCTATGATCAGGAACCTAGGACTTTAATCGCTAAAAACGGCCGTTTTCCACTATCGGGAAACGATAAAAACCTACGACGTTGATACTACGTTCTAGGTACGCTAATAATTAGTGTACAATGTTAACATCTGTTTAAAAATTTTTAGAACAATAATTGTTCTAAAAATTGTTGTCACAGATGTTAACATATTTGATGTTTACTTTTCGAAAAAATGTATTATAAAACACGATTTTTAATTTTTATTCCATTGGCGCTAGTTAGCACCCCGAAGCCCCTTAACTAAACATTTTGTTTTTATCGTCGGACTGCCCATGCTGGTCCACAATTACATTCTTTCACTGTTAAGAGCAAAGTGGTCGCATGCAAAGACTGATGTGCTATCTGCTGACCGAGTTAAAGAACAAAGTTTACATAGCATTCATCTATAGGTAGGTAGTATCCACGCAGTGCCAACCACAATTATCCCCATGAATTGTGTCCAAATTCGGACATTCGACTGCATTGTGCTCCCGGCATCTGCCTACATTGTGCAGGCAAGGGTTAGCATTCCATTCTTCCGATAATTTCGAGAGAATTCGGCCTGGGGCTATGAGGCCAAACTTTTGTTGTGCTTCTGAGACATATATTCGGGGAAATTAAGGAAAGCTGAATTATTTGGGAAATACTACCTACTTTTGCGTACTTTTTAAATAACATTGAGTTCCCCTAACCGTGCGATCTACAGTCTATTTATCCTTACTTGTCGATTTTAGTAAACAACGTGTAGAATACACGTAAAGTATGGCCTTTTAGAAAACTGCGATATTCCTATAAATGAAATAATCGGGGAGACTATTTTAGACAAAACGCTGCAAATTTTATAAACTATGTTTATGAACTCGCGAGAAAATATCTAGTTTTGGCATCAAATATCAATTTTGAGGTTAGAATCTTGTTTACTAATTGGACAAGGAGCGATTTTCTGACAGCTCCTAAAAAATAGTTCCAATTTCGCTACTAGATGGCGATGCTGTCTACTTACGTAGTTTTTTTTTAATACCACTGAGAGACCTATTATTAGTCTGTGTTTGTATAACACTGTCGTCGTCGAAGTTGAAGTTTTGTTATCACTGTCAAAGATTTTATTACAAAACAGAAGTCATTATACCTACTTAAGTTTAAGTTTTTAACAGTGCATTTTCATGACTTCTCATTTATATTGATGATTTGTTGATTGACTTCTTTGATACAAAAGAAAAAAAAACAAATTACAGTGCGTTCACATTAACTTGACGCGTGAGAGAATTGGTAACAAGGACATAACATGTGAATTAGCTTTTGGACCTAATCGGAAGATGGTAAAACAAGCCCTCAATCCTTTTATTTTCCCCAAGTAATGGGAATGATTTCTTATTTAACATGGTAACAGTAAACATCTCAGTGCTACCAATTCTCTCACGCGTCAAGTTATTGTGAACGCACTGTACCAAACAACCGGTTTGTTTTGTAAAAGAAATTACTAGAGTTGGTTAAATTGTTCTGTGGTCTAGACGGAACACAGAGTATATTACTATATGAGACGGAATGACAGAAGTTCACAGATTACAGATATATTGTGAAAAAAAAATCAAGTCAAGTTTTATCAGAGCCATCTGTCGGAGTTTCAAGAACTATTTTTTGTTTTTAATTTGCTCTAGGAAAATCCCTCAGTAAGGATAAATAGAACAAGAAGAGGATCTACTGCTCGTATTAATGGAACTTGTAACATGGACCGTAATATGGACAAGACAGACAATATAATACAATCGCTGCGAACGTAATAGGTGTAGGCATATTCCAGGTCATAGGTACTACTCGTATCTGAACTGAACCTTTGTCAATTGCGGAGAGAAGGATGTCATTGTGTAAGGTTCTTTAATTAAAAACAATTATTATACTTTATTATTTACTATTGAGCATTTATTACAGTCAGTCGCGAAACAAAATAGGAAAAAGGTACTTCGGGGGGCTGGCAACCCAGGGCGGGGCCGGTGAAGTGATTTCGATGCTCGGGGCTTTTTTGGGTTTAGTTGGTTTTTGCGGTGGATCGTGTGGGAGATTATGGTGTAAAAAGAAAAGCATTGAGGTAGTTTAGAAGGTTCTGAAACTGGTTGCTCCATGTTGGTTAGAAGAAGAAGGATAATATAATCGTGAAACTGAGATTTGGTGGTTTTATTGAAGAAGAGGTTTTACAAATCAGAAGCCGGGATAACCAGCGCTAAACTGCGTAAGTTCACGCCTGTTTTTCTTTATTTGCTAAAATTATTGTAGTGGTTACGCTACCCTTCGAATTGTTTCAATACGAAATAGGTACTTGATGGAATATGGTAGGTAGTCGTTCTTGTAGAAACACTGCATAGCCATTTTATTAATCCACGCGTGAGTATCACAGTCTTGCCTTTATCGGGAGTAGGAACGGAGTTGAGTTGAGAGAGACATATTATCATACCTAGCCAATGGTACTACTACGAACGAATTTGTGTTACGAATGATCGCACAAGTACGGCCAAATTAAGTACCTACCGATCATGCCAATAATTATGCACAGACCAAAGAGAATATAACCACAGACCAAATCACTTTGCCAAGAATTTTGCACAGATTGCAAGACCAATCTAGTGTTGAGAAAGTGCAGTTCTCGCACATCGAATCAAAGGTCTATTCATACAGCGGGCGAGCCAAATTTAGACTACTTTGTACAGTGTCCTTGGGTTTTGAAATAAGTCAATGTTTTCTTCAATTGATGATGTTTGTTTGTCTTTTTTTTTTTTTTTTTTCCTTTTTTCTCTACTTATTTTTTTAATGCCACTTTTCCGTGATATAACTTTATAATGAGGATTCTAATTATTGTATAAATTACAGAATCAGTTTATCTACATAGGTATTTTTGGTTTTCAAATAATGTGAATAAGCATTTATGGATTTATTTTTCTGTTTTGGAGTTGCGGACAATGGATGACGGCGCGGACCACGACTGCAAAAGCGACGATGGCCATCGCAGACTCGCTACTCCTGCCCGGGGTAGATCCTGTCACAACTCGAGAATAAGTGGACGCTCCCGTAGTCGAAGTCGCTTGAGTGAGCGCAGTCGAAGTCGATGCCTGAGAGCACGGGAACAAGAATTGGCGCACGAGCGAGAGCGAGTCTACAGACTGGAACGAGATCTTCAGAGGGAGAGAGACAAGGAGTTCGGGAGACGACGGAGTAAATCGCGCAGAGACCTGCCTACGGTACCGCCAGTTGACCAATTGCGGCACCATTCCTGTGGAGACGAGAGGCGCCAGGGCCGCAGTCGCAGCCGAGAAGACTTGCAGCACCAGGAGACTGTACAGCGGCGTAGGGACGAGAGGCCGAGCAGAAAATCGGTACACTCCACTAAAAGGTCATGTAGCCCTTCATTTTCTTCTAAAGATGTCTTGAATTTAATCAGATCAATAAAAGGGGACCTGGCATCCCAGCCGTTAAATCAGGGTACACAAGTGAACAAAAGTTTTGATTCAAAGAATATTTTGCCTGAATTTGACCCTTCAACCAGAAGCCAACGCATGGAAGTCTGGCTTAAAAAAGTCAACGAATGTGCTTCTGTTTACGGCTGGGATGAGAGGACCATAATTCACTTTGCTATGCAGAAACTACGAGGACTGGCCAAAACCTGGTATGAGAGTCTGAATACTATTCTTTTTACGTGGCAAGAATGGCAAGAGAAACTAATGAGTGCTTTTCCTTGTGAACAGAACTATGGCCAGTCCTTGGAAGATATGCTGCAACGTAGGAGCAGGTTTAACGAGCCAATAGAAAAGTATTTTTATGAAAAATTGGCACTTTTGAATAATTGTGATATCAATGGTAAAAGAGCTGTCGATTGCATCATACATGGTATCAGCGATAAAACAATGAAATCCAGCGCTTTGGCCCTACGCTGCGCTGTCCCTGACCAGCTTTTGAGTTTCCTACTGAGCAACCGGGATTCGAATTTGCCTCATCAAAAATTCGCTTTCAAAAATAAAAGTACTAGTGACGTCGATGCTTCTGACAGGGGTCAGAACAGTAGGTCTTATCCCAAATCAGTTGAAAACGGCAGAAGCATATTTTGCTACAACTGCAAAGAAAGGGGACATCCGTATAACAAGTGCCTAAAGCCCCTCGTAAAATGTGGAAAATGCAACTTTATAGGACATAAAACTGAAACGTGTCCGTCAAACAGAGACGGGGTTGCAGCAAAGTCACATGATGTGCAGAAGACCATGTGCATCTGTAGTGATAATACAAATGATAAGTTTATAAAAGTGGTTACCGTCAACGAAGTTTCGATGGAAGCTTTTGTGGATTTTGGAAGTGAGGTGACACTTATAAAAGAATCTGCTATCACAAAGTTGGGTGTTCAGCACGATGGTATACCATCCACGATGATAGGTTTCGGCAAAGGGACAGTGCAGTCATTAGGGTCGGTCTCTTTAAATTTATCCGTCGACGGAGTGGAGGCAACTGTTCCATGTCGAGTGGTTGATGATGGGCTGCTCGATAAGGCTTTGCTCATTGGCCAGTCTTATTCTGAGCAACCTCACGTTGTTGTTTACAAAGACGCAACAAAACTCCAATTTCTAGATATTGGTGCCGAAATGCCTAAATTTTGCCCGGAGCATATAGACGAACCTTCAGTCAGAGTAAGGGTGGTAGGACATAGTAAACTCTATGGCGGTGCTAGTGTAAAGGCGGCAACTGATACCAGTTTCACGGGAACCATTCTATTAGACACCAAAGTAGTTGGTAAACCAAATCATCAGTACTTGGTTTGTGGTGGAGTTTACCAAGTAACAAATGGTTCGCTCTATGTCACTGTAATGCCCTGTTTGACCCCATGCCTACTTCAAGAAAGCACAGTGTTCTCTCGCGCAGAAAAGATAGAGGTTGTCAACAGAATTGTGATAACACCCGACGTTTGCAAACGTGACGAGAGTAATCATACTAGCTCCATTTGGGATGAAAAGCAGATTCGCCTGGGAGACGCAGTAGCAGATAGTGACAAAGCTAGACTGTTTGAGATGCTTGAACGTTATGAACACTGTTTTGCGCGCGACATGTCTGAATTGGGTTGCACGAATGCCGCCGAGATGCGAATAGAAGTAAACAGTGAACGTCCCGTTGTATATAGGCCATATAGATTGTCTCATTATGAACGAGATAAAGTTCGCGATATGGTAGATGAAATGCTCAAAGCCGGCATTATCAGAGAGTCAGTTTCAAACTACGCGAGCCCGATAATTTTGGTGCGAAAGAAAGACGGGAATGTTCGCTTATGCATCGACTATAGAATGCTCAATTCTATTACCGTAAAGGAACGATACCCGATGCCGATAATCGAAGACGAAATTGCCAGATTGTCCGGGCAAGCGTGGTTCATTACACTTGATCTAAGATCCGGGTATTATCAGGTGCCAATAAACGAGCAGTCTAAACACATGACTGCGTTTGTCACGCCGGACGGTCACTACGAGTTTAATCGTATGCCGTTCGGCCTGGCAAATGCGCCTGCTGTTTTTCAACGTATGATGAACCATGTCCTGGGTTCAGCCCGGTTTAACAAAGCTACAGTATATATAGATGACCTGCTGGTGTTCGGTAAAAATCCGATGGAATGTCTTGATAGGCTTGAAGAGGTGTTGAAACTCTTGGAGTGTGCCAATCTCAAGCTGAATCTCTCGAAATGCTGTTTTCTGGAGAATAAAATCGACTACTTGGGTTATGAGATAAGTTCGGCAGGCATGCGTCCGGGCGAAGGCAAAATTCAGAGTGTGGCAAATTTTCCGCGACCAGAAAATGTCCACGGTGTTCGTCAGTTTGTGGGGTTGGTCAGCTATTTTAGAAAGTTTATTTTAGGATTTGCACAACTGGCTTACCCACTAACAAAACTGTTGAAAAAGGACGCAACCTGGGAGTGGTCAGAGAGTCAGGAAGAGGCGTTCAAGAACTTGAAAACCAAGTTAGTCGAAAGACCTGTACTTGCAATTTATGATCCTTCAGCCGAGACTGAACTCCACACGGACGCGAGTAGGATTGGCATTGGGGGAATTCTACTGCAACGTTTGCCGGGCAAAAGTTCCTTTCAGCCAGTAGCGTATTACAGTCGGCAGACAACTCCAGAAGAGAAAAATTTCCATTCCTACGAATTAGAAACATTAGCTGTCGTTTGCGCGTTGAAGAAGTTTAGGGTCTTTCTGTTGGGGAAAAGGTGCAAAATTATCACAGACTGTAGTGCGCTGCGATCCACTTTTCAAAAACGGGATATCATACCCAGAATTGCGCGTTGGTGGTTGGCGTTACAGGAATTTGACTGTTCGGTAGAATATAGACCTGGAACAAAAATGTCCCATGTAGACGCTTTGTCGCGTAATCCAATTATTGGGGAGATTCCAGATATTGAACACGCTACCGTAATGGCTATAAGTGATGACGATTGGTTACTTACTCTACAGCTAGGAGATTCAGAACTTTGTAGAATCCGTTCTATTCTAAGCAGTGAATTGGACTCACGAGGCTTAGAGTACATCAAAGAAAATTACGTCATCCGCGACAACAAGCTTTTTAGATGTTTGAATGGAGACAAAAACAATGTTAAATGGGTGGTACCAAAAGGCGCTAGGTGGCAGTTATGCAGGATGAACCATGACGATATAGGACATGTGGGTTTCGAGAAAACATTAGAACGCGTCAAACGGAACTATTGGTTTGCCAAAATGACACGTTTCGTGAAGAAATATGTAGCCGCCTGTATAGAGTGTGCGTACGCTAAGAAATCTGCAGGCTCAAAAGAGGGATTTCTACATCCAATTACAAAGGTTGAGGTGCCGTTTCATACGCTCCATGTGGACCATTTAGGGCCATTTGTGAAATCCAAAAGAGGGCACACACACATATTCGTGGTTGTCGATTCATTCACGAAATTCGTATTTATACGATCGGTGAGAAATACCAAGACACTTAATGTCATTAAAGTGCTTGAAGACATATTTGATACCTTCAGAACACCTGACCGGCTTGTTAGCGATCGCGGTAGTTGTTTTACCTCACACGCTTTTAAGAGGTTCTGTCTCAACAGAGGTGTTAAACACATACTTAATGCGGTAGCGAGTCCCCGATCAAATGGTCAAGTAGAGCGGTATAATCGCACAATTTTAGATTCCTTGACAGCACAAAACTTAAGAGACAACGAAAAGGATTGGGACACCAAATTAGGAAGGATACAATGGGGACTCAATAACACGATTCAGAAGACGATAGGCAGGGCGCCAGCTGAAGTAATGTTTGGCACCTCAATCAACAGTGAGGTGAATCCAGTCCTAAACGAGATCGTAGATGAAACTCGTAAGCCATGTGAACTGGCGAGCTTGCGCAGAGAGGTGAAGGATAAGATTGACAGGGAACAAGTCCGTCAAAAGCAGTACTATGATAAAAAGAGAATACCGGCTCGCACATACACTCGTGGTGATCTAGTAAAAATTACCAAGACCGTATTTCAAAATGACGGCAAGAGCACAAAACTTCTGCCGTCATATGAAGGCCCTTTTCGAGTGATTAAAGTTTTGGGCAATGACCGCTATAAAATTGCCCCGATTTCTGGTTTTGAAGGGACAAAAAGAAAACGCAAAACAACTGTGGCGGCAGACCGTATGCAACCGTGGATCCATGTTGCAGCGCTAGAGGTTTATGAAAATGGAAATTATGAAAGTGATAATGACATGACTGATACTATGAATGATGAATGTGATTAATAAATTAGAATTGATTTAATGGATATTATTATGTTTGGTGGAAACTACGATTACTGTGATTAAGAACTTCGAGCCAATTTGTTGATACTGGTATATTGTTGATCTTAGTTTTGTTATTGAACACAGTGTATCAACTTTAATGATGTTGGTATGATGTCGATCCTAGTTAGTAAGTGGTTGATCACATTATGACCGTTCAGATAATAACGGCATTATGTTGATCCTATTAGCTAAGTTGTTGATCACATTGTGACCATTTTAATAATGTTGGCGGAATGTTGATCCTATTTATTAAGTGTTGACCCCATAGTGATGTTGGCAGAATGTTGATCTTAGTTATTAAGTTGTTGATCAGAATGTTGATCTTAGTTATTAAGTTGTTGATCACATTGTGACCATTTGAATCGCAATGGCATTATGTTGATCCTATTTGCTAAGTGGTTGATCACATTGTGACAATTTTAGTGATATTGGCAGAATGTTGATCTTAGTTATTAAGTTGTTGATCACATTGTGACCATTTGAATCGCAATGGCATTATGTTGATCCTATTTGCTAAGTTGTTGATCACATTGTGTAAATTTTTATGATGTTGGTAAAATGTTGATTCTCGGTAAGTTGTTAATCCCATTGCATTGTGACTATTTAGATCACAATAGCATGATGTTGACCCTATTTTCTGAATACGTAAACAGATTTGGAACTATTTTTGTGATATGAAAATATTTTTTCATCTTAATTTCATAAGTACTCATAGCTTAATTTCATAAGTACGTACATAAGTATCATCACTTGAATTTGTAATGATTCGAATAATTATGTTTCATGATAAAAAAAAAAATATATATGTTTCAAGGCAGTTATTATTATTTTATTATTATCATGACTATTTTATAAATTCGACAGTTGTAAGAAATAACTTTATCGGCCACGTGTAAGGTTTCACCAGTATCGTGTATGGGGGCATACACGTCGCCAGGATGGTCGAGTGTAAGGTTCTTTAATTAAAAACAATTATTATACTTTATTATTTACTATTGAGCATTTATTACAGTCAGTCGCGAAACAAAATAGGAAAAAGGTACTTCGGGGGGCTGGCAACCCAGGGCGGGGCCGGTGAAGTGATTTCGATGCTCGGGGCTTTTTTGGGTTTAGTTGGTTTTTGCGGTGGATCGTGTGGGAGATTATGGTGTAAAAAGAAAAGCATTGAGGTAGTTTAGAAGGTTCTGAAACTGGTTGCTCCATGTTGGTTAGAAGAAGAAGGATAATATAATCGTGAAACTGAGATTTGGTGGTTTTATTGAAGAAGAGGTTTTACAATTGTAAAATAATCTATAATATAAAAATGAATCGCTGAATGTGTTGGCAAGCGCAAATCTCGAGAGCAGTTGAACCGATTTCGCTAATTATTTTTTTAGAATATTCCTCAAAGTACGAGGATGGTTCTTAAAAATAGAAAAATTAAAAAAACTTAAAGAACTTAGTGTCAGGCGGTACGAAGTTCGCTGGGTCAGCTAGTGTAATATAAAAATGAATATGAACGAAAGGGTTGGTCCTCCAGTTAAAAGTCGCTCAGCGAGCTGTGGAGAAAGCTATGCTCGGAGTTTCTCTGAAGGATAGGATTCGTAACGAATCCATCCGACAGAGAACCAAAGTTATCGACATAGCTCAGAGAATCAGCAAGCTGAAGTGGCAGTGGGCTGCCCATATCTCGCGAAGAACCGACACCCGTTAGTAAACTTATCCTTGAGTGAAGACCGCGACTCGGCAAACGTAGTGTAGGACGCCCTCCGACTACTTAGGTGGGGTAACGATCTGCGAAAAACTGCAGGCAGATGCTGGATGCGGCAAGCTGAAGCCAGGGCGCTATGGCGCTCATTAGGGGAGGGCTATGTCCAGCAGTGGACTAGTGTAGTCTGACGACATAAAACAGAATATAGAAGCGCTCGTGGCCTAGTCGAACCGAGTGAATGGATTCAATCACTTGAGTCAAGCAACAACAGGCGCGGTCAGATGCAGGATGGGTGAACGTCCCGTGACTACCGGCATAATGACATTTTTCCGAGCGCTTCCGCACTTCGCAAGTCACGTTGCGTAAGCCGTTGGTGCTGACTGTCATGTAATGGCAGTCGTTAAGCCATATCAGAGGCCTTATAGGCGGCTTGATAACTTCTGACAGTAAGGCCCGCCATTGTCTTACAATCCTCCACCGACCCGGACTTGGCCCCCGTGGTGGAGTATGGCCTAACCTTCCTGCGATGCAGGAAGAGACCCGTGCCCCAGCAGTGGGGACATACAAAGGTTGTTATCTATCGTTACCGATCGATCGAATTTTAAGTTAAAAAGAGAAGAACCCAAAAAAGAGAAGTTTAATTTAGGTATCGCAAGAAAATATCAAGCCTGAGGCAATAAGGTATATAGTTGCCGTGCAGATTCGGCTTGGTTGTTCGAAACACCAATATTGTAATCGTCTTCTGTCTAAACACGCATATTCCGATGCAAAGGAGTTCTTTTTAAAACCAATTTGATGAACCAATTTGAGGTATTATTTTGCGAAGTTAGTAGCAGTTATAACAATCGAATTAAAGTGTTGTATTCCATGAGGGTGTAGGATGAAAGCAGTTGCCATTAAACGTAGCAAAATAAATTTTTTAAGTAGACATCAGGGCCCCGGTTCATCAAGCTACAATAAATTCTTAGTTTATTATGAAAATTTGATTAACGTTACGTAGTTAATTGATAGGTTGATATCAGTCTACCTTCTTTTTAATCTCTTAATCGGTAAGTTTAACGCCTATGCAATGTACATCGAACTGTCATAGCAAACCATGAACTGTACTAGTAGGTATGAAATAGGCCCCTGATATATTTTTTACATCTATCTATAGATAACTCTTTTTCTATGGTGTAGGTAGCAGTTGCCACTTGACACTGAATTATAAACCCAGAAAGATAGGTACCTGTTTTATTTACACAAGTTTCTTGTGTAAATAAATCAGTTATCTATCTTGTGACAAGATCCACACACGTATCTATACCTAACACAGATTTACATAGGTATCTATGGCATGGGTGTATTTCCATGTTTCTGATTTCCTTGCCCGATTTACATAGCAAAAGGTAGCTTAGTTTGGGGTCTATGATGCGACGATATGCGTAGGTACTCTACTATATGGAGTTGCCTGATTTAGCCTGCTCCGAACTGTCAAATACATACATAAACGATTTGGAATCGTCTAAATGCTTAACCCTAAATGCTTAACGTGAAAAGTTACGTGATAGAAAGGCAGGACTAGTGATTATGTTAAGTATATAGAAGTTATGATTAGTCTTATCCCAGTCCTTGCATTTATATTAAATAATACGTTATAGGGGTGTACATTACAATATGATAGCATCTATAATGAATGTAATGACGTATGATCTCATTCCTAATAAATTTCTGATGAAAAAGTAATTTCGAGTCAATCGTTCTTAGTCCAGCGAGTAGGGACATTTTCGTGTCTTTACTAAGAGTAACGTGGAAAATAAACGGTCTTAAACGGTATTTTATAGCCATCTTGAATTGAAGGTGCAAATATATGTATTTTTTTAAATGGTGGCTTTTCTGGACTGTTTGATTGTGATATGATAGAACTCTTTGATTCTACAAAGTTTTTTTTTATTTTCTTTTATTTTTTTGAACTCATATTTTCAGTACTTGTACCGATTGTTTTAGTGGAACTCTCTTATAGATAATACTAAAAAACTATAGTATAAATAATCTCTACGTATCGAAAAGTATAGACTTTAAGATGTACATCGAACTTTCAAAAAGTATAAAAACCTATTTCAAAAAGTAATAGATCTAAAAAAAATTAACAAAACCCATACTAACCCGGATTTGGCCCCCGTGGTGATGTGTGATGCAGCAAGAGACCCGTGCACCAGCAGTGGTGATATACAAAGGGTTGATATCGATCGAACAAAAACCATAGAACAAGGTAGGTTATTATAAAACAGCAACAAGGTAGGTAACCCTGTATGAAAATAACAAATAACGTAGACAAATATTACGTCACCACACCACGCACGCACCGTAATCACTTGCATGCACCATTATGACAAATTGCGAATACATCCGGCTCCCGGCGCGTGCGCACCATCATTAGTGGCACGCGTTATCGTTAAATTAATAGTAACTAACCTGTGAATAGTACATATCTACCTGTATGTAGAAGTCACGGATGTCTTTCGTGGTAGAAGTACGGTAGGGACGCAGGAAAAATTATTGACTGCCTAATATTGTCTTTTTAGCCTGTGGCCTTTTTACTATTCACACCTATAACTAACGGTCGGGTTATGTTGTGTTGGGTTGTTTATCTTAACGTATTCGAAATGTCACAAAAAAAGCATTTGACTGCTGGAGCTGGAGTAGCTTTAAAAAAGTAAAAATCGACGTCACTTAACCCAGTGGATACTTACGCACTAGATCCCTAGATCGATTCCAATGGTCTAACTGTTAAATTCATACTAATTACTATCACAAACGTCGGGTCAACAGGATTTGGTGTCCATAATTGAGCCTCAGTTGGTGACATGACCGCGCTTTGATGGGGCAATCCATCTAGCTAAAAGATCGGCTCGATGCGTGGTAATAAGCGCATAAGCCGTTCTCACAGGCTCACCTGCGCCAATCTACCAAAAATTCTCTTAGTGTTTTCAATTCCTTTAAAACGCTTTCTGAGCAATACCCTATCTGCCTACAATTAGAAACCGCAAGCGGGAGCCCACGATACAGAATAAACCTTATGTGGGGCTCACCAGACATTGTATACTGCCAATAACTTTTATTGAAATATCAAAAAATACTTTTTTACTTTACTTTACTAACTTCTAATATACCTTAGCCTTGGATATAAGGAAAGGTAATGTGATATGATAATATATAATGATAATAAGAAAATATTATTATTATACTATTTTTTTATTTTTAATGCACAAACCCGTGCTAAGGACAAATTTAAAAACCTATTTAGAGGCTAAATATTTCACCCATGCCGGGATTCGAACCCGCAACCTCTGGCACGGATAGCCAGAGGTTGCGGGTTCGAATCCCGGCATGGGTGAAATTTTTAGCCTCTAAATAGGTTTTTAAAAATATGATAATGTAACATCATTTTAAGTGACTTTTGACAAATGATTATCTATTATAAATTTTTTTTTATTGCGTAAATATTTTGCACATACGCGAATTTAATGCTACCTAGCATTATCTAACAGCTAACTTAAGTTTTGGAGACAAGATTAGCAGGTAGTGCAATATTAAACAATATAAAATTTTAAAAACCTATTTAGAGGCTAAAAATTCTACTCATGCCGGGACTCGAACCCGCGATCTCTTGCACGGTTAGCTAAATAGGTTTTTAAAATTGTCTTTAGCACTGGTTAGTGCATTTAAAAGAATACAAATATAAAAATTACTAATTAATAAATTTAATAATTAATTAACCCATTTACCCTTTACAAATCGTGTTTTTACATCGTGATCATGTTTGTTTAGCACTAAAATATTTTTCAATATTTTTATTTGGAAAACTGAAGACAGGGCGCTATGGCGCTCATTAGGAGAGGGCTATGCCCAACAGTGGACAGCCTGAAGAAGAAGAAAAAAAGAAAATATTTTTCTCCATCAGTTTATTATATAGAAATGTAGGTACCGGCATCGTCTATCATACCTAAACAGAGAACATTCTTTATTGTACACCAGAAAACAATTAAAAACATACCTACCTCTCGTAAATACTTACAGAGAGCAAAGGGTCGCTTAACTACTTAGGGCTGATTTTTCGCGGATTTTTCAGTAGTCAGATAACTTTTATCTGAGGAATAAAAATGGAGGTTTGACATAATTTTCATACATAAGCTGTCAAACCGCCATTTTTATTCCTCAGATAAAAGTTATCTGACTATTGAAAAATCAGCCCTTTTAATCGCTAACACTAACATCAATAATAATGCAGCCAAGCAACCTTAGCATCCGCACTAAGTATTTGTAGTGCAAACAAGAAGTCGCCGTTCACCAAAAGTCGCCCTTAATATAAAGTAGTAGAGCACACGCTACTTACCTAGTGTTTATTCTTTGCTCGGTCGTCTACAAGGTGCCAGCACTGCCCCTAAATTTTATTTAACCCCTAATTGTACTAATTCGTACAAACTTGAAGCGTATCAATACAAACCATTGATTGAATCACACCTTTTCGCTCAAGATGTTTTGCCCAATACAACACCAAGTGATCCGTCACTAAACTTGCCATTTAGCCATCTCAATGGTTCTTAATGGTTCGCCATTTATAAGTAACGCTTTGTATTGAAAATCGGAAATCGCGATTGTATACCCAGAAGGCAATATAAAAATATTATTTTAAAATGATGGTAAGTCATTTTTGTAAATTAATATAGAGTTAGTTTTTCTGTAGTTGTGTATAGTTGAACGTATAGTGTGTGATAGAATGAATAGTCAAATAAATGACACGACTAGCATGAGGGAGTTAGATGTTGTCTGGGTGGATTTCTATAATAAAAAACTATATTTGCACGGATATTTACTCGTTTAGTTTAACATTTTACAATTTTCCGACGTTTGCAAGTACCGTGGTCCGGAAAGACTCTATGCTTCTATGCTTGTATGCTTGTGACTTCTTTGCCTGGTTACCATAGCACAGGGTATCCTAGTTTGGGACAAGAACAAGTGAGTGTGTTGTGTAGAATTTATTTATGTTTTCTTTGTAAATATGAGGAAAATCGGTGGTGGACACCAAATAAAGTTTGGTAGTTAAGGTAAAATCCGCCATTTAACATAATACATATCGACATCGAAGCTGGCTTTCTTGCTCTATGTATATTTCGTTGGATGAGATTTAACACCAGCTGCGGAATCAGAACGTGGGCAATTGAATGGGGATTACAAATACAGTCGACAGCGGGATTACAAGTACAGTCGACAGCACATCCATCTTTACATCCGTGGATTAAACTCCGACTAGATAGGAAAGATTTAAAAACCTATTAAGAGGCTAAAAATTTCACCCGTGCCGGGATTCGAATCCGCAACCTCTGGCTATCCGTGCCAGCGCTCTTCCAATTGAGCCAATGGGCGACTCACCGACATCAACTGCAAGAACGAAGATGTCGTGAGCTGTGTCTTTGCCATCATGCCTAGTGGCATTGACGACGGGAAGGCAGTAGGCGCTGCGGCGCAAGCCAGCGGGAATCTCCCGCAGCCAGTGTCGGCACCCGCCCCATCTATCTCGGCGCGGGCGCGCTGCGCGCTTGCCCGTAGTGTGAGACAAGCAACCGACGACGCGAGCTCCGTCTCTGCTCACCATGATTAAGCTCTGCGAATCGGAGCGAAACCTGGTCGGACTTTTCCGATATATCAACACCCGTAAGTAAATCCGGACTAAAAGTCTACAATGTGTTGTGCTTACGAAAGTTTTAACTCTAAATAGGTTTTTAAATGGTTTTTAAAACTCTACCAACCCGGACTTGGCCCCCGTGGTGGAGTTTTCTTGCGTTACAGGAAGAGACCCGTGCCCCAGCAGGGGAGGCATACAAAGAGTTGATACCAACTATTCATTGAACGGTCACAAAGAAGATTCGGTCAGCCACGTTATACTGTGTATAGCAGGGCCCGGCAGTCCAAGAAAATACAATTAGATACCTAAGTGCCTCCCACAAGGTGTTAATGAAATGGAATGGAATGGAACGGAATGGAACGGAACGGAACGGAACGGAAAGGAACGGAACGGAACGGAACGGAACGAAACGAAACGAAACGAAACGAAACGAAACGAAACGAAACGAAACGAAACGAAACGAAATGAAATGAAATTTATTTGTCTCCCAAAATTCTTTAACAGGTATCCTTAAAATTACGGTATTTTATTATATTCATGTACAGTTAGATAGTTTTTTTTAAAGACTTATAATTAGGCAGTGGTCCCCACACTAGGCCGAGCCTGTCCTGTGGGGGCCGC
This sequence comes from Yponomeuta sedellus, assembly GCA_934045075.1. Classification (NCBI taxonomy): domain Eukaryota; kingdom Metazoa; phylum Arthropoda; class Insecta; order Lepidoptera; family Yponomeutidae; genus Yponomeuta; species Yponomeuta sedellus. The sequence goes on along the minus strand of OW203736.1, from coordinate 10,935,263 downwards.
TGTTCTCTTACACGCTGACACGGTTTTTTAGACTAGGTCAACTAAAACACCAAGACCCAAAATACTTCGAAAGTGCGTCACTGTCGTAATAAAGGAATAAAAAAGAAGAAATAAAAGTAGAGCCAAAGATTAGGCTCAGTGTCGTGTCTTGGGAGATTCCTATGCTCAGCAGTGGACTGACACCGGCTGAACATGATGATGAGGAGCTCTAGTTTGTTACTAAAAAAACTAGTATGATGTTGCCTTAAGTATCAAAACCGAGACTCACTTGTCTGCACCCCAATTTTGAACAGTGATTTCCAGTTCCGAGCTTCGATATAAATAAAATCTTAATCTTGGCCATCGATAAAAAACCTTCCTTCCAACATCCTTATCGTCTCGATCTTTATTAATTACCGACGCTTTTTGCATCCTCTGTCTGTAGTGCAAAAAGTACTGTGCAAAAAGCAGAGGTCTTTTATCTTACAATTTATTTTGCTTTCAAGAGGAAGTCGAGACTTTGGCACAGACAAACGACATCCTTCTCAACAAGATATTTGTCACTTCTAAAACATTCAATATTAAATATGTTGCTATTGGTTGATTGAACGACATCGATGCAGGTGACTATTAGTTTGGCAATATAAGCGTGAGCGAAATGTAGCGCTTCTACGGCAATTCTGCACCTTAACCGTATCGGTTAAAGATAATGTTGAATGTACTTATAGCTTCGGGTACTTTCGTTACACTTCTTCCTAGTCTGCGCGAACGTAGATTCCCGAAGGGACTTTTATGATGTGTAGTACTGTACTCACGGACTAGAATTTTCTTAGTGGTTATAATGCCTGACAAAAAACGTTTTTTTTTTTCACCTATGTTGAGTAAGTATCTAAAAACCTATTTAGAGGCTAAAAATTTCACCCATGCCGGGATTCGAACCCGCTATCTGTGCCAGAGGTTGCATGGTTCGAATCCCGGCATGGGTGAAATTTTTAGCCTCTAAATAGGTTTTTAAATTTGTCCTTAGCACGGGTTAGTGCATTAAAAATAAAAATAGTATGAGTAAGTATTGTTATCGGAATATTCACTTTTTTTTTAGAAGATTACGTCTCTTTTTTGTAATTGTGCAGGTTTCAAATCAGCGAGGGAACACCTATATGCGATACATCGAGATACGACTTTCATTGACCGCGTTTCCACCGGACGATACTGTGACAGCACCGTAAGATGTCTAAAAACCGTGCCGTAGCCTACGACCTATTTTCAGACCTACCCAATATACCCGAAAAAATCATAAAAATCAGTGAAGCCGTTTAGGAGGAATTCGATAATAAGTGACACGGGATTTTTGTATATTATTTGTTTGTTAGATATTTGTTAAATACAATTTGAAAGAGACTGTATAGAAAGCTATTACAGTCAAATTTTTCAGCAAAAACAACCAGGATGTAAACTTTTAGTTTGTACCTATATAAATTTACACGAATTGTAAATTTATACTTGTGATTGGATTGTATACTTACTTTTAAGTTAAATTTACTTAAGCATTCTGTAAATGTGTTGGTATACTCGTACATGTTGTTAGTAATCCTAAGTCAATAAAATAAAACTATTCGTGTAAACTTTCCATGTAAGTCTAGGTAAGGAATAAATTCAATATTTATAAACTTTGGAAAGTCACAATTCCTAAGATTTTTTTAAAATCAATATTCCGTCGTCGTCAGGCTATACTAGTCCACTGCTGGACATAGCCCTCCCCTAATGAGTGCCACAGCGCCCTGTCTTTAGCTTGCCGCATCCAGCATCTGCCTTCAGTTTTTCGCAGATCGTCATCCCACCTAGTCGAAGGGCGTCCTAGACTACGTTTGCCGAGTCGCGGTCTCCACTCAAGGACACGTTTACTCCAACGGTTGTCGGTTCTTCGCGAGATATGGCCAGCCCACTGCTACTTCAGCTTCCTTATTCTCTGAGCCAATATTCAACAACAACATTAAACAACAATATTAACCCTGTAGAAACATAATATCTATGTCTATGTGATGTCCCGTGGAAACCCGTCCAATCCTACCTTAGTCAGTATTAATGAAATAAAAATAAATTTGAAATAATTTATTTTCATTTCATTAATACTGACTAAGGTAGGATTGGACGGGTAAAAACGGGTGTTATATCGTCCTTGTGATATCGTACCATGCAGTCCTGTGAAAACCCGTCCAATCCTACCTTAGTCGGATGCGGCGCCCGGTAGCGGAGTGTTATATATAACTTTGAGCCAAACCAGTTTGCGCAGGATTCGCAGGAAGCATCGATTACAGCATCCTGACATCTGCCTGGCTGGACGCCGGCGTAAAATAATTACTTAAGGAGAATTGCGGCAGGTACCAATGACTTTGTTTTCTAGTAGTAGCAATGCCATTCGCGCGCTGTGAAGGAAAACATCGTGACAAAACCTGAGTGCTTGAGTTTGGTACAGCGTACAGCGGTGGGCGGTGGTGACTAATCAGTCACTACGCGTCCTCTCTCTTCTCCCTTTCTCTCTGAGGAAATGCCTGTGTCCTTTATTATATAAATTATTTTAAATATAAGGACATGTACGGCTTTTGTATGTGAACACGGTTGGTAGTATCGATATCAACCCTTTCATGTCCCCACTGCTGGGGCACGGGTCTCTTCCTGCATCGCATGAAGGTTAGCCCATACTCCACCACGGGGGCCAAGTCCAAGTTGGTAGAGGATTGTAAGACAGTGGCGGGCCTTACTGTCAGAAGCTATCAAGCCGTCTGCCATTACATGACAGCCGACACCAACGGCGTAACGTGCCTTGCGAAGCACGGAAGCGCTCGGAAAAATGTCACTAGCGGTACTCACGGGACGGTCACCCATCCAGCACCTGACCGCGCCTGTTGTTGCTTAACTCAAGTGATTGATTCCAATCACTCGGTTCGACTAGGCCACGAGCGCTTCGTGATAGTAATTAGTATGAATTTGACAGACCATTAGAATCGCCCAGGATCTAGTGATCTATTACGTAAGTATCCACTGGGTTGAGTGATGTCACTGGGTTGAGTGACTCCAGCTGTCAAATGCTTTTTTGAAACAATTCGAGCTCTCCCACGAGCGGTTCTTTATTTTACAGTTTGTATTGGATAGGTGCGGCTTTTGTACGTAAACACTGGAGGTATTATAAGTACCTATGTTTTATTAGTAATACCACTGTCTTTGACTTAAAATTCAGTAACTTTCTTTACAAAACAACTATGAACTATACTTGATTTCCTTCACAGTTAGTGAGTGTGCTAGCTGCTACAACTTCACAAATGCACGTAGCTTAGAAAATAAAGAACCTGACGGGATGTCGAAGGGGTAAGTGTAGTTGCCTTGATTTTAATATGGACCTACTACTATTCCAAGGTTTCTGTAATGTCTGTGTACAATCTGAAATTAAAGTAAAATTTAGCATTAATCCAATATAGTATTTTCTAAAGTTAACACGAGCACTAGATATAATAAAAACTGTTTTTACACGGATTATTGCTCGTTTATTTTACATTTTTCCGACGTTTTGGCTCTTTTTCAGGAGCCGTGGTCTCGGAAGACTGAGGTGACAGGCGTCTTTTCGAAAGTATTAACTGTTAGTTTACTACCCTAGGCAAAAATTACAAAAGTGAATTATGAAGTTGCGTTCCAAAATAGGCAAACCAATTATTTTATATAAAGTCAACAATATTGATTATTAGTAATAATTGAAGTTAAAATTAAATTTATAAACCAATTATTTTACATGAACTGAAACCAATTAACCCAAACCAAATCAAAACTACTAGGTCGAAGAAATTGTTAATACTGGATAATAATGTTTTTGATTTTTGATGACTTCTGTTCAAGGCTCTTTCTATCGTAAAGCCATAATAATATCACTGTGTATGATATCAGATGGCGTCGAACTACCAGAGGTGGGAAATTTGAGAAAAAATCTTATATCAAGCAGAGCCTCGTGTTTGACTGACAGATTATATCCGACCAGATAGAATAGGGATCGACGGGTCAATATGAGTTAATGCTAAATTTTACGTAAATTTCAGGTTGCACACTGACACCACAGAAACCTTAGAATAGTAGTAGTAGGTCCATATTAATCGTGATACCTACACTTAAACGAAATGGAATTAAGTGAGCCACGTAAGCCGCCTGCGACCAGACAGATGGGCAAAAATCGTCAGTGACTGAGTTCCACGCGACAGATATAACAAACGGCTGACCCAAGCGGAGGTGGCGGGATGACCTCACAACCTTTTTACTAAACTGGCATGGCAGGAGATGGCCATGAACAGGGAGGAGTGGGAAGCGAAAGGGGAGGCCTTTGCTCAGCAGTGGGACACAATCGAGGACAAAAAAAATATATTAGCTATGATACCCTTAACTAGATTAGTTTAGATTATAACGAAACAAAATTTATTGCACTCCTACGTGCAAGGACGTGTGAACTATTACGACCACTTTTCGGACCCTACCTATAGAGGTAAAATTAACAATAAAGACATTCAGTGACTATATAGCTTTTCTTGCTTTGTTTTTATGAATTTTGTCAATAGCATATTTAAAAACCTATTTAGAGGCTAAAAATTTCACCCATGCAAAGTAGGTAGTCGGAGCTGTAAGTAATGCAATTTGCTTAAGTCAGATGTCGCTGCCTATACGTAATACAGAGACTAGTGTGAAGAGGTTCGAAATTTCACTGATGCCGTGAGTCGCCCATTGGCTCAATTGGTAGAGCGCTGGCACGGATAGCCAGAGGTTGCGGGTTCAAATCCCGGCATGGGTGAAATTTTTAACCTCTAAATAGGTTTTTAAATTTGTTCCTTAGCACGTGTTAGTGCATTAAAAATAAAAATAGTATAATAGCATTTTTAACTTTAAGAATCTTTTATCCGGCGTAGAACATTGTAGCACTTCAACATTGACAGTTTGCAACTCATTGCAATATTTCTTTGAATTGCCGGATAGCCACACTTACACTGTCAGAAATATCATTCACACAAACACACACTCAACAGCAACTCGGGAAGAAACTCTAAAAGTGGCGGAAACCAAGACAATGGGCACTTACGTTACCGACCTTCCGGTATGGTTAACAAAAGTATTTGCACCTTTAACGCATCCTTAAATATGCGTTTTTAGATGGAGTAGGCTCAGGTGAGCCTACTTCATCTTAAAACGCATATTTCGAACGAAGTTGTCAACATGGTATAGGTACACCATGTTGACAACTTCGTCGGCCTAGCCCTCAGGAAAGACTAGTCAATCCGTGCGGAGCCAAGCAAGCCGCGGGTTTCCTCACAAAAACAATGTCCCGGGCACTGCAAGGTCGTATGGTCTCTTCGCCTATCTATTGTGAAAGTGCTACTGGACGCTGTATATATGATGGTCATAACATAGATGAAACGGCTTTAGAAAAGGAACTATACCTACTGGTGATCGTGACTACGTGACCACCACTACTTTGTCCATTAAGAGTCCGTTTCTGAATTGAGAATTTTGATAAGTACACAGTTAACTGTATTGCTGTCTCTGCGAATTTCCCAGTAAAGACCGTGAAAGAACGTTACTTAAGTATTTACATAGTGAAATTCTCAATTCGGAAACCGGCCCTGAGAATCAAGTACGTTATCGTTATCGACCCTTATATGTCCCCACTGCTGGGGCACGGGTCTCTTCCTGCATCGCAGGAAGGTTAGGCCATACTCCACCACGGGGGCCAAGTCCGGGTTGGTGGAGGAATGTGAGACAGTGGCGGGCCTCACTGTCAGAAGTTATCAAGCCGCCCATAAGGCCTCTGACATGGCTTAACGACTGCCATTCTAGGACAGCCGGCACCAACGTCTTAACGTGCCTTGCGAAGCACGGAAGCGCTCGGAAAAATGCCACTAGCGGCAGTCACGGGACGCTCACCCATCCCGTACCTAACCGCGCCTGTTGTTGCTTAAAAAAGTGATTGATTCCAATCACTCGGTTCGCCTAGGCCACAAGCGCTTCAAGTACGTAATTAATAAAATTCCAATACAAAATACAATATTTGTGACAAATAACTAAAAATCTATAATTGAACGTCAAAGTAGCTATTAAAACTTGAATGAAAGTCGTTTGAATACAAAAATTACTTTACTCGGCATTAAACTTCACACATTATTATATGACCGTTGAGTTATCTAAAAATTTACTTTACATAGAAGATTATAGTATTTTTATGATTAGATTAGATGACAAGAATAGCATTTTTACATTTTATGGGTCTAATTAGATTTAAAATGTTAATCAGGACTTAATTAGAGACTTTATTAAAATAAGCGTGAACCTGGTCGGACTTTTCCGATATAACAACACCCGTAAGTAAATCCGGACTAAAAGTCTACAATGTGTTGTGCTTACGAAAGTTTTAGTTCAAAAATAAGCGTGAACCGTTGGGTGTAATCGACGAAAATACATAAAAATAAATGAAGTGTTGCTGTAAATATTCCCGATTCCCGGTAATTTAGACAGGTATGTTTGGAATAAAATATACTGCACTCTGGATAGTTTTGCTGTCCATATGGACGCAACCTTCGCAAAAGGGCCGCTCTAGGAAGTGCGCAGGCGCAAAGCATTGTCTGGCCACCCGCCCCGTGTGATCTGCACACTTAATGCCTTTTTTTATTACATATAGAATCTATGTTTGTAGATTTTGAGTAGACGCAAAGGGCATAGAACATCGCACAAATAATTTAGGTTTTCTGAAAATAACGAGCTTGAGTAGAACTTTCAAAGAAAATAATATACTTATAGGACATATTTGGAAATTATGGTTAACTGACTCTGCAAACGTTGTTTTGCCATATTAACCTAGGACCTATTCTCAGACCTATTGTCAAGCGGTGTATTGATTTGGATTTACCGGTTTCCATATATGTTATAGTCCAAATGGTTTTAGATTTATTAGAAGACTTAATTTTGGATTTTATATGATCGCATTTAGCTTTGTGGCAGACGGCTCTAAATAATGTTAAATATAATTAAATATACTGTAAAATAACATCTAAATCGTTTACGCCAAACTGACAAGTCAAGCGCGCTCCATGAAAGAAATATTTAGCAGACACTTCAGCGTCTAAGTAGCCACTTCATCTATCTAGTGTAGGCAGGAGTTGTGGTTAGACGTTAGATAAACAACCTGGTATAGCATAATGTGGAAGGCCTAATTATTTTGAATGCCACATATTGAAAGGACGTTTAGTAATAGAAAAGACATCAACGCGTGAGCGAAACTTGAAAGGTCAAAAGGAATACTTGGCAAGGTTAGTAATATAATAATCTGTTTTATTATTTAGAATCTTTCTTGGTCTGGGTCCGCCTTTGTTCAGCTACACTTCGTTATCAACCCTTGTATGTCGCCACTGCTGGGGCACGGGTCTCTTCCTGCCTCGCAGGAAGGTTAGGCCATACTCCACCACGGGGGCCAAGTCCGGGTTGGTGGAGGATTGTAAAACAGTGGCGAGCCTTACTTGCGGGCATCTACACTTACCAGTCATTTAAGTTTTTTTCTGTATTTTAAGTTTTGTGTAATAAAGCGTAACAAACAAACAATAATAATTTATCAGAAGATATAGAATGGATGTTGACTGATAGAAAATTCTTCTGGCATCAAGTCCACCGTATTTTACTTTAGGTTAAGTGCAATAAAAGTATTAACAAGTGTTTATACTGGTCTTTATAATATAGGAATAGTTGAATCTGTTTTTGGAGTACTGTAAAAAACTCTTAATTGAATATTTTGTATTCCTTCCGGCCTAGTAGGTACCCACCGTTAACAGTAGATCAAAGGATTGTTTGTGTAAGAGAAACAAGGGGGTAGTTAGATTGAGATTTCTGCACCCCTTCGGCCACTTTGGAAACCAGTTTCGAAAACAGAATTATTTTTCTCTTTAGGATACCTGGTTTCGAACAAAGAAAAATCATTCTGTTTTCGACGCTGGTTTCCAATACAGAATATAAAATCTTCTTTTGAAACTCTTTCATGGATCAAAGTTATGCACAAAACTAATTTTTTATAGGACAATTGAAATGTAATCTACCTCAGCATACACAGATCGTAGTCCGGACTTCCAAGGCGGAAGTATGGGTGTATTTCTACATTAGTTACGGGAATAAGTACACCACTCCTGTCGTAATCCTGAGTGCCGAACCTTGTGGTGATGTCTGCAATATTTTTTCCGTTACTAAAAAAGAAAAAAACTTGGTTGTAAAATGGTTACAGACAAAATGTTACTGACCATTTTAAATACCTATTTAGAGGCTTGAAATTCCACCCGAAGGGTGCACTTACATTTTTGGGCCATTGCACGTAGCAAGCGTTAAGGTATGTAAACACCTCAGACACTGGAGTTTCCTCACGATGTTTTCTTCCACAGTTAGCGAGTGGTATTGCAGCTTCAACTTCACAAATGTACGTAACTTAGAAAACAAAGTCATTGGTACATGCCGGGATGCCCAAGAGCTTAGCGGTTGCAGCTCAAACCTTTCCTTCATTTTTACATTTATGTATCCTTTTGGTTTACTTGAATGTAGTTGTAGCCTGCATGATATCGGCTAGATTTAAGGCCAGTTTCTGAATTGAGAAAATCGCCGCTAAGTTCTACTTAATTAACTGTGTACTGTCTTTTCAAATTTCTTAGCAAATAGCGTGACAGAATGTGACCTAATTAGATGTTTACTTAGTGAAATTCTCAATTTAGAAACCGGCCCTTAGATTCAGCTACCAGGGTTAGGTTGGACCTAGTTCTAGCCGGGAGGAACCGGCTAGACCCAGTTTTACCCGAAAGCAATCGGCTTAATACTAGATTTAACCACAAGTAAGTGGCTACACCTAGTTCTAACCGGCTAAAACTAGGCGTAGGCGTACTTCGGGTTCGAGCCTTAACATATAGCATTGGCCTATGCATCTACGTAATGATAGGATTTATTCAACGTCTAGTGGCATCTTCACTCACACTAGATGGGTAAAGGGGCCACTCGGATGCTGTAGTGCCTGGGACATGGTTTTCTAAACATGCATATGGATTTATGCAAATATATATTGCGAATGTGAGTGGAAGGGGCTGGTAAAGGAAGTCCCAGGCGGACATACATCGACCAAATGGGGGATGTATTAGCAAAGGGAAAGATAAAAAGTACCCGGGACCGGCGTGCGTGTATGCAACGACTTATGAACGTTGAGGAAGCGAAGGTGATCTGTCAGGATCGTGGCAAGTGGCAGTCCCTGGTCTCTGCCTACCCCTCTGGGATACAGGCGTGAGGTTATGTATGTATGTATGCATATGGATTCTTTTTTTAAAGTCTGAAATAAATCTTATATTAGTGTTTTTATTATTTTACGTGATGAAAGGAAGGAACAAACATTACAACTTACTAATCCAACTAACCTGCCCATTGTCAGTGTGATCTAGAGTAAACAAATGGTTTACATAAAAATGACTAGCACATGTCGCAACGGGGGTGCAAACCTGTAATTTGAAAATAATGAAACAGCAAAATAGTACACACGATTGGCTCTATCATTAGTTCTGTGTGCCATACTGTTTTGATTGTTATTGGAAGAAAGATTAATAATTTGCCACCCTAATTTCACGGTTCACGTGCCAAAGTTTATTGGGCCGAGTTTTAAATTAATAATTTTTGCCCGGTGGTAATAAATAATATCCGATAGAAAATTGGTTACGTGCGTAGGGTGGGGCGAAATTATTGATTGTTTTGAAATGGCGTGCATATGTTCATAATAAAATCAATTCTTGACATGCAATCATAAGTACTTTATTACTAACCATGAATCTTACTTTGCTATACTGGGTTTCCCCTAAAATATATCTTTAAAACGTACAATTTACAACTACTAGTGTTCTATACGTTTTTATTTTAAGATCTATATTTCGAGAATTATCGGGGTTTTTATGTAGCCTCCATTAAGTACTGTTGAAACTATGTAATTGTTAACATTAAAACCATCTTTTTGTTCGTACACCGCATAATATATTTTTCAACCAAAATAAATGTGACAAGAGACGTACGTAATACAGAGAATATTGTAAAGAGGTTCGAAATTTCACTGATGCCGGTGAGTCGCCCATTAGCTCAGTTGGAAAGAGCGCTGGCACGGATAGCCAGAGGTCGCGGGTTCGAATCCCGGCATGGGTGGAATTTTTAGCCTCTAAATAGGTTTTTAAAAAGACAAAACATTTTCTAAGGTTAACACGAGCAGTAGACAGAATTAAAATTGTTTTTATACGGATTTATGCTCGTTTATTACGTGGTCCCAGATGTCATCCGAGACCACGGCACCTGAAAAAGTGCCGAAACGTCGGAAAATTGTAAAAATGTAATAAACGAGCATAAATCCGTATAAAAACAGTTTTAATTAAAGACAAAACAATCAACAACTTCGTAACCAAGGGTACAAACCATAGACAATAACTTAAAACGTGTTGTACTTACGAAAGTTTTCGTTCAAAAAATAACTTAAAAGTATAAACCTCAAGTACATGGTGGTCCCACTGCAGGCCAAAATATCTCCCCATTTTAGGCCAACATATTCGGTCATTTGACACCTCTGAAATTTTGTCAGCATTTTTTATCTTTTACCATAAACTCTCCAATGAGTTTTTTTTTGTAAATTCTACATTACTACCAGCATTCTCATTTTGGTGCAAATGTGGGTCGTCTGTCAACTTTTACTTCAGCCGAACTTAACCAGTTTTTAATGATCCGTTTACAAAGTGTTCATAACTATGACATTGGAATACACTTTTTTATTATTAACTTAACGGTATTTACATATTTATATATATAGATATTTCACTACTTAGACTATTATTATAAAAACGGAACTAAACATAAAACCGATATTCTAATTTAAATAAAATTATTGAGCCAGATCGCTGAGCTTACAACGTAGAGAGGTCAACGACGACCTCTGTGGCGCAGCGGTAGCGCATCTTCCTACCATGCAAGGGGTCCCGGGTTCGAACCCCGGCTGGGGACAAAAAAATCCAGGCCTTGGATGTTTACATGTTTGTGATGTCGTTGTTTCTGGTTCCCACGACACAGGGTATCCTAGTGTACGGCCAGACGCAATGTATGTGCCTGTATATAAATATTATGTTATACACACAGCGGATCGCAATTTCAAACACCTCAGTCTCTCACGTTTCTTCACAATGTTTTGATGATAGCGAGTTGTATTGCTACTATGTCTTCGCATATAGTCTTCCCTATGTCTTCCCATAATCTACAAAGTCATTGGTACATGCCCGAATTCGAGCCCACGGCCTCCTCCCCTCCGCTACTACCGCTATTTTATTTACTCATTAATAATATGAACCCTTGTATGCCCCCACTGCTGGGATACGGGTCTCTTCCCGCATAGCAGGAAGGTTAGGCCATACTCCACCACGGGGGCCAAGTCCGGGTTGGTGGAGGATTGTAAGACAGTGGCAGGCCTTACTGTCAGAAGTTATCGAGCCGCCCATAAGGCCTCTGACATGGCTTAGCGACTGCCATTACATGACAGCCGGCACCAACGGCTTAACGTGCCTTGCGAAGCACGGGAGCGCTCGGAAAAATGCCACTAGCGCTAGTGACTGGACGGTCACTCGTCCTGCACCTGACCGCGCCTGTTGTTGCTTAACTCGAATGATTGATTCCAATCACTCGGTCCGACTAGGCCACGATCACTTCTTTACAATAGATATTCTTTATTTTACACAGAAATGTCAGAATATAGTATGTACTCTTGGCAATGTTGATGTCTAAACAGATTCTGTACACCATATTCCAGAACAAGGTGGTTAGTTCGAGAAGGCGGAATGTATCATAGAATTTAAATAAATTTCAATTGTGTTAATGCTAACCCCGTTGAACTCTTATCAAAACGTCCATGGCATTGGATTTCGTAAGTGGGAATTGAGAATACCAATTGCAGAATAATAAAATTAGTACAGTCTCGATAAGCGGACTTTATACAGAACTATTTATGTTATCTCGCATTCCGTAAACTAGTCGAAAAAGTAATACAGACAAGTAGGTGCCAACCCACTTTAAAATTTTTAACTAAAATCTGATCATAGTGCTGTTGAAGTACTAGGAGCCCAAAGGTAGTCAAGAAGTTAATCTGCACAGATGGTTAAAGAAGTCAAGACGCCGGGGAAACAAGAGTCCTTAAAATTTTATTAAAAGGCAAGTTCTGATGGCTCCCTTAGGGGAGATTCCAGGGGAGACATGAGACCGGGCTCCTGTCGGGCACGCCACTTTCTTCTGGCCTCCGCCACCCACATCCAGACACGTCCAGCAATCTACCTCAGACTTGGTTCAAGTGGGCGTCCTACGCTGAGTCTATAAGTACAAAGTATATTTCTGTCTCCTTCTTTTTTGGGAAAACTGTAGACATTGTAACTGGTTCTGAAGCGGTGATTAAAGGAGAACACGCATCTAGCCGAAAGATACGGCCACACCGAAGTAGGTAATTGGGACATTCCACATTTTCAAATTCCGAACTTTCTGTTTGCGGTTCGGCTTGGTGAGCGAATCTTCATAGGATTTAATATAGAGAATTCAAATTTTTTTTTCAGCTACAAGCGCGTCGAGCGCTTCGCTCGGATTGTTGCGCGTTCACCTTAAACACTTAAGCCAAAGACATATTAACCAAACACAGAGTGACAGATGGCAGCCACCTACGCTAAGCATGCCAATTTGGTGACTAATTTGTTGTCTCCTCTGGAAGCTGGGACTGACGATCTGTACCTTGTAATAATTCAATCACTCAAGCATTATAGTACCCATTTCTTCCTGTGACGAAATTCAATGGCTCATAATTCTTACGACTATAGCGACCGAGTTCCCTCGGCGTCTTCCATCCTCCAAACACCTGTATCCTTTGACAAAAAGCGACCTTGATTCCATTGTTGAGAGTTCGCGCCAAGTGCTCCCAAGAAAGAGCTTGCCAAAATCTACAAAATAACAACTGGGTAGAACGACGTTTTCTGCGGCTTTTCTCGAGGTTCTCAAGTAGATACCACAAACTGGCAAACGCAGAGTAGGACGCCCAGCAGCTGCTGGTAGCGGCTGAATCAGATGGCCGAGAAAAGTATTAGATACCGTGCCTTCAAGGAGGCCTAAGTACAGCAGTGAACGAAAACGAGCTGATGGATTGATTGATGAATCAACAAATAGACTAGCTGTGCCCCGCGGTGTTACTCGCGGTTTATCGATTTTCCCATGGGTATAAGATATTTTCCCGCAGTGAAACGTAGCCTATGTGTTTATCCAGAGTGTAAGCTCACTCCATACCAAATTTTATAAAGTCGCTTCAGCCGGTTAGACGTGAATAAGTAACAAACATTGGTTATAATGGCTTTTACATAAGATGTAGATATAAGTATAATGTGGCGGGCTTTTTTGTAGAACTATTTAAGATAAACATTTCCATCATACATTACATAATGTTTAACTCTAGTGATTTTGGCAGCGCACGCCAGAATAGCTCGCAGATGGTAGAATTTTCCTACTTGACAGTTATTTCCTAATAACGATAATAAATAACTTCCACACTTTAAACACTGACAATGTCCTATGGTTCGTTTACCGATTTACCACACCTCATAAGTACTGATGCGTTGATGTGAATGCAGTAATTTATTCTTGAAATATTCCCAATTTACTGGGAATATTTCCAAAGTCTATTTCTCAAGTACAGAGTGTGGCAATGTTATTGTTTATTCTCGCGAAATTTCCCTCTTTTGCCTAATGTGCATTGTGTATTCGTGAGCTAATTCTAATTCCATTCTAACCAAACTAATTCTTCGAGAAATGGAAATCTCATCGAAACTCCACATTTTAAATTGGATACTAGGGCAACAGCTCAAACGTTACGTTATTATCAACGATACGGTACATAAAATTTGTTGTCAAATCACTTCTCTCTCACTCTAAAACTATGATGTGTTTTTTAAGATTATATATATTGAGGTCCGATCATAAAATCGCAGGCGAAACTTCTACGCTTACTTTATTGGTGACGAAATCAACGCGGGCGCACGGAGCGCGGGAAACACCGCGCTCAGTCCGGCTTGGTAACAGAAAGAGCGCGCACGCTCGCCTTCCCGCCACGCGCTTTGAGGTTAGGTTAGAATTGGCGCGGCCGAACGGTTAGCATCCCGCCAGGTGCGCCCGCCTTCCCTCTCCCACGCGCCACCCCGCCGTATCCCCGTCTCGCCCCAGCTACCTGCAGACAACAGCTGTTTTCCTCTCCGAAGATTATTACAGTCAGATGTTTCTGAACCAGTCCGCGCTCACCTGACTGTGCCAATGGCTGCCGGAGGTCGCACACCGAAGCAACGGAGACTGGAAGTGGCTGCCATGCTGAGGAATACGCCCAGGAGACGTCGAGGGAGCTGCAAGTGTCTCTTCGGAGTACCTGACAGGGACGAGACTAAGAGACTAATGACTGAGCAGTACTCTCGGGAGAGAAAGCGGTTTATCCGGCGATTTAACTTTGACGTGGAGACGGAATGTGCTTACAAAGCTGCGAAAATTGATTCACCTGTGAAATTCAGTGAGGATGAGAAGGAAAAGGTGGAGAGCCCACGGTCAGCGGCGCAGGCGCTGACATCCGTCAACACAGACTTGAGGCTGTTGGAGTCACCTTCGAGGAGGAGCATCGGCAGTGCGCACAGTTCACCACGAACGCCAAGAACTCCTCGCGCTGCCCGCACACCGCGCACTCCTCGGACCCCAGCTTCGAGGCGACAGCTCCAAATGACAGGTTCGTACCCGTTTGTTACCAAAACACTTCAATTCATCATCATGTACCTAAACTTCTTACTTATTTATCGGCACGTCTGGAGATGCAATGCTGTACAATTTTATCAAGAGTGCTTAGCAACCTTCAATGAAGAGAAACATTTTAACGCCTAAATTTTAACGCCTAGGTTATGTATAGATAGAGTAGAAGTTAAAGATGACTCACTGTTATTTGCCCTAGCATCTACCTATATCACGTTAAAAACATCTCATAGATTAAAGTATGTAGGAGGAGGTCATCATGATTCGTGCGTGACCAAACTTCACCTACCAAAGTACCAACTTCACTAATTCCGCCTGCCTAATGTTACCCCCCTCCACAGAATAGAATGTAATAACAAAAAAATAAAAGACAATCATCGAAAATAGTTTTCCCGCTAAAAGAAGCGTCTGTCTGTGACGTCACGTCATTAGTATTCAGACCGGACGCCCTCGCACAATTCGTATTTCAGGAAACTGGGTGTTTTTTTCTGCTGTGCAGTGAAATAATTTTGCTTGAATGATTTAGCTTGATAATGATTCGCCTAACTGACAAATTATTATCGAGCTGAGTCATGTATTTTCGGTTGTTTTTAAGGTTTGGCACGTATATTTTTTTAATAATTTTTGTTCACTTTAACATAAAATGCTATGGTAACAAGATCGGTATTAACATCTTCAACTATTGGAACAAAATGTATACTATTGATAAATGAGGTGTAAGCATCTTTTCGTATCGATATCAAACCTTATATGTCCCCACTGTTCGGGCACGGGCCTCTTCCAGCATCCTTGTCGTGGCC
This sequence comes from Yponomeuta sedellus, assembly GCA_934045075.1. Taxonomy (NCBI): domain Eukaryota; kingdom Metazoa; phylum Arthropoda; class Insecta; order Lepidoptera; family Yponomeutidae; genus Yponomeuta; species Yponomeuta sedellus. The sequence goes on along the minus strand of OW203736.1, from coordinate 10,919,622 downwards.
ACACAAGCTTTTACTAGTATTATTAAGATGATTGACAATTATGATGTAACCATTGAATTTAATAAATGAATGCCGTTCTGCCCGGATATATTGCTGGCAAATCAGGAGTGGAAGTTTTCCGCAAGCGTCAATATTCCCATTCAGACATCACTATGTGGTTACGTCGTTCTCGAGTTTTAATTCAAAGTTTACTTCCAAACTCACTATTGCGGTGCCTTTTCTTTTGTTTTTCTTCATATAGAGGTAAAGTTTCTATGTAGAAGGAATTCACCGGAAGTAATCCAACTTTTATAATGAACCTTTAGGATTCTTCTTAGCGTGTCGATGGCCATCGTGGTGAAAGGATTTGCCAATCAGCGTTAGTGACTCACTAATGGTTGCCTAGGGTGCACCAGACGTACGGATTCTTACCTTCAGTATGGACATTGTCTATAATGTCGTCGATCGATCGATATCAACCCTTGTATGCCCCACTGCTGGGGCACGGGTCTCTTCCTGCATCGCAGGAAGGCCATACTCCACCATGGGGGCCAAGTCCGGGTTGGTGGAGGATTGTAAGACAGTGGCAGGTCTTACTGTCAGAAGTTATCAAGCCGCCCATAAGGCCTCTGACATGGCTTAACGACTGCCATTACATGACAGCCGGCACCAACGGCTTAACGTGCCTTGCGAAGCACGGAAGGTCTCTGAAAAAATGCCACTAACAGTAGTCACGGGACGGTCAGCCATACTGCACCTGACCGCGCCTGCTGCTGCTTAACTCAAGTGATTGATTCCAATCACTCGGTTCGACTAGGCCACGAGCGCTTCATAATGTCGTAGATATTGCAAAATGTCAAACGTCAAAAAATATATCATATAGTATTAAGTATTTCCCTTGCTGTTTTGTGACGCTAATAAATGAAATAAATACACTTTTACCACAACACAAGAAGACTCAGCAGCTTAAAAAACGAATCGCTTAAAAAAGCTTTAAAAAAAAAGGAGAATCCTTACCTAATCAGGCTGAGGTTAAAATGTCTTAAAACTTACAATGAATCAATTTTTCCCTCAAATTAAAATCAAAGAAAAAACGAAAATCATGTTTTTTTGACATATGATATTTAGCAATCATCATCATCATCAACCCATTATGTCCCCACCGAGGGGCACGGGTCTCTTACCTAAATAAGGTATAGGCCATACCCTACCACGGCGGCCAAATCCGAATTGGTCCGGAGTTTGAAATTAAATGAAAAGGTTTTATTCAAAGTAGCGCAGATACTGCGGCTTTATGAACGTTACACGTCAAACTAGGTGTCCATTTCAAAATCTGGATCATTTTGGAGAAAAAATGGACAAAAAAACACCCAACTTAGTCTTTTCAAATTCCTTAATTAACATAATTTACACAGATTCTACAAAACTCGTGAATTTTACATGCTTACATTCCAGACATCGTTGTCATCTAAATAATCCTTTATATTATAGTAGCTCTTTTGGCACAAAGTGTACTTTACACATTTTTTGAACCGCGTTTCAGTCAAACTTAATATATCTTCAGGGATTTTATTGTAGAAGCGTATACAATGCCCCATGAAGGATGTATTAACCTTTGCCTAAATCTCAGCCTAAATCTTGGGATCAAAAGTTTATGTTTATTTCTAGTATTTACATTGTGTTGGCTACCTGCAGTTTTAAAGTTGCTAATATTTTTTCTGACATACAATATTTTCATAGATATACTGAGTGCTTAGTGCGAGTTTTTTAACTACTCGATCGCGTTAACGTAAACTCATATTTCTATGGAATCAAGGAAGCGCCACCTAGCGACAAGTATGGAAATTAAAATTGCTGAGTGCGAGTTGTAATGGTTTACGTTGGAAAGTGAACACGTTTACCAGCCAAAATACGAATAAACGCGAGTGCGAGTTGTACTGCGACAGCGTTTTGCCAGTTCGAACGGTTAACTTACTCATACTCACTACTCAATGCTCGATTAACGCGGTAGTAAAGTTATTCGATTGGATCTGTCAAACTCGCACTAAGCACTCTGACTGGCTGCAATATGAATGACGAATATAATATTATATTTTATTCATTTTACCTTTGTAATAACCTTGTATATTTGTACAGCTACTTCCTTCTCCAATATATTAGTCCAGTCCATCCAAATGTTATTTAAAACTGCTTTTATACGGATTTATGCTCGTTTATTACACTTTTACAATTTTCCGACGTTTCGGCACTTTTTCGAGCATAAATCCGTATAAAAACGGTTTTAATTATGTCTACTGCTCGTGTTAACCTTAGAAAATACCATCCAAATGTTGTCTGAAAGAGATCACTTTTATTGATAAGACCGCCGTCTGTACTTTTATGTTAAGAAATATCTGTGTAATTTCCATTTTTGTGTACAATAAAGTGTTCTATAGATATATAGATACAATAAAGGGGATCGATCTATCTATATTTAATGCCAAGCGGGCAAATCTGCAGGCACACTAGTTTGTCATAATATAATAACGTCAGCATAATGACTTGTCTATCCTAAACTAGGATACTCTGTGATTTGGTAACCAGCCAACAACGCGGACGTCACAAACATGACGGTAACATGACATGATGTTTCCGGCTGTATTGCATTTTTAATTTATTTCAGAAGTAAACCTGTTCAAAGCGATTAACCGATTAAATTAAGCGATTAATTTCACGTGCATTAACAATCTGTTTATCTACTGTTAATTGCTGTGAGCTGGCCAAGACGTAGACGAGAATTAAAATAACTGCTATTACAGTAAATTAACAGATTGTTCGCGTACGAAATACCGGGGGTAAGTATAATTTTTTATGTAGTCTATAAACGCCCCACTGCAGGGAACATGGATTCTCTCATAGAAAGTGAATGGGCTTAATTACGACGCGTGCCCACCGCGGATTGGCAATTTTAAGCGCTGAGGTATTTGAACACCTCAGGGACTCAGGTTTCCTCACGAGGTGGTCCTTCAAAGTTACTTCACAGCGAGTATTATGTAGTTGAAATTCATGAACTTTCAAAATTTGCAATACAAAGACTGCCTCATTGGTCAAAAAATAAGGATAAAATGTATTTTTATCCGGTAATAAGAAAAATATTTGTTTGGGACCACGACAAGTGACTGTGTTGTGTGAAATTATTTATAAAAGCCAATGTGGCTTTAATAAGCTTCTTTAAGCTTATTAAAGCCACATTGGCTTTGACAGTAGATACTCTCTATCGCTGGTGTGTATTTTAAGGCACAAAGCAGGTTACGATATCTCGCGTTTCCCTAACTAGGTGTTGGCTGCACCTACCTTGTACAAACAGTGGTGTTTACCCAACTGTTTAGCAATATAGGCAGCTTGGCCTATTTAGACGGATACAGGTAAAGGGTGACGAAAATTGGCGCAGTCTCTTTAGAATAAGTGTCACTTTAAATAAAATAAATTTCTTCAGCGCCTTGATCAAGGCGGTGTACCAAACTAGGATACCCTGTAACTTTTTAACCAGGCAAGACCATCACAACGAAATTTATCCAGACTGCGGTCATTTGTACAAACATACGGCGCCCGCAGTGAGAATCGAACCCACAATTTCTAGTCTTTGTTATCGACAGACAATTTCTTTATCGAAAAAATTTCACACAATACATATTATATTTCGATGACCTAATTCAACTTTTACTGAACACACAATTTTGGAAGTTGTATACTCCTGTAAAGGTGTTTCACACTGAATTGTACAATAGAATAAGTAGAATTGAAATGAAATGTGAAAATACTGTTGGGGTAGCTAATAAAGGTTGTCTGGAAGAGATCACTTTTAGTGAAGAGGCCGCCGTCAGTACTCTTAGGTTAAGAAATATCTGTGTAATTTCCATTTTTATGTACAACTAGCTCACGCAGCGAATTTCGTACCGCCTAACAGTCGATTCTTTAATATTTTTTTTTATTTTTCTCTCCTTAAGAACCATCCTCGTACTTCAAGGACTGTTCTAAAAAAGAATTACCGAAATCGGTTCAGCTGCTCTCGAGATTTGCGCTTACCAACACATTCGGGGATTCATTTTTAAATTACAGTGAAGAAGAATAATGTGTTCTCTATATATCTAAATAATAATTATAAACAAAAACAGTTCACTGAAACCTGTATAGGTTCCGGCAGCCACTTCCTTTCCTTTAACACCGAGGACTACTAAACATCTCCTTTGTCCGTAAGTCCGCATGCGAGTCACGACACGACACCGCCGAATCCTCCGCCTCAGGTCATTGGCCACGGTTACGTCATGCCACCAAATGACTGGATGAACTTTTTGCGAAAGTCTATCCTTCGCCAACAATAACTGGTTAGACAGAACCACAGATAACATAATAGAACTATACAAGTAGATAATGGTTGGTTAAGATTTATGTGAAGCTCTCGTGGCCTAGGCGAACCGAGTGATTGGAATCAATCACTTTAGTTAAGTAACAACAGGCGCGGTCAGGTGCAGGACGGGTGACCGTCCCGTGACTACCGCTAGAGGCATTTTTCCTAGCGCCTCCGTGCTTCGCAAGGCACGTTAAGCCGTTGGTGCCGGCTGTCATATAATGACAGTCCTTAAGTCATGTCAGAGGCCTTATAGGCGGCTTGATAGACCCACCACTGTCTTACAATCCTCCACCAACCCGGACTTGGCCCTCGTGATGGAGTATGGCCTAACCTTCAATGCAGGAAGAGACCCGTGCCCCAGCAGTGGGGACATACAAGGGTTGATAACGAAAGATTTATGTGCAGTCGACAACTGGGGTTATGAAATAGTCTGATCAGAAACGGCTTCTTGAAGGCAGATCAGCCCTTCGATGGAGATTGCGGTCCAGGCGCTAGAGTCAGATACTTACATTCTTTTTCAACAGAATTATATAGGCATGACAATAGTTGTTATTTGCCTCAATTTGGTACTCAACAAAGCAATAGGAGTACAATGTCATTCCAGGGGTGTAACCCGCGCAAATTAAATAAGCATCTCTCGCGAAGAAGACCGTATCGCGCGAGGCTCCGAGGTAAGTAGCACGGGTTATACCATTGGTTACTGGACTACTGATAGTGTAAATGAAACGACTATTACCAGACTAATATGACTCTACTGAACAACTATCATGACGACTCGCCCCCCAGCTCGGTTTAGCTTGCAAATGTTTTATAACTATTTGAGCATCACCTTCAATTGGCATAATCGCTAGCCCTAAGTCACTTTTAGTATAAGCTTTATCATGTTTGCATGCTTGCTGTTGGTGTACCTAATAAAATAAAATAAAAAATCACTTGCAACTTTTCAGTGACTCACAAAGCTTATTTCACGCGTATACCTAATAAACAACTTGATAATGTCTATAAAAATCTCGCGTCACAAAGTTTGTTATCGAAATCCTCCAAAATGGCTTCATCGATTTTTACGATCCTTTTGTGTATATTTGATAGCTCTAGAGTAGGTCGCAGACTAATGAATATGGCAAAAAAAACGTTTCCCACGTCGTCGTCGTCAGGCTATAGGTACTAGTCCACTGCTGGACATAGCCCCCCCCTAAAGAGCGCCATGTTGTGCTATCATAGGGGGTGATGCCCATAATCCGCACGCTGGGCATGCGGGTTGGGGATCGCAGTTCGTTGGAATTGTACTGCAGGTGGCGCTGCTGCCCACCCCCCAGTTTGTGTCCCTTAGTCGCCTTTTACGACACCCGCGGGAAGAATTGGGTTGGTGCTATTCTCTAGGCTGACACTATACAGCCGCCACGTCAGCTAGTTACGTTATTACGTTATCAACCCTTATATGTCCCCACTGCTGGGGCACGGGTCTCTTCCTACATCGCAGGAAGGTTAGGCCATACTCCACCACGGGGGCCAAGTCCGGGTTGGTGGAGGATTGTAAGACAGTGGCGGGCCTTACTGTCAGAAGTTATCAAGCCGCCCATAAGGCCTCTGACATGGCTTAACGACTGCCATTATATGACAGCCGGCACCACGGCTTAACGTGCCTTGCGAAGCACGGAAGCGCTCGGAAAAATGCCACTAGCGGTAGTCACGGGACGCTCACCCATCCCGTACCTTACCGCGCCTGTGTTGCTTAACCACGTAATTGTTTCCAATCACTCGGTTCGCCTAGGCTACGAGCGCTTCAGCTAGTAATAATACAAAATTAAACATGTAACGTTGCATTGAAAAATTGTTCACTTGCAGAAAATAGTGTCGAGTTCCGATGCCAGATAAGTGTAGAACTAAATCCAATACGTACTTCCCAAATTATATCTAAGGATATATAATTAAACTGGCGAGCTATCCCGCGTGATTTATATTTGCCGTCCCAAACTTTATGCTATGACGTCAATCGTGCGGGATATCGTGTGTAGTGTGACCGTACCTGTTGAGACAGCATCAGAATTATAATCAAAATCATGTTTACGACCAATGTGAAATATAGGTCAAGTGGACGCGCCTTCAAATTGGAAAATATTCACTCTTATCGACATATTATTTACCTGCCCGGGAGGCACGACTGCTCAGCTGTATCGAGCGCGACAAGGCGATAAAACATCGCTCTCACTCTTACGCGATACTTAAAGCAAGATGGCACTATTATGTGCACACTTCATCTATGTATGTTTCTCTGTATAGCTTAGTCTGCAAGGACTGTTTACTTTTACCAATTCAAATATGAAAGAAGGTTTTTAATTCGTTGTTTTTCTTTCATGTATTGTGAGCAATATTTTTTCCACGGTTTCCGATTTTGTTGAACCTTTTTTAGTTAGAACGCAGATATTTCGAGGGTGGTCATTTTTATATTTATAGTCCAAGTTGTTCTTAAAGTTGTTTTATGTAGCCCCGATTGTGTCCCACTACTGGGCAAAGGCCTTCCGTTTCGCCTTCCATTTCTCCTTGCCCATGGCCACCTCCTGTCAGCCTTGTATAAAGGTCCTGAGGTCGTCCAGCCGTGTCCGCATGGATCGCGAATCGCGATCGGCTATGTTTGCTATATCCGGCGCTGAAAACCCAGATAGTGACGATTTTCTCCACCTGTTTAGGCCAAGGATGTTGGGTAAAACGGTCTTGATCTTGGCCGATACGGCTCACGTGGCCAGCCTAATTCCATCAGCTTACTGGTTGCAGCTCAAACATAGAAAATGTTGGTTCTGGATTTGGCTTTAATTAAATAAAAACTATTATTTAAATAGCAGCAGTTGTCAAAATTACATTCAACAGGTAACAAACTGCAAACCATCGTTGAGATTTCATCAATATGTGCTTAAAACTTCGTCAAAAGAAACGTTAACGTAGCGACATAATTAGCTCAGAAAAAGAATAATAAAACGAAAGTTACTTGAACCGGAATCGAAACTACGTACCGTGACGACGCCAAGTCACCCCTCGTCACTATGGAGTCAGTGTAACTTATGGAAGTATTATTACTTATACTAGACCTAATTGGTAGGTGGGTTGGCACATTAAATGCAAACAGGTGGAACTTCACGTAAACTTTACTGAGGGTTATGTCTACCTTGGGTCAACAAGGCAGTATTAATCGTCAGAATGTCAGGTGTGCACTATACTCAGTTGCGTGCATTACAGAGGACTTTACAATAACTGAGAAATTCCCTAGTTAAGCACTACTTAGGTGCCTAATTGCAAAGTAGGTACTCGGGGCTGCAAGTGATAAAAATTACTTCAGCCAGATGTCGCTGCCTGTAAATAATACAGAGAATATTGTAAGGGGGTTTGAAATTTCGCTGATGCCGGTACTTGTCCATTAGCTCAGTTGGGAGAGCGCTGGCACGGTTAGCCAGAGGTTGCGGGTTCGAGTCCCGGCATGGGTGGAATTTTTAGCCTCTAAATAGGTTTTTTTAAAAGTTGCCGCTATTGATATTTTTTCCGACCGCTTTCGTGCTTCACAAGGCACGCTAAGCCGTTGGAGCTGGCTGTCCTGTAATGGCAGTCGTTAAGCCATTTCAGAGGCCTTACGGGCTTCTTACTTCTGACAGTAAGGTCCGTCAGTGTCTTATCTCCACCAACCCGGACTTGCTCCCCGTGATGGAGTACGGCCTAACCTTCCTGCGATGCAGTGAGAGACCCGTGCCCCAGCAGTGGGAATATACAAAGGGTTGACATCAAAATAATCTGTGGCAAACACTCAGTATCCAAAGAAAGCTTTCATTTCTTGTACCCTATCAAACCATTTCTCGCAAGCCATATTTAATGTTACGTATAACGTGGCCACATGCTCTCATCAGTTGATTATATCATCCATGTCGAGGTCGATGACTGCGAGCAATGATGGCTTGTCTTGCTCTTGGTGATTTGATTAATTGCCCTTTCATATCAATCTGGTGTGCGTGTCTATAGGAAAAAATGTACTGTTACTTTAAAAAACAGAATAAGCGCGGTCCTTGAGGGTTCCGCACAAACGATTATAAACTTAACTTTACGGTTGAAAATATAGTGTTCTTCCATACGACCATACGGCCCGTGTGTAAATTATTATGAAACGTTGTTAATTTAATTGATTAGGTATACTCGTATGACAAAAACTGTATAAATTCGCTTTCTTAGCATATGAATTACAAATTAATATAAAGTAATACTAAATTAATAACTAAACTAAAATGTTCGTTATCGTTATCAACCCTTGTATGTCCCCACTGCTGGGGCACGGGTCTCTTCCTGCCTCGCAGGAAGGTTAGGCCATACTCCACCACGGGGGCCAAGTCCGGGTTGGTGGACGATTGTAAGACAGTGGCGGGCCTTAGTGTCAGAAGTAATCAAGCCGCCCATAAGGCCTCTGACAGGGCTTAACGACTGTCATTACATGACAGACGGCACCAACGGCTTAACGTGCCTTGCGAAGCACGGAAGCGCTCGGAAAAGTTACCACTAGCGGTAGTCACGGGACGCTCACCCATCCCGTACCTGACTGCGGCTGTTGTTGCTTATCCAAGTGATTGATTCCAATAACTCGGTTTGCCTAGGCCACGAGCGCTTTATGATTATATGATAATAATAATTATTATGTAACGTTGTTAATTTGATTGATTCTAAATTCGTATGACAAAAATTGTACAAATTCGCTTTCTTAGCATATGAATTAGAAATTAATATAAAGTAATACTAAAATAAAAACTAATCTAAATTAATGTAATTAACATAAAGTAATAAAAATTAATATCTATATTTTTATACTTACAAATAAAACACGTGCCCCGGGGGCATTATTATGTAAGTATCCCCTGCGTTGAGTGACGTTGATTTTTACTTTTTTTTAAGCTACTCCAGCTGTCAAATGCATAAATTTTTTGACACTTTGACGCAGCGGATTAGCACGCTGACTGTGCAACCGAAGGTCTCGGGTTCGATCCCCGGCCGGGTCAAACTAGGAAAACGAACTTTTCTAGTTTGTCTCGGGTCTTGGATGTTATCTATGTATTTATTGTATTAAATGTATCGTCGAGTTAGCACCTATAACACAAGTCATTTGGTTGTACTTAGTATAGGGCTAACGTGATCTGTGTAATATGTCCATGAATATTTATTTATTTATTTATTTATTTATTTATTTATTTATTTATTTATTTATTTATTTATTTATTTATTTATTTATTTATTTATTTATTTATTTATTTATTTATTTATTTATTTATTTATTTATTTATTTATTTATTTATTTATTTATTTATTTATTTATTTATTTATTTATTTATTTATTTATTTATTTATTTATTTATTTATTTATTTATTTATTTATTTATTTATTTATTTATTTATTTATTTATTTATTTATTTATTTATTTATTTATTTATTTATTTATTTATTTATTTATTTATTTATTTATTTATTTATTTATTTATTTATTTATTTATTTATTTATTTATTTATTTATTTATTTATTTATTTATTTATTTATTTATTTATTTATTTATTTATTTATTTATTTATTTATTTATTTATTTATTTATTTATTTATTTATTTATTTATTTATTTATTTATTTATTTATTTATTTATTTATTTATTTATTTATTTATTTATTTATTTATTTATTTATTTATTTATTTATTTATTTATTTATTTATTTATTTATTTATTTATTTATTTATTTATTTATTTATTTATTTATTTATTTATTTATTTATTTATTTATTTATTTATTTATTTATTTATTTATTTATTTATTTATTTATTTATTTATTTATTTATTTATTTATTTATTTATTTATTTATTTATTTATTTATTTATTTATTTATTTATTTATTTATTTATTTATTTATTTATTTATTTATTTATTTATTTATTTATTTATTTATTTATTTATTTATTTATTTATTTATTTATTTATTTATTTATTTATTTATTTATTTATTTATTTATTTATTTATTTATTTATTTATTTATTTATTTATTTATTTATTTATTTATTTATTTATTTATTTATTTATTTATTTATTTATTTATTTATTTATTTATTTATTTATTTATTTATTTATTTATTTATTTATTTATTTATTTATTTATTTATTTATTTATTTATTTATTTATTTATTTATTTATTTATTTATTTATTTATTTATTTATTTATTTATTTATTTATTTATTTATTTATTTATTTATTTATTTATTTATTTATTTATTTATTTATTTATTTATTTATTTATTTATTTATTTATTTATTTATTTATTTATTTATTTATTTATTTATTTATTTATTTATTTATTTATTTATTTATTTATTTATTTATTTATTTATTTATTTATTTATTTATTTATTTATTTATTTATTTATTTATTTATTTATTTATTTATTTATTTATTTATTTATTTATTTATTTATTTATTTATTTATTTATTTATTTATTTATTTATTTATTTATTTATTTATTTATTTATTTATTTATTTATTTATTTATTTATTTATTTATTTATTTATTTATTTATTTATTTATTTATTTATTTATTTATTTATTTATTTATTTATTTATTTATTTATTTATTTATTTATTTATTTATTTATTTATTTATTTATTTATTTATTTATTTATTTATTTATTTATTTATTTATTTATTTATTTATTTATTTATTTATTTATTTATTTATTTATTTATTTATTTATTTATTTATTTATTTATTTATTTATTTATTTATTTATTTATTTATTTATTTATTTATTTATTTATTTATTTATTTATTTATTTATTTATTTATTTATTTATTTATTTATTTATTTATTTATTTATTTATTTATTTATTTATTTATTTATTTATTTATTTATTTATTTATTTATTTATTTATTTATTTATTTATTTATTTATTTATTTATTTATTTATTTATTTATTTATTTATTTACTTAGGAGTTGTTTAAATGCTTCACTCGATAGAGTGGAATGCTACATTATAGGAGGGCACGTCGGTGTCACTCGGCAGGGAGCCCAGAATGCTGGCAAAATTCTCCCTTTGGATGGCCAGAACATAATAATAGTAATAATAATAATAATAATAATAATAATAATAATAATAATAATAATAATAATAATAATAATAATAATAATAATAATAATAATAATAATAATAATAATAATAATAATAATAATAATAATAATAATAATAATAATAATAATAATAATAATAATAATAATAATAATAATAATAATAATAATAATAATAATAATAATAATAATAATAATAATAATAATAATATTAATAATAATAATAATAACAATAATAATTATTATTATTATTATTATACTTTATTGCAAAAGAAACATTAAACAAGATGTTACATAAGAAACGACATCTACAAAGACGAGTTCTAATGTCATGCTTTCAAGTGATCTATATACAAAAGTGATGATAGCAGAGCGGTAGAACGCCAGCCTCACATTCGGGAGGTTGTAGGTTCGAATCTCGGCGTGTGCCAATGACTTTGTTTTCTAAAACTACACAAATGTATTAAACTTAGAAAACAATACGACTCGCTAACGATGAAGGAAAACATCTTGATCAAACATGAGTATTTGAAGTGTTTCTATACTTTAAACGTATAGGTTTAGAAGTAACCAGTCGAGGTCTGATCGAAATTATAAGAAAAGAAATTAAAGCCTTGTGATTATTTTCTATGAAAAGTGTCATGGGGCTCTAATTTCTTGTTTATGCTGTTATTTTCTGCTGTAAGTCCGAGCAAACGTTGATTTGGTTCTTACCTCAGATCATCGTTCTGAGGTTCTTACAAACATTTTAATATTTAATGCACTAACCCGTGCTAAGGACAATTTTGATATTTGATAAAGTCCCATTGCGATCCGGAATGTCATTTGTCAATAAAAAAACAACTACGTTCGCAAATTCTCAAATTGTCGGAAGAGCTACTCTAATAAAAAAAACAACCAGTAATAAAATAATTCGTTACCAAATTCATTGAACTCTTATCCAATCTTGAGTCACCAAAACCCATCCCAAATTCCCAATCTATTAATAATACCTTGATGCCGATCGCGTTTAAGCAAAATGACTCATCTGCCATAGGCCTATACTCGTACCTACCCATTAAGGTGGTATAATCTGTGTGTAGTGGTGTGTTACGTAATGGTAGTATTATTATTATAATTAATACTTTTATTGCACTTAAATTTTAACATATGCTACAATGCGGCAGGCTTAATGCCATAAGCATTTTCTACCAGTCGACCGCAGGAGGTAGACGAAAAAGTTGGTAGGCGTGCAAAACGATTCAATTCAATTCAATTCAACGAAAACAAAAATACTACTGTCTGTTAGCTTTTAGAATATACCTCGGGCTCTAGAGTAGGTTTTCGGTCTTCGGTTTTCGCCAAAAGCACTCAAGTGTAATACTACTTCCTGCTCTGTATAAAACTTTTCTTCACTATTTTCAAAAGTTATGTAAAGTTAAGTTTCATATTAGTTCCGATATTTCTATTACACGAATATTTACGATTCTATCCGATAGTAGCCGAGGTATATGATAAAAGCTAATGTGGTGTAACTTGTCACTTTATAAAGTACATATGATACATATGATATGTACACAGTACGAGTATAAGATGCAAGGGAAAACATATATTATTACAAGTGTTGTTTATTTTTCAACACAATTTCCGGTTTGTCATGTTCCACGTTCCATCCGGTTTTAGTGTTCTAGTTAAGTTAGCTAAACTGTATTCTCTCTCTCTCTCTCTCTGTGTGATGGAATAACCATGGCGTGTGTTGTGAATTATAAATAAATTATCTGCTTCATACATAGTGCTGCGACTTTTCTACAGTCAGAGTTTTCGACAATTTACAGTCCACAAAAATTGCTTCCTGAGCCATCTTCTAATAAACGGTTCTTTTAAAATTGGTACCTAGGCATTTTTAAAAATCTATTTAGAGGCTAAAAATTCCACCCATGCCGGGATTCGAACCCGCGACCTCTGGCTATCCGTGCAAGCGCTCTTTCCAACTGAGCTAATGGGCGACTCACCGGCATCAGTGAATTTTCGAACCTCCTTAAAATATTCTCTGTATTACGATAGGCATTGTTTACAAAAACATGATTATTCTAAACCCTCCTCAAATGCAGTTTAAACTGTCGCGCAAGTTTTTATTTAAATTTCACTTTGGGGAGTTTTTGTAAGGCATATAAATAAGACGAAATTTCATTTACTACGAATTTCTCTATTTGTTGATGCACTGTTGTAAACACGTTAGAACCTTGTCGCATTAATATCTTCTAGCCCCATGTATGAGAAATTGACTATTTTGAATTTGACAAGGTACTGAAGTGAAAACATTTTAGTGCATGCATGTTTTTTAGTTACCTTTAACAGATACTTAATGTATTTTAAACTTTCGCGACTTGTACACATATAATATTTTCGGGGCTTAATCGCGTCGTAATTTATTGCTATTTTACCTCAACGTCTCGACGACGTTACAGTCATCGTGGTCACGAGAAGACTGATGGCTGGCACCCGTTCGCATCTTCGAGGTAAAATAGCAATAAATTACTACGCGATTAAGCCCCGAAAATATTCTAACTAAGCTACTTAATGCTCTTTTAATTCTACGTAACTTCTTATATACTTAATTTTACTATTTTTATTTTTAATGCACTAACCCGTGCTAAGGACAATTTTAAAAACCTATTTAGAGGCTAAAAATTCCACCCATGCCGGGATTCGAACCCGCGACCTCTGGCTATCCGCATTTTTAGCCTCTAAATAGGTTTTTAATACTTAATTTACCATGCTTAATTATTGATATGTAAGTAATAGTAATTAGTTATTATCTTCAGTGTGTATGTACGTATAATCATTACATATATTTATTTATTTATCTCTGTATTATCGTTTGTGTAGGTTTATCATAATTTTTATTATTCAGCCCCCCTCCGCCCCTGTAGGTCTAAGTTAATGAATCTCTCTATGTTTATGTAAGTTTATTATTGTATTTCACCTCTTTTTTCTGCACTACCCTTGGCCAGTCTCTTCAACACCAAAGGTTAGCTGGAAGAGAATTCTTCTTGTATCAAGCACGCCCTTGTTCATTTACTCATGTGTTTAATACAATAAAGAATTAAAATAGTAATAATGCTTTAGCAAACAAATGCCTCCGTGGTGGAGTATGGCCCAACTATACTGCGATTCAGGCCCTATCCTGAGACCCGTGCCCTAACAGTGGGGAAATACAAGGGTTGATATCGTAACAAAATGTTTTATCTTTATCACGTGACCGTACATATCGGGGCTGCAGTAGACTGTTATGCAGAACCCTGTATAGTTGTTGCCAAGTGCTTATTCCACAGGCCCTTATCGGCAAAGGTAAGGGCCAGCCATTATCAAAGGGCACTCGCGGTCGTTGGCTCCGCGCAAGGAAATCACTGCACTGGCTCATGGTGCTTAGAACCCGGTGAGATTGATGAAGGTTTAATTGCTTTTCCGTCCATTTTTTTCTCCAAAATTATGTACATTTTTAATTGGGCACCTAGTTAGAATTGTAACGTTCATCAAGCCGCAGTTTCTGCGCTAGTTTGAAAATAACTTTTCATAATTAAAACTGTTTTAATACGGATTTCACTCGTTTATTATATTTTTTAAAATTTTCCGACGTTTCGGCACTTTTACAGGTGCCGTGGTCTCGGATCGCACCTGTAAAAGCGCCGAAACGTCGGAAAATATAATAAACGACAATTTTAAAAACCTATTTAGAGGCTAAAAATTCCACCCATGCCGGGATTCGAACCCGCGACCTCTGGCTATCCGTGCCAGCGCTCTTTCCAACTGAGCTAATGGGCGACTCACCGGCATCAGTGAAATTTCGAACCTCTTTACACTATTCTCTGTATTACGTACAGGCAGTGACATCTGGCTTAAGTAAATTGCATCACTTACAGCCTCACATTTAGCCTCTAAATAGGTTTTTAAAATTGTCCTTAGCACGGGTTAGTGCATTAAAAATAAAAATAGTATAATTATAATATAAACTTTGTTCAGGAGATCCGATCAGCACCGTATTCGGGAAAGCAAAGGCTCCCTGCCGCTAGTGTGCGACGTGAAGCCACTTTTAAACCCCACTCGATTTCCCTTTTCTTTTTTAAAACTACCTCCAATAATTTTAGTATGTTTTTGCTTGTCAATTATCGACGACCTCTGTGACGTAGCGGTAGCGCGTCTGCCTGCCATGCAAGAGGTCCCGGGTTCGAATCCCGGCTGGAAACAAAACAAAAAGTCCAGGTCTTGGATGTTTACATGTTTGTGATCTCGTTGTTTCGGGCTTCCACGACACAGGGTATCCTAGTGTGGGGCCAGAAGCAATGTATGTGCCAGTATGTAAAAATGTTATGTTACATATTATTGTTATAATTTAGTGTGTACATACCTACAATCAATAATTCTTCAATGACATGGTGGCTGATGCAACTATCATTTTGAATTTACCTACTTTATTCGATAACACTTACGCATAAAAATGGATATATCATGCAAAATCGTGACAATTATAATAAACGAGTGAAATCCGTATTAAAACAGTTTTAATGATGTCTAGTACTCGTGTTAACCTTAGAAAATACCATAAAAACTTTTCATTCATTATTAGAGTATGTCTTAAATCATATATGGCTCGAAGAAAGGGAGGTCAGAAAAACATGCATTAAGGCGCTTTGGGGCGCCAACACTTGCACCACCAATGGACTAAAAATCATAAGTTGCTTTATGATACGTTTTTCCAAAAAGTTAACACGAGAAATCTTTATATCTCTGGTTACTAGAATGTAGTATGTATATCCTAGGACTTTAATCAAAATCCGCTAAAAACAGCCGTTTTTGGCGGATTTCGATTAAAGTCCTAGATTGTTAATCCTAGGTTCTAGACTGTAGGTTCTTAAAATACTTATCAAAGTTGATAAGATTTCTCTTGTTCACTTATAGATAAAAACGTATTATAATAGTACATTACAGAACTAGGGTAGTAATACAAAGAAAGGCCGAGATCGCAGAAGTTTGCGGCCCGAGCTGCAAGCGAGGGACGTAAATATGCGATCGAGAACTTTCTTTATTACCTCCCGTGTTGTGTACATCTTTTTATGTCTACACTTGGCCACAAAGCGGCTTTTTCCGTACGCGCAGCGTGCGGAAAAAGCCACTTTATTGCCAGGTGTGACATAAGAGTTATTTGTTATAAAAGAGTGCAAAGTTGCTTTTTAACCGCGTGTTCAATTTGCAGCGAGTGATTCAAAATTAGAATCCTGAGCGTTAGCGAGGGAATCAAAAGAGCACGAGGTGAAAAATCTTCGCACTCGAGTGCAACACGTAACTTTTCATTCCACCTCAGCAAGGAAATGACTAAATGAAAAAAAAAAAAACGTTTACAATCACAAGATAGGTACACTTTTATTTCAGTTTAGATATTAATTACTACATTATGACAGGTAAGTATTACAGAATAATCTTTAAATTATAACAAAATGATACTAAGGTATAATTAAGAAAATTTTAAAGTAACGTTGCTAAAGTTATTTAAATTGACTGAAATATTTTTTTAATTCACAAACTTAGTGCACACGATGTTCTCAATTCAATTTACTTTATCCTCTAGAGAATAAAAACGGCTTTTCCACTCGGATATTGAAGATTAAAAATACTCTTTCCGAGATGGTGGGATGAAATATAAGTTACGACTTTTTTCCATCGGTGGCGCTTGTTAGCAGCCCGAAATCCGAAGCGCCTTAACACAAAAGTTGTGTTGGATGTTAATAGCAGATGTGTAAGTTGGTACCTCTTTAAAGTGTAGTTTTTGGCGAATGTGCATATCCCTTGCTGAACTGTCTGAGAAAAAGTATTAGGCTATACTATTTTTATTTTAATGCACTAACCCGTGCTAAGGAACAAATTTAAAAACCTATTTAGAGGCAAAAAATTTCAACCATGCCGGGATTCGAACCCGCAACCTCTGGCTATCCGTGCCAGCGCTCTACCAATTGAGCCAATGGGCGACTCACGGCATCAGTGAAATTTCGAACCTCTTTACACTATTCTCTGTATTACGTACAGGCAGCGACATCTGACTTAAGCAAATTGCATTACTTACAGCCCCGACTACCTACTTTGCAGTTAGGTTTAACATCGGAACGATATCACTGTACCCACGTGATTATACTATTTTTATTTTAATGCACTAACCCGTGCTAAGGAACAAATTTAAAAACCTATTTAGAGGCTAAAAATTTCAACCATGCCGGGTTCGAATCAAAGTAGGTAGTCAATTAAGGTGCAGAATTGATTGCCGCAGTAGCGCCACCTATTTCGCTCACGCTAATATTGCCAAACAAATAGTCACCTGCATCGATGACGTTGAATCAACCAATAGCAATAAATGCAAAGCTATCTGATTGGTCGATCAACTTGCCGCACATCCAAAATTTGGTCATTTGCGCAGGTACATCCGCGAGACTTATTTCTTGTGCAGCACTGTAGCTACCTTAAATTGCAACATCTCAATGAAATGGTACTAGTTCCAAATCACAGTTCGCAGTAACTAGTTCCATTATTTAGGCTTAGTTCCACAATAGAACAAGCCAATGGTACTACTGCGTGATTGGTTTCCACGTTCTTAGTAGGGTTGGACCGAATGACCCTTTTTTGCGTACTACGTACCTACGTATAGTACGTAGCATTGAAAGCCATAGTACTTACATGCAGATGTTCAAACCTACGACCTCTTGAATGTGAGGCAACCATTCTATCGACCGACCGAGTTACCAACGCCTGCAGCATCAAATACTATTTCGTTTTTTGTAAATTAGAAGTGTTGTTTCCTATTTTCGTAAATCTAGTTTGGCAAATAAATACTTTTTTTTTTATATTCTACTAATCGGGTTTTCCCACGACGTCTCCCTGCAACAAAAACCTCTCGCACCCAAGCCGTGTTTACCAACATAATGTAAAAGCGCATTTACGCGTGTGCCTGATGCGTACGCGCATATATCCCGTTAAGGTCGACGACCGGCCGTGTTCCAAGCTTCTTTGGGCTGAATGTGTTAAGCAAACATAATATTATTATTATATTCACCCACCAAGCCGGACTTGGCCCCCGTGTTGGAGTATGGCCTAACCTTCCTGCGATGCAGGAAGAGACCCGTGCCCCAGAAGTGGGGACATACTAGGGTTGATATCGAATATTGTATTAAAAGCCAGCCCAACTAGTTAGACCTGAGACTTTCGCACTTACGTCTCATAGTTGACCCATTGTATTGTACGTAACAAGCGCTGCGGTATGTTAACATATCAGACATTAGGGTTTCCTTACGATGTTTTCCTTCAGGAAGTGGTATTGCCACTTCACAAATTTACATAACTTAGAAAACAAAGTAATTTTTGTAAGCTATGTACATTTGTGGTAATCTGAAAACATCGTGAGGAAACCTGAGTGCCTGAGGTGTTCTCATACCTCAGTGCTTGAAATCGCCAATCCGCGATGGGCACGACTCTCTTTCTCTCTCTCTCTGGGAGAAGGCCTGTACCCTAGCGTGTGAAATATATAGAAAATTAATATGCGCTATAAGCTACGATTATGAACTGTTGAACTGGGCAATGTTCTTAAATTATCCTTATACAATTATGGATTATGGGCATTACCCCCTATGATAGCACAACGTAGCGCTCTTTAGGGGAGGGCTATGTCCAGCAGTGGACTAACATAGCCTCATGACGATGACTTACAATAAAGATGTAATAAAGATGTTTGACGACCACTGTGGCGCAGCGGTAGCGCATCTACCTACCATGTGAGAGGTCGAGGGTTCGAACCCCGGCAGGGGACAAAAAAACCCCAAGTCTTGGATGTTTACATGTTTATTTTAGTTACTTCCATAGTGTTATGTCCTCCTATGGCATACTACTGTGGGGACGGGCTGCAGATATTGAGACCATCTTTGTCTTGCAGAAGAGAGCGATCAGATTCATTTATAAGCTAGGCAGTAGAGATTCGTTAAGAGATTTCTTTAAAGAAACTAACATCCTGACAGTTGCCAGTCAGTATATCTATGAAAACATTATGTACGTCAGGAAAAATATCAGTAACTTTAAAAGTTTGGGTAGCCAACACAATGTAAATACTAGAAATAAACATAAACTTTCGTTCCCACTATTTAGGCTGGCAAAGGTTAATACATCCTTCATGGGGCATTGTATTCGCTTCTATAATAAAATCCCTGAAGATATATTAAGCTTGCTTGAATCGCGGTTCAAAAAATATGTTAAGCACACTTTGTGCCAAAAGGGCTACTATAACATAAAGGATTATCTAGATGACAATGAGGTCTGGAATTAAAGCCAGTACAATGTATGAGTTCTATGTTTTATAATAATTATGTAAACTATGTTAACTAAGGACTTTGAAAAGACTAAGTTTGGAGTTTTTTTGTCCATTTTTTCTCCAAAATGATCTAGATTTTGAAATGGACACCTAGTTTGAATTGTAACGTTCATTAAGCCGCAGCTTCTGCGCTACTTTGAATAAAACCTTTTCATTTCATTTCATTTGTGATGTCGTTGTTTCTGGTACCCACGACACGGGGTATCCATGTGTTGGGCCAGAAGCAATGTATGTGCCAGTACGTAAGTGTTATGTTATAGACAATCAATTAAATAGAGTTTTTTTTTAATTCAACGTAAATAATTTACCTTCTCTTTGGTGAATGTCAATGAACAGTGTAAAATGTAAGCCGTTGCCGTAGTGTAGTGGAGAAAACGGCAGCGGGAAAATAACTACACTCTGACCATCTTTTCTCAAGTCATTTTTAAGCTAATACATCAGTTACTACCTATACCATCAGATACTACCGAGAACTTAGCTACGTAACGCACATCGAACTGTCATAATTAATTTACAATTGTAGTCTTGAAAAGCGGAGATTCAGTGGATTGTACTTAGAATTGAAATACGTTGATAAGCGAGTGCCTTATTTTAAAAGTGAAAATTAAATTCTCTTAATACTAAATTTGGCAAAATTCTTTATGCTTAGCATATATTCGTCCTACTCCACTAGTAACACTGATATACTTACAGCAAAAGCCTTATTTAGTAGATGTTATGTTGAAGATATGAAATAGATAGATAAAGAACACTTTATTGTGCATAGAAATGAAAATTACACAGATATTTCTTAACCTAAGAGAACAGACGGCGGCCTTATCACTAAAAGTGATCTCTTCTAGACAACCTAACAAATTCTCAAAATCAAATTCTCTTATACTCGTAATTAAAATCAGAAAATGTTCCAGACATTACAGAGATACATAAAATATTTTATTAATATAAGCCAAATCACCGCTCAAATGATATTGTGTTACCCCATCGAGTGGACGTAGTACAATATTCCTTTATCACTTTATCCTCACGTTAGTTTAATTCACACCAGACCCAAACTGCTTTTATCGACGTCGGTCGTAAGGAAATTATTGAAATCGGACTTCTTTAGAAATGAGCTTGCTATTTAATAACATAATACAAATTTCGAAGAGATGACGGTGCAAGGTGTTCATGTGAAAATACTTATCGATAAACCTTTTATGTCCAACCCTTTTATGTCACCACTGCTGGGGCACGGGTCTCTTCCTGCATCACAAGGTTTTAAGACAATGGCGGGCCTCACTGTCAGAAGTTATCCAGCCGCCCATAAAGCCTCTGACATGGCATTACATGACAGCCGGCACCAACAGCTTAACATGCCTTGTGAAGCACGGAGGCGCTCGGAAAAATGTCACTAGCGGCAGTCATGGGACGGTCACCCTTCACCCATCGTGACCGCGCCTGTTTTTGTTTAACACAAAGTGATTGATTCCAATCACTCCGTACGACTAGGCCACGAGCGCTTCTAATTTGTAATAAAATAGGTACTTATAATTTGTGCAAAACGTGTACGAGTGGAACAATAACAAGCGGCGGCCTATTATTTCTAAAAGTTATATACAATGTTTCTTTATTTTTATTAAATGGTTATTTCATTTCAAAAAGATTATATTTTCAATGAGGTGGTGAATTAAAATTCAAGCTATATACGCCGTTCATATATTTATACGTTCCTTCGTCTGGTAGATAGAAATAGAGAGAACTAGTTAAGTGAAAAATATCGCCAAGAGCTACAAAAAAATAGCTTTAATCAGGTTTCAATAAATAAATAAAATATTAACTATGCACTCTAATGCAAACCGTTCTGTCCACGCGCAGCTATTAATAGATTGTTTGTTTTATGATGAGAATACACAACGCGAGCTAAGCAAGAAAAAACGTCATTGTTACCAACAGTTAACCATAAAACTTGAATGCATTCTCCTTTGTCTTCTTCCAAAACAGTAAACCACAGTCGCTCCATTTCATTAAAATGATTTATGCAAAGCAATACGTTTTTATGTAGAACTACAACATTGCAAGCTTGGACAAACTTACTCACTTCAAGGCACATGGCAAAATGCACTCTGTTTCCTTGGAAATGGTGTCAAAAGATAAGAAATCTGTTATGTCATAAGTTTGTTAAGTTGCGACGCGTAACGCAGGTAGCCGAGCTCCAAACCGTATAAACAGGGCTTGTGTGCGTCGCCTTATGTTTTTTTCTTCTTTTTTGCCAGACTTTTTTTCTCTTATTAAACGCTAAGAGAACCAGTCTTGCCTGCCAGAATCTTTGGTTCGATTAGAACATTTTTCAGTAGTGGTTTCGAATGTAATCGTACCTACCTCGATGTGAATCGATTGTCTTTTTTTTTTCGATTCTCGGAATGAATTTCCGACCAGTGCACCGCTGTCAATTGTTATTTGAGACGTTGTTATTTAATACCAACATAAGTATTTAATTATAATCTCCTGGGTTATGTTTGTTCTTAATATTTTAACTTCTTGTTCTTGCAATATTTATGAGCATCGTTTTGATAAATATTCTTTTGAAATATTTTTTGAGAATTACTATCGTAAAATCTTCATCCATGAGCATGTTCATTCGACCGTGTTAAACTCGATTCGTGTCATGTAAAAACTAAATCGGATTAACTTTTTTTTCGAGTTGCATGTTTTGCACTGCTTTAATTTTAAGACCTGAACCAATCTAGACATTCGGCTACGCCTAAGTTAAGGCCCAACTATTGCAACAAAATCTATTATAAAACGAAACTTCATCGATAACAGATAGTTCCATCTTAGGTATCATAGGTATCAATATTAATTAATTCGGTTTTTCTTATTTAAATTTATTTTTCTTTTCCATCTCACTATATCTCTCTGTCTGCAAAGAAACACTATAGTCATAGGAGTTGTTATTTATTTTCAATAATGTACTGAGAAATTAGCATATGCTCGAAAGCTCCTGGTGCACATTGATTTAATTACAAACTGACCCCGCCTACGTTGTTTTGACATAGTAATTAGCCTACGACGTATTCTCAAACCTACTAAATATGCACAATAAATCGACGAAAATCCGTATATAGCAAGCATTTTTAGCGGTAATCGATAACAAAGACTGTGACACGATTTTTTTTCATATTAGATTTCTTATGAACATTTAATAACAAAAGTAAATTTTGTTCTTTTTTTTTAATGCACTAACCCGTGCTAAGGACAATTTTTTTTTAAAAACCTTAAAACCTATTAAGTCAAAAACCTATTTGGTCGCGGGTTCGAGTCCTGGCATGGGTGGAATTTTTAGCCACTGAATAGGTTTTTTTTAAAACAAAATTAAATGTCCATAAGAAAGTTTCTTGGTTTTGCCGCGTGCACAGTGGTTAAGTTTTACCTCTAATTCGATAAAAATGCGTGTCCACGGATGTGCTATATTGGTTCTCGGTTTAAACGGTTTTGATTGTGCGCGTTTTTTGCAAGTCTGGTTCTGACTTGGCCTGAAATTATGTTAAAGGAAGGTCATTGTTCGAGGAAGCTTTGGATCGAGAGGCGATTTTGTCTTTGTTATACTTATCATCTTATTGATAGTTTTTTTATTTGATCCTTCACTATCTCTAAATCTTACTTTCTCTCTCTGAGAAAAGGCCCTGCAAAAATGAGAGTTGATAATAGAAATCAAAGTTCATGTTTAATTTGTGGACTGCAGTTAGTGTGTTTATTATTTTCACTACTTCAAATTTTCATGATTCCGTGTAAACATTAAATTTTGCAAATCTGCCTGATGTCACTTTTAAACCCGAGAGTAAAATTGCATTAAACACTTTTTATAAGTGAAAGTGAAAAACATTTATTACTTTTGTAAGACAGATAAACATGACACCCAATTAAAACAAAAGTATGAAGAGCAAAAAAACACAAAGATATTAGAAATACAAATAGTGATGGATTAACCGAAAAATAATATAGTTACTCGAACAAGATACGGTACATTTACGAGATATTACAAGCTGTCATAAAAATGAATCGTAAGCACAATTGCTAATCCGCAGTGGGCATACGTGGTAATCAAGCCCACGAGAATACAGACAGAGCTCGGAGAGGTCCGTGCTCTGCAGTCTGACGTTTATAGGGTACATAAAAAACTAAAAACGTATAACAAGCACGTGTCGGCAACACATAGTATTCTTTTCACACCTCCTGCTCGACAATGCCTTATTACGTACCGTCAAATATCATCGTAAAGCATAGCCTTGTCTCTCGAGGGCAATAATAATGAAGAATTTCCCTAGGGAATAAAGTGATTTGAATTTAGAATGTCAAAATTCGCATGAAAACTATGAAGAAGCCCCGCATTGCAATTCGAAATTCGAATTGTTGTTCGAAACTCACCCCTTTTTTCTTTTTTTTCTGAACTACTGTGTCGTGTGACCGCGCGAAACACCAATAAAAAAAAGAAAAAGTTTATTGTCTCCCAGATGGTGTGAAAAGTAGAGTATTCACCTCTGGAATAAAACATGTCTTAGTCTCGGGCGGCTTCACTCAGGACTCTACATAACTCCCTCGCTTCGCTCAGGAGTTAAAATTTACTCTAGGAGTTAAAACTAACTTGGAGTCCTTCGCTCCGCTCAGGGTTCAATATACCGCCCATGACGTAATACATGGTTTTATTCCCTTAATGCATAATCTACTATTACTTTATACTTTATTGTACACGAAAAAACACACAAAGATATTAGAAATACAAATAGTGCAACAGAAGAAAAATCCTGCAGCAAAATGCAAAATGCTAGCCACAAGTGACCAGCGCTGGTTTTCTGCTGCACCTGATTCGCTGATGTTTGGAAAATTTCTACAAGTAAAAAAATAACAAGTCCAATAAATCTGCTAAAAATATTAACAAATTGTTTGCCACTTTGTGTGTATGTGTGTGTGTGTGTGTGTGTGAGGGTGTGTGTGTGTGTGTGAGGGTGTGTGTGTGTGTGTGTGCGTGTGTGTGTGTATGTGTAAGTCTCTCGACTACACCTTAGACTTCTTGCTCTAACCCTATAAGGTGTTTTGAAGAGTTCTCTCTTGTTGAAGTTAGCAAAAGGTTCGCACGGAGTTGGAAATAAAATAAAAAGGGCAGCAACAAATAAAGATTATAAAGGAATGCCGTGTCGGGAGATTGATACATTTTTACCCATGAAAAAAATGTAATCAAGACGAATAAAAAGTAAAAACCCCGCTAGGACACCCACAGAGGCAATTCTCAATTACAACCTCTTTTGTGTTTTTATCGTCAAATAGTCAATAAAGTATGTCTTCACGCCAACGGCCATTAACTTTCCCAGAAAAAACACCACGTCACATGTTGAGGTGAATCATGAGAACTTAATAAGCGGCAAATATGGAGTTTATATATTTAGTTTGGCTTGCAATCAATATTTGTGTGACAGTATTGCCAATATAACAGAGCATTCGGGCACAGCCTTTTCATTACAATATCGGTGAGGTCAAATATAATAAATTAGCTCCGGTCCATGACCATTTTTTCCATTTGGCCCTTTTTTCTCCAAAATGATCTAGATTTTGAAATGGACCTACTAGGTATATTCTGGAACGTTAAATAAGTCATAGTTTCTGTGCAATTTCAAATAAAATACTTTGTTGATTTTTTTCCGGTATAAGTAGCCTATATGGTATTTCAGACTATAATATATCGCTGTACCGAATTTCATCCCAAACCGTTGCGCTGTTCTGGTGTGATTGAGTAACAAACATCCATACATACAAACATTCACATTTATGATATCAGTAACATTATAATAAGTGTCTCATTTTGTAGACTTTTAGTCCGGATCTATTTACGGCTTAGTTAAAAAAAATTCTCATTTTTATTTCTGAAACGCTCTGGGCGGTCGATCACTGACCACCTCTGGACAAACTGCAATCGAATTCCGCGACAAATACCGCAGAAGAGCATACCTCTGATTCTGGAAACCGACCGGGTTGCCCGTGAGAAAATCCCAACCCCGGCCTTCCTTCGCTCGAGGTCAGTGATATACAGGGTGTAATCGTTTTGATATACCCGGTGTCACTATGAAATGAAATGAAAAGGTTTTATTCAAAGAAGCGCAGAAGCTGCGGCTTAATGAACGTCACAATTCAAACTAGGTGTCCATTTCAAAATCTAGATCATTTCGGAGAAAAAATGGTCAAAAAAAACTCCAAACTTAGTCTTTTCAAAGTCCTTAATTAACAGAGTTTACATAATTATTTTAAAACATAGAACTCATGCATTATACTGGCTTTAATTCCAGACATTATTGTCATCTAAATAATCCTTTATGCTAAGCCCTTTTGGCACAAAGTGTACTTTACACATTTTTTGAACCACGTTTCAGGCAAGCTTAATATATCTTCAGGGATTTTATTATAGAAGCGTATACTATCTCAATTAAGACAAATCTAATTCTCTCACAATTAAGAAGAATCTTTTACCCTCAAAATTAGTTATCGACATTTCTTCGTGAACGAAGGCGTGGACAGCAGGTAATTTTGTATGTATGGATGTTTGTTACTCAATCACACCAGAACTTTTTCCTAGTACGATGTAGCGGCATGTAATATTCTGTGAATGTGAATTTAGTAAGGTAGCTAAAAATCTTCGTAATTCTTGTACCATAGTAATATATCAGACTAAACTTGTTGAAAAAATCCTGTGTGAACCAAATAAGTGCAGACATGCCCTAAAACAACACTTCTTAAGTTAGAAAAAGAGTAACTCAGCTCACAGATAAACCTGTACAGGTTTCAGTGAAGGTTTTTTTGTATTTAACTAGTATGTATTCTTTAAATTTCTTGAATCAATAATATAAAAAAAATACAATTTACTAATTTATCGCATCGCATTCTTAACAAGAAAAATCGAGCCGGTCAGAAACATTTTGGTGTCAGGCTCAGTTAGGAAACGAATAAATCGTTTAGTAATGAGCCTTCAAAAGTTTTGCCATATTATTTAGCCTACGACCTATTCTCAGACCTACCAATATACAAAAAAAAATATAAGAATCGGTGAAGCCGTCTGGGAAAAGTTTTCTAACGAACACCGTGACACGCCGCGATTTTTATATATCTACGTATTAGATTTAACTTAAAACTATCGAATAGAGCCTACAGAGGATTTACATAAATAACCTCACGCCTGTATTCCAGAGTTGTAGGCAGAAACCAGGTACTGCCACTTGCCACGATCCTGAGCGATCACCTTCGCTTCATCAACGTTTATAAGT
Source organism: Yponomeuta sedellus (assembly GCA_934045075.1). Taxonomy (NCBI): domain Eukaryota; kingdom Metazoa; phylum Arthropoda; class Insecta; order Lepidoptera; family Yponomeutidae; genus Yponomeuta; species Yponomeuta sedellus. The sequence continues at coordinate 10,892,447 of OW203736.1, read as the reverse complement.
CGTTGCATGCACGCACGCCGGTTTCGCGTACTTTTTGTCTTCCCCTTTGCTAGTACATCTCCTATTCGGTCGATGTATGTCCGCATGGGACGTCCCTTACCAGCCCTTCCACTCACATTAACAATATATATTTGAAAACCTATTTAGAGGCCAAAAATTCCACCCATGCCGGGATTCGAACCCGCAACCTCTGGCTATCTGTACCATTTTGGCCCCTAAATAGGTTTTTAAAATTGTCCTTAGCACGGGTAGTGCATTAAAAATAAAAATAGTATAATATATATTTGTTTCGTCAATCTTTCTTCCTTCATTCTCTCCACATGTCCAAACAAACGCAACATTCCTTTCTCAACTCTAGTCACAACATCCTCTTTCAGTCCACAACGTTCTCTAATCACGCTATTGCCTATCCTGTCATTCAAAGATTCAATTTCCAGAAGATTTAGAAAAAGTGAAAAACGTTCCCACACTATCAGACGCTAAATTTCCGGTTTGTTTTACTATATAGCTCATAACCAATTTTTCTTTTCATTTCAGATTACTGGACGGTGCGAAAACTCAGCGACTCCGCGTCGAGTGATAAAGAAAACTAACTCTCAAAGTAACAGAGGTTAGGTGTTTTTTGCAAATAACAAAACTAATTCTGTCATTATGCGCTGTGCGGCTTAGGATATTGTTTGTACACCCTTATTAAACGTGAATAAAAAGATATTCATCTAATATTTATAACACTAGGATAATGAATAAAGAAATTAGATAACATGAATTTTTCAGAATTTTCCAAAGATGTGAACAAACGATTTTGATTATTTTTTTAATGATTGGTGAGAAATTCAACTATGAATAAGAGAATCAAGAAAAGAAAATGAATTGTGAATTCTTTGTTTATATGTTTGGCGATTCCCAAAGGTGCTTTGTAAATCTTGTAACACGCTTTTTTGTAAAAAAAATAAACTTTTTTTCCAATTATTATGTATTTTTAGGGCAATACTAAAATTAGATGACTAATTTTTACAACCTTTCAAATTTGTTCAAAGCATTTAGGTCTATACAAATAAACTGAATGTAGGTAACATTTCTATAGAGTGAATATACTCTGCCATGAATTTATAAGTTGGAAGAAGGGACTTTACCAATGTTTTATAATATCATATAAGCAAGTGTCCTCGAGGACTATTAAAATTTTTATTGCATTAAAATGTAAAAATTACTTTGCTACATTCCGCCAAAAAATGTTGGCGGAATTTAGGAAACTAATTTTCACATTTTGTTATGGATTTCCGCAAGGTGACGCCTGATTCCATACAATATTTAAATTTTTATAATTTTGTATTTGCATTGAGTTTTTAGTGCTAAATCACTTAAGGCGGTCCAAATAAAGATTCCAAAGGAATCTCTCTGGATATACCTAAGTGAATATATTAAACGGGTCAAATCGCGATTATGTATTAGGCAAAACGAGACCACGGCAGCTGTAACGCTGCCGAAACGTCGGGAAATAAGGTAATTACGCTTTACCTAATAAATAATCGCGATTTGACTCGTTTAATATATAACTATTTATGAGAATCGCGAATCATTAAGAAATACTGTACCTAAGTGAAGTAAGTTATGTAATTGTAAGCGCTCTTAAAAATGTATTAATGAGTGGATTTCCATCTGACAGTTACAGTGGCTTTATAAAATGATCAGTGGTAGTAGGTTCTTAGAAGAAACTTTCGCAATCGAATTTTGACGAACTTGAAATTTTAGACGTTTCCGTAACTTGCCTGGAGCTAAATTATATGACGAAATTTTTGTTGAATTTCATACCCCATCCCTCTTTTGGTGACATGTAAATAATACACTTGCGTGACTCTAAACCACAGTTTCTCGTACACAGATTTTGTGGCTTTCATAGATGTGATAGATTTTGTGGTTTTCATAGATTTTTCCCTGAACGCATAATATAAGAAGGTACTACTTGCTAAATCTTAAAGTTCAATCAAGTTCAAATCAACGGAAAATACTCTATCAATTTTGATTCCCTTAAGGTCAAAACTCATGTTTTCCGGCATTATCTCTTTAAATCTCTCGGCCGTGTCTTTTTTTTACGTGAATTTTAGAATTTGACTATTTGTAGACTTGAGTACATATTAATTAAAACTGTTTTTACACGGATTTATGCTCGTTTATTACATTTTTACAATTTTCCAACGTTTCGGCACTTTTTCAGGTGCCGTGGTCCCGGATGACTGAGGTGACAGGTGTCTTTTAGAAATCATTAACGGTTAGTTTACTACCCTCGGCAAAAATTACAAAAGTTAATTATGAAGTTACGTTCCAAAATAGACAAACCAATTATTTTTTATATAAAGTCAACAATATTGATTATTAGTAATTGAAGTTAAAATTAAATTTATAAACTAATTACTTTATATGAACTTAAAGATACCGATTATTAATTGAAATTAAATTGATTTTATATTATTTATTCTACAGTCACACTTCTAGCAAGGGGGTTTCATGCACTTAAGCACTGGTTCCCATGCTACCGGTATGTTCCAACCACGATCTCTATTAAAATTTGGATGCCGGCGGATCTCTATTGCCTCACGTATCATTCTAGGGAAGAAACGGTCTTCTCGGGCTAGAACTTTAACTTTATCGAAATGTATAAAGTGGTTGGTACCGCTAAGTGTATGCTCGCTGACTGCAGATCTACCAGAGCGCTTATGTTTCACATCAGCGATATGTTCCTTCACCCGCTCAGCTATGGTACGCTTCGTTTGACCAATGTACGAGGAACCACATTCACAGTCAAGCTTGTATACTCCTGCCTCTTGTAAGGGAATCCTGTGCTTGACACTTCGCATGAATTGGTGTATCTTTCTTGGCGGCTGGTAGATGGTTCTGATTGAGGCGCGTTTCAAAATACTCCCAATTTTGTCAGTCACTCCTCTCACGAAAGGCAGGTAGGCTGGAACTCGCTCGACTGTGTCCGGTTTGACACGTCCTCCGCGACGGACACGCGGAACTTGCAGCTTGTTTGCACGAAGTACTCGTTTGACATGCTGGAGTTCCGCAGGTAGATGGTCCTTGTCGCAGATTCGGTGTGCCCTCCGAATCACACACCACCACCACCACCGCAGAGGGCACACCGAATCTGCGACAAGGACCATCTACCTGCGGAACTCCAGCATGTCAAACGAGTACTTCGTGCAAACAAGCTGCAAGTTCCGCGTGTCCGTCGCGGAGGACGTGTCAAACCGGACACAGTCGAGCGAGTTCCAGCCTACCTGCCTTTCGTGAGAGGAGTGACTGACAAAATTGGGAGTATTTTGAAACGCGCCTCAATCAGAACCATCTACCAGCCGCCAAGAAAGATACACCAATTCATGCGAAGTGTCAAGCACAGGATTCCCTTACAAGAGGCAGGAGTATACAAGCTTGACTGTGAATGTGGTTCCTCGTACATTGGTCAAACGAAGCGTACCATAGCTGAGCGGGTGAAGGAACATATCGCTGATGTGAAACATAAGCGCTCTGGTAGATCTGCAGTCAGCGAGCATACACTTAGCGGTACCAACCACTTTATACATTTCGATAAAGTTAAAGTTCTAGCCCGAGAAGACCGTTTCTTCCCTAGAATGATACGTGAGGCAATAGAGATCCGCCGGCATCCAAATTTTAATAGAGATCGTGGTTGGAACATACCGGTAGCATGGGAACCAGTGCTTAAGTGCATGAAACCCCCTTGCTAGAAGTGTGACTGTAGAATAAATAATATAAAATCAATTTAATTTCAATTAATAATCGGTATCTTTAAGTTCATATAAAGTAATTAGTTTATAAATTTAATTTTAACTTCAATTACTAATAATCAATATTGTTGACTTTATATAAAAAATAATTGGTTTGTCTATTTTGGAACGTAACTTCATAATTAACTTTTGTAATTTTTGCCGAGGGTAGTAAACTAACCGTTAATGATTTCTAAAAGACACCTGTCACCTCAGTCATCCGGGACCACGGCACCTGAAAAAGTGCCGAAACGTTGGAAAATTGTAAAAATGTAATAAACGAGCATAAATCCGTGTAAAAACAGTTTTAATTATGTCTACTGCTCGTGTTAACCTTAGAAAATACTATTGAGTACATATTTTTAATTTTAACTCGATACCTTTACGCGTTCTCAAGATAAAAGGTCTTGACAGACGGACTGTCGGACAAAAAAGTGACTGTATTGTCATCATCATCAACCCATTATGTCCCCACCGAGGGGCACGGGTCTCTTCCCTGACGAAACTGTTGGCCATACTCCACCACGGGGGCCAAGTCCGGATTGGTGGAGGCTTGCAGGACTAGTGGCTGTTCTCGCTGTCAGAATTCTTCTTCTTCTTCAGGCTATATTATGTAGTCCACTGCTGGGTATAGCCGTCCCGCCCTAGAAAAGACCCTATACGGGTTCTTTTATTTTCGTTTAAGGTAGAAAACCATGCGTCCGATCATCCTCCTTCTCCCTATGAACCCGATCCTCCCCGTGTAATTATTGGAAAGTATTGTGGAGGCCTATACTATAAGTCTACCAACAGAGTGTGGACGATAGTAAAACGCTAGATGTTGCTCGGTTGATATATTTTCAGCACACATCACAACAAACAAACAATCGTAACCTAGCGATATTTAAATCGATGTCAATCATGTACCGGGATAGGATTAAAATTATAACCAGCCAATCCTTATGCATATATCACCACCAATACTAATAACAATCTCGTGATTATTTGACGACCTCTTGTCACTATCACTTTTATTGCGTTACATTTTCCTTTTACTATTTATTCCTGTAACTGTCTTTTTGAAAACACCTCATGAAAACTCTTAAAGTGCGTTCAGCATAACAAAAAGTCGGGAAAGAACAAAAGTTAATTGCCGCCAACGACTAATCTATGATGAACGGACTGTGATAGTTTCGCACAATGTATTAGCGCGTCAATATTTATTATTTCTCTGTCTCAAAAACAACAATGTGGAATCTAGTCCGTGATCTCTGCAATAATGTTTTTTTACCGGCAACACGGTAAATGCTTCCTATTAATCTGTCCTTTAGATAGTTAGTATATACTTAAGACTTTTGCTGCTTGCGGGCGTCGCGCAGTTAGTTACGTTGGGCCTTTGGTAGCGTCTGGAACTACTAAACAGTCATCATGTGAACACTTACTTACAACTTAGTGGAAGGAATAGTCAACAATTTCACGCGTGCACTCTACTCTTTTAGGTTACCAATAATTTTGCAACTAAGGCCAGGTTTTCACGGTCTTGTACGCTCGGACCGAGTGCGCCATCCGAGTAAACTAATGCTTCTGATTGGACGGTTTTTCGTGACAACACCAAAATAGCCAATCAGAAGCATTAGTTTACTCGGATGGCGCATTCGGTCCGAGCGTACAAAGACCGTGTAAACCCGGCTTAAAATGTAAAGGTTAATCGGTGTTCAACTCAGAAGTCTGTGGATCAACCCAGTAGTTGCGCAAGCTACCATCGACTGCAAGCAGCTTTATTACTGATCTACCAACTTATTTGAACATTTCACAGGATTATAACTAATATATCAATACACAATTGGTAATCTATAATACGGCCAGTGCAATTCGATTGAACGCCCGCCGTTCTGCCTCCCTCTTCACCACGCTGCGGTAGCCCCTTCGCATCAGTGCGGTTAGCACACCGTACCAAAGCGCCGATGGTACGTCATCCAGACAGGTGCACAGATATTGTGACCGTGATAAGGTAAAGTCCCACGGCCGGCCGCGTCAGACGCTGCCACGCCTGTCGAGGCCTAGGTAGCGAGGATACTAGTCGTGCATTTTAAATGTCAAGTCACGAATTTACAGTACATTTATTGTCAAATTCTGACATTTTATGGCCACAAAACGCGTGACCCGTGCCATCATACTACCTAAGGTTCCCAAGGGCCGTAGGCCTCTTAGGCGTGGCTAGCCTGTCAGGAAGCAGGCCGTGTGACCCTTGCTTTATACCTATGCACTGTCATTCTGGCATAATCTACAAATAAGTTGGCTCATTTGTAAACGAAGTTGTGTTTATTGCATGCTTACCCCTTATTAAATATCTTATTCTTACTTCCTTCATGAGCAAGTAGATATTAAGATAAACATTTATAGGTGGGTTCGTACTATAATTTAAGAACGTGGTAGTTATTAATTTTGTTACCCAAATAACGAAACGAATATTACGTATGAAGTGTATTAGGTCTTTGTTTTATTAGAGAGAGCAGTTTGAGACCACTCTTAACTGCATTATTATTGTATTAAATAATAAGATAATTTATTGATAATCAGGTTATGATGTTTGTGAGAGAAAAAAATAAAGGTTTTAATTCAAAATATTTGTTTATCTTTTATTTATAATTTAACGACGAATTATACACATTCGTTTTGGTATCAACCCTTTGTATGTCCCCGCTGCTGGGACACGGGTCTCTTCCTGCATCGCAGAAAATTAGTCCATACTCCACCACGGGGGCCAAGTCCGGTTTTTTTGCCCTATAAAGGGCACCTTCCGGAGGACACGGGGGAGGGGGGTGGTGAATGCTCATGCATAACAGCACGGTCCCGGCCGCGCTGCCAATGTGGGACTCACAAAAAGTGCGCATACCCACTAAACACCACCTTGGGCCTGGTTTTGGTCCTAAGGACCCCTGAAACTGCTAGGAGAGTGCCCACTAGTGGGGACTCTGGCAGGGGTTGGTGGAGTATTGTAAAACAGTGGCGGGCCTTACTGTCAGAAGTTATCAAGCCGCCCATAAGGCTTTGACACGGCTTAACGACTGTCATTTCATGACAGCCGGCACCAACAGCTTGTCCTGCCCTGAGCAGCACGGAAGCGCTCCGAAAAATGCCACTAGCGGTAGTCACGGGACGACCACCCACCCTACACCTGACCGAGCCTATTGTTGCTTAACTCAAGTGATTGATTCCGATCACTCGATTCCATTAGACCACGAGCGCTTCTTTGTTACATATTTGTTGAAAATATGTAAAGAAAAATGTATGTAGCCTATAAACGTCACACTGCAGGGCACAGGCCTTCTCTCATTAAGAGAGAGTATGGGCTTAACTACCGTACGTGCCCGCCGCGGATTGGCAACTACAAGCGCTGAGGTTTTTGAATTTGTAGATGAATTATTTTCTAAGGTTATTATGAGAGCGGTGGTAGCGGAGCGGTGTAGAACGCCGGCTTCTCAATCGGGAGGTCGTGGGTTCGAACCCCGGCATGTACCAATGACTTTGTTTTCTAAGTTATGTACATTTGTGAAATTATAGTAGCAATACTACTCGCTGACTGTGAAGGAAAACATCGTAAGGAAACCCTAGTGTCTGAGGTGTTAGCGTACCTCAGCGCTTGCTACGTACAATGACCAAACTATGAGGCTAAGTGCGGAAATTTCAGGTAACTAACTAACATGAGCACTTGACATAGGTAATTAAAACTGTTTTTAAACGGATTTCACTCGTTTAATAATTTTTTTTAAAATTTTCTGACGTTTCGACACTTTTTCAGGTGCCGTGGTACCCGAACCACTTTATACATTTCCATAAAGTTAAAGTTCTAGCCCGAGAAGACCGTTTCCTCCCTAAAATCATACGCGAGGCAATAGAGATCCGCCGGCGTATCCAAATTTTAATAGAGATCGTGGTTGGAACATACCGGCAGCATGGGAACCAGTGCTTTAGTGCATGAGACCCCCTTGCTAGAAGTGTGACTGTAAAGTTAATTTTAATTTCAATTACTTATTAGTATATATGTAACAAAGGATATGTATATATATATATATATATATATATATATATATATATATATATACAAATAAGTTTTAAATATGTAAGGCCATAGCCTATTTTTTTTTCTGTTTATTCCACTAATTTGTAAAAGATAAGATAAGATAAGAATATTCTTTATTGTACACTGGAAAAACAACAAATACAAAACAATTGCAAATATACATAGTACAATTGGCGGCCTTATTGCTAAAAGCAATTTCTTCCAGACAACCTTACGATGGAAAGTTGTTGAAGGAAATTAGAAAGACGGGTAGCCAGTGCAAATTTGAATATTGATACATACTTATACTTAATAATAATACACTTACATACCGTTACTTATATAAACTTATAATTTATTATAAATATACATATATCAAATAAATAATATGTAAAATCTGTTTAATAACTTAAATTATGTAAGCCTACCTTTGTTCCTGTATAGTAGCTAAGTTAATATAATGTAAGCCCTTAAGTGGCCTATGTTAAGATTTTTCTACACAATATTTTTTTATAATTTAACTTGTGCTGTGGGTTTTGTATTAAAATAAATAAAAAAAAAATTAGTAATTCAATATCACTATAATATCAATATTGTTTACTTTATATAAAATAATTGGTTTGCCTATTTTGGAACGTAACTTCATAATTAACTTTTGTAATTTTTGCCGAGGGTAGTAAACTAACAGTTAATGCTTTCAAAAAGACGCATGTCACCTCTCAGTCATCCGAGACCACGGTACCTGAAAAACTGTCAAAACGTCGGATAATTGTAAAAAAATGTAATAAACGAGTGAAATCCGTATAAAAACAGTTTTGGATAAATTATTTTTTAAATAGGTATAAATTTACTAATGCCTTTAATTCAAGGCGCACAGGGTGCGGGACAAGTTCCCGGCCGGCCCGCACTGTACTTATTTACACTTATTTTTCGACCCCTCTCTATATTCGAAGCCATCTAGGTAAGTATATTACAGGACTGAAAATTTGCAGGGTACTAAGATTGCCAAAATGAAGCAAACTGGAATAGTTTACAAGATATGGGGGTCTGACACGGACTGAATCACTCAAAAATTAATCATCAAAGGTAGCATCATCATGAACCCGTTATGTCTCCACCGAGGGGCACGGGTCTCTTCCCTAAGGAAGGTATACCGCTAGTGGCATTTTTCCGAGCGCCGTTGGTGCCGGCTGTCAAGTAATGGCAGTCGTTAAGCCATGTCAGAGGCCTTATGGGCGGTTTGATAACTTCTGACGGTAAGGCCCGCCATTGTTTTACAATCCTCCACCAACCAGGACTTGACCGCCGTGGTGGAGTATGGCCTAACCTTCTTGCGATGCAGGAAGAGACCCGTGCCCCAGCAGTAGGGACATACAAGAGTTGATAACGTATGTATTTTTTTGGGGTCGAATTATGGGCCATTTTTTTTTTTCATTTATGTTTTACTGAGACTAAAATGTAACTCAGGCTTTAAAAATAAAATAAAAACCTTTGAAATAAAAAACACCATAACCTTAGTACAGTCGACAGCTAGTTTTTCTTCCACTTTTCAATCAAATGAGACTTTTCCACGGCAGGCTCTGCACAGGTCTTCTTTTCTCTTTATCATTCCCCTCTGTCCATTCAGAGGGTGGTACGCCGCCCTGTCAGCATCTTGGGATCTCAACAACGGCAGCGGTCTATATTTTTTATACAGAACTTATTTTAGTTATGTTAATACGACGTCGAAACATTTCCCTGATATTTATTCAATAAAATACATGCAAAAATTTAACAAAAGAATTTCGAATGTCTGAGATGAGAACTTGTTGGAAGTAACAAACTTTTTATCCAAACATAACGTAACCTCACGCCTGTATCCCAGAGGGGTAGGCAGAGACCAGAGACCGCCACATGCCACGATCCTGACAGATCACCTTCGCTTCATCAATGTTCTTATGTCGTTGCATGCCCGCGCGCCGGGTACCGGGTACATTTTTTCTCCTTATTCATATTAAAATAGTATTTTGTATTTTTATATTCATACATAACGCCTGAAAATATAACACTGCTTTGTTGTTTCATAGGGAAGCGCGTAATATTGTTTTTATTTGAATAGTGTTTTCTGTGTGACTGTGGTGCAGTAAATGTTGCACTTTCTGTTAAATCCCGCTTACAGGGCTGGATTTAGGGAAAGGCAACCGGGGTTACCTACAGGCCCAGGGCCTCTACGTGAGAGTGTCCCCATAGAAGGATATGCATGAAATTTTCTACTGCCGAAGTTAATATCGTTGGCTTAGCGGTATAACGTCTGATTACCATCCCGGAAGACGTGAGTTCGATTCTTGTACACACTTATAGTAACAGAAATTGTAAAAAAATATCGTACAAATATGTACTATATTATGTGTGTTATGTACTATACTATGTTCTCTATCTCCATCTGTACTATATGTACTATACTTATGGCCATATATTTGTGAAAATGGCCTTAGTCTGGATGTATTTCCATGTGTGTGATGTCCTGGTTACCATGTCACAGGGTGTCCTAGTTTGGGACCAAGACAAGTGATTGTTTTGTGTAGAAGTTCTATTATAAGATACTTGTTCAAAAAAATATTATGGGCTTCCACTCCTTTGTTGCCCCAGGGCATCTACACCTTTTAATCCGGCTCTGCCAGCTTAAAATAATGCCAACACGAATCCCGCCGACGCCAAAAACGGAAAGCAAAACGCTTCTTTCATTTTTCTTCTCAGCACACAGCTTACAGTGATTTGAGCGGACCGTTGCACGCGTGAGTCATTAATTTAATTTTGAGAATGCATCTCGTGATCGAAAGGCATTCGGTGACTCACGACAGAGCACTGTTGCTATGTATCTCAGGGACTAAGTTTCAAGAATGTTCGACTTCCGAAATCTTGGAACTTTTTAAAATCATTATTTACTTAAGGGAAGTCCCAGGCGGACATACATCGCCCAAATATGAGATGTATTAGCAAAGGGGAAGATAAAAAGTACCCGGAACCGGCGTGCGTGCATGCAACGACTTATGAACGTTGATGAAGCGAAGGTGATCTATCAGGATCGTGGCAAGTGGCAGTCCCTGGTCTCTGCCTTCCCCTCTGGGATACAGGCGTAAGGTTATGTATGTATTATTTCAGGGACTTTTGTACTCATTGAACTTGGCATGATAGATAAAGGACACTTTATTGCATAATCAGAAAAAATGGACAGATGAAGCGCTCGTGGCCTAGGCGAACCGAGTGATTGGAATCAATCACTTGGTTAAGCAACAACAGGCGCGGTCAGGTACGGGATGGGTGAGAGTCCCGTGACTACCGCTAGTGGCATTTTTCCGAGCGCTTCCGTGCTTCGCAAGGCACGTAAAGCCGTTGGTGCCGGCTGTCATATAATGGCAGTCGTTAAGCCATGTCAGAGGCCTTATGGGCGGCTTGATAACATCTGACAGTAAGGCCCGCCACTGTCTTACAATCCTCCACCAACCCGGACTTGGCCCCCGTGGTGGAGTATGGCCTAACCTTCCTGCGATGCAGGAAGAGACCCGTGCCCCAGCAGTGGGGACATACAAGGGTTGATAACAGAAAAAATAATACAACCATGATTTCTGAAATCTAAGTAATGTAATGTAACCATAAATAAAAAAAATCTGTTGTGCACTTAGAGCGATCTCTTCCAAAACCGTTGGACGGAGTGGATCGCATGGAGAATATAGTCGATAGGTGCACGTACATAAATAATAATATAATCGATAACATATTGAAATGTTTCGAAAATCTACCAAGTAGCAAAAGATTGGTAGAATGTTCGTGCTTATAACGACGTACTATATAAAGTACATACCTATATATTTAAATAATAATTAGCGTGATTGTAGAACTTATTAAATATATTCTAACGACAAATAATCAAAAACCGCGAAGCGCGTGTCGGGCTCACAAAATTAATACTTTACTAACTGCACTATTAATTTTAAATGAATATTAGTCTTGCCAATATTAAAAGTAACCGGCGCGGCGTGCGTGCACACAACGACTTATGATGATCGTTGATGAAGCGAAGGTGATCTCTCAGTCAGCAAGTGCCAGTCCCTGGTCTCTGGGATACAGGGGTGAGGTTATTTTATGTTTTAGTCTTGCCATCGGACCCGAGATGGCGTTACTGGTACAGAACCGTAGGCGCGCGAGTTCGACTTATACTTGGCCGATTTTTTAGTCCTAAGAATCCTAAGTCACTTTCCGAGTCTCGCGCCAATGAAAAAAATACGTTTATGTGAAGTCGACGAAAAATTGTTCAACTTATTTGTCGTGCAGTATATACAGTCACACAAACAAAAAACCAGACAATTAACACAATATGTGCACAACACATTGTAGACTTTTAGTCCGGATTTACTTACGGGTGTTGTTATATCAGTGTGAGACGAGCAACTGACGACGCGAGCTCCATCTCTGCTCACCATGATTAAGCTCTGCGAATCGGAGCGAAACCTGGTCGGACTTTTCCAATATAACAACACCCGTAAGTAAATCCGGACTCAAAGTCTACAATATGTGCACAACAGAAATAAACCAAATATACAATGACGAAACAAAAAACAGACGTAGGTTTAGCCTGTGGTGTGTCTAAATTGCCACAAAAGACAGCTGACTCAGCGTTGTGCTGAGGGAGTGAGCCCTCAGCGCTGATTTTCAGTCAGTGCCTGAGGTAACCGAATGATGCTACGGGGTGCGTGTCGTTGTGCATTTATAGGATTTATGAATAGTATTGGTACACAAAAAGTAAAAGGGTCGTCTTAAGTACTTTGATAGGTATTTAAATGATAATATAAATACAAAACAGGTTAGGGTTTTTTTAATGTTAATATATTGTAAACTAGCTGTGCCCCGCGGTGTTACCCTTAGGGAAAATAAATTGTGTATTAACAGTAAAAGAAAAATTAACAGACGAAACTTTTGTTTTTGGTGAATATAACATCGGTGCAAAAGGTGCAAGATTTTTAAGTTATATTTTCTAATTTTGTATTTGATATATTTATTTTTAAATAAATACACCTTTCTAAAGCCTGATCCAGACGCAACGTGCCATGTAATATAATATAACCAATAATGCAACGCGAATCATGCAACTATTCCATGTAACATTACATTCCACGTTTCTGAATCCGGATTTACGTAATTAAGTAAAAGTTACAAAACAAAAAGTATTGCAAACTTGACTCGTATTAATTTGATAAGGCGGCCAGTGGTATTTAATTATTTGCGTACTTACTTATTCCCAATAAGAAACGCCTTCAACCTTCGTTCTAGCAAAGAAACACATAACGTCTTGGAAAGTTGCAACCGCCTACGCGTTTCAACGTAGCAACGTCTTTGACGTCTTATACAGGCGCGTGCACTATAATGTAAACACGTTAGAACCTTGTCTCATTAACCTTTTCTAGCCTGATGTATGAGAAATTTACTATTTTGACTTTGACAGGGTACTGAAATGCATACAATATGTTAGTTTAGGTGACCGTACCTGACAAGTTAGTTAGACTTGAGACTCTTAGTACGTAGACTCATAGTACGTACTTAGACTCATAATATGGCCCATAGTACGTAGGAAGCGCTGAGGAATATTAATACTTCAAGCACTAGGGTTTCCTCACGATGTTTTCCTCCAAGTTTAGCAAGTGGTATTGCTACTATAACTTCACAAATGAAGGTACTTAACGTAGGAAACAAACTGCCGCACTCAGAGACGTCCATTAAATTTAATGTTTATTTAAATATCATTATCTTTCACTTATTATCAGTGCGCTCGTGGCCTAGGCGAACCGAGTGATTGGAATCAATCCCTTAGTTAAGCAACAACAGGCGCGGTCAGGTACAGGATGGGTGAGCATCCCGTGACTACCGATAGTGGCATTTTTCCGAGCGCTTCCGTGCTCCGCAAGGCACGTTAAGACGTTGGTGCCGGATGTCATATAATGGCAGTCGTTAAGCCATGTCAGAGGCCTTATGGGCGGCTTGATAACTTCTGACAGTAAGGCCCGCCACTGTCTTACAATCCTCTACCAACCCGGACTTGGCCCCCGTGGTGGAGTATGGCCTAACCTTCCTGCGATGCAGGAAGAGACCCGTGCCCCAGCAGTGGGGACATACAAGGGTTGATAACGATTATCAGTGCAACAGAAATGGACAACAGCATGCAGCAAAGGCAGCAGCTTTCCGACGTAAGGTTGTCTGGAAGAAATTGCTTTTAGCAATAAGGCCCCCAATTGCACTTTGTATCTACATGTTTTATAATGTGCTCTGGTGTACAATAAAGAATATTCTTATCTTATCATACTTAATCGGAGATTAACTTTAATTGACGTTTCTGAGTGCGGCGATTAGGCCCATAGATGCCCCATTGTAGGTAGCAAGCGCTGAGTTATGTGAATACAGACAAAAGGGTTTCCTCACGATGTTTTCCTTCACAATTGGCGAGTGTTATTACTACTAGCTTTAAATTCACAAATGTTAACTTAGAAAACAAACTCATTGGTACATTCCGGGATTGGAACCCACGACCACTCCGCTACCAGCACTCTCGTATCTCACAAAGCATTCTATATGTTGAACAAACAACGGAGTCCATAACAATATTCATGCAATAACTTAGAAAACAAACTCATTGGTACATTCCGGGATTGGAACCCACGACCACTCCGCTACCAGCACTCTCGTATCTCACAAAGCATTCTATATGTTGAACAAACAACGCAGTCCATAACAATATTCATACGAAAACACACCCGTCCAACAATAGTCTAAATCACCGATTGTTATCTACTAAATAAAGCATTGTGATACTAAAGATAATATACAGTAAACAATAGCCCAAAAATGAACCTACCCTCGCCAAGCAGGTTTCAGCACGTGTCTTACTCAAGAAGTCAAGTACCATCGCAAAAGCCCATTTGCAAGTTCATTTTGAACGCATTTGTATGCAAAGTGGCCGAAATGCTAAATTGATAGCGCGAGCGCATTGAAGAAGTGCCCTAATTGGCCCAATTTGAATCTGGAACGCGCGGATGAGTGATGGAGTGCACTGATTGGCTATTGTCTGCGATGCAGCTTGCTGTACACCTGGTTAAAGGGATTTTCACAACCCATTGAGTGTTTATGATTACTTGGGTCGATCTAAGCAGATGTTGTGATTATGGGTGCTATTAGAGGCAATAAAACTATTTAACCCTTCTCGCGTTTAGTGTACATACGTCTGTACACTAATCAGCCCGGCCGCGCGCAATCCCCCAAGCGCTTAGTGTACAGACGTATGTACACTATGCAACGCTCAGATTGGACTCTTTTTATCTATGCTCTGTGCATTCTCTATGGACAATATCTGTTGTTTTATTGGCCAATGGTTAGTAAGGATTACTTTCGCCAACCAATCAAATGACGTGACGTGGAAAAAAATTTAATTATCATCGAAACCACATGAGCTTGCTAGGTCAGACGCCATTTTGCGTTTTCGTCGTGAGTTGCTCCGCTCGCTAAAGTTTTATAAGTTATTTAGAGAAGGCAACGCTGCGTATTTGTTCATATGTTATATATCAAATTACTGGGAAAAGTGTGTAGATTATGTTTCAAATAATAGTTTCGTTGTATTTGATGGAAAAGAAAGTGAAAAAAGCCTCGAACTTTTAGCCCGGATTGTGCCGCTTGTATGGGCGGTCAGTGTCATTTTACCTCTTCCTGGTAATTATTCATTTATAGCTTTATTTTGGTGAATTAGAGTATGAAAATTGTGTAAACAGTAATAGATAATATGCAGATCATATTATAAGTGTTAGTTCGGTGCTAGTGAATGAGTAATTAGTGAAAATAGTGAGACAAAGTTCAAAGTAGTGTCAAAATGGCGTGGATAGTGAAATTCATCTCGTCATTTGAATATCATGTAAGTTTATTGATAATTTTATTAGCATTACAAGTATAATAACCGGATAGGGCATTTTATGCAGATTGTAGTGATATATAACACTTATTGAATAATTACGTAGTACTTTCTCTAATTTGAGAAATGCGGAACTGTGTTCACAAAAAAGATGCAAAAAAATGGCGGTGCGAAATGACCCTGCACTATGCGGTACCTTTGAACTTTCTTTTTTCCGAGCGCGCGGGGCCCTAGAAGGGTTAAACGTGATTAATCTCCTAGATTAGATCAATGTATTGTATACAATTGCGATCTTAGCACTGAAAGCGGTCTCCTCCAGACAATGAAAGATGAAAGGAGTACGTAGGTATGGTCGGTAGATATATATCATTATTATTTCCAAAATTTCTTAGATTAATAAATAGACTGTAGAGGCATTTTATTTGTCGTTATCAACCCTTGTATGTCCCCACTGCTAGGGCACGTGTCTCTTCCTACATCGCAGGAAGGTTAGGCCATACTCCACCACGGGGGCCAAGTCCGGGTTGGTGGAGGATTGTAAGACAGTGGCGGGCCTTGCTGTCAGAAGTTATCAAGCCGCCCATAAGGCCTCTGATATGGCTTAACGACTGCCATTATATGACAGCCGGCACCAACGGCTTGACGTGCCTTGCGAAGCACGGAAGCGCTCGGGAAAATGCCACTAGCGGTAGTCACGGGTAGCCCACCCATCTCGTACCTGACCGCGCCTGTTGTTGCTTAACCACGTGATTGAGTCCAATCACTCGGTTCGCCTAGGCCCCGAGCGCTTCATTTTATTTAATCTACGGTTATGTCTATTAATTGTAATATCACCATAGACTATTTTAGTCAGCGTTTCTGGAGTGTTTTAAGGAATTGTGATTATACGTTTACGACAGTATTAAAAAAAACTCGCATAGACACTCATACCGAAGCTGAATCAAACGAAATATAACTATTATTTTATTCAGGTTCATGTCGCTACTCATCGATAGATGGCGTTAGTAGTTCGTAATTTACTGCAAATTCTTGGCAAGTGGAATACGGCAAATTCTCACAGTGCGGAATGAAATGCAAAAAAATCCAAAAGCCAACTTCATCAGAGAATTCAAAGGGTTACTGGAAATAATACATCACGTGGGATCCGTTTTATTAGAAGTATATAAGCAAGACCATGCAAGAGGTCCCGGGTTCGAATCCCGGCTGGGAACAAAAAAAAAAAGCCCAGGTCTTGGATGTTTACATGTTTGTGATGTCGTTGTTTCTGGTTCCCATGACACAGGGTATCCTATTGTGGGGCCAGAAGCAATGTATGTGCTTGTATGTAAATGTTATGTTATAATCATGGTTTTCTATAACAATTCGATGCACATTGCAAAGTTGATCAAATCAGAGTAACAAGTAGAAACACTCTGCTACGCAGTGTACATCGAGTTGTCATATTAAACAGTAGTTTTATGAAACTCGGCCCTGACAAGCGTTTACTCCTCAGATCATAGAACTGAGGTTTACTCAGTAGCTAAACGTAACATAACCTCACGCCTGTATCCCAGACGGGTAGGCAGTGACCAGGGACTGCCACTTGCCACGATCCTGGCAAATCACCTTCGTTTCATCAAGGTTGATTCGTCGTTGCACGCACGCTCGCCGGTTTTGGGTATTTTTTATCTTGCCCTTTGCTAATACATCCCCTATTTGGACGAAGTATATCCGCCCGCGACTTCCCTTGCCTCCTCCTTACCGGCTCCTCTACCCACATTCGCTATAATATATTTGTTTCGTCAATCTTTCTTCCTTTATCCACCACACTCCCCGCAACGCAACATTCCTTGCTAAATTCTAGTCAGACATCCTCTTTCAGTCCAAGACTCAATAACATAACATAACATTTACACACTGGCACATACATTGCTTCTGGATGCACGCTACGATACCCTGTGTCGTGGGTACCAGAAACAGCGATATCACAAACATGAACCTAAACATCCAAGACCTGGGGTTTTTTTTGTCCCCAGCCGGGGATCGAACCCAGACCTCTCGCATGGTATGCAGATGCGCTACCGCTACGCCACAGAGGTCGTCTATAGGTATCGATGATAAAACCAATTCCTGTTGATGCTCAACTCAAGTGATTGATTCCAATCACTCAGTTCGACTAGGCCACGAACGTTAAAAAAAACTTGTAAAGGCCCAATCTTAGAAGGGCCCTTCAGAATGAGTAATTTGCTGTGCAACGACAAAAACACCGTTAGTCTTCGTACACTTATGACATCATCCTAAATTCAATGCACTTTCTACCCATAAATACTTATAAAAATTGGCGTCGCATAAATTTAACGCTTCAAGTCTCCAAGTCATCAAGGGGTCACGATGCGGCCCACCCGATGACCATTTAACTGGTGTCATTATGCGGTATGCTACCTTAACGCAAAGGGTAGCCAATGCTATTACCGAACTGTTATTAAGTTTATAGACTTGAACGCACAATGTGTTTGATTAGCTAAGGAATAAATGAATGGTTTATTTTGCCACAAACAAATATGCTTACAGAACAATAATTATAAAATAAGGTGTTCCTGTGACAATGATACTAATTCAGCGTTTGCTGTTTCAATTCGAAACAGCCAGATTTTCAAATAGAACCTCCACAACAAATGACAAATAACGTGTCATTCATATCCAAACTAATATTATAAATGCTGTGTGGTGTCGGCCTAGAGAATAGCACCAACCCAATTCTTCCTGCCGGTGTCGTAAAAGGCGACTAAGGGACACAATCCGGAGGGTGGGCAGCAGCGCCCCCTGCAGTACAATTCCACCGAACTGCGATCCCTTACCTGCATGCCCAGCGTTTGGATTATGGGCATTACCCCCTATGATAGCTCAACGTGGCGCTCTTTAGAGGAGGGCTATGTCCAGCAGTGGACTAGTATAGCCTGACGATGAATGAATTATAAATGCGAAAGTTGGCAAGACTGTCTAATTGTTGCCTTTCACGCTTTTAAGCACAGAACCAATTCATATGAATTCCATTACCTATAGAGATAGATTGCATTCTAAGGAAGGATAGGTAGGCTTCTTTTTATGCTAATCCCACGCCAACGAAGCCGCGGTCACAGCTTGTATTCAGAGGTACGAGTATATAGTCACGAAAGGAGCGGTGGTAACGGTCCACTCCACTTGTCGAAACCAACGCAACATTCCTTGCTAAATTCTAGTCACACATCCTCTTTCAGTCCAAGACTCAATAAGTATCGATAAGCGGTGGTAGCGGAGCGGTGTAGGACGCTGACTTCTAATTCGGGTGGTCGTGGGTTTGAAACCCGGCTTGTACGAATGACAATGTTTTTTAAATTACGTACATTTGGGAACTTATATTAGCAATACCACTCGCTAAGGCTGAAGGTGAAAATCGTGAGGAAACCTGATTGTCTGAGGTGTTCACATACCTCACGGCTTGGAATTGACAATGTGCGGTGGGCACGCGTGGTGATTAAGCCCATAGGCAGTACACTGCCTTTAACTACAGTTAACTTTACAACTAGTACCTATTAGTATAAGATTTTGATAGCAACTCAAGATTATATTCTTTTTAATGCTAGTGAAAAAGAATATAATCTTGAGTTATTCCACGGGTTAGTACCCGTGCTAAGGACAATTTAAAACCCTATTTAGAGGCTAAAAATTCCACCCGAACTCGAACCCGCAACCTCTGGCTAACCGTGCCAGCGCTCTCCCAAGTGAGCCAATGGGCAACTTAGCGGATCGAATCTCTTTACAATACTCTCTGTATTACTCTCTCGAACCCACTCACTCTTGGTACATGATACATGGACATTATTCTAATTATGCCCGGAATAATCTCCAATTCAAACTGCTTCTGAAATAAAACAAGCCTAAAGTCCGGCCAGGTGCTACGTACACTAATTTAAAAAAAAAGCTAATTTAACACTGCACGACCCTTAAGAATAAGGCTCTAATAAAGATGCGTCGTGAACGTAGACCACACCGATTCATAGAACTGACAAAGTATATTTTTCCTAACACGTAAATTCAAGCTACGTACGAATTAAAAAGACTTTAAAAATGTCTCCCAGACCAAAGGTCTTAATCAAACATCTCCTGTATGGCCCGAGTTACTGCATACGTCCGGCCCTTATTTAGACAGATGGATAGAGATCAATTTTATGTATTGTACATAAAAATGGAAACCTGGAATGGAAAAATGGAAATGGAATAGTAATGGAAATGGAAATGGAAATTTAGGTACCGCATTAACCAACTGGGTAGTCCTCGACAAGACAGATATTTGGTAAAATGGTTCGTCATGACTAAAAGGTGACTAAATGGTTCGTCATGACTAAAACCACTGGCCTAGACCGACATTGGGGCTGGCATATTAGATAATTATTTAGATTAGATAAATATTAATAAATAAAAATATTAAGCGCTCGTGGCCTAGTCGAACCGAGTGATTGGAATCAACCACTTGAGTTAAGTAACAATAGGTGCGGTCACGTGCAGCATGAGTGACCGTCCCATGAGCGCTAGTGGCATTTTTTCCGGGCGCCTCTATGCTTCGCAAGGCACGCTAATCCGTTGTTGCCGTGGCTTAATAACTTCTGACAGTAAGACCCGTTACTGTCTTACAATCCTCCACCAATCCGGACTTATCCTCCGTGGTGGAGTATGGCCTAACTTTCCTGCGATGCAGGAAGAGACCCGTCCCCCAGCAGTGGGGACGTACATGGGTTATATCGACACCTTTTCAAACATCATTAAAACAAAAGCTGATAGAGAGCACCTCAGCTCTCTTGGCGCTGCACGCCGCGCACACCGGGTACCGGCAGAATATCAGCGCTGAAGTTTTTTTTTTCCGAACTTCCAGCACATGCTGAGTCGGAGTTGGTCACTCTTAGTCCAGTACATTGCCGTACCGTGTATGAATAGTTGTCTGTGTGTTTCGCTTTTCATGTACCTATGCTACTGTTTTGTTTGTTTATGATTACTTCGTGCTGCGACTTGTAACTAGATTCCTATGGCTTCACTTTGTATACGTTTGTGTGCCTTATGTAAATAAATTATTTATCTTTCTAAAATGATGCACAAACAATAGCATACCTATCTAATTTTCTCTAACTCTACTGACGGACGTCCGCGTCCATTAGATTCCTTAGCCAGCCAATATCCCCAAGAAGCCTTGCCAAGACCGAACCAGATGTCTAACCACCGGTAAAGTCTCTGCAGCTGGCTTCACGCTTCACGACCGCGGGGTAATATCCTTGGTAACATTGGTAAGGCATCACGACCCCCTATTATAAGCTTGACGATATGGTAGCGATACGATACGAAAATAGCATAGACGTGAAAAGTTGTTGATGATGTCATGTATTTATGTTGTAGTATTATAATTGTTCCGTCAAATAAATGTTGTTATATTCGATTCTAAAGTCTTTGATAAAAATATGCCTTTTACACTATCATATGTGTACTAATATTTATGTAGTTTTGTATCGTTTGTTGGTTTAGCAATAAAGTTACTTTCACTTTCATAAAATACTTTTTATATGTCCAGAGTGAATGGGCTTACAGGAACAGGAAGTTGTTATAGCAATGAATTATTGAAAAATTCAAGATCCCCCACGTTGGGCACCAATGTAATGTTGTATATCATTTATAATAATAAAAATTGGAACGACTTCAACTGTTGCTCTGTTTACAGATAGGTACTGTTATTTTTTAATAAAACAGAAAAACTGGATAAAAACGGATAAGCAGGTAAAAAGTCAGATCTAGTCGATAGGAAAAGTTGTAATGATGAAAATGAGGGAAATTTCGAAATGTGTGACATGATTTAAGATAAGATAAGACAAGAATATTCTTTATTGTACACCATAGCACATATTATAAAACAAGTAAAGATACAAAGTACAATTGGCGGCCTTATTGCTAAAAGCAATTTCTTCCAGACAACCTGACGACGGAAAGTTGCTGAAGGAAATAAGAGACGGGTAGTCGGTGCAAATATGAATATATTAATACACTACTTATATAAATAACAATATACCTACATAAACAGTTACACACATAGTTATGATAAACTTACATAAATACGTTATAATAACAATCTACGCGATGAGGAAATAAATACAATATTGTGTTCCTATATGGAGACATACGGAAAATGATTTAAATATTTGAAAATGATATATAGTAAATGAAATGTAAAAAATGGTGTAAAGAGGTGTGCACCGTTACACAGTTAATGCGTCTATAGATACTCATTTGGGAGCCTTTATTAATGGGCCAAAGATTCTTCAGTATTTTTTAAGTAGCCTCGATTGCGTCCCACTGCTTGGCAAAGGCCTCCCCTTTCGCTTCCCTCCCCTTCTGGTATACTGGTGAAGAAAATTATTCAATAAAACATGCTGGTCTCTCACCTTCTCTCAACTCTCACCTTCTTAAAATCCCTGCTCATAATAGTGGCGCTTACGGTGACTCCTACTCGGTCAGGCTGTGGAACGCGCTGCCACAAAAGATATGCGCTAGTCCCACTGCTGGTACATTTAAGAAGCGGTTGAAAGAGCATTATCTATCTCTGTCATAACATTGAGCTATATATTTATGTATTTATTTTTAGTTTACGTAGTTTATTTAATTTCTTTCATAGTTAGGTAGGTTATTCAATATTTATGTAGTATATTTTGTACACGTATATAGACCCGCTTTTTACTGCTTCTCCGACTCTCTAAGGTTTGCTGGAAGAAATCTCTTTCAGAGATAAGCTCACCTTTGTACATGTTATTTCTTATGTAATGTCCTGTTAAATGTTTCGTTTGCAATAAAGTATAATTACTGGTACCTATGCGGGAAACTAAAACAGTATTGTTTTCAGTATCGTAAATACGTACCTATTCGTAAAATCCATCTTCTGATAGCCCCATCGAAGGTAGGGGCGTGCGCGACCCCAGTGTCTTATTAGATGGCCGAGATAGAAAAACAATTATAGGGTTAATTTTGTTTCTTCGGGGGTGTTATTGTACAGGATGGATTTGTGTTGAATCGTTTAAAACCATGTCAAGAATACCCTGTAGTTTAGGTAACAAGAAGACTGAAACAGGTTATGCTATTTTTAACTAAAACTTTTCTAAGTACTGCACATCAAGTAAGTTAAACCAGATCGAAATAAGTAAGGTTATGCTATTAGTTAATATTTTGATTTTGGTTTGTGTGGACATATCCAAGTACTGCGTTCTTCGATGAAACATTTTAAATTCTTCCTCCTTGCGCAACTTGCCATGCGCTGCAATTTTTTTCACGAAAAAAACTCCATTTACTGTTTTGTCATAAACTTTGTTTACTGTTTTTCTTTTAAGAAACTATAAACCCCGTTTAGAGGACGCCTCTTGATTTTCTTTTATATTTTCGATTCGATCTCAACCCTCGTTTGTCCTCACTGCTGGGGTACGGGTCTCTTCCTGCATCGCAGGAAGGATAGGCCATACCTACTCCACCACGGGGGCCAAGTCCGGGTTGGTGGAGAATTGTAATACAGTGGCGGGCCTAAGTGTCAGAAGTCATCAAGCAGCCAATAAGGCCTCTGACATGGCTTAACGACTGCTATTACATGACAACCGGTACCAACTCTTCTTATTTTTTTATAAATGTCTTCAATCCACACTTTCTGTCTTTCCATTGAATCGTTTGAACGTACTGTATATGAAGTCAGTGAAAAAGTAAATGTATAAATTGTACCTATAATATAAAGGGTGCGTGCGTGCAGATCGGTAGGAAATCTTATTTCTCCCCATTTTTATACCCTATAGGTAAGGATGATTTACGACCGACTGTTTGCAACCGTTAATTAACGTTTACTATACGCCCTGTCTGAGGCCTCATAGGCGGCTTGATAACTTCGGACAGTAAGGCCCGCCACTGTCTTACAATCCTCCACTAACCCGGACTTGGCCCCCGTGGTGGAGTATGGCCTAACCTTCCTGCGATGCAGGAAGAGACCCGTGCCCCAGCAGTGGGGACATACAAGGATTGATAACGTGATAACGATACGCTACCACGCCCAAAACAACTCTTAAATATAGATTCAAGGGACCAATTCATAGCTTCGGCAAAATAAAGAGAGGGCGCCTAAGGATCATCTGGAAAAGATTCATAGCCCTCGAGGCTCTTAGAAGACCCGATCACCACATTCTGAAGGTGGCTCTCGACTGAAAACGCGCCGGATGCTCACGACGACACGGACCGACCGTCTCAGACGTGGAAGAGATCCGTTCTCTCTGAGACGAAGGAGAAGGGACAAACTTGGCAGGTGCTATCAGCCCTAGCCATGAACAGGGATAAATAGAAAACCCTTGTGTCAGCCCCAGACTCCACGGTGGAGTAAAGGGACCAAAGAAGAAGAAGAAGAGGCCAAATCGATCGGCACAGGCTAGCCTCTGGAAATTGCTGCAAACCACAGCTAGAAGGAGATATCTGTGGTTGAGGACCTGTGCTCCCCTAGGATTTTAAGGACCAAAGAAGAAGAAGAAGATTGACTGCAGGTAGTTGTGGAAGCTACATTGGCCAAACGAAGCGGTCTGTCGCGAAAAGGGTCAAACAGCAAATTGATGCAATCAAGGATAGACAGGTAAACAAGTCCGCGATAGCTGAGCATTTATTGGAGGCCGGACCGTACCACTGGATCGAGCAACATCGACCGAAATCTCTCAGTCTCAACCGATCGACTAAAGGCTGATTTTTCAATCCTCGAATAAAACTTATCTGTCTAATAAAGTGTTCTTCTCTTTCTCTTCTTCAAGCTATATTATGTAGTCCACTGCTAGACATAGCCCTCCCCTAATGAGCGCCATAGCGCCCTGTCTTCAGCTTGCCGCATCCAGCATCTGCCGGCAGTTGTACGCAGATCGTCATCCCACCTGGTCGGAGGGCGTCCTACACTACGTTTGCCGAGTCGCGGTCTCCACTCAAGAACACATTTAGTCCAACGGTTGTCGGTTCTTCGCGAGATATGGCCAGCCCACTGCCACTTCAGCTTGCTGATTCTCTGAGGTATGTCGATAGTAAAGTATTACTTACAAGATAATATAAAAGTGGCATAACAAAGGAAAGGCAATTTCAACACATTTTTGAATTGCTTATTTAACGCGATATTCGACGAATAAGTTTTATCCGAGGATTGAAAAATCAGCCCCATCATAAATTTCTTCCAATACTGACGTATTCGACGGACATTAGAAAAAGACGCTATGATTGAAAGACAGTATATATCTCGCTCAACCCGATACTAGGCTATATGCCAGAAGGTGATGCTCCTTCTGAGTTCCAATTCCGCCCCCGATCTCTATGCGCACGCGCCGTAGCATCTGCTGCGCCACCTGGCGGGCGATTGCTGAATTAATTACGCGCGCACGCGCGGCACTCCCTCCCTCCGACCAGTCTGAGGAGGCCTGTGGTCAAGAGACGATTGTTTTGTCACTTTCGAGGATAAAAAACGCCATTTTCACCAAACTCTACTGCCCTCTTAAGGCCTGTGCAGACGCGGTACTATCCCCCGGGTAGGTACTTTTTGGTCCGTCGTTATAGATCTCTTATAAATTGCACACGCACACGAAGGAATAAAAGTACCCCGTACAAAAAGTCCCTCAAGTTAAAATTTGTTTATTGTTCAAAAGCATAATGTGGGTTTGTACATCACTTAAACTATTTATCTATTAAATTATAATTGCATGCTCATAATTTTCTTAGTTGTTAACAGTAGGTACATCATTAATATAACTAAACAAGCCTTGATCAGTAATAGAAAGAAATGTACAATGGTGTTTGCTGGCCCTTATACTAAGCTAAAGCCTGTATGATAAGAGCCAGTAATCTCTGTTTGTAGAGCAAGATAGACTAGTACCGAATGTCGTGGCTGCTTAAAGAGTTACCGAGGACATCAAGAGACCGGACTGGACAAAAGTTCGGTGTTTTCTTTTAAAACGCCTTTTCTTTTTCAACTTAGTAAAGGTTAACCTAGTTAGTTTTTTGTAAAGGATATCCTTTACTAATGTAACCGAAGTTCAGACAAACCCAGGGGTTAGTTTTTTTATGTTGCCTAGAAACGTTCCACTGCCAGGTCACATGCCTTCTCTCAGAGAGTGAGTATGGGCTTAATTACCAAGCGTGCCCACCGCGGATTAGCAATTTCTAGCTCAAATGTATTTCAACACCTCAGACACTTAGGTTTCCTCACGATATTTTCCTTCACATTTACGAGGGGTCAGTTTAAATTGGTCAATTCCAAAACAGAATGTCGGTTAATTAGCATGACATAGTGGTGTCGTATGGTCGCGATGATGGTCATAGATATGGTCGAAAACTCCGTATGATTATACTTGATAGCATTTTGTTAAACCCTCCCTCCGGGCAAGGGTGTGTAATTGTAATTATAGCATTTTGTTCAACGCTTTTGAAAGAGAGTGCTACTTTAAAAACATATTTAGATGCAAAACATTCCACCCATGCCGGGATTCGAATGCGCGACCTCTGGCTATCCGTGCCAGCGCTCTTTCCAACTGAGCTAATGGGCGACTCACTGGCATCAGTGAACTTTCGAACCTCTTTACAATATTCTCTGTATTACGTACAGACGGGTACGGTATTCTCTTTATTACGGGTTCGAATCCCGGCATGGGTGGAATTTTAGCCTCTAAATATGTTTTTAAAATTGTCCTTAGCACGGGTTAAAGCATTAAAAAGAGTATAAGAGAGTGCTGCTCTAAAGGGCTTCTAAAATGCAGTCTTAGTATAGATCTTCCTCGATTCGGTTCAAGACCCGGCTGTGTATTTTTACACATTCTACATTACGTATTTTTCTGAAGTTTTAGTACCAGTTCTATACCACTCGCTAATGAGCGGTGGTAGCGGAGCCGTGTAGAACGCCGGCTTCTTAACCGGAAGGTCGTGCGTTCGAACCCCGGCATGTACCAATGACTTTATTTTCAAAGCTATGTACATTTGTGAAATTATAGTAGCAATACCACTCGCTGACGGTGAAGGAAAACATCGTAAGGAAACCCTAGTGTCTGAAGTGTTAGCGTATACCTCAGCGCTTGCTACGTACAATGGC